>JAYKKI010000075.1:8652500-9965000 GCA_039881145.1 Druceiella hillmani | reverse complement strand
CTGAATATATATTGACCTAAATAAATAGTGCGATAGCACCTTTTCTTCCCTTGGTTTTGATAATGACTATTAAGAAAACTGTGGTGCATATATTTTCCACTATATTATTATGAATACGCACCTAGTTTTATTTCGTTACTGGTTTTCGTTCATTCCTAATATTAAACTTCATATTTAGGTACGCAAAAGCCCATGAAATTAAAGTAGGGTAATTATTTTTTATAAAAATATAAATATTAATAAGTAAAGTGGTATTAGAATGTTTTTCTAATCTTAGAAAAACGTAATTACTGTGTCTGATGTTACTCGAATCAACAACATTGGAAAGAATTGGAAAACGGATAAAAACTATAAAAAAGAAGAGAATAACCTAATTTGAAGTTAATTAGATTCATATAAAATTTACTAACATTATTAAGAACTAGCCTCTCTTAATATCATTTAATAAAACAAAATACATGTGTTTATTAACTAATGAAATAAACTAAATCTTCAGTAATATTTGCGATAGAATTATTTTTAACCTTTTTATTTTTATGTTGACTTCTGTTCCTTTGTCTCCGTAATTCTTTTTACAATTATTTCATCGCATGTCGCTTTCATTACATTAAAATATGGTTGTGCAAGTCGAGTTAAGTAAATAGCTTTCATGTAAGCGCAGCAATTGACCTAACAGCAAAAATTACGTTCACGACTACTGAATGGCTTCGGATTATTGGTTAACATTAGCCTAAAAACTAGTTTGTTTTTGCTAGTATACGTATTGACGATATATGGATAAGGCACTCTCATTTATTTGTTAAGTTTTAATAATTATGAGGAATACGTCTCAAAATACTGGGGACGCATATTTTAAATCTAGCATTAAAAAGCCTCCCCCGCGTTACATTGCGATTAAGACGGCGAAATTTATAGACGCGAATATATAAATTGTATATTATACACGCTTGTTGTCGTGTTAAACTTATATAATTCAATAAAAACAACAAGTTTTATCCTACTGGAATTACGCTACTCCTCAGGTTAAAATTAACGTGTATGTTAATTCGTGTCATGTCTATACCAAAATTCACGAAATTTAACAAAGCTCTAAAGCAAAACGCGTAGTTTAGTAAGACGCTTCAAGTATATATTTTGTGGTCGTAGTAATTCGCACAAGCATTTACCCTATATAAATGAATGCCTACGTCAAATTTTAGATGAACATATAAAGAAAGAAACGAAAAATATTCATGAAATTGCACAATATAAAAACTAAAACTTATAATGATTTAAATAAAATATAATTTTCTTGAATCATGCTTAAGTTTTCTTCACTTTTGCCTTTGGTGATAATTTTTAAATGTTTTTATACGTATTTATAAAAAGTTAAGTATTTGTATTATATATGGTGTGCTTTTCTTAACAAATTATTTATTTGTAACATCTTTAAAAAATCCTAATAATTTTAACTTATAACCACTGATTAAATTACTGAATTAATTCATCTTACTTCGCAATTTAAAAAAATATTTATTTTTTCCGTCGTGTAGGTAAATATTGTCATTGTGGTTTACAGGTCATCAATATTTTATCCCGGTTCATTGCTGGATAAAGGCTTCTCCAATGCGCGTAACATTTGGGGCAGGGTTAGTGATCGCCACGCTGTGCAGGGTTGTTTTCTTATATCAGTGACGCTGCTGCCCATTACTGGGCTGTGAAATTTAGTTACACACGTTCTTTACAAACATCACTTCAGCCCCACTCGTTGATCGACTGAAACCGAACCTGAGACCGTACGGTGCGCCTCACCGTTAAAATTGTAAGTCTTGTCAATGCAATCGCAATCGCTTATCAATCCAACATACTACGGTGTCGACATTTGAAAGCTAAACTTAGCATATTATAGGTGGATGGATAAAGGGTATTCCAATATTTTGAACAATATCAAATCATCCTTCGTATAAATAAATATATATCAAAAACCTGTAATGAAAAATTTGAATTTTGTATTTCTCTTTCAAACCATTAAAGTTGTGGAGTTAGTTTTATTTTCATTGATCCTTTAAAAGATACTAAATTGGGAGCTAGAAGTATTTCAAACTTGATTTAGAACGATTATTGCATAAAATGTATCCATACCATTTACTGAAATTATTAAATATAACCCGCTTATTTTTCTATGAATCCTCTTCAATCAAATATCAATTATAAAATATTTGACTTGAAGTGAGATGTAGAAGTATGGTGTAAGAAATCCAGAAAACCGAATAATTTTTTTACTCCGCAAGATGTCATTAGGCATAAAATTTGTAGTTAAATCTGGAGACGCCAATATAAAAAAAGTCACAGTGTACTGCGACAGAGACGGGCAATCAAAGAGCGAGGCAGAACACATCGCGTGAACCCTCGCGACCCAAGTCTACTAACAGATCTGCACATAGCGCGCTTCTCCCTTATGCATGTCAGCTGCCACATGACGAGGAACTTTGCTACCTGCCGCATTTGATGATTATGTCCCATGTCTCCACTACTCGTGCACTATGGCGATACCGTTGCATTGCGTACTGCAGGAAATAGCCATCGTTTATTGCGTACGATGTTAAACTTCAGTTCTGTTATTTGGTAGTCATAACAAAAAGTATCTTACATTTTATCGTTACTTAGAATTGTCTCAAGTTATTTTATTTGACTGTATTCCCCAAAATAAACTTGTGCTTCGCTACACTTACTGGATCTTGAGAAACCTGAACCACGATTCTATTAAAAAAAAGGCTTAGAAATTATTTCATTAGGTCGGTTATATTAGCCATTTCACTATATGATTTAAACTATAGCTAGTTTCATAATAATCGATGCGTGAACTTGATTTATTTGTGTTTTATATCCGGATTATTTGCCAACCCTGTTGCAATGGAAGACTATTACAATCTGACATGTGCATGAGGGAATCGCCAGTAATAGCCAGTAAATTATATTAATTTGCATCTTAGGATATTACTAATCTAGCGTACTGCAGTAGTTAAATTACAAATAATTATAAAGATTTATTTAAAAATGTAATCTTTAAGAAAAATATGGACTACGAAAAAAGTATAGAGTTTAAAATAGTTGTTTCATAATTATTACTGAAGATTTAATTTATTTCACTGATTACTAAACGTGTATTTTGTTTTATAAAATGATGATAAAAAGGAGGTTTACGATAGTGTTAGTAAATTTGATAAAAACCTATTTTATTTCAAATAGAGGTATTCTAGGAAAACTGGCCTTTAAACATTCAGCAAAGATGGACACGATTCTCGCGAAATGTGGTAGTTTTGTTTTACGATTTTGCAACCCAGATAATTTATAACATACGTAAATTTATATACATTCATAACAACATATAAATAACACACACCTTACGATGCTTACGCGGTGAAGATCGCTTAATGAATGAACGCTATTTTTCTTGTCTATTGAGATAATAACTGCTTTTTTCCATGTCTCCGGATAGGTAGAAGAGGTGAGCGACATTTTCACAATTTTGGTAATCACGGTAAGGGTGTACGGTAGTGCAAGTTTCGGCACCCGTGCAGAGATACCATCCACACCGACAGTTTTGGACTTTAAAGAATACACAATCTTTGACACAATATCTTTACTCACCGTCTGAAAATGCATTTTTGTTTTAGCAAAACGATGGGTATCATAATAAGAAATAAGATCAGCATCCGCACAAAGTGACTGATGACTTTATCCGGATCACAGAGATGGTGTGGTAGGTTATATTCTCTACTTCTACTGATGGGATATATTGTTGGCAAGCTTCGCCACAGATATTTGCTATCTCCTTGAAACATTTTTACATAAAAAGTAAAATATGCTTTTCTCTGATAACTAGATTTCTCAGTTCGTAATTTTTTTCTCAGTTTCTCAGTTCGTTCGGTTCATAATAATCTAAATGTGTATCTTTTATTTAATAGCTTTAGAGCGGGCTCGGTCACGCAGATGCGTCATGAGAGGGATCGTGTCCGTTATCCACAGTTTGGATGGATGAATATGCGTTTTTCGGTGACAAAACGCTAGTGTTAAAATTATTGACGATTTTGTCGATATCGGCCCTCATTGCAACACTGTTCCATCGAACTTTTGATACAACTGAAGCAAACAACTCCATATATATTTTATTAAGATAACGGGAACGGAATTTGTGTTGAGGTATTTGCGGTTTTATGATATTAAATATACTAACCAAGAGAGCGGTATATTCAATATAGTGGTTATTCTAAGTACTGACGTCATCGTTAAAACTAGTAAGCACGACATTTGAATTCGAATTCAATGAATGATAAATCTCCCACTTGAGATGTAATAAATCTTTGAATTAGTAATTTCAAACATTTTTAGTCCATGTACCGTTTGCTTGTTTGGTGTGTGCTTTCGAAACCAACATCGCTCTCTAAATTATTATAGTTTCCCATCGATTATCATATATACCCCAAGAGAATAACTTATTTGTATAATATATCTGCGAAAAAGTGTCTGATTGATGCTATCTGTCACTTTGCTGTCTCTTCTCGTGAAATTGTCAAATTTTAGGCATCAGTTAAAAACTGTAATTTTATATATGTATATATATATATATATATCTATATCTATATATATATATATCTATATATATATATATATATATATATATATATATATATATATACATCGTTGGCCAATAATTCTTGAATTTTAGGATAGGACAACATTTCGCAACGTCATTACAAAGAAGAAATACAAACACTAATCATTGGATAAATCAAGAAATAAACTGACACAACCAGTCGTAAGTGGTTCGAATCTACCATTATTCACTTATGCATCCATCATGCTCAAAAGAACCACCTGTATTGATTGATACGTAGTGTACCGATGACTCGAGTAGTATTGGGTAAATTAGCGCATAAACCTAATAATTACGAAAGTTAAAAACTATAATACAGATGGCTGGGTCTTTTGATCCATATGAGATCATTAAAACCTCTCCCATTACTAACATCGAATAAAGGTAAAACTACACAAGTATTAAAAAGAAATTTTTGATTAAAATATCAAAATTTATTTACCAAATTTTCCTTTAGGAATTAAATATAAGAAGTGTATGGCAAGTTGTCTTAGATATAATAGACCAAATTTATGCAGAAATAATAGGCTATACAACAAATAAACCTTGAACATTTCTATATCTTATTCTCTACCACTTAGTTTTCCTGTGAGAGAATAATATTCAAATACATTATTTCTTATAAGCTAACTTCAGACTATAGTTTATATTAGTGTATTCAGATAATGTTCATTGCGAATGACCGTTCATACATATGTATACTTAAAGGAACATAGCTACAATTTATGTGATTGACAACGTAGCTCATGTAATTGTTATTATCTACGTCGTGCTTAATAGCGTATGTCTGACGAACGAAACTCCACTGCTTTGTAATATTAATGATTCACCGATATACTTCAATAGAGATAAAATTCGACTTCTTTTTACCCATTTAATATCAATTCAGCTATTGTGACATACAAAGCGAACACCATTTGAACAGACAATGGCAGATAAGGGTCTGTGGAATTGAATTATTTTTCTCTTGAAATTGTTAATAGAAACTTCCCAGACATCGTGAATTTCATCACAGTGGATAAAAATTCTAAAATTGTAAACGGACTAAAATGTTAAAAGTAAATTTAAGCAGGCAGAGATACATTGCATTGAAATACATATTTCTGTCGTAAATACAAGGTTTCTTTTTTTAATTTGGAACTAAACAGATATTGCACATTCTAAGTCAATTTTGATATTGGAAACTATGCGATGTTCACCATCGCTTTCAATATCAATCGATTAAGCAGTTTTGTTCATGTCAGTAGAATAAGCAGTTTTTGGATATAATACAAAAATAATTGGAAAATAAATACTTTCTTCTTTTCCTGATAAGCATTGTTTTTATAGATTTTTAAATAATTTTGGGTAATGTAAAAGAAACACACTCGGCAGAAAACCTATTATCTTGAGGCATTTAATTACAGTATTCGTTTTATTTTTGGTAACATTGCTATTCTATCGCAACGATGGCTAAATTCAATAAATTATTAAATATTTAATTTTTTCATTATTTTTCTTAAATCAGTACAAATTTAATAATTGTTAGAATTAATTTATATTTTATTGTAACTCATACATGTATATTTAAGATTATATATTACCGTCATATCTGAAATATTTGTTTATGAAGGCAACAAAATCTAGCAATTTACAATATTTGCTTTAATTAATTTCACCGTATTTATATTAGTTATTATTCCATATTTTTTAATTCCTATTTTGTTTCCAAGCCATTTAAAAGTTCTGGAATACGATGTTAAAAATTTAACATTTCTTTTGTGTCACGTATATTTTTCTAAACCAGAAGAAAATGTAGTAAAAAGGAAATAAATATTTACATTGTTTCCTGTAATGTAATGCCTTTAAAATGCTTTATATTTCCACTATTTCCGGACTTACACAGTTAGATGACAGCCACTTGCAAAACCTCGCTAACATGTGTTTTCCGACTTCACACTTGTGGATTTTAAATAATATATTATAAATTACCCAAGACTAGTCAAACATTTACAGACACTTGTTAAAAATTGAATAAATATTGCCATCTAGTGGCGAATTATAACACCACACGTATATGATGGTTACAAGTAAAAAAATAGATATCACTATCGATTTATTAGATAGTATTATAGTTGAGAAATTTTATGAAAAATATTCGAAAACTTTTAGGAAATATTTAATATAATAAGACAAATTTTTGAGAGATATTAATATATAACACGACACAATTAATTAACACTTGTACAAGTATTTGAAAGTATCCAACAGAAGATAATCAATACTAATTATTCTCATGATTTTTTCTGCAGATTTTGGTTAAGGTTTTAATACGAGTATACTGTAAGTTCTCGTTAAAATCTGTCCAACGATGTTTTCTCTATTGGGCGCATACAACATACTGATATAAATCCCACGATTCGTTTGTCAGTTTCGCTTTAACTTAATAATTTTGCAGGCTTACAAGGAATCATTATGTACTTCGACGTGCATGTGATTTTGCATGGTGGAATAATATCCAGGTTAGAGCCGCGATTTTGCTCGCCTAAAATACTACTGCCAAAGAAAACGTTTTGGGATTGTTGTCACTCAATCACACCTAAACGTTGAACAAATTTTCATTAAACTACGTTTAGTCATCATTAGCAGTTCAAATTAACGTATTGATATATACATACATTTTAATATAAGAAATTCCAAAATTTCTATGATTTTTAGTTTATTTTTACTCAAAAATAGATACATACAGTCAGTAAATGGTACAAAGTTTTACAATCTCAATCAAAAATCATTTTAAAAATGAGCGTGTTGATACGGAACATGGAAGTGGAGTTTTAAAATATGATACTCATTATCTGCAAAAGTTCCAGTTCAATTATGGATCTTGAAGTAATACTTAGGTAGTTTTGTTACTAATATATTTATTTAATCTGCCAAACAATATTATTCTTTTCTTATAACGTCTGCGAAATGATATTATCTTGAAGAAATAATTAAATAAAAATAATAGAATAATAACTTTCAAACTGGTTTTTATTCATAATGGATGGAATTGAAAAATATTTGTTTCTTTAGAATTTTGAGGAGTTTTATGCGTATTTCTTTTAACTATCGTTGTAATAAATTTCCATATAATGTTTCATATTATCCGACTATTTGAAAATTTAGAGAGTAAGAATGGAAGAGCGGCGGAGTAGCGGAGGTTCAATCAAAGAGAAAATATATTTTGTTAAAGAATGTGTAAAAGTAAAGCATAGTTAATTTATAGTTACGAATTTCGTCCACATCACGCACGTGACTAGAAAATAATTGTACAAGACATATGTAAAGACCTAAAATTCAGAAACTGTATCATTATTAACGTTGGATTTGAATTTTTAAAAATAAAGGTGTACGAATACACCAGGATTATTTGACATTCTGTTGTGAAGAAAGATTGCATAAATAAAGTTAAATAGAATTTATAAAAATTTGGAGAAATTTATCATTACTAAATTTTAGAATTTGACAAAAGGATCAATTATTTTCAAAACAAGGAACATTTGTAAGCATACTAACTTGTAGAATAATGAACTGTGAAGTTTTTACCATCTCTTCTTTATATCTATTTCCGTAGTTAACAAGATTCATATTTAAATAAACAATATACGGTAATGTCTACGGATATTAAACTAAAAATTATATAGTTAATCATTCCTGATACACATATTTTTTCTTTATATCTTAAACTATTATTAAAATATAATGAATAAACTGGACTTGTATCACAATAACATCCCTAACAGTTACAATTACTCAACACGTTGCATGTTGCATAGTAAATTAGGGGTTATTAACTAGAGAACGGTGACCCGTGATTAAGCTACATGAATTTAAAATAAAACGCCTTAATACACGCACTAAGTAATAAAAAATAACAAACGTTAAGTAAAATCTTTTCGTAACGTGTGAAGAACGCTTTAATATTTTTATTGTGTCATAATTTATTCGCGGTATGTAAGTTCACATTCATGTCTAGACGAAACTTGAAATTGTGTAAGCTTTAGAGAAGCTTAACACTGATGTTGAACTTTTATATTTTCGTAGAGGTATATTTTTAGCAAAAGCTAAATGTTAAATATACCGACATTTTTTATGGTTTGGAATATTATTTTGTTATATATTTTTTACGTATTCATGTCAAAAACTATTGTTAAAATCAATAGAGTCTCGTGCTAGTAACGTAGTTTAATGTAAATAATTGGTTCCTATGTTCTAACCATTTGTAAATTTTTACTTACATTATATTCAATTTATATAATTATATTTAACAGATTCTAGAAGAAATTACAAGTATTTTTGCAAAATTGCAATTTTCACAAATTATAACGAAATATATTCTTAATAGTTATATAAAAGTTGTATATATTTGTAATAACCGATAATTTATAATAAATTCGAATTCTATATATTAAATGTAGGTCTGTTTGTCTATTTACTTGCTTAATTAAATGTTTCATCATTAAATAGAACCTGTTCAATATGTTTTAAGTAATTTTTAATAACATGTAATAATATTAATTATTAGTAACTCCAATATACAAGAATGTTAAGTGAGATATAGTTTACGATAATACTCTGTCAATAAAAGAAATCGAAAATAAGTTTGGAATTTATATTCATATATATATATATATATATATATATATATATATATATATATATATATATTTGTATTTTTGATTCCGCTAATTTTGATGTTTTACTATAGTGGTTTAATTTTGTTGTAATTGCTTTACCTTCTTCATAAAAATTAGTAATAATAATTTCATAAAATTGAATAGAATTTACTGATCTTATGGCTAAGTTAGGGTTAGATCCTATTCTTTCTTGGGGTATATTACCTTAGGGTTTTTTATATTTAATGGTTTTGTGCTTATGTTTTTCTACAGCACAAATCATTATTGTCTGCTCTAATTAAAATTATCAGTTATGGTAAAAATTCATTTATAGCAAAAGTATACAAAGTTAGATTACGGTAATTACAGGTACACTGATTTACCTTACAGCTTCCATTAATTTCCGCTGAATGACGTCGACCTTCAAGTAAATGACTTTAGTTGTAAGATAATAACTTTATGTATATATATATATATATATATATATATATATATATATATATATATATATATATATATATATATATATTTATATATATATATATATATATTTTTTTTTTTATCTAAATTTTTGTTGCAATTTTATAATGGTTATACAAAATAGGATATTCATACACCTTGTATGAAAGAATAGTTTAATTAAATAATGCTGGGACCTAAGTTCACATATTGTGTAAGGAGCTCAGTCATTGTATTTAACTACTTTTTGAATCTGTTTTTCCGCATAAAAGTTAATAAACAAATAGAAAAAATTTTCTCTTTGGAATGATTCCAACGACTTTTCTCATTTCAAATTATAATTTATTTTCCTTTTCTACTTATTTCGGTTTTCTGAGATGCCAATTATCAATTAGATTACATTATTAGAAATAGTACCTCAATCCAATTAGAACAACTCTAAAAATTATGTCTTCAATTCCTTTTCGTCTTCATGTCAGTCATAATTTTTAGGGGAAAAGATTAACAACTGAAGAATCTTCGGCGATTTCGATGAAAGTCAAATAAAAACACGTATTTGTAGACTGTGTGAATTCTATCCTTAACAAAATTTAGTTTGTGAGTTTTATTAATACGTACATAACCTCGTACTTTTCCAAAGACCACAAATGTTTCTCAATATGTTATTTGATTATATTCATTGTCTTTGCGCGTGCAATCAAATTATTAATTCAATTTTACTTATATGATATTCGCTTATAAGTGTGTGTTCTAAAGTGTAAAACAGTACTATTTTTTATGGCCTTATCATTAATATCACTTTTATGTGTACGCATTTTTTCTTATACTTTTTCGTCCATTCAACGTCCAAGCACATGTTCCTAAAATCCCTAACAATATTAGTATTTTGTAGGTTTGTCAATGTAGGGAAACATATTGTTCCGCAAAACAATCCAACTAATTACTCGCATTTTCGTTATTTTATGCTTTTCTATCTTAAAGATTTTTTTAAAGATTCAATATCTTAAAGATTTTTGACCCATTTCCATACTATGACTTCCATAGAAAGTTTTTAAGCGTATAATCCATGCTTAATTTTTTCGATATTTTAACGTTTGCAAATATCTAAATCCACTTCAATCCGGTTTCAGAATTGGCCATAGTACCTCAACAGCGTTAGTGAAAATTACAGATGATATACGTTTAGCCATGAATAACACTCAACTCACAATACTTGTACTTCTTGACTTCAGCAGTGGATTCAAATCCGCTGACTTTAATATTTTGCTAACTTGTCTATATCTCAACACTCATTAGAATGGCTTAGCTTATATCTATATGCTGACATCCAATCTTTGAAATCTTCAGATGCGTTCTTTGAATGAACTAACGTATCAGCTGGTGTGCCTCAAAAAGGGATTTTTTCTCCACTTCTTTTTTTCAACATTCATTGATGGGGTTGTTGGAAATATACATAATAATTTATCAGCTAATGATATATAAATATATACCCATACTGATGTAAACTCCATGGTAACCATTATTAATACTCTTAATGAAGACCTCATTTTAATAGGTCAGTGGCCTCATAAAATGGGTATATTAGTTAATCCAATTAAGTCTCAAGCTATAATATTTGGTAGTCAAAGATTGCTTTCTATAATTTGGCTATCAGATCTGCGGTATCTAACATTAAACACACATTAACACACCAATTGCATTTACGTCAACTCTTAAAGACTTGGGTATGCTGATTGATCAAAATCTTAGCTGACAACCTCAAGTAAACGACGTTGGTTGTTGTATTTTTAACAAGCGTCTTCAAAATGTTCTATACTTTCAAACCAAAGTTCACCTATGTCCAACACTCTTACTGCAACTGCTTGACTAGAGAGTTATATGTTATCCAGACCTTACTGAGTATCTCCCTATAAAATTAGAACGCCTACAAAATTTATACATCTGCTTTGTTTTTGGCTGCAAAAAATATAATCATGTATCCCAGTTCAAAGCGTAACTTAAACGCACGAAAGTATGTAATCGGCACAATCTTCACATTCTTACACTTCTCTATAATATTTTGAATAATGCTACTTATCCAACTTATCTTAGAAGCAGATTTAGTTACTTGTCTGCACACGGTATATGGCTACGCTCTGAAAACCAACTCAGTCTCTGGTTTTCAGAGCGTAGCTCGCTCTGAAAACCAACTCAGTCTCTGGTTTTCAGAGCGTTTTCCCAAAGATAAACCACCTTTTATAAAAATCTTTCGATGTCCACACTATAAGACTTTGGAATCTACCAGATCCGGATACCAGGAACCTGCTTAAATGTATTCAAAGATCGTATGAAAATGTCCTTCCTCCCATAATCCCTCAGTTCTATCATTCCTAATTCCCATTTGTTCCCCATTTTCTTTATTCCTAGCCATGTCAACATCTATAATTAACCATTTTTTTGTTTTTTTTTGTTTTGTATATTCACATGCAGCTGCATGTGAATATACAAAACTACAAAACTAGATATATTATCACATTTTTTGTTAATTGTTATATCCTAAGTTTTGTTTTTTATTAATGTCTGTTATAGTCATCCACATCACAAATCTTTATATTTTATCAACGTGTTTAACTGGAAGAGATTACTCATGTAGCAATAAGTTTGCCAAATTTATGTATTATATGTATGTTAAAGTATGGAAAAATAAAGAAATAAATAAAATAATATTTTTAAATACGTGTATATCTGTGTACCCACATACACATATTATACATATGAACCTATCAATTTCATTCCCCTCCTAAATTTCATCGACCTGTGCTACAACCCTGAATAGTTTACGTATCAATGTCTTATCTACTTCATGCATTTGCATATACTTATTTACTTACTTATCTGCTAATATATTGCTACTTTACATATTTGTTTATACCTGTACTTACTTAATTATATACCTACTCATATCTTAGTTGCTGTCATTTCCGGCTCCAGAATTTTACCCTGATTTCGAGACAGAGAATATTTTTGTCATCCTTATTCCTGCCTTATTATGGTGCTATTCTCAAATGTAACTTCAATTTTCGTGGTTAAATTTTAAGCTAATGTTCATGGTGCCAAAATGGGTGTATACTTTTTAAGTAAAAAAGAACGGTCCAATTTAATAGGTAAATGCTAAACAAATTTGATCCTGTTTTGAAATTGGTAAAAAAAATTATTGAGTATTTTGCTACATATGAATATGAAAAATCACCATACTTGCAAAAGAAACCAATATATAAATCTAAAATTGAAGAAACAATGAAGCTGTTTTATGCCAACCGTCGAACTGACATAATAAAATCGAATGCATTTCTTATTTTACTATGAAACCCTAAAAACGTACATACGAAGTAAGTTGAGAAATATCCTAAAAAAAATTATTTTAGGGTATTATATAAATAGAAATATGTTTTAATATGAAACTTTTGATGAGTAATGCTTACAAGAACACCAGGATTTCATATCATCTTAATATACCCAAAAAAAGCTGCAGTTCAAAATAATCATAAACATCGGAAGAAAATAAGTGGGTGGATAAAAACAGTTCCTAATATTTTTGAAACTGGTAAATCCCCATTACAAGTTTAACAGCAACATATTTTGCTCCATATTTACTTGAAAGCACAAAATTCAACGTGAGGTAATACTTTATTAATTCACTATCATGCCACCAATAAAATATTTACAAATAAACATTCATATAAATTCATATCCATAACAACCACTACATGAAACACGCGGCTATTGCTGTTTGCTTAAGTGCATTTCACTTATGAAGAGGGAAATATAATGTTGATATACGTATATTTGTTCCTTTTTTGCATCCCTTACTTTGAAATACACTTAAAAACAATTACAATGATTGAATGTCCATTCCTAGCACTTAATTTATAAACTTAATTTATTTACTATCGATATATGAAATTTTTAAATAGTTTTATAATAATTTATGAGATCAAATAGAAGTACTCATCAGAGTTGTGTTCAGCTTGAATATAAGTACGTCTAAAATAAATTTTGATGAAGCGTAGATATTATTTTATTTTTTAATTTTTTTATACTTTCACATTGACAATTATGTTCAAACGTATCGTATTCATTAAAGTTCTTTTAATTTTATATAAAAAAAATTTACGGAAAACTCCAAATTACCAATATAATTGATTTTTTTCTACTACTCATATTACACTAATCAATATATATATATACACACACACACACATATATATATATATATATATACATATATATATATATATATATATATATATATATATATATATATATATATGTATTTATGTGTGTGTGTGTGTGTCGCATCGTATATCGTTTTCATAACACCTCGCGGCACTAGTTGCATGTGAATTGTAGAATACTTACCTCTGACGATAATGTTGAAATTGTATAATCGATAACGTAACAAGACACGAAATAAATTCTTTGATTATATTTGTCTAATTTTGTAATCTAGAAATCATGAAAGCCGGTTTGCTATTCAAATTTAGCAGCATTATGTTCATATTTCCAAGTTTTGTTATCTGTTATTATTGATCCCTGCACCAACCGAAACTTTGCAAAGGAAGAATATGTCTCCGAATAGGTACAGTACCCGGATCGATTTAACCAGCACTTAATTGCCGTACTTAAACATAAACGTTATTTTCATTAACGAAGGAAACAACAGTGATCCGCTAGTGACTTAGATATGTTTAAATCGCTTTGAGTGACGATCAAGCCTGATACAAAGAATCTTAGAGCTGATAACATTTATGATATATAATTTAATTTAAGAAGTAACTATGTATCGTTTTAGTCATTTATAAGCGTTGAAAGACTACAAAAGGACTAAAGCTACCAGTGGCGCTCGCGACGTTACTTCATGCAATGGCGCGATGGGCCGTAGTTGAGCGGAGCACAGCAAGTAGCTTACGACTTAATGCAAACAAATGTTCAATAGGGAGTTATAGCCAAGCTCACGCGTCTATTAAATACGAATATACGGTCAGCGGAATCCCACTACTTCGTCTTTATGAGGTCGTTGATTTGGTAGTTAGATTTGATTCGCGATTAATGTTTCGTTGGCATATGGCATACGTAGCAAAAAAAGGATAACAATCGTTTCGGAAACTTAGGTTCATGTTGCATAATTCAAAATATTTTCAATCCTTGCCATCAATTCGTCTGCTGTACACTTCATTAGTATAGAACCTATTAGCACTGAACGTGTGCAGAAATGTTCCTCTGATATCTGTAAAAAGAGACATTATGGTTTCCCTTTCTATTTCGTATCGATTTGTTTTTGAAAATGCTGGGTTTCTTTTGCAATTTATTTCCAAATTATTGAGTAAACTTTCATTATTCGTACCTCACAATTTCCTGTGCTCATGGAATCATTAACTTTGTACTGTGCGACGTCTGCGACCGAATTCTATCGGAACTCTACAGCTTTCCACCGCATTCAAATGCCGAGCCACCTGATAACTTTTGCACCAGAGTGTGATTTGTTTATGACAAGTAATAGTAAATTTGTTAAAATGTGTCGTCATTATTTTTTGTAGTTCTTGTCTATTTTGTATTAATGTTAAATCAAAATGTTTATAATTTGTTAAACTATTAATTGTTCATCGCTATAAAATATTTGTACTACTTCACAAAAAACTAATAAAAAAATATTATGAATCCACTTGCTCTTTCATGTGAAACCTCATATGATAAACAAAATTTAAAAAAAAAATATTTTTCGTTTATTCGCTCTAAAATATTTCATTAAACTTTTTAAATGATCCATAGAGTTTTTATGTAGGTTAATATGTTTTATTATTGTAAAAAACTTCAAACTTCTACATCAAAATATTATCGAGAAAAACGTATGCAACCGATGGACAGACGAATGGACACGTAGGTGTACACGTAGGTATTGATGCATGCAGGTGGACACGTAGGTGTTGATGCATAAGTATTTCGTTTCTCATTCCGAGGTACGGAATTGTAAAAAATAAAATACAACGTCCATTCCGGTCCCAAGCAAAGTAGATAAAGCAAACCATAGAATATTCAAAATACAAAAATTTGGAGGATAGGATCGGAGGATAGCCATGTTGGATTTTTTTATGAATAGGAAACATTTTAGAAGGAAAAAATTGAAAAAAAATATTAAATTTAATATTAATCAATCGGAAACGTTAAAAAGTACTTACGAGTAATTAATAAAACTTGAAGTCAATAGTTATAAAAAAAATTAATTTTCATAAGTCTTTTATATTGTCAAGTTTTGTTTAACTTTCAACAACCTATTTTTTCCCTTACAGAGTAAACGGCCGGGTGTCACTAATATCCACTAATAGCTTAACGACGCAATATAGCACGAATGTTTACACTATAAAGAGCAAAGCGACTGTCCGCTGACTCGGGTCACAGTTCCCGATATTACCGTCTGCTTGGGATCACAGTTCCCGATATTAGCGACGAATTTGAATTGAAGACTAATAAGGGGCTTTTATTTACCTATTTTTTACTACACAATTGAATTATTTTAATTAGTGTAAAAATAAATAATATTCTTTTAGAATAATTAAATAAATTCTACTAAAACCTTCAACTATAACAATATATGAAAGTTATACTTTGGAAACTAATAAGTTACAATTTTATACTTCGATTTATATTCGATATCCTAGTTTAAACAAAACAAAACGATTTAATAATTCCGTTTTTAAGGTTCTATCAGTAAAACATATATAATTTGAATATTATTTATCTCCCATCCTTCTTTTTGTCAGCGCTAATTGCAATTCCGTTTCAATGAAACGTAATCGCCTGAAATAGCCTCAGAGATTCATTGAAAATCGATTCCTTCATATTTTAAAAAAGTGTCTATACGTAAAACAAGAAATCTGAATGAAACGTAATCGCCTGAAATAGCCTGAGATTCATTGAAAATCGATTCCTTCATATTTTAAAAGAGTGTCTATACGTAAAACAAGAAACCTGAATGAAACGTAATTGCTTGAAATAGCCTCAGAGATTCATTGAAAATCGATTCCTTCATATTTTAAAAGAGTGTCTATACGTAAAACAAGAAACCTGAATGAAACGTAATTGCTTGAAATAGCCTCAGAGATTCATTGAAAATCGATTCCTTCATATTTTAAAAGAGTGTCTATACGTAAAACAAGAAACCTGAATGAAACGTAATCGCCTGAAATAGCCTCAGAGATTCATTGAAAATCGATTCCTTCATATTTTAAAAGAGTGTCTATACGTAAAACAAGAAACCTGAATGAAACGTAATCGCCTGAAATAGCCTCAGAGATTCATTGAAAATAGATTCATTTATATTTTAAAAGAGTGTCTATACGTAAAACAAGAACATGCCAATCTTGACATGAAACATTGCTACCTGTTTATTTCTTCATTTATTTTTCCTATGGTAGTGAAGTATAGTCTCCAATAATTTTCATTCTAAACTTTTAATTACTTTTAACTACACAAATGACGAAATACGAGATTATATTGTTTTTATGATTTTTGTAAAAATGCGATGAAATTTTCAGAGTTCGTTCCTTTAAAGTTAAAGTTGTTAGGTTCTTCAAAAATATTTATACAAATATATTTGCTATGAATTTATATAAATATGTTTTTGCTATGAAGCAAAAAGTTCTTATATAATATATGGTTGCCGTAATATATTTACATTATCTAAATCATTTTAAAATAAAAATAACGTCGAGTATGAAATTACGTTACTAGATTCTTTGCGAAATTTATTGGTCTTACGTGTTTTTTCCAAAATAAAATTTTGTATCTTTCGGACGAATAAGAGCAATATTACGTACAAATTAAGCCTTGAACTTAAATAAAATATTCCGGTTATAGGTAATAAAAAGCAATATATAGTATTTAATTAAGTAAAAAAGAGGTAAAAGTACCGTTGAAATATTATTTACTATTGTTCTATTGCAAGAGTAAAATAGTTTTGTTCCAATCAAACAGTCAAGTATATTATAACTGACTATAGTTTTTTATCAAATTATTATACATAGATACATACAGGTTTTTCACATACATCCATTTATTTCAATTAGTTGAATAACCGCATCAAAATTAAACAAATGTTGTGTAATGGTCTATAAGTTATAAAAAATGTCTATAAGTTATAAAAAAATCTTCAGAACTATATTACTTCATAGTTTTTTATAACATTTAGTTAATAGTAACATTACATTATCCGTTCTCTAGTGATATTTTTAAATATTGTGCATGTTACATCCAGGCCTTTTGGCAAGAGTCTCCCATAAGGGATACTCGCGTAGATACTGCATACGTAGGCTGTTTCCTTTGGTAGCATCGGTATTAATAATTTTGGAGCGTAGTAGCAAATCCAGATACCAGGCGTAAAATCTAGAGGGTTTTATTAAGTTTGAAGAAAATTGACTTGTGTGAGAATTGTATTGTCTAGTATTAAAATATACGGGAATCAGTCAACTTGTTATACGTAAGATTTTAGTTGAATAATTAAGGAAAAAGTACACAAATAAATTAAAAGTGAATTTTATAGTGTAATTTAATTGTCATTTATTTCGATTGAACATTTTATATTTTATCACAATAAAATCAAATTCCCACCGTCATCGGTGCACGATCTATATATCGGTCAAGTGATTTCTATTATAAGTGGTAATGTTTTCATATATATATATATATATATATATATATATATATATATATACATATATATATTTATATATATATTAAAAATCTATTATAAGGAAATTTACTCTTTAATGCTAATCCGTCTAATATTTTTACTCTGTTGTCTTCTATTTGTTCTTTTTTTAAATCCTACAACGTATTTATCTCACCTAACACCTTAAGATTTGGGAATGGTGATTGCGATACGCTAGTTGCAATGGCAATATTTTCCTGCAACAAGTATTATTTACACTTTTTCGAAAATTTATTCACAAGTTTTATTGTAACATAACCGCTGTTGTCATAAGCAGAATGCATGAATGAAACACGTGGCACATGATAAGGGGGACATAATGTTCTTTACAAATTATATTTCACGTTGGGAAATCCAGATTCATGATGATTATTTAAAAAAGGATTATGTTTATAATTTTTATTATACAAATTAACCTAAAGATGTCATATTTTTAATACAATGATATATGTTTAAACACGTTTATTGAAAAGTAAATTTTATAATTTATTTTCAATAATTATTAAACCATGATACCAGGGATTATAAAGTTTAAAATATTTTAAAGCAGCCTCAATAATATTACAATTTGCAATAAAATCTTAACATCCTTCACCATCATATCTTCTAACAAAAACATATTTTGAAATGGTATCAATAGCCAGGGCCAGGCAGTAATAAAAATCGTAGTGTTTTCGTGGTGTGTGGTGTGGCAATTCATTATCCGGATTTATTTTCCATCATTCCCTTTTATCGCATCAAAAAATGGTTAGATTCGTGTTTTTATGAAAAGTTAACGTACAATTTTGTAGTATTTCGCTGTAACAATACAAACTCTAAAATTGTCAATATAATAGTGATAACACATTAGCTAATAAAGTACTTGAATACTGCGAAAATTAAAAAAAAAGGAAAAACGCGTATACTAATTGTAAGTAATGTTACATGCTCTAGTAGGATACATGTTCTAATAGAATATATTGTATAGTCATTTAAACATAAATAAACATAGTTTTTTTCAGTTACTTTAAATAGCAACTTTAATAAAACTTTGATTCATTTACAGTGTACGTTTTACACCATTCGCTAAATGCGTTCTAGAAAAAAAATTATGCGTCTTTGCGTAGGGCCAATCTCTAACACAGTTGGGTGGAAGGATTTGATGGTATTTTATGATCGATTAGGGGACCTTCGAAAGTCTTTTCTTTAGTACGACGAGGGATTTTACGGATTCCTGGAAGGGCCCTGAGATAACCGGGGCGGAAAGTGGGAGTAGTACACGGGGTTGAGTCGACACGAGTCGGTTCTGAGATTTCAATAACCGATTTCACTAGCAATACATTTTGGAAATATAATTGTTGAAAAATGACTGTACCAGTATTAAATATATATATATATACATATATACATATATATATATATATACATATATATATATATATATATATATATATATATATATATATATATATATATGTGTGTGTGTGTGTGTGTGTGTGTGCGTGTATTTATATCATATATATGGGTATGGTATAGGTAAGCATTTCAAAAAATCCCCTCGGGAACGGGAGAAAAGGGGATCTTTGCTAATAATACTATATAAAACTCTCAAATAATATCTGAGCCTCAACTTTCGCACGTGCCACTACATATTATAATCTCTCAACGTGCCACAAAATGAGAACATTAATATTATATATCTGATCAAATCCATTCCCTTAGGAATTTCAAATATTTCATATAAAACAAAAAAAAAGTTTCGAAAAATGATATCGATTAAATGAATATATTACATTATTTAAAGTATTTGAAGAAGTATCGGGATAGAGGAACAATGATGTACTACTTATGTATAAATGCTTGATTACAAAAGAAAATGTATTGTATTGCTTTTTCTTTGAGTATCACTTAAATCTTTCCTTTTTTCTTTATTGATAGAATTTGAATAATAGCATAAAATCTATCCGTGCCAAACAGCAGAAGAGATCTAGAAAAAATATGTCGAAATTTTTTACATGGAAATTCAAGGTTTTGCATTTAATTGCTTGCAATTCTCAATAAAAATGCTTACATTTTTCCTTAAACACTTTCACTTTTATTGTATCGCATTAATTTAAATTATATCATGATTTATATTTTAATTGAAATATATCATAATTTGATTAACAATTTTTGAAGAGAAATTATATGTCCGGCATCTGCGCCTCAACAGCCAAGGGCATAAAATGCTCACGAGCAGAAATAGACAAGCCAAACTTTAGGAAAAGTATCCGTTCGTCGTTAATCTAGGATTTAGTTCAATATTTTGTAAGTAGTATATTAATAAAATTTTGTAATAAGTAGATCGCCACTGGGACCGGGTAAATTTATATGAACATTCAACATTCTCAACTATTTATATTCGCAGACATATTTTAGCCTTGACCCATGAATGTTTCAATTTTGAGGTCATATTTCTTTTCGTAAGATATACATATATATATATATATATATATACATATAAAACTAAAATATTTTTTACCTGTTTATATTTATAGTTGATTTTGAAAATTATTATATTCTCTCAACTTGAGGACTTTAGTTAAATTACGATCAATAACTACATAATACCCTCATACAAAGCAGAATTACAAAACCCTGGGTGTAGCTTTTAATTAGTATAAGTGATACGTTCAAATTCTGAAAACTGAATTGTTTCAGTAACTTATCTAATAATTGCATCTTTCCACCCAAGCTACATTAAGTCATAACTCTGCTTATGAATTGACTATATCATTAAAATAGAATTTAATATTTTCTTTTTCGTAAAAAGCTGATAGATAAATATTAATCTGACAATAAATAAAATATAACCGGACTGGACTTACACTCCAACTGAGTACTTTGGGGAAGTATGTTGCAATTAACACGATACTTGTATTAACTTTTCCAGTTTATAGTTTCCTTGGCATTTGCGAAAAGGTTTGTTAGATATGAAGATATTTTTTATAAGGTGCGTGTTTTCGCTATCTACTTCCAACGAACCCTGTCGATAACTTTATAGAGAATCGTTCGCAGATTTGACTGTAAAGTGTTTCCCTTTTTTTCCTTGAATTTGCTCACGCGATCGGGTTGATAATTTTGTTCGAAATACTGTCTTTGAAAATTTCGATGACGCCCAGATTTATGTGATCTATGAAATATTGAAAGTAATTTATGACTAATTCCCTAACACTGATTAGTTTGTCTTCATTATTGTTTACGGAATTCGAAATAGATGCTAAATCCGTTACACATCTTAGTGTTTCCATAACTCCGCAACTTTGATTATACTTATAGCAGACAGTTCTCCGATACTTGAACTCCATATGAGGCAATTTTATACCATTCTATTAATTTTTATTATAACTGAGTTACGATCATGAATTCAGAGATTTGCATAAATGGAATTCGAATACATGTGAACATGTATTGGGTCAAAAATTAATTTGTAATAATCTGAAGAATATTTTTAAAAATTGACTGAGTTATGCAAAGAGCCTGAACTCGTTTCAGTTATATATTCTTTCAAATCGAATCTAGATAAAATTTATATTTTAGATCCAAACTTTATGAATTATGTATTTTCTGCACTTTCTAAAGGAATTAAGAAATAATATTCACGTATTAGTAAATGTACTTCGCAATTAAAAATTGTTTTTGATTCAATTTTTCGGAGGTAAACTGACACAATACTTTCTTATGTACTTTTCTTTGACGATGTATATAGATAAGTTTTAAATTACCAAAAATGTATTCTAACCACTTTAATAAATTTCATACGCCTTTACTTATAATGCTGAAATAATTGCAATTTTATCTTATATAATTTTATCATCAAGAAAATATATATTTATTAATAATTATGGAAACCTTAGCTATGTTACGTATATGTATTAATAACAACATAAATTTAAAATCTACTGCAATATATAATGAAGATCCAATTTAATACGTCAATAAGGAAATTAGACTTACGTGAATGCCGTCAGGTTATATCATAAAAAGTAAGATGTTTGTAATTCGCTTTAAGATAAACGTGTTGCCAAAAACTGATCCCTATGTGATCGCATAAACTTGTTAGATACGAATACTGAGAGTCTACTAAAAAACAGAGCACGATTTTTTTAATTTTGTAAAATTTTTTTTAAGCTCAGTTAGACTGTTTTTGTTCTCGGGCGAACCCCAAATAATTTGGCTGGCTTCTAACTCTCTATGTACTAAAAATATTTCAGAGATTTTATAACGTTCGTGCGACGTTTTTAAAAGATAAACAAAATATCATTGCCGTAATTTTTCACACGTGATGTGACCCTTCTTTTCGACGCATAAATATAACCTTGTTTTCCATGTTTTAATATGGGAACTATCAGTTTTTTTTCCGAATAGTCAAAATTTTTGTTACTAAACAACAGACAAATAATTCAGAGTAACTGTTTTATTTCTACTTCTTTTAAAATGACGAGAGAATTGCATTTATCCACGAGGAGGTAAATTAAAGTAAACGAAAATTATGTGTTTAAAGAAAATGTTTGTAAATAAGCAATAACGACAAAAGTATGTATTTACACATATACTTACGCGTGTGAACTTTTGATGCTTATGAAATCCGAAAGGGGTAAATAATTGACTACAGATTTTCTATTTAATAGTGCTCAGCAAAATTAATAAAATTAGAAGTTCTTAAACTCGGAAATCAGTTTCCTTTTTGTGTCAAGTCACTAAAAATTTTGAATCTATGCACTGAAGAAAAACATATTGGATTAGGATCGGACGAATTTTAGTCTATTCATATTGTTTAAATTATAATCTTAAAGCATTTTAGAATGGGGTAGGGGCCAAAACTTTTTTCTAACACTGAAAAGTTGCTAGCAGCTGTGTGCGTGCGGTTAGAAAAATAACTTCTGCCTTAATACGTTGCTGTGACTTCTTTTGGAAATTCAGATCCTGGAAGTTATTTTAATCTGTTAAAACTCGGACAAATCTACTGTTTTTATGTCGAACAGTTTAACTATGTTATATTAACGAGGTTAAACAGATGAACGTATTTCACAAAAATATTATTGAATTCATGTACAAAGTGCTGCGTATTGCTCTTTTTCATATTTTAAACCAAATAACCTGTTTCTTTTCCAACACTTATCCATCATTTATTTGCACTTGTTCTAATTTCATTATGTGAATATTCGATTTACCAAGTTAACCAATAACTTTTTAGCCACAACTTTGGCACTTTTCTAGAAAGATTCTCAAAAATTGGAAAGTTTTACTGCAGGATATAAATAGGCCAAAGTGCAGTCAGTTAACAACAGCCAGCACCGAAGCTTTAAGTGAATTACGTTAACGATAATGGATTTATATCGATATAAACTAAGGATATTTTACGAATTTCCTCTGGGTTACGATGCATCAGACGAAAATATTAAATATTTTACGATACGCAAATCCAGGATATCTAAAGATTTTATTTAGGAAGTTCAGGAATGGGGACTATGCTCTTGAGAACGAACCTCGTACCAAAAGTTCTGTTGAATTGGACGTCCAACAATTACGATGCCTAATTAAGGAGGATCCTTGACTGACAATTCGTCAATTGGCAGATGACCTACATTACAATCGTGGTACCATAGAAACACATTTGCACGAATTGAAAAAAGTTTCATAATACGGCGTTTGGATACCTCACGAGTTGTCATCATATCACCTTCAGTGCATAGTTGAAACTTGTCAAAAGTTATTGACGTTGAAACGTAATAACGACTGGCTGAATAAGTTAGCAACTGGTTATGAGACGTGGGTTACATACGTTAACTATACACTAAACATGTTTCAACATGTTTAGATTAATTGTACACCCCTCTGGAAGCAACTCCTAATGAATAATGCCTTTGACATTCTACCAGCAGCTGAGCTTCAACTTTTTGACACTGATTTCAGGGTTGGATACTGACACTCCTGTTTCTCCGACAACCAGACAGGGTGTCGGAGAAACAGGAGTGTCAGTATCCAACCCTGAAATCAGTGCCAAAAAGTTGAAGCTCAGCTGCTGGTAGAATGTCAAGGGCATTATTCATTAGGAGTTGCTTCCAGAGGTGTATACAATTAATACAAATATGTACTGTGAACAATTGAACCGATTAGCTAAAAAATTTAGTAGTCAACAGGATTGATTTTATTTTCTACGTGATAATGTTACACCACATGTTGCAAACCATACTCGTAATAAATTAGAGAAGCTCGGCTGGGTTTTAGTCACTGATCTGCCATATTTTCTGGACATTACGTCTTCTGATTACCATTTATTTGGGGCTCTAATTATTATATAACATTATTTTTATGGCTGGGAAATGTTAATTATAATTGAAAATTAGGGTTCCGATCAGAGTACATGGCTCAAATGTAGTTTAACTAAAATTATACAACCCTATTAATCATTTTAGTAATCAGCTGATTCAACAAGCCGCCAGTATTTACATGTTCTTTTTTAATATATTTTTCAAGAAGTGGAAAAATAACTAAAATGGTGAATTAAAAAAATGAGAATATAACTCTAAAGTTTTTACTTTAAATATACACATGATAAGAAATTCGTTCAAATATTACAGATGTGGAACAGTTACAATAAAACTAAGTCAAGTAAGATAATAAATAAAAACTCTGCATTATCAATTTAATAGTATTGCCTATCTAAACATGTTGAAACATGAATGAGAATCACTGTTTGTCGACTTTCCTGGACTTCCATTGCATTGCTTAAAATTGTTAACATTTCATAGCAGGCTATTGCTTCATGAAAACAAGATGAAACTTGAGGTTTAATTAAAAACAATACAAAAAACTTTTGAGGGATATTTTAAAAATGTCCACTTGAATTTTTAAGGAATTAAAATAAAAAATTTTTAATTTATTTAAGGAAGCAATTTGTTATTGTAAATCATGCTCTATTGCATATCACAAACAGCACAGCATTATGTGCAATAATAAGCTCATGCTCAAAACAACACCATGTGCACCTTTTTAGTTTAACTAGGTAAGCAGCAAAGGAAATTTAAAAAAAAATCCGATTGAAAAATGTGAAAACTTGAAAGTGATCATCATGCGAACATAGATTGGAAATTTTTTAATTTTTCTAGGAATCAGTGGATTGATTTTCGTTAATAGACAATCTGTTTATTCATTGGATGTTTCTATTTTTGTAGGGTATCTTATTTAACTTCTCTATAGATCAATCTAAGTCATTTGAAAACTCTCATAAGGCCAAATTTAAGAGATGATATTAAAGATTGGAAATTATTAGGCAATTGCTTATAATATACGTATTAATATAATGTTCTACATTCATGTTTTCAGAGATAATCAGGTAGGTTGTACCAAATAAAATACTCAGTTTATATATCGAGCTTAATCTAAGTTTACTTGAAACTACTGTACACCTACAGATAATAATTTGGTTGTCTACATCTGTTTAATTTAATAATAAAGGCTGAACAAAGCAATCTTGCGTAAAAAATTACAGATACTGTTACTTTACATTTAACTACGCATATCAAATACGTATTTAAAAATTTGGGGAAGGAGAGGGTATCAGTGCTTAGACATACTTCAGACCACCGGAGCCTTATTTTGCGAAGGAAAATATACGTCAAGAAATATCGCTAGATATTAGTGATAAAATTTTAAAATATATCTTCAATGAAATGCTCTATAATAAACGAGAAAATAATATTGTTCTTGTCCGAAATATTTGAAAAAAATTGCTTCAAGGAAAATTAAAAAAATTGTTTTTGTCTATTTTTATTCATTTTTATATTTCAATTGCGTCTTCTGGTAAAATATCATCATATTCAGTCTGAAAATAAAAACTATATCGCTGTGTTGTAGAAATGGACAAACAGTCGGAACGAAATTACAATGGTCTCATTACTGAGCCTTAAAACTATTGCTACAAATTATATAACCTTTAACATACGAGCCTGATGCACAGCGTTTTAATTGTTTCCTTGCGTGTAGAAAATATTGTCACGCGATGGTCAAATTCATTACAAGTGTTAAAAATAATTCAAACATAAATTTTAAATTGATAACAAAAACAATACTGTTTAACAAAAAAAATACAGTTCTGTTTTCATACAATTTGTTAGAAATGAACTCATTAATAGTTTTTCCTTGCATACCAATTCATGTTTCGCCATTTTTTTCTCTTATGCACATCTAAAACAGATTCCAATGTGATTTTCTTCGTTGTTTTTTTCCCATTAATGATCTGTTTTAATTTATTTTACAGTCTATATTATTTAAGTTTGTAGTTTTTAAATATCGCATTTCCCTTTATTTTTCTTTCTTAAGGACGCATAAATCTATGTAAATAGATATAAGAATATAAGATTGTGTTTCTCGTATTTACTGTGATCGAATGTCCCATATATCAGTCATAGGGACATAATATCAGTAATTACCACTCCTTTCTGTATGCAAATATTCAACTCTCTTCTTTATGAAGAATTATTGATAAACTGGAAACAGTGAAATAACCTATAGGATTATATTTTTAAAAATATACATTCAAAATTAAAGTCATTTAGCTTTTTGAATTCTATGTAGGTATTATTGATTTGCAAATTCTTAATATTTTTTCTTCATATATTTCTAGTTCAATTCTTTTTTGTTTCCATTTTTCTCGTAATACTTCTATGGGTCATTTCCAATATTCCATCCTCGTCTACAGTTTGAATAAGGTCAGCAGATCATTCCGACTAGAGTTATATTGAATGTATCATATATGTCCGGAAATTTTAGTCATCCTGCAAAGTTAACTTAGCATATATAATACATAAACATACATAAAATAACTTAAGATGTACGAAAGGCCATGAGCTAGTGTCAACGTTGACACTAGCTCACGGCCTTTCGTTATCTAAAAAGAAAAAAATTCAGCCGCAAGCTATGACGGGTGTCGCTAGTCGCTAACGAATTGTCAGTCTGTATTTTAATTAATTTACGAGGAAATAATTTATTAATGCTTTTCTTCGCTTATGTTCTAATAATAACTTAATAACAATAACTAACTACTTCAAAACCTAATAAATATATTGGTGTTGGTGTGTTAGTATGAAAAGTCGGCTACTATGGATTCCTGAGTACAAAATAAAAGGATTTCATTACATATTTTTTATTACATTCCTTTCCCTAAATGTATTATTTGAACTATTTGAACGCAAGGGTGAAACGTTCTAAATGCGAGCACATGGGAAGTCATGCGGCCCTATTAAAACGTTACACGACGCGATGATTCAAACCCCTTATACGACTTGAACTTTTAGCAATAGGAGTATTATTTTCCAGAAAGATAAATCTGTTACATTAATAATTCAATGGATTTCTAACGTATTTTTCTTTCAAAAGTTTATTTTAGCGATAACTTGGTTAAAATCACTGAAAGTGGAAGTCAAGAGGCAATGTACTCTTTAAACCAATGAAATATTTCAATGTAATGTTTTCCATGACAAAAACATCAATAAAAATTATTTGTAATTTTAATTTTTCATTATTTGTAATCGCATTGCATGATTTTTTTAAAAGTAAATTGAAACTTAATAAAGTATAATCTCAATCCATAAACAAAATATTTCTATTACCTTAAAGGAATACTCAGAAATATATTCCTGAAATTAGGGTCTATTTAACAAATGAGATCCTATTTCCGAAGGCAACTGTACCAAACAGAAACACAGACCATTCCATATTAATAACGTGTCTGACATATCCACCAACGCTCTCTACTCGCTGGAGTGGAACGCTTGAAGCGTGACATAGAACCTCGCGGCCGGAAATAAGACACCATGAATATATTTTCCGTGTGTACTCGTAAGTTATGCGAGGTAATGTTTTCTACTGTTTGAATTTTAGTTGCGATGATTCTAATAGGCTTGCTGAAGAGGTAACGGAGCAAGTTTGCATTTGAGTTTAGTTATGTTACTTGTTATATAAAGTTGTTATATAAGACCCTATTTTCCAGAATCTGTCTAAAATGTGTAAACACTACATTTTAGACAGATTCTGGATAATAGTTTAGTTTTCTTGAATCTCGGTTAACATAATTTTGAATTAAATCAAGTTATCGCCAAGAGAAATGTTTCGTATTTGTTTACATATAGCGTACAAAAGCTATAATTATGGATTAAATTATATATTATTTTATTCCCTATATAAAAGGTTTAATTGCATTTATTTAATGAAAGAATAACTAGAATTACAGTAATTGGTTATGGTTTAAAATAGACGACACTGGCAAGTTGGCTGAATGGATGACGTTAATAAAATGTTTTGTAGTGTCATAATAGACTTCATATTTTCCTCACACTTAAGATGTCGGTCGATTTTGTTGGCACAACTCATGACTAAAAAGAAAATAAAAATTCACCTTCACTAACTAGTATCTAAGTTAACTTAGTACTGAGTGAGTACGAAGAATGTTCCTGCAATACTTGTTATTGCATTATTGTCCAACTCCATACAAATTGAAACGTGGTGAACTGTATCATCTCTAAGCTCAACGAAGTGAAGACACCTCATTGTAACTAGTTCCTTGCTCATACTTAGTGAAGCAATTATGGAACTCTTGATTTCGTAAAATTAAGTTTTCCGATAAAATGTACATATAGGCTTATTCGCAATTTCTTCGTAATCATGTAATAAGATATATTTTACTTCAGGACCTATTTTTCTATGGATATGAGACTTTATGTTGCCACTGCGTGATTAGTAAGGATAATAAATTTAATAAATAATCAAAAACAAAAGGAATGAATACCATTTAGTTGAAAATATTTAAAATGGACGTGATAAATAAATATACAAATAATCAATGCCGCTTACATATACGGTTTTTAATACAGAACTAAATACATAAGTGTTTCAAATAATTTTTTTTTCAATTTGTCAAACGAAATGCGATAACTACATAACTTCATCACTTTATTTGAACTTAATTTGGTTTGTAATTTATTTAGATCTCAATAATTTCTAATACCATTTCAATGAAAAATACGAAATTTATTTATATTTAGTGATTTCATCTAAAATTTGTAACTATAAAACGCAAAATGATAGAGAGTTAACATCAGGTTTTTCTTACGATTTTAAACTATAAATAAACGATTTTAAACTATAAATAAATGTTGTATTAACATGTTGAGACGTAAATTTATTTGCTCCACATTAATATTCGTAACAAAAACTATTCGAATAATTTCAGGGAAAGCGCTTAAATTTATAAATTGGTGCTATAGAAAAGTTAAAGCTTACATGATAGAATTATTATTACTTCATATATCAGCATAACGAGGGAAAAGCAACCAGTGGAAAGACGGGTGGTAGATTTAACTTAACACATACATATTGCAATTGTATGTGCGTACATAGTAAGTGTGGGAATATAATGTATAAATAGTTTTTAGAAAAAAATCAAATAAAATAATTTCATATTTTTCACTGTAACACATCTTCCTTCTCATTGTTTTTTTTCAAGTGTTTGAGATGTGAGTAAAAGAGTTTCTGATATCATTTATATTTCGTAACTTGCATTTTTACTACTATATGACTGGCATTGATGATATAAATCCCTATGTTTAACAGACACTGGACCACTGAGTAATCATGTATGGGTTTGTTTTTTTTCCAGGCTACACCAAGGTCAAAAAAGAAGAGTTGCAATTTTAGGATTCGGTATATGTATGCATGTAGGTGGGTATGTGGATAAAAATGTTCCCTCTCTGGATGTAAGTTGTTGGGCTCATTTTAATAAATAAGATATTCTAGGATTTTTAATACCGTTTAAATGTTCACGAATTCTTATCATACGTGCATATAAATTTTAGTTCATAGATTATAAATTCCCTCAAAATTTTGCATTTTAACCGATTTTTGCATTTCAACTCGCGCTTGAGACATTTTGATAATTTAAATAATACATCTAATATAGTGGACGTTGAATCTTATATTTTGAATGATTACATCCTTAAAACGAATTATCACAGATATTAAATGAAAGGGCAAAGCCCACCGCAAACACATTTATATGTATTGCATGAATACGTAGAATAATAAAGATGGTAAATCAAATAATTATATTGAATCCATTTTGAAGAGTAGTAACGAGATGGCAAAGACAAAACATACCCTCATGACACATACAGAAGAAAATTATAGAATTATAACAAATGCCAAAATTTGTTTCGAATTTGCTTTCCGAACTTTTTTGTTTATAGCCAGACTTTTTTCATGTTAAGGGGTATAACTTGCTCTATAACATCTTTAAATGGTATGATATTCACTTTTAATCCAATTGATCATCACTGAAAAGTAATATATCAACGATGTTATGAAACGATGTTATATCACACATTTCAATATTTGTCACATCGCCCTTACACATCGATATAATACAATTTTAGTAACTATGACCTTGTTTTTGGTTATACAGATGATTACAATATTTTATGAAACAAACAATTCTGAAAGAGATCCAAGTTTATGCCTTTAGACTCAACTAATATTGATGACAAGAAATGCAAGTTATTGATTATTCCAAACTTTGTCCGCTGATTGTAACTTAACAAGACATGGGCCTGTATGTTGGTTTTCGAAGACACACGTAACTCTACAAATAAATTGAATTTTATAATCATGGTGGTAATATAACAAACATTGTCATCACAACATGTTGATAGCTGTAAATTCCCCTGATGTAAGGATATTGTTTCTCTACGAAATTTTCAATTTATTTCATTGAAAACGTTAAATAAACAATCAATTTTATCAAAATAATGTTAGTATAATTTATATAAAATCTAAAAGAGACAATATTACTTCATTTGGATGAACAGCGTCATTGGATTAACAATTACCAAATACTCTAGATGGTTAAATATTTACGAATTAAATAAGCTCAATGAAAAATATTATTTTTCATCTGGTGAGGTTTTGGATATAAATACATAACGGATCCACGAGTCTTTTTTTATTCAAGCCTGAGTTTTCTCTTACGTATTTATTATCAGCATACAAAAGTTGCACAAGTGCATGGAAACGGGAAAATTTTAATCGGGTTTGTAATAAAAGGTTATTAAGGGTGAAAAATATTTAAGTAAAGTATTTCATTAATTTTTGACAGAACTGTGAACTTCTATCATCATAAAGTTTTATTTTAATGTAGATATAGTCATTTTTAATGTGCACAATTTTATTTTCAGGACATTAGCAAAGATCCTGAAAATAAAATAGTGCATATCGATTTCTTTCTATTAAGCTGTCAAAGCAAGCTTCTTGAGCTTATATAATACACTACTACAACAAATCGATTATATCAATGCGCATCAATGAAACGAATAAAGTGAAATAATTCCCTTCTTCGTAATGAATTTTTAAATTTTCCATAAAAGCCCTAGGTTTGATGCCTTATTTATTTGGTATCAATAAAATAATTAGGGGTCTCAATAAGAAAAATATGGAGTAGAAGGTTTGAACTTAAGGGACTTCATTAATTTGTAAGAATTCTAAAAAATATGACAAATAAGGTTTATTATAAAATCTGAACAACGTTATATTCTTAAATTTTTCAGTCAAACCTAATATTTTCCAAGAAGTAATGGTAAACATTCGCAATATAATAAAACGGTCGTTTACTTTGTGCTTCTATAAGCTACTACTAGCAATTAATAAACAAGTTAGTGGTAAGCAAGAAAGCTTATATTTTTATCTTTCATTTCAATTTAATTTTTCACAGCTACATGAATCAACGTGATGTAGTATTATTTCCACTTTATTTACGTTCTTCACCACGACCCAGGTTTCGCTGTAGGACAACATTCTCAGGTAGGCAATTTGTAAATATCTTTACAAATTGCCCACCTGAATATGTTGTCGTACAACAAAACCTAGGTCGTGGTAAAAAATGTAAATAGAATAGAAATAATACTACATCACGTAGTTTTATTTACTTGTAAATGAAAATTAGGTGACAATGAATTCCTACAAACTTAAGACCAAATATTTTCAGTAAATATAACCTTTGTTCTTTTTTTATGATATTGTCGTTTTAATGTGTGGGGAACAAAAAATGATGTGCTTCTAATATACAAACCTAACATATTTACACTGAAAAGCTATTTATACTTTGCGTATGTTTTGCAAATAGTATATAATTAGTAATACATAACGAACATAAATATATTACATGACAACCTTGCACAGGACAAGTGCCATTTAAATTAATGTACAAAATGTCCTGTCGTTTCATCGAATAATTAAAAATTTTACATGCAACATCTGTGTATTATACTTATACTGCTGTCATTTTCATCGAAGGGAATAACTAGAATTATATGATAATATATGTCCAATTTTAATGAAACGAGGATAAACTAATTTTGAATTGAATGTACAAGCTGTTGTAGTATTTTCAAACATTTTCACTTGAGGGCCATAGGAAAAAATTAAAGAAATACCTCCCGGTTGGCGGAAACTCTGTCATTTCAAATTTATTTTGGACAAACTTTAAGAGATAAAGCATAAATATTTGTAGAAAAAGTATATTAGAAAGATATATTGCTAGACAGATTACTTTATTATGCTGTAAATAAAAAATAAATTTGACTCAGATACTCGTATTTTTTGTTAGATAGCAGTCTAAAAATAATTTGTAAATAATTAATGATTTTTTCATCTCATTTGTTAATTCAACGTTGTTAGAGTTTAACTCAACTAAAGTATTAAATTTCATGTCATGTTATAAAATAAAATAAAAAAATATTTGCCAAATTTTCAGCAAATTAAATAATATTAGTTACTCACTAGGTACCTTCCATTGTTTTTAGTTTTTATTTCAATTTAATTTTTTTTTGTAATTTGTGGCAAATTAAGAAATTCTCAATTCCTATTTTAATTTTTAGTTAGTTAATTTCATAATTCAATAAGTTCTATTGTACGTGATCTAGGCAATAACTATTTTGTCACTTCTATCAAAAGTCAGAACATTTCAAATCAAACTAACACATTTATATTACTTTGTCATGAGTTAGTTTTTACATCCTTATAGGCTACCAAAAACTTCACAGTTAAGATTTAAATTAGTTTACAATATTTCGAATAAACTTTCAAAGCAAATATTGGTTTTTGCCTTCTCTGTACAATTCTCACATATTTGTTCTAGTATTACAATGTCCTAATTTTGCGTTTTAAGCGTCGTTCTTTTACTGCAATAGGAATAAGTGTATTTTTCTTTCACTATTGTTATTTAATATTGTACTTTAAATTAATTTATATTTGTCTCCTTCTTTTCAATTTAATTTGTTATATATAACGTGATATGTTTTGTTATGTATGCTATTGTACTATAAATTAATTTATGTTTATCTGTTCATAATTAAATGAAACTACGTGATGTACTATTGTTTTTACTCTTTTTAATTTCTTTACCACGACATAGGTTTCGTTGTATTACAACGTCTTCAGGTGGGCTATTAGTAATCTTTGCTAATAGCCCACCTGAAGATGTTGTAATACAATGAAACCTAAGTCGTGGTAAAGAAATTAAATAAAGCAGAAATAATACTACATCACGTAGTTTCATTTAATTATAGAGACAAATATTTTCTGACTGATTTCAAGGAAGAAGTTGGTTCACAATTCGATACATATATATGGATTTGTTTGTTTTTTTTACATTTTTGCCCTTTGTTAATATTTTGCCCATGTTGCAGAAAGAGTATGCTCCTCGAGTGACCTCAAATCAATTTTGTTACGATCCGATGATACACTCTGGAGTTGATTTAAAGATACATTTCAACGAACAAAAGTACCTGTGATTGAAGTAAACTTATTTATGTAAACAGAACACAATACAAGTTGAACCAGGACCTAATAATACATAACAAAAATATACTATGGGAAATGCATGAAACTGCGTAATATATTCATTGAGTTTTGAATAATTTTTAACCAATTAAAAAAAAAGCGGGGTTTCTCAATTCGACGCCTGTTATTTACCGCAAAAATTGAAAAACTTTTCAATGTACGTATATTTCAACTAAATAGTGTACAAATTGTGATGCTTAGTTGAATGTCCGATAATTTATTTTAAGTTTTCCTTACTTAAAATAAATTATTATATGATACGTAGAAGTGGTTTAGGAATAAAAATCTGCACGAAGGGACATATTTTCATCAATCTAAGTACCTCAAAGATTAGTAATGAAAGCATATCAACATTAGATATGATTAAACAAACTGCAATTAAAACTATATTACATGTAACCAATCTTTATAACTAGAAAAATATAAATAAAATTATTGGGCAATCAATTAAGAATCATAATATTTACATTATGAATTATCCGGGTTACAGCTGTACGTATATGAAAGAAATATGTAGGAGTAGAATTGTAAAACTCCTCCTTATTTGAAGGTGTGTAAAAACGAGTCCAAACTCAATGAGTCTATTACACACTTTCAGGGATTTTTGTACTTTTATCAGGTCCTGGCTCAACTTGTGTGGTATCCTGTTTATAAGCGTGTACAAAAACACTTCGTTTCAATCACGGGTATTTTCTTCCGTCGAAGATTATCATAGATCGGACCGTAGTGCATCATCGGATCGTAACAAAATTAATTTGGGGCCACCAGAGGAGTATCTACAAAATCGGTGCAATATTATAGAAATACAAGGATATGATCAGAGAGCACATAAATATATTATTATATATTGAATTTACAATCACCACTTTTTTCGAAATCAGTTAAAAAATGCTTGTCTCTAACTGAAATAGTTACTCAGAAATATGATTAATTATATCATAAAACAACACTTATAATATTATAAATATAAGTAAAACGTAGATTGATAAAAAAGTCGCATTCAATTTACAAACTTTTTGAGAAAGATGTTTATAGACCAAATAAATAAATTTAAAAGACAAAAGTGAACAAAATACACTAATTCGTACTGCTGTGAAAAAATTTCATCTCAAACACGAGATCAGAATATTATAATGCTAGACCAGATATGTGAGAATCGTAAGCAGAAATCAAATAACAATATTCACTATAAAATCTATTTAAATTATTGTCACCTAATTTATATCTTAGGTATTAACTTATTCGCCCCATATCACAAAAAATTGTGAAGGAAATGATATTAAAATAGAAAAAAGTAAGTGAAGGTTCCTAATAAGTAATAGCAGTTATAGAATTTGAAAATTTAAGAAATTAATTTTTTTTAAATTTTATCACATGCATGTATAATTAATTACTTTAACTGAGATAAACTTTAACAATCTTAACTTTAAGAAACGAGATGAAAAAAAATTAAATTATTTCCAAAGTATTTCTAGGTCCACATCTAACCAGGAAACTCTGTCAGAATTACTTTCTATTTATATCATTAAAAACATACCATGTATAACAAAGTAAGCTATCTAGTAATATAATAGTTTTTTAACTTTTCTGACAAGAAATATTTATGTATTTTCTCTTAGACTTTACCCAAAATTAATTTCCAATGAAAGATTTATCACCAAAGGGGGTAGGAGAAAATGTCAATGAATAGCATGGTATTTCGACCCAAAAGTATTTTAACCTCGTTTCACTGATGTTAGACGTATAACAGAATAATCTTATTCTAGTTGTTTCCCTCCATAAAAATGAGACCAGTATAAGAACACAGAATGGTAAAATGTAATTTTTAAAATTATTTGACGAACGATAGGATGCTTCAAGTGTTGTTTAAATTATATATTAATTTTCACGACACTCGATCTATTCAAAATTGTCATGTTCTATATATATATATATATATATATATATATATATATATATATATATATATATATATATATATTTGCTTTAAAAATGCAACGTGCTTACAAGTTCAGGGGGAAGGTTAATACGGAAGTAAGCTCAAAGCAATAAACGCATACCCTCCAGCTGAATATATTCTTTTACGGAAAACATGTTCACGGCATCAAAAAGGAAATGGAGGTAAATACAAATCGAAAACATTCGCGAACTCACTTCTGTCACAGATCACGTTCGTTCCAACCGAAAGTTCCTTGTGTAAAAAGCTTTCAGCCCAATTTATGTCGTAGAGCGTTTGTTTAGTGAACTTTTGCACGTAGGTTCGAAAGCGCACGTTTATGTAAATAAATTCTCAACGTTTGCGTGAAGTTTTAAAATATATTTTCCTGCAAAAGTTAGTTCCTGAAAAATGTTTTTTTCCAAGAAATGATAGGATAGAAGTTTACAATGAAGATTTTAGTAATAAGAATTTATTTTCTAATTAATATCCATTTAATATCCAGGAGTTTTGTCAAGTACAAAAAAAAATTAAAAATATTAAAAATAGAAAAAAAATATTAAATGTTAATTTCTTTATAAGTTGTGTGAAGTGGATAATACAAATCTTTTAATTGAAACTAATAGATAATTATAATTTTAGTTAAATAAACAAGCCATCTTTTCTTGGTGATGTGCCATTTCATTGAACTTATATATTATATAAAAATAAATAAATAAAATTCCAGCAACGTGGCAAATAAATTAAGAAATGCTGTCTTCATAATATAATTTTTTTAAATTTTCCTCAAAAAGGATAGATCAATTATTTATTTCGTATCATATAAAATATTTAGGGTTTCCGGTAACAATAATGTTGATTTTTCCATTCAATTTAAAATGCTTCAGTACTATGAAAGAATGTTTGAAATTTTTATTTTTAAATGTTATTTCAGAAATCTGATTGATGGTAAATCCTGAGATTTTTCAGTGAAACCTAACGCCTTCTAAGTATTGTTGGTAAATTCTTGCAATATAATAAACAGTTGTTTACTTCGTACTGCTACTAGCATTCATTGCTACGAATTAATGGATAAGTTAGTGATAAACATGAAAGCTAATAACTTCTCAAACTTTGTAGAGAAAAATACGTAATATCTTTAAACCAAAAACTTCTGAAAGTATAGAAAAGTCAACCATTTAATTAGAGACATAGAAATGTTATGATATTTTCATAAAATTCATTGGATTTAAAAAAACTTTCGAAGAGCAAAAACACAAATATCTAAGTTAATTAATTTAACAAAAGTTGACGTACGTGTTTCATATCAGTTGGTTAGAAATAATTATATGAACATGGCAATGGTTCGTGGAAGCTTCCAATAATACTATCTAAATTTTTATTCATGCGTTTGCTTTTGCAACTTTAATAGAAGGAAAGCAATGAGACTGCTAGCGAATAAAATAGAAATCCTGAATAAATATTAATTGACGGTAGCTTATTGAATTTATTTGCCATTTAAAATAATAATTGTATTATTATTTTAAAATACAGTAATTTACGCATATTTTATTAAACTTCTCTTACATAAAATGTTAATCAAAAATTGCCCATCGTGCGCCTAAAAAAGTAGTCCCTTGATATCTAAAAGAAATGCGCACGGTACACTTAAAAAATAAATCACTTGGCGGATGACGAAGGAAGCTGAGTTCACCCTATTCAGCGTCACCAAACCGAGCGTGACGGCTCATTTATGTTCACTGCTTAGAAAATTGCATAGGTGCGCCTACAGAATTCCATTTCATAAACAACCGCTTCATAAAATTTTAGTTCAATGCCCGATTCTAACAATTCTAAATATATTCCGATTCTAAAATACGCTGCAATTAACTGATATCTACTTAAATAAGTCATTACCGTTAAGAATTTATAGTTACATAATCGTTACAACTCCATAACCTTAACGGTAATAAGTCATTACCGTTAAGGTTATGGAGTTGTAACGATTATGAAACTTTAAAAAGTTTAAGCCGATGGAGTGAATTTATTATTACTTTAAGAGGTAATAATAAATTCTGCCTACCTTAAAAAATTAAGAGTATTTTATTTTCTAATGCTTAATAATATATATATATATATATATATGTGTGTGTGTGTGTGTGTATATATATATATATATATATTCACAAATACGTGTGTACTTTGGGTCATTTTATTGGAAAATGCGAAAGCCTCCCCCCATAAGAATCGGTAATAAACTGTTATAGATTTCCATTCGTTTGTTCCTATGATAACTTTTTATTTCGTTCCGATATTGGTTTTCCCAAAACACTTCTATACCTTGTAAATTAAATATTGTAATATTTTGTTCTAAGTTGATAACAAAGACTGTTGACAACAAAGAAAGTTGTACCATGCCAAGTTCACATAATTGTTCCATGACAAGATCAAATTTTCCAAACGTACTCTATTTATATTCCTGTCTGATATTTTAACGTGTCTTTTCATTGAAAATTAATTTAAAGACAATTTAGTCAAAAATAAAGTTGAGAATTTTATTGTAAAATTATAACGTTATAAAGATTGTCACATTATATTTCCTTTTTATTGCAACATATATTTAGTGTGGATTCTTTCAAAACGCATGCATGAAAACAAATGTTTTAGAGTTGCCCCTTTCCCAGAGCAAAAGTAATTATAAAGGATATCACATCCCACGCCGTAAATACGGATAATGTAGTTATTAATAATATAGAAAATAATCTTGATACCAGAAAAATTGTTTTTTTTTTAAATAAACCATTCTTCTGCTAATAAAGTATCTATTGTCTACATTAAACCACAATTGATATTGATGTTCTCGAATTATTTTGGTCCGCATAATTAATTTGTTTCAAACCGACGTAAGTTAGGCGAAAACTAATAATCAAATTACAATAGTACAAACTAAACACAGCCTTATTGGAATCTATTCGGTACAAATTATACCTCAGAACTTCTCTCAATTTACAGTCAGATAGTTTTGTGAATATTTAAACCCGTATTTAGAGTTTTATGTAAATTAACTTTATATGGTATTACCTTGATTTTAAAGGTGCACCAAAAATTAATGGTTGTCCAAGTATCATATTTAATTGTTGAATAATAATTTTTTCATAAGTGTGTAAAACCTAATTAAAATTTACTTTGCTAAGAGATAAAGTATGCGATAATTAATCAAAGTCATGAGATCTCTAATCTTAGATATTCGAAAATTATTAATTTTATGCTGAATGTATTGAAACTACAACTAGTTTCTCGTTATTTAACTTAATAACTATATGAGATTTAAATAAGGTTGGTAGACATGTCTTAAAATTTGACTTATACGGGCTAGTTCAGAATGTAATTAGCCTCTTTTTTTACAGGGAGGCTAAACCCGCCATAATTGAAATTTGGTAATAATGACCATAGAGATTGTGAACATCTATTGTTTTTAAGAACTTATTAGACATTGCTGAAGTTTTCCATTAATTACAAATAAGATTATGCTCTCCTAATTGCAAAACCATTCACACGTATGGATAGTGACAAAATTTTGACCTGTCAAACTGTTTTATTTCCAGCTATAACTTATATAATCAGTTTGAATAGCTGTGATGTGAGGTGATTTGAGACAGATATATTTTGTTTGAAATTTTCAAAACTTATTGATGGAAATACTTTATTTCAGGTTGGAACTTCATTTCTCACGTTTTGATAAGTATTGGAAAAGCATTCAATTCATTTCTTGCATTTTATAGCCCCTAAATTACCAATTTTGTACTTATCTGTGAATGTGTCTTTCAATATTTCTAATTCTATATGCATATCTATTTTGGTCTCATTGCGTACTTAGCATTTGGTAGATAGATTATTCAAACTTGCTATATTGTGAAGGATTTTATTTGTAAACATCACAAAGTCTACTTCCTTTGTTTTCGTAAAACCCATTCTTTATTGTTTGGTCATTCTGAAGGCAGTACCGAACTAAAGATTCATCCCTGTGATTTCGCACGTAATATTTTCAGCATCACCTAACTTTAGGTTCATCATGTTTATGGATTCCAATTTTAGTGCTTAAGTTGCTGATTACAAAAGTGTTTTTGAGAATCGGTTTCATAATATATTTAATTTTTTTTCTAGTTTTATAGTAATGTTAAGCGGATATGCTTGCGTTATATTTATTAATTTCCTTCAATACTTGAATCTAGTCCGAGTCTCTGGACTATGTGTATATGATGTAAATTTAGTAATACTACTATCAACGACTTTTTAACAGGAAACTAAATTCTGTTAAAACTACTTTCAAATTTAATATGCACAAAAATATAATTTTCATATCATTCTACATTCTTCTTTTTTTAAATATTAGCGCCATTGTACGGACGTTTTAAATATTAGGGCCATTGTACTGACGTTTTAATTTTTAATTTTTTTTAAATATTAGCGCCATTGTACGGACGTTTTGGAACTAATTGATTGCATAAATTTTTCTCGAAGGACTATAAGTATTTTAAATATTTAAAGTTTTACACAAATTAAAAAATGTTATTCGGGGTGTTTCCTTTGAGGTTCGATTTTTTGTTAATTTTTCATATTTATGATTCTTTTCTGATTTCGAAAATTGTTTTTTTTTAATTCTTAGATGTCCATAATTTTGCTATACTTTTACTTCGGAGTAAAATATTAAAGCTTCGAAAATTTTTCTCATGTAAACTATGATGTTTAGTCCTCATTTTGACATATTAGGAAATTATAAATGACTCAACAAATGAAATGTGTTAACAGATTTTATTTTTTGCTTAATCTTCGAAATAAAAAAAATTATACTTGAGGGCTTATTACACTTTGTATCTAACATGGAACTCTGGTGTATTATTATGAAATCCGCAGAAATACACCTATTGAGAAGATTTTGATTTTTAAGTTTCATCAGATGTTTTGAATCAATTCATAATAAATTAAACTCATATTAAATTGGAAATATTATTTTATGAAGCAAATTATTGTCAATGTCATCTTATTTTTCACCAAATCAAGAAATTAATTATTATTGACAAAAGAGTAAATAAGTCGCTAGAGATTAGTAACAGTACAAGTGTTTTGTAATAGTACAAGTGTATTGAATAATATGTAATTTGTAGCAATAAAGAAAGTTTTTATTACAAAACTGTAAGTAAAAATAAAATAAAATGTTGCATAACCGAACTCTGCTATTGTCTTTAATAATAATCTGCAAAAATATCTCTACCAGATCGAGCAATTAGGACAGTTTAATTCTAGAAACAGATAAATCGATCAATTGAGATCTGCAAATGAATAATACCGCCACGTATCAGAAATATAAAAAATATTAACAAAAAATCGAAACTCAAAGAAGACACTCCGAATAAAAATTTTAAATTTGAGTACTTAAATTTACTTATAATCCTGCAAGAAAAAAAAAAATTATACAATCAATTAGTTCCAAAAACATCCATACAATGAATAACAAAAAACATTTAAAACAAACTGCACCTGTATAAAAAACGAATTTAACAGATATAAGCGGACAGAAACAATAAATTAGGGAAATGGAAATTAATATTATATTGGTCTAGAATAAAACTTGTTACGATTTGTAAAAATTTACAGGAGAGCAGAAAAAATAAAGAGATGTACAATAGAGAGAGAGAGAGAGAAATAAGAAAATAAAATCTTCTGGTTCTTGAATGAAAGAGAGAGAAAAAAATCATAATGCACTTCAGTGAACATATTGAAAAGAGTAACGAAAATAAAATACAGTAGATTTTAAGCATGATACGAGGATTAGGGAGAAAATGGTGGGAAAATGAGACACTGTAAAATTTCAGTGATAAAGAAAAATTTAAATAAAAATAATTTTGAAAAGGATTTATTAAGTTAATAATAATTTATTTAAGAAAGATATAAGTAAATAACCAGGGTTGAAACTAGAGAATATAAAGGCAAGGTAATATAGTAATAAAACGATATGATAAAATAATAATTAAGACGATTAATTAAAGAAGAAGCCGTCGAAGAGTGTAAATTCGCAAAATAAGCGTTCAACACAGCAAAATAAAAAATAATCCCTGAAGAAACGTGGAATAAAACCCTTGCCCCTCCACACTAAATATTTTGAAGAGAAACACTGACAGAAACAAATGAACTGCATTCAATTCGGGCAGTCATAGTGGGAGTACCATTCCAAAACCATCGACAAACAAACCACAAAGCTTGGAAAACTTATTAAAACCGTTTTGCCCTTACTTAGCCCTATATAAAGTAACGTCCTTAGTAAATAAGGTACGTGAAATAAAATTGGAGTATGCTTTAGGAAATATAAAATTGCATGGCGCTTAATAGATAAAAAAGAAGAATGTAGAATATTCAAATAACAACATTTTATTTTTGTGCATCCCGAATTTAAAAGTAGTTTTAACATAATTTAGTTCCTTGGTAAAAAGTAGTTGACAGTAATATTACCAAATTTACATCATATGCACATAGAGTCTCTGGACTAGATTCAAATATTGAAGAAAATTAATAAATATAACGCCAGCATATGCGCTAAACATTACTACAAAACTAGAAAACAATTTAAATATATTATGAAACTGATTCTCAAAAACACATTTGTAATCAGCGACTTGAACATTAAAATTGGAACCCATAAACATGATACGCGTAAAGTTATGTGATGCTGAAAAAGTCAGGAGAGAAATCACAGGGATGACTCTTTAGTTCGGTAATGCCTTCAGAATGACTAAACAATAACTAACAGGTTTTACGACAATAAAGGAAGTAGACTTTGTGATGCTTGCAAATAAAATCCTACACAATAAATAAAATATAAAAATATGAAATACTATCTGCAAGTATGAATTATCTATAGGCCAAATGTGAAGCAAGAACAACCAAAAATAAAGTACGCAATGAGACCAAAATAGATATGCATATAGAATTAGAAATATTGAGACACATTTACAGATAAGTAAAAAACTGGTAATTTAGGGACTATGAAATGCAAGAAATTAATTGAATGCTTTTCCAAAACTTATCAAAACGTGAGAAATGAAGTTCGAATCTAAAATAAAGTATGTCCATCAATAAGTTTTGAAAATTCCAAAACAAAAGATATCTGTCTCAAATCACTTCACATCACAGCTATTGAAACTGATTATATACGTTATCGCTGCAAATAAAACAGTCTGACAGATTTCAGCAATGTCCAATAAGTTGTTAAAAACAATAGATGTTCACAATCTCTCTGGTCATTATTACCAAACTTTAATTATACCGGGTTTAGCCTACCTGTAAGAGAATTAAGCTGTTTGCATTCTAAGCTAACCCATAAAAGTCAAACTTTAAAACGTGTCTACCAACCTTATTTAAATCTCATATAGTTATTAAGTTAAAGAACCAGAAACTAGTTGTAGTTTCAATACATTCAGCATAAAGTTAATAATTTTCTAGTATCTAAGGTTTAGAGACAATTTTTGATCTAGAAAATTGAGGATAATTGCAGTAAAATTCTGCGCAAATAAAATATTGATAAGATTAATTTTATCATAAAAACGAACGTAACTGTATCGAAAATCTTTCAGAAAACAATTTATTTTGTTTTACGCTGTTATCAATAAAGTACAGTGACGTTAAATTAGTACAGATAGACGATCTATATTCAATGGACCATAACACATACCCGTCTTGTATTTAAACCCACAGAAGACAAAACAGGAAAACATATACAATTTCCAACCTATTCAAACCAGCAAATAATTATAAAAATAATTAATTACATATATATATATATATATATATATGTATATATATGTATATATGTATATATATATATATATATATATATATATGTATATGTATATATATATATATACATATATATATATATATATATATATATATATATATATATATATATATAATGAAATCACCTAAACATGATGTCCAGGCTTGTGCGATGTCAATATGTTTACTTGGTAGAATAGAATAATACTTGATTTATATTTCTTTCTTTTTATCATTATTTTCTTTAAATTGATAACAAATAAATTTAATAACTCTGAGTTTGTTGTACTAATTTCACTTGCTTCAATTCTTTCTTCATTTCATACAAGTGCTTTAAAGCTATTCTTATAAAATGGAATATGTGCCGTTTAGATAAGATATCATACATCTTGATAAAATGTTAGTGGAACTAAATGTTTTTAATAGCCATGTAATATTTTGTGTATTTTGTTTGTTACTTCTAACCATGTCGCTCACATCAGTTGTGTTGTTAAGGATGTAAGATCGTAATTAAGTTGGTATATATATTCGACCTTCGTTCTTTGATGAAATATGCTTATATATTTAATTATAGCCACGACGTGAATTATTAAAAGACATTCTCTTTTCATTTATATCCCACGTATTCCATTTTATAACAGTTTCTTTTTTACGGACGTAACATTTTTTCATCCTTCATTATGTCACGTAGCTAACCAGAAGGTATTCCAAATGCAAGTAGTCTCGTACACAATCGACCATTTGTATTATAGTGAATGACGAAGGTACGAGATGAAAGGAAAGATTTCCACCATGCGACCTCTTTTTTCAATTATCTGCCAAGTAGACAACTGGCAAAAGAGAGCTGGCAATTTTATTTTTGCGTATATTGCACGTATCCATCAAGCGAAAATTAGAATTGTATTGTTGATATATTACGATAGATATTTTTTAAAATATTATTTTCGAATTTCCTTTGTAAATTAATGAGGCGAACAATTTTTTTTTTTGCACCTCGTCGAGCGGAATATTATGAAAAACGTATTTCAAATTTATTATGAGGTTTCATTCTTTGTTTTTAATAATAAATCTACTTGTAAAAATTTAAATTTAAAGTCTGATGTTTAACATTGCTATGTTATACTTTGGTTAACTGAATCAATAGTTTCAACAGACATACAAATACATAAACCTTATTTTATTTGTTTTATGACGTGCAATTCGTCGACAATATTTTTAGATGTTATCGATTATTAAATCACCAATGATGATTAAATATATCAATATACTTCACTTTATACAACTTGCTGTTTCTAGTTCTTTAAACATATATGTACCTTTCTTCATTTCTTTTACCACAATATACCAAAATAATCAATAGTTAATTGAAATTTCTAACGTTAACTTTTTGTTAATTTCTACAGTATTCCCGAAGTTGCCTGTTTTGTTTTATCTACCGTTTTCACGCACATAGTCTGCAATTTTTATTTCTGCCAGCCATTGCCTTGTTTACTTTTGAACGGTTCCCCATTTTCATTTGTTCTTTGCTGGATTCACAACTATTAATTATAGTAAAATTTTTGTAATATCATGAAATAATAATAAATCGCGGGCGAATCCTCAATTTTCCGCAATGTTTGGTCCCGCTGGGCGCATTGCAAAGGCCGCCACTCGACTCGGCGTGGTCTCTGCTCCACTTGTTCACTGTTGGGCTCAAATGTCTTCATCAATTCTGCCGTGCATATCTGTTTGTGTTACAGTGATGATGTAATGCTGATCACGTATATTAAAACGTGATCGTTTATTTTAATAAGTAGATCAAAAATAACTCATTGATACTTTTTAAATTACGTAATAACGTCCTAAAAATAATATTTCACTTCTTATAACATATGCATTATTTTTGAGTAAACTGTTCTATAGTTTTTTTATTAGTTATCTTTAAATATATATAAAGGTTGACATTATTAGTTTCATTACTTCGGTAAATACGAATTTTGAACTTAAAACTTTGTGGATCATTTAATTTTATCCCATCCTTAATACCATATTGCAAATAATATTTAAAGTGTTCAATTAGTCACAATTAACGCAAAGTTCAATTAGTAATATTTTACCAAAGCATTCGCTTTATGCTAGCTAAGTTCCCACAAACAAACGACGTCTCTCTATTTACATGAACCATTTCATGTCATTTCTTTCACAGCCAATATTTTCTTCGCCGAGGTTACAGAGATAACAAAAACGTAATCTTTATTAATACTTATACTCTGAATAACCAATTAACTGTAACTCATAACGATTATACTTACAAAAATTTAAAAGATATGACCTCCAAATTTGTTTCCCTTATAATATTAAAATTAGGCATTATTTTAGATCTTACGTTAGAAATAAAGAAGAAGTCAAATTGGAAAGTGATAATAAAAGCTGTTATTAATAATTTCAAGTATCAAGTAACACTTGTATTTTTATAGGACTATAAGGAGTTTCATTTGCATTTTTATAGCAATATTTGCGTTTTTATGGAATTCATCTTTATAAGACACTAAAGTATCAAGTAACACTTGCATTTTTATAGGACCATAAGGAGTTCCATTTGCATTTTTATAGCAATATTTGCGTTTTTATGGAATTCATCTTTATAAGACACTAATGTATCAAGTAACACTTGCATTTTTCTGGCACCCTCAGTTATAAAGAAACATTTGTATATTATGGGCTCCCAAGAAAGCAAGAGTGAAATATTTTAAAATGAGTGGCTATGTGTTATTTACATTAGCTTTAGCAAATCTGTATTGACAATTCTTGTTAATAAAGGTTGCTCTTAGAATTAGAAATAATGCTTTTAATATGTTTGACAAGAAAATTACTGTTGGACCATTATAATATATGATTGGAATGGTTTAATAAGTATACTAACGATTGTATAACTGCAAATGCGGCTCTTTGAACTCTTTAATTAACATTGCACAGGTTATTGATGGGTCTCAAATGAAATTATACTTATACTTTGAGTTATGTTAAAGGAAAAAATTGTATTGTATTGTTTTCTTTGTTTTCCTTAGCAATGTTAGACTTAAGGATTTTTTTGTTTTAATGTAGACCAAAAAAAGAAATTCTTCTTACTTTCTAATTCATTACTTCTGAATTCAGAAATAACCATTACGACGATGACTGAAACACAGAAGCAATGAACTAAAATACATTGCTATTTGGTTCCATTCTTCCGAAGATGTGAGTAAAAATGGAACTTTATATTCTTCATCAGTGCAAACGCGATCCTCGTATGGTATATGCAAAGGGTACAAACTTCTTTAATGAATTACGTAAATATACTAAATCACAAATTTTAAATCTACATATATATGGGGTGAAACAAAGTTTCGAGGGAATCATCAATAATCCTCCCGAAAAATGTAAAATGTATGTTCAACGCAACTCGACGATTAAGATCTTTATCATTATACAAACTTTTAAAACCCTACTTTGAATGCGAAAACTTGAATTAAACTCGCGTTTATTCCTATAGTTTTCTCTCAAAAATATTCACATGAATTTTTTGTAGGGGCTCTTGCCCAATGCCCAATTTTCTTTTTTTAAGTTTAACGTGTCGTGTGCTTAGCCAAATTAAATACCTGTTGGTAAATAATACTCCTGTTCTCACTATCATTCAATAGAATTAAGCGATATTTGCACCGTACCTGTTCCGTACCAGCTTAGTGAGATTTTACTGCTTTACGAAGAGACGCACCCGCATAACCTTATAGATTGTAGTTCACCTGCCCTCCATTTCGAATTATTTAGCTAAGTGAGGTTATGGGTATCAAAAAAACACAAACAGCATGCTGAAAGTTGATTTGTGGTAATTTTTTTGACAATCACATATTATATTATATTCGAGCATATGCTATTACATGCTAGATAACCTATAATAAATAAATAACAGGATTTTATTTCTTATTATCTCGACCGTAAATAAGAAATGAAAGTACCTGAAAATTTACTACGACACCGATACATTTATAAGTAGTTATTCTAATATAGATGGCTTTCTTTCTCATTTTTTTTTTATTTTCATTAATCTAGTGGTAAAATTTTTATAAATTATCATTAATGTGCTAATGGTATTCAAATATGTCTCACATTAGCCTAATAGTATCATATCTTGGATTGATGTGTGGAATACATATCTAAACCTCATCAGTGAATGGAATATTAAAATTATGTTAGTCGTCAATTTTTTTAGAATGTATTCAAACATTTTCAAAAGGTATTTGTTCTTCTTTAACTATTAAACTTGTTGTTAGATACATAAATTCGTTTTCAATAGAATTCTGCTTGAAAATTGATTTAAAACCTCTTATCCGGCCCGTAGTTGACGAGGTACGAAATCATGGATTACCGTACATAATACACCCGTACCTTCCATCGACACGTATTGCGTTCCAAATATTTATTTACAGAGCTTTTTAAACATACGGTTATGAGAAACGGGTAACAGGAATATTGGAACACATTTCCGTTTTACCGGGTGAAGTTTATTTTACGATTTTATGGCGAAATGGAGCTGAGAAGTGGCTAGTACTTAATGTTAAAAGGTTATGTATTTCCCAACTTGGTGTAGCGATCTATTTACCGTAATGGTTATTTACAAGTTTTTTACATATATGTATATAAATATATATATGTATAGTAGGCGTAAACAGATTCCGTACTCTTTTTGAGGCGCAGAACGGAAAGAATTAGCTGACAAGTTTAGCGCCATGTCTTTTTGTTAATTTTTGCCTTTTATAATTAATATTTGAAAATAAAAATAAATAAACAAATTTTGAGAAATTTGGTCTTCTTAGAATATGATAACGTGAAGGTATTTATTGAGTGAAAAACTATAAATATTAATAATGTTGAATATTCTTCTTTCATTTTTAAAACTATTTTACAGATATATCTCGCCTGCAACATTGTTTTTTTACAGAAAATTTTTCTTTATATTTTTTGGCTTTATTTTGATTAGTTTCTACTAACCATTCTGTCTGTCTGTATTTAACAAGAGTTTAACAAAGAGCTCCGTGTCTTTTGTTCAATCGTAAATATTTCTCAATAGTATCAATAAAAATAGAACATTTTACAGGACACTTACTATTCTGTTGTAACTTTTAATCGTTTGCCGGAAAATGAATGTTGTATCCAAAAATTATTGGATGACGTTGCAAGTAAATAGTAAAGTGTACGTTAATAATCAATTGAGGATAAGCAGGATGATTTCGTGAAGTGTACTATGGTAGGTAGAATGTAGCCTGCAGATAAACGGTAGCTAAATGGCTTTGAGACTTAGACAATTTATCACAAGGTTTATGAGATTTTATTTGGTACTTGACTCGATGGCGTGAAACATTTCTCATACAATTTACGTTGTATGAGAAATGTTCCACGCCATCGGTTACACTCCATATTAGTCTTGTATGCCCTGAGACTAATGGTGAAGGTGCACGGATTTCCCGATTCCATTCATCATACGCTTAAAAAATTGAAATAATATTATTCACACTTTCAAAAACAATAAATGGTGGAATCATATTACTTTATGATAGATACTTCTCGTATCTTGAAAATTGGTTACACATCGGACTAATGTTGAAAACTGCAGGTGAAATTTCCATAAAATTATCAATAAAAATTCCTTTAAGGCAATACGCTACAAAATTCCACTTTTGCCCCATACGATATTAATCAAAATATTGAAATAAATTAGCATATTTTGGATATGTCATTTCATATGTTTATTAGGTACTTCCTCAAAATTAATTTTACAATAATAAAATCGTCTTATACAAAGAATGATTTCCCGCAGAAGACAAATGTGACGTCATATTCGAGTGAATTTTCATTTTACCACTTTTATAGCAGACAGCGTGTATAGATGTAGATTAAATTTGATTGAAAATTGTAAGGCCATAACCAAAATTAGTGTCGGTAGTCATTATGGCATACAAAAAATAATTTTTACTAACTGGATTTGAATAGCAGATCACTTTTACCCTATCTGTTTTTAGTGAAAATAACTTTAGCCTACTCGAATATCAACATCTTTAACCATAAGCATACCGATCCCATTTTAACTCTTTAATTTTATAAACCACACCTGTCAGATTTGCGATATTTTGCTCTTTCATCATCACTTAAATCATTACTATTTGTCCTTCAAAATATCTTAGTCAAATCTTGAAATATTTATGAAACCCTTGACTTTCAGAAGTGACACTATTACAAGATTGCTGAGAAATAATGGAATGTATAAATGTCTGAAAGACTTTTTTTCGATTTTTATCCGGTATATGTTAGATTTCCGTCATTAATTCCATTCTGTTTCTACTTGAGCATATTTGTGGTCAGCGGTTTAGCGCCTATACCAATGGACCGACCTGCATGAAAGTTTTTAAAAACATTTCTAAAGCTTTTTTAAACTATTAAAATAGTAAGAAGTTTCAACATTTTTTTACATTTCATATATCATTACTTATATTAGGTATGTTATTATTTATTTACTCAGCCACACAAAACTGTTTTTTTTTGCGAAAAATCGGATCGGGATCGTTTATGTATGATCTGAAATGTTCGTATGCCCAAACACTTCGTATGTGGTTGATCAGGGCCTTCTATTACAAGTTTCTAGTTTCTAAACGGAATAAGGTATGCAACTAAGTTTTACTCATAACGGGATATTTCTCAGAAATAGAAAACGTTTTTAAAATTATGTACCTTTTTATTTGTAATGGAGGGTCCTAGATATGAAGAGCAGTCGAAAATAAATTTCCTGCTTATAGGTCCAGGAATATGCCGTCAAAAGTTTTTTAAGTTGTGTAAATGATATCAAACTTTCGTTTTTGTATAAAACAGAAATGTGAGAGATTGCTGTTGTAAATTATGACCTATCTTAATATCAATCTTTTTTATAATAATCTTTACGATGGGAATATCTAGTCAGTGCAGAAAATATTCCAGTTTGTAGCGATATATTTTTAAGTTATAAATAAATTTAAAAGATTTTTTCAGTTATCACGAACTTTTATTGTAACTCAATTATAATTTTTAAGTTATAAATTATATATATATTTTATCAATATATTTTTGATTCTAAATTATGTAGGTGTAGAACCCTGACAGGAATCCTATTCCGCATTTAGACGGTTTAAACTCGTTAAGTTTTCCAAATTTTAATTTTAATCGAACTCCGTTGATATAAATTTCATTTATTTAAATTTTTTCAGGTTCAGTTTTGCCAAATAATAACCATATGTATAGTAATCAATATCCAGATTTGAAAATATTCATGAATTCACAATCGTTATATAAAGCCTAAATCAGGGCGCGGACAGACATATTCAGAGGTCTCACTCAATCAATTTGATGTACGAATGGTGGTAAAATATTGTACTAAATAAGATAATTATTTTTACAAAATGTAAACGTAATTAATAATATTATTGCCATAGTTGTCTGAAAGAAATATTACTGGGTTTTCCAACCGTCGAAGTTGTGTAATCTAATTCGCATGAACATTAATAACCTCCTGCCATAAAACTTTAATCATTTAAAAATTATTAATAACCTAATCAAATTTTAATTGTCTCTATTGTACTTATAATATTGTCACCAACAAGTTTCTTTTAAGTTTTAAATATTGTAAAAATATTAATAGGTCGCAAGAGAATATGAAAAAATATTAATGTAAAAAGCAAATAAAATTTCATAAATGCCATTACCCTGTTTTAAATTTACGTAAATATTTAGGGGCATAACATTTTTGATACAATTATGAATCACTAATATAACCCACGATGATTGCTATGTAAATACTCATATTTTGACTTCTCCGTTATATCAGGGACACTCAGGATCTTCAAAGTGCACCGCACCGGGCCGCCTGTAATGATGTTTGTACGGTAGAGTGAGCAGACCGGGTATCCGCTGACCCATGTTGGGAGAACTCCTCTTCAGTACGCAACGAAGCTGAACGAAGCACCAAGTTGAGAAATTAGTTTAAAATTTGTTTTCCTCAAGAATTGCGGCTATATATCTGTGTATGATTATCAACACTTTCACGATATCATATCATTAAAAATTAAGAAAAACTAGATGATTTCTATAAAATAGATTTATTAAAAAAATGTTTTCCTAGATGTGTTTTAATGCTAATAAAGCTATGAAAATGATTAATTACTTGTTATAATTTATTTCGTTACTTTCATTGTTGGTTTAATTAAAATGAAACTAATAGCGCAATTAAGCATTATTATTAATAATTATTATTTGGAAAAATTAATGTCAAAAACCGGCCGTACTAATCGGGTGCACAGTACTATGGTAATGCACTTACAACATTTAAATTACTTAAAACTACGATATATAGTTTTTAATTTATAAATATATGTAAAATATAGACTAAATTGTAGTTTCACTTTAATATTCAATATAATCAAGGATAATTTTGTTTTAATAACAAAATATATTATTATATAGATATTTTCCTTATTCATTATACTGCTATTTAGAAAATTAATGCAACAGTAAAGGAAGTGCACATAAATGCCCGCATTAACATATGCATCAGAGTCCCATGAACATTGAAATTACTTGTCCCAGATATATAGGTATATATATATATATATATATATATATATTTTATATATATATATATATATACGCGTTATGATACGCCTAAATTTTCGTGTTTCTATTATTTAATTTTCCTTTTTTATATTAGGAATAACATATATTTACACATTTATTTATTTTTAATATAAACTTTAATTCCGTGATGTTTCATTAAGTCTGATTAAATGCAATGACAACGATAAAAAACTAGTTGGTCCGTGAGAATAATTCGAGTCACCGAATGGTATTATAAAGTAAAAAGTAATGAACGGTATTTCGTTTTGAAAAGTGATAATAAAAGTCTCAGAATAAAAATTTATATTATTATGTACAATATATTTTATTATAAAACATTGAAAAAGCATTCTCATTATACAAAATTTCTTTGAAAATAATATTAAAAAGGGATAATGAATCACTGTTTACTCTTTGGGTATGTGTATGTTTAACACAAACATGAAATTAATGAAATCTATTAACTCGTGAAAAACCCACGAATAACTGTCCGTCCAAAAAACAGGTTCTTGTAAATACAACCCAGCTCTTTTGAGCGACTGAGTTTGACACGGATTTAATTTGGTTACACTTTACATGTTTATTTTAATTTGGTTGCACTTTGTTTGCAGCACTAACTGGCAATGAATGAATGTTTGCTTATAAATAATTACTGTTTGAACGACTATCTTACCTGTTAATTAAACAGATTCTAAATAAATGGCGCAGTTTTAAATAATTACTGTTTAAACGACTATCCTACAATTAAACAGATTGCCACTAGATGGCGATGTTTACAATATAAACACCTTTGAGAAATAATATAAAGGGCATTAAAATAATATTGGTAATCTTCAAAAGGTAATTCTTTGGTTATCTTTAAATAGGTTATCATCAAAATGATAGCTCAATTATAGGTTTTGAAAAAAATTAAATTTGTAAAATTGTTCCAATAGTGAGTTTAAATAAGAACATGAATTTAAAAGTATCTAAGGCGGAATTTTAAAAGTATGTTATGTATTTGTTAAAAGAAGAATATCTAATTTTTAAGAGGAATATATATTTTTAAAAACAAAATTTGTTTTAATCAGGGACTTTGAAATCCATCATTTGTTTTTCCCGATCTTTGCGCAAAAATTTTGGTCCCATCTAAACCCTTACTATAACAATATAATTTTTGATCAAAGTATTTTTTTTTGCATGCTCTATTTTTTTCCACATACTCCCAGGCAGGGTTTATATTAATTTGACGATATTGAAAATTATCGGTAATAAATAATGTATTTAAACATTTTAATTTATAAATCTTTGGATTTTAGATAGTAGAAAACATTTATATTTCGTACCTATATTATATTTTCTCATTAGGAACTGAAACATACGGCATATATCTACCTTCCCACAATATCCTTAATATCTCAGTTATCTGGCCGCCCTATGGAAAGTTTGTTTATTTCCTTTTTTTTGTAGAGAAATCATATAAAATATAAGTTGAACACTTATGGTATTAAAGCATGTAAAGATATTCGCTATATATACTACAATTACTAATTAAAGCAGATATAATACAATTTGTAGTACAACCTACAATTTGTCAAATGTATTAAATTAATGTATAATATTTTGGTACACGAATAAACGATCAATTATTTTTTTTTCATTTATAAAATAAACTGATATCAATCTATTAATATAAAAGTAGTAACATATAAACGCATGCCATAATTTTTGCTCGGCAGGCAGAAAGATATACTATTTATATACAGGTGTCCCATAAGGAGTGGACCAACGAATTTTTAAATGTCGGTGAAGGAGGGGATTACTCCACATATGAAAAAATATATCCTACTATCATTTTCATGAAAAAAAAAAATTATTAGGTATTTTTATTATTTCTGCTTTTTTTATTATCTTTAAGAAAAAAATAATATGATCTTTAAGAAAACATTTGTCTTAGTAATTAAAATGTTATTCATTCCTTATTGTTGGCAACATTAAAATTAAACACTGAGACATGTGTATTCATGTGTGTCTTAAAAGCCTTGTGGAACTTTATTTCAAAAACATCTATAATTCACATAGATTTCAAAAAGGTATAATTTTCTGGCACTAAGTAATTTCATAACATGATTTTCTCCTAAACCCATACCATTGATCAAGTAAAACAAGTGTAATATTTATGATCATACTGCATTTATAATGTTATTTTATTTTTATACAGTAAATGACCAAAATTCCTTCCCCTATTTCTTATGCGTGACCAGCATCTTCTTACAAAATTTTATTGTTAAACTTAGTAAGGCATTTTCGTTGTTTTTTACCACTTCAGACATGCGGTGTAATATTGTATTAATTTTTATTCATTATCATTAGTAGTCTGATAGATCGCCTCCTTGAAATATCTCCATAAAAAATAGTCCAAGGGATTGAGGTCTGGCGAAAGTGGTGGCTATGCAAAATTGTACCGCTATTTCCTATCCATCAATTTTGGTAAGTTGCATTTAAGTATTCAGTTACTTGTCACGAAAAGTGGGCCAGTGAACCATCGTGTGGTAGCCACATCCTGTCACGTACATCTGATGGTATTTTATTCAACAGATGTCTAAGTTCGTTTCTTAAAAACTGTAGATAAGGAACTCTATTAAACCTCAGTGGGAAGTCAAATGGACCAACAATTTTGCCATCCAGGATCCCAGCCAACATATTGACTACGAATTGATGTTGAAATTTATGTTGCCTTACTATGCGGAGGTTCTCGATGGCCTGTTGAAAAAATTGTGCATATGAAATACTCCCATTCTTTTAAAACACGACTCATCGTCCTACAATATTGAATTTAAAAAAAAAGGATCTTGCCTGCATCGACGCAGCATCTCTCGACAGAAATCTCTTCGTCGTCGATAGTACGCAATAAGTTTTTAATAACTTCGTTCTGTATGTGAAATAATTCTCATCGTAGAGCTGCAGTGGATTTTTCTATACGACTGTAAAATTCTTAAATTTCAATATATTTTACCTATAATTAAGGCCCTCACTGAATTTAAAAGAAAAGCTTTTGAATACATTTAATTTTACAATTTTCTCTTTAAGTTTCACAACCTAATGTGCATTTCTCATTAAAATGCGAACTTATATCAATGTACGTAATTCTTCAAAATTGTTTTTTCGTAAATTTTATGCTATTTTTTCATTAGTTTTTGATAACATGCTTATATGCATAAAATATATAGGGATCATGGAACAATTACGAGTGTAGACAATATTGACAATTTGCAGCAATAAAAAGTATAGAAATACTAAAATGGTGCGACTAGTTTTTTTAAAATAAAATGAATTTAACGTGGAGACATTCAAAAGAGTAATGAAGTATTTTTTGGCTCTATTTTATTTAAATAAATATTTAAAAATAATATATATATATATATATATATATATATATATATATATATATATATATATATATATATATATATATATATATATATATATATATATATATATATATATATATATATATATATATATATATATATATATATAATATATTGGGTCTTATTCGTTACCACAAAGACGTTACATAGGTACATAAAAAAACTAGTGTTCCAAGCAATATGAAATATTTGAATTTATCCTTGATGGTAAGAATTCATTAAATGAAATTAACTCTGATACCACTTTCAACATTACAATTTGATTTTTACATTTTCATAAACAAAATCACGGAATTGCGTTTATTACAGTGCAATACTGAAACCCATTTAAGCTAAAAATAACGGCATCCAAGAGGAATATTTTACTCTACAAAGCAATTTTTCATTATTTTATTTATTTTTAACATAGCCATAAATAGGAAATAAACAGATTTTCCAAGCATGTCGTGGTTTACTATTTTTATTTAGGTAAAGTAATTTTTTTATAATACTCGTTTTCCGTTTTCATTACTCGTTTTCCGTCATCGAGAGGATAACGTTAGTTCTGGTAATGCAAATTTTATTCTTATATTAACATTTCAACGAACTAATTGACCATGTTGGTGCTACAATTTTTGGATATAACGTAAAAATATCTAGGGGAGTTAAATATAAATTAAACAACCGTTTAGAAGGAATTTGATCTGGGCCGTATGGTGTACTCAGAATAATCAGACAGAAAAATAAACAATTTTCGATCATATAAAAACTACGTTGTTACAGAAATGGCCTTTTTCTACGTGAAATGAGTTCTTCCCCTCTGCAATTTTTTTGTATCTTTACTTCTGTTTTATTGCTTGAATAATATAAAATATGCACTGCCTCTATAAATTTGATCCTTACTAGCAACGTACCTTCAGGTATAAATTGAGTCTCTGCTTTTAGAGCCAATACATATACAACAAGAAGAAAAAAAATCAAAGTTTTAGACTCTACGTTTACCGACTTGCCCCGTCCTTACTTCTGATGGACCAGTTTAATTACTGCGCGTAAAGTATAATTATAGACTTCGTTAAAGTCACAAAATATTTTTGATACCCACAGTATTTGGAATCTTCGCCAATGTTCAAGCCAAAAAAATTATTCAATACCCTCAATATAAAATCAATGTAATTTTGAACAAAAACTAATTTATAAAACGGTACGCTACATGATAATTTCACCTTTATACACTATACTGATGTACCACTGCTTAGAGTGTAAAGATTATTGAAAAGTAGCAAGTAATTCGTGTTGTATCATATTTTAAGTCAAAATGTTTATGTCAGCAAGCCTCTTAAGCTCTCATAGTTAGGTCCCGTAGTTATTAGATATATTTGGCGTTAATTTTGTAGAAATTCATTATTCACAATTAAATAAAACTACGTAATGTAGCATTATTTCTACTTTCTTTAAGTTCTTTACCACGACCTAGGTTTCATTGTATTATTCTTTGCTAACAGCCCACCTGAAGATGTTGTAATACAACGAAACATAGGTCGTGGTAAAGAACTTAAAGAAAGTAGAAATAATACTATATCACATAGTTTCATTTAATTGTCCCTTAGTTATGTCAATATATGTTGGATTTTGTGAATTCCATAATAGATATTCTATGTACTTAATCATTAAGCTTGTCCGTCGCGTTGGATGGACTAAAATAAATTATAATGCATCATTCAACGGTTTTCTTATTCAAATTAAAATTAACAAAAATACTTCATTTTTAAGTATTTATTATAAATTTATTGTAAAAATGACTATCATCCCTAGACTATCTTAACCCTTCCGCAATTGCTTATGATTCCGCTATTGTCCCCTAAGTGACTTTAGTGCCTATTGTTAGACAATACCGCCCACTCCGGAAACCAGGGAAGTAGACAAATTGAAGTGGTGTTTCGTCCCATCTTTGGACAAATAATTGCATTTCTCATATTTTCATAAACATCATAATTGAAATACATTTATAGTAAGCAAATAGCGTATCGTTAATATAAAAAAGATTATAGGAAAAGAAGTTTTATTTTAGAGAACGTAAATTATGTATACTAAAATAAATAAACTTGTAGGAGACAAGTTTTTTTTCATATTTTCTGAGTTGTGCCCAAATATATTAATTATTTGCGGTATTTATTTATTGGGATTAGTAATATCGACACATTTATTAAGTCAATTCCTTATGTTTTGATATACAAAATTCATATATTACTTTCTTAAGAGCGAAGAGTCGAAATCCACTTTGGGAATATCATTTCATGAAAAGGAGTATGGGAGAGAATATAAGTCATAGCTAATATTGTAGGAGTTCTTGAAAACATATTTTTTGAGTTGTTTCCAAAAACATTGATTATTATATGTATATCGTATCGTAGTATATGTATATCGGTAGACCTCTATGACACAGGATTTCTATATGTTATAAGCATCCTCATTTTTATATTTCGTAAATATTTTTCGTAAATATATTTCGTAAATATATTTTAGGAGAAATAAATATAAATGAAAATATTTCTTGCAATGAGTTTAATATTGTGTACCAAATTGACAAATAATTTTTTTGAGATTAAAATTACATGTAAATTCATACAAAATAAAATTGTTACGTGATTATGTAATGCTAATTGTTTAATAACTAATCATGTTATTTTATAAGTAAAAAGAATATTTATATTTATATCTCCTTTAGATTCGAAAGATTTGTTTGTAATTGTTTATATTATATTACCATTGCGTACCATTTTAACATATATTGTGAAAAGAGGTATTTAATTTAATTATCTACTATTATTGAATGGTTAATTGGTTTAATTTAATTATCTACTATTATTGAATGGTTAATTCACTATGAGAACAAAGTTTCAGAGTATAGCATAATTTGCGGCAGGAAGAAGAAAGTATGTATTGATATTCGTATACATATAGACATTAGGCAATGCGTAAAAATATCTTTGAGAACATAATTTAATTATTGCTGAGTACGTCTCGAATTTATAAATTGTTTGCTATGAACATTTGTACTGTTGTACGGAAATACCTTTAAGAGTGTGATTTTAAATAATATAGATTATGTTTTACATTTATCTATTGCATTACATATATATATATATATATATATATATATATATATATATATATATATATATATATATATACATACACACTACTTTGCATAAATACCTTTGAGGATTTAGTTTTAGATATCGCCGAGAATATTTTACACTTATCCGTTGCTTATTGCGGATGTAGATATATTTTTGGAAATTGATTTTAAATATTGCCGAGTATGTTCACGATTTATGCACTTCCTTTTCCAAAATTCGCTAAAATTTCACACAAGGTAAATATTCCTTTTTGCCCTTATGTAACATTTGTAGTATCTTGAAATTACATAGAATGCAAGAATCAAGACGGTGTGTATCTATGCTATTTATTTTATTTATCCAGGCATTCATTCAACAAAATAGCCTGTCAATATCAGTCTAAATTTTAAAAATTAAAAGTTACCAAACGAAAGTATAACGAAAATATGAAAAACATGGAAAATTAAGAGATAGTTACTAAGAAATAGTGTAGTCTGGAAATAGTGTATGCCCCATAACAATACCATAATAGAGCACCTTTATGGTCCCTTGCCATTTAAAAGCAAAAATGAAGTCTTCGTAATAAGATTTTGTTTCCTATCTGTGTTTAAGTTTATGACATTAGTGAGTTTTAAATTATTCTATATTAATAAAGATCAAATATCACATAAGCGAATTTAAGTAATATTGTGATGATATACACTTATCTAATTACATTTTCCTTGACTTTGCAGTAAGAAATTGATTTAAAAATAAAAATCATTTAATTATAAATTTAAAAAATGTTTTTTTTGCCAAGCCTTATATCTAGGGAAAAATAATTTATATTATTGTGAGAGTTAGAAGAAGGCTAGGATCTAAGGTCTGACTGCCAGCGAAATAGTAACATACTCATAGAATAAAAACTAAGATCTACTCGAAATTAAAAATGAAAAATTCAACCAAAAGTTGAAAAATAAGTACATGTTTTTGCTATTAGAAATTAACACATTTTTAATTCTTCCAATTTTTAGTGAAACTTTTTGTGGTCTAAAGGATGACTTAAGAATAATTTGTAAACAAAACTGAATTTTATTGAAAGTTTTCGTAAAAAGAAACAAAACTAAACGTAAAAATGTACGATTGGAGTTTAAAATAAACTTGGTTGTTATATGTGTTCAATTTAAATATATGTTTAAAATGTTTGCTAAGAAATATTATGACGACTCCAAAACACAATATAAACTTTCATTTGAGTATAACTCTACATTGCACTTTACATAAACATCGAAAATTTATGGAGTTTGCGGAAAGTTTTCACGTATACGTAAACTAATTTGACAGAACTTGCGTCTTTTGTAACACGGCTAAGTCAAAGTTTTGCAAACTTTTGTAATATAAATAGGTTCTACATATAATGGAAGGATATATTCTTATTGTTATAATGTTCATTTGTACGCATCTCGAAGTGTTTTGGGTTTACTCCCCTTTAACTACAAGTGGTTTTAATATGGCAAGATCAGAGATTGACTTGGGAACTTTGTTCATTGTGTGACAAATTAAATCAGATGACATGGTGATGGACAGTTAATTGATTGTTATTTGATTTCTTCCTAGCAAACAAATGTTATTAACATTAATTTACACCATTTAATACTGTACAAAATATTGAAATATTATTTATCTATCAGAAAATATTCCTAGAAAATATATCATTATAAGAGATAATCCAGAATGTAATAAATACTATTAATGTGTTTTTATTTTGGAAACCAGAGCGTTCATGGTATAATTTTTATATAATTTCCATTAAGTATACATTAAAAATTAATTAATGCTTACAATTTCATTGTTATATATTGAAAGAATAGAAGGATATATAATATATATTTGTACATTGAAACACAATAATTTGAGAAAAAGCGTATCAAAAAAATTTTCACAAATCCTTCGTGGTCAACATTTTTCGTAATTAGAAGGTATTTTTTTATCACACTCAACTATGTTTATAATTTAAAAATTAAATCGGTTGCCTTTTTAATGATAACATTTTGATCAAAGGAATCAAAATAGATTTTAAGACTTTTCTAACCAACCACTTAAAATCGTAAATTTCCCATTAATTTGAAAAAAAAATACGTTTTCAGAGCTATAGTGTGAGTTATTAAAATAAAATCGAAATTATAAAACGTCATAAGCAATTATGACACTGATGTACTTAAATAATTCGCACGTATGTAATAATACAAAGCAAAACAATTGCGAGTTTTGAAAAGAAGTTACCAGCTCAAGATATGAAAAATTAACACAAAGTTGAGGTCTCGTGAAACCAAATGTGCCATTTTTTCTATTTTTTGTGCAGAAAGCTAAACATTATATGACATTTAGCTGGGGAAAACATTAGAATTAGGATGTTTGGAATCACTTCTCTAGGGCAAATTGTATAATTTCAATAAAAAGCAAAAGTAACATATATACTTTGTACGCCTGTCTGTCAGCATAATACTTTTAAAAATAGTCGCCTGTTTAAATTAAGTTTTTATTATAAATACAAAGTTAGATGAAGAAATATGAAAATGTCCCATGTTTACAGTAATATTATAATGATGGTGAGTAGATTTATAATTTTGATTTGTAAAAGAATTTATCCTTGTTATGTTAACTACGCTTGTCGTCAATATTAATGGATTAAATTTGTGTTATTAAAAGAAAATTAGAATTAATCTATATGAAACATAAATTGAAAATCAGCATTGATGAACACTCACATAGAATCAGAATGGCTACACAAAATTTTGCCTCGTACAGAAAAAAAGGAGTTTGACAATTATTTCAGTGTCTTGTAATATTTATGTTTGAGGGAGGCCATAAATAAATATTTAAGTCCAATTTATGTCGATCGAGGATTGCGCAAATGTTAAGACAACCGTCCAATTTTGGGTACAATGGTAATTTGGAACAAAGGTGAAAGTCATACTTCGAATCAAATAAATAAATCAAAGTCTTATTTAAAGTACATATTAAAAGAAAGATTTATATCATTTCCTTTAATTACGAAACATATTGCACTTGAATATATGTTTAAAGATTTTATCAAATACAAGGTTTAAAGACACTTAAACTGTTGTCTCGTAAAATTGAAATTTCAATTAACTATGACACTATTATTACAATGTTGGTTAACTCAAAAATTACATATGTGCTTAGGTTAAGTTTATCCAAAATCCACTGATGGTAAACAGCAATGAGGTAGTATTAATTTAACGAATAATTGTCAGAGAACGAAAACTGCAGTAGAGACATAGCATAAAATGCTCAAGTTCATTGATGAAATAAGTATTGAAGAAAGTATTATAATTTACAAAAAAAAGAAACAGAAAAAGTAATGTATTTCTTATGAAGATACAATTTTTGAGAATATCAATATTTAATAAAAAAAACTTAATGTTATATATTTAAACTTTCTGATTTCATAAATTAGCAATAGAAGGGTTTGAAAAAAAATAAGTTATCAATTTAAATATCGATTAGCAGGTATTAATTTTTGACAAAGTTTCATTTTTTATCTAAGTTTAAAAGATTAACCTAAGGAAAAGTTTCCGCTTTCAGGACTGAAAGGAATACACGAATATGACATAAAAATTTGAATACGACGAATGTAGTGATAGAAAAGTGTTCCTCCTATAAGTTAATTGTACTTTATATTAACTTATTTAAAAACAAACTCATCTCAAGTATTCTTATCAGCATTTGCTACAGGGTATGTAGTTATATTGTCACGATATGATGTAAAACGCAAGATTTTCCATAACCAAGTATGGCCCAGTTAAAGTGAAAAAGTATATTCTGTTTATATTTAAATAAAGTAAGGCTTCATTCGTATCGCGTTGTACGTTTGCATTGGGCCTATTTCAATTCAATCTGGACATCAATTGAATATATAAATATGAACAATTTGATATAACATTCACATTTTGCGTGACCTTATAAACACTTATTACTTTAAAATCGGAAATTACACATAGCCGAATCACAGGAAGAAACTGATTACGATATATAATTCATTTCAGTAAGGAATATTTATTGAAAACAATTTTTTTGTGCAGTCTAGGACTCCATTATTGAACTCCATTATTTTACTCGACCGTATTCTTACCGCGTATTTTGATCACACATTTTTGGCGTATTAGGTCAAACTTATTTTTGAATCCAGCACTGAGCAAAGCTTACCTACTATGAACTATAATTTATGTGTAGTAAATAAATCGTAAGTAATTTTGGAGACAGGAACTATTTTTATGTATATAAATATTAATAGATGTGAATATGATGCAGTGTCCCGTCTATATTTCGTCTGCAGATTAAAATTGAAATGATTTCCATGTTTTATCTACAATTTCCATATTGTATTTAGTATTAATATTTCATCAGACTGATCATTCAAAATGATTGATTATCACGACACTGATTCATGTATTCATACGAAAAGTAATAACATGCTCTAATATCCTAAAATATCATCAGATTTTTTATGATCGAAGAAATTGCAGACATAGTGTTGAAAATTGGGAGTGGAGAAACGCGTTGAACACGAATTCCAAGCTTTATGATGTTAATGATCACCTTTCAACTGAGATAAAAGTATACATTTATTTACTCTTCCAACATGAATTCATCTATCTATTGTCACAAACAAAGAGGACCAAGAGAGAAGGGGATCAAAGAAAATGAACGAATTTTCATTTACTCTGAACTACTTGTTAGGCATGGATTCGTCACAACAAAGTAAAGTTTAGGGAAAATAATTTATTTGAAAAGTAAAAAGATGTTTGTTAACAGGCGAAGTTTATTTTATTTAAAATGTTACGTTTTTCCTTTACAATTTTCTTTTTACTCGGTTAAAAGGAAGAATAAATAAGCTCTACGATGGAATAGTTACAAAAACATATATAGCACAGGAAATAAACCGTGCATTTTTTTTCACCGAATAATTGTAAAAAAACGTACCATGCGTATGTCGCTCTTACTTGATTCATAGGCATACTTGCGCGTTGAAGTAAATGTAATGCACTTACAACTTTTAAAAATTGAGTAAACAGTACCTTCATTTATTTTTTTTTACAAAACAAGTATAGTAAACGCCTAAATTCATTATTAAATTTTAATAATGGATTAGAACATGTCCGAAATAATGATTAGATGTTATATTTATCACTAGCATTCGACGTGTCTTACCAGCGTCTTTACGACTGGGGCGGCATAACTTGTATGCTGGGTTTGGAGTCTCAAAGCAATAAGGAATAAATGATGCGTTATACCCGTTGCGCCATCGGTTGTTATAGTATTAAATTTTTATTAATCAATAATAAAAATTTTTATTCATCCCACAGGAATTATGCTATTTCTATAACTAAAAATAATTTATATGTTAATTCAGGAGCCATGCATCACTTCTGTCAACAATTTCATGAAAATTTATCTTACGTTTAAGTGTGATGGAATACGAATCATCCAAGTGTACCTTTCGTGCTTATAGCGTCCCGCGCAAGCATATGATGTACATAAGTGAATACGTATACATACTAAATTGTAAATGTAAGCGATTTGTTTTTTGTTATAAAAAAAGAAATAAACAAAATAAACATTCCCTATTTATGATATTAGAATTAGATATTGTGTTTACGTAACGGCAAAAGTTTATACCGACTTTAATATATATTCAAATGTAATAAAATTTTACTTGTCATTTCTTCGCATTCTCTTGTATTTATATGTGGGGTTTACTCCATTTTTTTATTTACTATATCTACAACAGCTTCTTAATATTTTTTTCTACGTAAAACTTTATGTCCTGAGATTTTTTTCAAATGTACTTCACCTGATTTACCAAGTTTATTACAGTATTTAGAAATTAGTACAAATCGCGAATCGGCATTTAAAAATTAGATTTCGTTTTAAATTTATAAATCGTAATTGGAATTGACGCATTGTGGTGCGTTTCTCTTATGAATCATTAATGTTGTAGACTTGAATTTTTGACAATAATTGCACTTTTATATAAATACCATAAATAATAACTAGAAACTTTGTAAAATTTTACAGTAAAATTTTTTTATCCAATATTTGCTTACGTCGATAAATTAACGACATATTCATCCGATATAAAATAAAAACTTAAAACTATTGATAAACAAAGTGGATCAAACGTATTTGCTTAAATAAATACACTTACCCCGCTTTTCTTTCTTTGAATTCGCCCAGTCGTTTAAAAGAAAAAACGCTCTTCAATCTCCATTAAAAAAATCCAACGAAGTTTATTCCTTAATTTGCATCCGTTAACCCCTCGTTATACGAATTTAGCATTAGATAATTTTATCTTAATTGGTTATGGAAAAACCAAACTATGGAAAAATTTTTTATGCTTTATTTTTTCACTCGGGTCCTTCGCCACCCACGTTGCCATAGTAGACCAACACAAAATCGGATGTATGTATGAGAAAATCGCAAGTAGCAGCTGGCAAATGCAATTTTTTATTACTTTATAATAGAGTCGTATTTAAATACAGCATAAACAATCAAGAAAAAAACTTTTTATAAATTTAGCATTTAAAAGAAATAAACAACAACAAAAAATTGCAATGTCTTGTAATTTATAAATTAAGTAGATACCATTTTTAAACCGTTACTATATTTTTCTGCGTGGTAAACATTTATTTCGTTTTATTAAAAACTGAAAGTGATATTTTATAACATTAAGATATTTGAAATCAATCTACTTTACTTCAGATTAAAGTATTTTAAGAAGGCCCATTTGCAAACGTCCCTTTTGTATGGGTGTGATTATTGCTCAATACAATACTCCTGTTTTACTATACTTAGGCACAAATAACTTATGACGTGGGAACATGAAAAGTTAAAGATAGATTTAGGGTTATAGAGGAGATTGGAGAAAATATATGTACATACAAGTTTATAAAGTATGCATTTGGAAATCATGAATACATTTATCACGAGAAATAAATTTGATATGAAAATATATTGAGAAAATTTTTAAAATTTTTGGTAGTATTTCTTCTCTCATAAATTCCTCCAAATTTGCACATTTAACCTGAAGTTAGAAAAATATATTAATATAAATATATTTCTATATTTTTCTAATGCGGGCTTACCTATTAACATTTTTTTAAGTTTAAGCAATTACAGTATTTCCAATAAGTCTAAAATTTGTTTTTGGGATAACAACAATTTAAAAAATAAGTTACCTGTTAAGTTTTCAGAATATTATAGTCAAAAATATGATATAATCTTTTTACCAAATTAATAAAGAGTGGAATAATATATAAAAGAGGGGGGTGTTCACATTACTGATAAATGTCAATACACGTATAGTTCTGAATTGCAGGCGGATATTTATAAAGGAAGGTAACAAATTATGTACTTTTTCGTCAAGAATAAATAAAAATGATATTCTGCATATTTTACTGGTCATAAATTCAGTTATTGTGGTTTACAAAAAGTCAAAATTTAAATGGCTATAAATAGACCGGAATGAAGGAAAATGAAAGATTTGTCTTTTAAAAGTATTTAACTTATTCGGTTGTTAAAAATTTCGTTTCATGGTAATAAGGTTTATGGAAATTTTTCCGGAAAAGTAAAAATCGAATATAAGTGAATATACTTTATATTATTAAGTAGATTTAATTTTATATTAGGTAAAGTCAATCACATATAAATGAAAAGGTAAAAAACAATTTTTGTTTTATATGAAATTTGTTTTTTTTTATGAAAAACTAAACCGACATGATATAAAACCTAAGTTTATAAAGTTTTTTATTAACATGAATGATTCCGTGTAAAAACGGCCTCCTTGAAAAATATTATTTTTTAATTTATATCGAATCCTTTAAATTGGAACAGTAATTTTACTGGGAATTGTACCTAAATTAAGGCGACTCCATTGATTATTTAGCATCTTTATTTTTCCATGGTAAGATAATATATAGTATATTGGACTACTTTTACAAATAGAATTTTAAAAATTTTTAATGAGAAAAATTATTATAATTCACTCCTTAAAGTTGCCATAAAATGATGAAAGATGTTGCTTTTTCGTTGTTTCTGTTAAAGGTAATTTAATGCTATTTTGTAAAAGCAAATATTTCCTTCTTAATAATATAAAACATCATTTAAATATTGAAATCGATATAAAAATATACAAAAGTGTTCGTATTGATGGTATAAAATTGAAAAAAAATAAAACATTTAGTATTAAAAATATAAAAAATCAAATTATATTGATTAGAATATTATTCAATTTAATAACGTATCTGCAGTTTATAAATCAGTGATATAAAATTTAACTGTTAATTAAGTGATTATTTACCATGTATATCACTGTTGATAAATTAATGACGTCACACAGATTATATAGCAGCAGCGCCGCCGGACCGCATCTATTATTTCGCTGCATAAACAGCAAATATCGTAGTAGAGTGGTTCATGCGGAGCTGCTCATTCACGTCCGCGCCGGCGACTGGTTCTCGCCCCCTACTTGTACAAGTGGTTTTGTTTTTTAATGAACCTGATGGAATCAGTTCGGTTTCGGTCCATCGGTCTGTCTAAACTATTAAAGGTAGACATTTTAAATTTGATGCAAAGATAAAGCCTAATGACCAAATTGTAGACTTGAATTAAGAAAATATTAATTTAAAGGGGTAGATTGAAAAATGAAAAAAAAATTCTTTCAGGGCTATCGTAAAAGATATCAAATGAAACTTTCATTGATTATTCTCTAGATTCGCTACTGACTGAAACTATATCTCTCTATAACCTCAATCAATACAAATCTAGAATTCTGTAAAATATAATAGTACATGAGAAAATTCTAGACTCATTCCTAACCTTGATTCAATGCACGTAATTGGATATTCTGAACCTCTTTAATAGTTATACTACCTCGACCAAAACAAGGCCAAACTTTTTCAGACCCAATTGTCAACAATTAACTAAGATATATAAACAAATAAAATACAAAATCACTAAGATCTTGCTAAACTTTCCTGAACAAAGAAATTTCTGCCATCAATATGACACACAATTATTAAAAGTAATATTCAGCTTTGAAAAAGTAGCACACATTAAAAAGAAAGTTAAATATGGCTATGATACAACACGTCTTTCTACTCTAAATTCGACACTAATCAACTTGGCTTATTACGCAAACACTAAACTAACATTTTTAATACAGGAATTCAAGTGCACTCGACACACATAGTATTCAGAAAGGCTTCGATATTCTACATCATAGAAAGTGCAAAAAACTGCAAAAAATTTAACTACCGGACATGTTAACTAATTGAATCAAATCTCATATAACCAATCGAATGCAAGGAGTCCTTTTAAATGGCTTTAAATTTGCTTCACATGCTGTTCTTTCGCGCATTCCACAAGTTTTACTTTTCCTTATATTCGACAATGACATTGGGGACCTGTTTCGTCATTGTATCTAGAGCCTATTTACTGACAACTTAAATCTATTTAAGAAAGTAAAACTATATAAGACGGAAAATCGATTCAAGCTGATCTAACAAATATCACATGCTGGTGTGATACAAAAAACGGAATGACATGAAATAAAAAGAAATGCTTCGACTTTAACTTCATAAAACCAATTACGCATAAAATTAAATATACCGTTAAAATTAGTAACTATCATTTGATTCAGGTCAACAAAATTAAAGTCCTAGGCGTTACTATAAACAGCAAAATTCTGTTCAAACCCAATATAAGCCACATAGTTAACAGCGCAACATAAATTCTAAACTTCATTATAATAGGCATGCATTCATCCAAATCTTCCACAAAATTTTATTATAAATCGTTTATAACACTGCTACCCCGTACGGAATGCTCAATACTTATTGTGAATTAAAAACCAGTTAGAGAGAATTCAATGCTACTTTCCCTATCATTTAACGTACACTATTATCCTTTTCGTGGAAAACTTGCCGAATCTGACCTGCAAATCGCGGCTTCAGCGTTATATATTTTGAGATCATCGGACCCTGCTAGCTTTACTTTTCCTATTGAAATTATTAATTAAAATTATTGACTATCTACATGTACTTAAGCACATCAGGTTCAAGGTGCCTTGCCTCAACGCGGGAATATATAATTTTGTTCCATTCAAATGCATGCAATTTCGGAGGAACTTAGGGGTTTCCTGGATTGTTCCCAGAATATATAATATTTTTAAAAAATACTATGCACTTCATTCTGTAGATTTACAATATTTTAAAATTGAATATCAAGAAATGATTTATTTGACTTGAAAATTTTGGTATTTGGAAGAAAACTTACTACTTTTGTGTATTATATTTTTATTCCATAATTTATTATCTCAACAAAGTCTCGACATCTCAAGAAAAGTAAATTTGAAATATGGTGCAAATTTTTTACAAATTATCTTTTAATCTACCTCTTTATATTTTATTAAATTGCAAGTATGTTATGCGAAATTTAAGTTTAAATTTTAAAATCACAAATAAATATTTTTGAGTACCTAACATAATTTTTTTATTGCAATTTGGTAAGTTTTTTCTTGCGATTAAAGTTTTACTTGTTTTTAAAAGTAATGATGAACAAATATGGTCATGGCTAAGTTCTTGATAAACAGTTTTTCAAGTATTTAGTAAATTAAAGATATGTCATAATATCACAACCTTTGTTGGTTGGAAACATTCATGTATTTCTAATAATTCTTATCAATACCAAAATTAAGAAAAATAACCTCACTTGGGCTGTGAATAAGTATGTATGAAAATTTCAGAATTTCACTTTCAGAATTTATTTTCAGACTTGTACCTAGTGAGCAAACTTAATGATAAATGTAGGGAACAAAGAAATAAAAATAGGGTCGAATTGGGATACAAATTAATCTAACGATCTGGATAGTCGAACACCTGAATCCCTAATTAAATACAAAAATTAAAAAAATGGCGGGAAAGGTTTGTATAAAGAAGTAAATAACACAGTCGTTAATTTAGTAAAATTCCAATACGCACAGTTTGTCGAACTAATTACTATATCCGAGAGACTACATAAGTGTAAATATTTTCTCTCAATATAAATAAATTTGAAATAAATTTTAATATGTCTAAAAGGAAATACGTCAAATATAAACATGCACATTTCTAAATTAAAAAATCCATGAAATAAATTTTGTGGAAACACGAGTTTCATATGGAAAATAAATAATTTCGTTTCGAAGTGTCATTCCAAAACGAACCGATTAAAAGAAGGAAAGTGAACATCGCGAAAATCCAAGAAAATCTTGTGATTTAACCCAAAATGTTATAGCGTGACAATGCATAAAGAACAAATGATCCACGATAACATAGAACTTCTGCGGCTAAATCACAGTCACATTTATAAGAATGGGTGTAATTTATTATATGAATGGATGGAAGTTAATTCTTTAACTTATTTCAAGAGTTACTGCTGTATGAAGAAATTTGGAAAACTGCTTATGTACCCATAAAGATTTTTAAAACATTGAAGCATAAATATCATTCTACAATAGAATAAAAATAAAATATTACTGACGATAATTAGCTAAATTCGAAATTTTCTAGTGAACTCTTTTGAGCGTGCTGAGAGTGAAATATCAAAGTTCAATTTCCTGCGACGTATTTATGCGACGTTTTCATGCAACGTAGAGTTATAACGTCTAAATGTAACGAATCTATCACGAGAAAATCGGAAAATAGATACTTAGCTAAGAACCGAGAGGACTTAATTAACGCGATGGAAGAAGATAAGAAGTGCTCGCATTCACGAAAACAAACTCAAACGTTCTCCACTGCTATCTGCTCTTTTGTATGTTATGAGTGTGAAAAGAAAACTGTGAAATTTTTTTCCATTTACTTATCTGTTCATGATTGATTGTGCGTGTATTACGTCTATTACAAGACCAAAATCATATGTACTTAATTTATTTATAAATGCGCAATGAACCCGTATATGTAGTTGTTGTAAACATAATTTATGACAAAAGAAATACATCTCAATGCATTGTTAGTGTGTCAATAAATTAAGGAAACAAAGGAACTTTATATTGAATACGTAAAATATCGAAACATCTTATGCACGGAAGACTAGCGACAGTGAGGTCTGCCCTCATGCGTCTATAAGTATTCGGGTTGTTTACTCAAGCACCTTTCCCTCTCGCGCCACTTCACTCTGGAATTCTGGCCACATCTATCTCGCTGGTATACACCCGGGTGGAAAATGTCATTGCGTGATTTAATGTACACGTAGCGCCATCTATTGGTATGCAAATGCACACTTTATTTTTGTTCAATTACTACGTATCCATCATACCATAATAACCCAGAATCTTTATTGTATATACATTTATATGATGATTTTATTAAATGTTTACGTCGAAATGTAATGATATTTTATATGTTTTTCTCAATGTATAGTATTAAAATCTTCTTACAAGAATTCAATGTAATTTATGATCTCATACTTAGTTTATTTTCTTTTCTTCTTTGCCGTTTTACCCCTTACTTATTATTCACTAGTAATTATAGTTATGTACTTGTAAATCAAGGTTTAAACGGTCAAAGAAATTTCATTTTTTTCATTTGTAATAAGTTGCACGCAGTAAATTTTTTTATTCTAATTAATACCAGAATTTAAATATTTAGAAATATTGAGATCTATTATAGTTCAATTTATGAAATAGGATTCAACTTGGAAGTAAATGCTCTTAAATTTTTAAAAATCATCTCAAATAACTTAGTAAATTTGTGCAATAACATTACTAAATTAACTTCTATACCTGATACGGCCATTTTAAATATATGCAAATCGTGATAAATATAATTGTTTTAATAATTTCGAATAAATATATAGATATATATATATATATATATATATATATATATATATATATATATATATATATATATATATGATATCCGTCTTGGTTACACCAAAAATCCTCCGGATCGAGCGTATTAAATCGATCGTTGATCGTTAAATGTCAGTCGTGAATACAGGTAAACTTCCTCCGGTGTGTAGAGCGTAAACACTAACAAATTACTAAACAATAACATGTAGCTTTCGCGGAGTTTACCGATGCTCTTGTTCCATAAACGCATAAATCAGTTGATATGAGAGATATTTAAGTTTCACCATTATGTTGTTAAAGTTCTTTACCAACTAAAGGCGCCGCCGACAATAGATTGAGCTCATTTAAAAGAATGTTAAGCAAAAACTACTAAATTTTTAATCCCAAAGAAAATATGTGTTATTCTTTGCAATATTTCTATAACCCACAACTGAAATATTGTTTCTCTCTGAAAAAAAAAACCAAAAACATCCCGTAACATTTACTTTAAACAGAAGAATCTCTATTATTTATAAGACTATATTGCATTTTAAGATTACCTGTTCAGATTTTATTCAAAATCTTGGTAGTTTTTATATTAAATAAAGTAAATTGGACCCCAATAAATAAAACAAATTAAACACACTGTTTCTCTCGAATACAAAAACGCATTTTGGTGATGTCCATTGCTCTCTTTTATTTGAATGCAAACCGATGGTGTTGGTGTAAAATATAGTGCTAGCTGAACTTGTTTTTTTTGTTTTCACTTCCGCTCAAAAAGCTGTAAAAATAAAAAGTGATATAATTAAATTAAATGTAATCATAGATTAGGATCTGTGTTTTAATATCATAAATATAAGTGCAGTTTAGCACCAATGATATTTTAACTTTTTTTTATATAACATGAAAGAATATGCATTATATGTTGAATACAATTGAATACACTTGGCACATCTTGCCTAACTAAAGTAAATATCCCAAATAATATCAAAAATTTGGAAACGCTTGTTTGTGTTCATTCACGTCGTAATGGAGCAATCGACGCAGGACGAAAGCAGATCGACGTGACTTACTACACAGAGAGAGGGGGCGGATCAAAAAATGACATAGGTGACTTTCCACCACGATAAATCTCATACTGACTAATATTACAATCACAACTAATGTCAAAAATGCAAAAATGTGTTTGTCTTTCTTTCACGTCACAATGGAGTAACAAATCAATGTGACTTTTTTTACCCAGAGATAAATGGCATACCAAGAAAAGATATAGATTACTTTTAGCCCAGGAACTCTCGTAATTATTAAAGTAATATAGCCAACAAATAATGCTAATGCCAAAGCATGTTCGTCATTCTTCCACGTCGCAATGGAGCAACAAATCGACGTGATTTTCTAATTGAAGTTAGTTGACGGGCCAGGAAATGAAAGGGAAATCTCAATCTACCTAATGTGACAATCCCGACTAATATCAAAAATATTAAAATGTTATTGTTTGTCCTTATTTCGCGTCGCAATGAAGCAACCAATCGACGTGACTTTCAGCACAGATATAGTTGGTGGACCAGGAAATAAAATAGGCTATTTACCAAACTAGCAAATCTCACTTATCTAATATGAAAATCCATATTAACATAAATGTTTTGAAAATGTGTTTGTCTTTCCTTTACGTCATAATGGAGCAACAGGTCTATGTGATATTCTGAAAAGAGATATTTGACGGACCATGAAACGACATAGCTTATCTTACAACCCAAGAAATCCCATCCCCACGATTTACCGAACATCCCAAAGAAAGTTGGATATTTAAAAGTCTTTATCCTTCTTTTACGTCGTAATAGAGCAATATGTCGCTGTGATTTTCTATAAAGAGATAGTTAGTTGGCCAGTAAATAACATAGGCTATTTTGAAATCCAGGAAATCGCATTAATGTAACAAACCCAGTTGATATAAAATTCGAAAGGATGTTTGTCTCTCTTTCACGCCACGACAGAAAAACAAATTGACCTGATTCTCGCACAGAATAGTTGGCTAGCCAGAAAACGCCAACGGCTTTTTACCAACATCCCGGGTAGTAAGAATCTTATCGTAATTAATGTGAGAATCCCAACAAGCATTAAACATTAATAATCCCAACAATCCCAAATAATATTAAACAAATTTAAAGTACGTTTTTTGTCCTCCTTTCATGCTACAACAGAACAACGAATCAATCTAATTTTCTGCACAGAGATAGATGGCGGTCCAGGAAATGATATAGACTGCTTTCCAACTTGGCAAATGTCATCCTAACTAACATAACAATCCTAAAAATATAAAAAAATTGAATGCGTGCTCGCTTGTCCGTCTTTCATGGAGCATCAGATTGACGTGTTTTCTTGCACATATATAAAAGAAAGAAGAAGGAACAAACATTTTCTACCCAGGGATATTTGGTGAGCCATGAAATGATATAATCCATTGCCCAATGCGGGAAATATCCTAAGTAATGCGAGAATCCAATTGATTAAAAATTTAAAAGTGTGCATATTTGTGCTTCTTTCATGTTACAATAAAGTAATGGATCAAAATGATTTTTTGCACGTAGATGGTTGGCGGGCCGGTAAATGAATCAGAATTCAAATCAGAATTCAGTGGCAGGTCACCATGATTTTTTACAAAAATCAAGTTCAGTAATTATAAAATAGCACAGACTATTTTTTTCTGGGAAATCTCATTACTGCAGGAAAATTTTTATTTGGAATTTAAAGTATATAATGCGAATAACGAATAACCATCACGCATAAGAAGTCACGGATAGACGTGGGTTCTTGAAATGCAATATTAGTTAGAATAGAATCACTCCCTTTAGTCTTTAATTTAGAGGTATTTCCTCGAAATTAAAGACTAGAGGGAGTGATTCTATTCTATTCTGTTTGTTTTTATTGTCATTTGTATTATAAAATTACGAAAATAAGTGCATAGTATTTAATTTCATTTAATCATCTTAGATGGCGTTGCATGTTTTATTTTCACCCTATGCGTTTTTAACTACAACGACTTGAGCAAAGCCGAGAGTAAAAGTTATTATTTAACAATATACGTTCTTATTTTAGACATTTTGTGTAACAACTTTAAAACAAATTAGTATCAATTTGATATGTCATCTCGATTTGAATGTTTGTAAAAAACAGGACTCATTGCCGGCTAATGGACGAAATAATTCCAATACCCAAAGTCATCGGTTGTACTCAGCGCTTTAAAGTATGGTGAAATTTGTGTAGCATTCTATGCCACAGTGCCTAGATCATTTTATAAAAGATAATTGCAATAAATTAATGATTAGAGCTACTGTTTGTCAAGTCAAGGCTATTGATCGTAGGATTTACATTTGATTTATTTTTTGATCGATTTACAATTTGCCCCCCATAATAAAATTTAATTCCAAACATTCAAATTGCATTTTTGTGTATCTATTAAAATTTCACTTAAAATGATTAAAATTCATTAATTTTCTTTTGAATATAAAAAATATTTTCTCTGCTTAATTTTTGGCATATAATAATATTAATGTGCCATGTAGTATTTTTTTATTTTCATAACTTATAAATCATTACAATGTTAAAATACATGACTTATATAAATGTGTAACATTTAAAAGTCGCTTATTTTATGTTATTTTTACGCGTACTGGCATCAAATCGAACTCGTGGAACTCGCTTCAAATTGATTTCGAAGAGCCAATATTGTGTACTTTGTATAAGACTATTTTGGGTAGGTCAAAATTATAAATTAATAAGTACATCTTACTAATATATTTACTAAATTACTACTTTGTTAGCATATTTGAATAAAATAATTTGTATTTATAAATTTCTTTTTAAATAGAGAGAAAAATCGACTTACTAACTATCCAATAAGAGTAACACAGTAATATAATTTATATAGGCAATATATCATATATGAGTAAAAAGTAAATTACCTTTAGGTAGATAAATCCGCATCGGTACGGCAGTAGGTTTTGTAGTGAGTTTAATTTTATTTTTTCACTAAAAATATCAATATCCGTCTAATTTTTTAAGTGGATTGTAATCAAGTGACAAATTAGGGAACGAAAAATATCAAATATTAACGTAGCTAAAATTACTTGTTTCGCGAAACAGAAGAATAACGGAATATAATTTATTGTAGAAGAAAAAACTCTTAATGTATTAGACGTGGTAAATTAAGAAATAATTTCAAAACATCAGGATATTGGAGCACAATGATATGCTCCAATATATAGGTACAGAAACTCGGCATGTACCTTTGACTCGTTTTGACATTTTTTTAAATTTGATAGTTGCATGTTTAAAAATTTTATAAATATGGTAACTATATGATATTGTTTCCACCCATTAGAAATAATAACGACGTAATTTTCCTTAGCATATTATAGCGAGAACAGGGATGACTATAGTTCTGGCATGTACATTTGTCAATCCTCAGCCTCAAAATGTTTACAGTTTAGACCCGTTTTCACGAAATTTCGCAGAAAGATGAAGATCATAATTAGTATGTATCAAAATATTAAACAGAATATTATAAATCTTCCATATTCCCATACGTGTCAATTAGGCATGATTTTATGATCGCATTTACCAGATAGAAGCACTCGTATCAATGAGCAGTTTTTTGAAATTAATTTGAAATTAAGTTTATTATTTTTAATTATTAGGCACCGTTTGCGAAATAAAAAGCTCAAAAATATCTCTTTCCCGTCTCTTTTTTAACAAGGCATTTGAAAATTTCGAAAAATCCGAATTTTCAATCAAAATTATTTCGGTTAATTTGCATCGACACATTCAAAAGATATGGACAAGGACAGAATCCAACTTTATGCATATTTCAACATGCAACTAACACTTTTGTTAATTAAAATGATTATTTGTGTGCCGCACATTCGAAGTACTAATAGAAATTTTCCATAAATAAAACGTGGAATAAAATCAAATACATAATATTTCATATAAAACGAGTATGATTCTTTATCCATTATTTCAAACGCGGAAACCAAAGGTGAATAGAAAAACAAATTTTATTCCATAAATCTGATGTTTGTTCCAATAACCTCGCTTTAGCATTCCGGAATTTTGTAAGTAAACATTTCAGACCAATATAATGAATGTGTACACTAAGAAAATTTCGTACACACTTATTTAGTAATATTATTATTTTTTATTTGATATTATTATCCAACATAACTTCAATGGGCCTAAAAATTTTAGAAATTTCTCAAAAATTATATATCAGGTGTATACATCCGTCTGATGGCGGGTTACTTTACATTTAATAATTTCAGTTAAGTATGAGCAGAAGTTGCACTAAGAAAATTTTGTATACACTTAGGCATATGTAAAAATTTGAGATTGCATTTTATTTCTATTAAACGATTTACTAATATCATTATACTTCATTTGAAATTATTATCCAACATACCTTCAATGGGCCTAAGAATTTCTCACAAACTACAAGATTTAGAAACATTGTATTTTTCCGGGTAAACTTCAAGTACTGTTGTTTTTTTTATAATTTTGAATAGCAGTTTTAGATAAAGGAGAGAGGTGGAACGAATATGTGTTTTTTTGCACATTATCAACAATATCTTACGTATAATTATGAAAAAAAAAAATAAAAAGAAGAGCGAGTATAAAACGAAAAAAATATTTAGATTTACTTCAACATTAAATACCAATCAGTTCTAGATATGATCCGTAAAAATCATAAATCTTTAAGAGTTAGTTTTATTTTTAACTTCAAAATTAGTTTATCATTTGCTAGCTTTATTTTATTATCTAAAGTATATTTATTCAAGTCTATATCAAAACATTATAAGAAGATGTTGATATATATTTCATAACCACAGATTTACTGGGATCATTGTTCTTTAAATAGCATTTAAAATTAACACCAAGGTTTTAAATATATTTTTTTTTAAATAGGCTTCAAAATATTTAACAATAATGAGGCATTCAAACAAACCCTCCATTTTATTATTATGTATTGGTAACCGTAATCAATTTCACTTCCGACTGAATAATTCCGGGGGGGGGATAAAAGGTCTACGTGAGGTACATCTCTACGCATAGGTATCACTTCCACTCTGCGCGTCTCGATTCGGTGTAGATATTTTTGTATTACGGTTATAGGAAACTTATTTATTTATTAGATTTTATACGAGTGTGGCTTCTGGAATATGAAGCATAATAATTTTGTTAGTGCTTGGTTTGATGAAGAAAAAATATTTTCCAGGTATTACATGGCTCTCAGAAAAGTGGTTGTGTTTTTACATAACGTTCATTTATTTACAGTGTGTGTTTTATCTTTTGGAAACATTAATATTCTATCACAATATTGACTGAATTCAATAAATTCAAAAATTTTTAATTTTAAATTTACGGTGGTTATCTAGATTACCTAATCATGTCACTGATATTAATTAATCTACTTAAATATTTTCATTCAATAAACATAACCGTCAATGTTCTTCTTTCACCTATTAGTGTTATACTGAGTTGAAAAACGCATTAGTTTATTTAATAATTTAACACATTTCTGGTGCCAAGGTGAAAAATAATATTTTTTATATATTATATTAGTGGTTTGTAATTCTGTTTATTATTTATTACGATGAACATATTTTTACCTCCAACGTTCAGATTGTTGTTCATAATTATATTTCATCACTGGGACTGATGAAGATAACGACCTATTTGAATTATTGTTACGATAATAATTTTTGTATTAATATTATAATAATATAATTATTTTATATCGTATAGTATCTTTTACCGTTGAAAGGTAGCAAATACGGTTTTGAATATTCGTAGACGAAAAAAATGCGTTGAACGTATATTTCAAGCTTTTTTGTGATGAATGTAAAAACCTTTAAACCGAGTTAAATTTCACCCCTCTTTACTCTTAATACAAATTTATTTATTTATTATAGCAGAACAAAAGGACCGTTGCAATGGACAAAGATATACGAGGAAAATGAAAGTAAATTCCAGGCTTGCTTTCTAGCCGTGTACCAGTCATAACCAAATAATCTTGGTGGAAAATAATTTAACTGTTAACTGTTAACAAGTGTATCATATTTTGTATAAATGCTATATTTTCTCTTTGATTTTTTTGGTTTTATCAAGCAAAAAGAATGAAATGTAATTAATGAGCAATGAAGGATTAAGTATAGGTCTATGATGGAGTAGTTAAAAGAAAGTGTAACAGATAGAGAAGTGAATGGTATACAATTGTTCTATCGTATGTTGCTTTCTTTCGACTCATACCTGCATATATTGGTTGAACTAAATTAACAGTGCTCATGTAAATCATTGGATAATAACATTATTGAAAACTAAAAACAAGGGTTACCGATGGCTGAATGACTTGCGATTATTGGTTTACACTAGCCTAAACCCACCCTCTGTTTTTACTTGTGTGGAATGGGGACAGTGTTCTTATTAATTTCTTACGAAACAGCTACAGTAGAAAACTAAATTCATCATTTGATTTTAACAATACTTTGGAATACTTTACAAAATAGTAATTCGGTCTTATCTGTACCACCATCATTTAACTGCATCTTTTCCCGCATCAGTTTAAGATTAACGCGGGAAAATTTATATGCAGGTTTTAGCATCTTGAGGCATTAAGTAATAAATAGCATATTGTGCACGTTGCATTATCAGTTATTGTGGCACTTGATTTGAATCATTCAAAGAAAACCTTGAGTTTCATCCTACAGGAGTCATGTTATTTCTCGGGTTAGAAAGAACAGTTAGATGTTAATTCAAGTCATAAATCAAGTATGTACCGAAATTCATGTGAATCGATAAAGCTGTTCAGGCCTTATTTAATTAGAAATTTTCATGAATACTTTCGTGGTCGTAGTTTGCGGCCCAAGCGTATAACCTACCAAGATGGAAACGTATTGCTAAACTAGGAGGGGATAACAATTTTCTTTGCTGAAGAATTTAGTTTTCTTCACCATTTTCTATAATCTTTTCATGATCAGTTTTAAATTTCGTATTATAGATATTTACAAAAATTCCACAATTATCCTTCATATGATTTGTTGGTTTTACTGAAACTATTTAATTTATACATATTCAATAGCTCCCTAATTTAAAAGATCATAGCTATTGATGATATTACCAGCTTAAATTCAAGGTATTTCATCTTAGTTATTGATTTCCTTCCTAAAATTTTATAGGTACTTTCAAATTATGATGAGAAAAAAATAGTTTAAAGGTACTTTCAACTTATTACAGACGTAGACCGTATACAATGAAAGCGATCTCTTGTAAACACGCCTGAATTCTAAATTTTATTCTAGTTTGAAAGTTTCGAGCTTTTCTTCGTAGAACTTCACGCAGTTGGTACTGAAAAATAAAATTTTACAAATGTTTTTTCAGTATCTCAAAGTGCATTTCTCTTGCAAACTGTTAAAGTTAGTAAATTTATTTCTACTGCACAATGCTGGCACGCCTAGAAAGATATTAAGTGGAGGATTTTCTGCACTTTTACAGTGAGCTTGAATATCTGCTTATGTTAAAATTTTTATTTTCATGTGAAAGCTCAACACAATTACTAAATTAAACTTGTAAATTCTATTTGTTTATAATTAAAAACACTAACTATAAACAACTGTCGCTTGCTTGATTCCTTTTGCACGTCGAATATAATGAAAAATGGTCAAAAATTTATTGCTCTTAAGTTGAGAAAATTAGTGCACTCATCTTTTCCCCCTTGTTGAATTAAATTGTAAATAGTTTCTTATTATTCGATTCTCAAAAACCTGATTTTTGCTTTTCATTAAGCTCGTTTGCCAACCACATTGCTCCATAAAACGAACGATAAATCTAACGAATTTATGAATGATTAGCCATCAATAGCAATTTCTTTTTATCTTCTATGGTTATTTCATCAGTTTCCCAGTTTAATTATAAAATCATTGTTTAAATGTCATGCCTTAAAAAGAAGTCAAAAACAAGAAAGGAAAATTATGATCTCTTTTATATAAATATATATTATAAATGTGATCTTCTAGTTAAAGATTTCTAGGAAAGTCCGCCTGCTAAAGTCTGTTTAATGTGTTTGCAATTCACGCTAATATCAAATATAATAATGATATATCAAATATAGTAATGTATGTTTATCGATAAGTAGAAAGTGTGGGAAAATATATTTTTATGTGCTTGAATTATTATGTGTCGTAGAAATTATGGATTTATTTAATATGAAAAATAGGAAAAAGGTGATGGGAATATTTTCATTACTTTTTTGATAAAATTCATTCGCATGCCACTTCCTTCAAATTAGCTTCATTTAATGGACATTAGAAAGATAATGCCATTTTATTCAAATAAATTTATGTTTCTAATACCGGTATACCTATAAATACTTTCATATTATTAAATACTTACCCAATTTTCAATTTATAAACACTTGTCAAGTAAATAATAAATTTGAATATTGAATATATTTTGTGTTAATTTTGTAGAAATGTTGTCACTGCCTGAAGATAAACCACCTGAAGATGTTGTCTTACAACAAAACCTAGGTCGTGGTAAAGAATTTAAATAAATTAGAAATAATAGTACATCGAGTAGTTTCATTTAGTTGTAAAAAATAAAAGATCAAATTTAATTTTAGGAAATAAATAAAATCAATACAAAAATAAAAATTACTTGGTGAGTATTTAAAACACAGTCAGAAAATACTACAATTCTCTTAGTCAAGTCATAAATAGTGAAAAAAAATAGAGTAATCACATAATTCAAAAATTTAAATACATTAACGTCTTACATCACAGGAGGCTATGGGCAAATATAGGAAATACATTATGAACTTTTGTTCTAACCTAGCAGCCAGAAATAATTAATAAAAATAGTATGAGATGAAAATAACGTAATATGCGATAATATTCAAAAACCTTAAACCAATATAACTTCTTCAATGTTTCGCATCAAATCTGCTTTAAGACCAAATGAAGTCAAAATGCATAAAGTGTAGCTGTTTTTTGGAATATTTATAGAAGGTAGTTGTCTTATCTAGATGGTGATATTTCTCGGTACTGTTTTGTTTTCTTAAAATCTCTATCACATGATCAGTTAAGGAATTCCATCGTTCATCTCTAGAACTCGTCATATGGCCCTGAACTGGTCGATGGTGAAGTTAATTTGCAAAGTCAAAACTATCGTAACAAATATTTTGAATTGGGCTTGATTTAATTCAATCCATCAAAGAGTTCTATTGTTCATCTCCAAAACTCATCATCAGATCCTAACCTGGTCGATAATGAAGTTATTTGGTAAAATAACAACTATCAGTAGCAAATATCTTGAATTAAGGTTTATTTACTACCATCCGTTAAGGAATTCCATTGTTCATTTCCAAACCCATCATCACACCTTGAACTGATTGAAAGCAAAGTTATTTGGCAATGTAACAACTATCGGTGGCCAATATCTTGAATAATATTTGATTTAATACTATCCGTCCTCATCATCAGACCCTTATATAGTCAACGGGGTAGTTATTTTGCAAAGTAACAACTACCGGTAGAAAATATCTTGAATCACACTTAATTTACTACCATCCACCACGCAGTTCCATTTTTCATTTCAAAATCACATAATCAGCTCATTACGATATTTATAAGGGATAACCTCGTTAATATGTACTTTCAAACAAAATAATTGTTAGTATTAAACTTTAAAAAAATAGGATAGAAATGAATTCAAGTTCGTATATATATAATATATATACTCATTAAATTCTGTAGTCGGTTGATGCTTTCGGTTGATGGTTTGAAACTGAGTTAGTAAACTAAACACTGTTCTGAGTTATTTTCGTTATTTCCAAACAAAAAAAACTGAGTGACTCTCAAGTAGCGCCTTAAGAAGTTTTACTTCAATAAGTAAAGTGAAAGTTGTTTTGGAAATAACAGGCCAAACTCATAAAGAATCCATAGACTGTAGTCATGTACGAATCGATAACTTTGAATCTTGTTTTATCCTATGTTTTTGTCACTTAGTTTGACAGTATAGTAGGAGGATGTTTATTGTTATGCTTTTTTTTATTACAAATTTAGACTATGTTTTACATTAGTGTTCTCGGAAAATGTCCACTGTAAATGGCCATTCATACATGCGTTTACTCAAAGGAATATCACAATATTTTCTGTGATTAAAAAGGTGGGTAATGCTGCCATTAATATACACGAACTACCCTTTTGAATATATCTAATAAACACAAATATATTTGTTTTCTTGTGACAGTGATATTTTTTTGTCTGAAACTAAATATAATATGTGCGCCACGTCGATGTAGATATGGTAAGCTGTGCGAAAGTGAAGTTTCTTTCAAACCGGGACAACAAGCAACTTATATATATATATATATATATTGGTGAAAGAGTTGTAGCATACGCGTATACAGGCCGAAAACAAAAGATTCCTTGTTTTTACCATTTTGAAAGAGACCACAAAAACAATTAGATTTAAATCAACTTTGCTTATTTCAACATGTACTTTATCGCGATTAATTCAGTTAATTTTTTGTTTAAAAATGTGGCGGAATTTTATTTTGTGTAATACGTAATATTATTAATTCTATATTTTTTTTTGTTACACTTGAACGCCAAAAACGAATCGAATAAATATTTAAACACTCACGCACGTACGAGCGCTTGCTTGCGCGCACTCACGCACATACGCAAGGAGTGGATATGCATGCACTCGCACGCGCATATACACACACACGCAAACACATACACATACGTACGTATGCACACATACACAAATACACATACCAATATATGTACACATACACATACGCACACATACACATACGCACACATACACAAATACGCGTGCTCGCGCCACTCAAACTCACACAAACGCGCAAGCATGCACGCACACACATACACACGTGCTCAAACACACCCAAACATTTGTTATTTTGTAGAAAGAAATCCACATATACAGTCCAGCTCCGATGATAACAGTTATGTGCACTAAATGTTTTAGTTTACGTTTCCCTGCCACACTACAATTAGATCATTGGAGATTATATTAGAAGCCCGTAATTTTTTGTTCAGTGTCAGGAGTATGCTAACTTTAAAGATTTAACAATGAGTATTGTTTATTTATAGGTTTATTATTTATGAACTATTACAATATTAACACAACATAAAGCGGTTTACATTGTACATTTAAATTCTGCGCACACATTTTACCCGATACGCCTCGCGAACTTAAGGGAAAAATTATGAAATTAAAATATAAAGTTATTGAAAATATCAGCACTTACTTCTATTAATAGATAGGGTAATAATATAATATTATTTATTGAACAAATAAAAGCCATTAAAACAAGAAAAACTTGACATAAGATTCTCTTTTCAGTTAAGCATTGATTCATTTTAAATGAATTTTTATTTTGTTCAGCTATGAATTAATCAAGAACATTCCTTGTTTAGGGTTGATTAAAAAACATTGCTCTTATAGCAACAAGGCCGTCTTATGTGCAAATGTTATGTGAAGAATTAATATGTAAATAAATTCATATTTATTTGCTATATATGAAAACAATTAAAGAAAATATCTAGATCGAACACGTGAAATGAAACAAATTAAATTAACAAGGAATTAGTAATTTATTTATACTATAAAACGCTGAAACAAGGGTCGAAACGAAAAACGAATTCCCTCCCATAACGTTAAAGTCTGTTCCAATAGTCTCATTTTAGCATCCCGTAGCTGCATATTACAGGACATTTGTTAATAAAAATTCAAGACCAACGTGTGTTGAAGGACGACGAGAATACGATAATTTCAGGTGCACGCTCCCGCCAGATGACGGGTTACTTTATATTTAAATAATTTTAAAAGAAAGAATCTGTATGTAAGAGTAGAACCCTAGCTACGTAGGTTCAGTCTACATTTAGACACTTATAAACGTTAGGAGTACATAGTATTTCACATTTAGGCATATATAAACTTTAGGGGTACAGAGTAATTCTATTAAACCATTTATAAATATCAATACGACCACCACATTACAAATATCACTACACTAAAATATTGTCTAGTGCCATTTCAACAAGAGAAAAATTAAATATCATTTCTTTTTTCTCAAAAGTTAGGATTCCGACTTGTACATCAGTGCTGGTCGTATTGTTTGTTTGTAATTTAATTTTCAGTTGGATGAACATTCTAGTCGGGTAGTTTTTATTCTACGGATGTTATTCTGAGCTAGAGATATTAAAAAATTCAAATTGCGGAATAAAACATACGTAATATTGAGCAAAAATCCTCTTTAATCAGTGACTATAATTCCTAATATTCGAAAACTAAGGTTCATTGATCACAAATATCGGAAATCCGATAAAATTTTGAGTTATAGTTCTCAAACCACAAAAGCTTATTGTGCTAGCTTGATAGTTACACACAAATAACAAGAACACAACACACTAAGTACATAACGGGACCATTTTATTTAAAACATTTTATGAAATATTATTTTTTATACTGTTCAAAAATAATTTGCAAAGCATATCAAATACAAGTGTATTGTAAATGTGATATTTTCTTAAAAAATCCTATCTACTTTTGTTTGACAAACGTTATTTGAAGTCTTTTGGTTACATGTGATTAAAATTGCCAAAAAATATTAATGTTTAGGAAGATTGTTTTTATTGTTTTCTTCAGAATTAACACAAAACTAATTCTTTGAGCAATTAAAAAAATAATTAAACATTATTCATTTGTCATTGTTTTGAAAATAAATGGATTGACATACATTGCAATACTTTAAACAGTATTGAACCATCTACACTGGAAGGGTTAAAAAAAGACGGTTCTCTCATAAAATAAACTTCGATATATTTTATAATAATGAGACAACCAAACAAACCTCCACTTTATACAAAGATATTTGTAACCGTAATCGATTTCACTCCAGATTAAATAGAGACAGATGTTCCAGGCGGGCGAATGGTTTACGTGAGTACATCTCTGCTCATAGGTATCACTTTCGCTTTACGACGTCCCGATTCGGTATAGATACGTCATGGTACGATTACAGGAAACATGTTTATTTTTGCAATCTTACACGAGTATAGGTTTTGGAATAAAAATTATAACAATATTTTTTATTATTTGGGTCGATGAGTTAGAAACGTTTTCTGGGTGATTGAAGCCTAAATATTCCACATACAAGCTAAAACAAACCATAACTTCCACTCCAAAGTAGGCCGATGGTCGAATAGCGATATGATTCTCTAGTATTATCATCCGGAAGAACCGAATAAAAACTTCAAGTAGAATTTCCTTGTTCTCTTTATATTTTTATAATTGTTGATCCAAGTTAGTCGAAGAAATAATTTATTAAATGGTCAAAAGTATCTAGAATTTTTGGGTTTTATAACCAATGCTTCCCAAATTAGGAAATTATCGAAGCTTACATCCTCACCCACAATTTTTTTTTGGTAAATGAGGTTTTTGAAAATGGTAAATATCCAATGAATACACCACGCATTCCACATTTTGCTAGGAAGCAAGACTTTCAATTTACTAGGAAGCTTGACAATTAAAATATTCAGAAAAAAACATCTACATTGCCTAAAGGAACGTTGAGACTATGACAGACCAATAGTAGAACAAAAAATCGTTATGAAATTTTTTTATATTCTTATAGAACCAAAAAAAGTAAGAAATGAGAACTAACTCATTGCCTTGCTAGAAGTTCACTAACTCTGTGGTAGCTCTGCATTGTTGTAAAATTAACTTGACCACGTTTGTAACGAGGGCCCTTTTCATAAAACTACGATTCTTCATTTGAAATTATGTATATGTGGGGTATATACCCCACATATATGAATGGCCTCATTGCTAATAAATATTACAAAAGTTTACGCCTTCGTAAAATATACACGAAATGAAGTGATCTTGATATTTGTAGATCAAACACTATACGTAAATCAGAAAAATATCTCAATTTAAAAATAAATAGAACGCATATGTTTTTAAAATTATTCTAATTTATCGAGAAGTTATTAAAATAGATTCAAGCAATATTTGTATAATATCATATGCATATCTTTATGTATGTTCCATGAATCATCCGTAAATCCAGCTTGTCAAAATATCGTCAAAAACAGAAAACAATAATGAAGATAAAATAGCTTTACAAAAATAGATATTTCTCCCGACTCGATTTAATCACTGTTGATTATTCCTTAGCAGCACTTCGTTGTTTGAAAAATATTAAAAAATTATGAATGAAATCGCGCGATAATTGTTGTTTTCATCTACAATGAGGTTATTGTTTCCGACATTTTGTTTTTACAACTGACATATTCTCACTGACGGGCAATAAATATTTTAAGCAACTAAAGACGTTTATGTAATCTAAATGAAAGAAATCAAAGTGAGAGTATTCACCCATAAACATGATATTTATTAAACTACGAGCTTTGATAATATAGACTTCAATGATGTGAAAAAACAACACAGAAAACTGCTTACAAATAATTCAGATATCACTTCAACTATTGTACACTGACAATTAGATATAAAAGAAGAAAAAATTCGGCAACAAAATAGATTAATGGAATTTTCTGAGAGACAAATTAACGAAAGTAGGGGAGTAAAACACTCTGGGTGAATTGTTGAATATTGCTGCAAAAAGTTTGTATGGCTTGAAAAAATATACCGGTAGACATTTCATTATCGCTACTTATCGTTACCTTTCTCGTCTCTTTCAGCCGTTTTAGCTACAGAGTGCAATATAGTGGACGTTAATACAAAATAACACGTGAAAAATAATATCTTCATTTTATATTACATGTAGGGGGTAAAACACTGTCCGAATTATTGAATAGTGTTGAAAAAAGTTTGTAAGGCTTGAAAAAATATACTGGTAGGCATTTCATTATCGCTGCTTATCGTTACCTTTCTCGTCTCTTTCAGCCGTTTTAGCTACAGAGTGGAACACAGTGGACGTTAATACAAAAGGACACGTGAAAAATAATACCCTCATTTTATCTTAAAATATACCCTTCTTGTAATCGGCTAAAAAGTGACAGGGACTTACTATAATATTATGATATGTTACAGTATAATGATATATTAATAGAAAACATTCATAACATTTTTTAGGTTTTTTTATTTTACGTATTTTCCTTCTTTTTAGAATATTGGTAGTAAATTCACAAACAATACATAGAAAAATACGCAGATAAAACCTTTTACATGTTTATTGCAAAAAATTTTAAAACCGATTACAATATGTCCCTATAAGTTGGTGTTCCAGGGTACCAGTAAATAAAGCATATTCTGTGGTGATATTTATTTTCACACACCTCCCATATGTATATATTTAATCACTTATAATAACAACATACATGAAAATCTTAGTCAGTAAAATTCTATATCTTAGAGTCTAGACTATCAAAACTATAATAAGGCAAATTCTACTTTTTAGTTCTAAAACTTAACCCGATCAAATATATGGGTGTAAAGATATAATAACCCACATTTATTACACGTAAATTAATGCAATATATCTAGTTTTCTTAAACGTGCGCACTCGTTGAGGCTTTTAATCACAAAGAAAAATATTTTCAATACTTTCAATAAAATCATAATATCCCACCAACACGCATAGTCCTTCTATATCTGACAAATACGTAGCAAAACGAGTAACTGGACCACGAACAACGTACTAAACTATGTGTAAAGTAGGTAAATATTACTTACGATTTTATAAGTGTCTTATATGATATTAAAATTATAAAATAGGTTATCTATCTGAAAATCGAACAAACATACTCGCACCGCATTGTACGTGGATTCAATTTAGTTACTGGTCGATACATTCATTACTCAACCGCAGGCTCTGCTGTCAAACTTGTCATTAGAAAACTCGCGCTGGACTAATTCGAGCTTATGAACGGGCGAGTTTTGGTGAGCTTTTTGGGTGAGGTTAATACAACCAATGGAACACACAAAACATTATCATGTACAATATATGCTTTAACGTTTAGAATACGTATAGCTACAACATAAATTTCCATATTTTCATTACAAGAATGGACCGGATTGCCGAGAGCAGAAACTTGAATGAGATTATGCCTTCAGATGTTTCAGTATTATAAACTGCACGTATTTACTTAAAACATATATTAATGCACATAGATCCGATGTGATTCGTAGGTATTTACTAACATTCCCTTCTTGACAGAAGTCAAAATAGGATCTTTAGAAAAATAAAAAACGTTCGTTTTGTATTAGAACAAATTTGATTACTCCACAAAAAACTGCTTTTGCTCGTGTTTTGGTGTTATACTTAAGTTTTTAAAAAGAGAACTTCAATTCAGATAATAACAAACAAAACGCCAAAATGGTATTATGTTAATTTTTAAAAGGACTCATGGATGACATAAAGTATTGTAAAAGGAACCATTCAATTTACAATTACTTACTAAAATTTCTTTAATGCAGTATAAGTGAAATGTCCTTCAAATTATTTTGCGTCCACCCAAAATTAAAAAGAATCTGTGCGTCCAACATATGATAGAAATATTTGGTACTCCATTATATTAACAAAATTAGCGCTCTTCGTGCCTAATAACAAGCGCTCGTGCATATAGTGACAATTTTTTGGTAGTACCAGCATATAGAATCAAATTACAAGAGGTCAGAATATCTAACTTTCTAAAATATTCTGCGAAATAATCTGATGGCACTTGTAATATAGCGCTATTTATTTACTATGAATCTAAATAAATTATTCAAAATCTGTTTTCATTACAGATTATACTTTAGCATAAATTGTGTTATCATTACACATAATATACGTAGGTATATATATGGCACATGTAAAGGTAAGTGTATAACATTGATGGTAAATTATATACTTACCTGCTATTGGAATATATTAAATACTTACGTATTAATTTGTGCGGACCTCTAATTTCACACAATATAACAAAAATTAACTAATCGAGTTCACGTATCGGAGAACTACCACCTATGAAGGATGAGCTAAGTTATAAAGTGACTTCTTAAAAAGATACATCCGCTGTGAATTCCACGAAGAGTTTTGAGTATAGACTAATAAGTAATAAGGGATTAGTCTTAAATTATTTAAACATTTTAAACATAATAGTCTTGAGAAAATGGTCGTTATAAGAAACCTTGAAACGCATTCAAAGTGGATTATCGACCCGATGGAACAAGCAAATTCAGAAAAAAGTGTCCACTTGAATTTGAGATTGTTGTAATCGGATAGTGAGAAAATACTTTTCTGAATACAGATCTTAGCACCCAGAAATCTTATAAAGAACGAAGTTTTTATTAGTAAATAAAATTTCTAATTGATTTACGGTTATTTATTTCCATCTAATTTCACCTAAAATAACTGATTTATATTCCAATGTATATTTATTTATAAAATATTTTATTATGTAGCATATTTTTTTATAAACGCTAAGCAAACTAAAAACTAAATGTAAATCGTACCATATTTCCCAAGCGTGCACATTCGATGTCGGACTCCTGTTGGGTTATATTTTATTTACTATCGAATTTACATTTATCTATCGTCTTGTCTTAAAAAAAGGGTATTATATAAAGACATAGTGTTTATGATTGATCCTAATATAAATATGGCTATATCTCCTTAATAAAAGCACCACTCGGCATTGGTTGGGTAAAGAGCAGGAAGTATTAAGCGAATTTACAGAAAACATTTAAGTTTTTTTTAAAATTTGGATATAATATTTCTTCTGTTCATTAGTGCTTTATGTTAGATTTATTATTCAACTTTGTGTGATGGTATTATTAAAGAAATTTAGAAATTAAACGTCAGGTACTTGTAGTCGTCCAATTAATTAAGAAAAAAGGTAATGTTTTTTGAAGAATTCAAACCAAAGACATCAAACCTATGATATGTTTTTGTGTATAAATTTTGAATATTGACCATTTATATAAAATTCACATTGCAAATTTTGATGCATTCATTTATAAGTTTATTATATATTTATACACAAATTTTAATTCGTAGATAAATGCAGGGCGCCTATGATATGTTGTATTCGCGTGGTGTAAAAAATATGGTAGCAAAATTTCCAATGTATTAATGGATTGATCTTATTAAATCTTATAAAGGTCACATTTTTCGGTAAAAAAATTGAGACTAAAGCAAATATCCCACTTTTTTTTTCTGAGAAAATTTTGCGAAATTAATCGTCGGCTTACAATATTGTAATTTCTTTCGTCGACCCTGTAACTCTTACTCGATAATGTAACTTAAGTAACTTTGTCTTTTATTTATGTATATGTATTTGAAAATGTCCATATTTTTATATACTGTACATAAACATTATATGTAAATGGGAAAGAAATGTGGCAATAGGAACTACGTAAGATGATTTAAATATATATATATATATATATATATATATATATATATATACTAAAAATGTGTGTGCACAAAATGATGTAATATTTTCGGAACTCAAACGCACGAGAAGGATTTTAGAGCGTAACACGAGACCGTGAGCACTTAGGGCCATTAATCTGAAGCAAAGTTATCACGGACTGTTAGTATCATTTATCACATCACAGACGAGACAAGAAATATGTAGATCACGTATCTCTTCCCAGTCCATACGTAACCTGCACTGTGATATATGGTTAAATTGCCTTAGATCAAATATGTAGAGTACGTAAAATGTTAGCAGACGATTTCAATATATTTAGGCAATATAAAAAGAAATTTGAATTTAGTAAGGCAGAAATGAACTTTAGCGTTGATTGATACAGTATATTTTGCTTAATATTCGATCATTATGATATTTATTTGGAATTGACTAGCTAAATTTAATATCATTAACGAGGTAAGATTTTGAAAATTTACAATATTTTTACAATTGACATATAAGGTACCACAGTGAGGTTTGATTCGACTGTTGCAAACAGTGAGCTTTGAACTCAACTTTGTTAAAATTATTATATTAAAATTGTTATTTTCGTGTCGTATGAAATTAATAGTGAAATATATATTTGTTCAGTAAGCTATATTCATAGACATAAAGAAAGAGCATTCGAAAACGGAGACAGAGATGGAAAAAGCATTTTGGTGTGATTGATTTTCCATTTCTTTAATTTGAATAATTGCATATTTTATACGTAAAATTTAAATATGGGAAAAATTAATATTGTAATCTTACTTTTTACCTTTTTTTTAACTTATTATGATTCTCGTGAAAGAAATCTGAAAGGAGACATAACGTTAAATAAATAGCTTTTTCCAAAGTCCTAGAATTCACTAGCTTTATTAGTAATATAAAACAATTTTATTAGTCTTGGTAGTTAAAAATAAAAATAGAACAATAATAAGTCAATATTTTCCACAAACGTTTCACATATTCACAGCAAACTGGGATAAGAATACAATAAGGTTTCTTTAAAGACGAATGAAGTACTATGAAGTTAAAAATTCTTTCATAACTTACAGATAATAGATCTAAAAAATTTTTAAATTGTCAAAGGTTATACAAAAGTATAAGCATTGCTATACAAAATAAGCTAAAAAATCTCGATGCGGAGATGTGGGTACCTAATCGAAAACGTTGATGAATATGAAAACCTGGTTCATTCACTAGATACCTTTTATGTAGCTTTGTGTACATCTAGTTATTATAATTAAAAAATCGCAATCATTTGTTATAATCGCTGATTTCGACTAGGAATTTTTGCTTTTCTTTTGCAATAGATAAATCATACGTAATACTAAATAGTAAAACTACATTAACTATAATACTCTATTCAATTTAAAACAATATATTGCTCTTTGTTAACTATAACTTTTTCATTTTATTCACGTTACAAATTATAAAATTGTATCAGAGGTAACTGTTATTTTTGTTGAATGTATTCATTTTTATATAATTATTCAACTAGGTAAACACCCGCATCAAGATTAAGCTAATTATCTATAGCAATGATTATAGTATTGCATAATTAAATAAAATAATTTAAAATTTTTTAGATCGATTCTTTGAGTTATGAAAGAACCTTTAACTTTGTAATACTTCATTCGTCTCTAAAAAACCTATTGCATTCTCATGTTGGTTTGCTATGGGTATGTGAAACGTTTGCGAAAAACGTATAATTATAATTTTTCTATTTTTATTTTTGACTACCGAAACTATTAAAATTGTTTGATATTACTAATGCAGCTGGTAAATTTCAGGGTTTTGTTATAAGTTATTCGTTTAGAGTTATGTCTAATTTCATATTTTTTTCACGAGAATCATAATAATTTAGAAAAAAAGTAAAAGAAATAATAAAATTTAGCTAGTTAATCCCAACTAAATCATTCACTGATCGAATATTCAGCAAAATATATTGTATCAATAAACACTACCGTTAAACCAAAAAATATATAATATGTTGCGTAGATGGCCACAAATTTTAAATTTTTTCATATTACCTAAATACATTGAAATCGTCTGCAAACATTTTATGTACTCACATAGTCTATCTAAGGTAATTTAACCATGTGTCAAAGTACAGGTCACGGCTGGACTGGATAGAGATACGTCCTCGTCACACATTCCTCGTCTCGTTTGAGATGTGATAAATGACACTAACAGTCCATTATAACTTTGCTTCAGATTTACGACTATAGGTGCTCACGTTCTCGTGTTACCCTCTGAAATTTTTCTCTCCCTTCTCAATTCCAAAAATAATATATCATTGTATATACACTAGTATAGAATGTTACGTATAGTATAGGTTGTGTGGTAAATTGAGATCTGTCTAGTATGTGAATTATTTAATTAGTAATTAATTTCAAACGTCCCCTTACATAGCTACTTTTGCCTCATTTCTTTCCCATTTACATATATACACAACATGCATTTTCACATACATATATGTACTCATACATTAAATTGTTAATGAGTAAGGACATTTTAGGGGTCGATGAAAGGAATAACGGTTTGTTATAATCTGAATATAATGTATGCCGCGGCGCTCTACTAACATGTATTTGAATTAAATATTTTAAAGCACAACTTGTCACAAAGCTTGTCTTTCATATGAAAGAGTGACTTATGTATATGTATATGCCAACGAATAACTGATATCGTCGGGTCTGTGAGTATAAATATTTGCCTTTTTCCTCATAAGTATTCAAGTATTCATTCAAGTCATAAGTATTCACGAAATTCTCTCAGGAATGGGAAAAATGGGATATTTGCTATAAATGCTAGGAGGCACTCAAATAGTACCTTAGTCTCAGTCTTTGACCCAAGAAGTGTGAACTTTATAAGATTTAATGCTATCAATCCAAAATATTAATATCACGGAGAATTTTGCTACTATGTTTATTACATCACGCGATTAATGTCGCGAGCAAGACAACATATCATATGCGCTTTACATGTATCTGTGAATCAATATAAAATTTGTGTATAAATTTTTAATTAACTTATAAATTAATGCATCCAAATTTGCATTGCGCATTTTATATAAATGCTTAACTTTCAAAGTTTGCATTTTTATATGGCAAAACATATTATAAGCTTGACGTTTTGGATTTTCTATTCTTGAAATAATATTACATTTTCTCTTAATTAATTTGAGAACTGTAACTACCTTACGATTAACCACTAAATCTATTTAATAATACGATCATAAAAAGATGAATACTATTCCTAGAGTCAAACATTAATGAATTTAAATGTGTGCTGTAATTTCACTAAATAATTGCTGCTTTTTATTCGAGCAATATTAAGTGATGCAGTTATTAAGGAAATAAAGCCATACTTTTTAAAACCACCCCTAAATACAATATCTATATAAAATAATATCCTCTTTCATAAAAAAGACAACAGGTAAATTTTAATTCGAAGTAAATGAAATATAATCCGGCAGGAGTCCGGTATCGACTGTGTACCCTAGGGAAATATAATATAATTTATACGATATTTGTAGTAACTTTTCTAGTTTATAGTTTGCTCCGTATTCGCAAAAAAATATGCTATATAATAAAAGAGTATATAAATTAATATAGATTGAAAAAAAAAAAGATATATATATATATATATATATATATATATAAATATATATATATATATATATATATATATATATATATATATATGTATATATATATATATATATATATATATCAATTATCAATTATTGCTATGTGGAATTGGAAGTAAATAAATCACCATAAATCAGTTTGAAATTTCATTTACTATAAAAGCTTCGTTCTTCGTAAGATTTCTGATTGCTAAGGATTGCATTCAGCAAAGTGTATACACTTATATTTTCATATGCATATTTATACCTACATATATTGTTTATAATGATCATATAATTTTTGTTAAAGTATGTATAGAAATGAAGACACATATTAAAAAAAAATTATTTACATTTAGAGTAAATACGATTTATTTACTCTAGTGAAAGTAACATTATTTAGCAGATTATAGTGGAAGTGAAATATTCTATCGTGTTGTAATTTGCTTCTATATACTGGTACCACTAAAAACTAATCACTATTCATATTAGCGCGCAAATTGTTATCAGGCACAAAGAGTGAGACACACAGACTTTTTTCAGTTTTGGGTAGACACCAAATAATTTGGAGGACTTTAAACTTATTCTGCACTAAAACAAGGTTAGTAAATTAATTATAAAATACCTGGTTCACTGTAGCCTTTTGCAATATTACATGTTATCTATGAAATCTCTATAAAATTAAACATAATAACTTTCTGGTCTTTTTTTCTTATCAAGCAAAATCAGTTTTTGTTTTGCGGATTAATCAAAATTTATTCCATTAAAAAACCTACTTTTATATATTACTTCTTTCAAGAAGAGAATGTTAGTAAACACAAGCGTGGCTTTTGTAATGCTAAAACATCTGCATAATTCGTTTCACTAGGATTTTTTTGACATTGTTCAGCAAAGCGAACAAAACGCTAAATTTCTGCGCTCGGAAATCCATTCGATTGTTGTGATGGAAATGCGGAAATTCATGTTATAGTACCGTTTACGTATCCATTTTATCAAAGCGTTTATCATACATTACTACGATAATACATGATAATATTTTAATATTTCGCGTACTCGTACGATAATATTTGCGTACCCGTATTCGATGATTATATTACATTGTTGTATTAACTTCACCGAAAACCTTACGTGGCTTAATTTTGTTACAGATTTAAGGGAGTTTCGATTCATATTCTATAGTATTTGTATTGGAAGTTAAGTTTTAGAACTTGAGTATTTAAAAAACTAATGCATACATCCATTCTAAAACAGCCCTCATTCTCTTCAGCTTTTTAGATGTGTTACAGTAATACAACATTAAAAACCTGTCACTTGTTACCCGATAACCTGAAGGGTATGGTTTCAGATAAAATGACAGTATATATTTTTATATATTTTTCAAGTGTTTGCGTATATTTTCAAGTGATTGTGTGTACACTTATTTAGGTGCATTTGTTCCACTGTGGAACTAAAACACTTTAATTTGCAGCACATGAGAAATCATTTGATTTGCCATGATATTCCGAGTAACACGAGGTACAAAAATTCCCATTGTAAACTTAAGTTACCATATTTTTTAAGGAGAAAAGCTATTTTTTTAGATTCATCTCAAACATTTTTGAAAAAAATCTCAGGCAAACCTCAGAAAATACATAGAATTTCCATTATTTTAACTATATTATAAAGATATTCAGCAATAACAAAGTGCCTACCAGTATATTTATCCAAGTGTGACAAACTTTTTGCAACGTTATTCAATTATTCTTACGTATTATTTTATTCCTATACTTGCTTTCATTTCTCTCTCAGAAAATTTTTCAAATTGTATCAATCTATTTTGTTTCCAAATTCTTTCTTCTTTTATATGTAATTGTCAATATGAAGAGCTGATATATGTAATATATGCAATTGTCAATATGAAGAGCTGATATATGTAATATATGCAATTGTCAATATGAAGAGCTGATATATGTAATATATGCAATTGTCAATATGAAGAGCTGATATATGTAATATATGCAATTGTCAATATGAAGAGCTGATACATGTAATATATGCAATTGTCAATATGAAGAGCTGATATATGTAATATATGTAATTGTCAATATAAAGAGCTGATATATGTAATATATGCAATTGTCAATATGAAGAGCTGAGATATATCTGAATTATTTAAAAGTAATATTCAGATGGTGTTTTTTTCACATCATTGCCGAATATAATATCAAACCTCGTAGTTAAATAAATATCATATTTCTGTCTGATTATTGTCACTTTGATTACTTTTCTTAAGACCGTGGAAATGTTAATTAGTTGGCTTATTTATTTGGATTGCTCGCCCATCAAAATACGTCACTTTAAAAATAAAATATCAGAAAACACAACTTCGTTCTACATGAAATCAACAATTATTACTAATCTACCATCATTTATATTAATCTACCATAACACGATCTCGTTTATTATATATTACTGTTTTTCAAACAACGAAGTGCGGCTAATGAGTAAGCAACAATGATTAAATAGAGGGATGTCTATTTTTGTAACGATAACTCATCTCATGGTTTTCTGTTATTAAGGATATTTTTACAAGTCTAATTTACTGATGAATAATAGAACATATATTAAGATATGCAATATTGTTTAGATCCGTTTTAAAAGGTTCTCCATAGATTAGAATAACTTTAAAACTTGTGCATTCTATTTGTTTTTCTACTATATTTGTTAACTCTATATTAGTATTTATTTACTATTATAGTAGTCTACTACTTACTTATTATACTAGTCTACTATATTAGTATTTATTTTTCTACTATATAACCGTATTTCCCATTAATATGTATTGTTTGACCTACAAATGTTAAGACCGCTTCACTTCCGTGCATATTTAATAATTTCGTGGGTATGGACTATTGTATTATTTATCAGCAATGAGGTTAGTCATATATGTGGGACATACGTCCAGTGAATTTATTATATACATATTTGCAAGTGAAGAATCGTAATTTTATCAATAGAGCCCTCAAAGCAAACGCGTTCAATGTAATTTTATAGTACATGCATAGTTACCGTAAAGTTAACGAACTTCTAGTAAGACATTGAGTTAGTTTTCATTTCGTTAATTTTTAGGCTTCTATAGTAAAAAAAAAAATTATAAATTCCTTTTGTTCATCCGTCCATCCGTTATAGTTTTATCGTTTCTTTCGATGATATCGATGCCTTTTCTGAATATTTTAATCGTTAAGAGATTTTGCTTCCGAGAAAAATGTTGAATGCGCCGCCATTGGTTATTTACCATTTTCTAAAACTTCATTTGCCAAATAAAAAAATTTAGAGTGATTTATGTTACTCCCGTAATTTCCTAATTTTTCAAGCGCTCGTTAAAAAATCTGAAAAATTTCAGATAAACTTGATGTCTTAATAAAATATTTTTTCGATTAACTTGGATCAACAACTTAACTTAAATGTATAGAGAACAAGGGAATTCTATTATTTTATATTTTATATTCGGTTTGAGCATGTATGTGGAATATTTTGGTAAAAGGAAATTTCAATAATTTTCGAAAAGATTATGCAAAGTATCAAAAATGCATCACAGTTAATTTATTTCAAAAATATGTTGAGTAGTTATAATCCAAAAATAAACCTTTAGAAATAGTTATATCGCAAGACGAAGGTATGATTATAATTATACAAATGATATATAATTATACAAATTATATATAATTATACAAATGATATATGAAGGTACGATTATAATTATAAAAAATACTTAACTTATGTATTGCGGATTATTTATACGAGTATACCTTATGTTCCGTCTAGTTACAACGCAGATTTTATAAGCAAATATTTTTTTTCTTCCGTATTTAATTTACAAAAATATTTTAAAAATAAGTATAATAATAGGTACATCTAATTACCGTAAATTTAAAGAAACCATTAATAAAAATATGAGTAAAATTTGTTTAGAAAAGTTTGAATCTGCAAATAGATACATAAAAGAGGACAAGTTCGGTAAGATTTGTATCTGTATTATTTACAGTCACATGCACTTTATTATAAATGGTAGATATTACTTCTTTAATATAAAGAGTATGATGTGTGTTAATGTGTGTTATTTTGAATGTACATAATTTCTGTTCTAATTGCCCACTATATAATTAAATGTCAAATTTGAATCTCTTTTTTTATTGCAGGGTATTTTTACTATAGATAATGGATTCTGAGTGTGGTTGGGTTAAAAATATGGAAATATATCTTGTAATAAAGACATTTTTTATTGTCATTTTAAAGGTCTTTCGTAACGTTATTTTTTAATGAAAGATAAATTTAAAAATAATATTCAGAAGGTCGTTTCTGACGGTATATAAAGAGCTTATCCACAGAAGATAAATTTTCAACTTCAATAGGTATGTATGGAAGGTGCCACAAAATAAAAATATATAAAATTTAAAATACCATTTTAAATTTATAATTTTAAATATAATTTTTAGTTCTGGTCAAAGCAAAATATGATATATGTAAATAAGCAATATATAGTCATCTTATATTTGAGAAATAAAGTTCTTTGTCGGACGAATGGATGGACAGCGTATTGATGATGGTAGTAAAAATATAAATTACCTATGTGTTTACAAATTTCAGATCTGTATTTCTATAGCATCATAAGCCTGAGATATTCATTAGATCATACATTGAAATATGTTTAATTTATTAAGAGACATAATATAAAAAAAAATACATAATACATTTTGAAATTTGTGACACAGAGTTGTGATAAAATTATTAGAATAGAGCGACATTATTCTATTGATTTCTTTTTAACCTATACCATATTATTTCATTGCGATCATTTATAGTGATGACTTTAAAGGCGACATAAGTTTTGTTAAACCGGAAACAGCCAATTAAAATAAAGAATATTTTCTTAAAACTTTAAAGTTACATTTATATGTATTCTACATAAACCTCTGGAGCAATTCCTTTGCTCAAATATTGCCGAGCATTTTTTGACGTTTTGATTTGAAATGAGGTATTTTTTGTGGCTGTTTATTTGTCATTTCCGCCTATCGTTATAAGTTTTTAAGTTCAGAAGTTCTAAGTTCTCTTCAGGCTTTTTATATTGTGGTATTCAGAATTTATTATATCCTACATCCATTTAACTTACCTAATATCCAAATAATATACCAAAAGTTAGCCTTTATATTAGGCCAACGCTTTGGCCACTTTCCATTCAATTAGCAATAATTTCAGTTAAAAGTTAAGCTCATAAGTATGATCATATTTATTGTGCCAAGGATATAAATGGGAAAGACATATATTAATATTTGAAGTAATTTTCAGTAAGATGCCGATAATGTGCAGTGCTATGATGAAACAAAGGTGGTAGAAGTGTTTGGCAAAAGTTAATTATTGATAATTGTAGAATTTAGATTTGGCCTTAGAAAATATTAAGATGCTTTTACTTTCAGCTTTCACCTAAAATGAAAGAATATATATCACTTCTATTTACTGCACTTAGTTTAATAAATAATTTCAGTGCCCTACCATATATTTAATGGATATTTATTTATTATTCTAGTTTTTCGTGACCTTGAATACCACTTATGCAGATCATCATATTCTTCATTCCGAAAAGTACTTCTTTCGTCTTCAAAGATTCGTTTGCAGTAATAGCTACTTTTAAATGCTATATATTCCTCAATATATAAATTTGATAATAATTTTAAAAATGTACCAATACTGAAATATCTTATTTTTAGTGTTCATTTTGGTTCTTTTTTTGATCTTTTTGCACTTATTCCGAATGTAAAATGTTTTAATTTATGTAAAAAACCGATTAAAATTAAAAATTATTCCAATTTTTTATCATAAAATCACTTCAATACATTTATTTTATCAAATCCTTCTACGACTAAAAAATAAAACTTTAAAAACAATCATAAAAATATTTTGCAAAACTATTTATCACTAATATGTTGAAAATTTACACTGTGGACATGGTATTTCACCCATAAATTTTAAAATAGCTATAATTAATTACATTATTCTTATCAAGAAAAGCCATAATAAAAAGGGAGTTTTACAATAAAAAAAAATTTAAATATTTCATTTATTCACATATTCACATACATGTTGTGCAGACACGTACGCTGCAATTGTCTAGAAAAGAATGTAGCCTTAAGTATACCTTATTATAATTGAAAACCGAAATATTTATGGAATCATCCCGATGTTTGTCCATTTTTTTCTTTCTCTATCAGAAGCTTTTATCAGGTCGTCTATTGAAAATTGAAATGTGTCGTAGTTACTTAAATAAGCATTTGATTTACCAAAATTATACGCATTTTATTGTCGGTAAAGTTACTTCGTCCATACGGTATCGTAGATATAGGTACATTTAAAAATTTAATTAGTACCTTAGAAACTTCTGCAGATAATGGGGAAATTGAAATGTATGTATGTCTTGGATAATTTTCAAAACTAATTTGAACGAAATAAAAAATTATTTCCTCGTTTTCTAAGGTATGTTTCTGTACTACAGGATTTTTTGGTTTATTTAAGAATAAAAAAGACAAAAATATTCCGCAATTATTATTTTGCTATTTTGCCTTTTAATCAATTAGAAAAGGGACGAAATAAATATATACTTACTTCGTACTTTTTTATTTGTTCCGGTTTTGTGGTAATCGTGTACACACTTTCTATTATAAGCATCTGTCAGACCTTTTTACTATTTTCTCATACAGAGTAGTAACAAATTTTATCTTTTTATCTAGAAATACAATTATTATCATTTAATATAATGACATTGTTCATAAAAGTAATAATAGCAATTATAATTATCATTTATTAAACTAAATCTGAAATTTAATTTAATTATTTAAGTAATTTCCATGAACATTCAGCATTTAGTTTAATATATACACGTGTATATAAAAACGGTCTGGTAGATGATTGGCTTACAATAAAAAGCCAGCAGCAAAATGAAACGGTGAACAACTCGTCTGTCAAAAAGCTTATAGGTACTATTTCGATCACGAATATTCGCAATAAATATGTATTTGTTATTATATGGACTACTATCAAATTTCAATTACTAAAAACTATCATGAATATAATATCAATCACTACACGCATGAAAATATATGTTTAGTGAGTAACTTCACCATGTCGATTTTTGTTGCATAATCCTTTAGATTTTTGTTGAATCGTGAGTGCGCATGCGCGCATCGAAAAATTTCACTCTCCTCATTTTTCAAAGCACGCCTAAAGAAATATAACTTCAATATGTCTATAATTAATGCGTGAAGAAAACAATTTTTAATCCTTTTTAAGCATATTGCGCGCACAGAGGAGTGCGGGATTTGGTATAGTTAAAGTTTACATGGAGAATGAATGCAGAAAGCAGTCTGTATGGAGAACGAGTGCAGAAAATTATATATAATAATTGTTATAAATATATTTAATTATGTATTACAAGTACATTAAAATGTTCTTTGTTTACTTTGATACTGTCAATGATGATCGTCTCTGGGCAAACAATCGCATGGTGTAGATATTTTTCCCAAAGAATTTTAAACATCACATTGACAAAATGCGTTTCCAGCAATGAATTTTGTGTCATTTAAAATGTGCCTTTTTCAATATTCTGTGGAGTGTATGTTAATGCGAATAAGCGTTTATTTTGTATTTTGTCTAAAGATATATGGGTTTTATGTATTAGTGAAATACAGCTTGCTTAATGTTCACGGATTGCAAAATTTAAAAAGCCTATTAATTTTTTTCAACAAAGTGAGTAGGTAAATACATCGTAGTCGAATTTCGACCAAAGGATAACCACTAGTATTAATAAATATGCAAATTTATTTAATATGCAAATGTAATAATTAGCATCACAACTTTACTTAATACACATATTAGATTTTAATTCAATCAGGTCCAGATTTAATTTAATATAGCCGTCTAAATGTTATTAATTTATTTTCGCATACTAAATATATACTTAAAAGTTATAAATATAAACCGCAAAATATTCACTTAGCCAACGTCTAGCTATTCTCGCGACCTGAGTTTTTCTAAATAACTTTTGTTAACTGAATACATTTCAGATATTTATTAAATTGTTAAACACCCTAAATTATTTGAAGACGTGAGTTTATGTGTTCGTATGTACATATCAATATAAAGAACTACTCGATAAATTTCATTGGGAGCGCACAAATATATACTTTGATGCTCCAGAAAATCTAAATGTTTTAGATAGTATTAATATTACTGTTAATACCGGTATGAAGAGAGCGATCAGGGGAAAAAAGATGCGACAGAATTGATTTAACGCAATGTATCATGCAGTTTTATGTGCGGTTGATATCGTACGTCTGTGTTAAGAAATAATATATAAATTTTGTCCTTTTAGATATTTATTTCAAATATTTGTGGATGTATATCCATATTTTACCAAATTCGTAAGGATTATTGGTTGCTAAGAATTTTATAAGTTTTTTTGAGATAATGTAAAGATAGATGAGTGTATATTTCATTTGTTAATGGTCATTTGCTTATTAATAAACAGCTTATTTTGACCAAAAATATGTAAATATAAAAAATGTGCTTTGGTTTAAGTATATGCTTTAAAATCACAAACACTTTGATTACATTTTTATATATAGGTGTATTTACTAAATGTCTGGGTCTAGATATGTACATGTTAGATGTGTTAGAGAACAAACAATATGTTAAATAATTATTGTATAAAATTATGTAAAATAAAGTAATGCTAGTATTTTTGCTGCGACGCATCATTTTTTTTGCCACTTTTATCAAGCGTTGGACTAAAACTATTTTTGGTCCTTTAGTACTATCACTGGTTATATGAGGGATATACAGTTTTGAAGAACCTATTTTTTGAAAAATTAATTAATCCTCTTTACAGTTATGGTATTGAAGTATACGTTCTTGTTCATGATTATTTTTGTAAGTGAAAACATAATTTTATAACAAAGGTATAGTGTTTTATTTTTTGACATATTTCCTACTTAATTTCTGTTAAATAATATTGAAATAAATATCTGAGTATTTTCAACTATTACAAACAAATTTGACAATATTGTCTGCTAGCTGTCGTCCCGATTACGTCCTAAAAGAAAATGAAGTGATGCATTTTATTTTAATCTCTTTGTTATGTAATTATTATTTCCAGTCAATTGATTAATATTTTCAGCTAATTAATTACTTATTCCTTACTTTAATCGAGTACACAATTATACGGTGTAACTTTATCAAAATAGTGTAAAGAAGCCTTGTGTTGCAATAACAATATATTGAGGTAAACATTTTTCGTAGGCTTTCATGTTTTTTATAATATCTTCACAAATTATTTTAATGTAACTTCTATGGTTTTAACTCAAATATGAGCCTGGAACATATTAAATCTTTTCACTTAGATGCTTGTAATTCGCATGTTTTGGAAAGTAATCATATTGACTGTATCTATCTAGATACTTAAAATTATACTATGGTTAAAATTTTATATAAATGGAATAAGGTGTTTTTGTGAAACCTAAAAAAACGTTAAGAAAGAGGAAGCTCTTCATAACATTTTCTTAACGAAATTCTTGATGACATAAAATTAGATATTAAATATATCAAATATGGGAGACGCAAGTGAAATATAATTATGGTTTAAAAAATTTAAAAATATGTTTTTGTAGAAATTTAAACTAAAAGATAAAAAAAATCTTAAAATATAAAGATTTTGGTCAGGAGAGAAAGGACGCCTCTGATGACAAAAAATTAACTTTAATGTAAAAAAAAGCGGGGTGTGCTCCCGACTTACATTTTTATAATGACTATTGTTACAAATAGCTAGCGATAAAAAAATTACGGCTTTTGATAATTAAATGTTGATATTTAGTGATTATTTTTTTAATTTTTAGTTAAAATTGCTATGAAAGCGTGTTTCTTAATTTTTTTTAATTATAATTTTTTTTTGTCTTAAAACAATACAATTATTGTATGAAAATGGGTTTTTGATACATGTGCAAAATTTTAAATAATTCGGACGTTTGCAAATGTTTTAAAATTAAAAAGGAAATTATTTTTTTATTTTAAGACAATGAAATTATTATATAACTATCGTCATTTTATGATACGTGTGCAAAATGTTAAATGAATGGGGCGTATGGGAGTGGGTGAAAATTTAATTAAAAAATTTTGTTACATTAATATAAACATACTAGTGTTTCTTGTCGAGATTTGTCGTAGCGAGAAAACTTGAGAAATTCATCCATTTTCGAGGCGAGAAATATTTTAAATATGTTTCACAGCGTAAATCGCTCGTTCACCTTGCATACCGCACGCTTGGCCCTCGTTCCAAACTGCACTTAAGCGCCACCATTTGTTTAGTCGTCTACTCTGGCTCAACAGTAAATTTTGTCGACGATAAGACTTTGTTTCAAATATGTCTACAACTCTTGAGCAGCAACTACGAAAACTCTCGAGGCAGTTGTTTCTACTAACAATATCATCGAATCTCTTATGACAAAAAGGTTGAATGCAAACCGAAACAGCGTTACTGCAAGTAATGTCGAAACTCACATAACAAGAAGCTTAATAAAAAAAGAAAGTGGTAAAAGTGGTAAAAGAATGCCAAAACCTTGAAAATGTAAATAAAGCATTAATGACCGTAAAGCTAACATTGACAGAAAATGAACGGGTTATCTCGTTATCTGTCAAATGATGTTATTAATATTTTCGTATTTTTAGAAGCATATTTTATTAAATATCCAGACCATTAGGTTAGCGGTTGAAGCAGTTTCCTATACTACACATCTTTTTAAGGCTAATAAGTTTTTATACTTAAAAGTGCTCATTGTTTTTTTTTACATAACTAAACGACTGTGTAATCCTAAATTTTATTAGCACATTAATTGGTTGTGAAAATAGTTCCTGTCACTTTTTTAGATTTTGATATTGGAAATTGAATTTTTGTTTATTTAAAAGACTGTCATGAAAATTTCTATTTATTAAAGAAGAAGGATTGTGTATATAACTTTAGTTTAAAAATTGTGTTATCAGGTAAATATTATTTATTTAAATAAAAGAAGTTGTGATTAGTATTATTAAGAAATTTTAGAAATTTTAAGGATAAACGATAAGTGTAGATGATTATTTAAAAAGTAATTTTAATAATAATTTGATTTATAATTTTCAAATCTTTTAAAGATTTTAGAAATTTCTTTAAAATTCGAGATTTCCCGGAAATTTTGCTAGTCGAGAATATCGAGTATCGGGAAAAAATTACTTGAGCAATCCGAAATCCAAAAACATAGTAGTAAAGCTAATAAAAATGTGTTAAAAGTAAACATCAGATTAAAAACGTTACTAAAACTAAAGTGTAAATATTGTTTTCTTTTCGGCTACTTCATGGTTAAGTAAAGAATTTTAATTCAAAAGCCATTTTAAAAAGAAATTGACCTACTAATTTTTTGTTAATAAAATACTTATGATTTGACGAAAAACGAAAAAAACAAACAAGATTTGTTAAATAAATATGTCTGCAGTATTTTAAATTTTTGCACTTTCCAAAATGAAAAGGAAATCTAATTTTGGAGGATATAATTGAAAACTACCTTATATATAAAACAACTTTATATGATTTTTTAAAAAGGCTCTAATCTTTTTACTCACCTGTTAAATTAATATCCTATACGACACGTTAAACTGGAAAAAATATACACTTCATTTACCACTGCTTATTTTTGAGGGTTAGCTAGTAAGATATCAAAATGATTAATGTACTTTATTATTGCACCAAATTTCGAATTTCAAATTCGAATCGTTTTCGAGAAAAATTGCTGTAACTGACATTATAACAGACGTTTCTGCGGAAAACGGCGTTGTCTGACAGACGATCAGACAGGTGAGTGATCTTATAAAGGTTTCGTTTTAACTGAGTACGGTGAGGTTGAAATGGAAAAGTTATGATTTTAGCAGCTTATTTGCATATATATGTATGTGCAGATTGAGATCAAACTATTTTGGCAAATGAGGTATTGTTGTATGGTATTAATTGATAGTATTATTTTTATATGGGTTGTGTAAAAATAGTGCATGGTGCCTATTGGCAGTCATTTTATCTTGAATGACACCTTGCTCGTCGCCCATTTACAGCGGTTAGACGGCTTGTGAAGGCGGTCACAGAGAACCAGCGCAAATTCCTCATCTTCCGTGTTTGCAACTGTTTAGAGCACTGACAAACACGTATTTGCACATAAGCTCTCATTATACAAACTATCCCAAAAAATACGCAAGATTTGCTTATTTTAACAAACAGCTTAGTTAAAGTGGCGTTAGCCTAATTTAGCATAAGGTTAAAACACAGACACGAGGTAGACATATATTTATCCGAATAAGACAGAGGAATGAGCTATGTTAGTCACTGTATACTTTGGCATATTCAGTTAAAACACAGGTGCGACATTAACGTATTTTGATCAGAACAAGACGTAGGCATGATATTGGGGTATTTTGATCAGAATAAAGGACAAGCAAGACATTAACGTAATTTTAACAGCGTGACAGAGACATAACGTTGACATGTCTAGGTCAAAACATAGCCACGACGTTTGCTTATTTTACTCACAGCGTGATAGAGCTACAACGTTAGCGTGTCCACTTTCATAGCGATACGGATCATGCAAGCTGGAATTTTGTTTCTCTATAGATGGCGATTCGTTTCAATAAAAAATTGTAATTAAATTTTAAAAGAATGAGGAGTTTTCCTTCGCTGATTGACATAAACATCCCGTGTTAGTTTCTTTAGTAAGCGATGATTCGTTTATAAATGCCTTAACGCACTTGCAGTTTGATAGACACGGAGTATCATAAATTTCAACGACTTAATCACTTGTCAAACATTCAATCATCTCTTTAACGGCAGCTCGCACTTCAGTTCCTATTGGAAAACTACATCCTTTCTTTTTAATGCAGTTATGGAATTAATGTTGAGTTGGTGGATACACGTGAATGATCGGTGTGATATTCTTCAATGAAGAATCCGGATGAATAGCCAGTACAACTCTTCGTGTCACCGAAGTAGTAAAAGAGTAAGTCCGGTGACTGAGACACGGCTTCATATACAGGAAGGGGCCAATATATTTTAACACTCCCTCTTAGTTAGGTTATTCTTGACATGTGTGAATTTTCTATGAAAGATAATCTTACACACCTCACAGGTAATCCCTGCTCTAAAATCACATAGAATTACATTTGATTTTACCTCAGTCGATATTTTACCCATTATTCTTGTTAAATTTACTTATATTTTACATATAGCAAGATAATTATGAAAAGATTGATAGAACAACACTATTTTTAGCATCTATTAACACGTTCTCCTAATTACAGCGTTTTATTAGGTGTAGGCTCCTATAATGAGATAAGCTTACACGATATCTAAAATTATACAGGAACTCTTATTCAAAATATACGCGTATAGGTATGTGTTTTTACTCAAGTTTATATTTAATGCTTTTATATCAATTACATTAAAGTATAATTAGACAAAAATCATTATTTTATATAGGTTGTATATCTATTATTATATGAGTTTGCACTTTTATAGGTTTTGCTTTATGTCAAACTAGAAACATAAATTAGTTCTTATTCATAAATATATAAATCCAATTTTATTTGGGCTTACATTATGTTGCAACTGTATATCTATTACCGTTTTTGGATAATCACACACCGTCAGCATTTTTTACAATTTTATCGAGGTCATCGAGATTTAAACGACATTCTCGTGAAAGGTTCATTTTTCAGTTACCATTAGTAAATTATTTTGAGATATTTTACCTTGTTTCATTGATGTTGGTAGTTTGACAATTGCACGTTGGTTTGTTTTAGCGTATTGAAAACTTTATTAGTTTTTATTTGATGAAATATTTTGAGGCTATAACATGTTACAGACATTGAGTTGGTTGAATCACTAGAATGATAGACGAAACACTTTTCAATAAGAAATGCATACAAAGAGCCAGCAGAACTCCCAATTTCTACGAGCAGAAGTAGTAAAAGGAAGACTAACGACTGAGTCACGGGTTTTATGAACTTTTCAAGCGAGTATATGTATCAGACAGGAAGGGGCGATATTATCATAGTCAAAATATTTTAATAGCAGTAATATACGCAGTTTTTTGAGCAAAACCAGGTGTATATGGACGAAAGTAACTGACTTTTCACATGAACTGCCGATCTTGTGTTATATTTTTTTCACTAATGGTTCGGCCTAAATGCAAAATATGCTTTTTTAAACTATATAATTATGTCAGATTTGGTCAACCTCACAAGTACGCTGCGAAAGAGAACTAATCGTCGATCTATTATCGTATTCAGGATTAATATGTCATCGGTATAGACCAGAACATTACTAAATTTTACAAATTCACGAATAATCGTTATAATTCGTTAGTATACAACAGATCTATTGGACAACATGTAAGACATGTTCAAGGATTCAAGGTGTTCCTAGGGTATGAGAAGTTTTAATTTTATACGAAGGAACCTAGTAAACTTCTGCAGCAATATAGTTAACTTTAAAGTTTTGTTTTGATCCAACTGGTCTGTATGACCGTTGATTCTTAGCGACGGAGAGCGATTATTTACGATGATATTAATGAATTTATATCCATTCTTCTTCTTTACCAGAAATCGATAACTGATAGACATGCTGTTGGCATTTTCTCGTTATCGACTCCCTGCACTATATGTGGTCGAAGCATTAAGCGGTAAGCATGATCAGCGTATGTGGGGTAGTTGTTGGAACTTTTCTTCATTACGTTTCACAAAAATATTCGCAATATACGTTTTCGGACCTACAGGTTTAAACTTGTTTTTAGAAAAACCTCACGAACGATCCTTGTTTCCTGCCTTTTCAACTATATGCCAGCATCATCTTCCAAGCAGTTAGTCAAATTTAAATATTTTATTAAAGTTGTAATTTATTAAAGTCAAATTTAGAAATACTTTAATAATACATCTATAGATTAAAATTCCAATCCCGCATGTGGTTCACTCAGCAAAGGCCATGTCAATAAGTGCGTAGACGCAAGTGACGTCAGAAGGCTGGCACCGTGATACCAGCGTTTACGGCGATTACTGGCCCACTATCGACTGTAAAGTGCTCGCAATAATGTCAAATTTTTATCCTTAATTTTTATATTCGGTACTTTCTCGATACATTCCATCCCTTAGTTCTCGACTAAGGTAACGACTAATATGGCGTTCGCGGCCCGATATTTTTAACCAAATAGAATTAAAGTGGATGAAAGATAGATTCACGAATTGTGTCCCAATTCTTATCGTCGACTCATAAACCCGGTCTATTAAGGTGAGAACAAATTTACAACAATATTCATGGAAATTTAAAATTTTAATGATGATTTTAACAGCATCGAGAAATATCATACAGGAGAGACAGCGTGAGGCGCTGTATATCTTTGATGGTTGCTCGAGCAAAACTGCACGCGCCCCTTTGGTGGTGATTTCTCTGACCCACCACACGCAACCACATGTGGAGATGCACCCGCGAGCGTGCTGCCTGTCGTTATGGTGTGTTTGAACCCGAGACCGGCGGTCCGCGTGCGAAATTTTCCTATTAAACAGTGCTTCTGATTAACTCGACGTGAATGAAACAAATTTAAATTTACTGCTTCTTGGAGAAAAATGGAATGAAGGACTATTAAATTTACATTTTAAAAAGCAAAAATTGAATTAATATTTAAACATTTAAAGGAAGAAAAATGTTACGCAACTTAATTCTAGAGCATTTTAAACGAAGTTACGAGGCATTTATAGAATACATCCGACTTATCCAAGAACAGCTCGCGAGATTATTAAATTTACAATGAATATTGATTTTAAAATACAACGGGGTAGAAATATCCCTCGGTCAACTCCATTGAATTAAAAACTGGCAATTATGAATATATACATAGAAATATTAAATTATTTTTGCGTAAATTGTCATACGCTGTTAATAAAAGGTGCATTACATTTAGTTCTAAAAATTTATTACGATACTTTATAATCATTATAATAATTTATTATTTGAATGGTCATACATACCTGAAATTTTTTTATTTTCACTTATTTTTTCCTTCTCTACGCTTCTAAAGATTGCTTTTATGATTTTTATTTTATGCTAGAATATATTACAATAATTTAAGCAAAACTCTTTCACTCTGCTTAGTAAAATCAATTACTTTTAAAACCATACGTGCTCACATCGGTATTGTACAAAATAAGATGGAGAGAATTGTACTGAGATGAACGTGGAGATGAAACGTATATTCATCACTTTAAGCCTGAGTTGATATAATGGCACAAAAACGGCATTCCAAACCCTAAGCAGTTAAAAGTAACCGAATTGGCTGGATAAGTGATGGCAACGGTTTGTGAGGGGATTTTACTAATTAACTATAAAGAAAAAGGTACCACTATCACTGGATAGTCGATCGGGAGTTTGGACCTCCTATCGTATATATATATATATATATATATATATATATATATAAATATATATATATACATATATACATATATATATATATATATATACATATATATATATATATATATATATATATATATATATATATATATCTATATATGAGCCACACTCTTTTAAACTATTGAAACATCACTCACACAAGTTGCTTTCATGATGTGAGATCAGGCGACACGATTACTAACAAGACGGTATTTGCCATATTTAATGTTTCCTTACATTGCCATCCAATTTTACATTTTTTTCTTTAGAATTATTTAGCTGGTGAAATTCCCACATTACTTTTAGATAGAAAATAGAATCTGTTCTATTTCCAGATTTGATTATTTATTCCACTGGACCACGATGTCTACAAAATATATAACTTCCTAACACGGTAAGTATTACAACTATTATTTGGGTGCAACGCCTGCTCTTCTGCTCTAGGTCGTCGATGAAGTATATATAGCCACTAATTCCAAGAGAGTAATCATCTTGGTTCTCTTCAAGTTTTTCAATGTATTTACTTATTGGAAACGTTACGTAAATAAATAAATATTATCGTACTTACTTTAATATAACTTAAATAAAACCTGGACAAATATGATGTTATTTCGTGTTAACATACAACGTACTTCAATAAAATAATACTAAAAACTATTAAGAGTTAAACTTTTTCAAAATAACACAGTCACTTAAATAGATAACCAACAGATTCATATTAACAATTTGACTGTCAAATGTCCACTCTTCAAGGTCACAAAATATTTCCCAAAATTTGGTTTTTGGTTCTAACACCGCGTGTACCTAAGTAACGTAATAAAGAGTTAATTATTAAATTAAAAATTGGTTAAGGTGTCCGAAAATTTCGTATTACACATAGAAATGACCTTAGCGGTGATACAAAGCCTCTCCAAAATAATGTATCCAAAGTATTAAACAGAGTCAGTGATTTCAAAAGTGATACAAGTAGCAGTAAAACTATTTTACTAAATATTTTCATATTACGAATTTAACTTTTCCTAAGAGATAAAATATATATATATATATATATATATATATATATATATATATATATTCCATAAATGCACTCTTAGGATATCTCCTTGACAGTAATGATAGTTAACTTATGCCATGCACTAGACACAATGATAAATATGGACGTACAGTGAACTTTTGATTTTATTTTGCAATGTGTACAAAAATAACACCTCTTTTTAGTTGAATAGCAAACAAATTTTAATTTTTTTCACGAATAGAAGTTATTTAAGGATTACAGGAGAAAATAAAATAATATGGCTGGTACTTACGATTTCAGAAAAAAAAAACAAACTTTAGAAAACTTGAGAAATTTATGCACGGACTTGGAAAATACTATTTTCAGTTGGAAAATAGTGTCATGTGGGATGTACATAAACGAAAGCTTTGCATGTCTTTTTTTATTCATAGTGTGAAATTTGTCTTATACATTTATTGTTAATACACAAAGGCTTCATAAGTACATGCATACATGTGAAAATTTTCATGCGGAGTGTAAAATATAACCATTTAAAGGAGTTTTAATTAACTATTTTTGTATAATGTTTTTCGGTCCAAAAATATACAAAAATCATTATGTGGAGACAACGTATTATTGTACAATTTAAATTAGCATATAATTCAATTATATATTAGCATATATACAATTTTAATTAGCTAACAGTATATTCCTATTTATTTATGACTTGGGTGCAATTTTTAATATGCACTGTTATATATTTATGTTCTCATCAGTGATATAAATATTGATGTTTCTGTAATTTTTTTCAGAATTTCAAATCTTAAAATCGTAAATTAGATCTAAGGAATTTTATATGAAGTTAAATATAAAAAGAGTCGTATAGGATATAAAGGCAAATTTTAAACAAGAAAGGACAAATGTAAGTCACATTTTAACCCCTTGGTATTTCATATATAAATATTTAGATAAAGAGAAAATCTTATGCTTTTCAAACGATAATTAAGAATAAAGTAATTTACAGATGATGGTTTGATATGAAACAAAAAAATTTTTTACTTTCATGTTTAATCTATTGAGTTGGTTGTTTCGTTAGCAGCAGATAATATTCACATAGAACGACTAGCAAAACATATGTCGCAAATATTTTGTTAGCAATGTACACTTACAGATGCTTGTTCTTATAAAGTTTTTGTTATTGAATATATTTGGTGTTAATTTTGTAGAAATTCATTATTCACAATTAAATGAAACTACGTGATATAGTATTATTTCTACTTTCTTTAATTTCTTTACCACGATCTAGGTTTCATTGTATTACAACATCTTCAGGTGGAATATTAGCAAATATCTTTACTAATATCCCACCTGAAAATATTATAATACAACGAAACCTAGGTCGTGGTGAAGAAATCAAAGAAAGTAGAAATAATACTACATCATGTAGTTTTATTTAATTGTGAAAGTTTTTGTTGTTAAAGTAATATATTCGTCACGATGAGTGAAGTACAAAATGTTACTAGGAGAATAACCAAACCATATTATAGTTTAGTCATATTGGACTATAGACAGAATAATTAAAAATAAGACTAAATTCCAAGTTCGATATATGTAAAATAAATTGATTAACTTCTAAACGTGTCATAAAAATTGGTTGGAAGATGAGTGCTGAGTGTGTTCATTATAAAATTTATTGAAACACTACAGTGAAGAGATATTAAAAATTACGTATTATATGACAGAAAGTAGTCTAAAATCATTAGGCATATCTTTATGTCCTTAAATTATTTTAAAGTTAGTTTATTTAGTACCGAGAAAAGTAATAATTTTGTGGTTTTATATTCGAGTAAGAGCTACTATTTTATCTTAATAAAAATAGATAAAATTTTCGTTGTATCTTAATTTTTTCTTCGTATTATTTCTTGTTCGATCAAAGTGACAATGAAGTCATTGATTTCATATTCAAGGCCAGCTGGCATCAAGTTTTCTGCAGAAACATGGCTTAAATAGGGAAAAAGTTATTTAGAAAGTTGTAAAAAGAATACTTATTAAGAGATGTTATGAATATGTTTCTGAAATTTGTCATTTCCACAGAGTATTAAATAAAAATGGGCTAAAAGTCAGCTCTGTCATTTTATACGTACGATAGTATAAATATAAATAAAATTTAAACTATGGATTCTCTACGTGGTCTCTTTTATTATTTTCATATTTATTCCAGCCGAAATTATTGAGAAGTGAACATAAATGAAAATATATTTAATAAATTTATACTCGTAATCTATTATCAATATCATCAAAGACGTAAATGTTATGGACAATATGGTAGACATAGACCATTTATTTTAATTATAATCGTAACCGTGATATAAAAGAAAGGCATTTTACTCAGTTAAAATCAGAAGCGAAATCAAATCGAAATAAACTTGATAAGAGATTTATGAATTAAAAGCTATTTTAAAACAACTGAAAAAAAGTTATTTTCCAAAATGTGCCAAATGAAATATCTTAGGTAATAAATTTAGTAAAACTAAACGGAAAGATAGGTTTATTAAAATAAGCTTATGAATTTTGAATACATTAGTAACCGGTGGACAAACGTCATTTACAATGTCAACACAGAGCTTATTATTATTATTCTCAAGTAAAGACGAAGTGTTTCAATTTATAATCATTTCACAACTTAGCATTTGCTCGATCCTTATCCATATTAATAATTCCATTACCTGTTGGACAGAAATGGTCATACATAAAGGGAAAGCCACTATCAGTATTCATGGAGATAAGGCCAGCTTACACATTGCGAAAGTCTCACGGGTGTCCGTTTTATATGACGTGAAAATGTTATCTTTTTTTTTATGCCATTTATAAGAAGAGTATCTACTTGTTTCAGGCGGTTTGATCTCGTAATTTTGCCGTTACTACACAAATTGTCATTAACAATTTTTTAAATATTTGTTACTTAGTTTCTTCTGATTCCGTTCAATTTTTTACCAAGACCTTTATGAAAAAGTAATATATTTGCAAATGCCAACGTGCTCCAAATTTTCTTGAACCATATTATGTCCTTAAATATTAAACCAATAATTAAAAAAAAATAGTTAAGAAATAAATTCCGTTTCTTTAATAGATAATGGGATAATTATAGCTTAAAAGTAAAAAAGGATTTTTATTTGGCAGACAATTGGAAGAATATGTTCCATATCGAGGTAACGTAAACATACTTGATTATATATTGACTTTCTTTACCGACATGAGAACAATTTTATTGGCCTTTTCTAATAAAAATTGACGATGTTCAATTTTGCTCATTTATTAAGGTCTGCCATATTAGGGTAGAGTCCTTAAGGAGTTTTGTAATCATTGAATAACTGTGGAATTTATAATATTCTCTTATTAAACTCTAAAATTGATTCACTCCTCGAACACAAACTCTTCATAACTTTATGATCTTTTTGAAGATAGCCATAGTGATTTATTGAGACAAATTTCAGCTAAATATAAAACATTTTTTTTTAATTCACAGCGCAAGTTTTTTTTAAATGATATATATTTGTCCAATATTTTCATTTAATCTTTATTCTTCCAGTGTTTCCAATTTTATTAATTTGGTGCTACTCAAAGTGTAAACCAAATTGAAAATTAAAATTTGGATAGCATTTTCTGAATTGTACTACAAACCGAATTCATGCTATCTCTGTAAACACGAAATTCATACCGATCGGCTGACAGATCTTCGCGTAGACTCAATCGCTGGTTCAATAAAAGGTTGGTTCAAGAAAATTTGGAAGATATGTCACATTAAACTGTAAGCAGTAACTAAGAAATTTTTTTGAAATAATAATTTGCCAAGAAAGTAAAGATCTAAGTAGAAATTAGAACAAACACATTATTTGTCACTGAAACTCTAAATGCTGTATACTTCACAATTAGTCATTAGGTCCCTTAACATAATAAATTAATATTTGTTCGAAGATTTTATATAAATACGTAAGTGGAGGGTTCCATTTCTTTCCTAATATTAACACACAACCCAAACCGATGGATTAGGATCTTTGAATATTTTGCGCAAGATCTCTTACACCAGCAAAAAGGATTCGGTGTTTAAATATAGAAACATGACACTAAACATTTTGAGGAACCTTGCGTCAAGTTTTTACGGTCGATAAGAAAGCTAATATTAATAAACAAAAGCACAAGCACGCGAATCTGCACAAAAAAGTTAATACTTGTATGATATCGTTGATTTCGAGATCTTTTGTAATACGTTCTATTCATGTCACGCTTTATTTATTATTTCAAAAGTTTTCGAAAAATGCAATGTACTAATTTTTATTTTTAAAGATTTGTTATTACGTTTCTATTATATTATGTTAGTAATTTAATTTATAAATAGTCGGTGGTTTAAGAAACATATTGCTTTAACTATTACATAATGAAAACAAAGGCTGTTACAGAAGAAAGCTTATAAGGGTAAACTTACACCCTGCAGCTGAATATATTGTTTTACGGAAAACGTTTTCATTCCATTAATAAGGAAAATTGAGGTAAATACAAACCGAAAACATTTGGGAACTCATTTTCGTCACGGATCACGTCCCTCTGAACAGAAAGATTCTTGTGTAAAAAGCTTTTGGTGCAATTTATGTCGCAGACCGTCTGTTAGTAAGCTTCGCCCGAAGGTTGAAAAGCATACGCTTATGCTAATAAGTGCTCAACGTTTGCGTGAAAATCGGAAATATGTTTTGATGGAAAACTCTGTTCCTAACAAATATTTTTCCAAAGAATTATTAAGTTCGACTTTACGAAGTTATTTTTTTATGAAGATTTTTTTAAATGAGCTTATTTGTTACATCACCATAATCAGTCGATTTAATCAACATCAGAGATAGGGAAAATATTGAAAAACTTTCATATTGATACTTAAGCGTTGCTTTTTCTATTTTGCATTTGTTTGGTACCTGCCACTTCTCAGCTAACGTCACTCCGTAAGTTCCTTGTTTTTTTTTATTCAGTTGGTTAGTATGTTATAGCCGCTTGAATGCTATTTAAATGAAAATAAGTAAAAAAATTAAGTTTCGGGATTCAAGCACGATTTGTGGTAGGCTTTACCATAACATACAAACAATAATTAACAAAGATTACCTTTGTAATGAAAAATACAGCAAAACTTACAGAAAATAAAAAGAAATATATTTGAATTTATGCGAGTACTTAAAGAAATATAGAAAATTTTACAAAAGGATGTATTATTTTAAACCTTGTATCTTTGAATGAAATGAACTCACGTACCAAGCCAAGACGATGTCACACATATATCTCTTCTAATATTTTGAGAAGCTTCTGTGCAAATGGTATATTTATTCTTTGTATAAAGTTGTTCAGGTATATTTTTGTATGAATTAAGAATAATATCTTAAATCGGTAACAATGTTTTGTGTTTTTTTCTAATTGTATCAGTTTAAGTATACGCGCTGTTATCGGTGACATACAGTCACACGTGGGGTCTAGAACTGTCCCCAATAAGTGTCTCAGTTTATCTTTAAGTCAAATATTAGCAAATAAATTTGAAAAAGTGAGCCCAAAGTTCGACACTAAATTCTTCTTGAAAATTGAATTTTCCTTTCACCAATTACATCGATAATAAAATAAGAAGTATCAATTGCCAACGTATAAAATACCATTTTGTCTGAATTAAGATTAATAAATTCATTACGTAATACTAAAGAATATTCATTTTCTCCGTGTCTTTCAACATGTTAAGAAAAAATCGTACTATTCTTTCTTAACTTTCAGGTTTCAGTTGTAAAACTTTAGTAATATGGTACACATAACGGTTTCTCTGAGTATGTGATTTATTCCAGATTTTGGGACTTCAACACAGCGTTTTACTGCTCATCGTTACTTGTAAATAATTAAACGTAGTTATGGATAGATGCTTCTCATTTCACGAACATATAATTGATACTTGTAGGTCACTATTTAAGATTCACGGATTTATCATGAGGCATTGCTGAGGGTTCAATGAAAATAAATCCGTTACTTTTATTTTTGAGCACGGTATAGTTTCAAAAATACTCACAGGGCTAACAATTTGAAGTTGCGGCCAAAAGTTTAAAAAAAGTCACGAAACATATAAAAGGAGGACAACCCTTAATCTCTAAAATATCTTAACAATTTTCTTGGCTTAAAATATTTTTTCCAAAAGTTTGTTTATTTTTATTATGATTATTAAAAAAACTCCGTCAATTACTTTCTGAAAGACGATATTCATTTATGGCTTAAACGTAATTTTTCGTCAAAATATCGTATATGTATATGCCAATTTGAGTTTTACTCTCCAAAAAAGATGTATGTAGTGCTGACATCAATTAATTAAATAAAACAGGTATTCAGTGTAGATTTAGTTGTACATAAACATTTTAAGATCTTCAATAGTTCCATTAACTTATTTTTTAATTTTTTTTATTTAGTAATATTTTTGTCCCATTAACCAACGCGTTAAACAAGTTGTTGCATAACAAAAACAAAAATTTATACTTCAGTAGATTATACAAATAATTAATAAAAAATGTTAAAGAATACGAGGTGAATGTAAATATATTTTAAACACAACGGGCTTGCCCTAATCTGTGTGCATATTCCACGACCTAGATTCTGAATTGGCAACATGTTGAGAATAAGTTGAGTTAGGGCAACGCTTTCAAAATCGGGTAACAAAATTTAAGCATACAAATAATCTGGGATCGCAAAAGGAAATGGTATGTATATGTGGAATATTAAATAATGAATATTGAATATATTTGGCGTTAATTTTGTAAAAATTCATTATTCACAATTGAATGAAACTACGTGATGTAGTATTATTTCTACTATCTTTAATTTCTTTACCACGACCTAGGTTTCGTTGTATTACAACATCTTCAGGTGGGATATAAGCAAAGATCTTTGTCGTGGTAAAGAAATTAAAGATAGTAGAAATAATACTACATCACGTAGTTTCATTCAATTGTAAATAATGAATACTTTTTCAATCGTGTCTGACAACCTGGTACAAAAAAAATATATCAATACAACACTTTCTATTAACGTTTTGAATAAATAAGGGGAGAGGTGCAACTCTCAAAACTCGAAACCCTGAAAACTCGAACTTCAAACTCTAAAATGGTGAACCTTGCTCAGAAATAAAAGTGACGGATTTATTTTCATTGGACCTCCAGGAATTACTCATGGTAAATCCGTGAATCTTGAACAGTAACTTACAAGTATCAATTATGTGATAATGAAATGCTTTTGTCTACAACTACGCCAAGATCCCGAGCATTGGAGACACATATTAAACGAGATCCTGTCAGTTCGTATCCATACTTAATCGGTGCTCAATCATGGAAATAGGTCATGACGGAGCATTTACTTACGATAAATTTGTTTTCAAAAGTCCATCGTGAAAATGAGTCAAGGTCACACTGAAGCATCTCACAGTCGCTACGATTATTTATACTCAGAAACACCTCCAAACATTTGACAAAAAGTAGATGTTCCTAAATTTAACTTTAAATGGCCTCGTTTACTCTAGACTTCGTAACGTAATAGTTTGATCCAATACTTCTGTACTGAGCAATACTTCTGGAATTGAAAGGGATTTGGCGAATAACTGGATTAAATGAAGGACAATTCAACAAAAATTGATAATTTCATTAGAAGAATGGCATAGTAAAATCAAAAGCTTTTTCAAAATATAGATGGGCAGCTAGATGTTTTATCTCCTTTGTCCATTTGATGAGACAAATAATCGGAAAATGAGAAAATATTTCTAACAATAGACATTCTAACTTTTGTAAAATGTTGTTATTCAATTTCATTTGGATAGAGGAGCATAGTGTAAACCATTGGAGACTCATATTTTGGAAAATAGACGATGAGTCTGAAAAACTACTAGATATATAATGAATTTTAAAAGTCTTTTTCAATCTTACTCTACTTATTGCATCAATGAAAAAAAAAACATAATCCCATATTCGATGAAATTTAAAAAAAATTCGTAAAATATTTACAACTATTTTTCTCTATCTCCGTACGTTTATGTAGTTTAGTTACATCTCCTCGAAAAGTTGCATCAAAATCAATCTTAAAACGATGGTTTGACATCGAAACGAAAACTTTAAGGACTAACTAAAGGACATAATGAAATTATTAAACTTTCTTTTTTGGTCATTCGGCTACGGAACAATATAAACATTTTTATGAATTATGCAGGCACTTAATACATGATTTTGATTATCTGATTTTTTTTCTGACTTGTAAAAATTACTACATACTATAATATACATGATTTTTATTTAGACCGAATATTAAAAGCAATTTTAACACAAATTTTAAAGTGAAATCAAAAACCAATTTACGTACGTGGCCGTTTTCATAAACTTTCTTCGAAATCGACTAATTGATAATACTACCTTATTTCCCAATTTAAATTTTCTATTTCTTAATTATTTGTTCCTTTATTTACATCTCAAACACAATATTTATATCAAATTACACACATTTGTAGACCTGCTGGAAGGGGTTATGAATTTAAAAGACATGGGTCAGCTACGAAATAGCCAATTTTCAAATGTAAATATCTTGGCTATTGGAATAAATTCCAATTCTATATTTAGAATTTTTCGTCTAATCGCTTTATTGCCTAAAAATTCTTTCTGCAACTTTTATATTTGAATTGCAGGAGTATTTGAACAGCATTCGACGAAAATTCTGCTTCGGCTAAAGTGAGTGGTATTGAATATATGGTTTTCCTAACAAGTGCACAAACTAAAGTGCACAAACAAAAAGTGGGACAAAAATCCCTGTGACTAAAATCGTTGAACTTATTTCAAGATCTAAATCCAATCGGTCAAAGAGTTTAAATGATTAGTCAGTACTACTAAATACCATACTACAGTACAATAAAAGACTGTTATCATTGTTAGAAGTAGCTTTCCAATATCAATATTAATTATTTTTAATACCTGTAATTAAAAAAATTAATTGTATCTTTATTTTATAACTGTGAAATATATGAAACGATAGATCAGTCAAAATCTCAAAGCCTAGGATAAATGAAGTTTGTCTTTTAAATTGTGGACGTATGTGCTCTCCAATTTTTTTACTTATGTATTTATTTTTGAACTGTCATTCACCACTGAAACTTTTTTATTAGTTTAGCTTGGTTGTAGAAGGCTGTACTGTTTAAATTTTAATAAATAATACAGGTCAACATGAATTTTGCGTCTGATTTTGATTACTTATGCCTAACTAAAGAAAGAAAAAAAATTTTTAACTAATAAAGTTTGCATTTGTACTTACCAGAACGAAATTTCAAATTTTATGAAAAAGCTCTATTTTTTAATTTATTTAAAAGCACACAAATTTTGAATTATATATTTTGATTAACTTTAATTATAAAATACGGCATACATAATACCAAAAATACAAAAAAGAATACAAAAAAACTTTAAAAATGAATAGTTTAGGCATTTCTTTTGTATTCATGTCGCTTTCTTTGGTCACTTATTTTAACATTGTTCTTGAGCAAATTCCGCTGTTTTAGCCGTGAATCCAATATTTCTGCTTTAAGTTTAGGTAGGTTTAAATCTCTTACTAAGTAATTAAACTCTTCTGAATTAATGAGATGTGGTTCAACAGACGGTGATGAGATCACAAAATCGCTGCCTTCGCTATTACTAGATATTTGTGATAGCGGTAGTGGCTGCTCTTGTGCGTTCAGCTTTGGACTAGAAGGCACTGGAAAATTTTCACTGTGAGGTACTGGAGCATACGTTTATGGTAGATTGTGGTACTGATTCTTTTTGGCATTTTTGCCAGCGCGACGCTTACGTGGATTAACTATACAAAAATAGCAATCATTGATGTGATCAGCTGGCTCCCTCCATATTCTTGGTACTGCAAACTTCATACTTTTTTTCTCCTCGGTACCAGGCTGGAAAAAAATGAACATCATTCATTAACGAATGACACATTTAATGCATGTGTTAAAAATATATGTAGGTATGTTTTCCTTAAAAATATGTGTTTTTTACCTTCTAAAGTGTTTTTGCAGTTATTACATGAGAAATGAGGTTTCCATATTTTATCTTGGTAAAATAAGCTTCATAGGCTTCACAAAGTTTTATGTTTGATGTCAAACAAAATTATTTGGCTCTCACTTTAATGAATTCGCCGCAAATATAGCAAAAAGAGTCCACGTTAGTTTTACACTTTTTGGAAGACATTTTTAGGCTGCCATTTCCCGCTTCACACCCACAGTCCCTCCTCACCCCTCTCTTGCACCTTAAATGCAACGGCACCTCAAAAAATCAGCCAAAACACCATATATTTATTTTCAGTTATATAAAGGTAAAAAAGCAAACTTAATTTATTATTTATGGAGTTTCTGCTTAATTGTCGATGTATACAAACAGAAAATGTTTACTAAATAACAGACCCAAAAAACATGTTTTTTTTGTTGATCTGTGTAATTGTTTAAAATATTGAAACTCCTTCGAAATATACGTATTAGTTACTCATTTCACTTTAAAAGTTTCGATACTGTTTCAAGTTTATATTAAGGCGTAATCCATTTGCAATTCAGGACTGGTATAATTTTATATTTTTTCGCTATTTTGTGTAATCCACATGTTTTATTTCAATTGCCTACAGCTTGACCACCTTTTCGGTTCTTTTTAACAACACTGCTGAATTTGAATTAATTGATTTACAAATATCACAAATTTGTCATCTATATTTGCATGTGCTTTGAAATATTGATTTAAATTTTAATTCTAATTTAACTGGTATTACCTTTTACTATATTTTATTTTACTTTTAGTTATTATTATTTATCTCTATAAAATTATTTAAATTCCATTAAAATATTTTTTACGGAATTCATTCTTTTGAAACATCAATAGACGGTTTTTGAAGAAATATCAGAATTGTTTATATATAATTTTCAATATCATTTTCCTGTCTTATAATTTTTTTCAACTTATTTTGTTTGTTATATTATTGAATTTCGTAGTTTCCAAACATTCCATTTCAATTTGATTGTACTTGCTTTTTTTATAGATATAAGATCTTTTAAACCCCTCTTTTTCAATTTAAAAACATGTCAAGCGTTTCTTTGGATTGCATGTCTTACACGTTAGTCATAAAAACAAAATATCAAAAACATCAACCTTAGTCTAAGTGGAAAAAATTATATAATTTCAAGAGATCTAGTTAAATATTCATTACTCTTTTTTAAGAATAAAGTACTCCTAAGGGGTAAGCAGTAGTAATTGATAGAACCAGTCAAGATATGTTTATTTACTTGACTATATTCGAAGGGTCAGGACCCTACGAGTATAGTCAAATAAATAAACATATATTGACTGACTTGACCTACGAATGCCAAAAGCGCGTCATTTCCGTGCGTATCGATGAGTTCGTCGACGCGGACCCTTGAAATGTCTGTCAGCAGTGATGTTTACACATATATTTGAAATATATGTTTAGCATGTCTCTAATATACGTATTCATATATAAAAAATAGTAGTTTGATAACACAGTTCTGAATGCAAACGTGTTCAGTGTGATCTTCTACCTTTATAGTTATTATATCATTTTTATAATTACAAACATCTAGTAGGGTGACAAATTAGTTGTAATATAATAAAAAACAACCTTATAAATTCATTGTGTTTAGCGTAATCAATTGCGTAGACGTATTTTTAGAATTCTTAATCACAGACCTTAATCATCTAGTGGTGTTACTATCTAACAAAAGTAACAATGTTTTAATGTGCCTTCATTTGTTCTGTTTCAAAAATGAAATTTACCAAATATTAAGCTATAAGGTGAAGCATAGTCTGTCAACTCCTCTAACTCTTCAAGCTAAATAAATGTGAAAAAATCTAGATATTAAATTTTGGCGGTTCAATAGAAATTATTTCGACTAACTTGCATCAGAAACTTCGAATCGTTTAGACTATGAAGGAACTCAGTATGTATTCTTAATGACACTAGCCTGTTTTCCTTTTATTATTTCCTTGATATTTAATTTTTTTTCCTGTTTTTATTTTTAAAGTGTACAATATTTCTATTCAATTACCTGTCTCTTTTAAGCGAGAACGGTGGCGAAGTCTTGAGCTAATTTGTCCAACATTTTTTGTAAAACTAAACATAGGAATTTTTTTTTAAAATGTTATTTCTGTAAGCCATTTTATAAAATGTTGTAGAATATTTTTCATATATTTTTGATAAGAATCGTAATCTTACTACTCCAATTAATTAGTATCCTGCGTATATACAGATCAAAGATTTGAATACTCTATATCTAACAAGTCATTCATTTTGAGAATTACCAATCCCCTTCTTTTTTTTAAATACTGTATAATTTGTAAAAGTTTGTAGAAGTACGTAAATAAAATCTTACCTTACTTTTTAAGTTGTATAGGCAAAATTATATGTCGAGCATTTAAAAAAAACTTTCTAAATATCTGAAAGAAATACTTAGCAAGCGATTACTGAAGTTATATTCTTTTTTAAAAATCAGATTTTATTTTTGCATACAACTGTACTAAACTTAGAAGGGTCCATTTGCGGTAGTAAGGTGTCTCGTATATCCAAGAATATTCTCGACTCGTTTAAGTAGACACTAGAGGCATGATAAGGGAACGTGTGATAATACAAAGTGTATAAGTCTACCGCGACTACTATACAACTCCATATTTTAGTTTAAAGTATTTTAAGTAGGTTTTGAATATTGATTTAATTTAGTCGAACTGCAGTTAAAATAAAACTGATTTTAACCAATTTACCACTGAACACAAAAAAATCATATTTATATATATATATATATATATATATATATATATATATATATATATATATATATATAAGTTATAATTTAATGCAACGAATTGAGTGCAATAAAATAATTGATTCCTATATAGGAAGACAGACACCTAAAATATGACTACAGATCTTTCGATATTTAACACAGCAAACGTTGGACTAAATTTCAATAAACAAATTTAATTTTACATTTCTAGATATTTAATAGATAAAATAAAATTGAAATAAATTCAAAATATCTAAACTAGATTCTAATAATTTAAATACTTGGGCTGAACCTGCAGAAATACGAGATATATACGAAAATCTTCACGATTTGAGAAAGATGAAAGTGATGACGATATGAAATAAAAAATAAATAAAGAAAATACTTAAGGTTGCCGCGCGGCAGAAACTCGTGGTCACATCTGAACTCGGTATTCAATTTAGTAGCGAATATGTAATGGTTTGTCAACAGGCAATTTTTGGAATCTCGCCAGTATTCTCAAAAGTGCCACGTCCTCCCAATTTATAAAGTATTAAGAAGCAATAAATAAATTCCTTGACCTAACATAAGTTTTCTTTGAAAAAAAAAGCTCTGAAGAAAGATAATACATTTCGAAATTATTTAAAGCAGAAAAAATTACCTTAAAACTTGAACGATATAACAAGCCGCGCGTGCATATACCATACTAATGCAAGCCGATTTACTCATAGACATTATAACGTCAATATAATAAATTTCCAAAAACTGGCTCGGAAAACTCCCAAATGGTTCACATGCGTCATGCAGTACTCTTTACGAATGATTTTAAAATGGAAAATACATTATACGTATTATATTACCAGGACCTGATATTGTATGTAATGTTTCTAGACCCACAAAATGACAATACTTTTCATAATACAACAGTTTTGTACAGGATAAAGACCAGGTTAAAAAGTAGTTAAAAATACCAAAAGCCTTTTAAAAAAGAAAATATATAAAAACATATTATATTTAGTTTATTGCTTTTTAGCAAAATAGCTGCGTATTTAAACCGGTACTGCCTCGATTATAAAAAAGTGGCGAAATTTCTTAGTTATTATTATTCTGAAGGAAGAAAAGGGAAATTTGAAAGTAACTAAATAAGAAAAGCATGAAAATTATATTAAGATAAAAAGGAAATGTTTTAATTCCAAAGTATCCATTTAACGAATTGGCATTACTGAAAACATTCATAAAATAACTTAATTGTGTAAATTACAGAATAGAGCTTTCATCGTTTATTAACACCAGGCTAATTTGGTTTTCCACCAAATTAATAAGTTACGTTTGAAAGAGAAATATATTTACCACAAATAGTATTTGTAACTTACGAGGACACTAAATGACAATACCCTTCTTCAATCAAACTTTTCTGAGCTTCTGTGATGAATTATACATCCTTTTATGATTGTTTATTTTTCGATTCGATATGCTATGAAAAGTTTTTTAAACCATTAAAAAATTCATTTCAATTTCTGCCTATCTCTTCAGTTTATTATGTTAAGGCATTCTTTTTCCTTACATATATTAGACTAATGGTATACGACGCGCTATATTTATAATTGGAAATACATTTTAAAAAAATGTTACATTTTATTTTTTTTAATAAGATATTAAACATTTTATTTCATTATGTTCTTTTTATTTCACACGAAAATTAAACTCATATTTTTTAAGTTAAAGACGAGATCTTCTTGGTAAATTTTACCAGATCTTCTTGGTGATATTCAACATCGTCAGGTGTAATCTTAAATTCATTGCAGCTACAATAAAATAAGGTTTACAATAAAATAAGGTGTTTATAAGAACTAGGTTATTAAACAGCAGTCCTTTACAATGCTTGAAATAAAAGAAAAATTCATGTATTTCATTCACCGCCAGTCAAAACGTTTTGAACGATATGATTAAATTGTAATAATTGTGGTGTATAAGTAAATATGTTTTATTACTATTCTAAACTTTGATTTTCTAAACCAATTAATTTACAAAAAAAATTGTCAATATCTGTGTATGAAATGGGTTTCAAAATGGGCACAAAATTTTGTTATATTCTTTTAAACCAATCAAACTTCACTGACGCATATAATTTCAATGAGATTGCATAATGAAACACGATTTCGAACAGGGCGGTATATCTCACAATTAAAATTTTCCCCCATTGCCTTTCGACTTATGATACAACAAGCTTAATCAAACATCAATCTATTCTATTAATCTGGTCACACTAATGCCAGACTATCTCATACGTTGACTGATGAACTGTAAAACTGGAAAAACAAATATATTGATTATTTTCATCAGTCTGAGATTGATTGACATTGTAATGTCATTTCTTCACTCTGACGTTAGTGTTCACTCGAATCGCGTACATGAATAGGATGCTTTGACCCCACTATTAGACATGAAGAAAAACTTTATGTTGATATTAAAGGTATCTGGAATTAAAGCCTGTAGAACTATATAAACATATGTAAAAGGAATAAGGCATTATATGTTTTATATTTTATGTAGAAGAATAGAATCGATTGTAAACGGGACAATAAATTAATATGGTCATTAGTTACTACGTTAGCTTGCATTTTTGCTCATCCATCGTTTTACTGCGGAAGTATTGATCATAAGTGTTAATTTGAAAACGTCCTCGAGGAAACTGTTACTAATATAGTAACTTGACAATGTACATTTGAACATGACAACGTACTTACGACTTAATTATCGCAAATGTACGATACCTTTAAGAAAGTTCCATTACATTTTTTTCTCTGGACGCATATTTTAAACGAAAAACGATATTAGTAGATCATATCGTTGCTCCTAGATATCATATTAAAGAACAAATAGATGAAGAGAAAGATGTATATGCATTTCAATACGACTTTTGGTAACACTATGAAAAAAATTACAATTTATTAAATTTACAATGTAAATCTAATACTTTAACTTCTAATGTATTCACGATACGAAACAGATTTCTAAAGGCATTTATATAATATAACGTTTTACTTTTGTTTAAGTCGATCGACAGTACTAGCACCGACTTCAAAAATAAGTAACTTAGATATTTATTACGAATAAATAAGTATCTGTTTTCAATTAATTATTTTTTCCTTTTGGTACATCTTTTTTTAAGTCGGTTTTGAAAAACATAATTTATTTTATAATTTTAAGCGATTAGTGTTATTAGTCATCACACTATAACTAAATTAAATTATTTCCTCTCTTAGAATACAGATAACTTTCTCTTTTTCTAAAGTTGATTATCAACAAAACACAAAAACGAAACGATAGCGATAGTAGTAACCGCCAGTAGTTAGCTGTTAAATGTTGAAGAGTTTCACTTTTTATATCAGAAGTCCAATATTACATTTTGTTGAGTAACAACTATCACTTGAGGAGTTTTCAATCCAATATTATACTTTGCAAAGTGATAATAAAAGTAACATCAAATCAGTTGCAAATATGTTGAAACGCGATTGATTTACGACCATCAGTTAAGGAGTTGCATTGGTTGTTGGTCGACGGCAGAGTAATTTGCAAAGTAAAAATTACTAATAGCAAATATCTTTAGTTACAGTTTATTGATTAACATCCGTAAAGAAGTTTCATTGTTCATCTCCCCAACTCACCATCAGAACCTGACCTGGTAAGTGTTGTGGTTATTTTCCAAAATAACAAATTCCAGTAGAAAATGTCTTGAATTGATTCCATTGTTCATCTCCATAACGTATTATCAGACTCTCACATGGTCGATGGTGTAGGTATTTTGCAAAGTAACAACTATCAGTAGCAAATATCTAGGATCGCGTTTAATTTACTACCATCTATTAAGGAGTTATATTATTCATCTCCAGAACTCATCATCAGATCCTGACCTAATCAACGGTGTAGTTGTTTGGTAAAGTAACAAATTAATCATGTTTTCTTTACTAACATCCGTTAAGGAGTTTTGTTGTTTATCTACCAAACTCATCGTTAGATCATAACTTTGTAAGTGGTATTTTGCAAAATAATAACTATCCATAGAAAATTTATTTACTGCCATTTGTTAATAAGTTCCATCGCACATTCGCTCATTTATATGAAACTACCCCTAACGTACCTTCTTTCAGACAAAAAAATAATCATTGAAATCTGTCCCTCGTTAAAGAATTGTTGTTGAACTTATATGAAAAAACGATTCCGACGAATTGGAAAATTCCCCATTTTTTGAAGTCAGTTAAAAAAAGTGTTGGACGATATGAACGGGAGAAAATTAATTTGAAACGGTTTAAACGAGATTATCGTGAAATGTTTGTGGGAAAATGATGCAGCAGCAATCCAGAATTTTTGAATAAAATTTAATTCTGGAAATAAAAAATATGAAGTTGAAATAGTTTGATCATGATAAATTGTCGAGGAAGGGAAAACTGACCTATGTGGTTTAAATTGGTAAACTTCTAGAATAGATCATTTAAACGAGCCATAGAAAAGATAATGGTTTCTGAATGTCCCTTTATTGTACAACTCATTAAAACAGTATAATGAACAAATATTAGAAATAGTGTTTTAAAGTAAAAACAAAATTCACAGTTGATTAGCATAATTTTGAATTCTGCTAATTAATCGTGAATTAACTGAAATAACGTACAATAAAAAAATCGCATTCAATACAATTTAAGTTATAAATTCCATAAAACTAAAGGAAAATATTAGTTTGTCAAAATTAATTTATGAATATTAAAGACGCCTGTTGCTTAGTCAGCCTCAAAGCTCATATATAATGTCATAAGGCAGCTTATTATAATTCTCCACCAAAGACTAAGTGTTTCAATTTATAACCCTTCCACAACTTGACATTTGCTTGGCCCTTCTCCATATTAACGACCCCATTATTCGATGTGCAAAAGCGGTTATAACTAAAGTGCCAGCCCTAATATCTAGGGGGTCACTGTCAGCATTCATGGAGATACGGCCAGAAGCATTGCAAAAGCCTTTCGGGTGTCCGTTTGTTATGACGTGCAAATGGGATCATCTTTAGTTTTTTAATGCAATTTATGAGGAGAGCGTCCCTTTGCTACAGGCTGTTTGCGGTTTTACCGTAACTAGAAAAATTTAATAAATTGTTAATTATTTATGATGAAATTTATTTTGTTTCTTTAATGTAAAACCATGAACTTTAGGAAAAAGTTATAGATTTCGCAATTTCTTATGTTCGTGGTTTAGGTAAAACTTTATATTTTCAGTCAAAAAGAAGGACTACAGCCAGAAAAGAAGTAAAATAAATAAATATGTTGCATAAATTTAACGGATAATTAAATACTTATTGTTTGAAAATAATTTATCATTTTTAATTAAAAGCCAATTTTAAGATTTTTGTTTTTAATTTTCTTTATTATAATGAAAGACCTTTTATCGGTCTTGAAATTAGATCTTTAAGAATAAGTTAACGTTCAACAATAAATCTCCAACATTTTACGGTACCTGCCTGCGTTTTTATCGATTTATTTTTATTTAAGAAATAAAAACAATTAGGAATAAAATTTGGAATGCATTTTTGAATAGTACCACATAATACAATCTCTCTTTTTCTCGTTACAAATAAAATTATTTCTAAGATTGATAAATCATAATTGATAATCATAAATAGACATAATCACTAGCCATATAAACATAAAATTTTACTAATAAAAGTTTGAAAATATTCGTTCCACAAAGGATAAAAAATGGGTGCTGAATTTAAAACAACAAAAATATCACGTATCACGGAAACTGCAAGTAAAATACTCTTCAATATCAGTAATAAACTTAATAAATAAATACATATTAAATTAGCAGTTAATATAAAATTTTTAATAAAACGTGTTTAACGTTTCACTGTCATATAAAATTTGCATAAAGGAAAATGAAGAGATTTGGTTAATTTTAGATTTTTCATTGCAGAGTCTAAGCAATAATATTGCACAATAACAAAAATAATTTAACATAAGGCTTGCTTTAATTTAGCTACTTTCACTAAAAAGCATTTTGTTGTTGAATTTGAAGAAATTTTATACTAAATAATCTCAATATTATGCCTACGCAAAATGAAACTACTCACGTTGGACACGAAAACGGAATTTCAATAAACTGAAACAAATTAAAGTGCGCATCTGCATGCGGGCGAGTGCACGCACCTACGTGTGTATGCGTGCGGGTGAGCGTTCGTGCGCGCATATGCGCGTGCGTTATTGTGGTCATTAAGTTTATAAGTTAGATCCAGTATTTCGTATGCCGATCAGTTGAGGACGCTAAATAAATTATAGAGCCACAAATCTAAAAAAAAATACGCTGAATTTTTTTTTATAATTTGAGCATATCATTAAATACACTAAGTATTTTTATATATAATTAAATCTTCCTATTTATTTCAGATGGCCCGTCAAATTGGATATTCCAGAAAGCGGTTGAACCAGGGAAAATGCACAATTGGCAATATTGTAGGTTATTTATTCTTTATTAATTTTTTTAGGGTTTCGTAAACTAAAAGGAATTTCAGAACCCTTACAAAATTATTCACTAGCCTGCCCGTTTGTCTGTTACAGCCATTATTTTCAGAAATTTGGCATAATAGTAAAACATCTTTAAATAGCTAGGAAATTTCTGCGGAGAAGGTCAAATTACTCGGACCTGTATTCAAAGTATATGTTTTCTGTAAGATGTCGTTCGAATGGATTAGATATAAGAATTTTTTTCATAATTTTTGATATCATATCATCGTTGACATGCTTAAAAATGCAAGAAGTGTACTCCATTTTCAAAATATGGCTTTTAGAAACCCACGTGAATATTGTATGAATTATATAACTATAGCGATGATTCTAGTTGTCATAATTTTTTAAACACTCAATATGTCTTTACGCCTATAAAAGATATAGTAAGGTATTTATTTTTTTTTATTTACAGCCGATTTTCTCAGAACTATGCGACGAAGGAACTTGAAATCGACATTGTAACCGCAATATTTATACAAGTATTTTTTTTTAAATATTAATGTGAAAATGAAAGAGGGGTAAATAAAAACCTTAGTTTTATGTATCATATGGGTATCATATGATATTATTTTATAATTTTAAATTCTATAATTAACAAAATATTCCAAGAAATATGCGAAAAATAGCATTCTCCCTCTTATTTCCGAAGCGATTGAACCAAAAATAATGAAAAAAACAGCGTCGATAAAATCTGACGAGGAGATTATGGAAAAATTATAGTGATTTGCCTAGATTTTATACTTTTTGAAATATTTACGACATTTTAAACCATTAGGTAATATATTTATGATGTCAAAAATAAACATTTTGTAAATAGTCGAATAGAAACACTATGTGCTCTTAAATATTTGTAACTATCTATATACGGAAAATCTATGTACGAATTCCTCGAAGTGCAAGTTTTACTAATGCTTTTTAGATTTTTCAGCAAATACGTGTACATATTACAATTTTAAAGTATCATTATCATAATTATTCTAGCGTTATATTGATACTTAAATTTAACATTTCTCAATTTTACTATAACTAGTTCATTAATTTCGAATATATGCATACGAATGAAACGTTATGACGAGTCTCATTTTTCCCTGGAAGAAGAACCTATTTTATCAAAAGTAAATAATTATCCACTTTGTTTGTCAGTTTTGCAATTGCACGCATGGACAAGGAATAGAATAAAACCAAAGGTAAATATACATTGTAACGATATATTAGATATTTATTATTTTGAAATATAAATTTACTGCGAAGGATGGCCAATTTTGGAAAGATAATATGGAATCATATTTAGTAAAATTTTATCAAAATGTTATGCTTCCAAAATTGGTGGATCCTCAATCATCGAGATCAATGAAATTAATAGATCACCATCATATTATTAAGACTTTAAAAGCGAGGTACTAAAGACTATCAGAATAAAAGTGTGTCATGTCAGGACACGACACTTTTATATATTTTCGATATAAAAAATAAAACTACTAACGATTGTTTAATTAACTAAAGTGAGTAATAACTAAAAAACATTCATTTTACCAAACATAAATGTAAAATAAAGTGTTTTGAAAATAAAATTTGGTACATCTATTTAATTTTAATTATAGAATTTCGCGCCTCATTAGGGAAGTCATTTTAGGGAACTGACACGTTTTAAGTTGAACATAACATTGGCGCGAACATACATATGTTGATGGTAATACAAGTAAAGCGTCGTGAGGAAACGTAGTATATTTAGTGACCAGTATCTTTTGGTGATTTTTATTAATTAGTAAATTATCTCACGTTTTTGTTCACGCGTTCACATGTTTTTTAGTTTTTTAATTTTTATATGATCTGTTATCTATCTAAACAAATCTCACTCTATGTGAGTGAGATCTGTTTTCATGGGGGTCACGAAAGAGCACGTTTCAGTCATTTGTGGTTTCTTAGAGCTCATGGTATGAAATATATAAATAAACCTAAAAATATTTCCTCTGCGGTTATCCTATTTTTTGTCTGTTATATTGTTGCAGGTTGAAGATGATCAACGACGTAATTAGCTACTGCTGCCTCGCTAAAGCCACATGTGGAACATAAAATCTTTGTATACAGCCTTCCTGTTTAGCTGGCCTGGTCACGGATGAAATCCGAATTGAAACTGGAATGGTACTAACATTATTATTGTTGTTTTGAAATTATTTTATTAGCACAATATATATATATATATATACATATATATATATATATATATATATATATATATATATATATATATAAACTGGTCATTAAATAAATAATATATAAAATAAGTATATTCATTTTAGTATAACTAACAAATTTAAAACCTGTTCCTGTTATCAAGATATTGCGAATAGACTATAAATTTGTTCTACACCAACAAACGGCATCACTAGGCGTGTATTGGTTATTTTATGACTAGTAAATATTCGTTCACGAGCAGCGAAATTTTGTAATATATCTTTAATAACTTGGCTCTTTTCTTTCGGATGCATTTGGTCTAGCGCCTAATACTGAAATCGAACCCTTTATCCATACTCGCGCACTACCGTGTACACCCGAAGCGTGTCACCCTTGGCGTAACGCAAAATCGCAAAACTTTTAGTATCAAAAATGTTGGAAGAAATGTGCGGACAGAGATTTCCATATCAATAATATACTCTCTTCATTATAGTATTATAAAATTTATAAAAATTTTCACGAAAAGTGGAAAACCTTTTCGAAAAATTTAAACGAAGTTTAGCTCACTTCTTTATTTTATCGAGGGTTACATCGTGATTCAACATTACGACAATATTTACATTATATTGCAAATATACGTACGTTATAATACCTATAATGCAATGAAGTTAAAATATTGAATTTTACTAGTGCAGATGATATTATTATGAACCAACTACAGTAAACGACATCTTAAAATAATAATGAATACAGGTAAACCTTCATTTTTCCGCTACGTTTGGACTGGAGGACCGCCACTCGACACGGCTCGGTGAGTATTCGACCTGTTTGTTCACTGTCACGCTAAAATCATTATCAAAGCTGCAGTGCATGTCTGTTTGGGTCTAGAGTGATGCTGTAATGGTGATGATATATATTGAAATATATTAGTTTGAATAACGATGTAAATTAGAGGTAACTTATTCATTCATTATCCCACCCCGTAATGACCTCTTGATATTATCATTTCACATTGTCCGATTTATGTAGTATTTTTATGTAAGCCTTTTTAAAGCCTTTTCTTCATAAACTATCTATAAATATATATGATAACTGATATAGCTAGTTAGATACTTGAATACGTACAAGTCCTTGAGTCATAGTTTTTGCATCATCTAATATTGTACAGTACATAATAATGTAATGTAATAATGTGTAACATTTTCAAAAGTTACATTTTACGTAGATACAGAGCAGTGTGCTAAGCAAATCGGCGTCGAATATATATTAATTTTTTTATTTATGGTGCTAGAGATACTAATTTCATAAATTTTATTAATGTTTGCACAAAAATATTTTGTAAATTGCACACTGTGACATAAAGTTTCAGTCATTCAAAATACGTGGTATTCTCTTTGTGCTATAACTATAAAATTAAGCATAATTTTAGATCTTATTTTGTAGAATGAAGAAAAATATTTCCCACTGACACTGAGATAGAAAAGTTATTAACCATGTCAAATATTATGGCAAGACCCACTTTTTAAAACTAACAAAGTAATGGTATAACATTTCAAAATGAGGCTATGGATTAAGAAGTTTGGCATATCGATATTGAAAATTCTTCTATAAACTGGGGCTATTTTTTACAATTCCTGTTTATTATTACACCAATATATGTAATTGGAGTCATTTAATAATTTCCCAGGATAATATACATTTTATAAGTACAAATGAGGCTCTCTTATTCCAACAGTTGTCGTTGACAACATTATATTTATTAGAACATTATTAAACACTGAAATGAAAATGTACTAAATTCTTTCAATTTAAAAAAAAAAGTGTTCTCTTTTGAATCTTTAGCTATGTTGACGTAAGAAAATTTTTATTCAATTTTATTCTAAAAAATAAAAATTAATTCATTCCCAGGTTCAAATTCTGCACTTCCGAGTCTTCAATATTACTACGCCAGTGACTCACTTAGAGAATCGATGAAATAAAAATAGATTTACTCCTATCTTTTCTCTATATTTCGCGTACTTGTGTATGACATTGAGAGGTTGTTTTCTTATTTGAATTAAATATCAGAACTAAAGTAAAATTTTTTTTTCGTAATAAAAGAAAAAAATACTTCCTGAGGATCAAACGTAGTGTTTCTGAGTTAAGGCTCCAGTATTTTATCGCTGCGATGACTCTCTTCTAGAGTTGATAAAGCAAAGTGAAATTATTAAAAACCTGCGCAAGTGTTCCCATAAAAATATAATTTATACAAAAAACCAGGTTATGTGTAGTCTTTGCATATCAGAAAATTCAAACAAAAAATTCAGAAAAATTGTCTGTAACGTTATATTAGATTCAAAGTTAATAAACCCTTATTTTAAAAAGTAACTAAGTATACTTCTTTGTTAGATTACACTATTAGAGATGAATTATAAGAAGTGAATAGAATACAGGTCGCAAGTATTGTATTTCGTACAAGTAGAAAAATTGTAGTTGCATATAGGTATTTAAATAAGCTTATTATATATCATTCAACAACAAAATAATATAAATTAACCAATAACGTATTCTAACATCTGTTCTATACTATTACCGAAAGAGTGAAAATGATACAAACTTGTAATGAAAATACATCTCACTTGCAACGGTTATTCTATATTCTCGTTTATTAAATATTCCTATATATATATATATATATATATATATATATATATATATATATATATATATGACTATTGTATATTATTACATATTGTTTATATTAATATCTTTTTTTTTATATTACCTATGTATTTTAGAGCAGGTACTTCATAAACAAGGTAATAAATCCAAAAATATCAAAAATTAAATCTGCACCTTTAAGTCGTAGTTAAAGTTGCGTGGAGGATGTTAAACTTAGATTTAACGCAACTAACGCATTTACATCTTTTTAACAGTGTATGGGCTTGAATATGCTTTATCACTATGCGCTCTTAAATTTGTACATTTGACGTAGAAACTTGAAATTTGGCATAGTCCTTACGCATATCAATTTCCAATTTGTTTCAATTATTTATATCCAAAAACATTCAAATAAGCATTTTAATGAGGCAAATAGGGGCACGGGCATCCCCCCCGAAGCTCCAGTTTTTTTAACGATTTTTTAAATGTGTTTGCGTGAGTGAAAGTAAAGAATAAATAATATTTGTACTAGTACCCATAGCTATTGCGGGAAGTCGACAGTTTTCAGCATAACGCGAGAATGCAAACGAGCGATGGGAACGAGTTTTTTGACGCCAATTTACGGTGTTTTTTGCCGCTAATTTTTTGTCTCGTCCTTATCAATGCTTCCTGCATTGATTTACACAAAGTCAAATTAAATGTTTAATTTAATTATTATAATAATTTAAATATTAACTTATACCACAATATTTATTTAGATTCTGTTTCTCACCCAGAATCCACGGTAATTTTTTTTCAATAACATTTATTGTTTCTTGTATAAATGTTATTACAATTTTTTTCCATATGTGTAAGTTTATGATAACGTATTTTTGTTAACCATAACTGATGTAATTTTATATTATATTTACAAGTACACTAATAGAAAACCAGGATGTTACTTGTATTCTTACCGATGAAGAAATGTGGTTGAAAAATGTTTGACAGCAACAGACTAAGTTTCTATAGGCTCGATAAGGAAAAAAACTGGTCTTTTCAAATGAACTGGTTAAAGGTACATGAATGGTTAGCACAAAGCAAAATTGCTGGTGGCGGATTGAGCAAGATGTGTGTTATTTTCGGACGACGTGAAGTATGCAAAAACAATGTAAAGCTGGGAAAGTCGGTAACGGAACCCATGAAAATGTTTAAAAAAGTTTTTGAAATTCTAATATACCACGACAACATGTAGTACTACCAAGCTAATACAGTAGCTCGACATTTTTTTTGATGGAGGGAAAGTCAATGGATGTTGTAGTTTAAATGAGATTTCAGGAAAGAAAAAGAATTGAAGAGAATAAAAAAAAACTTGAACCCATCACAAAAATAATATTATATAAATATTATGTGTCACAACATTGGTCATATTAAATATTATATTTTAATGCGAGAGACTTACCTAAATCTTTTCATTAAAATCAAAAGCTCAAATTCACTTTTACAATAATACTTTTATTCATTGATAACTTATAGGTTTATCGATTATTATTGTCAACATTTTGTAAAGTTACCCTTGTATATATAATGTTTATCTTAAATTCTTTCTATAAATAACACTTTAGGTTCTAATGGCTGTTTTAGAATATTAAATATATTGAGCAAAAATGCTCTTGGAGTATGTTCTTCGACAAGAATATTTCGTAATATTAAATATCAAATTAGTCAAATTAGACCTTACATTTGGACATCCATTGGTTACTAGAGATAATAAACATATACAAAAAATATGAAAGTATTAAGGTGAGAAGATTAAATAATGGCACTGTTTTTTGGAGCCTATTTGAATGTTTTGTGAACTGCTTCACGACTTAGACTTAGGCAAAACTTGATCTTGCGATGAAAGAAAAATTTTTGGCGGATTGTGTAAAATACCCGTGACAAAAGACAGATCTGATTACAAAATATTACAGTAGTAGACAAAAGCAGATCTGATTGCAAACTATTACAGAATCATTATACTGCCGCGTGATTCTTTGTATAATTATGATATTTATTTGTTTTTACCACTACAGGTCGATAACCTTATACATTGGCCAATAAATAAATAATCGTCTTTAATAAATCTGGTATAAGTCTTTTCGTTCTAATTTACCAATAGAGACAATAATATTAAGACAAGACTTTGTGCATTTTTATTAATCGTTTACTTAATTACTAACTAGGTACGAACTTAACCTTATAGGAGCAATCTATTGTAGCCAACCTAATTTCGATCAGCGAAAAATATTTTGTAGTGGTAGATTCAAATAGTTCATATGAGTATTAACAGAAAAACAATAGTTGGATAAATTAACAAAAAATCTACATATTTATAAATCTATTTAAAATAACATTACTGCAAAATTAAATATAATAATTCAACCAATGTTTTAGATAGACAGAGGCAATGGAAGTTGGGATATTTGATGACTAGTATTTTGACCATTAGATTATTTATACGACCTTATTTGAGACATATTTAAAATATAGGCAGAAAGTGCGCTTTGCAAGAATTATATTTAGTTGTTGAGTCCATAATTTCATGGTTTTTACCGTAAATTATTATCCATAAAATCTGGTTGTACGCTAATGAATCTGGAGGGGTTTTGTTAGCATGACAGCGCATTTAAAAATATGATCTGAATAGAATTAGAAGGTGAATCATATACGTAAGATAATTGTTAAGAACGTCATATACAAATTATGAAACACATAGATTTTGTCATTTGCTAATATCTGATTATTTTGCTTAAAGCCGTAATCGAAAAAAAACCATATTTTTGAGGACAAATATGAAGGGGTGATCGGGTTTAAAAATGATTTGTAGTCGTTCTAATTAATTAAAGAAGTTGTTCGATTAAGATTAAAAAAAAAACTAAATCTACATAATCTAGAATATACAGAAATACACTTTGCCAATTATGTATTTTGTATTGAAGGTTTATTAAAACCAACGTTGTTTATTAAAGAATACTATGTCAATTAGTAGGTCAAAAGCATAAAGAGTGAAACATTAGTATCGCCAATATCTGAAATGGCCAATTTCACCGGAAATACTATATTTCCGGTGAAAGTTTTAATAGCTTGCAATTTAAACTTAACGCACGCGCATGCATATGCACACGAACACGCAAACGCACACTCACACATTCATATACACGGGCATGCGTAGGTGCACACGCTTGTGCATACGCACGTACACGTACACGATAACTCTAGAAATCAGTAAATAAGTACTAGAGTCTTATTCCAGAAATATGGAGTTTGAACTTTGGAGTCGTTCTTTTATTACGGAAAAAAACTTTTAAATTGTGATATTTAATGAAATTACGAAAATAATCTTTTAACGTCTACATAAAGTATGTGAAATTAAGAGAAAAGTTTGTGGTAAGTATATTTTTTTATCGTTTCTCTAAACGAGTCAATGGCGCAGTGACATTGAAGGCTGGACTTGAAAGTATAGGATTTGAATTTTGAAATAATTTACATTTATTTTTTAGAATAAAATTAAATAAAAATATTTTTCACTTCCAAATTTCGATGTTAACATAGCTCAAAAAAAGTAAAAAAGACATTTTTGACAACTATCGGATCCGAAGAGTCGTATTTGTACTTATAAAATCTATATTGTCCTAACCAAAGTATTAGACCATTCCAATTATATATAATAATTTAATAATAAAGGCTTTAATTAAAACTTTTGGATGCAAAAATCTTAAATGATGTTTTAGCAGCAGTTTTTTAAAAGAATTTTCAATACCCCTACGCCAAAACTATTGTATTTGATGGGCAGTTTTAGCTTTTTAAATGTTATACAAATACATTGTTATATACAACAAATGGAACTTGCCGTAATACCTAATATAATAACCCTTATTGCCTCATTTTCAAGTGATGATGCTTTTCCCATAATTACAAAATAAGATCTAAAATTATGACTAATTTTATAATTCTAGCACAAAATGATTATGTTGGGGGTTTTAAATGCCCGAAATGTCAAAGTTAAGAATTCACAGAATAATTTTGACGTAGATTTGAATAAAGTTTACGATATCAATATTTCTTGCTCAATACAAAAAAGTTTAGGTATAGAAAATTAGGTTGAGCGTGGTTCGTAATAAACGTGTATATATATATATATATATATATATATATATATACACACAATATTAGACGAGTCACAATAAATATGATTATATACTTACGTGTATATAATTAAAAGAAGAATCGGGCGATTCACATAAAAATAATATCTAAATCGAATAAGACGGAATGATACTATTTAGGGATATCATTACGAAGTTAGATAACAATTTAATAAGTTACCTTTAATTTACACCATGAAACAAACTAAGATAATTCCATATCTATTATCACCATTGCCGCATCACTCTAGACCCAAACAGATATGCACTGCAGGGTTGATGATGACTTTTGCGCATCACGTTGAACAGGTCGAGTACTTGCGGAGCCGTGCCGAGTGGTGGCCTTTGATAAGTTTCATAAAACAGAACGTAGGAGGAAAATGAGGATTAACCCGCAATATATTATTATTTTAGGAAGTAATTTATTATTTTAGTGTGAACAAAATTATTGAAGATTTTATGTTAATATCTAAAACAATATTTTTTCTGCGTAAATAAAGATACCGCCGAAAATTCAGAAAATTATTTTAATGTTATTATGTTGAATATTCCTGGAAAATTAACAAATAATTTTTAATGATTCACTATTTATGTAGAAAATATATTGCTCAATAAATTACTCGCAGGTTAATGATCCTAATGAGTATCAAACACGGAACCACGTAAAAAAGTCACAAGCAACAAAAGCTTAAATGCAAGCAAAATTTTTTATAGGATCAGATTGAACCGTAATTCACATAGAATATCACAATGGTGTTTTCATATTCTAGAATAAAGTAAAAATACAGGTGAAATTTCGGTTTCATTTACTACAATTGAACTAGGCTGTTAGAAACAAGAATGCGACCCTTAGTATTTAAAGGGTGTTGATAAAACAAAAGAACAAAAACGCTATAAATCCCAAATAGTTATGGATTATTTTATTAACTTGTGGTTAAAGACATGAGAAAAGGTATTCAAACGTGATTGAGTCGAAATGGAAACATAGACAAAATTCATTAATAAATTTAACGAATCGAAAATATATATAGAAAAAAAATAAACAAAATGTAGGTTAGAATAAGTATAAAGAAGATCTACGCCCTTCGCCTTAATCATGAAATTATTCTTTAAGTCAATGGGAATAATGTCAATTTAACCAGATTCTAACACCCAGAAATTTTGTGTATTTTTCAAACTTGTCTATAATAAATTAGATGGGAAATCAATTTCGTATCATTCTCAAATTTAATGTGTAAAGACGGATCATAAAAATTTAAAAAAATTATGAGTGAAATTTCATATGAATTTTGAAATTTTGGTGTAATGATGTCCGCTGGATGCAAGAAACAAAATTATAACCCGAATTCCATACGTCTAGGGATCTAGAGATATGTATTTCAAGGTTGCGTTATCTTTAAATTTAGTTATACGATTATATATATATAATTATTTTTATTTTCTTTAGGTTCTTTACCACGACCTAGGTTTCGTTCTTCAGGTGGGCTATTAGCAAAGATTACTCTTAGGAACATCCAACATGTGTGACCATATGTTATTATGATTGAGCGAAACGTAATGTATCCCAAGATCCATAGCTTACCTTAATTCAAATCATTAACTATGTCCATATTAAGCTATTTAAATATCCTATTAGGCTGTTTAGGTGTGATGGAATAGCAAACATTCAAACACACTTTTCTTTGTATTAGGAAATGAAGTCGTCAATAAGAATCTATATTTTGCCACAATACCGCTATATTTTATGATCATACTGCTGGTCGTAAGCCAAAATATACGTATCATTGCAGGTAATACCCGTAATCCCTACGCTGTGTCGATGGAATGACAATCGCTTTGCATAAATTGTGGCACCAGTGGTGCTGCTGCCTGTCACTTTTCTCTGGTTTGTTAGCTACGCGAATACACATATCACTCCAGCTCCACTCGACGAGTGGCCGGGAATCGAATCTTGGTCCTGGCGGTGCACCACGCTCTCAAGATTGTAAACATTATAATCAACCAATAAACTACAGTGACGGCATCATGTAACTTTAGACGGGTTAACGATTTTAAAAACCGTTTAACTTGAAGGTAACTCTGGAGACACTATTATAATATGTAAACGTTTTCGATTTGAATCACAACTTTTAAATAAACAAATTACGCAATTATAAAATTGGAGTCAGGCAGAAGTTTTTGGTTAATTTAAAGTGTACATGTAAGTATTTTCAACACCAACTTCTTTTTAATTATTTTTAAATAAAACCAATTAATACGAAATAACAATATAGTCTTACTTTTATCTGCGTAACCTCTATCTGGGCTTCGAATATAATTTACTATGCAGGCAATAAATTAAACTGTTCCCTTGCTGTGGGATCATATAAAAAACAGTGACCTGTAATTACATAACACGAAATCAAAATAAAACACCTTGAAACATGCAAGAATCCATAAAGAAATACAGACGTTCTGTTGGAATCGTGTTCATATCACGCATCGAAAGCTTTTTTTGTAGGGTATCTGACTTTGTAGGTGATTTACGTTTCAATGAAGATGTAAAAACTTTTCCATGCATTATATTTGATATTATCGATAGGTAATATTTATGTTGTTATTATGCATTATTAAGGGTTAAATTCTGGGTACAGAAAAAAAATATTGGACAATTGTTCCTATTTTTACACTAATGAGAAAATTGTTCCTATTTTTACATGAATGAGCATATTGTGGAAAATGAGCAATCAAGATTTTATATGGGCATGGACATAAGTCATGTTGTGCGGTAATTTTTTTAAACTTGGTGCTGATTTGTTTACTTCAACACAAAATGTCTTCATTGGTTATATAAGAGAGTTCAGAAAATAATCTCTCGGTCTTATGGACCGATCGACGCTTAGTGCGCCTACACATGTTTCTCGCACGAATATACAGTGTTTACTAAAGTTAAGCTAGCAACAAGTTGGATAGCCAGCAAAAAAATCGGTTTCCTAGAATTTCCGAAAAAAGAAATAAACACGAAAAGGTATTTCGTCAATCCCACGGACCAACCCGTGGGTATAGAAAGGTTAAGTTAAAGTTATAGACGCCTGCCAAAAGAGTAAAGAAAGTAATAATATTTTTTCTGCGTAAATTCGTCATCAATGACTAATTCACTTTATATAATAAGACTAATGTTTGAAAGTGAAAACCAAAATTTCAAACCATTTTCATAAAAGGGAAGCAACTGCAAAATCATATTATAAGTTTCCATGTATATTGTCTGTGTACTTCCACGTAATTTATAGTGAAAGTTAAAGAAAAAAAATTATTACAATAAATTTACGGAAATAGAATATGTTTACGGAATAGTAGTACGGAGTAGTTTAATTTTTTAGAATATTTTTAGTTTTTTTTTCTCTTTTTGGTTATTTTTCACATAATTATTACTACTTACTATATTTCTCTTAAGAACAAAATAAAACCTTTAATAATTCATATAGTTGTAGACGAATTTCTTAACATATCTATTTTGTCAGATTAGTCTATATTTACTAATACTTTTATATAACAAATAATTTCGTTATATTTTTAAATACATATTTAACGAAAAAAAAACAAATCAAACTTGATCTTCCAATTGTCATTTCTAAAAAGTTTCTAGATATCAATGCATGAGTTTCGTTTTCACACCAACCCGTTATATCTACAAACCCACTATGTATTCAAACATTTAAACTGTGTTATTTCACAAGGTAAATTCTCGTTGCATGGTGCGCTTGTGCCTCGTGTGCTTTGCTGAAGCATGTAGAGCAACATGATATTATACTCGAACACGATCCTCCTCATATACTATAAAATATATATGGAAATGACATTACTATAAGCGAGAACGCAAGTTCGCAGTAGAATTTATAATATTATATTGAAGAAATTCTGTATATTAGGTGCAGTGTTTAAATACTTTCCACTTGATGACTTATTTTATGTCACTACATTTCAGTTTGTTTCCAAACTTTACAAAATTATCTGACTTTTCTTCAACTTCTACCTGTGATTAATTTCATCATGAAAGTAATTTTATTATTTTATTCTTCACAACGATAGTTATCGACTTGTTTTTTATCTCTTGCCCGTTCGAAAATTGTTCGAATTTATATTTTATTCCTATGATTTAGGAAATCTTAAATTCAGTTTCGACTCAAAAATATTTCTTTTACTAAATTCTTAGTTCTTATATGTTATAGCATTATACAGAAACTTATATAGATACTTTGGATAGTCACAACCTTCACTTTCGCTGCTCATTATTAATTTACAGAAGTATATACTTGTAAATACGAATTTAAAACAAATTTTCTATAGATTTGTATAGAAGCAAACTGATTAAATAAAATTTAGACTTTATTCGCGTATCCCATAGATGTATCATATTTGTTATCTTTTTAAAACTTGAATAAATACTAAATTTTATCGTCACATAAAATTTTGTCATCTACACAACCTGAAGATTTCCGACTTATTTCTAAAAAGAATATTTGTACTTAAAATTCTTAGGCCTTATCCGTCGGAATACTTTGCTTTTTTAGTACCAACAAATGTCTTTTTTATTTATGAATGTCTCATAGCATATATACTCTGATTGTGTGTGTATATATCATAAACGTTATTAAAGCACTTAAGCCCATTATTTTTGAGCTCTCGACTTCTCCAGTCCATTCACCTCTGAAGCCAAATAAGCTAAATTGCTTGGAAACCTACTGAAAGTATTTTAATATACCTTTATACCTTATGTCATTTAACTCAAAACTTAAGAGCTGAAGGTAACCTATTAAATATTTAAATAATTTTTTATAAGTGGATCAATCGCGTAGTTAGTATCGTAAAGGAGATGTTTTTTCTACTGCTATTTTTGTTTATTTATTGTATTTTTGGCACTATCTATAGTAGCACATAGATTATGTTAATTATTCTCATGCTTATTTTCATATTGATTTTTATTCTCCAACAACCACCACCGATCACAAGCTGTAAGCTTTAATATTTTATGGTAAAAAGCTTCTTTAAACATCCAACTATTTAATTTCTAAGATACTCTGCAATTTTGTAGTAAAGTGAATCCAATTTTAGTACAATACACTGCATAATTAAATGAATTATATAAATTTAAAAATTATTTGTCCGTTTATGAGATACTTTCTGAAACTTACTCACTTTCCTTATTATCAATCATAGCACCATCTTATACAAACTTTCTTCTACTGTTGAAGCCATAATATTAAATGGAGAATGATTCAATTGGATATTGAAGACAGAAATTTACCTTAAAAACTTCCAAAATAGTTTTGTTTAAAAAATCGAATTCAATAATTTTCCCTTTCACATATACATATACTACACGAGATACAAACTAATACGAGATTAATTGCAGATTACATATAAATAGTGTAGTATTTTTGACTAAATTCACCCTACTTTTAAAATTATTTTTAGTCAGTGTAACTTTAAGACATTTCATAACTATTAACGCTAACTTTACCAGCCTTATTGCGGTCTTTTAGTCCTAAAAACGTCATGTTTCCTATATCTACGAACATTTTACTCTTCCTTGTAACTCAAACTATCACTAATTAGCTTTCAAAGTATATTTTTAAAATCATAGTCTTTACGAAACACTTGAAGTGATAATGTTATGACAGTGCTAAAATTGTTTCATTTAAATATTATAATTCTAATTAAAAGTCGCGACGTCAATTATCTTTCAAAGCTTAAAGAGGAAATGTGTGAAAATAATCTTTATAAATAATTCATTTTATTGTTAATAGCAAAGTATGAGCTTCATTTTGGTACTTCATATCGTTTAGGAGGAATTATCTTTTTAAATTATTTCCTTACGCTTGTAAATTATTCACTGGATTTATTTTTACAGGAAATAATAATAAATAATATGAAGATTTGTAAAGAATTTAATAAGAATGTTATCATCTTCAAATTTTTAAAATTTTTTATACATAACTTAGGGCGTAGGGAACATTCTTGACATGAGTTCTACATATGATAAAAAGATTAGGAACTTATACAATTTCAGAAGACCTTCAGCATATTTGAGACTTAAGTTCCCTTTTATTATTAAGTTAATTCTTTGCCAAATATAATTGCTCATAAATAATGCAGCTTAATAAATTTGAATACAGACAACCATAAAAAGAAACTGTTTTTAAAAATGAAGGCAAATTTTGTAAAATATGTCTCAATTCTATTATATTAATTAAAACATTTAACGTTATTTTAGAAATCAATAAAGACTGCACTAAAAAAAGCAAATATAATTCTTATTATTATTATCTAGGTCTAAGACAAACCTTACGTGATGATTCAAGTATCCCACGCACCTTTTAAATTGTTGGTGTTTTATATCGGGATAAGGAAAAAGTTGGTTGGTCTACAAGCAGCTTACTTTTTTTTGTTTTTTCTGCAGTATTTCTCCACACAAAGGGATCTTTTTCTCTATATACTCGTAATTTTTCTTACGATATTAGAAAACAGCCGTAATATGTAAGACATATAACTATCCCCAAGCTATTCCATTTATCATTTTAAAAATTTCGTAGCCATATGGAAGAAAAGTAAAGATTTTCATTTTGTTGTCTCCGTCTGTCTGTCTCTTTGTCACAACAACATAATCTTTTTTAGTCCAAGACTAATTGTGATAAAAAATTTTGTAGGAAGATTTTTATTGAAATGAAGAAATAGAATTTTCCAATTTATATTAATAATTTAATACAGAAAGGTAAAGTTCGATATCTTTCTGTATATTGAATTTGGGGTTAAACCATTTTATTTATGTTTGCTAATTAACTACAATATCATTGAATATATCTGTCAAAGGCTATCGAAAATGTGTTAGGATATTTACGTAATTGCATAATCTGTGACATGAATTTTCAATGATTCTTCAGTGCACCCCGTTTTTTAAATTTTAGTAGTGTTTGTCAAAACACTGAACAAATTGGAATAACGGTGTGTTGTGAGTACTTAAATTCAACATTATTTTCGTTACGTTAAGAGACATTAATAAATAAGAGATGTAGGCAAATAAATTATATCTTATTCGTACCTTAAAATATTTTAATTAATACGGCTATGTAAGTAGTCAAAAATAATATAAATATTATAAAAAGTACTTTTATTTATTAAGTTAATGATTTATTATAAATCAGTTATCTATGGATATATGTTTAACTCTGGTACTTTTTAAACATTCGATATGTGCATGCACGAAAAGTATAATAGTTTACGGTATAATATGAAAAACAATTAATAAAACAATGACGTGTACCGAAGGACATTCGTGGATGTTCTAGACAGCTGAAATAAATTATGATTCATTGTCTCATATGATAGTAACTAGCATAAACGTTAGAAAACTGAAGACAATCGACAAAACTGTTTAACAATTTAAAGTATTTGCATAATAAAACGTCGCAGGATTCCTTTGAAAAAATTTTAAAATTCCCATGGAATTTGAAGGGAATTACATTTGATCACGTCCAATGTCAAAGAAAAATCTATTAAATTATGTTTCAAAATTTTCCTCCATATAGAAGTTACTTTATGCATAGACCAGATTCATATACTTTCAGTAGAAGTATTGGTAGACGCATCATAGAAACACTAGCTTCAGTAGAATTATTCGTTTCAAAGTACTAGAAGGTTGAACAATTTACATTTATTGACACAAGCCCTCTGGCAGTTTTTGATGTGATCGTATAATTCTAGATTATCATCTATAACCCCATAGAGATTCCGTACGAAAGATATATTTTCAAGTACCATTCCATTTAACACATAATTCTGCATTAAGTTGCAAGTAAGCGAAATTCGTTATCATTAAGCATTGACTGAAATTAAAGTATCGTTCTTTGCTCATTGAAATACTGAGTTGATATCACGTTGAAAAGCCTCACAATTTGATTTATTTACTACTCACAAAAATAGTTTGAAACCATCGGCAAATAGAAAGCATCGAGCAGTGCTCATAATTTAGGGTAGTTAATTAATTATGATGAGATACAACAGACGCCCTAAATTATTACCTTGAATAACACCAGATTGAGTAATATAAAGCTATAATTTAAAATTTGTAACTGGGCGTATTGTTTGTGAGCTCGAATTATTACATAGATGCCAAAAAAATTACTAGGCCATACTAGCGTTTAATAATTTTATTAATAGAATTTCATTGCCGACTTTGTCAAATGTCTTCATGAAATCAAAATAAGCCACACCTACCCGACGTCCACCATTTACCTTCCAAGCTACACAATCCACGAAATTGGTGAGCTTAGTGACGGTATGCGGTATACGACAGAAATTGCACTGCAGTCCCCGAGTATTAAATTTCGAAATAAGTACGGTGATGTAAACATTTGGAAATACTTAAGCAAATATGGATAATGCTACTAAAGAACTATACTTTTTTACATCATACCTGGAATCAGACGTGAGAATAGAATATCTACTTCAGTTTTGAGTATAATTTTAAGAAGCACGTCTCACAATAATTCCACTTTCCATTAGCAGTTACTTGATGCTGGGGCTTCATTTCGCAAGGTGATGGATTGATTATTAATACCTAGAGAGAGAGATCGTATGAATCCAGATAGACCAACTTTTCTAATGTCGGGATTATGTTTACACGGACTCTGCATCATTCATTGAACGTAGCATCGAAAACAATTTCCTTCAACTTCAATTAACCGTGAAGCAGTTAAAATAGTTCATATTTAGAAGAAATACAAACGTTATATATGAATGGACTGAAAAATAATAAAATTTATGTTTTTAAATCTTTCAATAAAATAACATTCCTTTATTGATGAACTTCAGTTATATATTCTCTTTCAAGAAAAAAAACCCAGATGCAAAAAAAACTTTTCTAGGTGATATTTCCAGATCGAATTTTTTATAAATCCGACACAAAACATAAAGAATTCTTTATATCTCAAATACATTTTATATTTTTGTATTTCGAGATAATTGCAGAATTTATTAATTTTTTTGAACCATTTTACTCTAGATGTTGGTTTTCTTATTAGTATAATACAAACATAATTTTAATATTATCAAAACATATCCATTAAAGGTTTATTTTAATGTACTTGCACATTATGTATAGTATAAAATTAACAATAATTTCATTTTACATTTCAGTATAATAAATATATAAATTTTTATACATAAATTTTTACATTACACCAACCTCTAAAGAAAATTTAACAGAATATTAAAATAATTGCGCGAATTTAATTACAAGTGATATTTGACAAACTAATGAAATAAAACTTAAATTTTCCTAAGATGGGGGAAGCGTAATGTGAAGAAATCAAGAAATATTTTCAGGTATTAATATTCCGCTTCTTTACATGCATGGACAATAACGTCGAATTACTTAAAATTAATTTTTTTTATTCAGTTTTAGGGATGAAAAATATTTAAATCTAGAATTATGCTCGGAAAACTTCCTGTCAGATTTCACTAACAATTTAATTAATTTTAAAACGAAAACAAAATATTAGTATTTAAACTTATACATCATATTTCTGAAATTTATATAGAAAAGTACACACTACTTTCAACTAACTTCTCAAGTAATAAGTATAACTTGATAAACTTCGTAAATTTTCGGATATTTAACATGAACTAAAAACCAAATATGTGCAAAAATGCACACATTATTAAAATACAAGGTATGTTGGAAGTGCATTCGGGTCACGAAAATTTTCAAAGCTTTTAAGTGAATTTGTGAACGAATTTATGAGCAAAATGTGATTCTAAATTCAAACGAAATTTGAAATTCTGTAACCTACGTGAAAGTTTAGGGGTGATGTTGAACATCTGTGTTCGAACGAAAGTTCATACATATTTAATGCGGTTGGAAATTCGATGTCGTTTGATATTCGATATCGACTATTTGACCTAATTTACTTACGTATCGATAGAAACGTTTTATTAATTAAATATCTTTATTTACTTGGATATTTACGGACACTTTTACGTTATATTTAGTATTAATGATTCAACCGCATGGTCACGAATGAACCAGCCGAATATCGAAAAATTAAGTCAATTGTCCTGCTGTGGACTAATTATTCTTACCTTAATGTACAATAAGTAATACCAATGCGCTTTATCGGACTATTCTGGCGAATTTTCCTCGTTTATATTACTTGCATAGGTTTTGTCTTTTGAAGAATTTTTATTGACACATAATATTAAATTTTCTTAGTTAATTTGACCCAGCTATATTATACGCCATTTAGTCTCGTATTTGTCTATCACCACGTTTTTTTTAAAGTTTCTAAACTATTTTTTTATTGCACAATACTTTTTCCTGCTCATAAACTACTCTGTCATTTCTGTCATATTCATTTAAATTGGCTCTTAAAGTGTTAACTAGAATTTCATATTTTACGTTAATCATGATTTTATGATATTTATATATTAGTGGATATATATTCATATATATTCGTCTCTATTTGTTAATTTTAAAAACCCTTCATCATATATTGCCAATCAAGCTATATTTTAATATTTGGGTATGAGTTTGCCTTCATCACATATTCCAACTATTTATTCATTTTTATACTCTGTAAAGTATTGGTAGCACGTAACAAAATGAAAAATGACAGTTCTTTTATAATAATTAGCTATGCTGTTATAATTAAATAATACTGTTTGAAAAATTTGTCAAATATACGATACATAAATGTCATAATCAATGTGTTTTAATGTTACCTTAACAGTTTCTGAAATTTAAAATTATATAGATAAGCAGAAGGACACACAAAAATTAGAAAAATTAGAAAATACAAAGATCAGAAAATACATTTATTTTTTTGTTAAATTTCAGTACTTAGAAGTGAATCTGTATAAATGGACATATTTTTTTCTTTTTCCATGATTCTCTGTAGCTGCTATTGACAATGAATTTAATAATACGAGTTTATGAATCGAGAGCTGTGATCCAATCTCTGAAAGGTTATATTTATTTAGAAAATATATTAATACTTGTGGATGGTATAAATGCGAAGCGAATTCGAATTTGGCTTTATTATCTGGAGTAATTAAATATCAGGTAAAAGAACCTCTTTCTTTGCTTCTCATTTCTATTTCCCACTGATTATCTGAACGAATTAAGCTTACGTATTTCAAATAAGAAACTTTGTGTATTTTTTACTTTATCGTTAAAAAAAAGCTTTGTATTCTATTTTATTCAAAGTGTTTGCATACTTTTATTAAGTATCTTTTATATGCACCTTTTAGTTTAACAATTAGTCGTATTTTATAACAGTATCACCATTCTGACTTATATAACTAAATGTGACTTAGTTACAGTTAATAATATTTTTTATTGTCGCTGCTTGCATATAAAATTATGTTTATTTATTTATACACGTTTTATTAAAACTAATTTGCGTCTAAATGAATGTAAACATTATATTATAATGTTAAAATATGTTTAGACAGAAAGTAAGCATTGACAAATCTTCGGAAGAACAACGAACTTTGAGAACACGGTCATTCCATCTTCTTGACAACTACTAAAAAATATTTTTGTTAAAAAAACCATAATGCATACATTTTGTTAACTAAATAACAATTTTTTATCTCATTATCTTGGAGTAAATTTATTTAAAATAAATTAATCCTTTCCCCCCTAATTTTAATCGACAGCGTAGAGCTTTGTGTCTAAAATATTTGCCATTTGAAGCTAGTTATAGCGTCACAGAATATCCCTTAAATGGCGTTTAAAAAATTTTTGTTATACGGTTTTAATATCGTGTTTCAAATATACTTCTTTTTTAATATAGTTAAAAAATTTAACTTGTGCATTTGAAGTCCATACTAAATTTAGGTTTAATTCAATCTATAAAAAGTTTTTATGAAAGAACAAATGGACATGCATATTAGTAAAAGGGATATTTTATTTTTTTAATATTACGAAGCAAAAGACACCTGAAATTATTTTTTAAGTTATATTTATCTTTAAACATTTTTCATTTTCTTTTAAAATTTCACAAATATTGTCGGTTATGTATAATATTTACTAAATGATTTAAAACAAAGGCCACCTTACTCAATTTTAAGTACAGAATTTGTTCAAATTAGGATTGTCTTTGTATAATCCATTATTTAGTCCTCTGCTTTTTTAATAATATTTACTTCAAATGATAACAAATACAAGTTCCAGAAATAAAAAATTTACTAAATTAATATTTACTTCAAAGGATAACAAATAAAGTTCCAGAAATAAAAAATTCATTCAAACAAAATACCAATGGCATAATAACTCATTAATTGGTAGCTCACTGATATCTATTTCCGTTGATGTAAAATGGTTAATTGGGAATGGAATGCCCAGTATTACTAATATTTATGTTTATTAAAGCTTTATTTAATACAATTTGTCTACTTATATACTTAATAGTTAATTTAGTATTATCCGGACTTGTTCGGGTGTAAAAACAAATCTTACAACTTCTTACCATGCTTTAGATTGGAGTATTCATTTACATCACTCCTCAAACATACGGCTACGCATTATCAGATTAAGAACACTGTCGCGCACTATTAGTTTGCGGAATGAAGTTTGTTTTATGATTTAATATTTTTCCTTCCCACATGTCGAAAGTTAAGAGTTGTTCTTTGGATTGAGACCAGAAACCTGAATTTTTAATCCAAAAAGCCATTTTTGGATTAAAAATCCAGGTTTCTGGTTGTAATATCGAAAATAAGTTCGCAATAAAATATAGTTTTTCGATAAATTTTGAAATGTATGTCACAGATTTCTATTTTCGTTAGTACGTTGCTTCCAAAAATATTACTTTTTCCAGTATCATTCAATCATATTTAATAGAAAATTTATTGCGAGGAAAGCGATATGTAATTTTTAATCGATGTTGATTTATTAATTTTAAATAAGTTGACATTTGGCGTTCGGCAAAAATAATATGCTTATTTGTATACGTTTTTATTTAATATTGTTAGGGTTATATAATATTAAAACTAATCAATATTATGTATTAATTGATATCTGTATAATTGACATCTTTGCTCATCTGAAGTTATTTTAATACCACGACACCTAAGTTATGGTAAAGAACTTAAAGAAAGTAGAAATAATACTACTTTACATAATTTCATTTCATTGTGGATTATGTATTAAATTAATTCAAAAGTATACATTTTTATTATTATAAAATAATATAATGTATGCTGGTGCATATGTCTCATTTTTTTACACCGAATGATGAAAATATAATTTCGATACTACGCCTAAATACAATTTTTGTTGGAATTGCATATTATGGTGTATTTTTAAAGATCAATAAAATAAAAAAATAAATACATTTGTGCATCAAAGTTGTATCCGCAACGCACAATTTTCCTATTTTATATAAAGTCAATATCGGGCACATATTTTGAATTCATTGAATGATTCTGTTTACGGTTTATTTCCATTTTTATTTCAGCAATATAACCATACTGCTGATACCAGTTGTTACGTCTGTCTGTACACGTGATATTAATCCAAAAATAACAAGAAAATATACAAAACTGAAACTTATCATAGAGGTATTACAAATATTTGATAAATTCAGCGTTTGCGATTCATAAATTACTATCAAGTAATTCTGCTACCAATTGGTTCTTGCTTAGAATTGGTAGAAAACAGTGTGCTGCGTTAATTGAATGCAACTAAAATTATGAACGGAAAATTCTCTATCTTAATGTGTAAAATGTTTGTATTTTATTTGTTAATATAACGTCTTTAAATCACAAAAATTTCAAAACACTTAAAATACAGTTTATTTTCAATGTAAATTTAATCCATATCAGTAAATGTAAACAAAAATAATTTAATTAACGTAACAATTTTAATGCTGTTATATCTATATTTTCTTGCTTTGATCCATTACTAGGCTTTACTTGCGACTTCGTTCGCGTAAGGGAAATGGGATAATGGAATATTTTTTCTTGACTTTTATCTTTTTTTGGTTACTTTTTTATGTTTACAATTAAGTTACATTTTCTGTTGCGTTTTTTTTACGTTTCTTCTCAATTTATATAGGTTTCTTTATATGCTATATACTATTTTTTGGGAGTAAAACGTCTCGGTTTTTCGGAGTTTCTACTCTGGATTCGGGTAGTCCTATTGTTGAAAAAAGCATTTTGATCACGTATCGATATTCTAGAAGCTTACCCCTGGAATTATTATCGTAAAAACAAATGAATACCGGGAAATATAACCACTCAAAAGCAAGTTGCACAGTAATCGGAATCATTATTAAGCACAAAATATATTTTTCGCAAACCTTACTGGCTCATGTATGTTCTGGACAGTCAGTGCACATGTATGACTAGAGATATTAGAGATAATACTTGAAGGACTATAAATTTAAAAATAATTTGTGTATTTAAGATATATTAGGTTGTAGTACATACAATACTAAAAAAAATATTTTATAACCAGACGTTTAAATTAATATAATGTTATTTTGCCAGGACTAAGTTATTTATATAATATTTGTTACAGGTTTTTTCTCCAAATATACCGAAAGTTTATTTGGATATAACGTACAGAACAAATATTATTGAAAGTTGTCTAATAAGGGGTAAACAGACATAAACAGTTTAATTTTCTGTATGTATGTTTCCATTACTAAAAATAGAAAATTGTTGTAACTGATATTCTTAAAGTTTTTGTTATTTATCGATATTATTTAAGGGTGGCGGTAACTTGATTCAGAGATATATCTTTTTCTCAGGTAAAATTCAATATATTGAATGGGAAAACTGAATATATCTTAAAAATTCTCCTCCTCCTTGGCGTTTTGCTTAGATCTCCACACCAATGCACTTGATACGTGTCGGTGGACACTTACCCGCTCACTCTACCGGAAAAATATCACGGACCCTCTGATGTGGCGTAGTTTTGAAGTTACTGAATGCTAGTGGTATTATGTGGAAATCAAATACTAGCTTTTACTTTGAGTTTTGATGTTTGTAATTAATGATATTAAAATAACAGTCAAATCTGAGTTACCTTCTCCTTTTTAATGAAAGTTTTTAAAATTAAAAAAAAACAAAATTTTATTGTTTTTAATATCATGGTTAAGGCTTTAATGGGAATTGAATGATTGCTTTTAAAAATGCTGCATTTCACCTAAAAATTGTAATGATAATGCTATTTTAATAATAAATATTGCCAAAAATACACAAAAACTTCTTAGGAAAAACAATAAAGGCAAAATAAAAATTAAACAAAATTCTATCTTTCTAATTCAAAAATATAATTTTTTTTCTTAAATAAAAAGGTATATTATTTAAATAAATAAATTATTCTTATCTTTTGCTTTTACTCTTTATTTATGAAATATGGAAATTGATTTAATATATATTTTTCAAATTTTATTATAAATTTTAAATTTGTTTTACCCGTGTATTTTTTTCCAAATCCTATGAATAGTATATTATATTTACTGCATCACATTACTTGGTGAGTTCTTAAATAGGTAAATAAATTTATAAATCAAAAATAAGAAGAAAGCTTTAGGCTAGTAACAATTCATTGGAAGATATGGTGAGCACTATTCATAGAAAGATATGATGAGTGCAAAGGCGAAATTAGTTTCAAAGTGTCAACGTTGTACAAAACTATGAACACACTTTTATACATCAAAGAACAATGACTACTATATATTAGGGCATAATCCTAACCCCTAAACCCGTTGACACGGGTTGATACAACGAAAAAATAAAAACAGTTTTTGTCACTTGTCATCCTCAGATTCAAATTTATCCGCAGTATTTTTTTATTCAAATCAATTTCGTGCGATATCAAAAGGAGAAGAAGTTTCTTTTATATAAGCCGATAAAATATTTCTGTAAATTATTCATAAATATTCCGACTCTTTCATTTTTAGCTTTTTTGTCCCTGTTACGTTGATTAAACTGAACGAGGGTCGTCTTCAAAATTAAACAGGCCACTTTTAAATGTAAATATCATACCTTTATTTTCCTTAAAGATTGCCCACTTTGATCAAGTAATTTCATTATTTTCTTATTACATTCTTTAGTTGATAACCTACAACATAATTTAGAGTATATAATAACATCATAGCCTATAGTGGTCAAGAGCTCCATAGCGAAATGCTCAAAAAATTACTCACTACTTCTTATCAGCAAATTCATTTTCTGTATTTGGGTTAAACAGGAAAGGCAGTTTGTGTTGAAGTAAAAATCCTTTCATTGCTCATTTTACACAATGAAACTCATTCGAGTGAACATCACACATTATTTTCCATTTAATATTTGTCTGGACACCAAATTATTACCCTGACATCTAATATTAAACGCGATCCGTATGAAAGTTCTTGTATCTCTAAGTAAGCGTGAATTTACATTTTACATATACATACACATTTACAACATAACTTTTTCTTGAAAACTTTCAATGTGAGATAATAACACGATTCCAACTTAATGAGCACATATTTTTTCATCGATTCGTGCATGTTTCAAGGTATTTTATTTCGAAATTGTGTCATGTAATTACAGGTTAAAACTAAGGAAACAGTTTAATTTATTACTTAAACTATGAAGTATAATCGAAACCGTGTTAGATGTTGCGGCGATAAAAATGAAGTTATATTATTACTTCATATTAATGGTTTTATTTAACGATGAACAATAAGAAGTCTGTGTTGGAAATATTGACTCACATTTAGTTGTTTAATTTTGACATCTGATGCATATATATATATATATATATATATATATATATATATATATATATATATATATATATATTTATAATTTTGATTTTCAAAGTGTCCAAAATCCCCATTAGTAACACTAACTCGGATTGTAGTAAGAAAGCAAAAAGTTTCTTTCTAACTACAGCCAAGCAATGAAGCGATTATATTGAATTTGTGATGCAAGTGACGAGATGGTGGAAATATGTGGGGAATTTAAATTCCTAATATAAAGAATAATGTGTACGAATGTTTGCTACTTAATCACGCATAAATGGCTGAACAGATCTTTAAGAAACTTGGTATGGATATGCTTACTGATTTTAATTAAGCTATATGTTAGTTTATGGGTTAAAATATTTCAACCCGACAAAAAGCATAAATGTTCTGCAATGAATTATAAATTGGCAAAGCCGATACAAATATGAACTTGGCGATTGATAACCAATACCTGTAATACAATCGTTTCCCACAATAAAAATAACACATACTCGGAGATGCAAAACCGCATATAGGATATATGTGTGTGTGCGCGAGTATGATTGCATGTGTGAGTACAATCGTGCGTGCGTGTGCGCGATCATTAATTTGTTTGTTTATTGTATGGATAAGCATATTATATGTAATTTGAGTTTTAATAAATGTGATAATTTAAAGATATGCTTAAGGTTTATCCCAGTAACAATTACTAAAACAGCGTTATAAAAGTAATATTGTTAAAAAAAAGACGAAAGTACTATATTACCCGAACACTGTAAAGACATATACTACAACTTATGTACTATCTATCCAATATAGTTTCGATAACTTTTAAAGAAACAGCGTTGAGGATATCAACGATGGAGATAAAGTAACTTTTGTCATTAATCAACTAATTATTATTGAAATATAACCAGCAATTGTTTTTCGAAAGAAAATAATTTTTAGAGTATTCTTATAACAAAAACCTTTATAAATATTTTAATCGCCTTTTTTGAGCCAGCTTGGCGTTAGACGAAGGTTTTATTTTAATGCTAAATAAAGATGACACTAATAGGGCTCGTAATTTAAATTATGTTGATATATTATTAACATATCCTACCAAATTTGAGCCTACCTACTGAGTTTATTTAAACAAAGTTAAATTATGAACTGAAATTACTTTACTAAATAAGGCAACTAACTGCATTAATTTTGTCTTTACAACGCCTGTGAAAATTAGTGTTTTTAATTATATTAATTGCACTTTATCACCCAATAGTGGTTTTAGCCTCATAGCTTTTTTGGTCGCTATACAGGCAGCCATAAATTCTGCCTCAGTCGTAGATAAGCTTACTATTCGTTGATGTTGAGTATACCAGGTAATGGCAACCACAATATTTAAGAAATACATACCCAGTAATTGCCGTCTTGACTCAACGTTGTTTGTATAATCAGCATCACTCTATCCAATTAATTGCGTAGTGTCAGGGCTCGATACATAACATAGACCGTAATTTAAGTTTCCTTTAAATATTTAAGTATTTTCTTCAAAGTATTCCAGTGAGTGTGGTCATAAGAGTGTAAAAATCTGTTCTCCTGGCTTACTGCAAACAAAATTTCTCGCCTGGCTACGGTTGCTGCACGAATAAGTGATCCAATAGTTTCTCTATATCCATAGATCTATTCAGGTGGTTCATTAGGCTTCTGCGATTTGACATGTGGGTCTACAGGAACGTTATTAGAATTTGCATTTTCCATATTAAATTTCTTTAACATTTGTTCAGAATATTTAGCTTGGTGAATAAATATTTATTGCATCTTTTTATCTGCATGTCAACAAAATTTGTGGGTGAACTAGATTTTAAGTCAAAGTTTGTTTGAATTCATTTACTGCTTCCATCAATATAGATTTATCTTTATAGAATATTAAATCATCATCGACATAAAGACACAGGTAACATATTACCTTATAATGCTTTCCAATATGAACACATTATTCTGCTTCGCTTTTTGTAAAACCAATTTGTCTATTACTGAATTGAATTTTGTGTTCCAGTACCTGGGAGCTTCTTTAAACCCATAAAGAGAATTGATAAGTTTGCATATAAGGTCAGGTTTGCAGTCTAAGCCCTCAGGTGGACTCACTAGTATCTCTAACGTTAGTTCACCATAAAAAAAGCAGTGATTGGGTTATGTGTAATTTTTCACATGCTGTTATAGGAAGTAATAAACGTATAGAGTCATACCTGATTGTTGATGCGATTGTTTCATCACAATCCATAACGTCTGTTTGTGGATGTCCCTTTGCAAATTCGAGATTTATATCGGAGACCTGTCATATTTCCTTTATTGGTGTTTCGATAACTGTATTTGTTATATATTTTCTTCCAGAAGTGTCCTGATCAGAGTAATACTCATTTGTAATAATATTTGTTATGCTTGATGTGTCATTGCAGCTGTCATTTTCATTGTCGCTTATTGATTCTAATTGACTTGTTGAGTTTGGTAGATTTAGAGGAAAACCATCTCTTTTGGCTGTAGACTCTAGAAAAACTCTGCTCTTTTTAAATCTTCTAGAGGAAGAAATTATAAATGTATAGTCTTTAGTGTTTCACAGTATCCAATAAACTAAGCTTTCTGTGTTTTAGGATCCCATTTCCTCCTTTTCTCCCTTAGAAGTATTATTGCTTCACAACCGAAATCCCAATATTTGGCTTCTGTTTATATCATATTTCTTCTGGAGTTTTAAATTCGAGTGAACGAGTCGGATGTTTGTTATTAAGATAAGCAACTGTTTGTAATGGTTTGACCTAATATAGCTTAGGTACCAGCAAACATTTAGCTTTCTCTACCAGTATTCGGTTCATCCGTTCTGTGGCTCCATTTTGCTCGGGTTTATAAGGCGTAGTTCTTTGATACAGAATACCAGCATGTTTTAAATATTCTTTGAAGTTATTGTTATCCTATTCAAGATCATTTTCAGAGCAAACACATTTTATTTGACAGTCTAATTTTTTCTTCATTTGGTTTTTAAACTGTTGAAACTTATCTAGGGCTTCAGATTTTCTATGAAGAAAATAAACAAATCCCCTCTTGGAATACTTGTCTATAAAGATGATGAAATACTTGGCTTCTCCTAGTAATGTGGTCTCTCTAGTGCCACAGACATCAGAATGAACTAGTTCAAGTAGTTATTTAGCCCTTGTACCAGTATGTTTCATATGCAAGCGCGTTTGTTAGCCCTCTAGACATGTAACACAAGTTAATCTGTCTTTACTTGGATAAATGCACGCCATTAGTGTTGTCTTCGATTCTTTTGAGATCTTGAAAATTGAGATGTCCCACCCGTTGGTGCCTGAAATAAATATCTTGCTTATCAACATCAGGTATGTATGCATTAACAGAATATAAGTTCAGCCTGCACTTGTTGTTGATTAAGCTTACTGTGCCGATTACCTCATTGTTTTTATTTAGTATTTCACATTTTTTAATTAAACTTCACTTTACCACCATTTTAGAATTAAACTTCACTTTACCACCATTTTTGGTTATCTGACTAACTGATAGTAAGTTTGTTGCCAGTTCAGGAACAAATAATAAACTTTGCAGCAATGTCTTCTTGCATTGACATTTGTTGTCAGTCACGGCTAGACTAACATGATCGGAACTTTTCACTGTCAGATATTTGTCATTTGCTACCTTAATTGTTTTGACAAGTGGTATTTTCTCTTCTTGTAGATTATCATGTTTATTTATGTGGGTTAAAGCGCCGGAGGCTATTTACCCGGTATCACAGTTACTAATAGAAGCTGTAAAATTAGCGCCATAATTTGATCTTTTTGAATTCTTTTTTGGTTTAGACTTTTTCTTATATGTCCATATTTATTACAGCTAAAATAGTGAGGACCTTTAGGTTTATATTTCTTATAGCCTTTTTTATGTTTAGCGAAAAAAGCATATATCCTTCACTTTATTTTTACATCATGTTGTATCCTTCACTTTATTTTTACATCATGTAAAATTTTAGCCTCCATAGAGTCTGCACTAATCTTAATGCCGGAACTTTCGATGGCCAGAATGACGGATTTATATGAATCTAGTAGACCGGAGGATAGTAATGTGCTCAGCCACACATCGTCTTTACTTTAAACACTATGTTTCTCAGTTTATAAACCGTTGTTATTATTTTGCTCACATACGTGTCCTCTACGTGTTGATGATTCAGCTATATTAGTTTTACATAAGTTACAAAATAAGACCACAGGGCGTGTTAACCCGAAAACGTTGAAAGCGCGCTCCAAGTTATTCTTCACATCCTTGGCAGACTGGGATTCGTGAATGTGGACGTAGTTTGTCGAATCCACAAATGACATGATTTTGAATTTAGCTTTTACACATTTCTTTGAATTTACAGGTTCTTCATCTTCAATACAATTCCACAGTTCTTCGTGCTTGTTTTCACAGAAAATCTTCACGTAGAATCATTTTCGCGGCCGGTTAATTTTTCAATAATTTTTAATGTCACTGGATTATTTGAGGTCACCTTTGCATTTATTTCAAGAACTTTTATATGCAGGAACAGGACCACGATGAGTCGATGAGGTTATGTTTCTTTTTTGTAAGTTTTGTTGTGTTTATCAAACTCGTTTGTGCTGTCTACTTGAACCACCGAAGTGTCTGACTTTTTACTTTAAATCTGATAGATTTGAAGAAAAAGTGGGTCACGTCCGTGGATTAACACTGCTTTCAGTAAATTTATATATAACTAGGTATGGAACAAGAAATGTCACAGAGTAGAAAGAGCAGAGCGGGCACGCCATGGACAACGTATATTGCTTAGTTTTTTATTTTAATGCAATATAAAGATGACTCTAATAAGGCACGTAATTTAAATTATGTTGATATGTTAGTAATTTCTAAGAAAGTTTATGAGTTTTTCTCGCCTATCTTATTCGTCATAAATGTATTGAGACGTATTAAAAAAAATTTCTATATTTGTGTTTGATACATTTTTAAATTAGTCAAATTCAGTGTTTCCTAGTGGTATTTGTACTGTATATTGATAAAAGTTGAATCGTGCACCACCTAACGCTCTACCTTTGCAAAATGACAGTAATTTTTTTACATATACTGTAACGTCAGTGATACTATGGTTTCTAATGAAACACATAAATATACCGCAATTAAGGTAGAACGCTTATAAAAATCTCTCATGGTTATTTGATTCAATGACTTCTTTCGATTCAATTCTCGACGCGAATGCTGAACCTGTTCTGAACGTTTTGGAGTGGGCAAAAAACCCTAATTTTAAACTTCATTAGGAGCTTTGTGTTAACCATTCTCAAAAGCTAAATTTTATTGCTCGAAACATATTAACAATGAATAGTAGAGAGTCAAATTGAGGAGAGGAAAAATAAAAGCTCTGGTTTATTCATTCTGATTGCGTTAGATACAAATCATTCGATTATGCGATTTTGCCACACCTAGAGTTTTTTGTTGATAATTATTTATGTCAGTACTCCAAAAATTTATTTCAAGAAATTCATGTTTTACGTAACTCCGTGATTGGGAGTTTTTTATGTATTCATTTACAATTAGATTAAAAATTCGGTTCTGATTTTTTCCTATGGGGCATGAACAAATGTTTTACGACATTTAATAAAATTGAACGTTGGGTAACGTGTTTCTAATTGGTTTTAATTATATAATGAGTAAATTATCTATATATTATATAGAATTATTAGCCGTAAATTTAACATTAAAAAAAAAGATTTGGGAATTTGAATATTCATATTAATGTGTCTCATTTTTTGAAAAATGAAACATCAGCAAATCATAAAGAAATTCTCCCAATGAAAGCTTTTATAAGATACCTATATATATATATATATATATATGTATATATATGTATAAATAAATATATATATATATATATATATATATATATATATATATATATATGTATAAATAAATATATATATATATATATATATATACATATATATATATATATATATATATATATATATATATATATACATATATATTTATTAAAAATAATTTAAATTCTAATGACAACTAGCATTACCTGCTCAAAAGTTACTTAATAATTTTAGAGGTATCAAATTTTTGAAAAATTTACGAATTACTAATGTATTATAGGATCCTTTTGCCTATGTGCGTACTCACAATTTGACTTCTTCCTTATATTATGGACACTCAAGGTCTTCAAAGACACACCGCACCAAACCGTCTGATCGATTACGTTTGCGGGCTACAGTGAGCAGGGCGAATACCCACCGACCCGTATCAAGGGCTTCTCTTCGATAAGCAGCGGAGTTGAACGAAGTAGCAAGTTGAGAAATTAGTTTGAAATTTGGTTTCTTTTTGAATTGACGCAATATCTGTGGATAAATGGATACCAAACTTTTCATGATATAGTATCATAAAAACTAAGAAAAAACTTTACGATATCTGTACAGCATATTCAAAGAAATAAAGTCTCCTGAATTATTTGTAGCTTCAGTATTAAACGTGTAGATAATTAAATAGCTTTTTTTACTTTTGAAACTTTAAAGTAATTATTTTAGTCAGCAATGAAAAAACTTACAATAAAATTTGAACCGACAGCGCAATGAAAAAATGTCATTTCAAATAAATATTTGGAAGAACTAAACAAATAAATCCAACAAAGTGCAAATAAGGTTTACATTGATAGCGTCACGCAAAGACATTACTTAAAGTCTGCTGCATTTTAATATAACAGAAGTGTCATTTTTAGATCAAAAACATAATTAAAATAAGCTAAATATTTCAATTATGTTTTGGACATTTTCCGAAATAACCATTCCTTATATAAATGCATATTCAATTACTTTTTTATTGTCAATACCAATTTATTATGGTCTCTTACTTTCAGGATTGCGCGCTTTCTGTCATATATACACCGCGGTTAAAAAATTGGGCACAAAACTAGGACCAAAATTAATATTCAAGTGCTTGTATACATCCATTGTGTTATTATGTAATGTTGTTGGTTGGTAAATGCCCTGCCTAGCAATTTATGGCTGTTGAAAAAATATTTTTGTAAACAATTGAGTTGAAATAAATGACTCGTATTGAGTTATTGCTTTTTCTGCAATTCTTTTTCGTCTCTTACTATTTAATTTAAGCGCTCTTCTTAATTTCAAAACAAACTTGGATCGAAATAAGAGCTGTGGGGGCGACAATGGGAAAAGTAACGATTAATTTTTATCAATGTAGATGAGATTGAGATGTAACTCAAAATAACAGATCATTATATTTGTTCCAGAAATATGATTTACAAAGCAGTGCATATTTAAAAACGTAATGAAAGTTTTCCAGAAATAAAATAACCTTGTGATAAAATCATGGGATGATTTCAATTGCTCTTTAATGGTTCTGTATTGAATAAGGTTAGAATCAAATTCCGATATATCAACAAGAACCTTTAGGCTACGAGTAGTATAGGCAAGATTTTAGAAATATATATATATATATATACGTGAAGTCACTATTGATAAACATCAATAACTTAAGTGAGGCAACCCTCCTTATTAAATGGTAGTTGACGTATAACAAAGAACTAAAACTGAGAGGATATTCTGTACAATTTTTCCTTTGACTTTTCCTCGCAAAAGTGTTCATGTCGGTACTAAATTGTCCCACAAATAGCCCAAATCTAAAATGTGTAGACCATATGTGATATGAAGTCAAGAAAGAATCTGCAACTCAACGCAGTGTTACTATAAAACAGTTTTATGATATTTTTCAAGAATCTTGAAAAAACACCATTTTCATAAAAACAAGTTTTAACTTAAATATTGAATATATTTGGCGTTAATTTTGTAGAAATTCATTACTCACAATTAAATGAAACTACGTGATGTAGTGTTATTTCTACTTTCTTTAATCTCTTTACCACGACCATGTTCAGGTGGGATGTTCCACCTGAAGATAATACAATTGTAATACAACGAAACTTAGGTCGTAGTAAAGAAAGTAGAAATAATACTACATTACGTAGTTTCATTTAATTGTGAAGCTGTAACTTGATATCGTTGAAGTTGCGCCGAGATCAAATGTCAAAACCAATAATGGTAACCACGCTAGATAGTAAATTATACCGCAGTCAAATGTTTTCATAAATATCCCTAATTAGTTTTCCAGAACCTAATTAAATGGTAAAAAAGTATGTCATTCTGTGTAAAGTTTCCATAAAATAAATAGTATTATGCAGTTTTTTTCCTAATTTCTAAACCACATATCAGGAAATTAATGTAATTATATATATATATGTCAACAAAAATTTTAACATCAAAATCCCACGAACATATAAGTCATTGGGAGTAGAAAACAATTTTACTCATTTGAGTAGTAATGCCTGTAATTAATTAGCCATACGAATGCGTAAGAAAGTTTTTATTTTTTTTACTTTGGACTAAAGTCTCGTCCATTTCTTAATATTTCATTTCCGTTTGCAAATAAGTAGTGAATTTTGTGTTGAGCATTAAATATATTACATATTTATTTTATCGTTAATGTGAACTTAAATAATCTAAAGACAGTTTTGATTGCACAATGTTGCGTTGAATCTAATTAAATGTAATTATAAAGATGATAAATTCAATATGTAAAGAAATATAATTCATGAAATTGTTTCAAATATGAGTTATGCGAAGGAAAAGAAATTGAATTTGGAAGTAAAGTAATAAGCAGTTTTGAAAATATGTAAATAACGAAAAGAGAAGAAAATGGAAAATTCCGACCTTGTAAACATATTCTTTTAAGCAGAGACATTCAACGTCAGCATCATGTTTTAGTGAAGGTAATGTAAAAGATCGCGCCCCTAAACAACTACGCGTACGCAATTTATAACCGAAGATATATAAGTGTGTATGTTTCTGTGTGCGTGCGTGTTTGTGTGTATGTGCACGTGTTTGTGTTTATCCGCATAAACACAAACACGTGCACACACCCGTGTATTTAACAAAAGGCAATCACAATTCTAATTTCAAAATATTAACTTTTAGTTTTGAATTGCATATTTTCTTTCTCGTTCATAAATGGGTTCCTTTTAAAACTGAAATATCGGATATTTGCTTTCTCATAAAATTGCGAATATCTCAGTTATCCGACTGCTACAGTGTACTACTGCTATACTGTGACTACTGCTATAGTTAGCATTACTGTACCGTTTAAATAGTTACACGCAATTTTGTAGCTATATGAGTCATTTAAAACCTGTGATATATACTAAGTTTTTAATGATTTATATAGAATGTGCTAATCATAATATACATAAAATATGTGATAATCATAATATACCTATGTGATAATCATTATATACCTATGCTGTTGGTGGGAGGGTGGGGTAGCATTAATATTTCCTTAGAGTTATTTAGTTTAATAAGTAACCAATTCATTTAAGAAATACCCCTGAAACTATACAAAAAGCATATTTCAATATATTCTGAACCTTTTACAGAGATTATACAGAAATTAAATCGTAAATAAAAGCGTAGTCGGTCCTCCCTCACACTATTTTATATTTTGATATCATATTGGATGGAAAAGTTTTATAATATTCGGAAATATTCTTTTAACTTTTCTGTGTATTCTTTTAAAATTCGTAAAAAAATCGTTTAAAATACGTTAAAATTCGTAAAAAAGGATAGTAAAGAGGAAGTAAATATTTATACTACTTTCTATTGTATAATGTGACATCTTGTTGCGTATGCATGCCAACACATGTGTGTGTGTGTGTGTGTGCGCGTGTGCGTGTGCGTGTGCATGTGCGTGTGTGTGTGTGTGTGTGTTTTTTCTCTGATATTAAAATAATAATACGATTGAATAGTCTACACACAATACGAAAGAGCAAACACACATGAACTGCACGGTTGAATGTAGTAATTAGTAATGTCATCCGTAATATTTAAAAAAATTGAACTTTTGTAAGAATAAGTGTGTATTTTATTGTTATTTTATTTACCATACTTTCTTGTATATATGTCGTATATGTGGCTTTATATAATCCATCAAAGACTTTATACAAATCCATGTAATTCTTATGTGACGCATGTCCACCTGAAATGTTCTTAGACTCATAAAATTACAAACCCAACAATATCGTTTCCTGTTACACTTATTGTATCCCCTTTAAATACGTACTTTTTTAACATTTTGAACATACTAACACCCTAATTCTTTGGTTTTATCATATTTATAGACCTTAATTACATAATATTATGTAATTACATATTATTAATATGCAAGATATTCAAATAGCCATATACAATATTTTAACTTACCAAATTTAAGGATGTCCCGATTATTAATAAAAGGGTTTCTCGCACAATAAATAAAAAATTAATAATTTTCGGCTTTAAAACCGTTAAATTTGTCTAATTCACATATATGTTGAAGTTTTTGCCAAGCTTAATAAATAACTTATGGTTATAATAATAATCATGAGGGCAATAAGAAGAAATGAGAAACAATTAATACACACACGCCCTCGCGCGCGCGCGCGTACACGCACACACATATTAAACTAATTCCTAAATATTATCTATTAGCTGTCAGTTGAAAAAGTTGTGAATAAATTAACGGCAAATAATGTTATCATTATTTGCAGTTAATTTATTTACAACTTTTTCAACTTGTCCCTTACTTTAATTGAGTATACAATTATGCGGTCTAATTTTGCAAAAATTAAATAAATACAATGGAAAAATTTAAGTATATTCAAGTAAACTTTTTTGTAGACTTTCGTATGTGTGTAAATACAACTGGAACTCATCAACACTCTTTATTAATGTGCTTATTATTCATATGTTTGGAAAATTATTATATACCCTATTTTGATACTATAAATTATGCCATGGCAAAAATTTTGTATCAACCGAATAAACGGTTTTTGTGCTAAACCTTATAAAATTGGACTTAAACGTCAATTTCGTAAAAAGCAAGTAAAATAAAATTGTAGCTTAAAAACTTCAAAAAATGTGGCAATATGAACTAAACAATTTTAAAATATCTTTTATTATAAAGATTTTTATCTGGACCGGAAGGATGTTTCTGATGACAAAAAATAACTTTAATGTAAAAATGAAGTGTGAGATAATCCCAATTTACATTTTCACAATCACTGTACCTTTAAAATAGCTATTGATAAGATAATTACCATAACTAATTACTAAATATTTATATTCAGAGATACTTTTTAATTTTTTTGTTTATAATACTGCAAAAGCTTTTTTTTTGTCTTAAAACAATGAAATTATTGTGTGGTCATCGGATCTTGATACGTGTGCAAAATTTTAAATGAGTGGGGCTTCCGCACATGTTTAAGACTAAAAAAGTCTAATTTTTTTCTTGTCTTAAAGCAATGAAATTATTATAAACCTATCGTCCGTCCTCGATACTTGTTCAAAGTTTCCAATGAATGGAATGTTTAGGAATGGATCAAAATTAAATTGAAAATTCCGTTACATTCATACACATACAAATGAAGGTAATAAAAGCGCGTTAAAATTAAACAATATCAGAGTAGAAATGTAAGTTAAACTAAAGTGTCAGTATTTTTTTTATTCGCGGTGTAACCCTCTATGATACTGTAAATAATTTCAATTTAAAAGGAATTTTAAACAAACAACTGACATGTTAATTACATGTTAAGAAAATATTATAATTTGACGAAAAATTAATAAGGGCTCCGGTAAATATTCTTCATTTTTAATGTACTTATGCATTTATTCTTATCATATTTTTATTTTCATTTTTGACTTTTAAATAGTGTGCTTAATATTTTTGTGACTAAATATTAGACATAAGGCATATGTAGTCATACCTTATGTCATTAGAAATACAACTCGACAAGTGCCGAGCTTCTTTCCTAGATTAGCGCGCTGTTTTCGCTCTCAAGGCGTTAACCTCATTTCACATTTCTTCTATCACGTGCCTAAGTTTAATTTAAAAAATAAAAAAAACGATTTTATTAATAAATAATATTCTTAATTCTTACTAAACTTGCCTTGTAAAGGATTAGTACAAATATAACTATTTGATGACTACTCAGTAGTATTAAACTATTTGATCACATGTAGGTGGTATTATCATTTTGACATGAATTCCTTGACATTAATTTCCTAGCTATGATATTTAGTATCCCTGCCTTGTTTTTCCGAAAAATATTAGAAACATTTCTGTAATATCATTTTCTCCCCAATTTAGATTTTAGTAATTTATATAATAGAAAGGTAATCAAAGTTCCGTGGATATCCTTAGTTATTAAAAATCACCCCGTATATAGAACAATTTTATATAAATTTTGAAATAAAACTGTTATCTTTTGTACCATCTTTGTGAAATGATATACTTGATGATATGATACATCAAAGGAGAAAAAAAACTATTTACTTTATTTCCCACTGCATTTTTGAGCGTCAGCTAGTAAGACACAATTTGGTTAATATGCTTTGTTACTATACCAAATTTCGAGTTTTTTATTCAAATCTTTCTATAAAAATTACTGTAACTGACACTATAACTGGTGCTTCCGCAAAAAATGGCGTTGTCTGACATACGGTCAGACAGGTGAGTGATTTTAAAGGGTTCCGTTTTTAACGGAGTACGGTAATGTTGAAATGGAAGGGTTTTAATTTTAACAGCTTATCTATGTACATGTCTCGAGGCCAAACGATTTGGTAAAAAGGTATTCTTCGTTTTTTTTAATTTGTTTACTTATTTTTACATATATAAATATTGTATGCTGTCTATTGACTGTAATGCTATCTCCGATGACTATAAAATTACATATTCTTTTATTCTCTCATTTGGACCTTTACATTTGTAATAAATTAAAGGTCTACATGGAAATATCAGAATAATTCCAAATATACATACATATATATATATATATATATATATATATATATATATATATATATATATATTCAAAGAGGTATAAACCAACGTTTTTAAAAAAAATTAATTCACTAGAAAAATTATATCAATATTAAATTGTAATAATAATTTTAACAGGATCGAGAAATATAATAATTTCACGCACTTAGGCGCTCCTTATATCTGCTAGCCGCATTCTCCCCTCTTTCTCATTTTAATTTCTTCACAACCTCTCGTCATATGAGACCCTCATCAAGCTGTCATTCTTTTAGATCTACGGATAGTCTTTAGTAGTAGGCTTCGGTATTCCTGACCCGGTATTGATGATGGGTGAGAAGTCGAGTTCTTATGTTGATGAGATACCGTGCTCTTGCTCGTTGCCCGTTGATATTGGTCCGACAAAAAAAGGCGGCTCACTGGGAATGCGGGTAGATTCCATATATTCCGTTTATGCATCTGCACAAAACACATAAAAATATATATGTACCCAAAAGCTCTCATCAGATAAAGTAAATCGAAAGAAGCAAAATATTTGGTTGATTCAATATGCAGATAAAACTTAGCAAAAGGTCAAAACACTGGCACAAAGTTAGCATATCTCTACTAGAATAAGATACAGGCTTAATGTTAACTACGTTTCCCATTGTATAGCAAAGATATGATGTTGGAGTTTCTAGGTCAAAATATAGGCACGATGTTAAGAAGGTAGGCTCCACATTAGCGTGTTTTAACCAGAATTAAGTATAGGCATAACATTAGCGTATTTTATTCACAGCGTGATAGATATACAACGTTAGCACGTTCAAGTCAAAACATTGCACGACGTTAGCATATTTTATTCACAGGAGTGATAAAAACACAACCTTAGCACGTCCAGGTCAAAACATAGGCACGAAGTTAGCGTATTTTATTGACAGCGTGATAGATACACAACGTTAGCACGTTGAGGTCAAAACATAGGCACGACGTTAGCATATTTTATTTACAGCGTGATAAACACACAACGTTAGCACGTTCAGTTCAAAACACAGGCACGATGTTAGCGTATTTTATTCACAGCGTGATAGATACCCAATGTTAGCACGTTCAGGTCAAAACATAGGCACGACGTTAGCATATTTTACTCAAAATGTGATAGTGGTACAACGTCAGCGTGTCTAAGGAAATTTGAGGGTATACAGGCACGACGTTAGCTTATTCTAACAAAAACTTTATGAAAAAGGAAAATTGACATTTTCTCTTTCAGAAAAAATAAAGCCAAGCAAGTTTTCAAGTAATCAAGTCACTCATCAATAAAGTAAATAGCACACATCTTAAGAATCCACTCGCTAGCTACGAGATCACGAACTCTTCCGCTGCACGTATCGTCTTCCCATAGTAACCGGTCAGAAATAGTAGCCCATAACACGTATGCAAAAGTGTCTTCACAAAGAGATATGGACCACGCATGCTAGAATCTGGTTTCTTTGTGGACTACGCTTGCTTTCTAGAAAAAAAATAATGAATAAATTTTGAAAGAGCGGAGAGCTTCGCCGATTGGCTTAAGCATCTTGGATTAGTATACTACGGCAAGTAACGATTCTTTTATAAATAGCCTAATACACTTGCAAAGTGACAGATTCTTGACCAATGCAGCTAGACTCGGTATCGATCTCGATAGGCAAGGAAGCATTATAAATTGCCACGACTTATTCACTTATTAAATATTCATTTATCTCTTTACCAGCAGCTTGCTGTTCCGTTCCCTATTGGAAAACCACCCTGTCTTGTTAACGCCTTTTCTTGTTAAATCAGTTTTTAATTAATGTCAAGTTAGCAGAACCAAGACTTTGATTACCAAGATAAGTCACCGAGTCACCGAGTCCAAGTAGTGAAAGAGTAAGTCCGGTGACATAGTTATGGCTTCATAAACCTAGCCATAGACAACAACAATTACATGGAAAGGTCTAAATTACCATAGACAAAATATTTTAACACTCCCTCTTAATTAGACTATTCCTGACTTGTGTACATTTCTTATACAAGATAATCTCACGTACCCATTAACCTTTCAGGGTGATCCGACTTCTAAACTTATGTAGATCTGCATTTGATTTCATCTCAAGTGATATTTTACACATCATATGTGTTACATTTATTTATATTTTACATAACACAAGATGCTTATGAAAAGGTTGATAGAACTACTCTGTATAAGCAGTGAAGGGGAAATCAATGGGAAAATAAATGGCGAAAGCTATAAATTGGCGATACTATATTTCTTTACGTTAGCCAAAGCTTTAATTTTATCATAGTTTGGTGGTTTTTTACTTTCACTAATGATTAGGCCTAATTACCCAACATTACTTGGTAAAGATTGACGATAAAGTTACATCTTATTAATGTTGTAAATACGCTGTGGAAGAGAACTAATCACCGATCCATAGTCCTATTCAAAATTAAAACGTCATTAATATACACCGAAATCTTATTAGATTCGCCCAATTCTTTATAATTCGACAGTATCCAATTCGTCATAATTTAATAGTTTTGGTTATAATTTGATAGCATATAAAAAGTGCATTGAACAAATAGTAAGGTATGTTTAAAAATTTAAAGTATTCCTCGGGTGAGTCAAAATAAATAAGATGTAAAAGAATCTAGTGAAATTTGTTTGCCAGGGCACTTTAGACGGCATGACTGGCCCGCTATAGATCGTCAAATACTGGTAATCATTTCAAAATTTGCATCCATTTCCGGACTTAATTTTCTCTATGGAGTACGCTATCAATATCTACTCCCTCTTAGTTCTCGACTAAGTTGAAACAATGATTTTAACAGGATCTAGATATATCACAAAATTCAGACAGCGCGCGACGCGGTGTAATTTCGATGCTTGTTCGACCAAGACTGAATGGTTTGCGCGTCGCTTAAGTCATGGTTTCTGTGACCCAATACACGCGACAGGGATGCACTCGCGAGCATGTTGCCCCTCGTTGTTCGTAGGCGCATGGTTATATATAATACTTGCGATTGAGGTGAAGTGAGCGAAAAAATAATTAAAATGACTCCTTTTCGAAGGAACCCCTCTCCCGAATAATTAACTATCAAAATTTCACATACAACATAGATAAATGTTTGAAAATTGCTAGGAAGAAGAGTGTTTCATAACTTAATTCACTAGTATCTTAAATGCAGTGACGAGAATGTTTTAGAAACTTTTGACTTTTCCAAGAAGAATTTGCAAGATCGTGAAATATAATTGTGAAATATAATTAGAGTGGAGTGGAAATATCTCCGCCTAATTTCATTGGCCGAAAAGTTTGCAGTCATAATAAAATACTTATAATTATTAGTTATTTTTTAATAAATCATTATACACCATTAATAAAACATACATTAGGTTTATTTTTAAAGTTTATTTCGATAGTTCATAATCATTAATATAATTTGTGAATACTGTGTAAACTATGAAATTGCAAATATCCAGGTATGTAACCTGAAATTAGTCAATTTTCACTCATATTTTTTCTCACTCTTCAATTGAAAACATTGTTTTATAATTTTTATCTGATACATAATACAAGACAATGTTGCATTAGTTTAAGCAAAAAAATCATCACTCTTTTTAGTAAGACTTATCATTTTTAAAACTATCCGTGCGCACATCGCTAGTGTACAAAATAATAAATGTCGAGCGGCGTGTGATTCTTCCTTAATTACCTCATTGGAAATATTACGTAAATAAATAAACTTTTTTGTACTTATTTAAGTAAAACTTATATGAAATCTGAAGAAAGCTGGTATTACTTCGTGTTATTAAGATTATACACAACCTTTCAACTATAATGCATCAAAAGTAATAAACAAAGCCCCCGGGGACAGGTATGATGGCTTCCAGGTGATACATGTAGCAGTCAAACTATTAAAATTTACATTAGTATTTTTATATTATGAATCTAATTTTTCCTCAGTGAGAAGTAATAAAACATGTCAATAATATTTAAGGTTAGGCTTCTATAACATGATACTTTAAGAACTAAGCTATTTGACTTAATATAATATTTATATCGTCCTTAAATTATTATTGTAATTTTACTCTAAAGTTCCTTTTGTTTAATAAATAGTCTTCTAAAATATTTTCAATTAATTATTATTTTATAATAATATTCTTTCTAAAAATATATAAAAATCATTATATATGACACCGTATTATGGCACATTTAAAATTAACATCCTGATAGTCTTTTGCCATTTATTTCGAACTTGGGTGTAATTTTTAATATACCCTATTCACAAAGGTTCTCGTCAGTAATATAAATATTGGAATTTCCGTAATTTAAATTATTTCAGTTTTTTTCAAAATTACAGCGCTTACAATCGTGAATTTGATTCCCCCAAATTTATTATGATTTAAACGCAGATATTTAATAGCAAAGAACATATGCAGGTCACGTTTTAAATCCTAGGCCTTTCATTAAAAATATCCATACACAAAGAAAATCTGTTGTGTTCTTTTATACTATTCGTCTGTTTTTTAAAAACTACTTATGATGCCTTTAATGCATTTTTGTATAACATCTACATTGAAATTAGTTAAAATATTGATAAAACGAAACGTGTATAAAATAATTTACTGACAACGGTTTGGTACGAAACAAGAAGTGTTTCAGTTTCAAGTTTAATCGAGGTAGATGGTTGTTTCATTAATAATGGCTAATGTTTATTTAGGGTGTTTAACAAAACGCATGTTGATAGAAATATCTACGTACAGATATTTCTAAAGTGGTTGTAAAAGTAATACATTTAGGACGACGAGTGTAGTACAATATATTACTGTAGAATAGGTGAATAAGCGTTTTTTACTTAAGATTTTTTTGTTGAGGAATAAAAAATAGAAGGTAACGCAAACTGACGGGACAGATAATGCAAATTGTCATTTTATGAAATTGGCGTAGAAATAAAAAAATATTAAAAAAGAAAATTAAATATAGTGTTAAATCATAAGCAAGAAAATAATTCTTCTGCGATTTAAAGGCGTGAAAAGAAATTCAATAAGGATAAAGGCAAATTATCGTGCAATTAATTATATGAAAATTATGCTGCCAAAAAAGATTGATGTTGAAGAAAATGTGATTATGAAGACATTAAAAGAGAATGGCCAAATCATATCATTGAATTATTGACAGACAAATAAAGACTAAAGTGCGATAGGAGTAAAGTTATTGATTTCTGAAAGAGTTCATTGAAATGAGCCATAAAAAAAAGATGAAAGCTAAATGTATGTTAATCATACAATTTGTTGAAAAACTGTGCTGTGTTTAATAAATTGTATAATGAACGAATATTCATAAATGAATAGTGTACAAAAGTATAGAAAGTATTCTAAAAGCATTATCGATATTTTTACATTTTTACATTAATATAAAGTCAAATTAAAATAAAAATAAATTTTAGGAATTTTTCCTAACTGCTACTGAGTAAGAACTTTTATCTTCCTGATACAAATTGCTAAAGTTTTTGAATAACTTTTTATGTATCCTAAATATTTCTTCGTATTTATTCTTGTTCGACTAAAGTAGCAATAAAGTCATTGATTGCAGGGGGTCATCAGGGGCAACTTGCGTCAAGTTATTTGTAGGTACATGGCAAAAATAAGGAAGAAATAATTCAGAAAGCTTTGATTTCCGTTGAGAGATGACCTGGTTATGTCCCTTAAACTCCTCTTATCCATAGTGAATCAAATAAAATAGCCCAAGAGCCAACTTTATTATTTTATCCCTACGAAAATTTAAATTCAATTAAAGAAACTGAGTTTTTTTACGTTACAATATTATTATTTTCATATGGTCGTTCCAGTCGAGATTAATTTGGGTACAAAAATAAATATATTTAATAATTTTTTCATGGTAATCTGTTATTAATGGTATCAAAGACGATGAAGCAACGAAGAATATTGTAAAAATATACCATTCATCTTTATTATAATGTTAACTTTGATATGAATTAAAGACGTATTACTTAGTTAAAGTGTAAAGGAGAAAATAAAAGGAAATCAACAACTTATCTTCAAAAATATGTCAAATTGTATATCTTATTTAATAAATTCAGTCAAACTATGCCTAAATATGAGTTTATTCAAATTAGCTTAAAAACTGTAAATATATTTGTAGCCTAGTCAGGTAAACAAAGCACGTGTACAATGTCAATAGATGGCTTACTGTACTTCTCCAACAATGATTACGTGTTTAAATTTATAACCTTTCCACAACTTAGCATTTGTTTGACCCTTTCCATATTAATGTTTCCATTATCCTTTGGACAAAAGCAGTCACAAATAAACTGAAAGCTTTTATACTTAAGTGTCGCTATCAGTATTCATAGACATAAGGCCAGCATACACATTGCAAAATTCTCCCGGGTGTCCGTTTCCTTTTGTTTATTTTTATTTAATTTGTAAGAAGGTGTTTGTACTTTGTTCAGCACTACTACAAAGACAGTCTCAAAACATTTGTCAATTATTGGTTATATTGTATATTCTGATTCCATTAAATTATAACAAGATGGCAATTTGTAAACACAGAATATATATATATATATATATATATATATATATATACATATATATATATATACATATATGTGTGTGTGTATGTGTGGTAACATACACACATGTATATACACAAATTGCCAACGTGTTCCCAATTGCCATAAAACTATGTTATATAGTCAAAAAATAAAAGAAATCTAAAGAAGAGTCAGGTGAAACAAATAATTTCCATGTTTTTAATGGATAACTGAATGATTAGTATTTGAAAATAAAAGAAAACCTTTTTAATTCGATGAATGTCATCAATTCGATGAATCACATCGAGAAGTCGTAAACAATTTAGAGAAGTCGTAAAAATTATTTTGATTTCTTTTACAATTATTAGAGAAATTTTATTGGCCCCTTTTAATGGAAATACTAAGAATTGTGATATTGAATTTTGCTCATTTAATAAAGTCTGCCATGTAAAGTCAGACTCCCTTGCAATGTTTAAAAGTTACGAAAATTATTGTAATCTCTTATTATACTTGGAAATTGATCTACTCCACTAACGCAAACTCTTCACAGATTCATGACCGTTAAGGAGTTAGCTGCAATAGTTTATTGAGACAGATTTCGGCTAACTATTAAATATATTTTAAATTATTGGAATTAGGTACTTTAATGAAATTTTATAGCATAAGTTTTTTTCCAAATAATAACTGTTTTTTTCAGTGTTATAATTTCATCGGTCTTCAATTTCCTTAATTTCCTTTTATTTAAACTGAAAAACCAAGAGTGAGAAGTGAAATTTGAATAATATTTTTTGAAAGGTTACACAGAGGGCATTTTCTATATCCTTATAAACATACAATTATTGCCCATTAATTAGCTAACAGATCATGGCTTAGTCTTGATTATTCGTTCAATAAAATTAAAGATTGAACATATTTTCCATTAAAGCTGTAGACAGTTACTAATAAAATTTTGAGATTATAACTTTCCAGGTAGGTAAAAATCGAAGTGAAATTAAAACAAACATATTATTTATCACAATACTCTAAATATTAGAAATTTAAAAATTAGTTTTAAGGTATTTATAATATATTTTAGACATATCAATCCACTGCCGAAATCGATGAATCCGGAAGCTTGAAATTTTCTGCGAGACCTCTTTTAAATCACGTAGACCCCCAAAATAAATTCGTTGTTGAAATAATGAAATTTGACATTAAATACTCTGCAACTTCGTGTGATACCCACTGGAACATATTTATGGTGGACAGGAAAACATAATTTTAACAATCATAAAAAATCACGTGCGCAAATATATAATATATGTGCGACGTTGTACAGAAACAATTTCTTTTAGGTCTATTAATTTCACATTTTATTTTTGATTTCATAAGCTTTAAAAACTATAATATGTAATACTATTGTTTCAAGTACTGGAGTCTCCCTATTACATTTGTATGATGGTAGGTAAATCATTTAATTTAAGGATGATTAGTCGTATACGACGTACGCCTTCTCCACTTCGTAACTTGTATATAATATAAGCGAAGGCGAGGGCTAACACAGAAGAAAGCTTAAAAGGTTATACTTCCGTTAGCTGCACATATTGTTCCACGAAAAATATTTTCACGTCATTAACAAGGAAATGGAGGTCAATACAAAGTGAAAACATTTGAAAACTCATTTTCGTCAAAAATCACGTCCCATTGAACAGAAAGTTCCCTGTGTAAAAAGCTTTCAGTCTAATTTATGTCGTAGACAAGTAAACTTCGCCCGTACATTTCAGTAAGCTTCGCCTTTAGGCAGACGCCTATTTAAACAAGTGCTCTACATTTATATGAAATTCAGAAATATATTAATGTTTTTGGAAGGAATTATTGGGTTTAATTTTACAACGAAAACTTTTGTTCATTAAGGATTTGATGAAGGATTTGTTTCTCTTAAATATAAATCATTAACTTTTATACATTTCATTTGTATCTATTTGATACCTCAAATTAAAAAAAAAAATAATAGATATTTATAATTTTATTATATTATGTTTGATTGATATTATTTGTTATATCACCACAATAAATCTTTATCTTTGTGAAAAAAAAATAAATAAAGCTTTTAAAGAAAGGAAGAATTTATTACAGGAGCATAAAGGCTTAGGATATTTTATGTGTAGACTAAGAAGAATAGCTTATTATAGTCATCGTCGAAGAGAATGAGTAAATCCGGGGTTATATTTGCAATAAAACTAAATTCAATATTTCGTACAAAGGCATCTTGAGATTATCTCTAGTAGAAAGACCAGAATGCACAAAGAATTTACTGGTAGATACAAAAATATTACAATCGAAGCATATATATATATATATATATATATATATATATAATATCTGAATTTATGAAAAAAATATTTTAATGGCACCCATAGCATTAGTAATTGTTCGACAGCTGGAAATAGTAAAAGCAATCTACGTCTGAAATGAGAGTTTATTGTCATGAGCCATTCTGTATCACAGTTTATTCTTACTCACAAAACTCCTTAGGACGCTCGACTCTCACAGTAAATATGGGAAAATACTTGTAAATTTTCAGTACAACAGACTCTACATTAAAAGCAATAGAAACTGTATTGTGGAGGAAAGGAATTGGTTGCTCAATATACATATACACTCTAAAGGAATTGGTTGGTCAATATACATATATATTGAGCAACCAATTCCTTTAGTATCTTTGGACAAAATTTATTTTGTTTTAAAGAAAACAATATTTACTCTATGTTTTTCTCACCTATCAAAGTATGCGTTTGTGTTATCAGCGTTGAAGGCAACAATATTTTTTGTATTCGGATATTTCGATTCTTTAACGATGTAATTTCTTCCAAAATTAGTATAAAATAACTGTGTGAGATGTTTCGTTTGGCAGTCTGTCTACTTTTGTATATTATGTTTCGTAAAACGAAACTTTTTTATTCCTACTTTAATTTTTGCAATGGAGTATGGAGCTAAAATGTGTTTGTTTATTGCAGTAACTTTGGTTCTTGCAGTTGATTTTTTTCCCGCGATACTTGAATCGTATTATCTAAAGAGCTGAACGATTGGTGATGCTTGACAACTTTATAAACAGTAGCCATTCGACAATCCGTATCAAAGTATTGGGGGGAGTTTGTTTAATCATAAATGACGATATATCCATATATTTTGATGCAACTAATAATTTGGACATGTGATTTTTACTTCCAAAATTGTCAAAAACCGTATTGGTTTTTGACACTCGACTAATTAGTACGACAGGACTAACAAATCGTGGCATAAGTACCAAACGAATTATTACCATATAATCGTGGTATAAATATTAGTAAAAAGAGGTAATGCGACTCACCGTAACGCAAGCAGTTTGTCAGCTAAAAGAAATACGCCGCGAGTGGGAGGAAGGGTACGGCGAATGTGGGTATGCTGGTACGGTGTGGGCGTGGATAGCTCATCGCAATTCTCGGCGACCGCGTACTAATTTTTATTGTAGGTTTGTACTATAGTTTCACAAATTGGGACAACGGAATTATGATTGGGACACGGGAACAAGACGCTTTTAACCGGAACATGTCCCGGACTACCGACACGTATGATAGCCCTATAACGTGACCTGAACTCAAAATTTCTCTCTGTATACAAAGAGACGTTTTGGGAATATTTAAAGCCGTCTTGTAAGATTAACATAAATTAAATTTATTTAAAGCTCTCTTGACTTTAAAGGCGTAAATAAAGTTTAATATTGACATAGGTATTCAGTGATTAGACAACAAATTCCAGTGACAGTGTTTTTAAGATCTTACTGATTTTTTTAAAATTTGCTATAATTAATCACTTTATCGTGGTCTAAACTGAGTTACATAGTGAATAAAGGTTAATTTTGTGATGAACGAATTGAAGTTAACTGGTTCCTCTTATGCATGTAGGTTAATAATTATATGAAAAAATAGGATAATAAACGAGTTTTAAAGTTTAGATCTTATTTATAAACATAGAATCCAATAATTTTTATTAGCTTCCAGGTTCCAGGCAAGTTTAACCCGGCATCATTGAGACAGTGTCATGACATTTTGAGTTTTTTTAAAGGTTCATTGGATTTTGCTCCATATTTAAGCTGTCGATATTAAGACTCTTTACACGTGTCAATCCATCTAAAAAATAATATTCTTCGTTGGGACAGCACGCAAAGACCTGACAAATTTTATTAGCTGTTGCTTGAGATGATGCAAGACATATTTATTTTATTTATTATTTTTAAAAATGATTTGTAAGTATACCCTCTCTCAGGCATAATTTTTATTCTCATTTTTATTTTCTAAAATATTAGTAAATGTTGGAAAGGCGAATTCAACTTTCTTGAATTTTGTTTAGTTCCTGAATTACTCTGATATTACAGCGTAAAATATACTTTCTCTTTGGTTTTTAAGAAAATCAACACCTACACAATAACAGGCTACAAGGGTATGATTTATTTTTTTAAATTAAAGATAAGAAGAAAGAGAGAGAAATGAATGGATAGACTAACAAGAACTTGTGGAATACTTCCAATGCACAGTAAATCAGAAAGTCAAACAAGAACCTTACTTCTAATGTACTTAGGGACAAAGAACCACTTTTAACTGACTTCAAAAATGAAACAGTTTTCCAATTTGACAGTATTTTTTATTAGTCTCAAGTAGAGTCTCTCTCATAAAACTCAGGATTTTCATTCCTTACGTCTGATATGATAGGAATATTGCCTGCCTGTTATTGTTTTTTTATTTCAATGACCCAAACGTAGTATCGTAAATATTTATTTAGAATTTGACCATAGAAATTGAAGGTACATCACAAAGTAGGTCTAACGATAACCTAATAACAAAATCTTTAACATTATGAAAAGCGAAACAAATCTGCGCTTTAGAAAAAGGGTCTATTGGTAAGTCGGGAAGCGGTGACTTTCACTGATGCGGAGTTAAGTCATCGAGTTTGGACTCATTTCACTTGATGAGCAGGTGTACACATTTTGAAGCACTGATTACAGCGAAGCAAACGACGAAATGAAAATTATATGCCCAAATATATATATGCATTTACTTATTCTATACTCACATAATTTTAGCAAATAGATATGCATAAATATATTTAAGTTCATTAAATGCCGCAAACGTTTATTCTGAATTCAATTAGTGGGATATTCTTACTGAGTTTCAATAATTATTTCGTGATATTCTAAGTAATACAGAAAATAATATGTATTAGAAATGATAAAATTAAATTTTTTATATAAATTTCAAACAATCTCAAACAGGTAGATAATAAGAAGTGCATTGAAAAATATGAAATAAAAAAATACTAGCACATAGTTTGCCACTGCTAGAGATTTTCGAAATCGGTGCCAAGTAAAATTTAACATTAATCTTTATCTGTAAGTGAGAATGTACTTGAAAGAGGAGAGATACATCGACCCGATGTCGGATGTGTCTAGGCAGACACGTGTGCACGCAATTTGTGTGCGCGTGCACGAGTGCCTGCATTCGCCCCTGCGTGCCTGCATGCATGTGTATCTGAGAATGTATGTGTATGACGTTAGGTAGTTTGTTAAAAAAACTCCTATTTTGAATATTAAATTTTTTTGGCAGTGTTCCGATATGGCAGCCATATAAGAACGGGTAGAAATATGTTTTAATGACCAGCATTCATACCATAATTTCTTTATTCCTTTCTTTATTTCTCTTTTGGTCTTATCTTCATTGTAGAGATCCAATTTTTTAATTCATTATTTACCTACTTTAATATATCAATTAATACATGTAGCAGACTTGTTGCTGCGAAAGCAACTTCTCATAGCCCATTGCAGCCCCACCCGATGAGCGCCCGGGAATCGAATCTGGGTCCCTGCGATGGGCCGATCCGTCAAATGCCGTACGCATTTTAATCAACCCAACACACAACGGTGACATCTTAGTAGGGTTCAACTTTAATTCACCCTTGCGATTCTATATACAGAGCCCGTTGCGTAAACATCCCGTTTGTTGTGGGTTTATATTAACATAACAATATAATCAAACAATTTTAAATGATGAAGGTCATTAGCGTTAACGTTTAAACTTTATTACAATTCAAACCTTTTTTGCACCTTGAAATATGTGTGGCAGGTAAAGGAAAGGAGGCAAGTAACGCTTTTGTAAACGTTCTTTTAGAATTTCGAAGTAATATCAGCCAATAGGTTTCTATTAGCAGAGCTGCTTCCTTTATTTTCTTCAAAAGATATTGTGCATTCTTTTTCATCACACAGACATTTTTCTCCACATTTTACGGATCCCTTCTTTAATTTTGCTTTACTGACAAAAAGGCGATGTTTTGTATTTTTTTAATTTTTTCGTCAAATTTCTATATCGACGAGACAGCTCTCTTTTCACATTTTTAGTTTTGTGTTGTTTCTTTGTTGGGTACGTATTCACTCTAATAACTTTTTGCAACATCTCATCCATACAATGTTTCATCAGTTTTATGACATTACTGGTACGAATCCGTTCACTACGATATTTATGTATCAATATGCTTTGAATGTTTTCTTCCATGGGTAGTAGCTCTTTAATTCTCCTTCCATACTTCATACTTTTTTGCTTTCGCTTCACATCTGATGCATAAATTATTTATACTAGCTGAAGGTCCGAGGGGAAGACTGGATTTATTATTTTTGAGCTTTAAATATGGCCAAGCAATTTGCTTTTAACCATAAGAAAGTCTATTTCATTTCTCATTGCATTATTTTTGCTTTTGTACTGTAGTAAAGGTTGGTATTTGCGATTGGATCGTCAATTACAAAAGAAAAGTTTTTCTTATTACTTGTCTCTATAGTTTAATTTTTTAATTTTTTAATTCCTTTACCTAATTTATTCTGTTTATTTATTAAGCTATAGCTGTTTGAACATTCTTAATTGTAATCTGTTTCAAACTCATTCTTTTAATCTAATATAATTTCGTATTATTTGAATAAATAAACTCTTATAATTTACTTCGGTGCTCAAATTACATGAATGTATCCGTCGTTCCTTCCTTGAGCTTTTGCTTTATTATTAACACCTCATATTTCTGATATTTCATTTTTGTAGCAGATTTATGTTAAATGTTATGGTAATTGATTGTTATTTATAGTTTTCAAATATTGAATATATTTGGCGTTAATTTTGTAGAAATTCATTATTCACAATTAAATGAAACTACGTGATGTAGTATTATTTCTACTTTCTTTAATTTCTTTACCACGACCTAGGTTTCGTTGTATTACAACATCTTCAGGTGGGATATTAGCAAAGATCTTTGCTAATATCCTAGCTATACCACCATATAAGATGATAATAACCTTATTATCTTGATAATGAACTTGATTATGATACTGATGGTGTGTGATGGATGAATACTGATGGTAATTCATTATCAACTGACTTAAAAAAAAGGAACGTTAATTAATCATGCTAGAGTTCCCAGACTGTGTCCATTGCAGACGGCCATTCATACACGCATATACTTGAAACAACATTACAACATTTTCTTTTATTTAAAACGTAGCTTACGCTATTGTTAATATCTACGATCCACCCGCTAACATAATTCTGATGAGCACAACGGTGGTGCTTTGTAATGTTAATTATTCGCCGTTAGATATCAATAAAGATGAAACTCATCTTCTCTTTACCCTTTTGACACCACTGTGACAGTCAAAGGGTACACCGTTCAGACCGTCAGAAATAGGCAATGTTTTGAGATTTTGAATGAGTTTTCTTTTAAAAATGTTCTAGATGTTTGGGTATGATGGATTCAATCACAATGGACTACCATTCCCGGATTATATTTGGTCTTTAAAATTAAAAGTTAAATTTTAACAGGCGAAGTTTATTTTGTATATAAATATATATTTCTTTTTAATTTAATTTCCACTTTAAATTTGGAAATAAATAAAAATTATGTAAGCTTTATCATAAAAATATTATTAAAAAAACCTTCCTCCCGTAGTTTTATCTTTTACTACATTATGGATAATTAAAAAAAAGCACATTAGGCATGAAACATAATATGTAGAGGCCAGAGTGCGTAGTAAGATAAGTGATTCAAAATTATTCACAGAGCTAAGAGTTTAAAGTTATGGTCAAATGTTTGAAAAAGAAATCACATAGCTTATAAAAGGGGGAAAATCTTAATCATTAAAATATTTTAGCAATTTCCTCCACTACAAGCATATTTTTGCAAAAAGGTTGCTTATATTTAATATAAATATAAGAAACATTCTCTTAGTTATTTTTCTAACGATGTTAATCATTTGTGGGTTGCTAATTTGAATTTTATTCTCCTAAAAATAATTATTTAGTAATAATGTACTTAATTACTTAAAAAGTGCATTTAGTTTATATTTAGATGGATTTAAAAATTTTAGAATATACAATATTTTCATTTGAATATTGATTTGTTTATTTATTTCTCAGTCAATTTTTTTTCAATTTACAAATGCGTCGAGCGAGTTATTGCGTAGAAATAGAAATATTACACCTCAGTAAATTAAACAAGTAATTAATACAAATATTTTTAAAAATATATACGTTCAAAATAAATAGAAGAAACAAATTATGGACGTGTCATGATCTATATAAATACTCCATGAACTTGATAATGAATCGCAATAAATTGAGATGAGACAAAACCTTTAAATTCGAGTAACGGAATTTATGTACGTGAATAATCCGGGATCGCAAATGGAAATTGGTACGTTCATGTGGAATATTAAATAAGGAATTTGAATTACACCAAACAACTCCCAATAAAAAATGACATCGATACTAACATTACTTATTGACATTTCGAATAATTACAAGGATTGGTGCAGGTCTTCACTTGTAAAGAGTTTTCCAACCTTGCTCAAAACGAAAAGTGACGGGTATATTTGAGGATGATAGCCATAATTTTTAAATTAAGGAAATCTTATGAAAAATTATTTTCTGTACGTTCTCCGATATAAGAACAAAAGTTTTTTTCACAAGGAGACCAAATAACTAAATTCGTTTCCAGTTTGCTGCACTACGAAGTGCCTCATAACAAATCTCTGTATTTCAATATACTTACTTACTATGAATGGCATATCCGTAAAATAAGAGATCTGGATTTATTACTATAAAGAGATTTCTAACATTGGAAAAGCGTATTAAACAGTAGCCCGCCAGATCGTATTCATATTTGATCGGGGCTCAGGCATGAGAATAGACACGGAATAGGTCATCACTGAGCACTTATTTATGTCAAAGTAAAGTATATAGCTGCATTATTTGTTCGCGATTTCGTAATGTGCTATTATTAAATCTTTTTAAAGTTATTTCAAAATTGACTGATGTTATCAGGTAGTTAAAGTAAAACGTAAATAGTATGAGATGTATTGAAGGGTTGATACTAGAAAATTAAAAATTTAGTTTAATTGTTAATTAGTTTAAAATATATTTCAAAGCTATTTAAATAATATTGGACCACTGAATTTATTTAACAGTAAATTTCATAAAAATACCGTCATGCCAATAGGAAACAAAATAATTTAGGGTTCCGCAGCTTAAAGGTAATTAGATGATTTGGGTCACTTAGTAAAACCAGGTTTTTACTTTTTATTTTTAATATCGCCTTGGTCATTTACTTTAAAAGTTCTATGGAACTTCTTCGTTGCAATAATTTGGTCATCTATATGTCTTTAATTTAATAATACAAATAGTCAAAATAATTATGCACCAAATAATTTACTTAGTTCTTTTACTAAATTTAATTTAATCACCTATATTAAATACGTGGTTAAACAGTTAGGAAGAGAGAAGATTTAGTAGATCTCTGGAAATTTATATTTTACGAAGTAAACTACGCGTCAGAAGAATTACTGAATATTTAATTGAATCTCAAAAGATCTCTCCAATCTTATCTTACTTATGCTATCCATGGAAAAGCTATCACATATTGGAAATATTTAGAAAAAAGAAAACACTTATTACCAATTTTTTTCTACGTTTCTATGCGTTTACGTGATGTAATTATGCCTCCGTCAATAATTGGATCAGAATCGATCTTAAACTGATGGTTATAACACTGTGACGCCTTCGAAATATAAGTACCGTTGTATATTTGAAATGAGAAGGTGAAATCGCGTTTCGACTTTACATTAAGGTTTAATTTAGTTGTTCTTTCTATTTCAAAACTCATATCTTTTCAGTCGCTTATTGCTTCACGGTGTTTTTGGTTCTTTATAAAAACGCTGCTTAATTATGAATAAATTTATTATTAAATACTATCTGCATTTCATTATTAAATTTATAATTCTTGTTTATGTTTTTCAAAATCTTTTCAATTTCGTAAAAACGTTTTGTAACCAAGTTCGCTGTTATTCAATGTCAACACGTTATTTTTGAAGAAATATCAGAATTATTTTTGCTGAGTTTTCAATATTGTTTTTTTTCTATCATATAATTTTTTCAAATTATTTTGCTGTCTATATCCTTCTGTAACCCACGACCAAAGCATTTAGCCCACATGTATGGCTGCTACTTTTTAAAGCTAGATACCACTCGTTGTTACTAAAACACAAGAAAAAAATTCTCCCCCTTCTCAATTGATATAAGGAATGGTTTCACAGGCGATACCTTGGGTTTACATCAGTTTAAATAAAATTATTATACTTGTATTATTTTTATTTTTTAACAGAGTTTTTAATTTGAATTTACGTCGAAGAATTACTAAAATATTTAAATATATATAATAAAAACCTACTGATAAATATAATAAAAAAAGCCAATTTCTTGCATCCTTTATTACGATATTTTGATGTATTATTTTGGGCACCCTTAGCGCAGGTTGGCAAATGTTTTGCTTCTTTCACTTTTTGGCAGCGTGAGATAAAGTTTCAACGAGTCTTAGTTTTCTGTTAGAAGTAGAAGGTCTCTCGTTTAGTGTGGAAACAGGGCTGTTACGAGAGCTTGGACTGGAACGATGGCTTGGCTGTGGCGTATTGTGTGTCACGCGTGCTAATTGTCTGCTCGAAACTAGTGTATGTTACTGTCACGGACCTGAGAAAATTAATTGTTTTGCCAAGTCCAACTTGAAATCCAAATATTGATATGTATGTTTTATAGCGTATCCGGATTTTGCAGCATCTTGTCAATATTGCATCCAACCTGCTGCTGTTGCATAGTTGAATAAGTGAAATATTTTGCTAATAATCCATTTACCTGTTCTTCCTTGCAAGGGATACTTGCCAATAATAGGATAAAGTATATCACTGCCTCCCAGGAATATATTAAATTTTTTTATTGCCATAGGTTGAGGCACTTTGATATACTCCTCCCTCTGCTTGGTCCAGCGACAGACTGTTCCTAATGGTTGAACAGCAGCATCAGCTGATGCAAAACAAATAGGTTTGCTATCTCACGACTTTACTACAACCGTCTTATTGTCATCCCTTACAAAGCAATCGAAACAGCCTCTTCCAGCTTTTTGTAACATGACACCGGTCTTGAACAATGCGCACTTATTTTTTTACTTCGGTTGTGGTCGTTGATATTCAAGCATTCAATTTTTCATTAGTGTTTCAGTTGCCTTGATTTTTCGTTGCAATAGGTTGTCAAAAAGAGGAACAGATATAAAGTATCAATCTATAAAGATTGAAGAACCCGCAGGCAAAATATCCGCAAGTTTGAACACAAATCGTCCACCGAGATCAAGTTTTTCAGGTGTTAGAAACAATGCCGATTGAATTGCTATACCCTTCCCCTGATATAGATATAGATCAAGCGGAATACCACTAGGATTGGCCATTTGAAACACTTTTATGCCTTCTGTGTTTGGTTTGCCTTTTACGACCTGTTTTTGTTTACACTTACCGGTGAAGGGAATTATTTATTCGGCAATTGTGACATACTTATCTCTGTTATTTTCGCAGCACTCCTTTTCTATGGCAGAAACAATAAGACCTATTTTCCAAAACTCATTGATATTACTTAAAAATATTGACTACGAGTATTTGCTATCTAATAAGCTTCTGTTTCCAAGACCCAATACATCCTGATTCGTAGCAGACTAAGCACACTCATTGCTACTGAATATCCAAAGAACAATCGCAGTTCATCAGGTGTCGTATTCAGTGATTTTCCCGTTCTTAATATGCTACAAATATTTGTACGTTCGGCCATAATTTCAAACAAATCACTATCAATGTGAGAACTAATCTAGGGAACTATTGACAGTTACGTTATGGTCGAATAATACGTCCAAATCATATTCATCTGGAGTAAATTTTAAGTTTTTGGTGTGTTTCCATCGTAAACTTAGGTTCCTGGATTATTAGGGAAGAATGCGACAAGGTGAAAGAGATTCATCGTCCGATTCATTCCATTCCTCTTCATATGTGCATAAATTCTCATTCACGGGAACTTTCTCTAGGCCTTCTTGAAGACTTCTTTTGCCATCAATGCCTTCCTCTTTCAAATCTGACTCATTGTAATTTATCTACCGCAGTACTTCTCTTTCAGATAAAGAACCTGTAAAATAGGCCAAAAATAACACTGAATGCCCGATGTATCAAGTGTTATATTGTAAAAAAACTTTAAAGGTTATATAAAGAATATTCAGTTTTTTATAAAATATTTCTTTTGGAAGTAAAATTACCATAGGTACTGTAAGATTTCAACAAAAAAAAACACAAAGATTAAAACAAAGAGTAATATATATCTTTACGTGATTTCGCTATGTCGGTTAATGCAAAAAAAACGCAAATTTGCACTGACCCATAAATGATTAAATTTGAACACCTAACAAATGAACGACGAATGAGCGAACAAAAAAAAACCTGCGCTAACTGTTAAACGATGAAGTTCTTCAGTTTTCCCATAGATGACGTTGAAAAAAAATTAAAATAAGGTTATCATTGGTGATACCGGAGGTCTCAGGAGGATATTTTCTAAGTTTCTAGTTCATAAATATCGCATTTCGATTTGATTACTCTTACGATTTTTCTTATAATCATATAAACGTTTGTTTGTTAATTTCACAATATGTGTTTTGGTTTCAAGTAATTCCTGAGACTATGTCTTCATAGAAACAAAATTATCCGAAACAAAAAATTCTTTCCACCTGGAAACAATCATCATGTAATATCACGAGATCTAATTAAATATATATTATTATTTTTTAAACAATGAAATACTCCTCAGGAGTAAACATTATTAATTGGTGGAACTGGACATTTATTTGACGCTAATTCAAGGGTTTTTACCTAGGAATGCTAAAAGCGTTTCGCTTTCATGAATGTCGATGAGTTCGCTGACTTGGACCTTGAAACGTATATAGCAGTGACGTTTACACATATGTTTACTATATATGAATACATATATATATATATATATATATATATATGTATATATATATATATATATATATATATTAATGAAGTTTCATATACTTTTTACATTTGAAAAATAGTTAAATAAATAGTTTTGTCAACACGGTCCTGAATGCAAACGTATTCATTGTAATCTTCCACCTGTATATTTACTCAAAAGTAAATGGACCAGTAGGATAACGAGTTAGTTTCTATCGCTCATACTGACATACTATCTTACTTCCTAACATAGAGATATTTTTAAATTTAGATAGATATTATTAAATATTACCAAGCTTACCTGTATCTGGAATAATTTACATAACTCTTTTATAATTTTGACTATATTTTTTAAAAAAATAATGAAAACAGTATACTTTTTTTGTTTTCACTATACGTGCTACAATAAAAGTCAACAAAAGCTATTAGCAGTATGAAAAAAAAAACAATAAAGAAATTTTTGGTTTACTGGTGAATATAATTTTTTTAAATATAATGGAATCGGTATTATTCAAACTTTAAGGATATTTCTGACGTGAGAATATCTGAGTGATAAATACTTGTCAGCGTCGGAAGTATTTTGCTTGGCTATGAATTTACATCAATAAGGGAATTATGGGATCATATTGTGGCATTTGATGGGCCATGTTAAATATTATTCGTAGCTTGAAGTAACAATTAATAAAAATTTTAGGTAACAATAAGCGTAATTTTCACAAATTCTAGATTCCTAAGTATGACTTCCCTGCATTGTTACCGATGCACGTTTTGGTTGAATTTATCATATACTGTAAAAGCAATTTTTTGGTACTTGTTAAAAAATTTATCAATTAGTTAGTAATTTAAACCATGAATAACGCCACCGTACGCAATTCAAGTTAACCGTTTAATCGAGGACTGTGTTACGAATCGGTGGGCACTTACTTTGCTCATGTAGTATAAAAAACCATTACAGGTGCTCCGTTGCGCCGTTACTTTGAATCTAATACTATCAGGCACACATGACCATTTACTCTGTAAGGAAATTAAAAATACATATTTTATTAAATAATTAAAAATGCAGCTAAATACACGTCACAACTTTAATAATTAAAAATGCAGCTAAATACACGTCATAACTTTTTCCGATTTTCTTATAAAAGATGTAAGTTTAAAATTTGGCATGATGATAGTGCATATTAGCCTTCATTTAATTCATTAGTTAATGTTAAAAATATTCAGTGGGAGCAAATATAGTAATCAAAGGTTTTCCTTTTAAATTCATGTGTCATAAGGTTAGGAAATGAGAGAGCTGAGAGATATTTTGCTGATAATGCTCATTTCTATAACTGCTGAATTCAAAATTACCTGTTGGCCGTTGAGGAGTTCCGTTATCCATATCTAAAGTCCAATATCAGATTTTACAAAGTAACTACTAACAGTATCAAATATCACTATCTTATTTTGGTGCGTAATAGAAAACGAAATTATGTTTCTGGTTTTTGGATTATATCACACAAAATCTTCTGATTTTTATAGTGTTTTCTGCTGGCCTCTGTCTGAATAATCGTACAAATATCGTTATATCAATATGTCACTTCAGACAAAGCGACAAAATAATTACATTCTTATATGATATAGATGGCTTTACGTGTATAAACTTCTAATATAATATTTTTGAAATTGCTGGAAATACAATTAGATAATTACTCCATATTGTTACTTTTTCAGTTACCTTTTACCGCAGGTACCTATTTACTTCCATATTAATACCGTTTCTTTGGGTTTTAAAGTAAATTATGTGTGTGAGTGTGAATATATTTGTAAATATATATATATATATATATATATATATATATATATATACATATATATATATATATATATATATATATATATATATATATATACATGTACATATACATATATAACACTAAAAATAAAAGTTGAACGATTATGTTACTAAACCTATGAAAAAACAAAATAATATGTAAATCATTTCAAATTCATTATGACATCAAATAATACATGTAAAAAAAAATATATATATATCGTTATATTCGTCTTGAATATTATTGATATGGCTAAAAGATGGAAAGTACAATATTTATATTAAATTAACAACTAAAGGTGAATTATTTAAGAATTTATTTGATTTAACCAACATTGCGGTAGAAGACCAATATTTTCCAAAGGTAAAACAAACGCTGTGAATAAAAGAAAGTAATATTTAGTTACATAAAATATCATTTTTGATTCCAATACTATTTAAATAGTTCTAAAATACACATGGTTGGTATAAAAAAAAATATTTAGAAAAATGTGAGCTTTTGTGAGAGTGTTGATAGTTGATCACCCGAAAAATATCTCAACCTCGTAAATACAATACAAAATAAATATTTATTTTATAGCATAACACTTTTTATTCTAAGTGTATAATTCCTAAATATGTATATATATATATATATATATATATATATATATTATACTATTATTTCTAAAAATTTCGAAGTCTATTTTGGAAGTATACAATGTCTAATTCTTAAGGATAAATGTTAAATATTGTTTTAAGAACTGCGATATCGGACGATCCGCGTATATTGTTCTAATATAAATAGTTTTTTGAAACGTACTAAATTCTTCATTTTACTTCCTTAATTGTCTATTAGTTATACTAATAGACAATTAATTTCTTAATTGTCTATTAGTTATTCTATTAGTATAACTAATAGACAATTATGAAATTAAGAAATCTTAAATATCTTTTGTCCATGCATCAAAGAGGAAAAAACGGTCTTTAGGAAGCCCCGACATAATTTTACCGTATGTCATGTGCAAATGTACTTTTACTGAATTATGTATTGATGTATTGCGCATAATTTTATTTTTATTAAATATTCATTATTATTTAAATAAATCTCAACTTTGCTATTTTTTTGGTGTGACTTTTAGCAAGAAGTCCGGAAACTATGTTTTGGTTAGTTTAGTCGAAAACACATTTATAGTAGTTTGGTGTACGGAAAAATATCTACTACAACGAAGATTGATATCGATCGATTGTTGACGAGTAAACCTCGTGCATGACGGTCACGCAAAATTGGACAGTCTTGCTAATAAATAATGCTTAAACTTAGGTCAAATTACTCTTGTTCTGAGAATACTTAGATCGCTTGTTAGATTGGGAATGAGAATATAAATTATTACTAACAAACTCAGTAAAACAAAACAGTAACAGTAACAGTAACTATTCCGAAGCTATTTCAAAAATACGACGTGGCAACGTCACGTATCTTAAATAAAGACGTATAATAACTTTGAATAAAAATTACATTTATCACATCAAATGGTGTTTTCAGAGCATCGTTAAAATTTATATTATTCTTCGCTTGTATCCGTTCTTGTTGAATTTTCCTCTATTTTCCAGTTATGAACGTAAACGGGATGCTAAAAAAGAGTACGAGCTACGTATGGACACATAATTAGAACAGCATCCACGAATAATGATTAATTCAAAATTTGGATAGAAATTTTGGGAAAATGTCCCTACCCCAAAATATTTTACCAATTTATAATAATATTACTTAAATATATTTAATTTAATTATGGTCACCCTTATATATTGCTCTTCGTGTAGCTACATTCTATTCTATTTATGAGAGGTATAACTTTTTGTTTTAAATTTATTAATATATGTACAAAGATCATATAAAACGCGCCTAATTGTATAGGTGTTTTCTATGTCCCCATCATTTATCAACTATTACAATGTTAAATAGCAAGAGCTGGTAAACAGTAAAGGTAAAGATAAAGATGAAAAGGTTCAATCGATTTCTATGACTGCTTTTTCAATTTTGACGATTAACTTTAGCAGATAAGAGTGTCGTTGTGTATTTATATTCTTATATTTATCAGTTAGATATATATAAATATAAATATGTATGTGTGTATATATAGATATATATATATATATTTATATATATATATATATATATATATATACATATATATATATATATATATACATACATACATATGTATCAACGTAAGACGAAGTTCTGTAAACTCCGTGAATGCTATTTTTTAAAGCTATGGCGGCTGAGCTTGGACTAAAGTTAACGTACATTCACAACTGGTATGGCATTAAAACTGTATTGGGTTTATTTTTAGTAAGGAAATGTCGACGTTATTTTTGTTTTAAATAATATCACAGTTTCTGCACATATATAAAATGAAAACACTTATTTAAGGAAATGCAACTTTGCTGGATTACAAAATACAAGAATTAACTGCAGTCTGTGAAACGACGATAGACTGTGTTGTAGTGAGTAAAATTAATTTAAATATATCTATTTTTGTGTTCCGTTTCAAAATGGTAAAAGAGGGAACAATAATACTAGGACATAATTTTTGGTTCATTTATCTGTATGTCATATTGTATGTCACGTTTCTCACAAAATATAGATAAATTGAAAATAATGGTTATACAAGTTTCTTACCAAGTACGTATACATTTTGTTTTTGCTCGCTTTTCTCAATTTTACCGTGATAAAATCTAAAAAACATTTTTTTTAATCTTCTCTTTCTGAGTGGATGAGAATATACAAAAAAGGTTTTTTTTTAAGATTTTCTTAGTGTCAAAATTATGGTTATCATCCTCAAATGTACCCGTGAGTTTTCAGTTGGAACAAGGTTGGATACAACTCTCAACAAGTGTGAAGCTGCACATATTCCCGTATTTATTCAAAATATTAATAAGTTTTTTATAGCGGGCTGTTAGGCGTAAACGCGAAAATATTATTTATTTAATATTCCACATTCACTTACTAATGTTAATTTATAATCTCCGATTATTCTTGCCCTTAAATTTCTAACTCGATTTTAGAGTCTTAACTCATTTCTACTTGTTCCCAATAGTTACGGTTTCAGAATGAAGGTTGTGGCGTATTTGTATAGATCGTAGTAAGTTCATTATTTTTAACAAATATTTATATTTACCGTTTATTTTTTATATAATATTAGTATAATTATTTGTTTGATTTACTGAAGTGTCATTTTACTTTATGTATGAACTTGCTCATGGCAAATAAAAAATAGTTTGATTGAAATATCGAATATTTTAAAAAGTTTATGTACATTTAAATGTATAATGAATCCTGGTTTTAACAGATTAATCAACCTTAGCACTAAATACTTCTTTTTAAGAGAGTAAAACTCAAATTGACATATACGAGTATATATTTATCTTTCGGAAAGTAAGTTAAAGAATTTCCTTAATTATCATATTAAATATAAGCAACCCTTTTGCAAGAAAAGGCTTCTGAATAACTTATCTTACAATGATGGATCCGGGACGAATGCTCTTATAGAACTGAACCTTATCAAATTTTTTAAAGTAGCAATGATTTAGATACTTTACTTCGTATGGCGCCGGACATCTGCGCGCATGTCTTGCGATGGATATGTATTCGGCAGGTACATTCACTACCCTATCTTTTACATAACGCTCTATTGTGCTTCCATTTGAGTATGCCCAACCTCCAAAAATGTTTGTTCTATAGTAATATCTTTATGCCTCAAAACAACATTTAACAATGCATTGGATAGTACACAATTTCTATTTTGATACGTACAACCATCACTGTATATAATTATAGTTTTACTGTCATTGTTTTCGTCGGTATTAATCACTGGTGTTACTGTATTTTCCAAAAAATCTACCCAAATGGAAGCAAATTCCTCAGCATTCAAACCACCTTCTGCCTCATTCCATATGAAGCAGAATCCGTCCTTATTTTTAATATTCAAGAAACACAGGTTGTGAACTTGAAGTTTCGTCTTATAGTATAAAGTGCTTACGTTTGATTTTGGTGCCATAAGCACTGCCTGTAAATCCACTGTAAATATATATTTTTTACTATTTTTGTCCCGTTCTTTTTCTTCTCTAGTGTGTTCTTTTCTTTCTATATGTTGCCGATGTTCTGCGTCTGAAACTGTTCCTACTTTATGGCAAGCACATTTTTCACACTCATCTTTCTTGGGCCTAAACAATGCGTATCTCTTTCCTTCAAACAAGTTTGAAAATGTGCAAATTGATAAAGACTTCGAATTTCGCTGTTTGCACCAATCATTAACATAAAAATTGTAAATAGCTTCTTTAGATTTCCATTCTGGTAAGAGATACAATTTTTGAGATTTTGACCTACAATAATGAGATTCCATTACAGGGAGGGACTCCAAAAATTCCAACAATGCTTTCTTTTCTTCGGTGTTCGGTTTCTGCTTTGTCTTGTCTCTGTAAGTATTTGGAGTTCTAGAAGGATTATTTGCTAAAGTTTTCCAATGAAGTATTGTACATCTCCCTATCCCCAAAGTATTTAAAAACATTTTATGGCATACTTTTACACTTTCTTCATTTAATTTGAGGTGATACACAAACGAATTTGCTCTTTTTGTCGAGTCAGTATTTTTCCGATTACGAGGTCTTGCTGCTAGCTTTGTAGTTATCCAATCATTGACTAGCGTTTTTTTTCTCCCAAAGTTGGATCCCAAAATCTAGCGAAAAGTTGCTTTCTGATACTTTCATCAATAGTTTCACATTTCAATGTACTATATTTTGATATCTTGCAGGAACACCTTGATTTCATTCGTTCTAATAATATAGTAAAACTGATAAAACATTGTATGGATGTTATTAGATGAAAAATTTATTTAAAAAAAAGATAAGACAGCTTATCTACATAAAAAAATTACGAAAAGTATAGTGACGTGCTTATATTTTTTTACGACATGGAGTGGGACGACGAAAAATGTTTTACGTTAATTAATTTTTATCATGAGAAGGAGGTATTGTGGAATCCAAAACACCCAGATCATAAAAATCGACCAAAGCTTTTCGACTCATTGAATGAAATAGCAAACCATTTTAATACAAATGTATCAGAAATAGAAAGAAAAATTAAAAACTTGATAAGTCAGTATTGTAGAGAGAAAAAAAAGTGACTGACTCAAAAAAGTCGGGTATCAGTACAGATTGTGTTTATCAGAGCAAGTGGTTTGCATATAAATCATTTAGTTTTTTGCAAAACAAGAATACTCCTACTGCCACGATCGATTCTGTAAGTAAAAATGCATTTATTAATTTTATCCAAAATTTTTTATTGTACAGAACAGAACAAGTTCAAAAGTGCTGACCCACCATAGTGTTAAATGTAACACAATATAACAGATTAAAAATATTTTAATTTCAGGAGACATCAAACGAGAGCAGTATTGTACAACCCCAGCAAAATGATTCATTTCATTAATTTGCCGATGACACGATTAAACGTCCCAGAAAAAAATCTAAACATTGAGATGTTTTAACAAGCTCTGACTATTATGAAATCTGTCTCCGATCGACAAAATCAAACACAAGAAAAAGATGAAGACATTCTTTTTGGAGAATATATTGCAGCAAAACTAAGAAAAATGGATAAATCAACAAATGCAATATTAAAACATCGAATTAATAACATTATTTTTGAAACCGAAATTGGATATCAGACAGATAGGTATGCAGATTACGCAAGACCTTCTAGCTCCCGTAGTCATCCAGGGTACTGTACAGGTTCTCCAAATGATCAGCTAAATGCATATTCTTTTAACCGCTCATCATCTGTATATTCTACTGTTACGAGCCCGGATCATCAGCATTTTACCACCACAAATCCTGATAATCAGCCAAATACAAACCCTTCATCTCTATATCCCAATAACATAAGCCCTCATCTGCAACTTCCTGGAGTTGAATCTTCGGTACCGCGAGCGCTTGATGAAAGTTCTAATAGTGAACGTATAAGCAGCCAAGATATAGAGAACGTTTTTAAATCCCTAAATGAAAAATAATTTTCTTTCTTTAAGATCTTTATTATGTTGTTATAATTTGAAATAAATGTAGCTTAGCATGAGAAAATTAATCACGAAATAAATCTGTCTTTTGAAATGTTATGATTAAGTAAGAGTCATTAATTGTAAACACAAATTAAAATATAACTATCATTATTATGTTTTTTATTAAATCTTTAAATTTAGATTTTGATTAAATTGATCATTGATCATACTGCCATTCTAAGTTTCCGACATCGGAGAGAAAATATTCAACCAACTCGTTCCTTGTATCTTCAGGACACAGATTTGTATTGACCTCTCTTGGCAAGACAACAAAACAATTATTTTCAGGAGTTACTGTGCGCCATTCACATGGTATGATTCCTCCGTTATCATTTTCAGAATCATATTCGTTTCGCTGTATATTTTTTTTTATATAATTGAACAAATGTACACAGGCCAATGTCACAATAGCAGTTTTTTGTGGACATAGCTGGATAGGTCTCTTGAATATTTGAAATTTGCTGGTTAACTGCCCAAACACATTTTCAACTACTCTTCGTCCTCGACATATACGATAATTGAAAACTCTTTTGGGAGATCTTTTTGTGTGATTACCATCGTAAGGTTTTATAATGTGGGTTTGTAAGGCAAAAGCATCATCACCCAAAAAAAAATATGATACTGGTACATTTCTCTCAGGTAGAGGTTTGTTGTCCGGCAAATTTAAAGAATTGTTATTTAACATTCTGCATAAGGCAGAGTTATTAAAAACACCGCTATCTTAAATGCAACCTTGACATCCCCCATTAGCGTATAAAAACTTGTAATCTGCATCCACTAATGCAAATAGTACAATACTGAAATAAGTTTTATAGTTAAAATATTCACTTCCACTTCTTGGTGGACATTGAATTTTTACGTGTTTTCCGTCCATTGATCCAAGGCAATTAGGAACATTCCATCTATAAAGATATCTATCTGCAACTTTTTTCCATTCGTTTGAAGTTCTCGGAATCTAAAATAAGAACATTAACTAAATTATACTTCGAACTAAATCAAATAGCACAAAAAATATACATCTATTTAAAATTTATATTTATCAACATTTAGATTTATTTAAAAAAGATAAACATGTAATTTTACCTTTACATACTTCGAAAGACCATCGATTATAGCTTGGCATACTTTTGGGATAATGTATAAAATAATTTGAGGAGATACTTTGAACACGTCACAAAGGCTAACGAATGATTCGCCCGTACTCAGGTATTTTAATGTTATTGCTAATCTGTCTTGTGGCGAAATTGCAATTCTGAAATTTGTATCTTTTTTAACTATTCTTGACATCTAACAACATTCAATAAATATTCAAAGTCGGTATTGGTTAATTTCATGAATGTTTTAAAATGTATGGGATTTTGTACAATCAAGTCATCTGCTTTCAAATCTCTTAATCTGTCACGATTGCTATAACAATTGCGACTCAGTAAACTAGGTCTAACCCAACAGCTTCGTTCCCTTTGGAGCAATCCAGCAATAAACATTCCACAAGCTGCTATCAACAGATCACTGCCATCGTCCATTTTTAAGATTATTTCTATTTACTGAATTATCGAAGATACACCACCAAAATTATATGACACAACCACACAACCTTTATCGACACGCGGCAATCACTGACTGCCAAATAAATTTTTCATCTCAAGCCGCCGACATGCCGCCGACCAAATTTTCCGACTTGTAATAAGTGAAGCCCCCAACTAGACCGCCGACAAAAAGTTGCCGACATACGTCGGCGGCCCGGCGGGCTCAGTGTGTATTGCGCTTTACTTATACAAACATGCACACTCGCACGTGCGCATGCATGTACGCGCTCATGCAAAATGAACTTACATAAGCACATACATATACATATATGCATCTATTCCAGAGCGTTAAAAATGTGTTACAAAGAAGAAATAGACGCTGCAGAAATCATATTTTTAAGCGATCAGAACGAAATTTGTTATATTTCGTCTGTGAAGAAAACTACATAAGTAAAATGTAGTTCAGAAGGGCTGCTAAAATACTAAAACATGTACCTAAAAATTATTTTTGCATCGCTTATTGGACAAATTAAAAACTTTTTGAACTGTATTTCAACCTGTAGAGTTACTACACTTACGGCAAATCCACAAAGGATTTTTTGTTTCAGTGTAATAGTACATTGTATTCTGTATTATTGGGTATTAATTAAGAAAAATATTACCAATAATAATTAATCAATAATAATTTTTTGTCGTGTGGCTTAGGTCAGTACGTCATCTAAACTACGCGTGTTGATAACATTGTACAAAAAATAACCGTTCATCAAATTTCCCCTAAAAACTAAGTTTATTTTGGGAAACGAAATTAAATTTTGTTGCAAAAACAAAAAAAATACGAATATTTAGTAAGCTTTTACGATACGATATCGTTTTCGAACATAAACAATTTACGAAATACTACTATTGCTAGAGTTTTTTGAAATCGGTATCAAGTCGATGTTTTTCCCCCTCTCAAGTACAGTTAAGCCTATGAATATTAAATTTTCATCGGCACCTTTTCGGAAAATTTCTAAAAGTAACAGTGTTTTGTAAATTCGCTTATGTGCGAAAACAATAATGTACCACATAAATTCCAACCTTGTATTCAAATTTTCATTATTTAATTTTTTTAATGCGCTTTTTTCGGTGGTTGTTTGAGATTGGCTCAAATTTGTAAATATTATATCATTACTGAAATAAGAATAAATGTTCGCGCCATTTAATTAATCCAAATACACCCTAATAATATCATATTACGATCACGCAAACACGTAAAAATACAAAAATTCCTACACACAAATGGAGATCTAATTCACATTTTGTATTTTGGTATTACCGTAATCAGGGCTTCAAGGCTATTTATATCTATACATACTATAGGTCCACCTACTAATATCTGAGTCACTGCATGCTTTTTTATAATCTGTACGTACATACTTATGTACTAATGTTTAGTTACATCATCCAGGTGCTTTTGCATATAATTACTTACATACAAACAACCTAAGAATACTTTAGATTCTTCATGCCTTCCTGTATACCGATATATAGTTGCCTACGTATTTACGTTGTAACATGAAGACAAGTGAAACGAGATAAGTTTGCTCCGTATCAGTGAAAGTTACCGCCCCACAGTTTTACTGTTACGCCCTGATTTTCCTAAAGACCAGATTTGGCTCGTCCTTGGTCTTGTCAAAATTTATGGATTTTGTTATTAGATTATCCTAATATCAGATTAACCTAATCGACAAAACTAGAACACATTTTCACTCGAGGCATCTGTGCTTCTCGTTGTTGAGGATATTTATGGTATACTTTCAATTTCTGCGGTGAAATTCTAATTAAAAGTCGGTTAGAAATGGTTTGTTTTTTTTAAGCATAATAATGCAAGAAAGAATAACAAGAATAAATAAATGCAAGAAAGTTAAACTTGCCTTTCCAAAATTTACTAGAATTTAAAAAATAAAATTTATACGTGTGACTACATATATTTATAAATCGTTTTCAAAAATTACGAATCAAATAAATATGTATCACATCACCTTGCGCGATAGCTAATCAAACTCATCATATTTATGTAAGCAATCACTAAAAACGTTATAATTCTTAGGTTGTTTGATACGTGTAAAAAGTCTTATCCTTAGCCGCTTAATAATTCAATAAAATTCGAGGAATCTTTCAAAAGAAATAGAAATTCAACTGTTCTAGTTTATCACGACTTAATTTCAATGACGGAGAGAAATTTAATCTGTCCAACTGTTCATAAAATCTATCGTAACTTAGTTCTATTACCAACTGTTCAATTTATGAGCAGTTTGTCGAAATAGAACAAAGTCACGATAATAAAAAAATAATTATATAATATTTCGTCTTTTAAAAAAGTTACTTTGAGTTACGTCTTAGAAACACTATCACTGAAAATTTTAATCTGGCCACTGAATACATTAAACTTTTTCTACGCGTTTAAACTCGGGAGAGATTCAACTAAAGTTAAAAAAATTTATATTAATCTCACAATACGGTTTTATATATTCCTAACACATTCTGTTTGTATGCGAAGAAAAGTTTTGAGGTCACATTAGCAGCGAGCAGATTTTGACAAAACTGTTGTTTGTGCTAATTTAATTAATAATTTTGGCCTAATTTACATTGGTTTTACAGAAATTAGGTACATGGTTTAAAATAGTTAAGGAATATCAAAATCGTTTGTTGTTTTGGGTACTAGTAGTTAGATAGTTTGTCTTAATACATCAAACCTAACCCTTTGGGGAGGAAACACGTAAATAAAATTTGAAAGGCGTTCATATTAAGCTCATGTTGGCATAAAAATCAAATGTGATTTTATAATCCTTACAAAATTATAATTCTCAGACTAAACCTTATTGTTATTTTATCAAAGATAAATACATCCAATATTCATATTTGACATAAATAATGACTTTAGTAAACTGTCATTCGTTATCAATGAATATACAAACTAAGTTACCATAAGAATATTTTTGGCAACAATTTTGTTTTTGGAAGGTAATTAATAGGAAACCTAGGCACATACCCACGTGCGCGCACGTACGCCGGCATGCACACGTGTACGCGCACACACACTCATAATCAGACCATAGCCAACGTTTGTGACCAAAGGACCGGTCAATGTAACTCAAACGATCCCAAACTCGATGAAGCTACTCCCCACCATCACGAAGTGTTGTCGTAACATTCGGCTATCATCATATGTCCGTCACTATTTCTAACAAATCTATCCGTCAAGACAAGCGAAATGAACCCAAACTCGATTAACCTACTCCTTGCTTGAAATGTTATGTCACCATCTTTCATCTCGAACATCAGACCTTGGCCACTATTTGTGACTAGAGTGCTTATAAAATATATAAAATGAGTTAAAATACGGTATAAAGTTTCTCAAACGATCCAATGTACTCTCATACGTAAGAGATATTCTTAATGTATCCCTGAAGTCAATTATTAAGTCTTGATCATGGGACATCTCTAAAATTATTACTTGAAACACATTTCTAATGAAAGAATTGTAGCTAAGGGGAGATATTTCTTATTTCTTTACTTTTGCTCTCGAGAGAAAATGTTAATAAATTGTTTAGTACATTGACCCAAAATTTTATTTATTTTAGTGACATTAGACGTGTATTAAAAATCTCAGTCTAGTTAGTTATTACCTTTCATAAAAATAAAAATGAAAATAGCATAAGAAAGATGCTTATACGTAATGTGTGTATTTTAATATATTTTTCGATGAAACTGTACAATGTTTTAGAAATTATTATGAACGACACTTGACTTCTGAAAGAGTATGTTATAATAAATTCTTGCTTGTGTATGTTACTCTAAAAATCCGAACAAGGCAGATCCTAGTGTATTGTAATCGAATTTAAATTTACCATTTTAAAATAGTAAAGCTTCAAAGTATTGCAAAATTTTTGTTTACATCATGCTTTTGTCAGTGTTTACCAGTCAATCTCATGTTTTACCTCAGACATATAGAAAATATTGAAAAAAACTCACGTTGACACTAACAAGCCGTGATTTTTGTTTATAGGCTTTTATAGCCCTTTCATTTCACTGGTTCGTATCCTGCCTTTCGTTCTTATTTTGTTATTTAGTTGATAAGATTAAAGTGTTTTAGTTTGCTTCTATATTCCTGTATCTGCTATTTAAATGTATTTTAAATTAATATGGATGGGAAAAATAAATTTTATGAATCAATGGTCGAGTTAGAGGCAAACAAGAAAGACTAAAACGTTCATCATCAAAGAGAAAAATACGCAAAATATTTGTAGGAATTCAAAACTGTTAAAAATGCAATAATAGTAATTAATATAATATATGTATGTAAAAAGTTACGAAGTATAGGCAAAGAAGAAATTCTTATTGCACCTACGGGGCAACAATTAAAAATGTAACAATGAACAATAATTTAAAAATATAATAATAACCACCAAACAATTGTAAAATTATAAATATATCTGACGTTATATCATCCCTGTGAGAACAAAAATATTTTGAAAAAGAGCAGTGTTTCATGCTTTATACTGCACAGTGAAAGGAATTGGCATTTCCAGGTTGACTTTATTTATTTACCAACCATATATAAATAATATAATTACTATGAATTACAGTCGCACAACGTTTCATGGTTATTTTTACTAGTTCTGCACCATCGAATCTCCTCTACTCAAACAACACGACAACACGACATTTTCTAATAAATTATTTTATTATGCTTTTGCTATATGTGCTTGAACACAAAAATAATCAATTATGGAAAATATATTACCCAAGTGAACGGAGAACAACATGGATGGTGACCAAAATGGTTTGAGGGTTTAAAATTCGTTTAGGCAATGAGAAATGGGGCATATCTCACAGGAATCAAGTTGTCCTTCATTTGTTTCTGCAATGGGAATAAGAAAAGCAATTTCATCAATTTCTTGCAATATTGACAATAGAAAGTACAACTAAAATATGAAATTTAAAGGCGATCTTCAATTTACAGAATGAAAATATAGAACCACATTAAATAAGTAATATGAAATTGGTAAGGAACGAATTTGGAATACAAAAACATAATTCAACGAATACTAACCGAAAACAGAATTCAAAACGATAGCAATGACAGGAAGAAATAGATTTGCTAAGATACAAAAAGACAATAAAAATAATTTTGCCAAGAAGGAGGATATTTTAGTTAGAACAATTGTCAAAGAAATAAATTTTACTAATATAGAATTGAGCCTGAAGACGCAATGTGTAAAAAAAGTTATAATTGCGACACAGAAAACGTAATTCCGTCTCAAAATATTTTTTTCTAAATAATTATTAAGCAGATATTGAGGAAATAATAGTTGATAATATTGAGACAAAGTTGAGTTTGAAAAAATATTGAATTTGGTTTCATTGCAAATATAACCCCGGATTTACTCATTTTGTGTGACAATAATAAGCTACTCTTCTTTACCTACGCTTAAAATATCCTAACCCTTTATGCCCTTATAATAAATTCATCGCTATTTTCATATTGTCAGTAGTTCTTTCTTTCTCTAAAGTTTTCTTTATTTTTCTTCACAAAGATGAAGTAATAGCATTGCTTTACACTGATTCACGCTTTAATTCAAAAATATATTTTTGACTTCCATTTTCATTTAAAATGCATTCAAGCAGCAATAACGTAATTTATACTTGCAAGCTGAATAACAAAACAAAGAACATGTGGAAGGATCTGAGTTGAGAAGCGGCGGCGACCAAACTAATGCGAATAAGAAAATTTAGCTTCTAAGAATCGATAAGAAACTTCTTTCAAATTTTCCATGTCTCTGAGGTTAAATCTAAAACTTAAGAGTTAATGCTGAAAAATTTAAAAGGTAAAAACCATTTTAAAGGAATTAAGCATTTTACCACTACTACTTGATTTTTAAGATTGACTAAACAATTTTAAAACTTACTATAGCTCGGGCCCTTACAGTAACATATAAATATAATTTTTAGTATTCTCATGTATTAATGAATTCTTTTAAATCCAAACAGAATTCCGATTGACATTTTTCTTGCCGGGGACCCATTTAATCCTTTATATAGTACCAAACAGACTAGAAATCGAACTAAGGTTTGCGGCATAGTTTTTGCGGAAAATTGGAAGTTTGATAGGTCGTAGAATTTTTATTTCGATTAATTTTATAGCATGTTGATTTGACCGATGGATTGTGGTGATTAAACAAAACAAATTCAATCAAACAGTGTATCGTCAGAAACAGATTGTTTTTTGCTAATTTGACTAAATTATAAATATTTATTATTTTTTTTTTAAATTATGGTATGAAATAGATAAAACAAAATGTATAAAAGTTAATGATTTATATTTAGAAGAAACAAATCCTTCATAAAATTGTTCATGAACCAAAAATATTCAACATTAATAGGAACAAAGTTTTCCCGGAAAATATAATTTTGAATTTCATGCAAACGTTGAGCTCTAATTTAAATAAACGTACGCTTACAGGCGAAATTCACTGAATAGTACGGGCGAAATTTACTGTTCTACGACATAAATTGGACTAAAAGCTTTTTACAAAGGTAACTATCTGTTCAAAAGGACGTGGTTGGTGACGAAAATGATCTCTCAAATGTTTTCGGTTTGTATTGACCTCCATTTCTTTGTTGATGATGTGAAAATATTTTCCGTTGAACAATATGTAACAATATGACTTTTAAGCTTTCTTCTGTATTAGCCTTTGCCTTTGCTAACATTATATACAAATTAAGAAGTTGGGAAAGCTACTTGATGCTGGTTCTTGAGATAATTTGTACTCGGCATCATCTTGGTCGACAGCAAGATCATCGTGATCGACTACAAGAGTGAAATTGTGGTTTCGAGAACTAAAATTGGGATCCTCTAAAAGACGAAAATCTTTAATGATACCGTGAGGTTCTTCAGCGGAAGCATCTCCAGTATACGATTCTTCGTCGTCTGAATCTCCTTTCAGAATAGCGGCTATATCATCATAACCATTAGGAGGTCGATTTGATCTCTGACTGGCCATGACTACCGGAAATGTCGTATACCTGCAATTGAAAAAAATAAACTTGATGAAATTTCTAACAGGAATTATATTAAAAATACATTTTATTATTTATAATTAATACATCAATATTCCCAGCAGTTTTTACTTTCAGTAAAAGTTATGCTTATTTTTTTTCACAAAGATTAATTTTGTTGGACTTTTTGCCACCAACTTGTGTTTTAATTCCAAATAAAACTTTTAGTCACTCGTGTTCTTTTAAAATGCATTTAAGCGGTAATTATACAATTATAAAAGTTGATTAGAATACATTTTATATATGTATTCCCTTAAAAGCTAAATAAAAGTCAAGGAACTTACTGGAAGTCTTAATTGGGAAGTGGCAGTGACCAAACAAATAGAAATAAGAAAATACAGTGTGTAAGTAGGCATATGGAAGTTTTTTAATATTTTGCGTATCTTTAAGTTAAAACATAAAATTTAAGTTATATGAATTAAAAATCTTACCACAACACCAAAAATATACGGTTTTTGGTATTCTGGTGGTCAGTAAGTGTTTTGTTAACACTTACTGATCACTCGAACACCAAAAACCGTATGCCTTGTGATCAACCTAACAAACTACGACGAAATCTGATCGGAAAATATTTTTAATTTGCTATCACCTGAACCTTTACAGTCATATGTACATATCTTAATTTGTGATATTCTCACATATTATTGCAACCTTTTCAATCCGAACAGAAGAACTGTTGAAATGTTTCTCACTGGACAACCTGTGTTCTATATATTGCGCCAAAAAAATAGAAATACAATTTAGACTTGCTGTATTTTTAGTGAATAATTGTTAAACTTCTAAAGCCACGGAGAAATTGTTCTATATTGATTATTTTTAATGCATGTTGATTTAAGCGACTGATTATGACGTACGAATAAACTCATTCAAAAAGCATATCGTCAAAAAGAGATAGTTGTCAATTTGACCAAAACTGTAAATAGCTATTACTTTTTAAAAAATTGTGTTAGCAAATGGATACAAACACAACGTTATTAAATCCATGTCTCCATTTAGAAGAAAAAAATACACACAAAAACACTAATAATTCTTTGAAAAATGTTTGTTAGGAAATAAGTTTTCCAGCAAAACACATATCCAAAGTTCACGCAAACGTTGAACACTTATTTATATAAAAGTGTGCTTTAGAATCTACGGGCGAAGCTTACTAATAGACGGCTTACAACATAAATTGGTTCGAAAACTTTTTATGTAGGGAAATTTCTGTGCAAAGGGACGTGATGGTTGACGAAAGTGAGTTGTCAAACGAGTTTGGTTTGTTTTTATCTCCATTTTCTTGCTGATGGAGTGAAAATGGTTTCCATAAAATAATATGCGCCTTTGGATATTTTTGAACCAAAGTTATTAAGATTTAAAAAGGAGATACAAAACATATTATTTACAAATTAACGCCAGCTATGAAAGAATTCATGTCTTGTTCAGTATGTAGAATATAATATAATTCTAAGCTAGTACTTACTTTAATATTAATCAATACATTTTGTAATATATATAGTAACACAAGGAAATTTATACATAAAATCTTTAACCATTTTGTACACACATAATTAGAGTTATATTCTAGTTTTACCTTTGTTCTTTTTATTATACATTTATATGACTATAAGTTGTTTTGTGAGCCTCTTAATTAATAAATTTAAAAAATATATACAGTTATAGTGTATACGCTTACTCTTTTAAGATTTCTCTTATTTTAGCCTTTGCTTTCATTATGTTCGAGTTAAATCGTTAAATAAACATGCTTCGTGTGTATGATAAAATGTAATAAGAAAACTCTAATAATTGAACTCACGGGTGTCGGTTTCCTATGCAAATGGGATTTTTTTTCATTTTTTTATGCCATTTATAAGGATTTTTGTTACGTAGTTGCTTCTAAATCCACTAAATTATGCCCATGATGTTATATACATATATACAAATTGCCAATGTGTTCCCAATTACAGTATACAAGTTTAAGTCATCAATGAATAAAGGATAAGTTCTGAATAAAAGTAATTAATAATAATAAAAAAACAATTCTTTAATAGGTAATTGAGTAATTATGATTTGAAAATAAAAAAAAAATTAAATGGAAGAAAATTGAAGAAATACATTTCACATGAAAGTGTGGTAAAAATGCTTGATTATGCACATTTTGTTTTTTTTTACCGTTATGACAGAAAATTCAATGGTCTTTTTTGGTATTATTAAGATTTACCGATGTTCAATTTTGCTAATTTATTATGGTTTGCCATGTATGGTTAGTATTCTTAAAGACTTGTGCAATATTTAAATAGCTGTGGAATTGGTTATAACTTCTATTATACTCATTAATAAATAATTCTCCAAAGCAAACTCTGCATAATTTCATGGTATTTAAGGAGTTAGCCGTAATGATTAATTGAAAAGAATTTTAGTGAAATAGTAAATATTTTTTTAAATAAATAGCGCAAGTTCTTTCAAGTGATATATATTTCTCCCATGTTTTTCATCAGCCTTTAATTTTATTTATTTCCTTCTACTTAAGGGGTAAAACAAAATTTGTGAATTAAAATTTGTATTTTATTTCTTCAACGGTACCGCCAAGCGTAACCTCTATTTCATATAAACATAAAATTCTTACCAATTTATATATAAATTTATATAAATCGTTCAATAAAAGTAAAATTTGAAAAATGTATTTTATTTAAACTGTGGACAGTCATTAAAATAATTTTTGAAATAATGATTTTTCAAATGAGTATAAGTCAAAATTAAAATTGGAACAAAAATATTACTTCACTTGGAAATTGTAAATATTATATAATTAAAAATTAGTTATTAGATCTCTCCAGTATAACAAATAAATACATGATTTACTATTTTACTCAATTTTCAGAAACACAAGTGAAGAGTTTTTTAATTATTTTGCCATATAACCGTCGCATCTGGATATATACATATAATCATTGGATATATATATTTGAATTTTTATCCTCAAGTCCAGTCTCAAGTCATATACACCAAAAAAAAGATTCGTTGTAGAAACGCAGACATTTGATATTAAATACCCTCAGAAACTTTACGCATAACCCACGGAAACGTATTTATGGCTATTACGGAAACATAATTTTAACAAACGTGAATACGAATGCATGAGAAGCTGCAGAAAAAACATATTACCGGTATGAAATAGTTGATGTAGAGATCTTTTGTTACAGGTTTATTCATGTTTCACTTTATTGGTCTTTTTATAAGCTTTCAATAAATGCAATAATATGACCATTAGTATTTCAAATATTAGAATTTCTATTACATTTGTATTACGGTATGTAATTGATTTAATCCAAGGATGGTCGGTTTTTTCGAAACATGTTTCTTCAACTGTTTAATTTGTCCATAGTGAAAGCGAATGCTAATACAGAAGAAAGTTTAAAAGGTTTAACATACACCCTACCTACATCTGATTATATTGTTTGATGAAAAATATTTTTATTCCATCAAGAAAGTTAATTGAGATAAATATGAACCAAAAGTATTTGAGAACTAATTTTCGTCACTAATCACATCCCTTTGAACAGGAAGTACCCCGTGTAAAAAGCGTTCAGTCCAATTTATATCGTAGACCATTTATTCAGTAAGCTCTATCCGGAGGTTCAAAAGCACACAATTATGTAAATAAATACTCAACCTTGGCATCAAATTCGGAAATACATTTTCCTGGAAAACTTTCCAAAATTAACCAAAATTGTTGGCCAAGGAAATATTACTTTAAACTTTAAAATGGAGATTTTTGTTGATGAGGGATTATTTCCTCTAAATGTAAAATTTTAATTTAATAACGATTTGTTTATATTTGTGTATTGTATTGATAACACAATTATTTATTAAAAAAAATAGATAATTACAATTTCAGTCAAATTGATAAGTCCTCTCTTTTATGACGATGCGTTTTTTAAATAAACTTATTTGTTACATATTTCATTGGAACAACGCAGAGAAATCAACAACAACAACGCAGGGAGTCCCTGGTAAGAAAAATGTTAATCGTACTTCTATTTGGATTAAAAAGATTGCTTTAATATATGACAATGCTACAAATTAAGATATTTATGTATCACTGTAAAGGTTCCAGTAATAGTGACTGTAACTGGTTGTAGTAAAATATTTAATTATTATAACTTAAATTTTAGGTTTTATCTCAAAGTAACGGAAACATTGAAAAACTTTCATATTCATATTTGCATGCTGCATTTTCTTATTCATATTTGCTTGGTCCCTGCCACTTTCTAAATAAGATACTTCGATTCTATATCTCTGGCTTATTATAACTACTGACGAAGAGAATGAATAAATCCAGCATTGTATTTGAATGGATGTGAGTACCTAAAGACAAAAAAATTCCAAAAACTGTTTTTCAACCTCATATCTTAGGGTCAAATGAACTCATGTAGCTATGTTGATATAATACATATATATATATACATATATATATATATATATATATATATATATACATATATATATATATATATATATATAACTACTATACTTCTGCGCAAATGTTAAGTTGATTCTTTATTGAAATTATTTGATTTAATTAAAAAAAGTCCCTTACATCTATTTTAATGCTTTCTGGTTTTTTGTAATTGTGTCACTTTTATATACTTTCAGCATTTTTAGCCAATTTATATATCTGGGTATTTATTAAAAGTCAGATTTATTTTCCAAATCTTCTTTTTTTCACAGGGATGGCGTTACGTCAGATTTTTTTCATAAACGCCTTAACTCAATGGTTTTGTACGTACTATTATTTTTTGTACAATTTTGATATTTCCAACACGGCGAACCATGAGGTACATCTTTACAAGAATATTAAATAAGTTTTATAGCAAGCATAATACCAGAATTTTTCATGTTTTTCGTCAGTAGGTGCAATAAATATATATTTCCTGTCTATGTTTCATAAAGCTTTATAAATCCGTGTTCAATTAATTACTATTATCTTGTTTTCAGCCGTTTTTTTCTTATTCGTGATAGAAGTTTTATATTTCTTACTTGCCACTAATTCGTCCATTAATTTGTTAAATTATTTCTCTTATTCGTTTAGATTTAAAACCCGTTCAAACAAAAAAAAAACAAATATGAAAGCAAGGTAGAGCACCTAAATGTATTTATCTATTTCAACTTATCAACTGTGTGACAACACAAGGGATGGATGGTAGGATATGAAACAATCAAAGCTTCTTAGTATGAACATATATTTTTTCAACTTTTGTGTCTCTGATACAATTTACTAATAAATACTTATAAAAATACAACGAACATTTTATATCAAATATATAAGTAATAAAAGTAAAAACTTATTATTACATTGCAAAGTTTTGAAGCTTAAGTACTACACTTAAGCTTAACAGCTTTTTTAAGCTTAATAACTTTTATCCTCAACCCAAAACTTTATTGATTTCTGTGTAATTAGACGTGTATTAAGAGGTATCTCATTTTAATTTACAAGAACAAAAATGATGAATAAATTTGGAGTTAATTTTGTAGAAATTCATTACTTACAATTTAATGTAACTTAGTATTATTTCTACTTTATTTAAGTTCTTTACCGTTGCCTAGGTTTCGTCATATTATAACATCTTTAGGAGGTCTTTGCTAATTACTTACCTGAAAATGTTGTAATACAATGAAACCTAGGTCGTGGTAAAGAATTTAAATAAAGTAGAAATAATACCACATCACCTAGTTTAATTTAATTATGAACAAAAATATACTTATCATAATGGAGATGTTCAGATGTTAAGTATATACTTAAGTACATATATATATATATATATATATATATATATATATATATATATATATATTTGTAAAAATTATACGATATTTTAGATATTATTATGACCGGCACTTGATGTGCGCAAGAGCATACTGTATAAATTATAAATCTTTAGTGTCATTAAACGTATGTCAATTATATGATGTACCCTATATTCATGTATAAGTACAGCATACATGGTAGGTATATTTACGCTACAAATTAGGATATTCCTATTCATTTGATTCCCGTCCATTCAAATAACAGTATAATATGAATGATGCATGAATGTTACGTGTACGCTGTTATATCATTTGACAACGCATAAGATATTATATAAAAATTATTATGGACTACACTTAAGCTTCACAATTTTGCAATGTAATAATAAGTTTTTACGTTTATTACTTATCCATTTGATATAAAATGTTCGTTGTATTTTTATAAGTATTTATTTCTAATAAAAATTAAAATAAAGTGTAAATTGTATCAGAGACATAACAAAAGTTGAATAAAATACATGTTCATACAAAGAAGCCTTGATTGTTTCATATCGTACCATCGGTCCCTTGTGTTGACACACAGTTGATAAGTTGAAATAGATAAATACATTTAGGTGCTCTACCTTGCTTTCATATTTGTTTTTATTTGTTTGAACAGGTTTTAAATCTAAACGAATAAGAGAAATAATTTAACAAATTAATGGACGAATTAGTGACAAGTAAGAAATATAAAACTTCTATCACGAATAAGAAAACTACGCAATTTTTTACAAGAAGTAAAAACGGCTGAAAACAAGATAATAGTAATTAATTGAACACGGATTTATAAAGCTTTATGAAACATAGACAGGAAATATATATTTATTGCACCTACTGACGAAAAAAATTAAAAATTCTGGTATTATGCTTGCTATAAAACTTATTTAATATTCTTGTAGAGATGTACCTCATGGTTCGCCGTGTTGGAAATATCAAAACTGTACAAAAAATAATAGTACGTACAAAACCATTGAATTAAGGCGTTTATGAAAAAAATCTAACGTACGCTATCCCTGTGAAAAAAAGAAGATTTGGAAAATAAATCCGACTTTTAATAAATACCCAGATATATAAATTGGCTAAAAAATGCTGAACACACTCACAATTACAAACAAACCAGAAAGCATTAAAATAGATGTGAGGAACTTTTTTTAATTAAATCAAATAATTTAAATAAAGAGTCAACTTAACATTTGCGCAGAAGTACATTAGTTATATATATATATATATATATATATATATATATATGAATATATATATATATACATATATACATATATATATTTATATATATATATATATATATATATATATATATATATATATATATATATATATATATATATATATATATATATATATGTATTATATCAACATAGCTACATGAGTTCATTTGACCCTAAGATATGAGGTTGAAAAAACAGATAGTTTTTTGATTTTTTTTGTTTTTAGGTACTCACATCCATTCAAATACAATGCTGGATTTATTCATTCTCTTCGTCAGTAGTTATAATAAGCCAGAGATATAGAATCGAAGTATCTTATTTAGAAAGTGGCAGGGACCAACCAAATATGAATAAGAAAATGCAGCATGCAAAAATGAATACGAAAGTTTTCAAATGTTTTCCGTTACTTTGAGATAAAACCTAAAATTTAAGTTTTAATAATTAAATATTTTACAACAACCAGTTAGAGTCACTATTACTGGAACATTTACAGTGATAGATGTATATCTTAATTTGTAGCATTGTTATATATTAAAGCAATTTTTTTAATCCAAATAGAAGTACGATTAACATTTTTCTTACCAAGGACTCTCTGCGTTGTTGTTGTTAATTTCTCTGCGTTGTACCAATGAAATATGTAACAAATAAGTTTATTTAAAAAACGCATCGTCATAAAAGAGAGGACTTATCAATTTGACTGAAATTATAATTATCTATTTTTTTAATAAATAATTGTGTTACCAATACAATACACAAATATAAACAAATCGTTATTAAATTAAAACTTTACATTTAGAGGAAATAATCCCTCATAAACAAAAATCTCCATTTTAAAGTGTAAAGTAATATTTCCTTGGCCAACCATTTTGGTTAGAAAGTTTTCCAGGAAAATGTATTTCCGAATTTCATGCCAAGGTTGAGTATTTATTTACATAAGTATGTGCCTTTGAACCTCCGGATAGAACTTACTGAATAAATGGTCTACGATATAAATTGGACTGAATGCTTTTCACACGGGGAACTTCCTGTTAAAAGGGATGTGATTAGTGACGAAAAGAAGTTCTCAAATACTTTTGGTTCTTATTTATCTCAATTAACTTTCTTGATGGAATAAAAATATTTTTCATCAAACAATATAATCAGATGTAGGTAGGGTGTATGTTAAACCTTTTAAACTTTTTTCTGTATTAGCATTCGCTTTCATTATGGACAAATTAAACAGTTGAAGAAACATGTTTCGAAAAAAACCGACCATCCTTGGATTAAATCAATTACATACCGTAATACAAATGTAATAGAAATTCTAATATTTGAAATACTAATGGTCATATTATTGCATTTATTGAAAGCTTATAAAATAACCAATAAAGTGCAACATGAATAAACCTGTAACAAAAGATCTCTACATCAACTATTTCACACCGGTAATAGGTTTTTTCTGCAGCTTCTCATGCATTCGTATTCACGTTTGTTAAAATTATGTTTCCGCAATAGCCGTAAATACGTTTCCGTGGGTTATGCGTGAAGTTTATATACGTTGTATATAAACGTTGAAATGCGTTGAATATTATATACGTTGTAAACCTGATAATTTATATATGTATATACATATATATATATATATATATATATATATATATATATATATATATATACCCACGTTCGTTCAATATGAATACAGAATCTTCAAAAGAAGAATCTGTATTCATATTAAACGAACGTGTATATATATATATTCTCTTTTAAACGTTTGAAAACCGTTATATATTTTTATAGTTTCTCCACTTTTCCACAGTTTTCTTCTCTATTCCTCCAAACTGCAACATTCTTTTGACTCAATTGGATTTAAGTCGGCAAACTTCGAACGCCATGTGTCCGCCACGACCAATTTCCCGGGTAATCTTTATTTTAAATAAATTCCTTAGATTTGCGAGACAGGGTACGTTATCTTTTAAAAATATCATATCTTTTCGCCGTGTAAACCTACATTTTCAAAAATTTCATTTAGATTACCTCTTAAAAATTCTCTATAAGATTCTCCGTTCAATTTTTCTGCGGTTTGAAAGGTGATCGAAAAGATGTCCGTTTTGCATGTCAGACTAAAGGTTGACACTATTTTCAATACTCTAGAAGTACCAATTGCCAACGTTTGAAATACCACTTGGTATGAATTAAGATTTAATTCCATAATATTAAATTAGTCAATCCTCATTTTCTTCTTGCCTTCCCAACATATCCAGAAAAAATCATAGAAATCTGTCATAACTATAAGTAATCGGGTACAGATAATATTTCCTTAGTATATGCAATTTATATCAGATTTTGGACTCCGACTGAACGTTATACTTCCCATCATAACTTCACTGTCTCATTAATACATATCGATGAGTCCCTTTCAATTACCTCGATAAGTTAATCTACCGCATCCGGGTCCTTCATTATAGGTGTAAAACCAAGCTTGGCTCCTGGTATGCAATCGTCCGTTTAGGTATTATATTTTCTTTCCATTTTGCATATTTTCTTTCCTTTTTATATTGCTTTCCATTTTGCAAATATCTATACTCAGTCGTTAGAGCGAATTAACATAGAAATCAGGTTTGAGCGAGCGTTCGCTTTGCGTGAGGCTACTTATGTGAATTTTTCGTAGACACTTACACCGTTGTGCCTTAGGGCTGCCAAAACCGACAGCCGATAAAATAATTAACACTCTTTTATTCTCGACCCCGACACATACAATACTATTGTTGAATGTATCAGTAAATGATCAAATTAGTTTGAATAAAATGTATCTGCTCTTTTTAGGTGGGTACCTAGTTAACTTCTTAAAAATTTGCTATTTTTTCTTGAAATATAAGAAAAATATCAATATAAATAAGTTATCACAAAACAGTACTTAAAAAATTGTAAAAATTTATATATATATACGCTTCTAAATTTAATGGTGGATATAAAACAGTATTCACTCTTGTAGAATGTAATAGGAATTACAAAAAATAATGTCACGAATAAGTGCTGCCATCCTCGTCTAAATATTACGTCAAACATTTATTGCTGTCAGTTTTTTATTTTCCACCAAAAGACAAACAGCCTATTACCATAATTTTTTTTCTTTGCTCAACGTGTTACAATCATTTTATATTAATTCCCTAATAATTATCACACAGCGTGACTATAACATTTGTAGTAAAAATATATTTCACTTAAATCCATTGACGAATGTTACAATTTCAAATAGAAAATAATTTTTTTTTAAAAAAGAAACGTCTCATGGCTAGACAATTTCAATATAAAAATAGTTCAAGCAATTTCTAAAATCGCGCTTACCAAAATTCTTAACACATGATTGTTAAACGGATTTTTTTTTAATTAAGAAAGAAAGTGAGAGTTTATGCCTTTTATTCAAATATTCTAGTTCAAAAATAACCAATAAAAACACTGTTTATTGGAAGAAAACTACATTAAAATCGGAAAACATTTCAAAGTTTTTCGAAATACATTCAAATAATAAAAACGCTCTACAGCCTTGCTACTTTCCGAGAGCCACTCTGGAAAAAAGGTCACAATTTTTTAATCCAAGTAACAATATCACAACGATAAGCAGTTCAATAATCCATTAATCTAACCAAGGTGTTTATATTATGTAATAACACTATGTGCGTGCATGCGTGCGTGCGTACAAAATATACACAAGTAAAAGCGAATTTCATATATATTTGTTAAAATCTCAAAAAGTATCCATAAAAAAGGTAAGATAGATTATGAGTTATTTATGTGTATGTCAGCATTTTATTTTCTTTTCCTGAGATACTTTTTTACTTTATAAATTATAGAGAACACATTTCTATTTTATTTAAACAAGAAAGATACAATGTTGACGCATATTCTAAGACAAGCTAACATTTTCCAAACGTACTCTATTTATATTTTTGCTGTAATGTATTAACATTAGTATGTGCTTTTTGCAGTGAAAATTAATTGAAAGTTAATTTTGTCAGAAATGCGGCCAAAAATTTAGTTGTCTTTGTTATTTTTAATCAAAATTAAATTTTGTCATTCAGGAGATTTGTTTACACTGTATGAAACCCTTAATCGTTAAAACGTCCGTATTTAAACCAAATTAAAGGGAATAAAATAACGTCAACCCTTTTGATTTATTATGAAAAACTATTATTGTCAAGTTTAATTAAATTATGTGCAAAAGTATTAATGGTTACAAAATTTTCTAGAACTGTTATTTTCTAGAATCTTTATTTATAACAACAATTCATAATGAATAAAGTGTCCATTATTTTTATTCGCTATTAATTCTCTTACAAAAAACATTATTGGCAAAAAATATTCTTAAGTTGACTTACATTATACAACCAGTGATTTCGAATGATAGTTTAGTAAAATAATGGCTTATATCAAGTATGATTATTATGTGTTTATATTAGATAAAGAGACAATAAGAATCAATCTCGGAATTATGTTTCTGTAAGGGTTAGGAAATTAAATTTCACTTCTATGAAAATATGTATTTAATGAGATTCACACCATTTAAAATATACGTGGGGAAGCTAATTTTTTTAACGTACGCTCTTCCCGAAGGTTTAGATATTATGAAATTTACCTAGTTTTACTTAAAAATACACACATTATAATCTATAAAACAAGTTTAAAAACACACGAGTTTAATTCATTAAGACAAAGCACGCCTTTTGTGATAAAGTATTTATTGTCTACGCTAAACCACCAATGATATTGATGTTTCTAAAATATTCTGAACCGCGTAACTAATTTCTGTGGAACCAATATAAATAAGATGAAAACTATTAATTGAATTAGTACAAAATAACTGCAGTCTTGTTAAACACTGATCGCTAATATCGTGACCTCAGAACTTCTCTCCGTATACAAACGGATAGTTTTGTGAATAATCAGAACCGTATTATAAAATACTTGGAAATTAACTGTTACTAAATCTCTCCAAAGTTTAAAAGCGTCTTTAAAGTTTAAGCTGATGTAAATATTCGGTGGTTGGATACCAATTTTCAGTCATAAAATTTTCAAGATCTTATCGAAACTCGACGTATTGTTTTAAGATGGAAAAATTTGCTACAATTAATCTAAACTTAGGTCTATATCGAATAATTGTTATTTTGTGGCAAATGAATTAACGCCACCTGTTTTCTTTATTATATTTAGATAAATAACTATATGAAAAATAAGTATGATAAACATTTTTCAAAATTTAGCTATTATTTATATGCACAGATCGCAAGCATTCTTATTACAATTCACATTGATTCAACCCGGCGTCACTAAGATTTTCATGTTGACCCAAGACATTTTGAATTTCTATTTCTTTTCTAAATATTTATCAAATTTTACTGTTTTTAACTGTTGTTAGTTTTCAGCGGCTAATATTGATACTTTTCACACGTATCAACTGACCAAAAACTATTATCTCTGTAGTGATTTCACAGATAAACTCTACAAGTGTTATTAGCTCTTGCCTGAGGTGATGCGAAACATTTATTTTATTGTGTGTATGTCAGATCGTATGTGTATGACTTTACAGTAAGTATATCGTGTTATGTAGTTTGTTGAAAAACTTGTATTTTGTATAAATTTTCTGTTAATGTTCAGATTTGGCAGCCATATGCGGGCTGGTAGAAATATTCGTATATTTTAATGATTATAAGGGCTGGTAGAAATATTCGTATATTTTTCATTTATACCGTGATTTATTTATTCTCTTCTTAATTTAAATAATGGTTTTATCTTTGATGTAGAGGTGACATTATATTTCTTTACTTATTTACGGACTTTAGTATATACAAATATAGCGGTCTTGTTGGTTTAAAAGCAATCTTTTACAGCCCACCAGAACGACAGACTGGCATCGCTAGATGACCGGCCAGGACTCGAACCTGGGTCCTCGTGACGCACCGAACCGTCAAAAATTGTACGCCTTGTAATTAACGCAATGCATAACGGTGACGAGACTTTAGTAGGATTAAGTTTTAAGCCGCACTTGCGATTCTATATATAGATGACTTGTTGCATAAACGTTCTTTGTGGTTTTAAGCAATGTAAATAATATAATCAGCAAATCGTAAAACCTTTATTACCATAGTGTCTTTAAGATAGATCTTGTAGCTACTTCGAAATTTTCGAAGATATAAAAAGAATTACTGCGTTTTTGTGTCCTCTTCGAAAATTAGGAAGTAATTTCAGCCAATAGGTTCATATTAGTAGAACTGTCTGCTTTGTTATCTTCTAGAGACGTAACCCATTTTTTCTCTTTCCACCGACTTTTTTTTAACACTTCAGATATTAGGTACTGTAAATCATTTAAATGTCAACCTTTGATTTGTCTATTCCTGGACCGAAGGTGTAGGCCGTACGAGTTTCTCAATTTGTAAAGATATTTTTGTAGTTTATAATTTTTCACACTAGCAGAATTTAATTAAATAATAGGAAAATTTAGTACTGTTTATAGTTTTGTTACATAAATATTTTTCATTGCTTAATATTATATATTATTAATTAACGGCTGTATTTCTACTAAAAACCAGGTACCGATTTAATATATTATTATATAAATATACTGATTTTTCCTTTATGAAATAATGTACTTCATTTCTTACATGTTAACTAACACTATGAAAGCAAATACACACACCCACACATACACACACACACACACAAACACGTACACAAGAAGGCATATTTCTTTTTTTTCAAGGTGATCTTGAATTTGGTATGTGGATGTCACGATCGATGAAGATGTATAAGATTTTAACAAAATCCAAATTTCTACATATGGCGTGTTTTTCTGGATTTCACTTTTTAATGTTTATATTGAATATAAATTCAGGATTATAGGGTTAACTTTATTTCACACTTTAATTCCCAGTTTATCTATTAGTGATTGCATATAACTCATAGAGGTTGAATGGGAAATAAATGGCAAGTTATAAACAATTAAAGATTTATCTCGTCTTTTGTTACTCAGCTTCCCATGAGAGAATATTTATTTTAATATGCTAACTCAATGCCATAGTTTTGGGTAGCATCCCCAAATAACGTCCATTGCAGGCGGTCATTTAAACACACATTTATACACTCGAAAGAATAATACCACATTTTCTTTTATTGAAAACCTAGCTAATGCAGTTGTTAATATCTACAATCTATCCTTTAGCATACGTCTGATGAGCACAACGATGGTGCTTTGTGATGTTAATGGTTCGTCGACAGACATCAGCAGAGATAAAACTCTGCTTCTCTTTATCCGTTTAATACTATTGTACCAGACAAAGGGTACACCGTTTAAAGAGCCAAGGGTAGACAACGATCTGGAAAATTGAATGAGTTTTCTCTTAAAAATGTTCTGGCTGCCTGATGCCATATAATGGATTCCACCACAATAGGCTACTATTGACGGATTATAAATGATCTAAAAATATAGAAGGTAAATTTTAATAGGTGAAGCACATTTTGTATCGAAATATATATTTCTGCCTAAACAATTTTATATCCTCTTTTAATTTGGAAATAAATAAATATTTATACGCTTTAACCGTATTGCAATCTATGCGATGCTGAAAATTTCATTTTATTGCACATGTCATTTTTGTATGAAACCCAAAAAGCTAATATTAAAAATTTATTTCTTCACATAATTAGTATGACTTTTTATTGACTTAAGGTAATTTTGGATCATTTAAAGAGCGCATTAAACATTAAACATATTACTCAGAGACCAAAGGGTAGGGTAGGACAAACATTTCAAGACTACTCAGACAGCCAGTAGTTTAAATTTTTGAATAAAGGTTTTAAGAATCATGGAGCACATAAAATGAGAAAAACCCTTAATCCTTTAAATATTTTAGCAATTTTCTCTGCTTGAAATATTTTTTCTAAAAGGCTTACATTGAGTTGGCTAATAAGTAATGAGCGTTTTTCTGATAATTATCTAGAAATACATTCTAGAAACTTCCATGATCGAAAATATAAATAGAGCGCGGCACGATCTCACTGATTCAGCAGTAACTAAAATTCTATATTGTTAACACGCATAAAGTATGGACGGCATTAAGACATATGCGAGATACTGTCTACTTTACGAGTCTTAATCTGGTCCCTCTACTGCCCAAGTTTCGCGTAACATAAAACAAAGCGCAGCTTCTGAAAGAATATCTGAAGCTACTGCAAAACCACGGTCCGAGTGGTTTCACAGCGACGATTATTCCTTAAATGATCAATCACACAATGATCAACCGGTGGAATTGGATAGAGATAGGTTAAAATTGTTAATTGAAAAAGATAGCCGAATAACGACACGCTGGATAACAACTGAGCTTGGATGATCCCACGGAATTATGTGGAATCATTTAAACTGCTTAAGAAAAAGGTTCAAATACGGTGCGTGGGTACCACATAAATTTAACCCAAATCAGCGTTAACCAAAACCCGTTCTTTATATGGCCAAATACCCGCCTTAAAATTTTGGATTTGGTTGGACACTGATCCCCACCCGTCATATTCTCCAGACCTTGTACTCATTTATTATTTTTTCGCTCAGCAAGGCCTTCAGATTTTCGCTCAGTAAGGCAAGACCGCTCAGCAAGGTCTTGTACAAAAAATACGTTCATAATGAAGACAATCTACGCTCGTTTAAAGTCCACGTTTTTAATTTCAAGTCATCTTAATTTTACGCAGATTCTATCCACTCACTCTCAGTGCGTTTTGGACATGTAGTATAAAATGATGGTGATATGTAGTAGTACAAAGGGATAGTATTATATGCAGGATCAATTAATTTTAATTATGACGCTAATGGCAGCTTATTACTATTAGCCAACCGAATATTTAATTGCAACATTATGAAAACTTTCTAAGTTACTTTCTGAACGATGATAATCATTTGTGGCTCAGTCACAATTTTTTTCATAATATCGTACACATATTTCAATTTTAGTTAAAATGAGGATACAACATAGATTTAGATGTACGTAAGCATTTTAAGATTTATAATATTTCCATTAACCTAAAAATGTATTTAATTGTTTCTCAGTAACATTTTCGTCCACTTTACCAGCGCGTTGGACCGGTTGTTGGATAACAAAAAGAAAAATTACACCTCAGTGTATTATACATATAGTTAAAACAAAAATTATTAAAAAAATACACGGTGTATACAAATACATGTTAAAAATAACGTGCTTGTCCTGATTTGCATATATACTCGATAACGAAGTTTAAGCGGATAAAAATCTGGGATCGAAAGTGGAAATTGATACGTATATGTGCAATATTAAATAATCAATGTATTTGCAATTGTGCCTAATAGCTTGGTGCAAAATATATTATTAATACCAACACTTCCAATTAACATTTTGAATAAATATGGGAAGAGATGTAACTACCTTCTTACTTGTAAAAAGTTGTTCGAACCATGCTCATAAATAAAAGTGACGAGTTCATTTTTATTGAACTCCCGGGAAGCCTTATGAATATTCCGCGTATCCTAAATGATGATCTACAAGTATCTATTAAGTGATCGTAAAATGAGAGGCTTCTGTCCATAACTACGCCGAGGTTCCGAACATTTAAAACGCGTATTAAACAAGATCCCGTCAGTTCGTATCCATGCTTGATCGGTGCTCAAGTACAAGAGTAAAGTCCATTTAGTTATGATAAAGCAAGGTTTGTGTTCAAGAATACATCGTAAATCTGAGTCGAGACCATTCTGAAGTATTTTAAAGTAGCTTCTATTTTTTATACTTTTCAAATAGTCGACAAAAAAAAAGTCGGTGTTTTACATTTTTCACCTTAGATGGAAAATTATTCAATACTAAAAGAAATAAGAAGGAATAAAAATTGCTGGCCCGGCTCACGCCTGACATAGTAACGTATTGCTTTGATCCAAAACTTCCGTGCTGAAAAAACTGCTTTCAAGTTCAAGAGGGGTTCGGCAAACAACTGAAATAAATAGAACGAGAATTAACCTCCGTAATTTTATTAAGAGGGTGTGATTATTCGAATGCATATAAAACCTCTCTTTTTGAGATTTCCATAGCTGTGAAGAAAACTTTAGGTGGAGTTATTTGGAAAGTGATATATATACATACATACATATATATATATATATATATATGTTTGTGTGTGTGCGCGTGTGTGTGTGTGCGTGTGTGTGTGTGTGCGTGTGTGTGTGTGTGAGCGCGCGCATGCATGTTTCGGATTTTTGGCATTATTTTTAATGTACAACGTCTAGATGATTGTATCTATTGCTGGCTTTACTTTTATTTTATACGCTTAAAGTAATATTGCTAGCGAATGTGTTAAATAGTTCTGCAATAGTGATTGTGCATTAAGATAAAAAAAATTCTTAAGTGTTATCAATTTAGTTTTGTCTTACCCAAATTTAGACACTATTAAATACTTTTTGTCCACAACTTTAAAAATTAACTTATATTATTCAGATAAAAAATAATTTCATATTTTCTTTAAATTTTCACCTTAAATTATAAATTTTTTGGTTAATAATTTTCTAATAAATAAGTAGGGAGGATACTCTTTTTAATATATTTTAAATTGCGTTTAGAAATTGTACATAATATTCCTTTTTGTGATGTCCATTTCAGTCAATTTAAGGGAAATACAAATTTTCTATATCTCATTTTCCATCAGATAGAAAAAATAATATATTTTTGAGGTTTTTACACATTGAGATCAAGGAGCTTTCATATATAAAATAAGTACGAAACTAATATACACATGCTAATTTTCAAAAGATGTGAATTTTTAGAAATAATTTTATGCAGATAGATAGATCGACAACGAGATCTTAACATAAAAGGTTCATTTTTCTTACCGATTTGAATCGGAACCCAAAAATAATTAGAATTAAATTAATTCACTAACTGCAATATGGAGTTTATCGTTTTTTCACAAATCGCAATTAATTTTTATGCTTAATAATATAGTCTAGTGGTGTTTCCTAAAATAGGTAATATTTTTGCTTTTATTTTTATTACATTATTAATTAAAAAGTGTGATATTATTTGATTCCAAAGTATTTCCGACAATTACGCACTAAAAGTAAATCTTATACATGAGAATGCCACTCTATTTTTGAACATACTTAAACTTTTTTCGAGCTTAGCCCGCAAAACATTAACGTGGCATTGACAGAAATCGCATCGACAGATTACAGAATTTTGTGATATGGATACGTTTTCAACTGAAGGTACTGTCAAACTCCTGTAATATTATTAACAATCATGTTTGTTCAGAGTTTTGGTTTATATTTCCGTCATATAGTATTATATAATATTTGAACAATGGTTGAATCCCTGATTAATATATTGCCGCCCAAAATTAAAGACTTTTTGCTATCATATTTAACGTCAAATAGACACTTTGAGATAATTTATTTTCAACTTTTATTTGATTTAGATCTTGTTCTCAGTTAATCATGTGCATTTAATTAAAGCATTCAAATACGTAATTTTTACCCTACATTAGGAATATACTAATATTAAAATATCTCATATAGCGTTCATAGACTAGATCGAATTTTAATACATTTTACAGACAAATGAAGATATTAATTACAATGTAAAAAATATTAAACACATTGTAAAATAAATGTCCCGATACGAGTGGGATCATACACTTTTATCGTTAGGCGTGAAAGAACTCAACCTTTCACAATTAAATTGGTATGAAATTTACTATCTTTTAATATCGGTTAATTTGTATCCACACATTCAAGAGATACAGACAAGGCCTGAACGCTACTGTATGCATGTTCCGATGCGCAGTTCGCCAGTTATTTCACACAAATGCAATATTTGTGTATGTCATATTTAAATTACTAACAGAAATTTCCCCAACATGTGAGGTGAAATAAAATTAATTACACAATATTTAAGTAAAAACGATTCTCATTCTGATTTATATATCTATTAACTCATAAAGGCGGAAATAAAAGTCGAATCGTAAAATAAACTATCTCGTAAATTTGCAGTGTATTTCATTAATCTCGTTCCAAAATTTCTTAGCTGTATATTAAAGGACTTTTGTAAATAAACTTTCAAGACCAATGTGTGTTGGTGAAGGACAGTGGGAATGGGGTGATATCAAATACAGGCGCCCGCCTGATGTGCGACTATTTAAATAATTTCATAAGAAAAAAGATTTGTTAAATGTGATTAGTACTCGCACTGAACGAGATAAAGACTAAACGTTTAAGAGGACACAGTACTTCTATTAGACTATTTGCAAATATAAATATTATTTTTCAACATGTAAATGAACTATTTAGCTTATCTTTCAGAAGCGTAACATATTTGGAATTTTACAACAAATATGACATTAACATTTCATTACAGTTTTCTTGTAAACTTCGGGTATCTCCGACATTTTTCGTAAGTTTGACTTTAGTACTTTTTATTGGGGTGAGCGAGGGGAGGGGGGGAGGGGAATTTTGAAATTAAAAAGGAAAATCGATAATTGTTCTGTTTTCCAATCTTTATAATTTCTGTACATCAAAAGTCGTGTATTTTTTATACCTTTATTATTTATTCTTGGATATGTACCATTTTATAAATCTTTCATATTTTTCCTTCCATAATAAAACGATTTAACAAAATGCGAGTAAAAATTAAAAAAAAAAGAAAAACGGATATAGACTGAAGATAAAACGGATATAGAATGAAAATTATTACATCATATCTTGTATATACTGAAAGTAAACAAATTTAAGATATTGAGAATCTTTTCAAAGCAAATTTATGTGTTTTTTCTAAAATGTTTTTAAACAATTTTTTATGTCAAACGATTACTGGAAAAATATTTGATATATACACACATATGTATGTATATATATATATATATATATATATATATATATATGTGTATATATATATATATATATATATATACAGAAGTAATAAATATAGGAATATAAATAGATATGTAGCCACACGCATATGCCTATCTGCTAAGTTAAACCGAAAAAAATTCGAAAAGATGAAATTTTTTACAACTTTTTCTATATCTTCAGTATTTATTAACTGTTGCAATGTATGTTGAAATTGCGAAACGCAATAAAGATATAAAATATAACAATACTATTATACACGGTTTACATGGATGTTGTACATTTAAAATTTACCTACGCATAGTACGCAATTTTTATACACGAAATGAATTCGCGCTCAGTCAATTTTATAATATTATCAAAATAAGTATATCCTTCGTTTCAGTAAATATAGTTCTATATATCAAATCATCATGGTGTGGTTTTGAGTAAGCCTAACCAAATCATATATTCCGGATCTATCACTGGTGGTGCTTAAGTCACTCTAAAGTAAGTAGCTAAGTGGAGTTAAAAGGACACACCAACATTTTTTTATAAAATACGTATTTATACAAGATACATGAATACATAATTTCATAAGATATATTTGCAAAGAGCATACAGCATTATACTAGGACATGTCATCCAAATAGTTATTTTTACTGTTTGATATATGGATAATAATTCTTAAGAGTTGCCATTTTCTTCAATGTCTATTGGCTACACTAAAGATTTTCAAAAATTAAGAATTTTTGGAGAGAATTTTTCTTCCTAAAATAAGAATAAGAGTATCAAATAAGATCCATGTTATATTCTCTAAAATGTCTATAATGCAATACTATGTAAAAAAACTATTAAAAATATTATAACGTGATAATGACGTGGTTTAACAACGCTCGTGAATTGACACCGCTGTCAAACCACGAGCGTTATTAAGCAACAATATTCGACATTAACACTTAGGGTTTAAAGATATGATTTTTAATATATTTAACAATAACAGCATATTATAACAAATTTTCTACTTTTTCGGTAAACGCAATCGACTTCACCCCAGATTAAATAATTCTCGGCAATTGAAAAGCTACTTGGGTACATCTCAACGTAGATGTGTCACTTTTCTGACAATTTGGCGTTAAATACGTCATAGCGCGGTTTCCAGAAACATATTACTTCATGTGATTTTATACGAACGTAATTTTTGATGTACAAATTATGACACTTCTTTTAGTATTTAGGTTGCCGAGGAAGAAATATTTTTCGGATGACTAACGTTGATTTTCTCAGAAAATTTATTCTTGTTATTTGTTCATCTTAAACATTATTATCCTACAAATATAACGGTCAATAATCTTCTATTACGTATTGGTTTAATATTGTATTGAAAATTTTTTACATCGTATGCTGTTTTTGTTCCAATCTTGGGTTCAGAAACAGGAGTGCACTATTTTGGCTTTTTTTTGCGCCATATATATTCTTTCAAAACTATAAACATCTTGTCAAAATGAAAGTAAATATATATATATATATATATATATATATATATATATATATATATATACGTCCAGTGGCAGATTTCAAAGTTTGAACAAACACAGTTTCTGAATGCAACACATAAGAGGGGCGCGGGGGGCGTCGTTAGAAGCGCAAGCGGTGCGGATGTTTTAGTAGCCATGGAACAGTGGAGTGGAGAGCATCACGCTTTTGCCGTCGAGGCGTACATTTCGAGTGGATTTTTGCTGTCTGTAGCACGCAGTCGATTTAATAATCGTTACAGTATTCGTCGATTACGTGATGGACTATCGATCAACCTTATTCAGTCATGGGGAGCAAGGTTCAGAGCTACAGGATCAACATTAAATAAGCCCAGGCCAGGACCTACACCATTGGTAGCCACGGATGAAAATGTCGAGCGTGTTATGGTTTCTATCGTTGAAAATCTCCATTTATCACTGCGTACACGTTCATCGATATTGGGAATTCCGAAATCAACTTTACAGGTAATAATGCAAGAAAAGCTCAAGTTCCATCCACATAAAATTCAAATTGTTCTAAATTTACATAATTCTGACTTTGAATTAAGAAAAACTTACGCGGAGGTGATGTGTTGAGATTTCGTACTGCTATCCGGATGGGCAACATATTCTTTAGTGACTAAGCTCACTTTCACATTGGAAAATATGTGAATAAGCAGAACTTTCGTTATTGGAATGTCCACAACCCGAGACAAATGCATCAAGAGCCTTTACATAAGCCTATAGTAACAGTCTAGTATGCCATGTCTGCATCTGCAATAATAGGGCCTTATTTTTTTGAAAATCAACGTGGCCAAACTGTAACTGTGAATTCGGAGAGATATGCCCAGATGTTAAATGATTTTTTCAGAGTAGAACTACAGAATAGTCCATCCTTCAACCAAAACACATGGTTCCAGCAGGACGGGGTCACAGCTCACACTGCTAATGTGTCCATGAATGCAGTGCGGCAGTTATTTCTTAACACTATTCATCACTCGTTTATTATCCGTGTCAATGATAACTATAACAAATGAGAAAGATTCATTAAGTTCGTTTCCATTATACTTGGAAACAGTATTTATTTATAATAAAACCAAGAAACATATTTATCTGTTTATTTTTTCTTCTCATCGTCGTAATCCCAAAAGGAATTGGTGTCAATTTTGTTGTTAATGAAGATATAAAATAATTTTTTTTTAATTTTCATTTTAAAGATAAGCTTGTTAATATGTCATTTAAAAATATTAGAGTAAAATCTTCTGAGATTAAAAGTTCAGGTATAATAATGAATGAGGTATGGATTTCGATTTTTTTATCTATATGTTTATAATGTCTAAACCATTCTTATGTAAAGATAAAAGCACGAAGAATCACGCTACTGATATTTCTTTACTAAGCATATTTTTGCATTTTATTGTCGATAACAAGCAGGGTTATAAACAACAAACTTTTAAAAGTAAATAAAATGAACGAGTTATGGTTAACATGAAACAATATATTGTTTTAAATAAAAAAAGTGACGGAAGTACAGTTATTATTTGGCATTGTGAGTGTTTCATCTTTTGCAGTAGTTAAAAATATAAAAACTATTCAAACCCTGGGTTATGTACAGCATTTCTGATTACAGTTATTTGAAGTACTGAATAGGTTTTTCACATTTATTTATTTTTTTCAATTCAGTAAATCACTGTATCATAACTATGCTAATTTTATATAATCACACTTATAATTTGGCATCATTCACCAATCTTTTAATATTTTTCTATAAATTGTGAAAGGACTTAACTTTATAAACTTCACAGGTTTTTCTTTCAATTTTATTTTGCGGGATTCATAATAAGCTAATAAATAATGTAAGTAGTAACATTTCGATATTCGCCTCCTTCCATTATTTAAATATAAAGCATACATTTGTATGCATATGGCAATAATAAGCTACACAAAAATGCCTTTTTTGCCTTTTTTTGTCCATTAGTTACTCTTTATTTTACGCTTATAAAATATATTTTATTCAATATCACTCCCACTTTGGAGATTTTTTAAAATATAATGTTGTTATTTTTAATTAGCTCTATTATTATATTTCTACGCCTCCGGTTAATGTGTGTGGAAATGACTTAATGTTCATAGAGTAAGAGACTCTCCTGAGAGATGTAGGTAATATTACATTTGGAGTGCATTTAAATACTAGTGTCAATATAACCTGGATTTAAATATAAATGTTGCAGGTTTTTATTCAATATGAGATCTGAAGTTGAAATTTCATGCTCAATATGCAATATACTTACCAGTCGCAACATTTTAATTAATTTAGTTTGGGAACATACACAATATGAAAATAAAATGTAATTACGTTCAAATATAATCTTTTATTTGTTTCTATTAGAATATAAAAATGTTTATTTCAATATGATAAAATCAATTGAAATCGCAAATACCTATGAGATGTAAATCAAAATAAGCATTCTTATAATTAAAAGAAAGTGATAGAATTAAAAAAATATCCTTCACCCTTTTTTGATTTCATAATGCTCCGTATACTTAATGTTTATTACCATACTCGCAGCGGTCACTTTCCCACGAATGTGGCAAAAAAACTCGGAATCAAGAAACCTAGCGTTTCGCACCATTTATTTGTCATTTCGTAATCACCTTGTCGTTTATGTGATAACTTTCCGAAAACCATCAGTCGTAGCAAGATTTAAAATAAAAAAAAAATTATAGGATCTAAAGTTAATTAAAGTAATAATAGAATAATACAATAAAAGAAATACTAATAATTTTCAAAATGTATACCCAGCGATTATCAGTTTTTAGCTGAATGTCTATTAAAATTTCTTATACTTCTGCATGCCTGAGGAAGCTCGTAAAATTTATAGATTTTTGCAATTTTTGTAGGGTACTTGCTTTGGATTGATTTAGCTCATTTTGGGTAGCGATACGTATAATAGTATTTTCTGTCAATAGTATTTTCTGATATGGAAATTCGCTCTTTCAAAAAAAATTGAGACAGGTACTCTAAAGATTTTAAACCAGTTTTCTTATTACTACTTCCATGAAAAGACTGGGACTAGTTTTATTCTCAGTTAGTCAAGTTTCCAAAAATTCATCAAAACCACGTTTCAATTTGAAATCCGAATTTTGATTCTGTTTATTTCAAATTCCGCTTTGAAGTTAAACAATGATATCCAGTCGAGCGGTTATAAAAGTAAATATAGATTTTTTACTCGATTTTCATATAACTTTCTATGTCATGGAAGTTATTTATAAGAAGTATACGCTACGAGGAATCCATCTCTTTCATTTTTTTCATAAATCAATTTTGACACATGTAGATTTGTGTTGAGATGATTTTATTGATACACGGACTCAAATAACATGTCAGGTGCTATCGATATAACTATTATATCACCATTTGACAAGAAAGTTGTTTTATAAAAATGGATATTTAATATTTCCCAATTATTTAACTGTGATTATCCTTAGCTGAGGCTTATTTTAATGATTTGTCAATTTAACTTGCCAAAGTTGATTTTAAACTGTACTGTGATAACTTCTATTTCAAGTGTTAAATAACTGTAATTGATCAAAATATTAGTTGGTGAGAGATCAAAATCTTAGTCAATAAGTGTCAAGTAAATAATGTTAGTGGTCAAATCTTCAACAATAAAATAAAAATATACTGCTTAAAGCGACTTAAAAAATTTGCATTTCATTCATTTTCACACCTCGCCACATTTGTCGCCTTTAGTTTATAAATGAGATAGGTATTTCGGAAATATCGTTGAATATTTTCAATTGAATATCTTAAGATTATTTTACGTCTGCAAAAGCTGTATATTACCCTAAGAAAATTTAACTATGTATCTGAGTATAGGTCGGGCTCCACTGGATAAAAGTAGGTGATCTATATATTCTTCCTCTTGTCTCCGATATGATAAACATTCCTAATATTTCCACGTTTGTTGTTTTATGTTCTTTTGGATTTGTCTTTCGATTTGAAATCAAGAGGAGTCTGAAAATAATACATCATTTTTCGTGCGGTCGTTTAAAATGTTATGTTGCTAGATTGTAGGATAAATTAAGTTCTTTCTAGCAAGTACAGCGTTTCATCAATACAAGTGTTAAAATATTATTCTACAAAATTACTATTTCTTCGTTTCTTCCTCTATCATGTCAAATCTTTTTTATAGTCAAGTTATAGTATGTATGTATATTTTAAATATGTACACATAAGTTTTCTTTCAGTTCTCGTAGTCTATAGTAGTTTGCTACATCCAAATGTATTTTGTTATTACGAGTTTCACTAACCCTAAGAAATTACTCTTCAACGTGGCTTGTAAATGCCCAGCTATGTGATTCAGAGATATATATCTACACAGACGAAGAAATGACTTTCGTATATGTCAACACATAGCTCATACCGCTGGGTCTATGAATCAGTAATTTTGTCTTTACTCTTTACGGTAATTAACATCATCTATTAATAATATCGCAAAATTCCAGCGGCAGCGGGAAAATGGGATCTTTGCTAATGGGTATGAATCACTCAAATAACATTTTGACGCCACTCTTTGGAGCTACGAATCTGAGCTTTAAGATATTTGATACTAAATATCCTGAGGAGTTCCATAGATTACCACGAAGTCATAAATAAAATCTCAACCATTTAAACGGATTAAATGTCCCAACTATGTTAATTAGTTTAGGGTGATAATGTTGCATAACTAATGCTAAATACAATATTTAAATAAAATGACATCCTATTGTACTAAAAGACCCTGAATATGTATTAAAGAGTAGATTTATTATAAGAGATTTATATTTTATTATAAGCAGACAGAAGTTATTATTGTGATTTGAAATTAGACACAAATTAATTTTACGTTTCTTTTGGTTACACGAAATATTGTTCTCTATAAGAATTTTGAGTACTGGGAATATTATTTAGAGAGGTACTTATTTTTCCCCACTCGTTTTGTTTTTTCCACTTCTCTATCACAATTTTGATTCTAATTTTTAGGTGGTAGTTTTCTAATAAGTGATCTCACCAAACGGATTTCTACTATATAATTAATTTTGATTATATTACGTGAATTTCGAAACCTAATACAAATTAATAAGTGTAACATTTAAATAGAAATTATTTTGTAACCCAAGTCTACATTGGGAAAAAATATGAATTTACAAAAATTTGCAAAATATCCTTATAGTTTGACTGACATATACAAAGGGCCCGAATTCATTTGAATTATATCTATATTCTTTGAAACTGGATATTGTTAATGATTATGTCTCAAATCTTAATTTACTAAAAATATACTTGCTGCCCTGTAAAAAGAGAACAAGAGATAATATTTGCTGTTGTGTTTTTAATAATATAATCTTCAAATTTTCCTGGTACCTATTTTAGTAATGTGCGTTTACTTGAAACGATAAAAGTGTTACGATATTTAGGGTTCCGTAGACAAACTTGAAACACAATTTTGCCAGGTTCAGCTGTCTGTCTGTCCATTTCCATGTCACAGCCGTATTACTCGCAAGTTATTAGTGCGGAAAAGCTGAAATTTGGCATGTTTATACATAATTATAACATCTATACGTATACTTCATTGTTATTTATGAAATAAAATCTTGCAAAAAAACATTTTCAGGCCAACTTCTGTATATATAAAACGGGACCGAGTTTTTTTTCGTTTACCTTATTGTATAGAGTATCATAAATAAGGTCTTAAAAATATTGGGTTTATGTCATAAATTCTTTTTTCTCACAGGTAACCATTTACGAAATAATTAGTCAAAAATGGCCATTTTTGCTAGTTATATATCCCCGCCCCTCACCAGCTAAATCTTTATTTTTAAATGTCTGCAAAGTATACATGACATAACTAAATGAAAGGTAAACATATATACATAACTAAATGAAAGGTAAACATATCATAGCTAAATAGGCTATACTAGTTTACGAGTAATAGTAGCTGGTTCCGAGAAAATGACCTGTAGCTGGTTCCGAGAAAATTTCATAATAACTCCATAGAAGTGGTTTAAATTGGTTGCTACTTGCGCAGCTGATTTTATTATGTTCTTCAAAATGTATATTACGCTGGTGAAATATACACTAGACAAGATATATATATATATATATATATATATATATTGACATGGTGAGAAACAATATTTTTAAAATATGCACCACGTTTTCACGCCTGTGAAAATATACTAGTTTACGAGTAATAGTCGACCAAATTATGAACTGTAGCTGGTTTCGAGAAAATTTCATCATAACTCCATACAAGTGGTTTAAATTAGTTGCTACTTGCACAGTTGATTTTATTATATTCGTCAAAATATAAAATATACACTAGACAAGATATGCACCACGTTTTTTACGCCTGTGAAAATGTAGCAGGAAATATTTACGTTGTGAGAAATTAATACTTGTGAATAGTTTAATATATATATGGCCACCCTTAGATATTTATAATATTTTGTTTATGTTAACTTATATCATTATTAAATAAAGTTGACATATTTTCTCAAGGTGTCATTTATTTATTTAAAGTTATAATAATATTACGGCTATGCACGTACTTCATTAATGGTGATAAACACTGATTTATAATGTATAACAATATACACTGATGAGATATATAAAAAATATATTTGCATTCGTAATAAATAAATCACACTCTAGTGCAAGTAGCATCAAATTATTAAGCAGAGCATTGTTTAAAATGTCATATAACGATAATTGAAACTTGGTTTTAGATGACGGTATCAAAAAATGCCAAAAATAAAAAAATTATCACTACGCCTAGTGATAATTTTTGACAGCTTGAATGAATGTCTCGTTAATAAAAGAGGACACGATATCTTTATACTTTGCAATAGATGGGACATCTATTCCAGGCTTAATTAAACTGTTCTTGGTTTCGACCAAAAGCCAATTAATTTCACTGGCTTTTAAATTTCTTGAAGCGTAGAAAACGATTTAGTAAATTAGCTAAATATTACCTTTTTCGCTATAACTTTTTCTTATTTTACAATATGATAAATACAATTTTATAATATGTCATTTAAAGGCGTTTTTGAAAATTAGAAAAAATATCATTCCCCATTTTTTGTTTTGTTTTTTGTTTTCCTTGATTTTTTTTAATCTAAGTATATATCAAAATATAAGCGCTAGGAGTTTTTTTACGGAATCGTCAAATTTACGCGATTAAAAACCCAAGAAGACGTCACTATCGTTAATGACGTAAAATGTAAAATGACGTTAGTACCCAGGTGAGCCAATGATATTAAGAAAGGAAGGGTGTTTTGAAAGGAAATATTAGTCGAATCGCGTCTGATTCCATATGTATGCATGTAGTCACTTGTATAAGTACATACGTATATGTATTTACAAATACTTTTGAAATCTGGAAAGAGTACACGATTATTTAGGGTTTTTTATTTGATATTACGGAACGGACAATACAGTATGTAAAAGATGTCCCAAAATTCACGCAAGAAGTAATTTTGACAGAAAACACAGGTTTATAATTAAAAATTGTATATTTTTATTGATTTATATAGTATACAGTATAGGGTTATGTATGGAATAGCATATCGGGTAAATGGCCTCCACGACTTTGTTGGCACATACGCACTCTTTTGTTGAAATTTTCCATGATTGTTTTGCATAAATGTGGCTGAATTTCGTTGAAACAGCGCTCAATTTTCTCCTTCAAGGCGTGGGTGGCCGTGGGCTTGTTGACATAAACCTTAGACTTTAAAAAACCCCAAAGAAAAAAATCCAACGGCGTTAAATCGCATGATCTGGGCGGCCAATTCTGATCACCAAAACGGGAAATTACACGACCAGGAAATGACTTATGCAGTAATTGAATTGTTTCTCGGGCTGTATGGCATGTGGCACAGTCTTGTTGAAACCACATGCCGTCCACATCCATATCTTGCAATTTTGGCAAAAGAAATTGACCGAATGATTGAAAGAATGGCCCGATGATGCCTCCAACCCAAAATCCGCACCAAACAGTTGCACGTTGTGGATGCAATTGTTTATCAACAATCACTTGTAGATTTTCTGAACCCCAAATGCGACAATTTTGTCGATTAACAAAGCCATCAAGATGAAAATGAGCCTCATCGCTGAAGATGATTTTGTTCGAAAAATCAGCATCCAATTTTTGTTGTTCCATAATCCATTCAACGAACTCTCTTCGCTGTGCGTGGTCAGTAGGCTTCAGTTCTTGAGTCATTTGAACTTTATAAGCATCAAGATGCAAATCTTTCGTGAGAATACACTGTAGAGAGCTTCTCGAAATGTCCAATTCTTGACCACGGCGCCGAATTGATGTGACTGGACTCTCAGCAACACTCTCTAGAACTGCTTCAATGTTTTGTGTTGAACGACTTGTTGAACGACGGCCAGACTGTTTAAGATCACTAATTGATCCAGTCTCTCTAAATATTTTAATTAGTCTCTTTACAGTTGATGAAGTTAAATCACTATTCCGACCATATTTTGTACGAAAATTGCGAACTTTTGCTGCCCAACTTTCATTATTTGCAAAATATTGCTCAACAATAAAAATGCGTTGTTCTTTTGTGTAGCGCTCCATTTTTAATAACCCTGAACTGTGAGCTGTCAAGCTGTATTTTTTTTTGGTTGGCAACACTTTACCCCATAAATGGCGCAAAATTCAAATCTTGCGTGAATTTTGGGACACCTTTACATAAATTCAAAAATTAGCCTCGTCCTTTTATCTCTCCACCGAAAAGTTTAAACTTATATACTACCAAAACTGAGGAAAAATTGAATAGGTTGGAAAAAGGAAAGTACAGGCTTATTTTCATGGTTTTATAGATAGCATTTTATACATTGTTTTAAATTATTATGGATATAGTGTTTCATAAAGAGGTAAAGTCAAAAAACCGATTTTTTTTCGTCAAGGGTTAAAGTCAAAAAACCGAAATTTGAGAAGTATGACTGCCGCGTTAATATCGTTGTTGTTGTTATGTTGTATAATAGTTCTAGAGGTTATTATTTTCTAATAAATTGTCTAATAAATTCTGGAGGTTATTATTTTCTTTCAAAAATTAAATAAGACTGCTAGTCATAATGCGAAATCTTCCCAGCATGTTTGTGACATAATATGATGTTGACCGATTGAAACGTAAATATATTTTTATTAGTGAGCTTCCCACATCCTCACATTTTAATGAAAGTTTTATTCAAAGTATGTTTCAAAAGATTGCTGGTTTGTTCCGTTTACATGAAATGAATTTGTATAAATGCAATCTACTACAACAAGTAATTTTAGAAATATAGGTTTTATTTCCGTCCGCATTAATTTCGTTATATTAAAGTGTATATTACGTATGGCAATATTTGTGTACACGTAAAAGAATTTAAAACGTAAGTTACATTAACACAGTTAACCGTACCAAAATAGATACAGGAAAACGAAAAAAATTGTCAAAAAGCTACAATTCACAATTTTAAATTGGTTCGACAAGAGTTTTCTAATTACAAGTTTTAATTTGACCAATTCCATTATTATGTGAGATGGAATCGCAGATTTATTCATATTTACAGGCAAAATTTATTTGAAACTTTCAACATTAAAACGACTATTTAATATTATATTTCATGTAAAGGGAAAAAAACCAACACAAATTATTTGAAATATTCTATGAATACTAAATACGAAAAAAACTTATGTTCTAAAGTTTCCACAAAGAATAAAGGAAAATAAATAAATTTATAAAATATCCAATTAATACAACAATATATAAATAAGACATTGTTAATTGAGGTAAGTGAAAAATATTTATTTTTAAAATAAGACATAAACGGAAAACACTTCTTATTAATTTTTCAATTAAATAAAGCTGCAATTATGGATTACAAGTTATCTATATACGGCGCTCTATTTAACTAAGATTAACAAACAATGAGTAAGGTAAAACATTACTGATCCATCTGCTGTGCATGAATTTCACGGAGCTTATTCTTTACATCTGATCGAAACTGGAGGCTTGGACTTGCAAGGATGTCAAGTGTCAATATCTCTTTATTGTATAAGTCGGACAATCGCCGTAGCGGTGCTCTGGCACCGGCGTTTATTCGTGCATTATCGACATGAAATAATAGATGGCTACGAGTTAGTTTGGGAGTTCGAATGTTATTACATGTCTTCTTCATATATTTTTCAAAAGGCAGAAAAACATAAATAAACAAAACTATTAATTAAGGGACGAAGTATAAAACTATGAAATTTAACTTTAAGTATATGAAATGCTCTTAAATTTGCAATAAAACTGAGCGAAGTAAGGTAATATGTAAATACTGTGCGTAGTCCAGTTTATATCAATGTTTAAATTTAACCCGTTGAAACTTATACTTTTTGTTGAGTTTCTCAGGCGACTATTACATAATTCAAAATAAACATAGGATACGATATATTTATGATTTAAAAATAAATTTTTGAGGATTATTTTACGATAGTACATACAATTCTTGTTTTTGTCAATTTGTCAATGTTGTATATTTCTTTCTTGCCACTAACTCTTCCATTAATTTATAAAATTTATTTGTAACATTCACTTTGATTTAAAACACATATAAACTACAAAATACAAATTTGGAAGTAAATTAGAGTACTTAAATACGCGTATGCATTTAAACTTGTAAACTAAATAACCTCTGATAAAGGATTAGAAAAGTAGTCGACTATAGCTTTCGCGGTCCTTTATTTAACTACAAAAAAACTTTAATGTAAAACATTTCTTTAATTGACAGCTGGAAATAGTAAAATCAACCTACTTCTGGAATGAGAGAGTATATTGTTATAAGCCACTTCTGTATATTTCCAAAACTCCTTAGGACTCTCGAATCTCACAGTGAATAAAGAAAAATACTTGTACATTTTCAGTATGATAGACTGTATATCTATGGACAAAACACCAGTTGCAATATAAGCTGTATTGTGAAGTGAATGTGCTGGGCAACCAATTCCTTCAATATCTTTGGACAAAATTATTTTGAAGACAACATTATTTACTGCACGTCTTTTTCGTACTGCAAAGTTTGCGTTTGTGCTATCAGTGGTGAAGGCAACAATATTTTGTATTGTCCAAATACATTTTGATTCTTAAATGATTTAATACCATATGAAATAACTGGGATAGATGTTGTCGTTTGGAAATGTGTCTAGTTTTATAGATTGATTTTATTTATGGACTTCGTTTTTGGTTTTATCAGATTTTCTTGTAGTGAAAACTTGTCACGTATTTGTACTCAAATTATATCAAAAATTAAAATGAAACAAAATATAAATATATAATTCATTTACAAACATATATAAGATATATATATATATATATATATATATATATATATATGTATATATATATGTGTATATGTATATATATATATATATATATATACACATATATATGTGTGTAATATACAAACACATAATAAAACTTAATAGCGCCCTAATTATTATAGCTACTCGTGTCTTCGAATGAAGTAATAAACGTAGAATTTTATTCAAACGCAATAAATACATCGAAAGTCATTTGTAAAATTTTTATTTAACTATAATAATCTAAGTTACCAAATAAGTATATTATAGATATACGGACAGAATAGTCTTAATAAATTACATGAAATTATTTCTTTTATTTAATTACTTTACTTTCAACTAAAAATACCGTATATAATTCATGAGGGTGGCCAGATAGACTCTTCTTTACCGAGCCTAACTTTTATCGTGTTCCGTGCCTCTTCGAATACGTGCGTTCGCTATGAATCATCCAATGGTATAGGGCGCGCCACGGCTCGCGGTGCGCTTTAAATAGGCCAGCCGTGCCCAAATAACGCACGAAAAAACAGTAAGCTAATCCCTTATTAATATGGTCGACCATATTGATCAGAGTTCAACTTAAATTGGACATGTATATATTTCCAAAACCACGTATTATTTTTTTTTTTAATTTTGTGTTCATATAACCTTCCAATCATGGTTTTACAAACTACAGTTAACAAAAGTTTCAGCTAAATCGACCGAAGCACGTGTCTAGAATAGCGCTTATTATTTTAATTAATATAACTTTTTTGTTTGGGAACCGATTGGAATGAAGCAATGTCACGGGAAGCTCGCCACAATATATTAGTGAAAACCGTATTGCGGCAGGTTTATGATTTTATTATATGTATAAATATATTATCGGTTCTTTCTAACACCGCTTTTAAATTATTAAATAATTTCTCAAAATCATAAATTTACTCCCATATGCTTTTAAAAATAAATTCAAATTGTAATACCCTTACTTATTTAACCGACATTACCCCCCACTGAGTTCACCTGCGAATCAATTGTAATTAATTGTTTAAAATACAATATAATTAAGAAACTAATGAAAAGTATAGTGCGCAGTGAAAACATTTAAGAGATGTAATCATCCGTGAAGAAATTGTAGAACTGTGTCATGCTTAATTGAAAATGCTGAACTGTACTTTTACTTCGAACGTTTTAATAGCTTTTACGAAAGAAAATTATATCAAGACTCGCAATGAAAACATTTAAAAGATGGATGATTACCCATAAAGAAATTGTAGAACTGTGTTATGCTTAACTTACATTGAAAATGCTGAACTGTACTTTTACTTTGAACGTTTTAATAGCTTTTTCGCGCTCATACGCTGCAGAAAATTTGTCACCAGTATATTTTGCCAAATTCTGCAACAATATTAACAACATTTCAATAAATTATATGTTATTATGCATATGTTTAATGTTATTTATCTTTTTCAAAACTCTTTAAATACCATCAAACCAATTAATACTCTTTAAAACTTTTATGTATCGAATTTGCTATTTTTCAATTTCAATTTACAATTTTTTAGGCAGTCCCTAAATTATTTTTATTTAGTTTTCATATTGTTTTGTCCCAACAATAAATTTTTTTCAACTTATTTTGTAGTCTGTGTTATTTAAGTTGGTAGTTTCAAAATATCGCATGTCAGTTTGATTACTCTTACTTTTATCCTTAAGAAAATATAGGTACGTTTTGCTGGTTAACAATATGTGACTATCTCTTACATATTTCCTCTGATTAATTATTTTACAGGTCAGTCATAAAAACTAAATATCAGAAACAAAAACTTCATTGTATGTGGAAGCAATGTTTATGTACTTTCAATAAAAATAGTTAAATATTTATTATTATTTTTCAACATAATTTCTGATATATTTCATAAATAGCAATTGACAAGTATTTCTGATATATTTCATAAATAGCAATTGACAGAACAGGTTGGAGGATTTCGATTTACAAAATGACAGGTGTGCTGTCCTACGAATATTAGAAGCGCTTCACTTCCATGCATGTCGATGAATTTGTCAGCGTGAGCTCTTGAAATGAATGTCAGCAGAGATATACATAGGACATACGATTAATAAGTGTACTATGGCCAGATTTATCTATTAATAATCGTGGTTTTATTAATACGGTCCTGCATGCAAATACGTTCAATGTGATCTTCCACCTGTATAGTTATGATAAATTAAATGAACTGCTATTAGGATAGCAAGTTAGTTTCAAACTCTTGTACTAAATCGCTACCTTATTTAAAAATAATAATTTTTAGAGTACAGTATAGTACTCTTCATTTCTGCTGTTTGAGACAGGTATAGTTATAATAAAATAAATGAACTGCTGTTAGGGTAGCAAGTTAGTTTCAGTTCCTTATACTAAATTGATACCTTATTTAAAAATAGTAATTTTTAGAGTAGAGTAATGTAATGTAATTTCTGCAGTTTGAGGCCAAACACATAAATACTTTCTCTAGAGAACTTAATCACCGACATTAGTCAACAGAGATACTAGTACATAATAACAGCAGCGACATTTTAATGCATTTTCATTTGCAATTTATTATCGTAAATACTCCCATTTACCAAATATTAAACTACAAAATAATATGCAATGTGACAAATCTACTAATTGATCAATCATGCACTGAAGAAATCTATAAACATTTAGATAATATATTTGACTTTTCGCACAATCAGCACAAGTTTCAAATTGTATATCTAGACTAGAAGTGGGAACTGTGAACTCGTTTGAGTTTATATGTGCAATGCTAAATAAGCTCAAACTAGGCCACAGTTTTTTATGTTAAAAAAATATCCGTAAAATAAAGCCGTAGTAAAGTTTTTTGGAACGATCGTTTAAGATGTGAATGAAAAAGCTTATTTCTTAAATAGGATGAGTAGTTGCAAGTTAAAAAAAATATTTTAGGAAACATTTAGGTTACAAGATCAATGAGATGAACATTTAGTTTGTAAAACCGAAAGGAATGCTTCATGGATCCATTAAAATATTACCGAAGGCTCTATTTATAAAATTGAAACGTTTAAATTAAATTATGACTGGGAAAATTTTGAAACAAAAAAATGATAATGAAATATAATTATTCCTTGGCGATGAAGACCTGATTAACCAAATGCTGCAGATTGCTATAGTCTTATATATTTTTGAGATGAATAAAAATCTTATTATTCAAATTAATCGATATCCTGTGTATGTTCAGATCAGAAATCTGAAACTTTGTACGTAAGAATTTATGTAAGTAATTTTGACGGTCACCAGCATCAAATCTTTTTTTAAATATTGTGTGATTTTGTAAAATCAAGTATAAATTTAATTAATTCTGACCTAAATTTATAACAGTCAATATATCAAGTACCATAAAGAATTATTCAGAAACCAATCACTGAAGTGATATCCTCTATTTAAAAATGATGTTACATTTTTATATGCAACGGTACCGACCATAGAAAGGTCTGTGCAGAAAGCGAGGTGAATCATATGAACGCTTTCAACTCGCTGAAGTAGACTACTTCAGGTATTATAAGAGGACTTGCGGCCGGAAATAAAACAAAATGAATACATCTGCCTCATGCAGTTTATGCAGATGTGTGAGATTATGCATTTATTTTGTGAGATTATGCATTTATTTGTTTTTATTTACGACGGATGATTCTAATAGGCTTGCAGAATGGGGTAATCAGTACGTTTGTATTAATTTAAATTAATTTATGATACTTGTTTTTGTATGACCTTTTTACATTTTAAATGCACTTTGAATATATTTTAGAGAAAAATTTAATTTTGTTAAGTTATAGTTAAAGTAAACTATAGTTTAATGAAACGTAATGCATAAAGTTAAGTTACTATTATTAAATAAAAGAATATCATCATTTATTATAATTTATTCATAGCAGATTAAGAATAAATTTACTAAACGAACGACAGTAATAAAATTTTGTGTCGTCGCAATAATTGCGCATCTAATCGGTCTATTGTGTTCTAAAACTCATTCCAAAAAAATGGATAAATCCGCCTTCTTCAACTAGAATCCACTAGAAAAAAACTAGACTTAACTAGAATTAAATGAATTAAATATTGAATGAGTAGTAGTAATATTCCTGTAATATTAACTGCCCCACAATAGAAAATCGAAATATGAATATAATCGCTCAGCTCAATAAGGTGAAGGCACTTAGATGGAACTAGTTTTCTAGCCAATATACTGCAATAAAACATTTTATTCATATATATATATATATATATATATATATATATATATATATATATATATATATATATATGTATATATATATATATATATACTTGATATAGATACTTACGGATTGTTTGCTCACAGATATCTCATTAAAAAATCTAGATAAAGCAAAAGAGGTTTACATGTTTATGTACATTTGACACGATTTGTTATAAAATTGGGTGCAAATCATATAAAAATTAAATAAGAATAAAATTTGTTGTGTAAAGGCAGAAATTTGCATTAAAATTTGTGTACAGTTATACAAAATTAAAAATAAATATATGACAATAAATGAAGTAAGATATGATATATGTATATAAATTGTATGTATGTATATAATTTGGAAGTCAACTCTGCCATTCCATATCTACGTAACTTTTATTCTAATATAAAATACAATTCAAGAAGTAAGGAAGTAATACTTCGATTTATTTTATAAAAACGTATTATTATTTTCATACTGTTTTCCTAACTAAGTTTGATACGAGCATAAAGAAAAATATGTTTATTAAACTTGTCATTGTCATGTGTCATTAGTGATATCAAAGATGATGAAGGATGTGACTGAATTAGCTCATACATCATTATTATAATTATGATCCACAATAAAGGCGTCTTAGAGGGGTCTAAAAGGTGCGGCAAAATTAGAAAATAATTAATGAAAGTGGCAGGTATTTCACAATAAATTTAATGAAAAAAGTAAAGTTACGGCAAAATTAAAAAAAAAGCTAATGAAAGTGGCAGGTATTTGAAAATAAATGAAATAGCATTTATTACAAAAAGTAGCGTAAAATACAAAATATAATGTATGCTATAAATTCAATGAAAGTGAAGGAAACGTGAGTTGGTTAAAATTTATTTTTAAATATGCCTGTCGCTTAGTCAGGCTCAAAACTTATTAATAGCTTACTAGGCAGCTTATTATAATTTTCCGCCAAAGACTAAGTGTTTCAATTTATAACCCTTCCACAACTTGGCATTTGCTCGGCCCTTATCCGCATTAACGGCCCCATTATCCGATGCACAAAAAACGGTCATAACTAAAGTACCAGTCGTAATATCTAGGGGTCACTGTCAGCATTCAAAGAGATAAGACCAGCTTACGCATTGCGAAACCCTCCCGGGTGTCCGTTTGTTATAATGTGCAAATGGGATGTTCTTTTGTTTTTAGTGCCATTTGTAAGGTGAGTGTCCCTTTGGTACAGGCTGTTTGCTATTTTACCCAAACTACGAAACTTATTTGTAAACCGTTAATTATTTACGATGGAATTTATTTTGTATCTTTAATGTAAAATTATGAACTTTTCCAACAGATTTCGCGATTGTGTTGACAGTTTTCGAAAAACTTTTTATTTACTCTCAAAAAAAGGACTACAGCAAAAAATTAAATAAAAAAATAATTACATTGAATTTGTTTAACTTATTACCTTAACATAAATTAACGCTTTTAATTGAAAGTATATTGAAGGAATATGTTCCCAAAGAAGACACAAAAGCAAACTTTGAGATGCTTATTTGTAATTTTCCTTATTATTATTATGGGAAGCATTTTAATGGCCTCTCAGTTATATTTTTAGGGTATAAAAGTAAGAATTACAGTCTTCAAATTTTGCTCATTTATTAAGTTCGGCCAGATAAAATATGACTCTTCAAAGAGTTGGCAATATATATATATATATATATATATATATATACATGTATATATATTTTTGCAATTTCTTAGAATTGGATAATTAAATGAAATTTAGTGACATGTTTTTTTTAATTATAAACAATTTAAATAAGTTGCCGTTCATCAATATATCTTCAAAATTTCAGGGTATCCTGCCTGCATTTTTATTAATTTATTTCTATTTAAGTAGTAAAAACAAACTGGAATGAAATTTTGATATTATCTTTCGAGTGATGCTATAGAATACAATCTCACTTTTTCTCTCTAAAAATAAAATTATTTCTGTTTGATTGATATATCATAGACCAGACTCAACCATTGGTTCATTAAAAGTAAAATTTCATTAATTAAAATTTTAAAATATTCTTTCCCCTAGGGATGAAAAATGGACGTTTAAGTTAAAAAATAATAACACGTTTAAGGGAAACTGTAAATATTATACACTTCCACATTAGTAGTTAGCATAGTACATAAATACCTGCTAAACTAGTAGTTAATATAACATTTAAACACTCGCTTCACGGTTTTATAAAATTTCCACAAAGAAAAATGGACAGATTTTGTTAATTTTATATTTTAAATATTTCAATGCTGAGCCTGAGTAATAATATTACACAATAACAAAAATAATGTCTATAATTTATTTTTCCTCTAATTCAGCTACTTTCACTAAAAATCATTTTGTTGTTGAAATTGATGAAATGTTATACTAAATAATCTTAAGAAATTTGCCTACGGAAACCTACTTATGGTGGATATGAAATCGAAATTTTAATAAACTTAAACAATTTTTAGTGCGTGCCCGCATGCATGCGTCGTAAAAATAGTTCCATATTTTTTTTTTATCTGCAGCCATGATTGGTGCAATATCCACGGTTGCAACTATATGTGAGTATGATATAAAATTGGTTATACTACTCTGAACAATATTTCAATAAGTTTTATAAAATCCTCCTCTACTTTTTCAAAGGCATAATCTAAACATATTTCACGAGTGTTATTTACTAAGCTTTTTGTGGATAGTTATAGTCAAATACCTGTGCGGAACTCTTAATTGAACGTAAGATCTCATCTTATCAAATATTTTATAGCTATTTACTTTTCCTTTTTCATACTTTAGTTTCTACATTTATTATATCCATACCTCTACACTATTCACTTTCTATACACTCTCTCTATACACTTTCTTACTAAGCTCTTGTTCATTTAATATTTCGTTATGTTTAAACTTTTTATTTTTTGCGACATCCAATTTTTTATGTTTAATTTTCTTCCCCATTATGGTTTTTCAACTAGCAACTACTTTCAGGCCATTTTCTATAACCCTCGTAACCGGGTAATCTAATTTCTTTTGTATCTTATTTTCATCTAAGAATTGCATCGACAATTGTTTAAGGCCTTTTTAATTTCTTTCTTTTTTGTCGCTAAGTGATTTATTCACCTTTTCTGATCTCCTGATATTTTCTTCATCCTTACGTTTGTATCCCAGAAGGGTTCACAATTAATTTCCATTTTCTTAGTTTTTGAATTTGTTCAGCTATGCAGGTATAAATTTTTATGAACAGTTGTAATTTGTTTTAAAATCAGTATTCCATTATATAAAGACTTACTGTGGGAATAAAAGTACTTTGAGTATTTAATGACATGTTCAAACTATAACATTTCTTTCGTCGAATTTTTTGTTTCTGAGTTTTGGCGCTATAATTCATTTAGCGTTCTCAACTGATCGATTTATCTAAGACTGGATCTAACTTGTTTATTTTTCAGTGAGTAAAGATATTTTTTGTAGATTTTTAGAAATGGAACAATTACATGATATACCATAATAATTTGGTACCGCTTACAGTTTTATTACGTAAATGTTCTTTATTTATATGGATTACATATTATCCAATAACGGTTATACTACTACTAATTGTTAGCGACTAGATTCACTATATTGTTATTAGTAATCGGTGTTATAATTTGGTAAAAATTAGATTAGATTGGTTACGGTTAAAAAGTAACGTATATAATTTATTATAAATCTGAATTTTTTTCATTATGTAATTTAGGTAATAAATATTTATTACCTAAATTGGGTACACTGGTAATTGATAATTAATTATTATATGTGAATATATATATATATATATATATATATATATATATATATATATATATATACATATGTATATATATATATATATATATATATTAACTTTTACAATGGCTTTGGACTTGAGGTCTCTAAAATAAATATATGTCAGTAGATTTCTAAAATACGCATTTTGCGTTTTATCACCAAACTCCGAATAATAAGGAAAACAGTTTGAATAGAATAAATTTTCCTACATTTCACGACTACGAAAAAACGCTTTCTGCTACGTTCTTCTATTTTTTTTGGGAATACTAGTTTCTTATATTTTCCCATACATTTATTTGAAAAGAAAGTAATAAGTAGAAGCTGCGAGAATGTTTCTCGTACAAGCTCGTTTGAAAAATTATTCATGAAAAATAAAGGAAATAGTAAGTTTCAAACTATCCACTTTAACACGATGACTGCCACGTCTGCTTGATCTGGCGGAAAGCGGAATTTCCAGTGGCGCCACGTCTGTCAATATTAAATAGGATGACTACGTGTGTGCAGGTCTGTCTGCTACCTCCGGTAAAAGGCAAATACATTTTAAAATGGCTACTCAGGTATAGAACCAGTTAAATATAAATAAGTAAAACATTGGATAGATTGAATAAAAACTGGATATCATATTGACGTCCAAATAGAATAAAACTTTGAGCTGACATTTCCGTGTAAATTCGGTTGAAATAGTATTAAATCTGTCTCGATAATCCGAAAGAATAAGTATATAAAACCTATAATTATAATACTGGATTTAAGGTAATATTTTGTATTGTGCTACTGAATTTAAACGTATCGTACAATGTGGGACTTACATACGGAACCAAACTTACTTAAATATGTAAACGTAGTTGTACTGAAATTTATGTCAACGAAATATTGAGTTTTAAGCGTAATTGCTGGAAACTCAATAATTTGACTGTTTATAGCAGATGAATAGAGTCATTCTCATATTTTTTTCGTTGTGCGAATTTTTTCACACAATTACTCAGAACGAATTCTGTAATGATCCCTTTGAAAGATTGGCCAATAATGAGGATATTGGAAAAATAAATTACCTTACAATCTTGAGAATTTTCTTTATTTTTTTCTTGACGAAGGAGATTCAAAAATTCTATATAAAATTGCATTCATTTTATAAACGAAATAAAAGCTAGAATTATTTTAAAGTATTTTTCGTCTAAAAATCGAGTATTACCTTAACAACTTACAAAATCATTTCATACTAATTAACAAATAAGGGAGATTTATTAGGATAAGAAAGAAATTATTTCTATAATTTAAGTAAGAAGTCAAGTTGTAAAATATCACTAACTTCAGTGACAACGGAAGTACAGCTTGGCTTGTTTCCTGATTGCAAAATGTGGAAAAGCTTTAAAGAAATATTAAAAAACTTTTTTAAACCATAAAAAAAGAAAATACACAATACAATTATGACTTATTAATATAATATGTATTTGTTACGTAAAAACTCTCTATATAGAGTATGTTAATCAAGAAGTTTTTTTCCTTCACTAACCTGAAATAGTCTATTTGTTGCCACCGTAAATATTTGTTGTTTTTAAAACAAAATTCATTACTACTCCAGCATGTTCGCTTCCCTCCCCCCGTGCTATTAATGCAATATATCTTCAGTAACCTCCATAATTACAGCGTTTACCACTATCACTTATTTCATTACTATTTTTTTTATTCTAACTTTATTTTTAAATGTGAAGCAACGATTTTATTTTCTGTATTTTCACCAGTTCTCTTAAGATTAAATTGTATTTATAGCCTTATTTGTAATATAAAATTATCCTTTTTTTATTTAAATTTATTGAAATTATTTTTAATGAATTTATAGTTCACAAAATTTTTTGAGTTTTTACTTCTTGGATACCTAATTACGTATTACGAAATAATTACCAATATACAAACTCATTCAAGTATTTTATAGATATCTATGATCCATTATTATATTTATAATTATTAATTTGTCCACTTTTTGAACGCATATCTCAATAAAATTAGGGTTAAAATTTTATAATCAATGTTTAACATTAGCTCGGAATGCAATAATTTACATACTTTAAGTGAAAAATAGAATATTAATGTTCACATGTACTTTACACATGTACCTTAAGAGATATTTCACGCGTTCTGTCCATATAACTGTGAAACTATTTGCAATAAAAAACTTGCCAAATAATCAAATGAGTAAAGTAGGCAACAAATTTCATGGAAATTCTGCGTCGTTTAAACAATAGAAAATTAAAGAAAATATAAATTGAAATGGCATCAAGAGGCACTGTTCTAAACGGTCTAGTGAAATTAAATAGGAAACTTAAATTGATCCCTGTGAATATAAATATTTTCCGTTGTACATATTTTTAGCCTAAATAGTGTAATTTTTTTGACTCAACTATAATATTTCTGGAATTGCGGAAGTAAAAGTTGAAAGGTTATTAATATAAGGTTATTTAATATAAATTTAGTAAAGGTTAACTAGATTGCAATATTTAATATAATTTAAAAATAAATGTCTGAAATTTGGTAACAACTAAAAATAATTTGCGTATGAATTCCGAAAATGGTGTGCGATAAAATATTTGCAAAAAAAAACATAATTAAATTATGGAGTAAAACTCTGAAACGTAAATTAATGTTCTTGAAAAAAAATATGTACGTATTATTGCACCCTAGTCAATCATTTGCTTAAATAAAAGACTGAATACATTTTTGTATAGTAACAATAAAACAGCAATCACTAGATTTTCTGACACATCTCTGAAATTTAAAATGATAGTAAAACATAAAATTTGTGTTTATAATAACTTCACTGTATATATTTCACAGTAGATGAGACTTTTATTATAAAGATTTACTTTAAGTAAAATCCCGAACTTCGAAGTTTTATAAATACATACATAAATGAAATTATATATAAATAAACTTGGGTGGCTTAAAACCAAATAAAAATTTTCGAGATAAAATAATCACACTGCACCTGTGGGAAATTTTGGATAAAAAACAAGTACAATTTATAAAATTAAAAATAGCATGACGTATACAATGTACTAATTCATACTAATACGCCCAATTAGTATATAAAAGTTATGCAATGGTAAACCAAAAATATCATATAATAATTAAATACAATTATCTAAAATGAAAATATACGTTTTCTTAATACACTGTATATGCCCGAGCGCAGGAGAGATTTAAATTATATTAATAAACAATATTTTTATAAGGAAAATAATTTAAAAAAAAAACTCGAGCAGTCAGATTGGAAAAGAAACCATCGATTATCTAATTCCTTTTTTTTTTCATTAAACCACCTCTAGTATTATACATCGGAAGCGTGTCATATTTGGCTTGATGCAAAATCTCAAACCTTTTCCTACCAAAACAGTAGGAAAAAATGTGCCGATAGGAATTTTCCTATCAACTTTAATATTTTTTTACTTTAATGTAATGTTTGTAAAAATTGTCACAAAAAGTGGACAACCTTTTCAAAAAATTTAAAAGAAGCTATGCCCACTACGTCAAGTTATTTCATTATGGGTAACACCATTGTTCAATATTACATGATATTTATATTGTACTACAAATGATACGTGCGTTATAATATATATATATATATATATATATATATATATATATATATATATATATATACACATATATACATATATATATATATACATATATATTAATATATATATATATATATATATATATATATATATATATATATATATATATATATATATATATATAGTAATGAAGTTGGAATGTTGAACTTTACTGGTACAAACGATATTATTACGCTATTCCAGGTAAACGCTTTGAACCATTATTTAGGTGATTGCAAGTTTCCATACACTCAATACTTATTATAACTAAGAAAAAAAATCAGATAAACATTTAGGAGAAAATAACCCAAGCAAGATAAAAAAAAAAAAGTGGACGAACTTATTGCTAAGCTATTGGTCAACATTCAGTGGGTAAAACCAGAGCATTACTTCGCACCGACTTAATCGATTTTTAGATTATTGGTATCTAATGGTGGTTGCATGGAAACTAACAGCTCCTATAAATTCGTTATGTCCATCTATCTTTCTGTATGTTACAACCTTTGGTTTTACTTAATTATAATTATAATATTCTGAAATGAAATTTTACCAATACATCAAGCCAAAGATAAATCTAAAGAAAATTTATGGAAACAAAATTTAGAGACCCATGTTTTATTGAAATTAAATTTTTTTTCGCGCTCTATTGAGTGTTATGTTTTTGGTACGATATTTAAAATGCGGCAAAAGACGATAAAATATTTTTAATTTGGTCACTTTATTTATAATTCACAAATTCGTTTGCAATTCATTTTTTCTCTTTTGCGATTCGTTTTTAATCCGTAATTAGTTGGGATATATAGCGTTTTCCATTGTTTTAGGGTGAAGGTGCATAATTACGTGCTTAATTACGTAGGGTCGTTTGCGATTCTTATTTCTACCAGCAGTGGCCTTGTCCAATTTAGTATTGTGGCTGAATCCAGACTTCATTTATTTTCTGCCTGATTCTTGGCTATAAAAGCGTCGTTGTGACATGTTTAAGTCGTTTGTGCTTCAATCTCGTTCATTCATTTATTTGGTTTCTCTTTTGTTATTGTTTATCGCTAGTATCGCTTAAGTATTGGACTCATATTGGAGCCTTTATTATGTGTTTCCATGTTTGCTACACGTCAGGTTCGTTGGCCTACAAGTAGTGATATTGAACAATCACTTTTTATGGATAAATAATTTTACGAAATAAATTTAAAATTAATTTATTAATTTGCCAGAGATATTCATCAAAATTATTTTTAAATTTTTTCTGATTTTTTTATGAAAAAAATAAAAATCTTTGTTTCGGATATGAATATAAAATCTTCAATAGTTTTTCGAACTAATAACAATAGACGACTTCTTAAAAGTATAATGAGTTGCGGGAGAACGTTCATTTTTCCGCTACATTTGGACTCACCCGGTGCACTGGAGGACCACCACTCCACACGGCTCGGTGAGTACTCGACCTGATTGTTCACTGTCATAAGCAAAAATCATTATCCAAGCTGCAGTGCATATATATATATATATATATATATATATATATATGCAAATTTAGTATTACTTTGTTAAGATCCTGGAACTTTATTGTTACAATGACTCACTTCTTGAACTGATGAAATAAGTCTACCTACATTTTTAAATGTTATAATTTTAGTGGTAATTAGGTAAAAAACTGTTAATATTTCAGGTGAACTATTTTAAAGTTCTCAACTCACTTAGAAGGTGCCAATTAAAACATCAAAAGACCTGCGCAAAATGTTCTCATGAAGGTTTCAACGTTAATAAATATACGTTATACCAAAAACACGTTATCCGCAGTTTTGCATGTAAGAGAAATAAAAGAAACCGTTTCATTAGTTCAGAAAATTTGTCTATAAGGGATATTGTTATATTAGATTTAAACTAAATAAGTCCTTTCTTAAAAAAAGTAACCAAGTATAAGTCTTTGTTAAATTAGGATATTAGGGACGAATTACAGAAAGTGAATAGGACACACGTCACAGTTATTGCGCTTCATACAAGTTAAAAAATTATGGTTCCATCTAATTACTTAAGTAGCTTTAGTTTATATTTTCCAGCAACAAAATGACATAAATTAACGTATTCAGTCAATTGTTCCATACCATGACTGAAATGCATGAAAAAGAAAGTATTTTATTTTTCAATGGTGCGAAGGTGAAAATGGTACAAACTTGTAATGAAGACACAATTGATTTGCAACGGTCAGCCTATATTCTCACTTATTATACATTCCTATATAAATTATTGTTTGCATGTTACTATATATTATTTATATTATTATCGTTTTTTATATTTTCTTACGTATTTGAAAGCGGGTACTTCAAAAATAAGATAATTAATCCAAAAATGGCAAACATTAAATCTATGCATTCAAGGCGTGGATTAAAGTTTTGTGAAAGATATCAAATTTTCATTTAACGGAAGTAGCACGTTTATGTCTCTTCAATGGAATCTACATAGATATATATGGGCATGTATATGCTTTATCATTATGCAGTTCTAAATTTTTACGTTTAACGTAGAACCTTTAAATTTGGCATAGTCCTCACGCATATCAATTTCCAATGTGTTTCAATTATTGATATTCAACATTCATATAAATATTTTTCACGGAGCAAATGTAGCAAATTCTTGAAAAATGAAAACTCTTCAGAAAATTATTGAAAATGAAAACTTCATGTATATACGTACATCCAAAATTAAATAAGTTGACTTACGGAGGATTTGAAGTCTCTCACATTAAAGGCAAATTGATGACAAAATACGCCTACTCACTCATAAAGCTTCTGTGGATTTGTAAATATTTATAGAAACTTTAAACATTTTAACGTGTTCCGTAAATTTTAGCAATATAACCTATATACTACACATATGACAATAATACCAGCTAATGAAAGCCTTTGTAGTTAATTTTAATTAAGTTCGCGTTTTTCCTGGATGAGTTGCATTCTTGACAGCCTTTATTCGATATGATTTTTTAAAAATTTATACACACACACACATACGTGTATTGTGTGTGTGTGTGTGTACGTGCGCACGCGTGTGTGTGTGCGTACGTGCGCACGCGTGTGTGTGTGCGAGTGAGTGTTTGTGTGTGTACGTATATCTACTCGCATATGTTATTATGATTGTGCGAAAAGTAGTATATTCCAAGATACACCACGTTTCGCAAAATCATGTTTTATCAATAGCCAAGCTGATGGTATTGACTTACACAAGTAATTATTGAGTTAAAAACATTTAGTTTTTGTATAGAAATTCTGCTTTATCACGGATTAAAAATATATGTTTCATAAAGTAATCTATAATTTGAGTCAAATCATTAACCATATTCATATCATTTTTCTTAAATATATATTTAGATCTTTAGTTATTGTGGAATATAGAACATTCATATATACTTTTCTTAGTATAAGGATGTCTTGATTAGGAATTAATATTTTGCCACCATGCTGCCGGACATAAGCCGTAAACCTTAATATATCTTATATACCCATAATATCCATGTTGGGCAAATGGATCGGCAACCATATTGCATAAAATCTAGCACCAATGTTACTGCTGCTCGTTAATTTTTTGTGATATTTTAATTACGCGAATATAAATATCACTTCATCTCCACTCGACGAGTGACCAGGATTTGAATCTGGTTCCCCACGGTGCACCGCGCAACCAAAAACTGTAATTCTTAAAATTATCCAAGACATTATGATGACGACTTTATTTTAAATATGATAATAATTACAACAATCTTTGCTAATATCCCACCTGAAGATGTTGTAATGCAACGAAACCTAGGTCGTGGTAAATAAATTAAAGATAATAGAAATAATACTACATCACGTAGTTTCATTTAATTGTGAATAATGAATTTCTACAAAATTAACGCCAAATATATTCAACAATTGTTTATACATGATATAGTATTATTTCTACTTTATATAAATTATTTACCACCATCTAGGTTTTGTTGTATGACATCTTCAGGTGGGCTATTTGTAAAGATTGGGTTAAACTTAAACGTGAGTTACACTTCGAGACACATAGAGAGTGAACACACATGATGTGCCTGTGGACGTTTATCCTCTTAAGATATTTATTGAACTTTACGTGCTGGAATATCTGCTTCTACATTAGACCAGTGTCGAAGCCTTCATAAAAGGTAAAAAGTACAAAAAAATCGTAGTAGAATGAAACCTATTGGAAAATGTTGAGAATATTACAAAAATGAAAGGAAAAATAAATTACGGTCGATTCGAGGTCGGGAAGTGGGAGAGGGTGTGTTTTTAAGGGTTAAAATCGGTTTATCTCGATTTCCGGCAAAACTACAAATCTTATGGAAAAAAGTTAAATAGCAAAGTTGTAGGTAATAAAAAGATCTACAAATTTTGTATTCACACTTTTTTCTCATAACCTCAAAATTCACATGAAAAACTGAAAAAACCACGTTTTTGGTTTTTTATTTTTATCTTTTACAAAAATATTTTTTTTTTCATGAAATTTGGTGAGAACTTACCTTTGTATATACCAAATACACAAGAATTTTTTGGATTTGAAAAATTAATTTTTTCTCCTTATTTTTATTCAATACCGAAAAAGCACCCTAATTTTCAATCGAAAATTCACGCGTCAAAATATTAGCTTTTTTAAAAAAGTTGGTGGGCTTTTTATTCGTTGGAATCTCTACTTTCTGATAGTGTAATATAAAAATATACGTCACTATGGAATATATTTTCAAAAAATTTAAAAAACGAAAATAACTCGAATCGTACATTTATTTTTCTATCATTATGTACAAATTTGAGCTATTTATTAATATTAACGCTGTAATTACTCATTTAACGTATGATTCTAAGTTACATTGATGAACAAACAAATTTTCAATTAAAAGATACTACTATAATTAACAAACAACTAAGTTAATAATGTGTATATTTGATAAAACATCTACAATATTATAAGAAAGTCATAAAATTTTCTTTAAATTAAATGTGTAGATGCTTATTTATTACTATTTGAAGATAATTTATATACCTGAGTGACCTTCAGAAAATTTTAGTCCATGAATAGATATTTCGTAAAGAAGTGGGGAAGGGACTAGGAGGGTCGGACTTATTACTATACCTCTTCTTTCGTAGCAGCTGTAAGAACCGTTAGTATTGCTAGTATACAAGATACAGAGCAGTGAACAACATCATTTATAAAAATACACGTGCAGGCTGTTTTAGAAAATTGTGACAAATTTACTTTAAACGAAACTATTGGAATCTACATAGCAAGGTAAATATTACTTGTATTTTAATCTATATCAATCAGCTCTAAGATAAAAATAGTAATATTTTCTCTCATAAATAGCGTATTTACCGTAACATAACCTACAAAATTAAAATCAAATGATAATTTAGTACAAGATTAAAATATAATAATTTTATTTATTTTGCACAAACAAATTTAATTATACTTATGATAAAACTGTGAAGGCATTATTAATTTGATTTTGTCGTTTCAGATTATCAGTATGGATGAATCTGTTTGTATAATCTGCAATAAGGCAGATGATAAGCCGATGTGTGAAATAAAAAAAACAGCTTTGAACCGTTTAGTCATCTCCAGCAAGAAAAGAATCGACAATAAATATAATAAGCATCTACGCATTTAATTTAAAGAAAATTTTATGACTTTCTTATAATATTGTAGGTGTTTTATCAAATATACACATTATTAACTTAGTTGTTTGTTAATTATAGTAGTATCTTTTAATTGAAAATTTGTTTGTTCATCAATGTAACTTAGAATCATACGTTAAATGAGTAATTACAGCGTTAATATTAATAAATAGCTCAAATTTGTACATAATGATAGAAAAATAATTTCTCGATTCGAGTTTTTTTCGTTTTTTAAATTTTTGGAAAACATTTTCCATAGTGACGTATATTTTTTATTCACTATCAGAAATTAGAGATTCCAACGAATAAAAAGCCCACCAACTTTTTTAAAAAAGCTAATATTTTGACGCGTGAATTTTCGATTGAAAATTAGGGTGCTTTTTCGGTATTGAATAAAAATAAGGAGGAAAAATTAATTTTTCAAATCCAAAAAATTCTTGTGTGTTTGGTATATACAAAGGTAAGTTCTCACCAAATTTCATGAAAAAAAAATATTTTTGTAAAAGATAAAAATAAAAAACCAAAAACGTGGTTTTTTGAGTTTTTCATGTGAATTTTGAGGTTATGAGAAAAAAGTGTAAATACAAAAGTTGTAGATCTTTTTATTACCTACAACTTTACTGTTCAACTTTTTTCCATAAGACTTGTAGTTTTGCCGGAAATCGAGATAAACCGATTTTAACCCTAAAAACCCACCCTCTCCCACTTCCCGACTTCGAATCGACCGTAATTTATTTTTCCTTTCATTTTTGTAATATTCTCAACATTTTCCAATAGGTTTCATTCTACTACGATTTTGTTTGGTTTCAAAAATTATCGACCCTGATCTACATATCTATACTTAATAAATGTATGTATATATAGGTTAAATATATTTTAAAGAGAGTCATTTCATTTCAGTGGTCATCTCAGGACTGAGGATAAGATATATATATATATATATATATATATATATATATATATATATATATATATATATATATATATATATATATCTGATCTTCAGTCCTGAGAAGAGCACTAAAATAAAATAATTCTCTTTAAAAATATATGCTATGAGGCATATTAAGATGTCAGAAATTAAAAAAAACTGCAGGTATACTACGTTGGAAAATAAAAGAAAGAAAATTGTTTATCAAAATAATTATATAATATACAATATTATACAAAATTATTATATATCTCCATAATTTACAGGAAACTTTAAGTACTTTTGGAAAGAAGGTGTTATTAAAAATTCTAAATTTATACAATTTTATGCATTAATTAATGGCACGTTAGTACCGAAGGTCGAAATAAAGCAAATAAAAAAATCACAGGTATTTGAACTAAAGGCTTTTTCATCATAGTAACCCTCTAATACCCGAATATTTTTGAAATAAGATATTTAGATTAAAAAAACATATTTTTTTTAAATTCAAAAGTAACTACTTATAGCATGTATTTTGAATCACAGTTGATTTACTACAATTCGAAAAGGAGTTCCATTGATCATTTCTAGAACGTATCATCAGACACTGAACTTGTTAATGGTGTATTTATTTTCCAAAAGACAAGAACTAGTAGCAAATATATTGAATCATGCTTGATTTACTACCTCCGTTAAGGAGTTCCATTATTCATATCCAGAACTCAACATCAAACCTTGGCTTGGCGCAAGGTGTAGATATGATGAAAAGTAATAACTAATAGTAGCAAATGTCTTGAATCGTAGTTGATTTACAACCTTTCAACCTCCTCCTTTTTTGAAGATGGTTAAAAAGCCTATGTATATATTGTTATATATGTTGATGACAATTTCAAAACCAGTTTTGTCTTGTCGTTTAATTTTTTTTATGTACAAGGTACACCTGTAGGTCAATTCAATATATTATGACATGTATAGATAATAAAGTACAGAATAATAAAATAGTAATAGTATAGTAATTATATAACCGATATTACCAGCACATCCAAATTTTACGGATATGATGGAAAAAATTCAGTTAATACGACACTGAAAAATGTTATGTGTGAAGAAAATCGAAAACGACGTCTATCTTCAAGTGTGTGCCTGTACTCGGTTTGTCTACTCAAACATATTCCCTTCCCACACCCTTCTATATTTCCCCTCTAGCCACACTCATTTCACTAATGTACGTTTATGTAGAAAATTTTATTGAATGATTTAAAATACACGTAGCGCCATATATTGATGTATATCGGTACATTATTCATTTGTGCAATTACTAAACATCTTTCTTTTTGTTGTGTGAGTGCGATGTAAATGAATTTTTAAAACATCTGAATGAAAATTGAGTAAACCAATTTCGGTGGAACAAAAACTAATTATTATTTTCTATCGGTTTCTATATTTTTGAAAAAAAAAACCTTATTTTAATTGAGTCAGTAGTTATTACCTGATGCGTGTTCAAAGAAATGCGCAGATCAGAATAGAACAAGAAAAAACTGACAAATGGATAAAGAGATAATAATCGAAATAATATTTATTACTTTTATTATTTGCCGTTGAAAATTTTTTTTGTAAATTTCTTCAATGTACGGACGAGCCAATTTCACAGTTTTATTATATGTGAAGTCAATTTACGTTCGAAATATTTGTTTGTAATTTTTTAGGAGCAATAAGGTGAAACGTGGTATATTGATATTATTTATTGTTGTTGAAAAATAAGTAAATGATATGTTCCAATTTAATTATATGTTAATTTTTGAAGGCGCATATTTAATTAACAACAAATTCCAAAAAAACAGAAAATAGCATAATTTGAGTACATATACATTTTAGAACGCAATATTAATTATTGCCGACTAAGTTTTAATCCTAATGATTTTGTACTACAACATATATACTAATGTATGAAGATACTTTTGAGAATATTATTTTAATCATTGCCGAGTACATTTTAAATTTACATATGTTCCATTATGAATATATTATATCGTAGATATATCCATAGAATATCGTAGATGTATCCTCGTAGATATATTTTTGGAACGGTATTTTATTGACTGTCAAGAACGTTACAACCTTTATATTGCTTACTGTGAATATATATATATATATATATATATATATATATATATATATATATATGTATATATATGTATATACATATATATATATATTAATGTGTCAAAATACCTTTGAGAACATTATATTAATTAGAGTATATTTAATTTTTACCTGTGGATATGTGTACTGTTACATAAAAATATTCAAAACGTTATTTTAATTAATTCGGTGCGCATTTTGAATTTATTCAATGCATTTAAATTTTTGAAAAAAGAAACAGTTTACCTAAAACGTAATATAAAATATACGCTTTAATCTCACATTTTGAATGGTAACTAAATGCTAGTATTCGATAATTACTTGAGGATATGCACCGAATATAAGAACAGAGAAAACGGCATCTATTTTCTTTTAAAATAACAGCGGGTAAATGTTAGTTTAAATTTTGAAAACTAAAAGTAGTGTGCAACACATACTGGTTGAAACACTCTATCTTCAGATACTACAATGTTATAAATGACAAGGTATGGTAGTAAAGCTTTACCAGTTTTGCATTAACGGGAAGATACTGATAAACTTCTTAGCAGAGTTGGATTATCGGTTTTCCGATACCCTGTCTTGAACTTGAATTTACCTAATTAAACAGTTTATCTAGGGTACATATAATGATCCGTAAATTCGAGAATAGCATTTTCGGCATATAGCGGTACATATGAGACATGGACATCATGTATGATATTTATATTGACCATATCTTTGTTAAGACTTGTTTACTGGGAAACTCTGCTTAAGCCACTGGGCTTTGTCGTCAGCAAATTAAATATGAGTGGCGCACTCGTCACCGAAACAAATTCCAAGAGCTTACAGGCATTTTCCAACACATTGCTTAAGAATTTCGAAGATATTATGTCTTTTGTTTTTACATCTTTCTACAACTGTCTCGGTTTCATACTTTGACCCAATAATCGGATTAATGTTATTTCTGTACAAACATTTCAATACTTCTATGTTAATACGGAGTCGCTGTATAAACTGAAGCACGGCCCAGATTTTGATAGAATCGAAATCTCCCTCATAGCCCATAGACTCCGCTTTATGGACTTTTGTATAATCTGACATCAGGTATAAATGTAGTCTATAGTACTATAACCTTTTTCAAAATCGGCTTGTTTAGAAGGCTGCAAGCTGTAAAACTTACACACGAATTGGTTCGTGATGACCATCGAAAATAAACTGTAAACGTAGTTAAGAAGAATACTAGTTCTATAAGGCTTTTGGTGTGTGTTAATATATTTTATGAAGATCAGTACCATCGCGCTCTTAGACCACGATTCTAGTACAACGCCCTCCAGCTTCTGCACTTATTTAGGAACTCGTCAGGACTTATCCCGTAATGACTGAATAATTGAAGGCGAAAGCCTTCGGGGATGCTCGATCGATTTCGGGGATGATATTCGTGGGTGTTCGATGAAGATTAGATACCATGAAACTAGACGTCTCCAGCTTCGGCTTAAGATTCAATGTTTCTCTTATCATTCGATGATCACCTCCGCTTCTCATTTGGCTGATCACAGATATTTAAGTGAATATCTGCTATTCTTCAAGTTTATCGTCAAGTGACATTCGTCGAAATGAAATCTATCTCTTTTCTAATTGCACCATTGGGACACTACAGCATAGGATAATGCAGTCACTTTGCCTATACTTACTCTTCTATGACTAGAAGTTCGTAATAAAAAGGTCCCGCTCCTCCAAAAAGTTAGTCTTTCCGTGGTCCTAGAATTGCATTTTCCATGACCAAATTACCTTATTTTTTACGTCGTGTGTTTAGTTGTGCGTTAAAACCTCTCTAATGATAGTGCAATTTTGGGTTTCGAGACAAGTTTTGAGGCTTCTGAGATTTCCTGATGACTGAATTCCTGAAAATATAACAAGATCAGTAAGTTTATGTGTACGACTCTCAGTATAAGCTGTTCAGTAATTCTAAGTACTGAATTCTAAAATATTTTTGAATTCGCTAAACAATCTACAACCTCACTTTTTGGCTGTTGGTTGTCCCTCCGGTCTGCAAAAATGAATTACTCTACTGAAGGATTTCATGTCTCCCTCTCTATCTTTGAACATCCGATAATCCTAGAATGCCCCGTCGTCGTTAGTCTTTCTTCTAGCCCAGTCTAGTTATTTTATATGTTACTAGGTCAATTTGTCGGTATGGGTAGCCGGGTCTCTTCCGAATATTCTTGACATGCTGTGCTCCACTGTCACGTGTCTGTTATTAGAGGAAAGACTAGCAAAATTACCGTGCATTAAAAACTCTTTTTTTTATTTGTACTTATCCTATGGCAAAATGGCTTCAATTACCGTGCTTGACACGCCGACTTGAGATCGTTGTAATAAGTTGTTGGCACTTAGAAGGACGCTGCTACACATCCTTTGGTTCACTGTTACCTTAGTCTTCTCATAAGACACCTATTCTACACCAAAACTAAATGACAAAAACATAGATTAACATACTCAATTCTACTAACATTTTCAATTCTACTAATTTTCAATGAAACTTTGTATTTCTTCCAACCGAGTAAAGCACGTCTTGTTTAAATACGTGTTTTACTTGGTTACGTAAATCATGTCTTTAAAACAAGGTGTGCGTTACTGGGTTGTAAGTAATAGAAAGTTTTTTTGTATGTTAATAGAATTAAAAAACGTGCGTCAAAAAAATTTATTAATATTTCAATAAAATTATAATGAAAATAAAAATGAACATGAACCTGTATCACCCTAGATTAAATTAAACTTGATATTCTTCCGACATTCTTTAAAATATTTGCTAGTTAATATGATTATGACTTCAGAATACAATATATACTTTCATTCGAGTATAACTTTTAAACATAAACAAAAATTGATCAAGATTACGGAAAGTTTCCATATACACGTGTACATAAAGTTATTTGACAGAACTTGCATATTTTGTAACACGGCTGTGTCAAAGTTTTGGAAAGTTTTGTAACACAAATGGATTCTACACATAACGGGAATATCCATTCATATAGTTTTATCTACCATTGGTTTACCTTCAGGATGTTTCGGGTCCTACAAATAAGTGTAATATGGAATGTTAAAAGGTTAAACAGCAAATCTTGCACTTTATTGTGACATATGCAAACTTTAACAAGACATGGCATTTGTCATTAGTATTTAGGTATTATTATTCACACAAGTAAAATTTACTAATATCTCTTTTTTGGACTATTTTTAAATACATTTATTTATAGGCAAATATCAAGACCACGTATTAATATGAGAGATAAACGAGAATACAATAAATAGTATTGATGTGTTTTTATTGTGCAACCCAACCGTACGTGTATAATATATTTTCGATTCAGCAAATATTAGAAAAATAATTAGTGTGAAGAACTTTACAGTTATATGTTCAGAAAAAAGAAAGGCTATGCCTTCATTCATAGAATCAAATATACATATATGTAAATTAGAGAATTGATCACTGTATAAGTTTAATAAACATACAAGTTTCTCTTGCATGGGGAAATTATATCTGTCAGGAACGGTCTAATTAGAAGGGAGTGGTAATATATTTAGACTATGATGATATCGCTCCTTTCCGAGTATTTCTTATTTTTTGTGGTGTGGTGTACAAAAGCCGTTACTCGGTCACCGGATTTCCTCTTTTTCTTCTCCTGCTCGATGAAGAGTTGTTCTTCATCGAGAAAAATTGCAATAAATATCTACATGGATCTACTTAACATTAATTCGAAAAATCTTATTTATACTTTTTATTTTAACCAATTATATACATTTTAGTACCTTGTTGAAGAAAAGGTCGTGATGAACTTTTGAAATACGTATAGATGAGAATAGTGTACACTTTGAAGTAAAGCGGTTTCCCAGAAAACGCTCGATACAAGTGATGCCCTGAGTTTCCAAGGTATACACCTATCATATAGCATTATTCCTGATCTACCTTATTACCAATATTGAGATCAGAAATGTATCCCGACTAATGTAAATCAAGTGTTTAACATTCGCAGTAGCAACCTGCTCCTGACTGAAAGAAGAACTGAAGGAAATAATAATGTTCTCGCATCTAGGTACATTTGAAAAAAAAATGTAAAATTTAATCAATGTAAGTTATGATGCTCCTTCCTGACAAGCAAAATCGTGTTTGTCGCTGAGTTCCGATGGGTATTCACGTGGAAAAGTTAATCCTGCTTTGTCGTATGTATGGAGGCACTCGAGTTTGCATACTGTGCCTCGATGTCATGGGTTGTGGGGATGAAGAACGAAGCATGACTTAATTTTCTTCGTTAAATTTATGTTTTATTGTTGCTGGAACTACTAAATATGTTACAATTAAAGCAGCGATGTCTTTCGCGAGGATTATTTTTAAATCTTTTTTCTTCACAATCTGTGTTTGTAGCCATAACTTTGATAGAATCTGCACTTATTTTGCAAACCTAAATATATTTATTAACCTTAATTGTTTCATGCAGTTATTTGAAATTATTAATTACTTTTTAATTATGAAAATAAATAAATTTAATAAAAGTAGGATAGCGGAATTGTTTTCATCACCTTGCTATGTATGATGGAAGAGTACATTTGTTAAGTATATATATCTACATACTAATTATAACAGTGGATTATGTGATGAGTGTAATACAATTTATTTGCAACACAAAATGAATTTAAAAAATTGAAATACATATTATTTCTCCACTCAGTTCTATTCTGGTGATGAATTCAGAAATTCGAACCGTCAAAATATTTAAAATCACAATTTTTTTTTAATGGGCAGGGTAATAATAATAAATTATTTATTCTAAGCAAAATCATAGCTACTATAACAATAAGATATACAACATAAGATTCTCATTTGTATTGTAAGTTAAGCATTAACTAATGTTAAATTATCTTTTTATTCCATTTCTGAACTATGCAATTACATTACTTGATCGTAGTCGATTTGAACAAATTGCTTTATAATAGTACATACGCCTTATCACCTACGAATGTTACATTAAAATCTAATGAATAAATAAATCATTATTGACGTACTGCTAGTTAAAATAAATAATAAAAAACCCATATGGGAAAGGTGGAATGAAATAAATTACATAATATTTAAATTAAAACTGGATTCACTATTTATCGACTCTGTCAAACGCAGAAACCACTGTAATCAAGTTCTATTCTATAAAATAAAGTTTGTTCCGTTCTAGCACCTGCAGCTTTATATTAAAGGAGCTTTTTAATCATACATTCAAAACACATGTATGTTGACGAAGGAGGGTGATAATACAATGATATTAGGCACTTACCTTCACCTGATCGGTCTCATTTGCCGATGCTTAAAAAAATGAGGAAATTGTTTGGAACATAAAATAGGATGTTCCATTATTATTTTATTTTCCAATCTTCTATCAGCAGAAATAAGCCGTCAGGCTAATATAAACTATTTTGTACTATCGGTCTCTAAGACCGAACTAAATAATTTCTGAAATTAAAAGTAAGTTTATTTTTATAGTTGATTTTTCTGCAAAAAATTATTGTAAGTTTTTCCTTTATTATTTAGGAAATATTTACGTATTGTTCGAAAATAATTCAAGAAAAGAAAGAATACAGTAGGCTAATGGTTCTTTGAGGATAAGGTAAAGAGAATAGCGATGATTTCAAAATAGAAAATGAAAAAAAAATATTTTCCTACAATACTGACACTGAACAAGAAGTCGATTGTAGGGTTAGTCACTAGTGTAAAGCAGTATCAATATTACCGTGTTACTCATAATTTACCCAAAAGGACGAACAGATAAGTGGAGTAAAAATCCTTCCAAAGAACTGATCTTTATATTATCACAATATATTTACATATTAAGGAGGGTTGATTAATATTATATGATATCACTTTCGATTTTGAGTTATTGTTCTGCAGACAACAAAAAGAATAATGAATAGATAAGAATAATAGCCAAATAATTAACAACTTTATCTTATAACTTGGCACTTTTGTTGAATAAATTGCAATGAAAATAGCAATGACTCTTTTTTTTTAATTTAATTATGGTTTTCAAAAATAAAAAGTTTTAGGAGATAAGTTTTCAGGATTTTTAACTAAACTGGAATTCTTATATTTTTGCTATATCGGTTTGCATGTCAAAACCATTTTCCACGCAAACTGTGCTATAAACTTGAAATTTAGCAAGATGATACATATTTTTTACAATCTACAAAGATATGAAGTAAAATCTTATGAAACCTTTTTTACCTCCCTTTTAAAAACGTGTAAAGTCGAGATGATTTTTTTATACTCACACTCTACTTTTTAAGTTATTGCTGAAAAGGTTTTTTAAAAATATTTCTCGTGTGTTATGAGTACTTTTTTAATACAAAGATCCGTTTATGAATATTAACCTCTAAGATAGTCTTTTTTGTGAGAGTTATATATCCAGAAAAAACGCTAACAGATTGGTATATATGACGAAATTAAAAAGAAAATTATCGCAAATAAATAGGCCCTACGAATAAAAGTCTACCAATTTATAACATGTAGTTAATAAAAATTGTTAAAGTTATTTTATTTTCTAAAATTTATTTCTGTGTACTTTCCACTCTGAATCAAGTTACCAGTATTTGAATGATTTGTTTTAAGAATGTTTCTACCATTTTGCTTTACTTTTTGTGTTAAATGAAATAATATCTATTTAAGTTGGTTTACAATAAAAAACATAATAATAGTGTAAAATGAATGCTATATCTTTAGTTTCTACTGGTTATCACTTTATTCATAGTTAATTATAAAATATTAAATCTCACTCGATGTGAACACATTATTGAAGTAAATAAGATCTTAAGTGTTTGTCTAAACTTTAAATAGATTGATGTTGTCTTCACAAGGGCTTCGCAATTACAACACTTCGATCGAAATCTGACATTGACTTAGCTACGCGTTCATGCTGACACAGTCAAAAAAGTGACTGATTTCATAAACAGATGTCAGGAAATAATAATATTGTGGCGCATGCATTTGTAGTGCACTCACTCAGTGCGTTACGTATGTATGAGTATCAAATTAGTACTAGTTAAACTAACAGATGTTAGTCTTTGTGACAGAGTGCGGCAAGCTTGAGATAATATGGCTTATTGTAAATTTTTTTAAATAAAATAATTATAACACGATTTTGATAAGCATGCCTCAAACCTCGACCTAAAAGCTACGGGTCACGATTTAATTAAATTTGTGAAAAGTCCCGAGACTTCGGGCTACAAGATATCCCAGAACCCAAACATTAGTTTCAATATAAACAATTATTTAGGTCCTTCTATCTCTGTAGTTATAGAGTTTCAACCTTTAACTACATAGTGACAAACGACAACAATTTGCTACTGCCTGTAAAATCTGTGATATCGTCTTAGTGTTCAGTCATCATCATACTTCATGAACAGGAAACCCAAGCTGTTGAATTACACATATGTTATCGTTTCCTAGTTGTAAGGCACAAACAAGCGATGTGTCTAGTTTAATAGTACGTAATTATTATATAAGTAACCCTAATAATTTCCGTATAAGTTAATTATTATTTGGAAGTAAATGCGCCTTTTACTGTAATTTCACGTTATCATATTTTCGTTTTTAATAAATCGATTCTAATGAAACAAAACTTAAACGTTAGTGCAGATCTCATAGAGTCTATTTAATTAAGATTTCTTAAATAGTTCCTAGAAAGTTTTCTCGATTTCAACAACTAAAATCAACTCGGATGTTTGTTCTTTATTAATCGATTTTCAAAATAATTTCCTTGACACTATATCAATCGTTTCATTCATTAGAATTACTGACAGAAACAGTGTGTCCACTTTTCCTTAGATCTTTCTTCAATGGCCTGTACATTCTTATCGACTCATTATATTTATATCGGACATAGTTAAATATTCGTTCATTTGTCTAGCTTAATGTGCATAGGGGTCGTCGTGATGGATGGGAATTCTAGCGCAAAAGTGTGGCTCTCAATTTTTCAAATCAACGGGCATAATATTGTCGGTATACCATTCTATAGTGGCAGATATTCAAAATTTCCAGAATAATTGTAATAAAAAACCCATCTGAAGAATGAAGCGATCATATTTTTTCCAACACTTCATCCTTTTTTCCGTTTTTACTCAACTCTTCAGAAGGATACGCAAATTTCTTTCTAACGAGGTGTGTAAAAACGTGAAGAAAGGATGGAGGGGTAACTGCTTCTTACTTTTAAATTCGTAACAATATATCCACCTTTCGTCATCCGTGACGATATTGCATTTACCATTTGAGTATCTCCTAGAATTTTCCTAATATTTTCTGACATAAATCAACACGTTCTTGAGTGTTTTCCAGTATCAGAGTATCCATATAGCACGTAGCTTCCTGGCGCCTAAATGTTCATGTAAACGTCCATGCTTGACACAAATCAAAGCTTAAACCTGATCGAATCAGATGATAGTTTACTCTATTGGCTTTATCACGATCTGCATAGCATAGATATAAACTTCAATTGTTGATTTTTAGGGATCCTGAGCGATTTCACTGATATTGGCACGACGATGCTCGAATAAATGATAAACAGTAGCGCAGGATAAGTCCTAGTATGACACCTTTCACATTTGTTCCTTTAGCACTGGTAATACAAAGTCGTAGGCAATGCAAAATAAATATTTTTTATTTTAATAGTTACCTAAAATAATTTAGACTACTTCTAATTTACATTATAATTCCAGCTGAAATTTAAACCATGAAGCCATTGATACTACAACAATTGAAAAATTCAACGAAAAATAAGTACATTGTTTTAAACATTATTTAGGAATTGCTAAGTTCAATAAATATACCATAAAATATATAAGATGTAAAATATAAAAGTATACCATTTACATAACTCCGGTTAATAAATCAAGTGATTCATATAAAATCCAAAAATTTTCTTTAATATCTAACCAACGAATGAATTAGAGTCATAAAATAGTATAATGCGAGTTTTTTGTTATATAATAAATTTAGGCACAAAATATTTCTATCAGTTTGGTAGTAAAAATTCAGGATAAATAAGTTAATACGTAACCTGGCTTACAACGCTTTAAATCTGCATGCAACAATTTCACTGAAAACCGGCGTAGGTAGTCCATTACTCAGAAAAGTACCTGCTATCCGTCTTCCTCTACACACTAAAACCAACCTGTTACATTTTATATACCATTTGCTATGCCAATATAATATATGATATCTGAGAACAACCTATACCTATACTGTCAGATATTTAGGTCGCGTCGTAGCGCTGTAGAGTGAGAGTAAGTAGCCTTTACGGTGAGCTACTCACGCATATCTTTTGATAGGCCGACTGGCCTAAAATAATTTAGTCTGAAGTGATATCGAGCTAGAGGAATAATTAATTTTTTTAAGGGCGTTTCTGCTTTGTTTAATAATATTATTGCCTGGTGTCGGATTACACTGCCTATTAGCTTGTAACGATTTAATTGGTTTTTAAATGTAATTTTAGTAGAGATAACTTGATTAACTATTTACTTAAAGTGTAGCTGTATGAATTGAGATCAAAATGTCGTTAAGGGAAATATAATAATTTTGTTTCACTGCACATATTTTATGTTTGATTCTTTAATTTTTTCATTTATATGTACGAACATGATACTCTTATATTTAATCTGACATTCCACATTCACCAAACTCCATACTTTAAGTATGCTTAAACGACGTTAATCGATTTAACTAATTAAGTATTTGGCTGAGCACCAATTGCAAAACTTAATTTAATTTTTAAACGCAGAAAAATACCTTTAAAATTAATATTTTCTTTCCTTTGTGCTTCTATTAATGATAAATAAAGATTAAAAAATTCGGCCAAGAATCCATTATTATTCTCACATAGACAGAATACAGTCACTACAAAAGTTTATCTTACGTGCATATTTTAATGAAACTATAAACCAATATAGATAGGGAAATTCAATATAAATGAAAAAAAAGGTGCGTCAGTCACTTCTGCATAATAATAAAATAAATCATTAGTATTTATTATAACATTCGGTTTCAAATATTTTAAGTAAATTTAATATGTTAAATAGTCCTAAAAATTTACTTCAAACGCCTTTTCTAGATGGCTGAAAAATTTCCATACTTCCAAACTTGTATAATGCAATTTAATATATTTGTATTCTAAAAACACTTTCTTAGAACATACTCTCCCTACTTGGCGAAGAGTGAAATAACGATTGGCCCATTTTATATAAGGACTTTAAAATAAAAAGGTACTTTCGCGTTATAAATTAGTTTAAAAGTACTCTCATATCAAAATAATTACGAAGAATTTCATCTAAGACTCCTTCTTATCTATTAAACATTTACTTTATATTTTCGCTTGTCTAGTAAATATAGAACATAAACGAATATATTATACAGACTTACATAATATTAGACAAAATGACAGATATACATAATATGACGAAAATCACGTAGATGAGAAAACGAAAATGAAATATTCAAGGAATATATCTAATTAAAGAGAGCACTAGGGTAAGAAATAAAGGTGTAATGTAGAGAAACAGATTAACAATTGTGATCAATTGTGATCAATTGGAAATAAACCGATAAAAGATAATAAAACAGAGATCGAAAAAATGTTCCCTGTGGAGCCTAATCAACACTTATTGTAAGATTCTGAATTCAGTGATTGTCATCAGATAAATACGTAAGTATTGCTCACTACCATGAGTATTATATATTCAAAGCAAAGAAACTAATTATCCTGAAGGCTATTTAGCCTTATCCTTCACAAATATACGTGCACACATGCGTATGTGCGTATACGAATGCGCGCGTACGGGCGTGTGTACCAGGACGCGTGCGTCCATGTCTGCATAAACGCATACTTTCTTGAGCGCATATATTCGCGTCTGGTGCGTGCGCGCATTCTCGCATACCTGTAAACGTGTGTCAAAATGATCGTGCGTGCCTGTCAGCTGCGTGCGTGCGTGCGTGTGAACTTACGCGTATTACGTGTACTTGCGTCCTTTGCGAACGTACGTGCGAGCGAGTGTGCGCGCATATGTGCGTGGTTAAGTGCGTCATTTTACGTGCATAAACTTAAAGAAAGTTTTTTTCAGAAGTGGTATACTCTTATGACATTTTATTAATACATAAATATGGAAAATACGCAAAGATTCAATTGTGTTTACTGTCACTTATAAATTATTTGGGCTATATAACCAGAAAATAATTATAATTTATTATTACGTTAGTTTCAAATATTCTCGGAAAATTCAATATTTTTAGAGTTATAATATATATATATATATATATATATATATATATATATATATATATATATATATATATATATATATATATATAATGTTTTTATTGGATTCTGTTTCGAACTTGTTGAAATAAAGACGTAACTGCGTTTCTGTGGATAAAAGATTTATTTACTTGTAAAACGTTCCTTCTACAATTTGCTAGTAACATTATCTTATAAACTAAACATTTACTCACCTGTGGATAAAAGAAACAACATTTAAAGCCCTTATTTCGGGTTTATCATCTGAATTCGACAGGTAAGCTTTTTACAATAAAATACTGAATCAAAAACAAATCTAACCTCTCAAAATCTTTTGACGTTTGATACGAAAGCTAACATCGACCTCTATGGAACTTATCATAGATAATGCGGCAGAGTTTAAATGAAAGGATACCTATAGGTTTTCTTTACATATATATATATATATATATATATATATATATATATATATATATATATATATATATATATATATATATATATATATATATATATATATATATATATATATATATATATATATATCTATATATATATATTTATAATTTAGTTCAAACATATTTTCTAGATGTATGCTTATATTCAATAATTTAATTCCAAGTTTATATTTTCTGTGATAAAGACATTTCATTTTATAGAATATTTGGTATTCTAAAAGTTCTTTCCTCATACTGACGCTTTCCACTTGGGAAACAATGTAATTATACTGAGCCTATCTAAAAAAATTTCTTTAAAAAACCATTTTGCAAAATTAAATCAAACAAAGTGTGTTATGAGAAGCAATGCGCAAAGTGACACAAAACTTATTTTGTAACATCCTGGTCCAAATTGGAAATTCTCTGATTAAGTCAATATTCAAAATTTTCTATTATTAAATTAATAAACTACCTATGAGAGAAAATTGTTACCTAAAGAGAATTAACATATTACAATATAATTACTTCACTTTAACTCTATTTCGTGAGATTACAATATAGCTAAATTTGTGTATTCAATTTGTGCAGATGATTACCTCCAATGTTATATCATTTAGCAATATTATTCTGGATACATCAAATTTATTGTGTTATTATTTATAGCAGTCTCAGTTTCAAGCATGTGTGAAGCTACATGACAAATTAGTTCTCGTTAAGGTGTCGCTATTTTGTATTAGATTACTACAGCCTGTTGTTGTTAATCGGGTTGCAATTTTTATTAATTGCCAAATAGTATTTTTGTAATATCGAGTGAGTTTCATTAATTATTTAATTAAAATATAAATGGTCTTCAAAAGGGTTAAGTTTTATTTAAAAAAATATAATCAAATTAAAAAAATTTTAATAGTAATATGTGTATATATATATATATATATATATATATATATATATATATATATATATATATGTATATATATATAATGTAAAAAATATTATTAATTAGGACTGTGTACTGAGCACCATTTCAATTCTAGGCTTTTTTCATATGCAGCCATGTCAACTTCGTGCTTACCTTTAACCTAAATTTGTTTACTCATTTTAAGATATAATATCAAAGTCCTATGAGTTAAGTATTTCCCGTTAAATGGGTAGGACTTTTAACTAATATTTAATTTAAAATGTAAAAACCAATCCCACTTTTTAAACTAAAACCCGAGAAAAATATATTTAAATGCATAAATATTTTCTTTTCTTCCTGCATTTAACATTAATAAATAAGGATTAAGAGTGTACCAGATATATTAGATGAAAATTCATTTTTAATCTCACATAAACAGTGTACAGATACTACAATATTACAAAGATTGCCTTTCGTACATATCTTGGTGAAACTATAACCCAAAATTTTAGGGATATTCACTACAAATGGCGGAGAAAGCTTAAATCTGAATGAGAACACTACTTTTAAAATTATTGACGGTACTGTACATAATTACACGGATATAGGATTGATGCACCCCCCCCTATTGAAAATCAGAGGGTAAATTAATTTCGTCGTACTTAACTATTATTAATTTGTGTATGGTCAGATATTTGATATTATATATATATATATATATATATATATATATATATATATATATATATATATGTATATGTATATATATAAATATATTAATTTATATTCAGATTTTACCAGCACTATTTTTTTCATGATTTTGCTAAGTAAAATTAGAAATATGGTCGAGTGTATTCTTTATTCTTACCTATTTTTCTGGATATTTTTAAACATTAAATTCAAAATTACGAAAGAAATATTTTTGTAATTCTTATTACCAACTGTTTTAAACAATACTTAACATAAAATAAAAATAAATAAAACTTACTTTATTCCCTCCAATTATTAAATTAAAAATTCACAAATTTACCATGAATCAAATTTCTATATCGCATATTATCTAAGAAAATCGGGTAGTACAGACGGATAAACAGAAACGTGAGTGGTCGTATGAGAGTTCCGTTTTTCCTTTTAATATACAGAATCTTAAAATATATAATCCTTTGAGGAAAAATCTTTCTTAAGCTTTTATATGATGGCCCTACTACTGCATTACTTAAGTAAGCAAACGGCTTCAATTACTTCACCTATTAGTAACATAATTCGCTTTAAAAGAACACAACAATATTTTCGTCAGATTTTACAAGACACAAAAACGTAATTAGTTTTTGCCAATTATGTACAACCAATAAATGTTGAAATTGATCTAGCTATCCAGATAGTAAAAAAAGTTCTCGTTTGCATTAATTTTTTTTTACTATAAAGCAGGTATGATTGGGTACATAGTGTGAACCAAATTGTCGGTGTTTATTGTCATTCTACCTACTACTTCATATGTAACTAAAATTTGTAGCTCACACACAATAATTGGCATCATCCGATAAATCTTATTGGTACTAAAATTTACATTAAAGTCAATGGGCGGAACAGATGCCATAGTTTCAGTACTACACGTTATACTTGTTAGATAGAAAAAACTAGTTTGCCGTGACAGAAAAGGTCCAATGGTAATTGTGGTTATATTCGACAACTAATCGTTTGTTGAAGTCCTGGTGCTTTGAAATCAAGCATTTTATTAAAATACAATATTCCTACTTACCTAATATGTATATGTATACACACACACACACATATATATATATATATATATATATATATATATATATATATATATATATATATAAATATATATGAGACATGTGTGAATATAAATGCTTATTTATCCTGTGTTTATTAAGGTTAACCAAAAGAACAAATTATTATTATTGTTACAAAATTATTTAAATGCCAGCATACAACAACATTTTAATAAGAAGTACTGAAACAATGGACGATACTAAACATGTACCTTTTTAAACATAGAAACACCTCCATTAATTAGCTTTAAGCTTTCGTGAAGTTTACAAAAGGTCACGTATTAGGTCATCGCCAATACCAATTGACGTGCCACAAACTCGTTCTGTAACGAACCCACGTCAAAGCTGTATTAAATTTCATTACACGAACGTTCTCAAATTAACTCACGCTAAAGTTTTGTTTTATTTATAACAATTTTTTCATGTTTAAAAGTGTTTTACTTTGAATATGAATTGTGTAGTTACGGGTCATTACTACGTGCGTTGTAGGGTGCATAAAGGTTAAACTTAATTCATTACGGCGATAGTAATACCCTTACGACATTAGTAATATTGGCAGTAAAAAATCTAGATTAAATCGTAACTTACAGTACTTATGAGTACGATATAATGAAAACCTTATACAAAATTATGTGCTTCATCTTGCAAATTTGACTTAATCGATCTTAAAACTTTAAAAAGTTATTATTAATTCGAGCAGGAAAACTTTTGTGTGAATTCTGTCAGCAATATAATTCGGGATTTGTTAAGGGTTCTAATCAGTGTGTGCTTTTTAAAATTATATAATTACATTACGGTCATATTTAATAAAGGTGCAATAAAAGTTTTTCAATATGCCGTCGTTCAACAAGGTCTGGATATTTGACAGCATCATCATATGTTATGGTTTTTAAATACTCACAGCGTTATATAACTTAATGAAAGGTTTTTTCTTTACTAAGGTAAATAGCGCTATTTGTTCTTCGCTATTTGCTATTAAAACTAATTGTATTGTTATGCCGTTTAAAATATTTTATTATAAATTTTAGCACCTTTATAACCTTCACGAGTTATCAGGTTTTATTGTTTGAATAAAAGGCAGTTTAAAATATTTCTTACGATATTTGTAAGGAAATATGATTTTATCTGAGCCAATAGGGCTTGTTTCTCATTTAACCAAGTAAAACCACATTAACATTACGCGTGCAGCAGTACTTCCGCTATACCTTTTGCATGTTTTAATAATTACTTAAGATTTTTTTGTGGGATAGACAGTATTACTTCTAATCAAGTTGAATTAGGTATATAGTGTTTAACTTATTAAGAAGCTCAGTATTTTAGAGACATAACAATTATCATTATTCAATATAAGTGTTATTTCAATATAGAAAATAGTCATGAAGGTTATGTTTTTAAATTATAATAACATCTGATAGTGATTAAAATGTATAAAAAATCAGAAACCAAAAGAGACCAACTTTCGGATATTCACGATATTAAAAATTTATTTGCGAATGAAGCGATCAAAATATTCAAGAAACTTAAAAACAATATGACTTAAAAAATTTAAAATGAATAATTATCAAAATCTTCACACAAGGTCATCGTCAAATTTGTATCGTAATAAATACTCGCGGTGTTCCTAAATATCCCTATACACGAATCTCTGACGTAAAAAGTTACTTTGTTGTATAACCCGTGAAGTTATTGAAAATGAGATAAACAAAATAGTGAAATATGGATTTCTTAAAACCTGAAAACTCTAGAAGTGGAACAAAGATATAGGCAGAAATATATTTCAGGCAATATTTTCGATATCAAGGGTACAGTAAATGTGGACTGAATGTTATCAAAAGTATTCAAATTAGAAAAGAGAGAAGGCCAAAAATAAAACCTACCTCCTATTCTTTTCAATATCTATGGTAATTGCATGATAAAATCCTCAATGTGATCCCGCTTTCCAATCCTAAAAGAAGGGAAAAATGGGATCATACAGTGGGGGAAAATATTATATTTCTTCGTTGAGTGTAATATATTTGTTTATATCAAGAACGTCAAGCAAAATGACAGATTGATTAAAGCGTGTTGAGGACACGAGGACTCACTTTCACCGTGAAAAATTTAAACTCTTTGTAATCCAAACCAAGACGTATTATCTTTTCAAATAATATGTAAACTATGTAACCTCTCATTTATAAACGCGTTGTCAAACCAAATAAAAATTATTTAAACTTTTATTTTTACATTATCTACATAATAGTATCATCATTTATTTTATTTTTTTCATTTATCAAACCGCCACTAAAAGCAAACAATAATGAATCGATAGAAGTGGTTAAAAGTGTGTTATTAATACAAGCAAGACTGAATATAACCAGTCTTGACCTGCGAATATCAAGGAGGTCTTATTATTGTGTATATTTAATGATTCCAAGTTAACAACCTTGAAGTAGCACAGTAGAATGGGCTATATCAAGATAGCAAGGAGCCCACATTTAATAATAATGGATGCAATTAAGTTTGAGCTCCATATGCCAAGGGGAAATATTGCGGTGTATAGCTTTCCGTATAATTTATAGTGCAGATATACAAACTTGGCATTGATGGACAATCCTTATTGTCTATTATTATCGATAAAATAAAGAATAATAAAAAATGCTTCGTTTGAAATTGTTTTATATGAATTTGGTTTTCGATATGTCATTGCAATATTCATTAGACAACTACACTACTACCAAACTACTATAGGAATTAAATTTTGTTTATTCTTTATTACTTCCTTAAATTAACCCTCACTAATAATATGTGAATATAGATAGAATTCTCAATAAATTTTATCCAAAACTGCCGAAAAATATAAGATCGTTTTTTTCGAAATATCACCTTAAAGACATATTAATCTACTTAAAAATTATAAGAGACAATCATCGAAACGACCAATGTACCAATTAAAAAGTATTGCTTTACTTTTCAAAAAACGACACTCTTCAGGAAGATTTAGATTAATTTCACGTCAAGATCATGTCAGTTTTATAAATAGTTAAACAAGTATGGCGAGAGAAACTAGTATTCATGTAGAGCTTCGTTATAACTGAGACGAAATGGACACCGATGATGTACAATAGATGGTGTGTAGTAACTGTACTACTCCATTATGCAGTATATTTCAGAGCACCGCGAGTTTTTATTACGATACAAATATGACGATGACCTTGTGTGAAGATTGTGATAATTATTTAAGTTTTTAACTTTTTCATTTAAAATGTTTTTAAGTCACATTTATTTCTTTTAAGTCCCTTGAATATTTTGATGGCCTTCATTCGCAGATAAATTTTCAATGTTATGAATGTTCGAAAGTTTGTCTCTTTTGGTTTCTGATTTTTTATACATTTTAATCACGATCAGAATTTATTACAATTTAATATTGAATAATGAAAATTTTTATCTCTCTATAACACTAAGCTAAACTCTTGAATTATTGAATATATTTGGCGTTAATTTTGTAGAAATAAGAGGCTGGTTTCTAGATTGTTCATAAATAACTCGGCTAAAAGGAGACTGAGGGAGCCCATTGCAAGGCCATTGACTTGTTGATAAAAATTATTTCCTATTCGATAAACATTTTTCCTCTTACACAGTAAATTAGCGACGAATATACTACACTATTATGATGACATCCTTATCTGCTGGAAAGGTACATAGCGACAATTAGACCAGTTTGTTAACTTTGCCAACTCCCTGCACAACAATATCAAATTCACTTTAGAAGTAGAATCCGATAATAAACTAAAGTTCTTAGATATTAAAATAGAACTCAAAAATAATAAACATAAATTTAGTATATTTAGAAAAGACACATTTGCAGACTCCATAATTAATGGTCATTCTGAACACCCTTGGTCCTATAAGTTAGCAGTCTTTCTCTCCATGATTCACAGAGCTTTAACCATCCCTCTAGAAAAACCTAATTTGCTTAAAGAAATAAAAACTATAAAATAAATCGCAGTAAATAATAATTATAACCCATTAATTGTAACAAAACTGTACCATAATAAATAAAGAAAAATACTAATACAAGAGATATACCCGGCCGTACCAAATAATAATAATATTTACTATAAATCTATCCCATACATAGGTAATATATCTCTCAAATTAGGGAAACTTTTAACTAATTATAAAAATATAAATAAGACAACATGCGCTTATAGTACTTTAAATAACTTGGGTAAAACCCTTATTAATAATAAAGAAAAAATAGCTAAACATAAAAAGAGCGGTATCTACAAACTTAAATGTAACGACTGTAATAGTCTATACATAGGTCAGACAGGAAAAGATTTTACCACAAGATATAAAGAACACATCGCCAGCTGGCGAAATAACAAACCAGACACATCTCACTTTGCTAAACATTTCATTGAAAATAACCATCACCCTCATACTGATAATGCACCCCTACATTGTACAAATAAATACAAAAGGCAATTAGAAATAAACAGACATAAAGAAGACACCAACGTTAATATATTAAATGAACAACTATATATAATACTTAATATCTTCTAAACGTAATACAATTAGACAACATTGATACTAGAGTACTTTTCAAATTGTTCCAGCCCACATACACATATAAATATAAGTATATAAAAATTAAAATAAATAAAGAAATAAATATATGAATAAATAAAACCGGAGATATGTAGAATTAGTGATATAACCTTGCTCTAACTTTCAAATACCCTTGCTTTTGTTTAAATATATTACCGAGGATAACTTCCAGTTAATTTTATTACATACACCGAAACATTTACATTGTACAACCTCATATAATAACAACAATTGAACTTATTACCCTCACTAAAATCAGTAGTTATATATATACCAGTGTATATCGTATAACTTTTGGAAATATAATAAAACCTACACCGCTTCCTTAGAATAAACTCACTAACACAAGCAGTGGGAAAACCCACACAGACCCGGCTTCCGCTATTGTGTTTGAAACATATAAATGCTGTTGGATGTTGGATGTGTTCTTTTGGTTAACCTAAATAAATATAATAAAAAGCATTTATACACATATATGTATGCATATATATAAATTTAAATATAAATAAAAAAAAAGTAAAAAAAAATTTAAAAAAAAAGAAATATATATATATACATACATGTATATATTATATATATACATTTATATTATATATATATATATATATAATTTTTTTTTTCCCCGTTTGACTAACATATTTTTAATTACCTTCATTTCCTTGATCAGAAATCCTAATATAAGCTTAATCGCAATATGCTTTTCTGTAGTTCGATTTTTTCTTAATTATATGCTATGTTTTCCTAGAATTTTCTCCCTCTAGCGCCCGGGCGCTAATTAGGCCCGAAATAATTGAAAAACGCGATGGCTGGGCCAAAATTTAATTATCAACGAATTGCGGTCATTAATTTAATGAAAGCAATTTATAACAAGATATTTCCACAAACGATATTAAATTTGCTAAATATTGAAGTATTATTTCTTCATTTACAAATATATATAAAGATAGCTAAGAACCATTTTTTAAATATCCTTGTCTCGCCCGATTTTCAATTATTTGACAATATTTTGTAAATTATAGTAGACCAAATACTAATTTCTTTTTTGTGGAAAAAACTCCTACAAATTTTTAAAACGAATAACGAGTTACGTAAAACTTACATACAAATGCCCGAAAAAAATTATATATATTGTGAAAAAAGTGAAGGGTTCGAATCGGTATGCCTTTGGCGGCCCACATTTATCTTTTTATCTTACAAATTTTTAATACATTTGATATTAAATTTTGTAAAATTTTATGTTATTGTCATGAAAATAAACTTATATGTTATTCAAGTAAAAGCATGAAAATTCTTTTTTTTTTATATTACTTTAAAAATACAATTTTTTTTCTTTCTAATAGATGCTGTCTGGAAGCGGGTAAACTAATAGTTGTTAATCGTATTGTATACTTTATATGTACATAATCTACGATAAACATGCATATATATATATATACATATATATATATATATATATATATATATATATATATATATATATATGTATATATATAAGTACTTCACAAATACATTATAAACTGCTGTTTGCTCACAGCGCATTTTATGTGAATTACATAGAAAACAATATGATGTTTAAATAAAATCCCATTTTTTAATTTATGGACTATTTTACTAGTTAAAAAACTTGTTTTTTTTACTAAAGAAAAGCTTTAGTTGTGGATGTAACAATGATAATAAACAAAGACGGGAACTTTTTCATAATTGCGAATATACAAGATATACACAATGATTCTTACGAACAAATATTTTTCAATAAAACAAGACTGGTAAAAAATTTCCAATGTCTTTGTAAACACTAGACGTATATTTTTAAATAAAAAACAATCATCCAAGTTCATTTAAAATCACACAGCTGTATGAAACACTCGGGTGACAATATAAGGCACACAAAATTATTCTTGGAAATAAATATTAATTTCTAAACATTTATTTTAGTGCCTTTGTAAACACATCAGTGTTTTTATATAATTTAAAAATTTACAAACAGTCATACCGCTGTATGCAACACTTGTGTGATAAAGATATAAGATATGTAAAAGCATTCCTAATAATAAATATTATTTAATAATAGAGTACTTGTAAAAATAACTTGTAACGTTTTTGTTCATACATTTGTTTGTTTCATATAATAAATCAATTGCTCTCTGTTTGTTTAGGAAATAAAATGTCTTTCTAGGCATTTGATATTTAATAGTTTTGTGTTTCGATATAGTGTACCACATTCGTTAATCTTAAATCAAAATATGTTCATTATATCTCGCTTTTATTTTGATCATTCCCTCAGTCTCTTAGATCCTTCTAGCTTCTAGGTTATGAAAGTCATAAAATAATGTTTAAATACTTACCAAAAATAGCTACCAAAATTTAGACGTTGTTTTAATGGTTTATAGATGTAAACAAAACTCCGCAATTATTTTGAAATTTCCAATTTGAAATTATTTGAAAATCTACATATTGTGGGGGGTAATCTAAATTATTTAAAATATTTATATTAGCTTTAAAAAGGGTTACCTTTTTTGAGTTTAAAATATGAGAAATAAAAAAATACTGTTTTCGTACTCGAGCATTAGGCTCGAGTTTAACATTACTCGTTTTTTGTTCTTTTTAGTAAGCAATGACATCAATACACACATGTGATTGTTTCATAAAAATATTACTGATTCATTGTTTGATTTTTTTTATGTAAATGAATAGTTATACCCGTGCTCAAAAAGTTTATTATTACCATCAATTATTAGAAAATTACAAAACTCGAGCCTTAAATTCGAATTTAACCTCGTTCGTTTTCTATTTATTTTTTAGGAAACAATAACTTTAATAATTGTGGTAATATAACAAATATGCTTTTTGACCCATTTTTTAAATCTTTTATGAACCTGAATATGGTTCCACACACGTATAAAAAGATATTATTAATATATGTCATTAGAAACTCAAAACTTGGGCTGGAGTTTGACCTTGCTCGGTGTTTTTAGTAAAAAAATTATGTACCCGTATCGATACATTGCTTGAACTTTTATGAAGCTAAGCACGAGTATATATGGAATGCTCGCAGTGTGAGTTCTATTCACTCTTAAAGGATTGTTTTATTATTGTAGGTCATTAATACTTCTTCTCGATACACTTAAAAAACTCGAGTTCGACTCATCTCCAGTTAATATTGTTCGTTCTTTGTTTTTTTTTATTAAAAAATTATATCAATACGCATAATGAATCAATGAATATATTTGTTGATTCGTTGCTTGAATTGTTTATGTACATAAGTATGTATAGAACCCTCGTAGCGTGAGATCAACGCACACTTGAAAGTTCGTTATTATTATGGATTATTAGAAACTCTAATAACCCAAAGAAAAAAGTTCGAGCCTTAAGCCCGAGTTTAACGTAGCTCATTTATTGTTTTTCTAGCATACTACTAAAAAACATAAGTTTTACCGAATTAATGCAATGTGAATGGAGATACTTATAACATGTTTTAATATATGCAGAGGCTGTAATTGATTTTAATACACTATTAGAAATTAATTACGTTTGATACATACATCGTTTGATACATACATCCTGTATTTGCAAGTATATGCCTATAAAAATGTATGTGAATAAATACAGTTTATACAATTGAGATCTTCTTTATTAAACATGGCGTAAATTAAACAACACCCATTTTATTAAAATTTAAGTTTTTGTCCGCAGCTTCGCTTACTATATTTTTTATTTTTAAACTTCAAACCTTAACATAATTCTTGCGATCACTGCTACCTCAACCACCCTTTAATTTTTAATTTCTCTACTTGTCGATATTTCAGGCTTTTGTATGGTCTGTGTACCTTTTCTATACATCCTACAATGTGTTCTCGTACGCACTCAATTTTAGTAAATAAATCTACGTCAGAGGTTCCTAATAACTGTGGGATGTGTGTGTAATTGATACAGACTACCAACAATTATAAATATGGTAAGGGGGCGAATAAACAGATAGGGATGAAGTATGTAATGAAATGATACAGCTACGTTGAACAGAATATTTTAGCCGATCACGTACTTGAAGAGAATATTAATCTGATCTTAAAAAAGACTGATAAACAATCAGTATTCCAAGGAAATAGGTATAAGCTTCGATCCTGTAATTTGTCCTCTATCATTTCTGAGCAGCATTCTTCTTCCAAATATGATGTTTTACTCAAACAATTACACACCAGGTGGAGAAAGAATATAACACAATGTTCTCTTAACATAGCGCTGTCAATTCTTCTACCGTTACTCTTGAATAGTATATTGTAAGTTTATTTTAAGGTTGACGAGATGCTAAAAAAATTAGTGCTGCATGCCAAGGAAAAGATAAGAAAAGTGAAACCCAAGAATAAGAAGGAAACATATGTTCACGATGCGGATGTTATTTAAAAAAAGGATCTGCATGGTTTTTCTTTTTTACAATCCTTTAAAAACATTATGAATCAATTAATACTACACTTCATGGTATAATATTGAAGGTATTGACAGCAAAATATAACATTGCATTATGAGTAAGAATATTGAAAGTTTTTCTGTTTACTTTTTGGTTTAATTGTGCCCAAAAAAAACAAAAAATCTATTAAGTTTTTGATTCTCACAAAAAGTTATCAAGAAGTTTTGCTAAATTCCAATTTGTTCTTTTGACGTCAAAGTATTAGAAACTTTCAAGGCAGTTGCAAGTTCAAAATGTTTATGCCGAAAAACTAATCAAATATGGCATGAACATTATTCACTTAATTGATCAAACAACGGGATATCTGCTTATTGCATTTATTTAGTAAAATATCCAGTGGGCCTACTGCAAAGCATAAACTATCGAAAAAAACCATTAAGATTATTAATGCTTCCCATCTCATCCCTGATGGATCCAAAAAAAATGTGGCGGCTCTTAGCTGATTTTGTTTGATAGAACTTGTCAGGGAAAAAAATCAATAATTTTACGTGGTACTTTAACAAATGAATTGATAAACAGAATATTTATTCTTATGATTTTATTATAATTGCTTCGGGCTCAAAGAAATCTAAAGAGTATTTTCCAATATTTTCAAACGCCTTTAAAAGAGGCCCCTCCCCCCCCCCGTTTTAGTTTTACAATCATATAGATTTGGTTTCGTTAGGTTATAAAAGTATGGAAAACATGGGATTCTGGCCGTATTTCTTAAACAGGTTAAACACTGCACCTGTAAAGTTTTTAATTATTACTTATATATTAAGAATGGGTTGTCTCTACAATATCTTAACTAAATTTCAGAATTTGTGTTAATTTTAGAGACCATACTTAAAATAGTACTTTTATTTAGTAAGTTACATAATTAATTCCTCAGACAGTAACACCTACCTGGTTTCCCCTACCTAAGAATTGATACAAGGCACATCTGGTACTATCAAATATTTTTATTTCACAGTAAATAAGCTTATGTTCTAAAACCGTTTCACAATTATATATTGTCTAGATTCATTAGATACTACAAAACTGAGCTGGCATGCTTAGTTAAATAGGGAGATAAGATTAACCTAAATTTTTTCTTTGAAAAGTTGTCTTAAATTAAATTTTCTTTATAAAGGAGTTGAATCCTATATAATATTCAATGTTTTTGAAGTCCAGTTAAGGTCTACTTGCTAATGATGGCAATATGGAAAATGATTATTTTATCAAATACTATTTTCACTTGTAAAGAAACTTAAAGCAAATGCAGACTCCATTACGTAAATAAAAGTTGTATTGAAAATAATCTTTTTCTCTTACTAGACGAGAAATAAGAAGACTAGATACATTATAATAATTAGAGAATCTGTTCTTCAGATGTGGATTATTTTCAGTGAAAATCCTCTGTTACCAGGCATGGAAAACGATATTTTATAAGTGCATTAAAATTCGACGTTTCGAATTTCGTTTTCCCGCTATAAGCTGCTAGTTAAAAACGAATTACGTTGTATATCACCTTTAAGATATTTGAAGTATATTTTCTAGAGCCACAGATTTATCGGGTTTCAAAATATTTTCGGCAGAAGATTGCTATTCAGACAACTTTTACCCTTTCGTTTGACGGTGAATCAAAGTTTAGTTAACCTTTAGACTTGAGTTCCTGGCCTTTTACTGTCTTAAAGCCCTATTTAAAAGCTTAAAACAATAGTTAGAGCCATTAACTCTAAAATCTAATCTAAATCTAATCTGTTAAAATGGGATCGTTATTTATTGAAAAAATGGCGGAGACACTACACCATCTCATTTTACATGTAATTAAATATCAATCACGAATACGAAATCATGAAACAATAATTAATTATCATAACGACATATAAGTATAATAAGGAAAATTAGTATCTAATAAATTACTGAAAAAAAAAATTATCACTTGAGATTATTATCCATGATATATATTTGAACATTTATAAATATGGAAAAATATTATTATGCCATACACAATGTTACTTTTTTCGTACAACTATTATTTTACACACAGTTCACAAATTTCATGACGATTTTATAACAAACAAATTTAATCAATAGACAAAACAATTTTTTTAATATGCAAACGTTGAAATTATGTGTCAAGTCTGTTTTAAGAAAAATCAAGAGGTGAAAAACCAACAAAAAAATTGAGAAACGTATCAATAACAAATATATTTTTTGGTGAATGCAAAAGAACTCAAATGAATTTTTAAATAGCATTAAATATGCTCTTAACCATTTCACATATATTTTATTAAACATTACTCCTTTTTATTTCGTTTATTTTAAACTTTGAATCTAATTTCAGTTAAAACAATTTACTCCTTCCACCTAAAGAAAGTTTCCATAAGAGTTTATTTAAAGTCAAATAGTTATTTAAAGCGAAAAATATTTTGAGGTCAATTTAAAAGCTTCAAATTTACAAGTTTTAAATATTGAAGTTAAATAATATCACGAAAAAGTTTATAATTTCCGTTTATCTTATATTTCAAAACAATGTTCATCCATTAGATACTGCGGGCTTATTTAAATAGGAGCAATCTCATCCAGTTAACCATAACAATGAATTTTAAGAAACCGGTTGTTCGGTAGACAGCAAAAGACTTTAACTTATAAAGTACGTTGTGCAATAAAAAACACACTTTATAAATGATAATAATAGGTTATATTCAAAAATGACAAAAACTAAAAATCAAATATTGACATGAGTTTGAGTGAAAGAAGAAAAGAACAAGAGCTCATAAGATTGAGAAAAGGTAGGAATTTTATAGACTTTAATCGATCCTTCAAAATATTTATGATTTATCTGACAAAAATGAAAATCTTTGAAAATGATTTTTCTGACATTCATAGTTATGTTCGGGAGTACGTAGAATATATAAGATTTTACAGCCGAATTCAGGGCCATGAGCTGACAGATATTTAAATAAACCAATGAGATAATTTGGCCGCGAAGAAACTTTTCATGTATTACAACCAAGCCCATGTATTTGGATTTGGCATCAACAGCGGACTTTCAATTATTTGAGACGTGACCATGATACGGCAAATGATCTTATTTACTAAACTAAAAAGTGTACTGGATACATAAATGTTTATTATCGTAAATAATAAAATGTCATTTACTGTTACGATGAGAGAATTGAAAGTCAGTCACCACAAATATAATATAATTTTATGTTTACCACCTTCACTGCAGTGTTTAAATATAACATTATATAAAATCATTGGGAAAACTAAATAGCCTTAATAATATCAGCTTAAGTTAGAAGTGTATTCTTTGTATATTTTTTGAAACCATACCATTTTTTTACCAAATAATAGAAATAAAAACATTGTAATATATCAACACTATTTCCATGTGCTGACACGCAATACATTACTTAATTACTATTGTGGTACTTTGAATCAAAGTACTCATCAAAACTCGATTCTTCCGGTCAAGGACGAGTCATTAAAATGACAGAAGCTTGTATTATGGGTGGCTCGCTAATTGCGTTTGACTTCCGTGTATCAGATAACTTTGGGCAAGGTACCTAGGCGCAGGACATTAGTCGCTATTGTAGTGAGTACAAAAAATACACTCTTGTATATATTCTAGTTTTCGCTTTGCCCATAATTTCATTTGAGTTTAATTGAGTTCAATTTACTATCATATACAATTCACATTTTATATATATAATTTACTAAAATTTATATATCTCAGTTGTTTAATTAACTTTAAAACTGTAAAGATTTTGGTAATATCTCTAATAAAATTTACATGATTTTGAAAAAAATTTAAAAATAAGGAAACCGGCGCTTGAAATTCACTTGAAGTAAGTTTTGCATACTCATCTCAAATGTGAACATTCAAATTAGAGCGTTTTACACCAGACTATCTGAGAAATACAAACAAAAAATAAATATATGTGTATATATATATATATATATATATATATATATATATATATATATATATATTTGAACTTAATCAATACGCATTTAAATATTTAGCAGCCATCTTTTGTATTTATATTCTTTTCAGAAATTGTACGCATTGTACGTATGTAAATAATACCATTTTATACACATGCCATGACCATTTGTTTCTGATTCCTGAAACATATTTGTTTCTGATTCCTCAGGTTTAAATTGTCGAACCAACGTAAAATAGTTTGTTTTAATATAGACTTGTAAAGTAAAAACGAATACTAATATATACTTTAAATTTAAATACTTGTAAAAAAATTAAAGACTTATTTTAATTGTGTAAATCCTTAAATTATCTTTTGTATTTATTTGCTAAAACAACTCACGAAATATATGCACCTCTTTAATTTACTTCATCCACTTACAAAATAAAATGATAAGCAATAAAATTATAATCATTTCTTGAAACACCTGTAGAGACATAAGGATATCAGAATGAAACCGAAATTGCTTTGCCTCAAAATCGTTTCGACGATATGGCCAAATAGATTTAGAGGCAAATCTAATATTAAACCGGTGAAATAAAGTAGAATTTAAATATTAGAGTCGAGTACAGACAGAGCAATCTTTGCTAATATCCCACCTGAAGATGTAATACAACGAAACCTAGGTCGTGGTAAAGAAATTAAAGAAAGTAAAAATAATACTACATCACGTAGTTTCATTTAATTATGAATATTAATGATATTTTTAGCCATGATATTTTGAATGTCTTCCATTAAATTTTTAGTAAATTTTTTTTTAATTTTCATATTTTTGACATTAGCACTTTAGGAGATATAACAAATTATATAGAAATTAAAAAAAATACTTTTGGAATCTTCATTATATATTTTAAATGCTATGTGGTTATTTTCATTGAACGGTGACGTACGAAATTAAGAAAAAAGATTTCTGAAATTCCTATGAAAATAATTTTAAAAACTGACTATTTCACATTTCAATACTTATATACTTCTTATCTTGATACTTCGACAGGCAGATAGATAGACGGGCATGTGAGTGAAGTTACAAAGATTTCATTTTTAACATCAACATCTATTGACTATGCAATGATTGTGATAAGCACGTATTACGAGTGATGTACATAAAACAAAAGCAATAATTTTTTTATAATATTGAGCATTTCCCAGCGGCATTTAATATTGCACATGGGTAATAATCAGAAAGGCTCATTAATAATGAAATGCATTTTACCGTGATTAAATCAATGCTCCCCATTCCATTAGCATATGTTTAGTAACTATATACGTGTCAAACGTGATTCAGTTAACTTGCAGAATTTCTGAGTGACATATTTCAAATTATGTATTTTAGGATGAATAAAATTATTTGTGAATAACTGACTTCAATGTTGAATAGCGGTAATGGTATTTTTCAATATTAATAAGGAAAATAAAGGTATGTATTATTTGATAAACATGATTAAGATGTCGTAGTTATATCCAATGTTTAGTAACATCAATACTATTTCAAATTATCCAGATTAGGTTTGCAATTGCTGCAAATTAAGTATCCATGGATTGAAATTTTATTCTGGAAATATTTCTTTCCGTTGCTGCTACATGTATAATTATTCCTTCATTGCTTCGATGCTAAACAATCACCCTAACAATTATGACAAGTGAAATCATTTACCTCTTAACATTATGAAATTATTATCAACGCAGGTTTTTTCTAGTGATTTTTCTCTTGATAATTTTTTTCACACATTGTTATTTTTTGTTCCTGTCAGTATGTAAACATCTCCTAATATAAAAAGTATTAACTAAAAAGCTAACTATATATTTAGTATGCTTTTTAGATTCTCAACTGATGGAGGTTTTTGGTACAAGATCAAAACAAATTTAAAGTGTTTATGTCGACGTTATAAAATTTAATGTCACCCAGACTAATTTTTCAAACTGAGAAGATTTGTTTATTAGCTTTATTTGATTGGGCACACAAGTGGTTTTAAAACTTTTTAAAATACAAAATTTTCCTTACAGTATAGTTTATTGTATTTAGACGGATATAAGTTATGAAATATATTTTAGAACGCATTGATATTGATAATTAAAATAAATAAAATTCAAAGTGTGCCGGATGCAGTTTTGAGCTAAAATATTAAATCGTTATAAATATGTAAAAATTATTTCAATATAATTGTACGTGACAATGAAACTGACAAGAAATTTCAGGTTAGTTTGTAAATAGGTAATTTATGTCAGGCCACATCTATCTACTGGAGCATAAAACCTGTAATTAATAAACAGTGAATAAAAATAATACAAAAAATAAATTAAAACCAATAGCATTCCAGGTCCTGATCGTTTTCAGGAATTTCATTTCGTAGTTCAAAAATGAAATATACTCTTTGTTCCCCTTTTTGCAAAGATCGTTTTTAAAACGTATATAAATACTTTTTACGTATTTCAGATATGTTATTTTTCCAAAACCGCCTTTTCTCCTTTCAATTTTTATGTATTATTTTTTATAAAAATGGTAATCTAAAATGATAAAAAATTATGCAATATCATATATGCCAGTTTTTGACTTGGAATGGAATTAAAAAAAAACTTGGGTGTCTCTACTGAAGTTAATAATCCATTATATCATATATACATGCATAGATAAATAAGTATATATATATATATATATATATATATGTATGTATGTATGTATGTATGTATGTATATATATATATATATATATATATGTATGCGTATATTTATGTAATTACTAAATATACGTCGTACGTTTACAAATTGATTAATCAGCAAATCGTAGTCTAGGCATTGTCTTCTATTCTAAGGTATGGTTATAATTGCAATCTTATTGTGGATTATTCAACAAGTGTTTAAATTTTTTCTTATCTTTACAGAAAGAAACATTATTTTTATTTAAAAATGTTTGTTTTTAATGAAGATTGTGACGTCAATATGGTCTTTATTGAAGTCGCAATATAGATCCAAATATAAATATTTAGCATCTTACTAAGGTTTGCACTATACCAAAAGCCTACATCAACGGCATATAACTGATGGGGCAGAATACATAGGTACATTACGTAAGTTAATCTTAATTTCACTTCTGATTATAATATTATACGATATTAAAACTTTGTAAAGACAAATCCGGGATGAAATAGCTTATCTCGCATTTAATCCAAACTAGACATATTCATCGAAAGTACGTACGTGTTAGATAACATAGTCCTTGCATATTAACAAGGTTATGGTAACACGTGGATCGCATTACTAAGTAACAAATTGTTTTAAGGTAACGGAGAGGGTGCATTATGGGCACCTTTATTATTTTTCTAAATCATTTGGAATCAAAATTTTTAAAATGTTGAGACGTGAATATCTCTCATTGTCTTTGCCTCTAATTTTTTTTAATATAAAATTACTTATATTTTGTTTAAGCTGCATTAAGTATTCTTTTCTCAACAAATTTTCTTTAAGAAAATTATGCAATTGATATCATTTCACTATCTCATCGACAATTTTCAAAATTTTCAGTGAATAAAAAATTATTACTTTTCTGAGTTTAGATCTCAACTCAAAAATGTGGTGATTCGTGACAGATGTTACCTTCTTATTTCATTACTTTGTAATTCATTACTTTGTACAATAAAATTATACAGACCTCGGTATATCTTATAAACACCTTCGTATTTTTAAACGTTGTTTCAGTTTTAACGAACTTGCCTTTACTGTTTGTGCTACTAAATTATAGAATTCTTTGGATCCTGCAATCATAATTCATATTTGTTAAAAAAAATGTTTCTTGAATTATTTATTAATCCTATAATTTTGAGATGTTAAAAACTATAACACATTTCATGCTCGTAGTTCTACTTAGTTTAAAACAAATTATAATATAGTTATGAATTCAGAGTACCTCTATACGCACTCTTACAACGTGCTCGCAGATATAAATGTATTCCCAATTTTAAAGTTGCTGGAAAAACTCCTTACTAGTTTCTTATGTTTAATATTATTTACATATGCTACACTACATATGTTTCAAATTTTAATGTTGTAGGAACATTGGAATTGGTTGATAAGTTTTGGATTAGTGAGAGTCAAAAATAACAATTTTTAAAATGCTATACCCCGAAACCACGAAAAGTAGGATGCACAACATTTCCGAGCTTTCTCCAATATCTACTTTATTATACCAACAAAATTCTACATCTAAATTTTAATCATTACTTTTGCGACCACTTAGTCTGCGTACAGTCGTGCTTTTCAATTTTAGCTACAAATTTACATAGTAAATTTTTTTTAATGTGAAGTGTATTAATTTATTCAAAATATTTTGCTCGAGAATGAACAGTCGGGCATGACAAATTACCAGAGTTCTTTTTTATACAATAGTTTTTTTAATAAGGTGATGATATGAAACAAGTAATTATATAAGTAGAACATATCACACTCTTAATTTGTATTACATGAATAAGATCTCATGTTGATTGTGTAAGAAATATTTTCTACAATTCTGAAATATTTTATTGAAATTTATGACGATAAATGTGTTTTAGGGATATAATGAATTAAGGGTATTATCCAATTTTTAAATTTATACTTGCATTTGAAAAAAACCATGTATCGTGTACCAATATAATTTAAAAAATTGCAATTCAGGAACGAAATAACTTTCAAAACAGAAGTCATTGTTTTATTATTAAGACCCTTAACAAAACGTGACTAAAAAGTCCGCATAAAACTAATATAAAATAATTACACTCCAATAACATGGCTTAGTTTTTAATTCTGTTAGGTTAAATATACGGTGAGTTTGAAAGGCCAAGTGCTAATTATACTGTAGAATGGGGTTAGTCTAATTTTCTTAAATATTCATAAAAGGTTAAATAGCAATTTGAAATTCGCTAACAGAATCTCATTAGTAGCGATTGTCTACATCGCCTAAATGCATAATTTAAAGGTGGTTTTTACTAAGTTGGCTTTAATTCTTTTCTTTCTGGTTTTTCTGATCGTGTAGTTTTTTCACATTGTTATTTTTTAACTAGTTTTGTTTAAGATTTCATTCACTGAGTAAATTTTGTATAATTTACATAAATATGTGACTACCAGAATATCGAAAACATTTCGGCAATTATAAACGTTGGAGCGTTTATGGTATTTCTACTAAAATATTTAAATAAATAAATTTTTCAAAATGTGAATATATTGCAACCTATAATAGTTTAACTATAGATACAACTATAATGGGAATACAGCACTTTAACAGATATAACGTAAAAAGATGATGCATATTTCAAATATTATAAGATCTTATTACAATTACAATATAAACATTACATTTTACCTGTAATCTTCCAGTCAAACTTTACCAACACCGTTTGTTTTACATGTCTGGATGAATAGTTTTGGAAAAGATCGGGCGGAATTTTATACTTTAGGATACTTTTTGGAATGCCTTTTCCAATTTATAACTTAAAATCGAAAATAAGTATTTTTATCTTTCTTGTAAAGAACCTTTTCTGTTCTATTAATGGGTTGCTGTTTATAACTTGTTTGCTATGGAAATGTGAATATTACGACATTGTCCTTCTTGGCCAACTCAAAAATTTTAATTGAGAAATGGCGGTCATGATTGTCTAATTTAAGGAGTACTTTATTATCATTATTAGGGTTTACATGTTTATTAAATTCTCAATTTTATCTGCATCAGGCCACCCACTAGAAGTGGCAAACCCCAAAATTTCTGGAGGAGCAATATTGATCATGTGGTTTTTATAATTTAATCTTGGGAATTCCATGTAAAATGGGATTGATTTTCCAAGTGCATTAATTTAAAAAGTAACTATTACATTATAAAATATAAAATTTTCAATGGGGTATATTATTCTTCGCCAGGCCTATTTTATCGACATCATAAATCCTTTCACTCATAAACAGGTATCTTCCGAGCAAGTATTTTGTAGAGGAAAAATTTAAATTTCCCTTATTAAAAGCATTTAGAAGTGCGAAGCTGGTTACTTCCGACTTGCGCACAATTAGTACAGGATGTCGTTTAGTAAAATATTGGAAGAATATCTTACGAGCATATTTGTTATCATCCTAAGTATTTAGATATTTTTTCACCACTATTAACTTCTTTATGCACCTTCATGTAATGGCTGATTAAATTCTTCGACACATTCGAACCTACCGTTGCTTTTTAAACTGTTATACTTTTTCAAAAATTATTTTAACGGCGTTTATAACGTTATCCCTATTTGGTTTAAACCGGATAATGTTGTTTTTGCGTCGTGACATTTAAAAAAATATAATAATAAATAAAAATGAAAGACCATTTAAAAAACTAAAAATTTGTCTTGTACCTTAGGACTATCTCAAGGTACAAAAATTCAAATGTACCAAGGTACAATTACTTGGTAAAACAAAACAAAAGGTGGAAGTTTAAGACACCCAAATATAGTAATTCCATCAAAATATAGATGAGTATACTACTTTAATAAAGCTTATCGCAATCACTTACGTCGAAGTAGAACAAGAATTCACAAAGATTACAATAATAAGAATGCGTCTGTGAAAACCGACTTATGCTATAACGCGAGTCGAGTTAAAATGGCCTACTTTTTTCCATGCATATTGAGTGTAGACTCCAATGAAAACGTAAATATAAATGTTTTCCATATATATATATATATATATATATATATATATATATATATATATATATATATATACCATATATCACTTGTTTCCTTTTATCTTACTGATAATACACCTTTATTCCAAATTTACTTCCATATATTATTATCTGCAAATAATTTGGTCACTAAGTAAATATGCGTATGATACACTGTACACAATCATACGTCAATGTTCGGCTCATTTCGGCTTCGCTCGGCTAAGTTCGGCTGCCTAGTCAGGGGTATTCAGTCGTGTTCAGTTTTATACTCCACCGAACTCAGTTCTGCCTTTGACTTTATGTACATATAACTATTCGTAAAGTAAGTGTATACATGTACATGTATATGTATGTGTATTAACTACTCCTTGTATTAGTAGAAGAAGGTTACATTAAGTAATGTTATAATATAAAAAAGTAATTATGAAAAACTTTGTGCACATATTGTACAAATTTTGGTACAGTTAGCATGTTAATAAAGTTTCTTACGTATTTTAAAGTGCCTAATTTATTGATACCTATTTTTTATACATGCACATAATTAAACAGGTAAGCAAATAGAAGAAAAAGTAATTGATAAACCCAGATTATTTTTTTAAATTATATAATATTATCTTATAATATTATATTATATTATAATATTATCTTTTTAAACAGTGCTCTAAGCAACTTTTTTTTCCTTAAAGGACGATAATTTACATACCTAAATTTTTAAGGCAACGAAACTTTCTACTCGTGATTAGAAGATGTGAATAAAAGAAAACATTATATGCTGATATAGCATTGCTTGCTATATTTTTGGAAGGATTGTAAAATTTGGACAGCAAGTCGACCCATTTGTACCATAACTCAAGAATTGGAGCAATTTGTGAGCGAGAATATTTTCAATAACCTAATAGCTGCGAACATTGTACTGCTACTCTCAAAATTTCATACACATGGAGCATTTATTAATAGATGGAGGCACACAACAATTATTAAAAGTAATCCAATAAATTCGAATATATCGACGTTATAAATCTTAGTACAATCATTATCAAAATCATGTTCTCTCAACATTATCATAGGATATTTCAAAGTATTGCGTGTTACGTAATGTTGAAAAAAGTTCTTAATAATGACCTAAGTTTGATTGTATGACAACATCTTCAGGTGGGCAATTTATAAAGATCAATCTTAACAAATTGCCCACCTGAAGTTGTTGTCATACAACGAAACCTATGTCGTGGTAAAGAATTTAAATAAAGTACAAATACTACCACATTACTTTATTTCATTTAGTTGTGAACAATTAAATTAAAATGTATTTCTATAAAATTAACGCCAAATATACTCAATAGTTGAAAAAGGTCTTGGTATATATTCTCCAGTAATTATTGAACAGGTAAAACATGTCAAACCTTGTATCATGTTAATAATATTCTCCCTCGAAACTCTTCCATACCCATCTATACGAGGTTCCTTTTTAGTATTTTATTTAGCCAATTTTTTACGCAGGCATTTATCACTTTCACTAGAGCTATCGGATGTTTTCTACGTAGTCTTCACAGCCGGAGCAAGATTTTCCTCTGTCTTATACTTGATTAATAATATTAGTATCCCTCCCAATTTAAATCTCAGTTTTCCTCATATTTCCGTGGGTGCATAATCATTATCACGACTCGAACTAAGAGACCTTTAATTCGTTTAATGTTTAATCTAAGAGTGTAATCGTGTTAAGAGTAACGTAAAATACTAAGTTTATAGTCTAAAAACATGCATTTTTTAATAAAAAATAGGTATTCTTCAAATAGGTCAATATTGACCCGAAGATCTTATTAAGGTCGGAAATCTTTTTTTTATTCTAATAAGTCATAAATAAAAATCGGTTCGAAATAGTATAAGTCTAAGAGTTTGCACGAAACATACGGGATTTAAGGTAAAATATTGAAGAATTTAAATAGTTAGCCGAATATTATAAAGTTTCTAATTTTATTATTTTGTTGACAAACTTGTAAAGGTATAATTGAACCATCAACGTGTGAGCCATTTAACCACCAAAATATCATAAATGTGATAGTTAAATTTTATATTACCTTACTAATCTAACTTTTAAGATAGACCAAGCTATTAACCAAGATGTTAAAATGAGATATAACACGACCATAAATTCGACAAAGATATCACGCCTTAGTGAGCCTTAGTTAATGGCTCCGTCTTATCCGGGCTTGCGCGAACAGAATTAAAAAATTGCGGAATAACTCCGTTATTTAGAGTGGTATCTAATTTCATAAACGTAAATAATATGTACTAATAACTTTATATTTTGGTTCATAACGATGTTTATAACACTTTAAATGTCAGAATGTGGAGTTATCATTTAATGTCCTAATCCAATATAGACACATTTTAAGGCAAATTTCTAAAACGAATCTATTTTTGTTAAATTTTCAACACCTTTCCGCTTATTTCTCATACAGTTTAGTAAAATGTAAATAAATATACAATATATGACCATTGAGACTTAAATATTTGATATAATTTTAATTAAAATTTTTAACATTTTAGTAATTCAATTCTCATATTCCTGTTATTTATTTCACTTGAAAGCCGCCAGTTAAAAATTTAAAAAATAAGTGACGGACAAAATTTCGAATATATCATATTAATAAAAGCAAAAAGGATATTATGTGGTCAGAGTACTATACTATTTACTTAACTAGGTGAAGAATAGGACATAATACGGAACCATGTCATAGAATCACGTTTGAATAAGATAAGTACATAAATATCAGGTGGGAGTTTGAGAAAAACTTTTACCGTCACATGTATAAATTGGGAATAAACTAAGAAATACCAATATACTTTGTTGAAAACGAAATAGTAATTTGTTATTTATATAAAAACAATTTTATGTAGTTTGATAGCAGTGAATTTATTCAATATGAACAAACTATATCAACAATTTCACCAAATAAAACATGTGGATAGAAGTAAGTATAATATTTAAGGAATAAATTCTTTATTATGTATATTACAAAACTGATTACAAGTTTTTAAATTTACAGTAGTTTGACTTTAATTATCTGTATCAATGTTTTATTTAAAAACTTCTATAAAATTATATAAGAGGTATCATGAAAGATTAAAAGGAGTTATTTTACGAGCTAATTTTATTTAATCCTAATTTTCCGAGGCCTTCTCTAAAAAGAAACTTTCTTATCTTTTTTTCTGTATATTATGCAAGAACATTTAAAGGACAAGATTTTTAAGTATATTTTAACCACAATTCTATCTGTGAATATTATTATAAATTTTCTAATATTTGTACTAGACTTCTACTATAGATTTATTACAATTTTTGGTAACTTGTACCCAGGCAGATATATTAAAATAAGAAAATTAATTTTATTTTAACTCGTTTTCTATAATATTGGAAAATTCTTAATTTAACTTTTCTAAAGAGAACCACATCACAGCCAGTTGTTTCCGTACATTACATTTAGTGTAAACAGCAAACCAGCTTCAAACAAGACAGACTGTTCAAATATGAAAACTTCTATCTCAAAGTGAGCGGAGAGATGAATATATAAACCTATTTTCTCTTGGGATATCTCACATTTGTTGGTTTAATTGACACTCAAGCAGAAGATTTCTTGTAAATAATTAAATGTTTTAAATACGGAACTTATCCTGAATGGATGTGTAGAAATGGTGACATCCCCGGAGTCGATGTTACGTTACGATGGATACGTAGCCTATTCGTCATTTTTTTATCCGTTTTTATTTACATATTTGTACAATTGACTTTTGGAGAGGGAATAAATGATGAAAGATTGATTAATATGGTTCAGATAGTTTAAACTAGTTTTACTTGTTCATTCCGCGTAAGTGCATAATAAACAAATAATAGGTTGAAAACGTGTGAATATTTTGTATATCAAAATATAAGTCGAAATTTGTTTGCCTGGTATCCGCAAGTCTCACAGGTTTGTGAGATTGTGAGATGTAGTGGTGGAGTAATACCTCAATAGCTTTTAATTTTTTTCACCATTCCATGAAATTTCGAAAATACATCGTTCAGTTAGTGATAAAAGTTGCTAAGTAATACACACCAAAATGTTACGGGAGAGGTATGCTAACGGGGATCTTATTTTACGATAATAACAGTGTTAGAATTTTATCTCAATATTTTCTCACACGTAAAAATATGAAATATACGTGAAAGTGTATTGTTACGAAACTCATAATCAGAGTAATGCATTTCATTATCTTTAAATTTTAATCGACCTTCTTATCCGTATTACAGAAAGTTATACACTTTATAAAAAAATCTTTATAGATAAAGGCATATGAACTAGAAATCTGCTGTACATTTTAAATTACACTGATGTGTCTATCTAAAAGATTGATCCATTAATCCCTTTGTTTAATTTTTAAATTTCAAAGGAATATTTGCTTTTTAAGAATAATTGATAATTACACAATATATTTTTATACGCACACACGTAGTTACATTTATATATACATATATATATATATATATATATATATATATATATATATATATATATATATATGAATATGTACATATATATATATATATTTAGATTATTGCAATGTGATAAAAGCACATGGAGCCCGAGCTGTACAGTACCGTCAGGAGATAAGATGAAATATAACTATTTATAAATTACCCTCTTTCTGGGATCTGAATATTCGAGGACGTGAGTATTATTTTACTGCAGGAAGTTTATAATAATGAAAGGTTTTAATTTAATAGCAATTGAAAAATGTTATGGATCATTTTCAACTAACATTTTCGAGAGTAATTTAAACAAAATCATATATCATTTATCCGACACTTGTATATTTAAATAATTCTCGCCTGCAAAGTGGTTTATGCCGCATGTAATTCAATGTTAAGTTGGATTACAATTCGTAAATATATATTGAATTTAAAATGAATGACGTAAATACATTATTTGTTAAAGGTTCCTTTTTGATGCGTCATTCACTCAGTATGAGTGAAGTATGATTATAATTAGTAATTTTCATTAGCGTTTTCTCACAATTGACATACAAGTGCAAGAAATTCGTGAAGTTATTTGTTTGTTATATTTGTGTAACCATGGCATAAAAGGCACTTAATCAAGTTTTAAATACCAGTGATTGTCTATTCCTTCTCTAAAACTTTAGAAGAAAACTTAATATTTGCAGTCAGATCAGTAATTTGATTCGTCTAAATTTGAAGTTGGAAAAACTGTAATCATATAGTGAAAGCATATTTTTATTTGCAACAAAGTATTTCTTATTTAGATTGTTACACATCTAGCTGATGATACACAGCCATTGAATAATTTGCTCTCTTTTAAATGCTGTGACATTAACGCACTGTGCTATGTGAATAAAGGCAAGTAACTCATATATATATATATATATATATATATATATATATATATATATATATATATATATATACATATATACATACATATATATATATATATATATATATATATATATACATTTGTACATATCCGCACTAAACACTGATCTTTTGAAGAAACAAAAACCTCTCGAAAGTACATACGTCGTCACGAAGTTTAGTATTACACGCTTAAAAGCAAAAAGTTTTGCGTACCTGCAACGGCGCTATAGTGGCCGAATATCACACCTCGCTCTTTGTACATCGTATACTTGCTATATAGTGCTTCAAATTCAAGGAGAGAATTCAAGAAGATTTTCCGGGTATGACATAATCATCCAAAAAGCATTGAGATATAAATAACATTGACATATTATTCGATCTCAGGTCATGTGAATACGTTAAGTGTTGGATTATCCGCAAAAATATCATCACTATTTTGACTCATTGGAACAGCAGAGCATTATTGGAAAAGGGAAAAACCGTGATTTAAAATTCTTGTGACAATTTAGACTTTTTCCACTAGAAGTGACTAAATGGTTAGAGAAAGCGTGAAAGGAAATAACTTGTGTTCTGAAGAGGGAAGTTGTGGAACTATTAAATAAAATTTTATTCCATGATAAACAGCCGTCTTCGTTTACTTTCATAGTACAATTCATACATGTGCTAAATTATAAATTTATCACAAAGAAAAAAGGAATGATCTCAAAATCTAGGATTTTTTGGTGATCCATGAATTAGAGTTGATTTGTATCTGAACATATTGCAATAAAATAATTAAGCGTAGAGAATTTAACTTTAAACCAAAAATATTCAATTTTGATTCAAGTAATTTACCCGTCAAAATGCATTATATATATTTCTAGAAAAGTTTGAATCGATGCAGGGTCGGAATTTGTATATTTTTTGTATTCTGATTTAATTTCAATTTATTTTCCATTATTTTAATTAAATAAATAAAAATGCGGGTCAAGAAAACTATATTAAATACATATCTCTATGTTTATATCCTCCAAAATATTTATTTTTTTGGATAGAAATCATTACTCTGCTTAATTTAACTAATTGGGAGTTAAATAATTTATCCTATTTATAATTAATATTTATCACTTATTCTAAAATTTAATCATTTTTTTATTTCAACTAAAATTTAATAAAATGGTTGACGAGATAAACAAAATGTACGTTATACAAAGAGTGAAATTTTAAATTAACCACAAAAAACTAAAAATTTCATTGGCATATTACTCGTTATGAAAACTACAACATTTCCAAAAATTAGAAGATTAGGTTGTTTTATTATTAGAATATTAAATTGTCGTTGGTCTAAATTTGATTTTATTTAATTGTAAATCATTTAAAAGTAATAAACCTATTTTTATCATGTTAAAATATGTTTAGTATTTATGTTATATCAATTAAAAATTGATTTTTCACTCCGAGCAAAAATATTGTATATTAAACATTAGAAATTTAGTATAATCCTCAAAATATAAGGATTCCATTCTTTGCTTTCAAAGTAGTTTCGTTGTTACATTTTTCCAGAGGGAAAAAAACATGTTGAATGAATAAAATGGAATAATAATGGACTAATATTTCATGTATATTTATTTTGCACTAAGATGAGAAGAATGTGATTTTTTCTATTTTTTTATTTGGTTAACAGGTCTTTAAAACTTGAATGTTACAAAGAAATTTAACTTTAAACATCTTGTGTACTACAGACTTTTTATTCTATTAATACACGGTAAAATGTAGTAAAGAAGCAGAAGGCAATATTTTTTTTACTCAGATGGCGCAATTTCGAATTAATGCAATGGATATGCTATCTGAATCTAGCTCAAATTTTATATTTTTGACCAATGTGTTTTCGAATAACACATTATCCAAAAACACATTGGTCAAAAAATTATAGTCATTTTAAGAGTATATAATAATACGTAGACAATAAACTCCATCATTTTTGCCACATAGTTTGTAAGCTTGTCAACCTAATTGCTTTATTCAAGCCACGTTCTCCCGGCAGAAAATCATAACAAAAAACAATTTTGAATTCCACTTCAGGTGCTGAAACTCCTCTTTGACCTGCATTAAGCCATTAACGTTTGAGCGTATGATTAATGTACATATGTAACACACCTTCCATCACCAATTATTGTTAATATAGTTATAAACACTAACCAATAAAGTAAAAAAGTTCGTGCTTGTCGTCGACTTAATTTCATTTCTTGCACCTCAAAGTTCTGCACGTGGTGGCGTTAACCGAATCCACTTTAACCTATTTACGTCTCATAATAAAATATTGAGGAACTGTCGATAACCTAGCTGGAGATGTCCGCACTTGTGGCTAAAATAATTTAATTTTAAATTTCAACATTTATATTTTTGTACACCACTGTAACCTGTAACATGTTAATGAAAACACTGCTGTCTCCAAGGCAATTCAAGTTCGCGCACGACTAGCTAGGATGAAAGGGTAATTCGATATAAGACGAACGAAGTTGCTACTAGGGTAGCAACCGGTCGTATGTACATTTTTGTCGTTTTATGACTTCAAAGTAAATTATGTTTTTATCTATTTATTGTTGAGCCCCGTTTATGAAATATTATCCTTAAGAGTGTATAATGATTTTAACCACATTGATTAAAGCTCTTATTTATTTTGGTCAATTTGTGTGAATAAATCGAGGGATAAAGTCAGCTACACTATCTTATTTTATGCATGTTTTTACACTTGATTGGTTTTCTTTTAAGAAAATAAGTAATCATAATGGAAAAATAGAATATATTCATATAATATGAGTTTTTATATGCTGAGACCCATTTTACTTCTAAATTAATTAAAATAATAATAAAAAGTAATATCTACAAAAAATTGTCAACTAACTTCAATGTTGAATGCATTTTCTCTAACAAGTGTTGAAAGAACATATATTTTACAGAAATATTTTAAATTTTATTGTGTATTGGTAACGGAGATGCACCTTTGTATTCAGCGTTACAATTTTATTTAGCTGAGTAGATTAATTCTTTTAATCACATACCAAAATATTATTGAAAGTAACCAAATTTCTTGATTTCTCGATACATCTGAAATTTTTATTTCAAATTGATGGAAATCATAATGTGCGACTTTCAGGTAAAACATTCCGTATAAATGTATGTGAGATGAATTATAACTAAGTAGTTAAGAGGTAAGACATAAATGTCGAACAAAATGTATGACTGCTATTTATACCTTTCTTCTACTAAATTTGTTTCGAACGTGGAATGTTACGATCCCCTCGAGTTTTGACAAAACTTACGGCTTACTTTAACTTTCCTTTCATATGGAAAAAGCAATCCATCTTTACTTGGTTCAATACTGCTTTTCGTACTTTAACAGAATATGGACCAGAATACAAACACTTCTGGGAATTCAATACCAAAGCACTAACTTCGTCATATGAGGTTTGCCTTTGGGGCGACTGTATATTAATTTTGCTAATTCCATTATGCTGCCAGCATGTTAGAATTAATTTTTGTACATTTAATTATTGTAACGTGTTATTGACTTTCATTTTCGGGTTAGAAATTGTTAAATTTAATATTTAAAGAAGGTTATATGAAATTTTGGAATCTGAAAATATGGAATCCGATAAATTGCTTAAACTTAACTAAAATTATTTTAAAGATTAGTGCAACATAATTAAATTTTGTTTAATCTATCGGTTGAAATGTAATAACCAAGGTTAGCAAATAATTTTGATTTTATAGAAAGCGGATTTATAAGTTGTTTCAATGCAGTGGTAGCACGAGAATTATATAATGTACCCGGTAATCTTCTAAATTGAGGAATGATTTTGCCAGTTAATTTTGAATATTAAACAAATTGTGATTCCTCTTGAAGATGGAAGAGAAGCCAGAATCGAATAAACAATCAACCATTAAGATGGAAAGATTGTTGGTGTTAACGGTAAAATTCCTTCAGATGGTGAAAATGGTGGTGGAGTACAGGGATCAGTTGCTTTCATACTTCTGATAGTACGTTAAGAAAATTAATCTGACGCACAAGGTTGTAACAAGAAACAGTTAAGAAAAATAAATAATAGTTCTCATAAATCTTTGGATCTGGATATTTCCAGTTCAGGAATAGTTTTTTGGATTACACATAATTATGATTTAGTTTGATATTTTATATAAATACTTATATTTTATGGTTCCATGCTTCAGAAGAAAAAACAAAACACTTTTGAGGTTACTCACGTGTCTTTCAGTATCCCTGTTTTACTTAGCATTTATTTTGAAATTTTAAAACAATTGCTTGGAAAAATAAACTATACATCATTTTTATTTGAATCATTTCAACGTAAAATTTCGTGAAAAAATTTATACAAGATTCACTACCGAAAGCAGAACTAAATAAGCTCTCTGTTTTGTCTGGCAGCGAGCATTCAATGCGCTTACTGTATCGGCCAACCGCAATCCATTGCTTTGAACGTCTCTCGTTTGCAGCAAATATATAGTTTCATTTAAACATTAAAATGTAATTTTGATAGATTTAAAGTAAAAGGTAGGGCATTTTGGTGGATTAATATTGATTTAATTAAATTTACATGCAACTATATACAGTACAAAAAATATCACCGTGCAAAATATCACCGTGAGTGAGCCATTGGCAATGCACATTGCTTAGTTCCTTATTTTAACACAATATAAAGATATTACGTTAATATAACGAACCAGTATGTAAAAATAAAAGGTAGTTATTTAAATTACATTTAAAAATTTAAATTATATTTCTTTATTTTATTTCTTAGGTTTTATAAACTAAACCGTTTAAAATTAAAACATTCCGGAATTTGATAGAACCGTATTTTGCTAATTGCATAAAGTGAATAAATAAAAAAAAATTGTCCAAATATTTCATTAGCACACAGTCTAATATGTTTATCACTTAACTTTTTCGTTTCGACTTACAGAAAATATTACTACTAATATCTTTTGATTCTTAAACGAAAGAGACTCGCACTCGATTATACATAAAAGATGGTAAACTTGATAAAAATAGAGTTCTGACAAAATACATTAATTGATTATTTAATTTATAATCCAGAAGTAACCATATACTGTTGAGTTATGTTACTTCTTTATTGTATGTTATGTAGTAACAAACGATTTCACAACAATATTGAAGAGAATGATATGATTCCCAAGCTCAAACAAAAGATAGCTTTTTACTAAATAAGCTCTAGGATTTCATTTTAATATGAACAATGCTCCATATTTATGACCCACCATTATTTTCCATTTTTTAAGGTATATTGGTAGTACAATAAAACCGTTTAATGTAAAAAGTTGTTTTTAACTTTGGTTAATTTTAAGAGATTTTACACGTATCAATATATTTACTACCTGCATAAAATGTATATGTTTAAGTACCAAAAAAAAAAAAGTTATTGGTGACTATTTGCTCATATTTTAACGAGACTAGCCCTCGATATGCTACAAAAGTTGACTTGGACGGGTAGTACTAGTAACATATAGTTTTTGGCCACCTTAACGCCACACAGTCCTCAAGATGATGCAAAAAGTCTTAAATTTTATTACATGCCATCCATGTTTTAATTAGAATTCAGTCTTCAATTACGGCCTTAATTTCATGTGGCCTACATTTATAATTTTGAAATATGCATATCGTCAAGTCGCGTGATTTGAGCAAGGCTTATTACTGTCGTATTATTATTTATATCAGAACTGAGGAGTTGAAGAAGTAGTATAATAACAAAGTCACCCAAAACCAGGAGATCCCCAAGTTCAAGTTCATTCTGTTAGTAATCTCGCAGCAGGAGAATTTTAGGATGAGTATGTAAAACTATCATAATATTATATTGTTACATGGACTACACACATGTACAACGTTTCATTGACTCAGAAGTAGTGATTAAGTAAGATAAGATTAGAATATACGAGGTAAAATCGTTTTGGGCAAAAAAGGTTGGTTTTGTAGAATAATTTATAAAATATGCGTAAATCAATAATTTTATTTTGTTCAACAGTGTATAATTATGAATGTAATATTATTGGGAGTTAATAAAAATATAGATCAATTTATTAAACACTTCCAAAATTGATTCTTTTTTTATGATGTTACCTCAATATAATTTTTACACCAATTGATTTACTTTTAATTATCGTATTTTAAATATAAAAATGAATACATGACCCGATTTTTTTATTCAGTTAGTTATGCAATAACTACGATGTTAAATCTGGCTAATAATGTTCACAACAAAAAGTAATTTTTACTGAAGATTTAAATCCGTTATTAAAGCAGCACTAGTTGATCTTGATAGTGTAAAAAAAGATATGGCAGAATGTTAAAAAGTAAAGCAAATGCTAAACGGGCATTATATTACATTGACGATGAAGTGGGAAAATTATTATTTAGATACAACAGCGCGGTGAACTAAATTATTTTTATATCAAAATTATAGACTCCTTCATCACCATTTCAACAATCGAATACCGATATTTTTCTTAAAATAAGTCTAGTTACGGAGACCAATGAACTTGGCTACAAATACTTCTAAGTATCAAGTCATAATTTATTATATATCCACGGATATAACGTTTAAAAACTTACAATTTTGTGGCTGATTCACTGACATACTTACGAATCATTAAAAATTACACTAAGTCTTGCGGAGATATATAAGAGAAAAAAGGGTATGAATATAATTACTCATGCTATTCAGTTTACATAGGCTAGAAAAGAATATGGATGATCTTTACTATTTCAAAAAATTCATACAAAGGTTGAGAAATCCAGGCAACAAAATTATGATAAAAATAAGCCATATTTGATTTTTTAATGTTAACCCTAAAATAAAATATAAGATAAAAGGATTAAAGTTAATAGGCAACTTTATTAAGGAAATTCAATTTTTGGGTGAGTTGTAGTTTTCTAATTAGGAAATGACAACAATGACTGGGAACAATCACTTCGAAGTTACTCCAATTAAATTTTTTCCCAAGTAAATTTTATAATGGTAAGATGGTCATAACCAAAAAGTATTTAGTTCCCATTCATTTTTAAACACAAAAGCTGCTACTGAAAAAGCAGGAGTAACGAACTCAAGATCGTCATTGATTTAATTTGCCGAAAACGATTCGTAACGAATGTTTATCTCACTGCGTTTTGTAGTTCATATTATAAATATAAATTAACACTAATATTTCTTAATGTGATTATTATAGTGTTATAATATTTAATGTAAATTGAAATATGGTAAATGGGGTAAATAGCATAACAGAAAATGTAAACTGAATCATATATAAGTGTTGCTATGTGAATAAGTGTACGTCCAAGCCGTGATGCAAACAAAAAATGGTGACAAAGATTGATGAGATGAATATAAAAAAAGGAGGCAAGGAGACGCTGTAAAAAGGCAAAAAGGAAAAGTTATCCCTGCAAAAAGGATGTAATGTAATATGCTTCATTATGTGAAATACTATATTCTTTCCCAGGTATTATAATTGTATTAAATAACAAGAGAACAGTAAGTTTTTAATAATATTGGTCTTCAGAAATTTGACCAAAAACATTTTAGTAGAGTAATAAAGCACAATTTATTGTAATATCTGTCAAATATTTAAATAAATCTGAGGACCTGACAGATTTTGGATGCGTAGGTTCTCAAGTTGGTTTTTTTTATACTCTGTGTAAAGCAAATGACTTTTTCCTCATTATTCCTTACGAAAAAAGTTTTCATTTAAATTGTCGTTCTTTTATATAAGGCGAAAAATCGAAAAAGCGCATATTTAAAATGGTAAAGGTTTAATTCTATGTCAAACAATTTAACATGACAAAGCAAAGTATTAATGCAAGTATCAGGTTCAAGTTTTCCGTAAATTACACAGTACTAATATAAACAATTTTAAAAGTAGTTCTCCGTCAAATATAGTTTTTACACGAATAAGTACTTAACTTATAAAAGTTACAATTAAAATAGCTTGCATGACTAAAATTGTCGTGTAAATGAAAAGTTATTAAGGCTATCTCAGGTGCTGAAAGTTGTACGTGGATTTGCATTAGAATACTGTAGTACGATAGGTCAATCAAAATGTTAACTTTTTTAGATTTTTTCATGTCTAATTAAATTTAGAATTCACAATTAAATGAAACTACGTGATGTAGTATTATTTCTACTATCTTTAATTTCTTTACCAGGACCTAGGTTTCCTTGTATTACAACATCTTCGGGTGGGATATTAGCAAAGATCTTTGCTAATATCCCACCTGAAGATGTTGTAATACAACGAAACCTGGGTAATGGTAAAGAAATTAAAGATAGTAGAAATAATACTACATCACGTAGTTTTATTTAATTGTGAATAATGAATTTCTATAAAATTAACGCCAAATATATTCAATAAATTTAGAATGTTAGTGGAAAATTGTATTTTGTGCCACCATGTGACCTCGGCGTAATTATTCACAAAGTAGAGGTTGTTCCTCCGCTATTTAAAAAAAGTAGAAAAATGTTAGAACCGCCGTAGTCACCCATTTTGCTCATAAATATAGATTTTAAATTAAAACCTTTTTGGAATATTAAACCTATTACTGATTTTGAGTTTTTTGTGAAGATCGTTAATTTTTATTAGTAAATGAAAATATAAATATGATATGATAATAAGCTACTGAATGTAAAAAAAAGAAAATTAATTTATTAATTACAACTTAACAGTTAAATAAATTCCGAATGCACCTATACGTACCATATTTTATTAAAATGCTAAAAGAAATAAGAACTAAGGGTAAAGCATAAATGAAGATGATTTTTTTACTTTCCCTTTAATTTTTTTTTAATTTAAGGATATTATTAAAAAAATAAAGACCTTTCTAAAAGAAGCAATTCTTCGTCAAGTTCAAAAATAATTGATGTGAATATTGAGATCAGAGATAACGTGTAATATTCGATAGTTTATAGATTAATATTAATATAGTAGAGCGCAATTTTTGTTACTATTGAGACTGTTAAATCTTCGTGCTGGTCCTAATATTCTATGAATGACATTTTATTTTACATTAGTTGGAAGGCAGTGTGTGTACACAATACTGTCCATTTCACAAGCATTACCATTACGGAATTAAAAATCGATGCTTGGTTGCAGAATTATTAGATAATAAAACAAAATCATTTTTGGATTTACACTGTTAGCAAGGGTTTGATTTCTCTCTCTGTGAGTCTCTGTAGTCAAGAATATGAAATGGAACTTAATCGAATGGATTTAATTTCTTCAAATATTTTTATTTAATTTATTTAAGGAAAATTTCAACACTCTTGCTTACGTCGGGGCTACTCTTAAAACATTATGTATGAGCGTAATAAAATTAATGTCCGAGAAGATAATCCGTAAAAAAGACCTTCGAAATGACTATCAAAAATCGAATCAAAGTCACCTAACAATTGCTTACATATATATATATACATATATATATATATATATATATATATATATATATATATATATATATATATATATACATATGAATGTATATATATATATATATATATATATATATATATATATGCTGTGTGTGTGTGGGTGTGTGTTTTTCCATTTTTATTTTTTCTTTATTTCTTATTGTTTAACTACGCAAAACACAAATGTGATAAAACCACAAGCTACGAATTTTTTTTGATCAGACATAGCCTGTATATGCACATGAGTTTAACCTATGATTAAATTTTTCATCAGAATCCATGCTGTACCTTTTATATATTGACAGATAATTGACAAGAATTAAAAAAAAATATTTTTGTTTTTACTTCCACTCTTGCTAGAAATAATAGCAATGTTTTTAATATACAAATTTAGTTTTTGCATATTTTTAAATAAAATTGCGCAAAAGATTTTGGAAAAGTGGTGTTAAAACTAAACTATTTCCTCTGCAACCAACTCTGGTCAATACGTCAGTTAACCTTCAAGCATTAATGGATTTAAAGTATTAATTTAATCAAATATCTACCCAGCTTGAGTAAAACTCACACTACTAGGGATCACAACACTTTTGGGCGTGTAGATATTTAAGGATATTTAGTATTTCTATTAAACTATTTAAAAATATTATTTTTAAAACACAAATATATTGCTTACCATTCACACATATAACGAGTTGATTAATATGCTAAAAATGATAGGATCTAGACAAGTGCTTGTATAAGAACCGTTGTTATCCTTTGAAGTTCGGAACCGTAAAAGGTGTAAAACTACAAACTAATAATGCTAAGATGGTATATACGAAGTATTGATCGCCGATCAAACTGCATTAAAATAAATGTAATGCCTTTAGAGTCAGTTATACATAAATTTCTACAGTATTTTTGCCATAGTAATTTCCATATTCACTGTGACGATATTAGAACAACAAGAAAAACCCGATTAAAGTTCATTGCAGGCGTCAAATTTTCTTTGAAGTTTATATTAAATAGTGGAAGAAAGTTCAATAAACTTTCAGCCGAAGAATTATTTATCGGTACATCGTTAATTTTCATATTCACACTGCATAATATTTTCCCCTTTGTAGTTTATGTATTAAAGACTATAATGAAATATACGAAAATATGTTTTTATATAATGTTTTATATTAAACATATTGACCTTGTATTACATCTCTAAATATTGATTCTTAATCATGTTTTATTTTTTTATTAAAACTTGAAAACATTTTAACGTCTTGGAAATATATATAAAATATAGGGATAAATTATATTTAACTAAATATACACGTAACACAAAAAAATAGTTGAAACAATTTCTAATCTCTCAAGAAAATATATCAATCTAATCAAATTCCCTGAAATAACAAATTGGAGATATTCTAGATGCCAAACAAGTTTAATAAAAAAATTTGTCACTAAATCGATTTTACGATTTCTGAGAGTTTATAAGTTTTTCACAGTTACCTTTTTCAGAAATTGTATATTGTGATGTATTTAAAGAATTTTATATTTTATTTTGTATTTAATACCCCATTTTCAAATTAGTCAAATTCAATATTTCCTCGTAATATTAATACTATATTGATAAAATTTAAATCTAACTCCTTCTGTGCAACTTGACGGTAGATTGTTTAACTGTAAAGAAAGTGAAATCATCGTTTTTAACACGATTAAAGAAAATGCTGCAAAAGAGGTTGAACGCTCATAAAAATTCCTAGAGGTTATTGGAACGACATCAGGACGCCAATAATTAACCGGCTTTGAATATTTCCGAGTGGCCAAAAATCCTTATTTTAAATTTAAATCGAATCTTTGGATCAACCACTTGACTACTAAGTCAAATTTGATTGCTCGCTGCTAAGTAACAATGAATGCTGAAGAGCTAAATGAAAAAATTAGATCCTTCTATGGAATAAACCCCGGCGTAGAAGCTCTTAGTTAAAAATGAATCAATCCATGTGTGTGTATTTGCCAAACCCAGAGTGTCTTGATCGTAATAACTTACGCCAGTGCTTTAAACATTTTTTTTTCAGAAAATCGAGTTTTATGTAAATTTAGTGACTAGAAGTTTTTGTACATGAGTATAAAATCGTTTGAAAAATTTGTATCTAATTTCTTCTATGGCTCATAAACAAATATTTTCCCTTATTATATCACATGCCAAATAATGTGATCTAACATCATGTGATGTATTCCTAATTGATTTGTAATACAGAATGGGTAATATATATAATTATTATAAATAATTCATAGTCATAATTTTTAAATTTAAAAAAAAAATATATTTAAGTTTGTTTACGTAAATTATTGTCTCATTTTTTTCAAAATATGGCTTTCATAAGATACCCAAATATTAATATTATCTCTCTGATATAAGTACGATTTCTTTTAAGTCTGTCAGATAAATACATTTTATCGCATTCTGAAGAAAAAGAGGAAATTTAAAAAAGAGCATATCATAGTTTCCAAATTTTCTTTTATTATTATGATTATTTTATCTTTATAATTTATTTATCCCGAGCGTGTGGGTTCTAATATCGTAGTTTTTTTTATTTCTGCATAGATTACTCGGCTAAATTATCCATAAATGTCTGTATCAATTACGCTGCATAGCAGATGTTTCAAAAGATACTTATTTAGTATATGAAATAGGTATTGGAAATACATATTTTCAAAAGAAGACCGTAGTTTCAAAAGCCAGTGATACACACCGTAATGTAAGTGGCATTTTTTATTAAATAAGCTTGCATATGATTTACGGAGAAAGATAATTATACCAGTATATGCAAAGTTATTGACAGCGTTATATACCCAGTGTTACTTTGTTGAAATTTATTTTCCAACAACTCGTTTATCATTTCCTTTTATTGGCAATGTACGGCGTAGAGTGACTACTTACTTCCGTATCAGAAGGATTTGTACAGAATTCCGATATTGTGGCAATACTCTCTGTTAATTTGTCTATTAGAATCATCTAGTTTCTGGTTTAAAGTATGAATCTAAATAATACAAATATACAATTTTGTAATCCAAAATTCTTAGTTAATTTTATACACGTTTTGTTTGTAATGGGCGCCCATTAATTAATTCTGCATTTCATGTCGTAAAAAAATTCTTTTAGTTAGACGAAACCAATTTTAAATCTTTTTTTTTTTTAAATAACAATGTATGAAATTATCTAATTGGTTGTTTTTGACTTATTTTATTACTTGATGTATTTTAAAAACTTTGGCAGTTGGAACTTATTAGAAATATAACTTCATCAATATTAACAATATTAAAATTATAACTTAACAGATAATAAGATCACATTGAACTTTTAGTTATTAAGTTCCGAACGTAAGGGTTATTAAATTACTGAACTTGGTTAATCTTATTGTTTAAGATATTCAGATAATTAAATTCCAGCGTATAAAAGTTGGTTATATTTTTTTATGTAATATATATCAGTAATATATATATATATATATATATATATATATATATATATATATATATATATATATATCGTGTAATATAAAGAAAACAATAAATGAAATATGAAATAAATTTAAGGAGTGTAAGAAATATTGTAGTATTTTTTGGCGAGTATAGAAATTATTCTTAAAGATTTTAAGAAATTGAATTTTTGCAAATGAATCTTGGAAAAACAAATAACTGATTGCTTAAAAATTTGAATTGCAGAATTTAAAAAAATGCATTAAAATTTTCGATGACCTATTAAACTTAAACTAGCTACGTTGTATTTAAAGTATTATCATAAAAAGTTTCCTCTGAATCTTGTGTATTGTAAAAATACTAGTAGAAAAAAAATTATGATATCTAGTAACGTAAAAACAAATTTAAATGTCATTTCAATTCTATTGATAGCTTGTATTGCCTGTTCAAACTTAATTAATAATTTTAAAGGTATCACATTTTTGATAAGTTTTAAATTACTAATATAATACACGATCCGTCTGCCTTGCGTAGACTCATATCTTCTTCTTGACAACAGAAAAACTCATGGCCATCAATACCGCACCGCACCAGACTTTCTGTGACGGTATTTGCGCGGTACAGTGAGCAGGGCGAATACCCGCCGACCCGTGTCAAGGGCTTCTCTTCAATATGCAGCAGAGCTGAACGAAGCAGCAAATTGATAAATTAGTTTTAAATGTGTTAAGAATTGACCAGTATCTGTGCGTAAAAGGTTATCAAGTTTTCATGATATAATATCGTGAATATGCAACACATTTATAAATGTGTTGAATATATGCGACCCATTTAAAGAAATAAAGTCTTCGGAATGGTTTGCAGCGCTAGTATAGTAAATGTGTAGATTATTAAAGACTTTTTTAAAGTTTTAATACTTTAAAGTGATTATGACAGTAGGTAATGAAAATATGTATAATAACATTTAGATCGAAAGTACAAAGAAAGAATGGATATTTAAAATAATTATTTAAATCAAAGCGGTCAAGGTCGGATCGGGCTCGCATTGCCAGGGTTACGAATCTACATTACATATAGTCATTTCCATTTTAATATAGCGAAGTTATTAAATTGATATAAAAAATATATGTGAAAAAACACAAATATTTTTATTTTTTTTCGTACTACTTCTGAGACAAGTACCTCTTTTTCCGCAATTTTCAGTCTTCAACCTTTAAATGTTTTATTGTTTAATTAGTTAAAGTATTGCTTATAAACGCTTATAATTTCTTTTTTAAATTAAGATAAAAAATTAGGTACCGATGAAATTAGGAATAATATTTGTCGTTCAAATATATATAAATATATATATATATATATATATATATATATATATATATATATATATATATATATATATGTATATATATATATATATATATATATATATATATGTGTGTGTGTGTGTGTGTGTGTGTAGCAAATGCAGATTGTCAGTTATGATATTATGCTGATCGTTTTTAAATACCCTTAATGAAACAACAACTTTGTGATATATGAAAATAATAACTGTGCATTCTTATGTAATCTCGTTACATATTTACTACTTCTAGTAATTTAATTACATATTAATAATTTTATATACTCACATTCATGACCAGTGACTCACTATGTTACTTAAGCAAAATCTCATTCGCATAACCGGTGACTCTGTTAGTAACCAAGTAATGTATGAATTACCGAGACTGATTTACACGTATATTATTACGGTATACTTTTTTGCGACTATACAAAGATCGTTACGTCTTTATGTCCGGTCGCTCATAACGACAAACGGTGAATCATCAGAGATTTCGTATTAGAATTATTTGCGACAGCCAATGGTCCACAAAATGTTATGTGATGATGTTAATGGTTCAGTTTACTTGAAACTTACTTTTTCTGCTTAATTTCAATAACATGGTTAGACTTATTACATCCCTTACGATTTTGATACAACCGATTTATTACACGTGCGTGCGTAAATGCGTGCGTGCGTGCGTGCACGTGTGCGGGAATGCGCGTGACTTTACGTGTGTGTGTGTGTGGATGTGCGTCCCTTTACTTGAAAAATTTCCTTAAATTATAAAGATATATAGAATTAATTAATCAAAAAGCCACGTATAATTATTTTAGTTCAAACTTGTTTTTCTTTTATTTCTCAATAAGCGATACACACGCTTTTTTATTTCTTATATCTTGCTTTGCCCTATGACATTTATATGTATTTTTACGAAATAATTAAATAACTTCATTTTAGTCGTCTATTTAGAACTGAGGATCGGGTATACGATAAGTTACAATATTAAATTAATTCAAAAAGAAGCTTATTCTATTAAAACGCAGGGTATAATATTTATGTTATCTTAAATACTGAGTTAATATGTTTCTTATCTAAAAGACTGAGTAAACTAAATACTAAGATAATAAATATTCATGTAAAGTTAAAACAACAAGTTAGCCATAACTAATTTTAATATGGTTATTGATAACAGATAATATATTTTTGCTCAGTCGAGTGCGAGTCGGTATGTAATCAGGATCTACAGATAAAAGGACATTGAATAAACATTTGAAACGTGCTACACTAGATCAGAGGGATGAGTAGAAAGGGATGAAGGTTGGGTAGTACAAACTTAAGCTCCATTGGATATCATTTTTCCGGAATAATAATACCTTAAATATTTTATTGTGCTTAATAAAAAATTCAATGCTCGATAACAACAATATGCTACATCACCATATAAATAAAATCTAAGTTAACCTAACCTAACATAAATTAATTTAACTATTACTATCGCAGCATCAATAAACGGGAAGTCAATGATTTTCCATGACGTAACTCAATACTTTTATTTAACCCTTAACTGGTATCGTAAATTTGACAAACGTTATGGGGGCCGCGCGGCCCCTGTATGATTTTTGCTCCTAGCAAACAAATTTTAACTATGTACTTGATTAAATGCTCATAAATGATTTTAAATATCCAATAATAGATAACAAAATAGTAAAAACTTTTTGGTAATATTTTCTTTTACGTTAATATTATATATGAAACTTATTTTACTTAATCTACAATATGTAAACTTAAATAAAAAATAACGGTTTATAGTTTCTTATTAACATTTCACAAAAATCTACTTGAATCTTCGCTTAAGACGTATGAATACAATAAGAAAACTTTGTTCAGTCTTGACAATTATCACATAGTGTTTTTGTGCTACTATGTACTTTGCAAATGAATTTTGAACAATTATTGCACTTTGTAACAAATTTTCCATTTTTTTTCTACCACATGAGTGACAGCGTCCTCTTTTCAAGACGTTTTGGCTTGAAGTAGCAACATTAGACGTCGAGGGTAATGACGCCACGTTAACTGCTAAGAAATTATCAATTATATCGTGCAAATTTCTCTCGGCACAGCCTTTTGCTCCTCTCTCGATGCAATATCATCAAACCGAAGATTTGATAAATTAAAAAAAAATCTTTTCAAAGATATGGTAGCTCTAAAAATATCACGACCTGTTCCGTCTGTAGCCCACAAAGATCTTCATGTCCTGATTTGAACACTCCTGTCAACAGCAAAGCACCTACAAAAGCTTTCATCTCTGTTCCAGATACGTGGTTCGTCTAATATGCAACCGCAGTAATCTTTTCTCGGTAATCTTCTCGTTGATGTAGTTGGTTATAATTTGTATAACGTTATTATCAACTAGCAATTCAAACGATTCCTTGATAGTAATATTAGTTTTAGATGCAGCAGGACTAATCAAACCAGGTCTTTGCCTTATTATATTATGCTGACGAGTACGTGAAGGTGCTGGTGGATATTTAGGCCACTTGTAATTATTTTTTCCGTAGTAGCTGGATTGACTAGGTCCTCCAACATTTTCATCTTCACTCTCTGAGGAAGACGCTTGAGTATCAGAATCCACGTCGCCATCATCGTCAGAATAAAGGGTTACTGGATCTTCACAATAATTTAAAATTTCACTATTACTACATTAGTCTTCTGGTCTGGCTCCAATCACTGATTCGGAATCAGAATCTTCGCTTACGATCTCTCCTATTGTTTTATCACTTAAAAGCTGCGACATCTTGATTAAATAACTGTAAAAAAGAAGAAACAAATAAAAATTATAATGTCAAAAAACTAACGTAACTGGTATCGTGGGGGCCACGCAGACCCCAACACGTGCATACCTGCGTCCTGGTAAGAGATACAGCGCCCAACGTCCGGCACCCGCCGCGAATAGCGACGTAATGAGAATACTTCAAATGGCTGCTGCCAACGATGTTTAGCATGCTAGGAAATATAGAAAATGTTATGCGTGGGGGCCGCGCGGCCCCTACGATACCAGTTAAGGGTTAAGTAAATATGTTATAGTAATTAATGTTTTTTTTGACAAGGAAATGTTCATTGAAGTAAAGCCATTTTACTGTGCTGTAATAACATTTTGAGGAAGTAGTAGCGATGTTTTTACATAAATTTTTAAACTTTGTGAAAAAATTGGGTAGGGAATAGAGGAAATGAAAAACTAGGGATTAAAATCCAAATACTATGAATAAATAAATTTGAAAAATATTGAAGTTTGCGATATCTTTGTTACGTAAATAGCATTTCTCATAAGTTAAGAATATATAAAGATTGTCCCCTTGAATATTTGCAATCGACTCTTTGTCTTTGCAATTTTTCACACTTTTGTTTTTTGTTTATTTACTAATAAACATGAAATATGTACTGGCCTAACAAATTTATTTCTTGCTAGTAATGTAACACGTTTAGGTTATAATTTATTCCCTATAATTAAAGTATGTATATACAACTACAGCAAACAATATATACGAAGGCCTTTTCTTGTCGATTTTTGATGAACCCGTTTCATTTAATTATTACATGAAAATTATAATTACAAATTGTTAAACCTGCAAAATATTTTCAATGAATTTGAAATAGGTCATAAGTTCCCAAATTTTGGGATCTATCCTTCACTTAACAATACAAAACAAATTCAAAATCCCCAACATATTCATACAAAAACCAATCTATAAACTAATTTTCTTGTCCATGCTGTATGATATTTTCCTCGTAGCAACTACTGATATACTACTGCGTATACCGTAAAAATTATTGAAAATAATAAGGGATATCTGATGTATCGATTTTTAATGAGAACATCCCAACTTTTAAAGTTCGATATGGAAGTGGTGGCCTCTTTCATTTGAAGGCATCCTTCGGCGGCGTTTTTAAAAGAGCGTATTTGATCTAATGCACGTAATTTTACACGAACTGCGAGCAAGTCACTGCTAATATCTATAGCTCTGTGAATACATGTTGAATCGTATGAATTATGTAAAGGCTATCTGACATATCTCTTTGTTTAAAGACTTTCCCATACGGTTAAAAAATTATGGCAATGACTAATTTTTAAATATTTCATAAAGATTTATTTTATAAGTAGGCATCGCTTATCTAGAAAAGCTTAATAAGGTGACACTGTTCTCCTAAACGGCTACAGCATACGCTGGTCGTAATATACTGCCCTCGTTGTAAACTTTTGACCTAGACAAATTCAAGTGACTCCATCTACTGAGAAATTATAGCATTGAAATAATATTTTTTATATTTTATAATTAATGGCCTTGATCATAAAACGAAAATAAGTAACTTTATGATTTTGTAAACAAAAAGCGTTATTGTATTTAAATATTAGCGGTCCCCGCGACTTTGTTTTCGGATAGAATTTTGAAAAATATTACTGATTTAACTTAATCACTAACGCACATAACACCATCTGTTATAATAATTAAAAAAGGAAACCTTCTCTTAAATAACTGCAATCGGTAAGGAAAAATCAAATTGCCATATCTCCTTTTTTAGTGGCCAGTTTATATAAAAGTGCCTATATGTTAACTCAGATCCAATCAAAATTACCAGCAAAAATTTTATCTAAATTCTTTTAGTTATTCTTGCATGATGTATGAAGAAATAAACATGCTCAGATACAAATGGAAAAACATTCCAGAAACAACTTTTTTGTGTTCTACGGATTATATGCGCGAATTTGTTTGCATAAATACTTTCAGAAAGTATTATTAAGTTAATACACCAACACCATCTATCATAATAGTTATAAAACTTTTTTCTAACACTTTTTTAGAAAGTACACTTTGTATTGAATTGTCAAGTCCCAATAAATCTTTACTGGTCTGTTGCTATATAAATAAATGTTATTTTGAATCAGTCCCTATGTTTCTAGACAAACTTTATTTTGATTCAGTAGTCTTTAAGTGATGCTTGTTCAAATAAATACACAAACAGATCAAAATAAAACAAACAGAAACAGAACAACAGACAAATAGACGATAATTTAAAATAATATCTTTGTGTTTTTTTACTTCTACTCTGTACTCTTGAATGTATTCTTTAACACACGAGCCAATTCTACTGATTTATTATATATGAAGATAATACACCTTCGTAATATTTGTTTGGGATCTTCATTTTGAGCATTAAAGTGAAATTTTGTACTCTGTCATTTTTTATTTTTTTTCCAAAAGTTTTATGCTCAACTTACGGATTTTTCTAAAGTGCTACGCATGTAGAAGGATATATTACAAATTATTATAAAACAATAACGAATAGGCAATCTACCCATAGAGCAATTTAAAAATACAAGGTAATAAAATCACACAGTAATTTGATTAAATATCATCCATCAATCGGTCGTGAACCACCAAGCAACCCCATGATCCGATTTCTGAAGCGGTCAATGGGCAGGAAAAAAATATCTTGACTGGGTGCATCTCGCAACACTGCATTGAATAATGTGAATGTATGAAAATCAGGTGAGTGTTGCAGAATAATTCCTGCGTGCAGGTAAAATAAACAAGGACATCGTTCTCTCACGTAGTATCCGGGAGCATAAAAGGACACTAGGCTCAAAATTGAGGGGTTATCATCGTAACAATTTAATAATTAAAAAAAATACATGATTGCAATTGCCGTCAAAGTTGAAGAGTATTATATTCGACTATGCCTATTATAAAATCGAAGGAAATAATATATTTTATAATTTAAAAACTTATTAATCGTCTTTCATATTTTCTCCAGTATAAGGACATAAGTAATTTTACACGGGTATCAGATGACTGCGTTCGTTTCAAGTATGTATACTACGAAATAAAGAGTTAAAGAGAATAACGAAACAGTTTATATTTTGAAAATCGTGGTAATTCCATGTGACATGTAAACTGTGAGATGGCACCAAGTTTCAGCATAGATGGAACCATTTTGAGTGTAGCCCAGTTCATTAATAAGCACAAAGGGCACACATAGGCGGGAATATGTCATCATATCACATTTTTTTATATTAAAACGTAGCTTGTTACTCAGACTCCATTAAAATATTGAGTTGATATTATCTTGGAACAGATCGCTGTCGGGTAGCCTATTAAAACCTAAGAAGTGTTTCAAACTATCGACAAAGATAAGCAATCCTGACAACTGAAAGTAAGTTGTCTATCATAATCAAAAAAGGGAAGGGAACGTAAATTACTACTTTGGCTGAAACTATATTGAGTAAAGTAATGTCGAGATTTGAAACTTCCAAGCCGGAACCATTGTTTATTAGCCCGAAAATAATTGGCGAAGAATTTCACTAGAGCGGAAGATATACCTGCCTCCAATCATTTCACTACTAGAATAAAATTGTTGACTCAATCGAATTCCTTCTTAAAATCAAAATTGACAACCTTGATCCAATTCTCCAGCCACATAATCTACAAAATTATTGACTTTAGTAATGGCAGAACACTTTAGATGGAAACCGTTCTGACAATCCAGTAACTGAGATTGGATATTGATATAGATACGGTAACGCAAAGCAATTTCTGATACTTTAACAAATGAAGATAAGATGGCTATAGGCTAATAATTTATTACGTCAGACCCAGAAGCATATTTGAAAACTAGAATCAAATGGAAGTGTTTTAAACAAATGGATGAAATTTAGAATATATTGAGATATATATTATAAATATAAGTGGTTTTACAAATATATTGGAACAGGCCTTGATTACATATGAAGGTAAACTATCAGGACCAGAACCATGTTCAACTCACTCAACCCCATCAATATGCAAATGGGAGGAGCTTTTAATAACAACAATTCATGCTACTATTACAAAGTTAAGCATCGGTTCATTATGCAAAAAAGTTTAATTAAAATATTGAGTCAACATTTTCGTAGCAGTGTCACCTGAGTAAAAGATTCCGTTGTGTGCTGTAGTCGCGGGAATCTGCCTAACCGAGCGCTTACATTACGTCTAAGCTCGAATAAGGATTAGAGCCGATGGTGCAGCTAGAAATATGTTTTTTTTCAAAAAGTTTGCAATAAAAATACAAATCCTTCGTCTTCAAAAAGTACCACCAGTAATTGATCCCTAGTGTTGTACTGACCAAATTACCTTACTTTCTGCTCGTCTTCCGAAGTGGGCTTAGTTTTGCGTTGAATTTTTTCCTGATAGTTCAGTTTTTGTTTTGAGATGTTTTCTAGGATTTCCCGATGAGAAAAATTCCTGAGAATATTTCAAGTTTTGCGAATGTATCTGCATGACCTCTAAAAATGCCGTTTGGTCACTCCGAATTGAATAAAGTGTATATTATCCTTACTTAAACACTTTCCAACTTCACTATATAGTTCACGAGAGACTTTCGGATGATGGACATAACATTCTTTGGAATATTTATTGTCCTCCCGGTCTTTTAGTGTAAACTATTAGACCCAAGGATTATACCTCCCTCTCCCTTTCTTTGAAGTTTCCATAATTCTATAACATCACGTCGTAACTTAGTCAAGCTCCCTTCCAGCTCAGTCTATTTATTTTGGCACCCTCTGCTATATTGTTAATATACTTGCTATCAGAAGAAGGACTAGCAAAGCTGCCGGGAAATAAGAGTTTATTTACTTGTGGAATTTGCCCAAATCCCCATGCTTGGCAGATTGATTGGAGATTTTTGTAATAAATGTAATGGTGTTCATAACGACGCTGCTACTTGTTCTCTGGTTTATTTTGAACTTAATCGCCTCATACAACATCCAAGCTAAGAGACGTAGCGAACCACATGGCAAGATCAGATATTAACATATTTTTAGTTCTATTATTTTACAATGAACTTCTGTTTCCTATATCTAAATAAGAAATAGAAAGCATTTAAAAAAAATTGTCAAAAAATTTAATAATATTTAAATACATTTTTAATGAAATATTAAGTAAATGAATGTAAGATTTATGACCAATCTATTAAACTAAACTTGGCAGTAATATGTGTTAGATTTATTACACTCGTTTAAAATGTTTGCTATGAACTATTTTGATGACTTTAGAATGCAATATAAACTTTCATTCGAGTGTAACTTTTAAACTTAAACGTTGAAAATTTATGGAGTTTACAGAAGTAGAAAATTGATGAAGTTTACCATATACATGTGCAAGCAAAGTTATTTCGCAAAACTTACGTATTTTGTAACACGACCGCGTCAAAGTTTCCAGAAATTTCCTAATACAAATAAGCTCTATATGTAATGCAAAGATATATTTGTATAGTATTAGAAACCATTTGTTTATGTCTCATGAGGTTTCGGGTTCATCTTTTGAAAAAACAAATGGTTGTTATATGGAAAGTTCAAAGATTATTCGGTAAACTTCGCTTGTTGTTGTTACATACGTTGCAAATTTTAATTAGCCTCAATGACTTAGTCGAGAAAATTTAAGTAAAATAATCCTACAAATAGAAGTTTCCAATATTTATTTTTAACGTCCCAAAAATATTTTTTTTATAATTTGAACCAATGAAAAAAAAAATTTTCCCTCTCCTTCTTTGTTTTCGAAGCCACTAAATCTAATACTATAGGTTTTTAAAAGCCCAAGCAAAGGTTATAAAACTACAGCGTTTTTTTAAAAATGTCATAATTTTGTAAATATTCTCCGTGATTCCACGTCTACGTAAGACATATTAAGTAATTTGACAGTTTAATTGAGACATTTTATTAATACATAAATTTTATATTATCAAATTTTTAAAAATATCCTTTGTTTACCTCCTTTTCAATATAGAGGAGGTATTCAAAGGTCTTAGTTTTATTTTTCTCATTTTATGAATTACTTGGCGCATAATACAAAAATCTCGTTAGATATATTACAAATATATTTTTTATGCCTTTTAATTTGCATACATAAAAATATATTTTTAGAAATGTGCAAAAATATAGCATTTATTACATATCACCTTATTTCTACTAGAAAAGAACTAGAAAATTACTGGAAAATAATAGCGATTATCTTATGTTTATTAATTTTTGAAATATTCATTATGTTATTTCGCGAGTCAAAGGTACAATACATAATATGCTGCAATATATTTACGGTGAGAAAAATTAATATTTGTAAGTATATTAAACGTTTCTTAAGCAATTGAAAAGCTATATAAATTATTTATAAGTGTTCTTCTAAGTTTCTAAGTGTTCTACTTGAAATAAGAGTTCTCGTCTTTGACAGATTTTTTAAAATATTTATATGAAAGAAGGGGGCAACTTTTTCGGTCATTTTGGAAATTTTGTTCAAATACGTGTTTAATATAAAAACAAGTCATATTTTCGTCTTTATTATTTCATCAGATTTAAGTTAGAAAATAAGAGATAGGTGGCGCTTTAAAACTCCAGGTATTGACATGAGTGTATGAGAATTTTCATGTGAATGCTCATGAAAATTCTATAGACTTAAATCATATATATACAGATATATAAATATTGATATATTTACAAAGGCTTTACGTAGAGCAAAATTCAAATTCATAAAAGAAAAGTTTGGAATATTAGAGTAAATTCTTTAGACTTTATCAGCCGTATGCTGTATGCATATTAAATACATTAATTTTTAAAATGATTTTAGCAATGAGTGCTCAACTTTGTTTAATAGCTTTTTTTTCGTTTATTCCTAAATATGCACTATCTAAAAGTAAGGAAAACTGTCTTTTGATTTGATACATTTTAAGTGTAGATTTGACACTAAGATTTAAATTTCACTGTTAAATGTCGACAAAATTTAAAAAAAAAGCATAGGGAACTTACATATATCAGGAAGTTTCCAATTGGGGGGAGGCGTTTTAAAATATTTAGACTATGATAATATCATCCCTTTCTATGTAATCCTTATTGTTCATTATAAGCTAATAAAATCGTGACTCATTTACCGGACTTCGTCTTTTTTTGCTTGGGAATTAGAAGAGTTACTCTGGCTATTTGTGAGGATGCCACAAGTCTTTCAACCTACTTATCATTAATTCGACAAATCTTATTTGCGTTTTTATAGAAAATAGTTACACAAATTTTTAGTAATTTGTTAAAGAAAAGAACGTAGTAAATTTTTCTAAGCACCGTTATACGAGTATGGTATTCTGTTTGAATTAAATGCTTGATTGCTCGGTAAATGTTTGATTTAAAACTCTCGCTGCAAAGATATCTGTGTTCCCAAGACATACACGGACTATCTAGATTTGTTCCTCATCTACTTATTAAAAGAATTTCATGTGAAAACCTTATCCCGACCTATTAAAGATTTTACATTCACAGGAGCGACCTACTCCTGAGTGTAGTAAGAACCGAAGGAAGTAACAATATTCTTGTATCAACGTATTTGTATATTTGAAAAAAATATCTTACACAACTTAATAAATGTGCGTAATATATTTACTTCCTGACAAGCGATATCATCTCTTCAGCCGAGTTCGGATGGCTGTTCGTATCCCTGTGGGAAAGGTTCTCCTGTTTCGTCATATGCATTGCCTCCATCCAGCATCCTGGAATTTACATACAACGCTTCGGTATATTAGCTGAGGCGATGAAGAAGTAGCATGACTTAAGATTTCGTCGTTTAAATTTATCTATGCTGTTGCTCAAATCTGAACTATGTTTTTATAAGGTCAAATCTATTACAACTAAAACATCGCATTACTTCCCATCGTCTATTTTTAAATCTTTACCCTTTTTGTCTTGACCACCTTGGTGTCACTGTAAGTTGTTGTGGTATTTGGTAAAATGTTTGTTATGACTAAATATGCACTCATTTTCATACCATAGTATGTTTATTAAAACTTGTACGTTTCTTGTAAAAATTTACATTTACTTATTATTCTTTTAATTTGGAAGGAAAATTCAGTTCATAGGCGTATCAAAGTAGCACAATTTACATTAACTTGCTGTGTACGATGAAAAAGTAGATTTGGTAGGTAGATGGATCTGCATTCTAATAACGTTGGATCACACACTGTGTGTAATATATTTTTTTACAATAAAAAATAAAAAAGATACGCTTAATTTCTCAAGAAAAAAATTAAGAAATGAAAAATATCAAAATATAAAAAATATCCAGGATTGTTTCATTTAATTGATAGGATAATAATGAAATATTATTTATTCTAAAAAGAGTAGTAGCTATTAAAACAATGGAAGATATTAGATTCTCATTTACATTGTAAATTATGCATAAGGTAATTTAAATTTAATTTTCCATTTCTGAACTAAATTAACTACATTCCATTAATTTGATCATAGCTGACTAGAAAAAATTGCTTTAATAGAGATATATCCACCTTATAGAAAAATATGTATAATATTATATTCTAATAAGTAAATAAATAACGAATTTTGTATCATGTGTTAATAATGAATACAAAAATCCAAGTTTCAAAAGGTGGAATAAAATACATTACACACTATTTAAATTAAAGCGCGTTTCACCATTTATCTCTATCAAACGCGGAAACCAGAGGTTAATCGTAAAACACAGTACCATTCTATAAAAGCAATTTTTTTTCATGCCAGCATCTTGTCGCTTCATATTAACGGAGCTTTTTAATTACACATTGAAGATCTACGTTCTTTGAGAATATTATATCAGGTGCGTGCCTTCATCTGACCGGGCCCTTAGGTCAATGTTTATAAAAAATGAGGAAATTTGTTGTGACCTAATGTCCAAATCTTTTATTAACAGAAATAAGACGTAAAGACTCTATAATACTATACAATTCCGATATAACTTTATAATTTCAGAAATAAAACTTTTCCAAGTTAACTTTTCTGGTTGATTTTTCTGCAAGAATTTTGTTTTTTTTTTTTATTCTTTAAGCTACTTTATTATTCAGGAAATATTTGTTAACTGTGCAAAAATAATGTACAAAAATTACTTTAAAATATAAAGTAGGCTAAATGTTATTCTGTAATAAGGTGAATAGAATAGCAACGATTAACAAATTTAAAATGAAAACAAATATTTTCCTGCAATACTGACATTGAACGAGAAATCAATTATAGCGATAGTCACAAGGGTAAACGTGTATCAATATTGTCATGCTACTCATGCTTTCCGAAAAAGGGTAAAAAAATAATTGGAGTAAAATTCTCGTCAAAAATTGACCTTGATGGTATCACCATATTCTCTCACGTTCAAAAGTTAAAGAGAGTTGATTAATAATATCGGAAATCGGTCCCAATTTTGAGTTATTGTTTTGCAAACTTTAAAAGGATAATAAATATAAAAAATAACAAAACTCTTAATGTAATTATCATATATCTTGGCAGTTTTATAGAATAAATCGCAATGAACCTAGTTCGTGCTAGTTCATTGAATTTTTTTTAATTTATATATTGTACGCTATTAAGATAATTTTATGAGAACACTAGACTTGCTAATAAGTTTTAATAGCAAATCACTACATATTTGCAAGCATATATTTAATATGAATCAAGAAAAAAATGGAACATTTTTTAATTTTTAAATACTTGCATTTTAATGTACTTTACATTACAAGTCTGTTTTAATTTTGATTTCTTATCGAATTTTTAATTTTGTGCGTACGAATAAAATTTATTTTGTTTAATGTCTCTAATACCGACATTTGTTTAATATCTATAAATTAGATTTCTGGTTTTAAAAATTAAAAATCTTTACGAGATAAGTTTTGTGGATTCTGTAGCTAAACAAGATTTCTTATGTTTTTTTCATATCTGTCTGCATACCGCCGTTTTAATCGCCGTCTTAATAAAAATCAATATTTATTTAACATAATATTTATTTTATATCTGTATCATATGAAATCTAAACAATTTGTTTATTCAATTCTTTATAATTACAGATTCCTTTTCTTGGTAATATTATTTAATTATTCATAATTCTCACAACCACAGATTCATTTTTTGGGCCATAAAATCTTGTAATTACAAAGCAGGCTTAGCACAGTAATACTAATAATTATAAATACTCATCATCTTAGCTAGTTTTTAGTAATTAGTCAAGTAAATAATATAATAATCCATCGATTAGCCTTTTTACTAATTTAATAAAAGAGCATTTTAAAAAAACGTTTAATAGCTTTGTCCGGCAATGTGTTTCTGGTTTTAATAATAATGCTTCTGGGCAAGGAGAACTTTTTGGTTTTTAATAGATTTTGGATTTATTGTAGTTCTTAGCTGATTCAAAATAACTAAAATTAATTTTTATAATATTGCTCTTAAATTTTGTGCAGATACATCTCTTTTAATTTTCTTGATTGCCTTTTTATCTGATTTTGAAATGACTCATAATGTTCGTTGTTTACTGTGGATCTACTGATACTGAGTTCAGAGTTCATTATTACTAAATATATACGTGGGATATTTTTAAAGAATCTGCAATAAAGATCTTTCACAAGGCTTGTCCAGCTATCTATATTGGCTGCAATGAAGTAACGATTGACTCCAATATAAGAAAATCGTCTTCATTTCATTTGTGTCGTATGTTTACATCGAATAACCTAAGTTTTCAGTTTTTGGGACAATGATCAATTGTACCTCGTTTTGACATCCATTAATAATGTCATCAATAATAAATCAATAATAATTCCTTCACATTCTGCTTTAGCATATTTCTGAAACTGACTTTTTTCTAGTAGACCTTTTCTAAATAATCCCTCTAGAAATCGAATTTCACTAAGTACTTCTCTTATTTCACTGATCGGTTGTTAAAACCGTTTCTATTGTAGCCGAGATTGCAGTCCTGGTCTTTCTTAGAACAGTTTTTTTTTATGATTTTACCATATTTATAATTAATATCATTGTAGGCAGAAGCTGGAAGATGTGTCAATAACTTGATTGGTTTATAAAATTTGTCTACAATTCTTATCGCATTGCATGATTTAGGCATATAATATTCTCGGTTGCGCTTTTTCTTTTTCATCGCTGATAGTAGCTACAACATGTTTTTTTTCCAAAATTAAATTGTAATATTTTCAATAAATTTCTGATTATTTAGAAAACTTTTCGGTACGATATTTTCCATGTGTATAAACCAGTTGCAATTTAAAACATTTCTCTCATTCACATTACAAAAAACAAATACACATGCTGCCAATTTCAGACGCTGGTTCCTTCATCAGTTGAAAGGTTGTAACTAGTATCGGAAGCTATAAAGACTTCCAAAGGTGGAACAACTTTTTCTTTTTTATTTTCATAATAATTCAACATGATTTTTATAACATTAGTTTCGTTCATACGCATTTTGTGACCTCTCTGCATAATACAACCACAAATGAATTTTCCCCATGTAATTATTCTTATTTTAATTCCGTCTTCTGCTCCCCAGAGTAAGATTATTCAGATAAAGATTTGTTTAACATATCTTGTTATGACATATATCTTTTCAGTTTTATTTCTTTTATTCCAATTTACAAGATTTTCCATGCTGTATAACTGGCAACACCATTTTCTTCTGAAAATTTACGTGAAAAGGTGAAGAAAGGTTAAAGTGTTGACTTCCTCCTAGATTCGGATTTATCACAGTATATCCACTTTTCGTCATCCTTGATGACGAAAGGTGTATACACCATTTGAGTGAACTTCCAGAATTTTCCTAACATTTTCCGATACCAATCAACAGGTTCTTTTATGTTTTCGACTTTCGGTTAAATCGTCGGGTATCCATGTAGCACGTAACTTTTTGGCAATTAAACGTTCATATAGAATTCCATGCTTGGTTCAAATCAATGCTTATACTTGTCTGAATCGGTTAATAGTTTACTTTCTTTCAGTTTTTATCACACGTGATTAAGTATAATGAAAATATATTTTAATTGTTGCTTTTGAGGGAAGGCCATTAGTCAGATCATCACTGAAATCGGCACGATTACGCTCAAAGTAATTGTAAATAGTAGCTTAGGACAGGTCATTACCATGAAATGTCGATCGAAGTCGATCTTAATTTTGTTGTTGATATCAAAATTCATAAAAACCTACTAACCATCATTTCTGCGTGTTAAGTTTGATGTGATTCACGAAATTTTCAAAATGCCGCTTATTTGTAAAAATAAATGATGTTTTAAGTAAAATATCTCAGTGTATTACCCTACAGTTTTATTTTCGAAATTTTAGTGGCCTTTATTTACCTTTTAACAAACGTCCAATTCCAAGAAATTTCAAGTTTACCTTTGTATGAAGATAAATATACGCACTTTAAATAAACGTATTGAAATCCCAAAAACAGTACTTTTGTGCTCTACTACTTTTATTATATTCGATAATTCCTTTCAGTAATGTTAAATTGACAACGAATATGTCAATTCTTTAGTTTTAACACACGTGTAAAGAAACTGTCAGTATGTAGTAAAGGCCAAACCTTGCCCCTTTTTATTAAATTAATATAAATCGGTTTGCTATTGCAAACAAAGATTTCACCGTTTCATTGTACAAATAGAAATAACAGTTTAGGAAAGAGATTTTTTATTCGCAAAATTGTATATATATTTTAGCACGAATGTCAAAATGTGCACATTGTTTAATAAGTTTTATAATTGCAGAACTTAACTGGCCCTGGTTTTTAAATGTAATAAATTGAAAAATTTAGATCCAGTAAAATTTTAGATGAAAAAATAAAGTCTGGTCAAAATTTGGATATTTATGATTATTAGTTCCCAAATTAATATCACGATTTACAATTCATAATAACAATATTCTGAAAATGCCGCGATTGGTAGTTAACGTGCCCAATGCCCATCTCTGTCAATTGAGATTTTTTGTATTTGCTTAATTTTTGATTAAGCAAATACATAAAATTGAAAATGATTTTTTGTATAAGCTATTTCTTATTCTACTACTCCTATTAGTGAAATAATAATTTATCGCATTGATAAATGATTATTTTACTAATAGGAGTAAGTAGAATAAGAAATAGCATTTATAAGGGAGTGTATAATGAACTGCACGTATTGACTGTCAGATTTGTATGGAAATGTTAAAATGAGATGTCGAAAAAAGGAGATGAGTGTACTGGAAATTAAATTTAAAAAGATCATAGAAAAATTAAATTTTAAAAGATCACAGATCAAGCGACATAGTAAGAAATAAAGATGCAATACAGAGAAGCAGGTTAAAAAATTATAACATCTGACTTCACAGTTAAGAAAAGTCCATATAGACGATTTAATCGCATATTGTAAATAATAATGACCAATTTACAAAAGAAATTATTTCACTAGCGGTGTAATTCAGGCGTGTGACTTTAAAATTGCCAAAATCTCTCGAGATAACTTTGTCGCTTGTAATACATTAATATTGGCAATTTACGAAACAATATATTTAAAAGATAAGAGAGGTGAACATAAACATAGTTAAAGAATGGTAAAAAGAGAGTAATTGGACAATGTTGCTGTAGTAGAAGTGACTGACAGATTGATATCATTTCGTGTCGCTGACTGTAATCTAAAAACCTTGCCATTATTTTTGGTACTGTTAATTTGACTTCACGCGCTTAGGATGGACATTATTATACTATGACGCCTGTTTTTGGCGTGCTCAACTTAATTTCCTTGGTGTTGTGTGCGACAGCCAACTTTGAGATTATTTTTTTTCTGCTCTACGCAGTTAGTTCACATTTTGTTGTTGCTGATTTTTATTATTACTTTGTTTATTTTGTTGGCATGCTTTGAAATATTTTTTTATACTACAAGATAATTTCTCTCTCTCTCTAAATATACGCTTATACAGCCAACATTTGGTATCAAATTTTGTGACTACCATTGGTTATTCATGCATTAAACTTAAAAATTTGTGGCTTTTGCCTTTGTGTTTTTTTCTTTTATAATTTAATCCTACACGTAAAATCAGAAATAATAATCTCAAGTCTTTTTCAGATCGTAACTTTAACTGAAAGATTGTTTTGATTAGATTTCAAATCAATCAGATTTGAAATCTAATCATAACAATCGACATGTCCCAAATATTTTATTCATTTATAATATATTTTTAAGAAAGTTAAATATTTGGAAACTTAAACACTTCATATGGTTTTTGCGTTTAAATTTGACACATTTTATAAATCAATTTGCGTTTCAATCTAGTACATCAATAAGTCGTACGGACATCAAATATTCACAGCTCGGCATAATTATGATAAACATCATACAGTGTACACACGGTTGTAGAATAATCGGCTGTGCGTTGCCGCACACATAGATATGAGACCTGTAATTAAAATATGACTTAAAATTAATTGATACAGAAGCAATTTTATTGACAATTATTATGGACAATTTGAAAATAAGGCGCTTAGATAATTACTATGAAGGACACAATAAAAAAATTCAGTTCAATTCTAAAAAATTATTGATTAAAGTAAGACTGCAGTTTATCCAGTATTAGTCATTATGTTTAAAATCATTCTAAAATATGTTGGCTGATATAAACCCAATTGTTGTTTTCATTTCAACTAGCTACATAATGTTAATCACTTATATTATTTTTTTTTCATTTGGAAAGTTTTATTATGATTTTGAAAGTCAATCGGTTTTTCAGGCATTTCATTGGTTATCTTCATTGGTCATTGGTTTATCTTATAAATTGTTAAAAAAAGTTTTAATTTTTGACAGTTGTTTTTAATGAAACACCACAAATTTTGAACAAAAAAAATTAAAAATTTGATACTAACATTAGTAATTTTGGAAACATTTTCTACTTTTTAATAATAAATCCTGTGTTTAAAAATTAAAATTACACATACATATCGACATATAAAATTCTAATTTCTAAACCTTTGGCTTTAAAAATTATAATACATTATTTCCTTCCTACTTGTTTACTGATCTTGTTCTTCTTTGCTGTATACTTAATGAATGACTTATGCAACCAATGCATGATGATCTCCACAGTAGCCATATGCCCTGAGGTTTAATAAGGATAGATTAAAAAAATGTAATTACCGGGCATTTAATTATCATCAGTGGTGAGTTTAATTGAAATTAAGTAAAATTTAATGATACCAGACGCCTTCACGGGTCTCTGGGGTGCGACAATTTTCAAAATATTATGATCTTATTTCATAATTTGTGGTTTTTTTTATTAAATTCTTTGTAAAATTTCACTATAATGGCTTTACAATAAAAACTCGTGACAGAAATAACTCCGCTAAACTAAATATAATTTATGCAGTAGAAAGATGTTTAGAAGTAGAAAATTCCTATAGTGTTGCGAAACGGAACACTTTTATCACACATCTGATGTATAAATCACTATTAGATGCGAGTTTTATTGCTTCATATGCAAGGAGACCGCGGTCGTAGAATAAATAAGTACATGTCCTTACGGAATATTCAAAATCGATCATTTTTTCTTAATTTCTTCATATATCGCTTGTTTTGTTAAAACTTACTGTTTGATAAATATCTGAGTTTAAAGTACATAAAAAATAAATTACGCAAAATTTATCCTAGGAGACGTTCTACACATTGTAACCTGTAAGTCTTTCTTTCATAAATATAAATATAAATTTATGTTAATCACATTAAATTATATATGTAGCAAATATACCTTAAATTAATAAAGAGCTTCAATCGTTGGTCTATTAAAGATATCAGACAGTTAATCTGATTAAGACTGTATTAAACGTACAAATACTATAAAAATAATTATTCACAAAACTGACAGATAAAAATAATTGTTATTTCCAAAAGAATATGTAATTTAAAAACAGATGATTGTGAAAAATATATCGTTTGATAAGAATGAACTCATCGTGATAAAAAATTTTCTTTTGACGTTGCCTTCAAATAATTTTTTTCAAAAATTTTAATAGATTTATAACAACACATGGCATTACTTTTTCTGCCATATAAATAGTTTCAGTTTCATATTGAATTAATAGACAGGAAAATTCCACCGGAATTGAAGGCTGACTCAGGTTCCATAATACCATAAATCATAATACCACAAACATTTCTGCAAAAATAACAAAGCAAGACAAATACATTTATAGAATGTTCAACTAAAGACCATTATAAATTTGACATTATTAACTTGAATAAGCAATATGCACGTGTGTTGTGTGTCACCATCAAAATTGTTACGAATAGTTATTATTATAAAAATAACACCAAAATATTTAATTCACAGCTTCAATAGCTTTTATTGTCTTCAGAAATTATTTATGCATTACAGTAAGAAAATTATTAAAATTTTATAAAAACTTTTAAAATATTCTTAATAATTTATATGTTGAGTAATTTCATAATATATTGAAAACGTGATGTGTTATTAACGGGTAATATACAATTACTCTAATTTAATGTTTCCTGTAATGGAGACAGTTCATAAAATTTAAAATACTTGGTATTCTATAAGCTCTTCACTAAAAAGGGCGCTTCCCACTATATAAGGATTTTGATATAAAATTGAAAATTCCCAGAATTAAGTTTTGATTTTAAATTTATTTTATATGCAAATTTATTCAAAATATTGTAATACAAAAATACGTCTATAGAATTACATCAGTACATAAGCTCGGCTCGTATAACATAAAATTATATTTTTTTTTCAGCAATGTTTTAATTAACATGTAATATAAGCGAACATATCATATCGCGCTTACACAATATTATTTAAAAGTAAGGTAGAAAATATGAATAATAATAAGAGTGTAGTGTAGAACTACTGACCAAACTTATTTTAAAGTATTCTAGACCAATCCTTCCAGAACAAATAAAAAATTCGCTTGTTAAATAAATATTAAAAAATTTTTTACAAACATTTATTAAACTGTATGTGGTATGAGACAAAATGAATATTTAAAAGTATTGATTCTATGTCCAAGATTGCAATTTATTAAATTTTTGATTTGTATTAATGCTTAACTGTATCGGAATTTTATATCCTTTGGTAATTAATTCATCAAAATTTTTCGTGGTCACGTAGTAGTCGAAAGTGTATTTCATGATAGAACAACGAAATGAATCAACCAAATCATAAATTAAAAGAGAAAAGGCTTAAAGCTACGGGACTTGATTATAACAAATAAGTGAAGAAGCAAGTGATAAACATTAAACAATTTACTTTTACTGTATTTCACATTTCGTTTCGTTACTAATTTGACATACGAATTTTCATAATATTAATAACGATACAGAACTATTTCTGTACAAAACACGAACGCATCGAATACACCATTGAGTATTCTAATTACTTCTATGATCTTTTACACTATATTTTCTAGTTAATTTCTATAACAATTTACTAACAGTTTTACTAAAAGTGGAACCGTAAATTCATTTGGTAAGTCACAATTTAGTTCCCTCAAATTTAAAATATTTTTTTGACAGTAATACCAATGCAAAAGTGTCTACCATTAAAATAAATCTAGTTAAATAATTAAGCAATTCACATAAAATCTAAAGTTCGTCTTCAATGTATAAAAAAAGGAAGATCATAAGAGTTATAAAGTACTTTAATATCAATTTCTATTGCAGAAAAATGTAAACTAGGGTACAGCAATGGAATATTTTTGATCTCAGTCTGGCAGTAAATACCCGGCTTCGATAAGTCAATACATAATTTGACTTATGGCGTTTAAAATATTCAACTTAAGGAATTCAGAACAAAACTATTAGAGATAACGCCATCCCAAAGCACAGAAATTATTAGCTACAAGCAACTTACTAATTTTAATGTTAATTTTAAATATATTTAAATATCTTTACCATGTATGAATGTAATATTCTGTCTTTGTATGGAAACTAATAAAAAGGCCTACGTGCTCTGACTCTTGGATAGTCAGCTGTTTAATAAACGTCATTTTAGTAGAGATTATTCGATTAAAAACTCATTTAAAGTGAATGGTTAATAGAATGATCTCTAATCAAAACGACAATATTATATATATTTATACACGCGTATTCAATTGTTCAGAAAAGTTTCCGCTATCCATTTTCCTCTATACATTTAAACAAACCTGTTACATTTTATATACCATTTGCTATGCCTATATAATATATTGTATCTAGGAACAACCTATAGCTACATTACATTATATTCACACGGCGCCGTAGCGCCTTAGAGCGAGAGCGGTAGCCTCTACGGAGGGTTACTTAAGCAGACCTTTGCATAAACCGACTGCCTTAGAATAATTTAGTCTGGAGTTATATCGATTGTCATTATCTATATGTACTTGAATATTAATTTGTTTATATGGTTTTTGATAAACGGTAGCATTTACCACTTTGTTTAATGAGTGTTTATCTGTATTATGTAATTAGTTTTAACTATTTTTTCAATTAGCTAAAAATGATAAGAGAGTTGATATAATTGATTTACGTATTTTATTAAAAATTTGTTACAGCTTTGTTTTGTCAAATTTAGCTCATGTCATTTGTAACATATCAATGCAAAATTGTTATTATAATCCAATTTTGACGTCATATAGATATTGGTTAAAATGAAATTTGCGCTATACGTCAAAGTAATTATTTTAATATTAAAAACAATGTAGCTACGGGAGTAATGATTTTCTTTAAAGGTTTATTTGCTTTTTTTTAGACCATTACTACCTGTTATCGGATTACATTGCTTGTTATCGCGAGTAAACAGAAATATGCCCAAAGGCATAACAAATTTATGAGCGATAACGCTGCCACGCCGGAAAAGAAAACGGTTGTTAGTTACGAAAAATAAATTCATTCTGATAGTGTTTTTAACCAATTTGATATCGCCGCCCTGCCGCACATATAATAGTTATCAATCACGAGGAACCTATTAATTTTTAAATTATTAAAAATGCTGATTGCCTCGGAGGAAAACAGTCATCAGTCCATGAGTTATAAAATGATGATCAAGACTAAATTATTAAAGAACACGCCGCCCCAAAACCTCAACATTATTAATTTTAATGTTATTTTTAAATATATTTAAATGTCTTTACCATGTATAAATGAGATAATCTGTCTTTCTATGGAAACTAATAAAAAGGCCTACGTGCTCTGGCTATTGGTTAGTCAGCTCTAATAATTGTAACACTCAAAGTATTAAATTTATTTCTGTGTCAACTCTCGCCTTATATCAATTAACACGCATAACGATTTTAATTGTTTAATAAATGTCATTTTAGTAGAGCTTAGTCGATTAACTACTCACTTAAAGTGTCGTAATATGAAGCATAATAAGAGTTATATAAATACTAAATTAGTTTTATATTATATATATATATATATATATATATATATATATATATATATATATATATGTTCTGGCGAAAACCATAATTAAAAGAACTTAATTTATTATTTTTTTAATTCTATTTCGTCCGTTTAAATCTTATATTGTTTAAATTTAATATTAAATTTGTGCTGATCATAACTGTAGTCAGATTTTAATATCTCTTTCTAATCTTTCTAATTAATCAGTAGGGTTTTTGATGTAGTATTAACTGAAAGTTTATTTCGTGATAAAATAACCAGAAGAATATAAACGAATCTTAATCTAAAGGTTATCATACTCGCGGGGCATGATTATCACGCTACTTAGATCATCATTGTACAGGTCTTAATTAGGGTATATTACGACATACCCACAAGATGGACATGTTATTTAATAAAAAGTTGTGAGGGAATGAATTCAGTGACATTTAATTCAGAGATTGCAAGTTAATAAAAAAAGCGGATATACTTATTCAATATTGAGTGTTCAATAATTTACTCTTACCTCAGGAAATATTGTAACATTCTGCAATTAATTCCATAATATTTTCTAGTTAATTTACGTGGTTACTAAGTAGAAATTAAATCGCATCAAAACCCTTAAATTTATTTGGTAAATCAAAAACTCATTGACCAAGAATTTAATATTACTTTGACTTTTATGCTTATAATTTTATCTTGCAAATCGTAAAGTAAGTGAAATTTATTTTGTACAGAATAATATTTACACCCAAAACGTAAACGTAATCAAGTTGTTAATCAAAATAATTTTTGAGCAATATGAGCACAAAAGAAATCTTAATTAGATCTTAATTAGGTAAAGCTTATTGCCCTTTAGTTTTCTTTATTAAATAGTTACGATTCAGGATCAAATATAGCAAATTTAAAAAAATATATTTTAAACTATGATGTGCAATTAACTTTTAAAAATTACCTTTTTGAAATATCTCGCTTTGGAATATTGAATTATAATAATATTTTAGGAAACAAATATCTCTAAAAAGTATTTTGTAATTTTAAAACAAGTTTCACAATTGCAACACTTATAATGCCTTGAATCTAATGGATAATGAGAATTCATATCTAGTCAAATTAGATTAAAAAATAGAACTCCGTAAAATAATCTTCTGTATTTCTTTAAAGTTATAATAAATATGCAATTAAGAACTCTGTAAAATCATAATAATCTGTATATATTATTATAACTTTACGTGGTATGACATAATTGTCACAATTTTCGTAGTTATAAAATATCATGTACGCAAATATGTAATAAATTAATTAACAAAAAATTACCATATTTCAAATTACTAAGCATTTTCTACGATCTACACGGAACAATTAATGAATGCTGCGGTTGAAGGGTCACGTGTTCCATGCATATTTTGAGCAAAATAAAATTTTGTACAGGAAAGCGATAAATGTATCTACTACATATGTAGAGGAATAAAAAGTATTTTTGTCAGGCAATGTAAAATGATGTGCAAGTATTAATGGTTAGGTATGTATGGACATCAAGCATAAATTTTATGCTGGCATGTTGAAAAAAGGAGACGAGGAAAGAGAAATTAAATATTCGAAGGATATATTTAATTAGACAGCAAGATACTTTAAAAATAAAATAACACAGAGAAGCGGATTTAACAATTTTGATCCTGGCGCGTTATTTAAAAAAATTAGGAAAGTCCATTTGGATGATACGGTTGTTTTTTTATAAATGAACAGTGAGCAACTAAAGAAAGAGTTATATTTTGTACTAGCTGAGTCAGCGATTTTGTTCGCGCGCACTCCAGGCTCTAGTGCTGTACTTCACTAAATATTTTGCCCAACTTAATGGTCAGGCTACAGAATATGTGGAAGTGTGCGTGTAAAGTATGTGTGCAATTTGCGTTGTAACGTATAAAACATGTCACACCGGCTGCGTATCCCCCTCCCTCCCAATCCCCCTCCCTCTTCATTTCCGCTTTCTCTCACTCTATTTTTCTCTCCCTCTCTCACACACTATCTCCTATTTCTCCAGGAAGAGGGAGTACTCTTCCTCTCTCCGTCTTTTGTTTTCCATAGCTGTGACAGCGACTTCGTTCGCGTGGAATTCGGAGTAAGAACAGTTTTTAAAAATTTATAGTATTTCTGTTTTTTTTTCTTTTTTCTCACGGAAATGTATGAGCATAAGTTTACTAAAACACTAAAAAATGGCGCTGGCAGTCAAATAGTTCCCCACCGGTTTTGATATTAGCGTGCACAATAAAAGTAAAGTAAAAACTGATCAATTTTTTTTATTTGTAAGCCAAACCAATATATTAGCCAAAGCTTAATTAAATACATCAATGAAAACCTATCCAAACTGATTCGAACTTTCCTGACATTATGTGAACAATAAAGGAGCATGCAGACAAACAAATAGAAAACATTTTAAAACCTCTTAATTTAGGTTTAGAAGCAAAACAACTGGTGTGAAAAATAATGTACATCTTCCTGCAGGGTGTAATCCTTCGAAAATAAAGCGATTTTTTTTATATTAGTACATTTGTTGTTTCGATGATAATATCTTATTATATTCGAGTGTATATGTATGTGTATGAGGTGATTCTGCGAATGAATATTCTATTAATTCTTTGGCATGTTTGGATACAAGTTTATTGTGAATTCTGTATTAACACATTTCAATAAATCTTAATTTAAAAAAGTCGTTAAGAATAAACAAACTTAAATACTTACAGTTCCATTAATATTTGTTAAATTAATATTGTAATAATTTGAAAGACGTCGTTAAGGAAACGAAATATATATCAAACGATTTCAAACGAAGCGTTTTTTGTAAGACTTTATTTTATCGATTAATATAGAATGAGGATTGTTTAACAGTGCCAAGTTTGTATATCTACACAATAAAACGTTCTTGTACGGAAAGCCATACACCACAATTTTCCCCATTGGCATATAGAGCTCAAACCTCATTGTACCCATTATTATTAAATGCGGGCCATTTCCGACCTTGATATAGCGTATTCTGCTACGTTACTTCAGGCTTGTTAACTTGAAGTCATTAAATATACACAACAATGTGGCTTTCTTGATAGTCGCAAGTCAAGACTGCTTACATTCACTCTAGTTTGTGTTAACAATGTGCTTTTAACCACATCGATCGATTCATTATAGTTTGTAGTTTAGTAGAAACTTGATTAATGAAGAACGTAAAGTTATTTATGATGCTATTGAGTAAATAATATAAATGAAAAGAATAAATATTTTCAATTTGACAAGAAAATGCATTAATAAACGAAAGGAAATATTTTACACATTATTTGAAAAAAAAAAGAAATTATTTTTCCTTTTTAACACTCTCATCGGTTCCCCTGACGTGTAATTATGTTACTTATTATTTCACGTACATACACAAACACACACATACACACAAATACATATGTATATATGTATTGTGTGTGTGTCTGTGCATATATATATATATATATATATATATATATATATATATATATATATATATATCTGCATATATATATACATGTGCATCTCACATGAACCGGAACACATGTTGAATGTTGTAATAATTTTTATTTGAAAGTAATGCGGAAACGACTTGTTACTAGACTACAATGTTTTTTTTATTATTCCGTAATGGAGCTAACCTATATTTTTTCCGAATAGTGTTCACAGAGTAAAAATTGGTTACCAAGAATCATGCGAGTTGTTTTTATACAAAAAGTATTCAAAAGAAGAGTAATGAAAACTTTAAAAATATAAATATTTTACTTTTTAATAAAAAAATTATTGCAACTGCACAATTTTACAGTCTATGCCTCAAAACACAAGAAAAATATGATGGGTACTAAAGCTGGTATACGGATAGTTTTGATATTCTCCCGTATATTTCCATCGTCTAAAGCGCTTAGCGCTTCATACACAAGCATGACTTTCGCCTTGTTTCGGTTTACCGAGAGGTAAAATTCCTCATTAACGGCCTCAAACCGCTTCAATAAATCTAGAAATATATTGCCGTCAACGCACTAAAAGTAAAATAAATTATGTCCCACTGTGATCCCACTTTCCCATTATTGTTAGATTGGGAAAGTGGGATCAGCGTGAAGCTTCTTTTTCAAGCATTTACTGTAGATATCAAACAATTGGAGGTAGGTTACGTACTTGGCGTTTTCACTTGTCAAATTTCAATACTTTCGATAACCCTCGGTTCACATTTACTGCATCCATGCTATTGGAAATATTGTCTGGTATATACTTCTACCAGTGTTTTTATTCCATTCCAGAGTTTGTAAGTTTTTGGAATTCAATATTTTTATTATTTTGTATATATTATTTTCAATAACCTGATGGGTTATAAAAGCAAAGTAACTTTTTACATTAGAGATTTCCGTGCAAGTGTATCTTGGAGCACCGTGTTTTTTTTTATTACATTACAAGTTTGACTGCTATCTTGTTTAGATGTTGTAATAAGGTACATTAAATTTGGTATTTTAAACATCATTTGAATATTTTAAACGCCTTCATTCGCAAATCAGTTTTGAATATTATGAATGATGGAAAACTTATTTTATTTTAGTTTTCAAAATTTTCACATATTTTAATCCCTACCAGATTCTACTAAATTGCCAATAACTTTAGCATTATTCCTATTTTCCATATTGAAAGTTAACTTATAATAACTAATGATAATTTTTATCTCTCTATAATACTGAGCTTCTTAAAAAGTTAAATACGATAAGCATTTTAACGTGATTAGAGGTAATACACAAAAGATATAGCGGAAGATTGAAGCAAACGTAATAATTATGTTATTTTGCACAAGTGAATGGGAAATAAGAATAGGATATAGGTAGCGATTTCATTTTTAAAAAAATATTTTTGCAAATATTAGGGTGCCCATTATTTAATCAATAAAACCTCATATCGCGTAAAGACTATAAAGATGATATAATTTGTATTATAAACCTTTAAATTTTACAACAAACAAATCGTTTCGAACATCGAATAACGAGGAATGAATAGCAGAATTTACGGTAATAAAGTATAAAATAAAAAAATTAAAAACACGTACATAACTTGTATAGCCCAGGAAGTATTTAAAACCATAACATATGATTATGCTTTCAAATATTTAGTCTTTCTGGAACAGCATAATCTCAAAAAGCATAATTACATAAATTTAAAAAGTACACACTGATCAGAATCATTTACAAATCTCAAAGTACTCAGCAATATATTTTTATGCAATATTTGAATAAAAATTGGTATACTCGAATTTTTAAGTAATTGTGGTAAGTTTTAAATCTAATAAACTCATATTTATAATATTAAATATATATCTGTTATAAGATTTCCATTACCGTCATGCTCATAAGTAGATACACATCCTACCTATAAAAGTAACTGTAGGTTAAAGTTTAATCTTGATTTTTTTACTGCCAATATTATTAAAGTTGTAAGAACGTTACTATTGCCGAAATAATTTAAGTGTATCCTTTAAACACCCTACTACTCGCAATGACCCGTAATTACACAATACACGTTCAAAATAAAACACTTTTAGACATGCGAAAACTGTTATAAATAAAACAAAATTTTAGTCGGAAATTAAATTGAGAACGTTCGTGTAATGAAACTTTACACAGTTTCGACGTAGGTTCGTTACAGAATGAGTTTGTGGCACGTGAACTGGTATTTGCGACGACCTGCTACGCGAGCTTTGTAAACTTCATGAGGACTTAAATTTGATTAATTTAATTTCGTTTTTCTTTAAACGTAGCTGTTCAATATAATACGTTCTTTCATTTAACCTAAATAAACATACGGTATATACGTATTTACATATAGCTTATATTGGCATATCTGGTGAAGAAAATGGAGCTAGTTAAAAATATATTAATTATTAAACGGCTGAAAAGACGCATATATATATATATATATATATATATATATGTATATATATGTATGTATATATATATATATATAGATATATATGTATATATATATATATATATATATATATATATATATATATATATATATATATATATATATATGTATATATATTTATGCGTCTTTCACTCATTTAATGACTAATACAATTTTAACTATGAGCTTCATTGCAATATGCTTTCCTGTAGTTCGATTTTTCAAATACTTGTTATATTTTTCCTAGCATTTCCCCCCTTAGGGCTCAGGCGCTAATTACCGAATTTACGCAGAAGGACCGAAATGAAAATTGAAAATCGCGATAAGTGGGCCAGACTTTAATTATCAACTAATTGTAGAAATTACTTCAATCAGAGCTATTCACATCCATACATTTCCAAAAACGTTATGAAATTTGCTAAAAAAAGAAGTATTTTATTCATTTCTCAATATATAAAAAAATATAAAAAAATGGTCAAATTTTTAATAACCAACTTCAGCACGATTTTCATTTATTTGAAAATATTTCATGAATTATGGCAACTATTTTTTTTGTAGAAAACACAAATCAATTTTCACAGGAATAAGAAGTTATGTACAAATACTCGAAAAAAATATAAAAAAGTGATGTGCCGAATCGATATGTTTTGGATGCGTACCAAAAGATATCGCAACAACCAAACTAATTTTTTTTATTTCGCAACTTTTTATTGAATATGTTATGAAATTTTAAAAATATTCATATAGTTTTCATGAAAATAAAATGATAAATTATTTAAGAAAATGCGTGAAACTTTTCCTTTTCGTATTACTCTCTGAAATCTAGTACTCTCCATTCGCGTTGTATACTTCCGTTTATATTTACATAATCTCCGAAATACACACACACAAACACATGCACGTACACACTCACAGAGATACGCACATAGACGTACACACGCAGACGTACACACGCAGACGTACACACGCAGACATACACATATATACACATACACATACACATACACACATACACACACACACACAAACACACACACACATGCAGATACACAAGAACACACAAACACACACGCACGCGTACATACATACACATACACAAACACGCACACACGCACACACACACCCGCAGCTATACAAGACACACACACGCACACACACACACAAGCACACGCAAATACACCGACACACACAAAGAAACACACATAGCATGCACACACACACACACATGCACGTATGCATGCACGCACGCACAAATGTACGCATGCCCGCACGCAAGACCGTGCGCGTGCACTCCCACCCACACAGGTTGAGGTGATACTGTTATCGGGCGCGTCTCCACCTGCGGATAAGAGAATGCATGCTGCTTAAATGAGCAGAGGGTAGGAGTGAAATAAAACTACCGTGACGAGGACCATGTGGCGTCGGGGATACGGCGTCGCAAGCGGTTCCCCTGGGGCACTAGGTCCCACCACAGGTGTATGTAGTAGTTTTAGTCTAGCAACCGGAGCTCTGCTTATGTAGATCGATATTTCCCTAGGTACTCATGGGAACGATATGGAGAAACTAATATACAAAAACAAAATATGATAGTAAAAGGGTTAACAACGGGCAACAAGCAAAATAATCAGCTTAGATGCAAGTTCTGATATGAAGAGGACAAAAGCATGCTATCATCCCGAGCAGCTTATCACCAAGCTGAAAAAATTCGTGGACCCAAAAGCAAACGTCCAAAGAAAGATAAAGACCAACGCCTTTAGGAGGTTGAAATCATTGGAGCACGACAGGCGAAGCTAGTAGCAGCATCACTCCAGTGTGGTGTCAAAGGATGCTAACACATCACCGCTATCTTATGCTTAGGCAATCGCCGAGATGGAAATGGAGGTAGTCACTGGGGGTGATGAGGACAGTGATTCAACTTCTGACCAACGTGGCAGCCAAAGGACCAAGAGGAAGCAGTGGACGTCACCGGAGACGACAAATAGCCAAGCAAAGAGGAATAGGGAAGGGGAACTGTCCCTACCCAGAATGGAGGAAAAACTGGGCCCCGTAAACAAGGAGGAAGGTTGACCAACTTAACCTGACAAGAAGGTAATACAGCACACTTACAAAATTAAGATAACGGATTGGTAGCTGGTTCAATCAAAAAAGTATAAGAAAAAGCAGCGCATAGAACAACTTCTGAAGCAGGTTTTGCAGCAGCCTAAGACGAAGAGGTCACAAATGTCAGCGACTAAACCAAATGCACTAATCATCCCACAAAAGGTAAGGTCGAAGTGTGCGAAGATTCTTACATGACTCAAAAAGACGTCCCTTATGACCAGGCCTGCTCCACAGTTTACAAGATCTGCAAGACAGTTGCTAAAGATCTTCTGATTGTACTCACTAGGCAGAATACCGATAGAGGGTAATGGCTACAAAAAACTATATATTATACTATAGCAGACCTCCTCAAAAATGACGCCAACGTAATGGAATAAAAATAAAGGGAATGTAGATTATTTTAAATGTTATAGAACAGTAAAGAGATACTTACTTTGCCCCAGTTGACGATATTCTCCCAATTTTAACAGTTTTAACACATTTCTAAATTATTTGAAGACTACTTTTAATCATGATGTACAAAGGTGTTTATAGTGGAATAAAGTTGGTAAAGATCTCTGATATAGGCAGATTTTGGTTTTGAACTTGTTATGATATTAAAGAAGTTTTATTTCCTGCTGAAGGCTTGCCGACTAATCGTTTAACTAGTATTGCCTTTTATGGTATTGGTTGAGTATTTAACTTATAATGTTTGCAGATGCAGATAAAAAAAAGGTTACATTAAATATTAATTAACACCAAAAATTATTCTAATAGCTAAATTTTAGATTCAATGACCAATCGAACTAACAAGAAAAAAATCTGAAGCTTAATTACATAAAAATACGAAATTTAATGACGTGAAATGAACTCCTCAATATTTCGCTATTAAATATGTCGATGTTGTCAGGTTAGGACAACTAAGTCATTGCAAGATAAAGATTTGAGAATAGATAGCAAAGAATCGTTGCTAATAGCCCACCTGAAGATGTTGTAATACAACAAAACCTAGATCGTGGTAAAGAACTTAAAGAAAGTAAAAATAATATTACATCACGTAGTTTCATTTAATCGTGAATATTGAATTTCTACAAAACTAACGCCAAATATATTCAATAGATTGCTTTTTAATTAGGTGCTAAAAATAAACGGTGTTGAATATAATATATATATATATATATATATATATATATATATTATATATTGAATATAATTGAATATATATATATATATATATATATAATATATATTGAATATTATATATATATATATATATATATATATATATATATATATAATATTCAACACCGTTTATTTTTAGCACCTAATTAAAAAGCAATCTATTGAATATATTTGGCGTTAGTTTTGTAGAAATTCAATATTCACGATTAAATGAAACTACGTGATGTAATATTATTTTTACTTTCTTTAAGTTCTTTACCACGATCTAGGTTTTGTTGTATTACAACATCTTCAGGTGGGCTATTAGCAACGATTCTTTGCTATCTATTCTCAAACCTTTATCTTGCAATGACTTAGTTGTCCTAACCTGACAACATCGACATATTTAATAGCGAAATATTGAGGAGTTCATTTCACGTCATTAAATTTCGTATTTTTATGTAATTAAGCTTCAGATTTTTTTCTTGTTAGGTTGATTGGTCATTGAATCTAAAATTTAGCTATTAGAATAATTTTTGGTGTTAATTAATATTTAATGTAACCTTTTTTTTATCTGCATCTGCAAACATTATAAGTCAAATACTCAACCAATACCATAAAAGGCAATACTAGTTAAACGATTAGTCGGCAAGCCTTCAGCAGGAAATAAAACTTCTTTAATATCATAACAAGTTCAAAACCAAAATCTGCCTATATCAGAGATCTTTACCAACTTTATTCCACTATAAACACCTTTGTACATCATGATTAAAAGTAGTCTTCAAATAATTTAGAAATGTGTTAAAACTGTTAAAATTGGGAGAATATCGTCAACTGGGGCAAAGTAAGTATATCTTTACTGTTCTATAACATTTAAAATAATCTACATTCCCTTTATTTTTATTCCATTACGTTGGCGTCATTTTTGAGGAGGTCTGCTATAGTATAATATATAGTTTTTTGTAGCCATTACCCTCTATCGGTATTCTGCCTAGTGAGTACAATCAGAAGATCTTTAGCAACTGTCTTGCAGATCTTGTAAATTGTGGAGCAGGCCTGGTCATAAGGGACGTCTTTTTGAGTCATGTAAGAATCTTCGCACACTTCGACCTTACCTTTTGTGGGATGATTAGTGCATTTGGTTTAGTCGCTGACATTTGTGACCTCTTCGTCTTAGGCTGCTGCAAAACCTGCTTCAGAAGTTGTTCTATGCGCTGCTTTTTCTTGTACTTTTTTGATTGAACCAGCTACCAATCCGTTATCTTAATTTTGTAAGTGTGCTGTATTACCTTCTTGCCAGGTTAAGTTGGTCAACCTTCCTCCTTGTTTACGGGGCCCAGTTTTTCCTCCATTCTGGGTAGGGACAGTTCCCCTTCCCTATTCCTCTTTGCTTGGCTATTTGTCGTCTCCGGTGACGTCCACTGCTTCCTCTTGGTCCTTTGGCTGCCACGTTGGTCAGAAGTTGAATCACTGTCCTCATCACCCCCAGTGACTACCTCCATTTCCATCTCGGCGATTGCCTAAGCATAAGATAGCGGTGATGTGTTAGCATCCTTTGACACCACACTGGAGTGATGCTGCTACTAGCTTCGCCTGTCGTGCTCCAATGATTTCAACCTCCTAAAGGCGTTGGTCTTTATCTTTCTTTGGACGTTTGCTTTTGGGTCCACGAATTTTTTCAGCTTGGTGATAAGCTGCTCGGGATGATAGCATGCTTTTGTCCTCTTCATATCAGAACTTGCATCTAAGCTGATTATTTTGCTTGTTGCCCGTTGTTAACCCTTTTACTATCATATTTTGTTTTTGTATATTAGTTTCTCCATATCGTTCCCATGAGTACCTAGGGAAATATCGATCTACATAAGCAGAGCTCCGGTTGCTAGACTAAAACTACTACATACACCTGTGGTGGGACCTAGTGCCCCAGGGGAACCGCTTGCGACGCCGTATCCCCGACGCCACATGGTCCTCGTCACGGTAGTTTTATTTCACTCCTACCCTCTGCTCATTTAAGCAGCATGCATTCTCTTATCCGCAGGTGGAGACGCGCCCGATAACAGTATCACCTCAACCTGTGTGGGTGGGAGTGCACGCGCACGGTCTTGCGTGCGGGCATGCGTACATTTGTGCGTGCGTGCATGCATACGTGCATGTGTGTGTGTGTGTGCATGCTATGTGTGTTTCTTTGTGTGTGTCGGTGTATTTGAGTGTGCTTGTGTGTGTGTGTGCGTGTGTGTGTCTTGTATAGCTGCGGGTGTGTGTGTGCGTGTGTGCGTGTTTGTGTATGTGTATGTATGTACGCGTGCGTGTGTGTTTGTGTGTTCTTGTGTATCTGCATGTGTGTATGTGTTTGTGTGTGTGTGTGTATGTGTGTATGTGTATGTGTATGTGTATATATGTGTATGTCTGCGTGTGTATGTCTGCGTGTGTACGTCTGCGTGTGTACGTCTGCGTGTGTACGTCTATGTGCGTATCTCTGTGAGTGTGTACGTGCATGTTTTTGTGTGTGTGTATTTCGGAGATTATGTAAATATAAACGGAAGTATACAATGCGAATGGAGAGTACTAGATTTCAGAGAGTAATACGAGAAGGAAAAGTTTCACGCATTTTCTTAAATAATTTATCATTTTATTTTCATGAAAACTATATGAATATTTCTAAAATTTCATAACATATTCAATAAAAAGTTGCGAAATAAAAAAAATTATATATATATATATATATATATTTATATATATATGTATATATATTATATATATATATATATATATATATATATATATATATATATATGTACATATATATATTTATATATGTATATATATATATATATATATATATATATATATATATATATGTGTGTGTGTGAATATATAACCCTGGTGTAATTTAAAATTTATTCGTTTTGTCCCCCTTACGTAAAAATAGGTCTTAAAAAAATGTTTCATTTTTAACATGCATATTTAATGAAAATAAATGTTATTACACGGATCCCATCGCGCGAAGTATCTTTGAAAATATCTCTCAAATTAAAATGACACTTTACCATTTTCTGGGTCTCGTACCACAAAAGCAAAAATAGAATATTTATAGGATCACTCACATATATATCCATTTGTCGATCATTGTCGTTTTTTTCCTAAAAAGCTCTTGACATAGAACCTTGAAATATTGGCATGTTAAAAAAAACATATTTACTCACGTTTGATAAAATTAGAAATAAATTATTTGAAAGTTTTAGGACGGAGAGCGGGCAAATCAAATATAATTTTTTTAATTTCGCAATTAAATTGGAGTCTTTTTTAAAAGAATTATATGCAAAATCCACCAATTTTTTTTTAAAAAGTAAATGTCATTATTTTAATTAAAATAACTTTTATGAATTTAAATAAATTTGTATTTTAAATAAATTACGTATTATATCCCAAGAGGGATTTCAAAATAATATATAAAAAAAGAAAATTCCACAAATTATTCAACTTAAAGTTACGAAAAAATGATGGGTTATAGAAATTCGTGGAAAGATTTTAAGAAAACCACATCAGTTTTTCTAGAAGTTATAATTTTTCTTAAATATGCACCACGCTTACGAAGCTAGCCAATATATAAAATGTTAGCCAATATATTTAGAGTTTTCTATATTCTCAGCCGATTTTTTTAGATATCATGCGATGACATTTGGCATACATTACCAACCTACATGATATCAACCTACCTGTTTTGGACTAACTAATTTTAAATATTCATATTACAATTAGAAAGGGAGTAACCCCTTGAGTTTAAAATATGAGAAATATAAAAATATTGTTTTCATCCTCAAACGAGTTTAAAGTCACATTTTTTTTCTTTTAGTAAACAATGACATCAATACATTCGTGTGAAAATTGAATATAAATATTATTGATTCATGCTTGAATCATTTATAAACCTAAACCTACGTGGAGCCCTCGTAGCGTCACTTCTATACGTATATAAAACGTTATTATTATTATATGTTATTAGAAACTCTCTTCCATACATTTCAGAACTCATGGCTTGGCCTCTAATTTGACGTCGCTTGTTTTATTAGTAAAAAATGATATCAATTGTTAAACTGATTTATTGTTTGAACTTTTATATAATGAAATATGTATGGAACGGCCGCAGTGTGAGTTCTACTCACACTTAAAAAGTTAGTGACTATTATATGTCATTAGAAATTCTCCTCGATACACTTAGAAAACTAAGCTTTGATCTAGAGTTTAACTTTGCTTGTTTTATGTTTTTTTTAGTAAAAATGATATCAAAATATATAATGAATCAACAAAAATATTTATTCATTCATTGTTTGAATTGTTTATGTACCTAAGTATGTATGGAATCGTGCGTGAATTCTACCCATACTTAAAAGTTTGTTGTTATTATAGCTTATTGGAAACTCTCCTCGACACATTTAAAAATTGAAGCCCTAGCTCTTTTCTTTTGTTTTTAAATGTAACACTAAAAGAACATAAATTTAACAGAATTAATGCAATGTAAATAGGGATACTATTAACATGTAATCACCCAATCATATATGCAGAGGCCGCATTTCCTTTTCATACGGTTAGAGTTAATTAACTTCCCGCAGTATGTGTATGTATGTACACACCTATAAAAAAGAATGTACAAAAATACACTTTAAACAATTTCGATCTTCTTTATTACAAATGACGTAAATTAAACAATATTTATTTCAATAAAATTTAAGCTTTTGTCCGCGGCTTCGCTTACTAACTTTTTTTGCACCAAGTTTTTCTAAAGGAATAATATTAGATTTTAAGATTTTCATCTCAAAGTACCCTTTATCAAAATAAAGATAAGTTTGGATAATCAAAGTAGTTTGCACGGGATAAAAGTATTTTATGTCTTTTTTTAAACTTAAAACTTAACACCATATTTGCAGTCACTGTCACCTCAATCACTTTTTAATTTTTCTACGTGTTGACATTTTAGATTTTTGTACAATCTGTGCACCTCTTCTACACAACCAACAGTTTTACACTAACGCTCGTTAAGTATGAACTCGCCCGCGCTCTATTTGGTAAGAACATTTCCATCAGAAGTTTCTGTGAACATAGCTACTCGTATGTAATCATGTGGTTTTACTTTAAAATTTAGAACGAATTACATTGTTTATGTTATTTGTAAGTAATGGACATAAACTATCGAAAAATACAAATATTGTAAGGAAACGGATAAAGAGATAGGGATGAGGTATGGAATGATATAATAAAGAAACGTTTAACAAAATATTTAAGTCGATAACGTACTTGAAAAGGACTGTTAATCAGATCTTGAAAGGTATTTTGTCGATCAATGAGTATTTGAAGAAAGCGGGGATCAGATTCTATTGCGTAATCAGCACTTTATATTTTCCAAGCCACGTTCCTCTTCTGAATATGACGATTTACTCACGCAATTGTAGGTCAAATGGAGAAAGAAAATAACATAATGTTCTCAGATCATAACGCAAGTCTTCTACCATTATTCGGGAATTCTAAAGTTTATTTTAAGATTGATGAGTTGCTAGAAATACTAGTGCTGCATATCAAGGAAAAAATAAGAAAAGTAAAACAAAACGTGTATAAGAAACAAACTTCTGTTCACGATGCGGATGTTATTGAACTAAAAGAATTTATACAGTTTTTTTTATAAGCCTTAAAAAATCGTGAATATGTTATTACTATATTTAATGTTATCATGATGATGGTACTGACCTCGAAATATACCGTGGTGTCATGTGTAAGAATATATTAAAATTTTTTTTTGCATGCCTTTGTTTTGATGATACCAAAATAAGACAACAGCGGTATAACGTTGATATTTAGAAAAATAATTTTTAAAATGTTCGTAAAAAACAAACTTTGCCTTTTTCTTTCAAATGGTTAAACTCAAAAAGAGGAAATAAACGGCATAACTTACTAGGATACTATGGCGATTATTATAAACCTCAAATATTTGAGAATTTCATTCATGTGAAAAAGATACTAGGCAATATATTTATCTGGAAAATAATATTACTTTCTCAGATCTTTAACTCTTTCACAAGAAGTTTTCAAGAAATTTGCTAAATTAAAATCTGTTCTTCTGAGGTCAAAATGCTAATATATTTTCAAGGCAGGTGCAATTTCAAAATATTTTTGCCAAACAGTATAACCAAATATGGTGTAAAGATTGTGTTCAAACAATATTATTTGCTTATTGAATTTGTTTATGAAAAGATTCAGTTGAACAAAGTTAACCTGCAAATCAAAAGCGAACTAAAAAATCCATTCAGGTACTATCGCTCTTCATCTCGTCCACAGACGGATCCAACAAAAATGTAGCGGCTGATAGCTAATTTTGTTCGGTAAAACTTATCAGTGCACGTAAATAGTTCAGTAATTTTTTATGTGATACTGAAATAAACGAAGAGATAAATAGAAGATAGACAGAAAATATTGGTAAAATAAATATGTTGAGCTCAAAGAAATCTAAATAGCACATTCCAATACTTTTATACGTCTTTTATGAACAGATATATCGCTATTATAGTTTTACAATAATATAGATTTGGTAATTTTTCAAAGGTTATTTAAATGAATGAACTTTGGTGACACATTGAAAAAATATTAACTTAGATTACAAACGTTTGGAAAACATGGGGTTCTGATAGTATTTCTGAAACGAGTGAAACATTACACCTGCTAAGTTTAGAAAACTTATATAAACTGGCACATTAAGAATGGGTTTTCTCTCTATAATGGGTTAACTAAATTTTGGAATTTGTGTCAATTCTTGTCTATTTTTTGGAAAAAATAAATAAAATAGACCTTTTATGTGATTAAGTTACATAATTAATACCTCACAGAGTAATACCTATCTGGTCTTCCCCTTTCGCAGAATTCATAAAAATTTCATTCGGTACTTTTAAATGTGATATACATATATGTACAATATCTTTCATTGTATATCAAATCGTCTAATGTGCTGAAACTGTACTTCATTTATTTATTGCCTGGAATGTTTATATTTTTTCATAAAATTAAGCTGGCTTGTCATAGGATATCGTTTCGTATTGAATGACGTTTTTAGTTTAATTAGGAGTTACGTTCAAGGCCATTTTTCTTTTTTTTAAACATAACAAAAATTAAATTTTATTAATAATGGGGTTGAATCCTTCATAAAAGTGTTTAATACAATTAAGCAAGTCATGTTAATATGATTAATATTTTCGAAGTCCAATTACTACTACTTGCTAAATAATTCGACTTACTGGATTTATAAGCCCTTAATTGGATTTATTGGTAACAATATAAAAAATAAACCTTTCATCAAAAATTATTTTTTCTTGTAGAGAAACTGGAAGCAAATTTCTACTCCGTTACGTATATAAAAGTTGTATTAAAAAAGAACTCGTTTTCTTACTATGCGAGGAATAAGAAGAGTAAGTGAATTAATTTTTTAAAGAGTCTGTTCTTCCGATGCGAATTATTTCCAGTAGAAAATTTCTGTGATTTAACAGTGGAAACTCTATTTGATAAGCTTTCTCAAATTTCACGTTTCATATTTTGCTTTGTGGCAATGTGTTGTTAGTAAAAAAAAACGAATTAAGTTCTATAATTCTTCTAAAATATTTGAGTTTGTTCAGCCACCGAGTTATCAGGCTCCAAAGTATTTATGACAGAGGATCACAATTTAGACGACTTCAAATTTTACCGCTCCGTTTGACGGTGATTTAAAATTTAGTTAGCGTTTTGACTGAAAGTTAAAAAAGGCTAAAAGTCCTATTTTTCAGCTTAGTAATAATAATTAGAAGCCATTATCGGTTAAATAAATATTATGAATCATTACAAATGATCTCATTAATTATTGCAAAGAGGCGGCGTCAATCCACCATCATATTTTATATGTTAATAAATATCAATTATCTTGTTTTAATTTTTTGAAATTACAAAATATTAATTATCATTACGACCCTTAAGTTCTTTAGGAAATATTAGTGTTAAGTAGACTGACAGTAAGTAACAAGTATTAATCACCTGAGGTAATATTATCCATGATATATTGTAGGGCACTGCTAAATATAGCAAAATAAAGTCTTGGCAGACTAAATGTTTAGGTTTCGGAAAAATTAATATTTCTAATACATATTTCATGATGTTTTAGTAACAAAGAGTTCCAACAGTCAATGGGCCAAACATATTTTTAGTGTGAAAACATTGCACCTATGTGCCGTGGCTGTATTTAACAAAAGTCACGAGTGGAAAAACAAACCAAAGCGCACAAAACGTGCACACGTCAGAAAATTGTACAATTAAAAAATAAGATACTGCGCATATTTTTCGTATTACCTATTATATTTTATTGCATACTGCTTTCATTTATATCCGCAGGTTTTAGGGTTCGTACCTAAAAAGGGAGAAGAAAAATGAATCCCTGCGAGAACATTCACGTGTTCGTTCATCTGACTGCCCATTGCAGTCATTTTTTTCAAAATAATTTGCCGCAGAGACCTGAAAATTAGCATAGTCATGAAGCTTATTGACTTTCATGCATCGCAATATATTAATATGGACATTTAAGTTAAACAATGCAGCGTCCAAATAACTATTTTTCAAAATGTTCGCTAGAACGTATCTTGTCTCCCTCTTGCAATCGGTTTAACTCAAAAACAGGAAATAAATAGCATAACTTACTGAAACTTATGGTGATTATTCTAAACCTCCAATGTTTGAGATTTTCAAGCATGTGAAAAATACATTAGGCAATATATTTTTATGGAGAACAATAATATTTATATTTGTAAATAGTTTGATCAAAGTAATATGTGCTCTTAAATGGTCATATTCAAGTATATACGGAACAATCGTAGTGGAAGTTCTACTTATATTAAGCAACTTAATTATTAAAGGTTATCTCATTATCAGATACCTCACAGGTAAAAATACAACAATTAATTGTCATATTCATAGCGAGGAGCGGATACAAGTTATTCCTTATTGAATCGCGGATGTTTTTTCTACACAAAGTAATATAGTTAGTTACATCTAAGCTCCCGTAGTTCACAACCTTCATCATCAGATCACGAAATAATTGTGTTAACGTATATTAAGTAATAAATATATTTATACTGGCGGTTAGCAAATAACGACAAAATTATAAAAAAAAAATTAATATCGACCTAACAACACTATCAGAGTGGAATCATAATAAAACCCTCAAATCTTGCGTGGAACATCACATACCCCACATGAAATTGTGCATTTGCATCGTTTCGTTCTTAAATTTTGCAGCGTTTTCTTCTCGCTACCTTTGTATGCTTCCCGAATCAGTCACGAAAGGGACTCAATTGCATACGTTCGTGATAGAAGATTATGTTTGGTGTGAGCTAAACCGTACATATCTGCTTATGTAATTAAATGTTTGGTGAGCGTTTTATTGTTACATTTTTTGGAAATGGGAACTATGCGTTGAAATAACTAATGTGAATTTTGGTTTCATTGTTTTGTTCAAGATATAATCATGTTTCCATTGACCTGCCAGTAAATTTCGAAGGAGAAGTGGATAACCAAATCAGAAAGAGTAAACATACTGCAACGCAAAAGATAACTGGATCCATCAGAGGAGTAGTGATGCTGAATTTCATTAAATTATCTATCCGGATACTCTTCACAACTATTGCCAGAAGTAATAGTGGTAGGATAACTAATAATATCTAAGAAAGACCAAAATGCAAAATGGTTGAAACTAACATCAAAGGCTAGTATTGAAATCGAAGCCCCATTGTCATGATTGAATTCATTGGCTCCAGAGGAACTGCAAGAAACTACAATGCCAGCAACATTTTTCAATATAGAGATTAAATATACCTTATTATGAATTTTGATAATAATTAGCTCTCAACCTAGGTTACTAGGTTGATACAATTTGAAAAACAAGTATTATATACACTGATGTTATAACTTCAACTTAAAGTTTTTAGAATGACATAATATTGTATACATGTCTTAAAGAGAAATTAAAGTTTGTGTGCTGATATTAACATCGTTGGATGATAGTAACTTTATAGGTGGAAACCAAATATTTATTTCTATAATCCTAAAAAAAATGCTGTAGTTACGAAAAATGGGATGGGTGTTCAGAATAAAACAGGTTGTACAATAAGACGGATGATGAAATTTTTTCTATTTGTTTTATGTTAGTTTTTTTTTCAAGCATACGTCATGTATAACGCCAAAGTTAATTTCAACATAGTTAGGAGGTTTTTTTACTAAGCAACAGGATCCCGAATTGGTGAAGAGCTCATCAAATGGACAGTTTAAAAATACGCACATTGCGTTCCTGGTTATGAAAACGTCTGAAATGAAAATAGCAAACTAAAATTCCTATATCTAATGCTGCAGCTAGCCATCTAACATCTTTCTTGAAAGAAAAGATTTCACGTTTATCCAAAGTCGAAGAATAGGAAAATAAAGGGTGAATTTGCGAAATACCATGGATACGTGTTTAAAGACCAATTAGTGGCAACTTGTCAAATATCTAAGAACTAAGGCGTTGTTAACAAATTTTAAGTTAGTGTTTAATTTTCGCTAAAATACAAAACCTAATAAATTTAATAAATACAAAATAATTTTGCATGATTTGGATGTTCTTTACCCATTATGAGTCGGGGACGCTACATATCTAAAGCTCTATGTATTTTTAGAGAAAAGTAGTTAAGGATTAAAGTCAATAAAATTGAAAAATAGAAAATACTTATTCTATATAGGATAGACCAATGTTGAAAATTAAGAAAAAAAATCGACTGTAACAATTGAGCTGAAGCGGGAATTTTCAATATGTATTGGTAAAATTTTATCTGTTTGTAAACTTTCAACGTTACAAATAAAAGCGTATTTATACAAAATTCAAATTAATTATATTTTATGATATTAGGATATTGAAGGCAAGTGAGTATTTGTAATTTAGATTTATTATCTTCTTTCAAAACTATTTATTAAAGTCAAATTACGTATATATAAAGTTATAATAAAATGTAAGGAATAATAAATGACATAATAACGACTAGATATTAGTCGAATGACATAAGTCCTGAAACTTTTATAAGGAAAAAGCAAATGTATCTTTCACTTTTAAATCAGAAAGCCATTTTCCTATATTTTACCAATTGAAAACTTTTTTAACGAAGACACAAAACTACATTTTGAATGTCATCGGGACTTGATGGAAAACTAAGTATGGTTCAGTCGAACGACTACTGTTTGTATGACATCTTAAATTTGTGTATTTGCATATTGAAGCCTATTAAATATGAGCCAGTCATCATATCAGTATCAGCTTGTAAAATTGGGATATATTCGAAACCTTGAAGGAAAAAAAACCAAATGTACCGAGTCAAACATACAAGCACTTATATCATGAGTATACATTTTGACTAAATGAGTATTCCAATAACAAAATGTAGTCTGTTACATAATTCCATTTATATTTGGTACTAATCTCGAACACGTATAAAAATATTATCGAAACCTCGAGGTTACTCACATTGATTAATTGGATATTAAGTTAATTAATACGGTTCAGAATTCTACCATTTTTGTGGTTTGTTTCTAAACATTGAGAACCTACTCTTATCATTTGTCTTGTAATTTGCTTCTAATAGTTGATAAATTATGAACCGTGTGACTTGAGAATGAGAAATTTTTGTATAGCATCGGTAGCTGGTTTTCTTTGGCAGAATTGAAACTTACAAATATTTTTGAGTGTAACCTGCTAAACATATATATATTTATCAAAATGACAATTGAATCTAAATCTACAAGAAGTTTCTGAGATTTTTGCTTCTGAAACTGCATATTTATAATTATATGTGTTTCGATTTGAAGATTGAAGCCTTTACATTTCTATATCATAGAAAGATAGGAATTTTACGGACTTTAATATATCCTTCAAAATATTTATGGAAGATATTTTTTTGTATCAGGATATAATTTATTCCAAGGTTTGAAGACAAAATGTATTTTCTGACAGGGTTATGTCCGGAAGCATAAATAAGTTTCCGAACATAACTTTAATTAACACGAAAATCAAATGTTTAGAATAAATTAGCTTTTACACCATAATTCTGGGCTGTGAGCAGAAAAATATTTAAATCGCCCAATAAGATAATTGAAATTATTTTTTTTTAATATATTAAAACCAGGCCAAGGTATGTGAATTTGACAGTTTCAATTACTAATTCAATTACTTGAGACGTGGTTTGTCATCAGACAAATAATATTTTTTACTAAAGTAAAAAAATGTACCAAATGCATAAATTTTATTACTATAATTACGAAAATATCACAGTATTAATACGATAAATGAAAGTTAGCTAAGCCGGTTCGCCACACTAATCTAATATAATGTTATATTCACCACCACCAATGCACTGTTAAACAGTGGATATAACATTATATAAAATCAATAAGAAAAAATAATAGCCACAACATCAGGTTAACTTATAAATGTATTCGGTATCATTCTTTGACTTACCGTTGTTGTATCAAATAATAGAAATAAAATCGTTTATCAACGCTCTCTCTATGCGCTGACACACATCACATTACTAATTTAATATTCTGTTACTCTGAATCAAAGTACTCCTTGAAAATCGATTCGTCCGGTCAAGGACAAGTCATTAACATGACGGAAGTCGAGGCTTCTGTTATTATAAATGGCCGTGCTAATTGCGTTTGACTTCCGTGTATCAGATAACTTCGGGCAAGGTACCTAGGCGCAGCACATTAGTCGCTATTGAAGTGAGTACATAAAATACACTCCTAGACATATTCGAGTACTTGCTTTACCCATAATTTAATTTTTTTTTAACCCACATTTTTTTACAATTAAATGAAACTACGTGATGTAGTATTATTTCTACTATCTTTAATTTCTTTACCACGACCTAGGTTTCGTTGTGTTACATCTTCAGGTGGGATATTAGCAAAGATCTTTGCTAATATCCCACCTGAAGATGTTGTAACACAACGAAACCTAGGTCGTGGTAAAGAAATTAAAGATAGTAGAAATAATACTACATCACGTAGTTTCATTTAATTGTGAATAATGAATTTCTACAAAATTAACGCCAAATATTTATTATTTAATTAAATATTTATTATATAATAATTTATTTAATTCCACATTTTTTTAGTTAATCCTTAAAACTTAAAGATTTTGACAATGTCTCTAATAAAGTTTACGTGATGCAAAAACGACTATACATAAAATATTGTTTGCATTCAGAGCTTTCAAAAATATTTAAAATGTTTTTTTTTTTAATTTACGGATATTCCATTTACAGTATCGACGCTTGAAATTCATAATATTGTAAGTTTTGCATACTAATGTCAAGTGTCTTTCTATGTGAATATTCACATTAGAGCGTTTCTCACCAGAGGCTCTTTTTGGGAAATGTAAGATTCATTTTCGTTATAAATACATATACACACACACGCACACACACACACATATATATATATATATATATGTATATATATATATATATTTGAACCTAATTAATAAGCATTTAAACATTTTTGTCTGTTTCTGATCTACATTTAAATGGTCTGACCAACGTCAAATCTGTATTTTGTTTTAACGTAGACTTGTAAAGTGAAAATATGAATACTCCAAATTTTAATACTTGAGTATAAAAAAACGAAATATTCATAAGACTTCTTCAATTTTCCTTTGTATTTATTTATTAAAGCAACTTACGAAATAGATGCACCTCTTTGTTAAATTGCTTCAACCACTTACAAAATAGAATTATAAGCATTTATATTCAAGAGAAGAAAGTAAATTTCCCGCATATTATTCCCTTGTTCACCTGTGAAGACATAACTAATATTCTAAGTGAAACCGAAATTGATTTGCTTCTAAATTTTTTTGACGTTATGGTGCATTTAAAATGTATTGATCCGTGGAATACGAGTAGAATATACAATAGTAGGGTTGCGGACACCCTTAGAAACATATAAATCTTAAATAGTATATAATATTTGTGTTGAACTGTTTATAAATATAAATATTACCTTTAACGTACGCATATTATCTTTAACGTTTAACGTGTAATAATTTTTCGTAGTATATATTATTATAAATAATAAATATATAAATATTATCTTTAACGTTTAACATGTAAACAATTTTTCGTAATATATCTTTTAAAGGCGTAAGAATATTAAAACTTTTTTAAAAGTTAACGTCCACAATTTCGCTGACTGAAATGTTTTAAATTACATATTTCAGGATGATTAAAAATATATATGTATAAATAACTAACTTAAATTTTTAAGTACAATAATAAATTTTTTACAATGTTAATGAGGAACATAAAGGTATAAATGGTTTGAAAAACATAATTAAGAATTTAACAGACATTGTTTTATGCAATTTTTAATTACAATGACATTATTTCTAATAATCTAGATTAGATTTGCAATTGCTGAAGATTAAGTACGCATTATTTTAAATGTTATTTTAGAAATATTCCTTCTCTTGCTACCATATGCATGATTATTCCTTCATTGCTTCGGTGTTGAACAATAATACGTAAACAATTATGACAACTGAAATTAATTATATTTTAACATTATGAAATAATTATTGACACAGGTTTTTTATAATGTCATTTCTTTTGATGTTTTCAACATTGTTCTTTCTTTTTCTTATCAATGGGTATATCGTTAAATTGTACGTAATAACCATAATATTAACTAATATATGCCGCATAACATATGTGGCCTCTTTAAATTCTTGAAAAGATTGAGGTTTTTAGTAAAAGGTCCACACTTTAATTTAATATGTTCCATTTAACCCTATAAAATTTAACGTTATTCAGAATAATTTTTTCACCAGGAAAGTATTCTTTGTTCGTTTTTTTAAGATTTAGCTTACACTTGGATTTTCCATTTTATACGACATTCTTGTCTTAGTATAACTTATGGTATTGAGATGGACATAAGTACTCAATCAGATTTTTGGAATGTCTCAATAGTTAACAAAGATTACTAAAATAAAACAAGTTCAAAGCGTGCCGGATGCAGTTTTGAGGTAAAGTTTAAAAACAATATAAATGCACGAAAATAATTTTCAAATAGTTGTACACGTCAACAAAGCCCAGAAAAAAATTCAGGGTTAATTTGTAGATAGCTAACTTGTGCTAAGCTTTATCTGTATACTACAGCATGGAATAAGAAACCATACCCTTGGTAATGCTAATAACAAATTTATGATAAAAAATAACAATAATGTAAAAAAAATCTATATATGCAAACGGCATCTACGGTGTTGTCCTTTTAGTCCAGACAGTTGGGGGTTGAGGGTTAGTAGACATTAGAAACAGAGCTTAAAAATATATATAATATATATATATATATATATATATATATATATATATATATATATATATATTTATTTAAACTCAGTGCAAACCCTAACATTATATATGTCGTAAGTATACAATTTACGCAATCGTAAAATCTTAGACTAGGCATTCGATTGACAATGCTTCTACATAAAATTGTTTGCATTAATAAAGATTGCGACTACAATATGACCTTTATTGAAGTTAGAATCTCTGAATATAAACTTTGAGTCATCTTATTACGGTTTGCAATATAGCAAAAATCTCCATCAACGGAATATAACTGATACGCATATTACTTAAGTGAATCTTGATTACACTTTAATTTGATTATAATATTGTTTGTTATTAACATTTTGTGAGGAGAAGCCCAGGATAAAATAGCTTATCTGGCATATAATCCAAACCAGTTAAGTCCCTCGTGATATATCCATTATTCCGCGTTAATAATGTATTAACACGTGGATAGCATTATTACATAAGAACTTGTTAGAAAACTTGCATGATTACTAAGAGAGACGCCTTTTTGTCTTTTTAATTCACTTGTCATCACTATTTTCAAATCGTTAAGAGGTGAATATATTTTATTCTCTTTTTATTTAATTTGCTTATATAAAATAACTTCAATTTTATTAAAGCTGCAGTAACATTTTTTTTCAGGAACTTTCTTCTAAGCAACTGATGCAACAAATATCAGTTCGCTATTTCATTGAAAGTTTACGAACTTAAAATGGGTAATCATTTTCCGAATTAAGATCACCGCTCAAATAGACGATGTTCGTTATCGACGCTGTCGTCTAATTTTTTTAATTATTTCGTAATTTTTAAAAAATTTACACTGCTTTCGGTTCATGCTATTGAAACTTCCGCATTTTTAAATATTGTTCCTCTTTTTAAGCACATACCTTTACAGTGTGTGGTACTAAGATGTAGAATTCATTGGATCCTAATATTAGAAATTCACTGCCGATTTGTTTAAAAAATCATCTGAAAAAATAATACATTTCCTGGCATAACCCGAGCCCTGTTTCTTCTGTTCGTATCCTATATTCTTTCATGCCTCATCCTTTTCCTTTTTCGTGCAGAAATTTTAAATTTAGACCTTTTTATTATTAATTGCTATTTTTATCTGTTACACAATAAGAGTTTTGTCAAATTTAAAAATAAAATATTTTGACAATATATTTTGTAAAGGCAAGTATTTGACGTTGTATTGCAAATTTTCAAAAGAATCGCTACCTCTATGTTCATTCCTATGTACATAAAGTAATAATGATGGAACACGTTTCCAGCTACTAAATTAAGCTATCGATTTTAGTTCTCAAAAAAAACTGTTTTCGATAATTCCGAATTATTTCCTAAAAATTGTAGCTTTTGCATTGATCGTTTTTTTATCAATCCTGTCATTTCGGATTGCACACATAACATATTTTACGTAAAATATATGTTTGTAAACTCATAACATATTTTATGTTCGTAGTTCCAGTTAGTTTAAACAAATTATAATATAGTTAACGATTCAGCGTATCTTCATAATTCTCTTATAGAGTGATAGCAAAAATAATTTTATTTCCAATTTCCAGGCCTCTACATAAACTACCAGCTTTTACTTTCTAACGTTATTTATGTATGTAACATAAATAACGTTAGAAAGTAAATGTATGTAACGTTTATGTATGTAACGTTATTTATGTACGTTCTCTATTTTTAGGTTCTAGGAATATTGGAATATTTGATAGTTTTACATACTTTCTTTAAATCGATGAGAGTAAAAACTAAACATTTTTAAAGTTCTGTGCTTCAAAACCCCATAAAGTTGTATACTTAAAATTGTTGAGCTTCATTGAAATATCTACTTTATTACGCCGACAAAATATTAGATCTGAATTTTAATCATTACTTTTGTGGGAACTTTGTGTGTTTCTGTCATTACTCTTCAATATTTATAATTTATTTTATTATGCTTTATATTACATTTTTCAAAATATCTTGCAGGCGGACGAACGATCGCACATGATAAAATTACTAGAGTTCTTCTTTCACTAAATAGTAGTTTTACTAATATGAAGATATCGAATATATTAGTAGAATATAACACGCCCTCAATTTTTATTATGTTTATAGGATCTCAGAGATAATGGTATAAGAAATATTTTTTACACTTTTTGATATTTATGTCGAGAAATATGTCATACATGGAATTAATAAAATCATCCAATTTTAACATTCATTATTTGATTTAAAAAAAAACATGGGTGGTATATAAATATTATTAAAAATCGCAATTCAAGAACCAAATAACAGAAACCATTGTTATAAAGGTAATGCCTTTAATTAGCAAAATTATTGACTCTCGAATAATGGAATGTGATTTGATCAGTGCGCATAATGAAATATAAAGACTTCCGAGGTTAAATATCCAGTGAGTCTGAAAGGCTAAGCATTAATTTTATAGTAGCACGGGCTCATTCTGATTTCCTAATCATTTGTAGAAAACTAAAGAGCAAATTGAAGTTCGCTAGCAGCATCTCATTGGCAGCGATTGTTCGAATCGATTGCCTTAACTGCATAATTTTGAAATGGCTTTCCCTAAGTCGGCTTTAATTCGTATATTTTATATTTCTGTGATCGTGATTAAGTAATAGAAATATGGTTTTATTAGACTGTCACTATGTAACTAGTTTGTTGAAAACTTTCTTCACTGATGTAAATGTCGTCGCCGTGTTATGTTAGATTACAAGGCATACGGTCTTTTTTTTACAAGGCATACGGCCTTTGACGATGCGGCGCACCGTGGGGACCCGTGTTCCATTCCCGGACATTCGCCGAACGGGGCTGGACTGGTGTTATGGTTGGCTCTAAGAGATTGCTCTTGTAGCAATATGTCCGCTATATGTATCAAGTTGATACATTTAAGTAGAGAAATAAATTTATAAATTATACAAATTTATGTGAAAGCTTCGATTTTCGTTTTCAATCCTTTAATTTGCAGAGAATATATTGCATATTTTTTAAACTATGTAATTTTCAAGTATGGTGGTATGCTTTATTGATATAAACTTGTCAAACAAGTGTCAAACTTATACTGTAAGGTTTCCGTATACATTTCGGCACTCAAACATGTGAGCGTACATAGTATTTTTATTAAAGTATTGATTATTCAAAACGGTCAATATATTATGTAATTCGGTAATTATAAGTTGCAATATATTTAATTTCAACTTAATATGTACAATAACTTTCACAGACCTAACGCTAAAAAATCATATTTATTTCAAATATTTTAAGATCTAGGATAACCGCTATAGTTTTTTCATAATCTTGCAGTCAAACTTTATCAACATTGTTTGTTTCATGATTTCTGACTGAATAGTTTCCAAAGAGAGGAGGCGCAATTCTATATTTTAGGACTTTCTTGGAATGACTTTTTAAATATGCGTATATTTAAAATTATGAAATATTTTTTTATTCTTCAAAATAAACTTTTACAAATGATCCCTACGATATATAAAAAAGTTGAAAACTTTATCTATTTAATTGTTGTGTAAAGTTTTCGAAAATAAAAGGGAATCATAAACATACTTTAAATTAAACTATTACGAATATTTATATGTATTTGGACATCGGCTTCCCAAATGGTGTTTGAAAAAAAAAGGATTATATTTTGAAGCCGATAATATATGGTGCACACATAATATTAATTTGGATTTTTACCGTTTTTTGAGGTTTTTTTCTAGTTTAAATTGAGCATTGATATTGAATCCAGTATCTTCTCAGTTGCGTATTAATATATTATTTATTTACCTTTTTTTATAAATCATAACTCCATGTTGAAATGGGGCAATGTAGGCCGCAATGGAAAAAAATTCTCTAATAAAATTCTGACAAATCTCCTCCGCTTTCTTCCTAGACTCAATTCATAAAAAATTTTCTGAAAAGGATCTTCATGAAAAGGACTTTCAAAATCTTTATGAAAAGGACTTTCATAAATGCTTTTTCTTGTCAGACAAATGTCTATCAAGAAAAAGCACTAATTTGGATCTAATCAAATCTCCCCAGAAATCGAACAGATTTCTGTTTGATTTCTGGTGAGATCTGATTAGATCCAACAGAAACCCTATGGATTTAAAATCTAGTAAGATGTATCCAATTAAATTGTAATTTACCAGTATTTGATGTATTTTTTTAACCATTTTATATGTTTATATCTTCAATCAATCATTTGTAGTTAGCTTACTCCACGCGTGCAAACTATATGTGTAGGCACTCTTTGCACATTTCTTTTTAATTGTATCGTCATTTCCTAATTGGTTTTTAAGGGATATTGTATATATCATATATTCGTCAGTGACTTCATTTTTTTTGACTATCAAAATCGCTATAAATAAACTACTATTTAATTTCAAATATAGCAGTGCGTACTAAAATTTTCTTCTTTTTATATTATTATTGATCTATTAAATGTAAATAAAGCAATGAAATCATTCTGTATTCCATGAAAAATAAATAAGAAATAATTTATACTCAATCACTAAACTATGAAGGTACTTATATTAAAGTGTCGCTTTGGTAAATCCAATTTTGCATGCATGAGAAATGAGCTCTCATGTTTACTTCGTATGACGTGTCTGCGTATTCCATGTATATATACCATATATCATTCAATCGTTTCCGCTTAGGTTCCTGATACTATTGCTCTGTTTCAAATTTACTTTCACATAATATTATTTACCAATAATTTGGTAATTAAGTAAATACGCGTGTGATACACTGTACACAATCATACGTCAATGTTCGGCTCACTTCGGCTTCGCTGGGCTGAGTTCGGCTGCCCAATCAGGGGTACTCAGTCGTGTTCAATTTTACAGTCTACTGAACTCCCTTCTGCCTTCATGTAAAAAGATGTATGTATATTTATGTATATTAACTACTCGATATATTAGTAGAAGGAAATATTACTAAGTAATGTTATGATATAAAAAAGTAATTTTGGAAAGTATGTATACATGTATGTATAAACTTTAGTACAGTTAATTTCACAATTAAATGAAACTGCCTGATGTATTATTTCTACTTTCTTTAAGTTCTTTACCACGACAACAACATCTAGATAGCAAAGATTCTTGCTAGATTTCTTCAGCTAGATAGCAAATATTCTTGCTAGATTTCTTGAAAGATTTTTGCTAATAGCCCACCTGAAGATGTTGTAATACAACGAAACCTAGGTCGTGGCAAAGAACTTAAAGAAAGTAGAAATAATACTACATCACGTAGTTTCATTTAATTGTGAACAATGAATTTCTACAAAATTAACGCCAAATATATTCAATATAGTTAGTTTTTTAATAAAGTACATACAATACATATTTTAAATTGCCTATTTTATTGATATATATTTTTTACCTGATATGCTTGAAAGCAATTAAACAGACGAACGAATTAAAATATAATTTAAAACATCTGGCCAATTTTTTTACAGTCTCCTGTGAAAAGGTGCTCTTGCTAACGTTTTTGTCCATAAAGGATGCTGACATACCTAATTTTTTAAGGCCACTGAACTATTTACTCGGGATTGGCAGATATGAATAAAACATTATATTATATGCTGGTATGGCACCGCCTGTTATATTTTCATATTAAAATCAGACTAACAATACTCTCCCTCGAAGCTCGCCATTGGCAGGCATTTAATTATCACTTTCACTGGAGCTATCAAATGGTTCGGTTTGTCTACATAGTCTTTACTTACTTACTTATATGACACTTTACTAATAATCTCAGTGTTTCTCATATTTCGGCGGGTGCAGAATCATTACCACGACTCGAATTAAGAGAAATTTCATTCTTTCAATGTTTAATTTAAGACTGTAATAGTCTTAAAAATGGAGCAAAATACTAAATTTACAGTCTTAAAGTATGTTATTTTCTAATGAAAATAAGTTTTCCTCAGAATAGATCAATATTAAACCTATAAGACGTTATGAAAATTAGAAATAATTTTACAATTAAAAGAAATTAAGCAGGAAATAATATTGTGTTCAAGATATTGTAAATTTACGAGTCCTCTTTAACTTATAATAAATAAGAGGTAAAGGATAATAGACTTAAGAATATAAATATTTAACCGAATATAACAAAGTCTTTAAGTTTATTTTTTGTTGATAAACTTATTAAGGCACAATATAACGCTCCATGTATGAGACAAAAACATCATAAATATAATCGTTGAATTTTAAATTACTTTACTAATCTATCTTTTAAGATAGACTCGGCTATTAATCAAGAACTTAAAAGAGATTCAACAAGACCATAAACACAACAAATAATTACGCCTTAGCGAGCCTTAGTTAATGGCTGTATTTTATCCGCACCGGCAGACGAGTTGAAAAAGGGCCAGAATCAGTTATCTAGAGTGGCCTCCCTAATCTCATAAATCTAGATATTATGTACTAATGATTTTATATTCTGGTATATCAAGATACTTATATTTTTTACATATTCCAGAATATGGAGTTGTATTTTATTATTATAACTCATACATCCATACTACACCCTTTAATCGACTAGGTCAAAAGTAGGACACGACAAAGTATTATGTCCAACATACGGTTGATTAAGCTAATTACGCATATGTTGGAAGATTTTAGATAAATTTATGTAATACCAAACTAAGTATATTACCGTGCTCTGGTCATATATATATATATATATATATATATATATATATATATATATATATATATATATATATATGGTGCGCACACAAAATAAAACAAGTGGATACAGATAAGAGTAATATTTAAGGAATAAATTCTTTGCCATGTTTAATATAAGATTATAATGAAACATTATGGTTTTATACAAATTTATGGTAGTTTCTCCATAATTATCTTGACCAATATTTCCATAACTTATACTTTTACAACATTATACGAATACACAAGGTGTAACAAAACATTAGAAAGATTATTAAATGTTGTAGGAGCAAATTAATTTACTGCTAGTTATAAGATCTAATTGTGTATCGTCGTAATTTTCCGAGTTAATCTACAACAAGTAAGTTTCTTATCTTTTTTATATATATTATGCAAGAAATTTATATAATAAAGCTTTTTTTTATTAAATTTTGAATTTTAAATTATGTTTTTTGGCAACCTGTAATCGAGAAAAGATAATGAAAAAAGTATATTTGTTTTATTTTAATTCGTCTTATAGAAAAACAATATAAAGTGAATTAAAATTTTGTAAATAGAACAAAATCACAGCTATTAGCTTCCGAATATTATATTTAGTGTAACCATCAAACCACCTTCAAACAAGAGAGACCGTTCAAATATGAAAACTTCCACCTCACAACGAGCAGAGATATGAATTTGTAAACGTCTTTTCGCTTGGGGTATCACACATTTGTTGGCTTAACTGACACCCGAGCTTACGATACCAGAAGGTTCCCTGTTAATAAGTAAATGGCGTAAATACGAAACTTATCTCTAACTGAAAGGCAGAAATGGCGACTCCTAGGGAAGTCATCGATCGATGTTATGTGTGGATGTTGCGTTGTGATAGATACGTAGCATATTCGTAATTTATTTATCTTCTCATATATATATACCTGTACAACAGAATTTTGGAGCGAGAATATTTGTTATTATTGATTGAATACTCATCAATACGGTTCAGATTTTCTGAATTATTTTTTTTGTTAATACCACTTAAGTACATAATACTAGAACAAGTAAAAAGTTATAAAGTAATAGAACAAGTAAAAAGTTTAATGCTATCACCAGTTTTTTTTATAGAAATATAATTATATAATAAATATATATGTGTAAGTATATAATAAACTTGGTCTGCAATTTATAAATTAAATACGTAGTTAACATGCACCACATATTCAGCCAAAAATAATTGATAAACTTTACATTTAATTTAAATTTATCGCCACAAAAAACATTCGTGTATTTGCACATACATCTCGAAAAATAAAGCTTAGAATTATTTCAACAGATATAAAATTTTATTTTAATTTTAAGTAATCATTTGAAATGTGTGCCAGCTTACTTAAATTATATATATCCTAAATGCAAAAGTGGTTTTTATGTTAACGTGGGGACATCTAATGTTAAAGTATGATAATAACACGGTTAGAACTTTATCACACGATTTTAGCACATGTAAAAATATATACTTACGTGAAAGGTATTGTTACGGAACACTTAATGAAAGTAATGTGCTTTTTTTAATCCGTAAATTGTTATCAAGCTGCTGACCTATATAACATCTTAACCATTTGGTAAAAAGAACTATTATGTAGATTATTACAATATTTTGTATCAAAACTAAAGGTATAATAACTAGAAATAAAATTACACTGGCGTATATTGTGGTAATCACTCCTTTGTTTAATTTTTGCAATTTCTAAAGAATATTTGGTTTGTATTAATATTTCATGAATATATAAAGCATTTTTATTTATTTTTCCTTTTCATTTTCCTGAATATTGGTTCTTTCTTTTGTTAAATATATTGATAATAAATGTTAACCAAGTGCTACAAAGGGTACAAATTAGGAATATTTCCGTTTTTTTATACTTTCCCTGTAAATATATATATATATATATATATATATATATATATATATATATTTCTTTTTTTTTTTTTGGTACGTACAATTTCTTCAATTATAATATATACTTCATGGATTTCACATGAACATAAGGATAAAAATCACGAGAATACGGCTTTTTTAAAGTTTTGTGTTAAAAACACTATGTTAAAATATTCTCAAATGATACAGTGGTTTTGGCTCTTCCCAACAAAAATTTTACTAAGAAATTGTGCTCTATCATAAATTTAATTTTTTCCTGCAAATACAGTTATAAAATTGCATTCAATGTTGGACGTTATAAAATATCGTTCAAATAATTTTTAATTATAGAGCTATAATTTAAAAGAAAAGAAATATATGTTATTGCGGTCATAGATCTTTTATAATTTTTTATATCTCGAAAAGTATATTTCCGAATTAAAATTTTTGTCCATAAATAAACATTGCCGATAGAAATGAGAAATATTTGCTGAGAATTATTCGCTTAATAAATTAAACACAAATAACATGTCTAAATAGCCTTCCACGTGACTACCATTGTAAAGATAAAGCACCTAAGCCCAATAGTAAAGTGATATTGAGCTCATTACGTAGATGACTGATAAGATCGGATACAAAGATTGTGCGTATAAGGGGAGTGAAGACGAGAGAAGAGATGAACATAATGAGGGTCATGAGAGGTTATTCGCATACGCTAGGACATACTATCTGATATTCGGGTCTAAACTGATTTATATACCTTGAAATTTATTCGGTTAAACACATATACAAATTTGTTAAAAATAATTCGGTTATGTGTATATATATATATATATATATATATATATATATATATATATATATATATATGAGTATACATACTTATGAATTTCCTTAGAGTAAACACGTAACACACTAAATGCAAAAAAGTCACGAAATCTCCATCTAATCATTTGAAAAATAAACTACGTGATGTTTAGACGTACATATCAATATGTTTAAGTATACTGAGGATTTTGGCGTTCAAAACACTTATTTCAATTAATAATATCTTACATCATACTTAAAACCAAATAAATTATACATCTTTATTTAAAACCAAATATTGATCACGGCACCTGGACGGACTCTTGCCTGTGTACGGGACATCTGTACCAAAGGTGCACGTATACTACTTTATTTACAATTATGTAATAGCTGATATTATCCAAATAAATTCCCCACAAATAAACAAATTTGACTTGCAAAGAACGTTGTGTTTATAATAAATTATATGGTACTTTACAAAGATGAAAGTAATGGTGTTTAGTGATTTAAAAGATATTAAATTGTGATGTATGAGATAAGCAGCAATAGCAACGGACAGGATCGACATTTCTGAAATAAGTTTATAGTGTTACTAATTAGCTTGTTCTGTAAGTTGTTCAAAGTACTTAAGCAATACATTGCTTAAGTACTTTGAACTACAAATACTTACATCTGTACTTACATTTGTACTACAAATACTTACATCCTGAATCGATTAATTAAAAATAAAAACAGTGTATTTTAGAAAAAAAACTTTTTATCATATGGAAGAAATAATGCAAATAAACTCTTTGGTGAAGTTATTGTTATAAATGATTTCCTCTACTATTATAAAAAACGCGGTGACATCAATTTTGGTTTTATTTTGAGTTATAAAAGACAATCATTTTATTTTGGCTGTCAGTTCGTTTATCCATAACGTTATCATAAAGTAAAGCGCTATTGAAAAATAGTGAAATTTCATTTGAAATTATTTTTTTTAAATTCTGAATTATGCACAGAAATTTATATGTTGCTGTGTACTTTTGAAAGAATTTTTTGAATATGTATGTGGTGTGTGTTAAGTATAGGAAAATTAGTAGTTAATACAAATTTTTATGACTGGTGCCAATTACTGTTTTCCTTTTTAAATGTAATTTGACTTGTGTATTGGCAAGTAACAAAAAGTCTTCAAAATTTAAATTTTCGTTTGCCTTGAGCATATATGATAATATATATTAATCCTTCAACAAAGATCAAAAATATTTTCACAAAAACATACCGCTCATATTTTAGAGTATCTGCTCCCAACGTTATTATGTAAAGCATTTCGGTGTCAATTATTACACGTAAATATGTTATGCTATGTGTATATATACATTCCAAAATAACACTGATCCTTAACGGTAAGTCGTTCCCTAACCATTTGTTTGGAGTGGATAAAAATATTTGTAGGAGGAGGATTCTTGGGCCATTTGCTTCCATCTCTTTTATAAAGTACACACGTTATTGAGAGATTTATTACTACGTGCTTAAAAGCAATTTAACGTACGTGTAACTCGCATCGACTTTAGCGCTATACTGGAACAATTATTGCACTTTTCTCCTTAAACCTCGCATTTTTGCTGTTAGACATCAAATGTAAGGAATATGTTTTTAAGGGCAAAATCATCATCCAAAATGAGTTAAAATACAGATAGATAGCTTTGACATATTTCTCGATCCTATCCACGTATCTTACTTACGTATATTAAGTGTTGAATTACCTATAAAAAATGTCCTCACCAATTTTGACCCGGTGGAGCAGCAGATCGGATGTAGAAAAGGTAAAGTATTGACCTAAAATTCTTGTGGAAATATAGGCTCTTATCATTAGATGTGCCTTAATAGTTTGGCAGTCACAGAATCGAAAACATAGCATGAAATAAAGAAACTGTACTCTGAAGGAGGAAGTCTTAAAATTATCAAAGAAATTTCTTTTCCGGTTTAAAAACACTGTATATTTATTGTCATAATACCAGTTATATGTACGCTAAATTTCATAGGGACTTATTGAATGAATAAATTTTGAACGCGAGACTAAACCATTTTAGTTTTAGTGTTTACGTTCGGAGTTACTTAAAGCAAACATAATTATTTCATTTATATTGTGGGTTGAATTCAAATTTATAAAATTTGTAACATAAATATTTTCTAATACATAAATGAAAAATATTCCAATGCCAACTGTTTTCTTCATACTATGTGCACAATGTTTATGGTAGTCTTCCGTATCTTTCCATATTGCTCATAATAATGTAAATATTTTTAAATATATCTTCGTTGAAAATTTAAAAAGATAAACCAATTTCATCTTTTAGTTTATTACCATTACTATTGAATTGGCCAGATTGTTTCAAATAAAATATCTATATGGTTATATTTAAACTTGGGAAAGATGCTGGTTTAAAAACAGTCACATGAACATTGAGGTAATGAATGTGTATATTTTTTTTAAAAAGTATATAATACGGGCACAAAATTTATTTGTGTATATAAGTAAATTTTGTAACCATGTTTAAAATAATACTCGAGAAGATTGTCAAAAATCAAATGTTCATGATATTCATTGTGTGAATACTGGATATTTTGATATCTTAACTAGGATTATAGACGTGGCAGTATCAAAATTATTAAAAGTGATTTGGTCGAAAAATAAGTTTGAAACATTATTTTCAAAATTTTTCGTTATTATTCGACATTTTTTAAATACGGTCTTCCATAAACGATTCCGTAAACGACTCAATAGAAAAAATCTCTAACCTTTGCTGCCTGCCTGTAAGAGTAACGGGTTGAAATAAAATTGCACGTTTTTTTAAATTCGACCTTTCGTTCTATGTTTCTGGCAAACATGTGGTTGGATTTTTTTGCAATTTTGGTTATCCAGTTAAATGTTACATTAATTGCGCAATAAACTAATATTAAACTGAAAAATAATTTAACTTACGGAAATGAAATCGATTAATTTAGTTGAAACATCTAGTTTCAAGGTAAGTATATTGTATACCTAAATACGTATATATGGAGGCATAAAAACCTCTAGCAGTATCTACCCAAAACACAGCCAAATATAGTACCCTCCCAGGAATGTGGCAGTGGGAAAGAATTACGTTTATATAACGAAACTTCTAGAAATGTCGAAAAATGTTTTCGCAATTTTATACCATCTGGGTAGTTAATACTTGTTGAATCACTTTATAATTCATTAGGATGGAGAAAAACGGTATAAATTCTGGGCAGCTGACGGCTTTGAGTTATTTCAAATGAAAATGTAACGTAAAACGAAATTGTGGAATGTGAACATGATATGATGTCGTAAGAAATTTATTTTGTAGGACTTACAAACCAAAGTTTTTGTGTCTAATTTATTTTTTTATAAATAAACTTCTACTAAATAGTTCATGAAAAATAGTCATAAAATAATGGGTTTAATTACTAATAAATAACAGATTTACCATGAAGAATAAGGAATGATCCCAAAAACTAGGTTCATCCATAATCCATAAATTATGGTTGATTTTAGTCTAAATAAAATGCAATATAATATTTAAGTAATTTAACTTAAAATCGAAAAACTTTAATTTTGCTTAAGGAAAAATTTGACCCGTCAAAATGTTATAGAATTCTTTAAAAGCTCAAATCGGTGCAGGAACTGGATATGAATTTTTGAATTTAAATTTATTTCTAAATTTACTTTTCATTATTTTTATAAAATATGATCTCAGTGCGTGTAATCAAAACTAGTTTAAATGCAAATTAACTGCATGTTCATATTTTCATAAAAAAATGTCCATTTAGGATATAAAACAATCCAACTGCAAACTTAACTAATTTGCAGTTTTGTGTCTCTGTATAATATACATTCAGATTAAAATTTAATCAATGGGTGTTTTTTAACTTCAATCAAAATTAATTCAAGTGACAAACGCAATGAACAAAACCTATATTAAACCAACAGAAAAATAGTTGAAGTTAACCAGAAGAGAACAAAACATTCGTTGGCACATTTCTTGTTACGAAAATTACAAAATTCCAAAAATTAGGCCATTTCGTTAGTAGAATATCAAACTTTGTTCTACTAAATTATAAACAAATTGATTTTAATTTAGTCGAAAATAATTTTTCTTTTGTATCATATTTAAATATTTTTAGTATTTATGGAATGTTACACAAAAATGTGCCTCTTATTCTGAGCAAAAATACTGTAAATACAGATATCAAAAGACGGAAATTTTGTGATTTAGTTTGTTTGCTTAATTTTTACCGAAGGAAAAAAGTTATTAAATGAATAAAATGAAATAATAATAAATTAAAATTTTAAATATGTTTAAAATTATATATATTTAAATTTACCAAGTTTTGATTTTTTTCCTAATATTTTTTTTAGTTTGGCTAATAGGTCTTTAAAATCTAAGTGTTACAAAGAAATCGAACTTTAAAGGTCTTCTGTATTAGAGATTTGTTTTATTCTACTAAGAAACGTTTAAATATAGTTCTAAATAAATGATAATTATATGGTGCAATGTCGGGTTACCGCAATGGATATACTACCAGAATCCAGTCCACTTTTTGTACATTTTGATGAGTATATTTTAGGGAATGTGGTCTAGCGTTAATATGTAGAACATAAGCTCGATCCTGTTCACTATACAGTTTGTTAGCTTTAGTTAGTTGTCAACCTAATGTATAACTAATAGATCTGGATTCAAGGTACGTTTTCACAGAAAAAAATCCTAATGAAAACCATTCTTTCACTTTAGGTGCAGAAACTCCTGTTTGACCTGCATTAACTTATTAACATTTGGGGGTACGATTAACGTAGAGATATAAAACAACTTTTATCACCTATTTTTGTTATCGAGTATTACTGATAAACACTAACTCATATAGTAACAGAGTTCGTGACTCATATAGTAACATATAGTAACAGAGAGAGGTGAATCACTAACTCATATAGTAAGAGAGTTCGTGACTGCCGTCAACTTGAATCCATTTTTTGTGCTCAAAATTTGGCACGTAGTAGCATTAACTGAACACACTTCATTCTATTTATGTCTCATAATAAAATAATGATGAGCAATTGATAATCCATCTCAAAAAGTCCGGGCTTGTGGCTAAAAACAATTTAATTATAAATTCTAAAATTTTATATTTTTGTACACCACTGTACCGTGTAACATGTTAATGAAAACATTGCTGCCTCCGAGGCCACTTCCATTCAAGTTCGCGGGCGATTAGCTACTATGAATAATACGATACTATGGATAATACGATATTAAACACATTCGAACAAGACATGTCGGTTAGCATGGCCGCAGGTGCCCATTATGAAGGTAGCAAACGGACATATGTACATTTTTGTGGTTTCCTAACTTAAAAGTAAATTTTATTTATTTTTGTTTATTGTTGAGCCCTTTTATAAAACATTGCATTATCTTAACCAGATTGATTAAAGCTCTTAGTTATATTTATTTTGGTCAAATTTTATCAAGAAATCAACGAATGCAGAGAGCTATACTACTCTACTCTATGCATGTTTCTAAACTATGTTGGGTTTCCCTTAAAGGAATGTATTTTTAATCATTATAGAAAAATAAACTAATTTTAGTTTTGGATTAATTTTCTTTAATAAAAAGTAATGAATAGAATATTTATTTCGTCGACAGATTTTAACTTTTATTGTTGATTAAGGATGGAACTGCACCTTTGTATTTATTGGTACCATTGTATTTAGCTGGGTAGATTAATTATTTCAATCGTATATCAAAATATTGTTGAAAATACCCAAATTTTTCTGTTCCCAAGTACACCTAAAATACTTATTGCATATTGATGAAAATCATAAGGTGCGAGTTTCATATAAGAGATTCCGTTAAAAATATATGTGAGATGAATTATAAGTCAGTAGCAAAAAGGTAAGAATTACGATCCCCTCGAGTTTTGACAAGATTTACGGCTTACTTTAACTTTCCTTTTATACAGAAAAAGCAATCCATCTTTGCTTGGCTCAATACTGTTTTTCGTACTTGGACAGAATCTATGGACTAGAATACATACACCTCTGGGAATTCAACGCTATAACACTAACTTCGTCATACAAGCTTTGCTTTTGCGGCGACTATACCTGATTTTTGTTTATTCCATTATGCTGTCAGTGTGTTAGAACTTACTATTGTACATTTTATTTATAATTTGTGCTATTGAGTTATTACTTATTTTAGGATTTAAGACATTTTTAAATATCTTTTAACCTTGGAAAGAAGAAGGTTACATCAAATCAATATGAAATCTAACCAAACCAAAATTATTTTAAATATTCATCCAACGCATTTACATTTTTTAATCATTGCGCAAATATTTTTTTTATAACTATAAAATTATTATTCTCATGAATAATAATTTTCTGAATATTTAATTAATATTTCTTGAATAATAACTCTATAAAATATTTGGCGAACTTGTGGTTTAATTGTTTGACATAAGTTAATTGTTGTTTCTGCATTACTTTTACAATAAAACAATAGGTTCCATTAAATTGGTGGAGGTAAGCAAATAATTTTGATTTTATAGAAAGCGGATTTAAAAGTCGTTTCAATGACATAGCGGCGAAAAAATAATATGTACTCGATATTCTCCTAAACTAAGATATGACTTTACCAGTGGTTTTTGAATATTAACAAAATTCTGATATTTCCTGAAAATGGAGACGAAACCAGAGCCAAGTAAATATTTAACCATTTATTTGGAAAAATTGCTTGTATTAAGGGTGTATTTTTTCCTGATGATGAAGATGATTGTGAGGTAGAGGGATCACGAAAATTTAATTCGACGCAAGAAACTGTAGCAAAAAACAGTATTAGAAAAATAATTAATTATTCTCATAAAGCATAGACTTTCTTGAATGTTCCCATTACGGCCTTGGTTTTTTTTATTAGATCATAATTATATGGTTCAGTGTCATATTTTATACAAATACTTATATTTTAAGTTCGGTACCTCAGAAGGAAAAACAAAACCCTTATGAGATCACTAACTTGTCTTTCTGCACGCCTGTTTAACTGAGCGTTTATTTTGAAATTTTAAAAATATTGCTAGTTCAAAATAACAACAACAAAGCTACAACGTGCACTTATAATCAACAAGCTGTAAATCATTTATATTTAAATAATTTCAACGTACAAGTTGATAAAAAAATTTATACAAAATTCACTATCGAATGCAGACCTACTTAAGCTCTCACTTTTGTCTGATAGCGCCAATTCATTGTGCTTACTGTGTCGGTCAACCGCAATACCTTGCTTTCAATGTCTCTCGTTTGCAGCAACAATATAATTCCATTTAAATGTTAAAATGTAATTTATATGATATTATTGTATTTAATTTGTAATGTTACACAGACTGGACAATCTACAGGTCAAAAAAATATTTGAACCTGTGAGTACCCTATTTTCCTAAAAGCAGAAATAAAATATAGAAAAAAAAACAATTATCCATTTATTTCATTAGACCACACTCTGATATTTTAGTATTAACTTTCTTCGTTTACACTTACAGAAAATTACAATAGTAATAACTTTTGATTCTTAAATTAACGAAACTCGGGTTCGATTATACATCCTAAAGGACGGTAAACTTGGTAAAAATAATTGTAATTCTGAAAAAATATATTAATTGATAATTTCATTTATAATCAAGTAGCAACCAAATAAAATTGTTTCATATTACTTCTTCATTACAAGTTATGTTAGAAGAAACGGCTTTGCGACAATATTAAATAGCCTGGTATTATTACCGAGCTCCAACAAAAGAAAGCTTTCTAGTAAATACGCTGTACAATTTTATTTTATTGTGACCACACCCCAGATTTATCACCCACAATTATTTTATAGCTTTTAATGTATATCGATATTACAGTGTAATAGTTTAATTTCAAAAATTTTTTGTAACTTTGGGTCACTTTAAGAGATTGCACTTGTAACAATATGTCCACCATATGTATTGATTTTGTACATTAAACTACGGAACAAAGCAAATATTTTATTTGTAACTATTTAATCCGCTTTATTTGCATAGGCTTTAACCACACTAATTCGACATAGCTCTCGGTATGCTAGAAAAGTTGACTTGGGTGATAGCGCTATTAATATATAATTTTTGACCACTTAACGCCATACAATCCTCAGGATAATACAAAAATCTTTAATTATATTAAACGTAACCCATGTTTTAATTGGAATTCAGATTTTAGCTACTGCATTAATTTCTTGTGTCCAAGGTTTTAATATTTGATGGTGTTGAATTGAAAACGTAAATATCGTGAATTTGAAACGTGCATATCGTCAAGTCACATGATTTAATCAAGTCGTATTATTGTCGTATTATTATTTACTTCAGAACTGACGAGTTGAAACCTGTAGTTCAACGACAAAGTCTCTCAATACCAGCGGATCCTCAAGTCTTATGGTTCATTTTGATGATAATCCTGTGGCATGAGAATTTGAGGATCAATATTTAAAATTAACGTAATAATAAATGTTTATATGGACTAACCACATGTGCAAAGCTTCATGGAAGTTGGTTAAATCGAAAACAGTGATTGAGTAATATCTAATGAATATTCCATATAATATACGATGTAAAACCGTTTTGAGCAAACAAGGCTGGTTTTCAAGAATAATTTATGAAATATTCATAAATCAATAATTCTATTTAATTCAACTAATATGACGTCACTTTATTGTACTTTTTACACCAAAATAAAATGATTTATATTTAGTTATCATACTTTAAATATATAAATGAATATATGTCCTGATTTTTTTTTTCATTAAGGTATACAATAAGTTTGATGTTAAACGTGGATAATTAAAACGTCTTAAAAGAGTAAAAAAGACGTGGCAGATTTACAAAAAGCAAAGCAAACACTGCAACCTGATTGTTTTACATTGACGATAAAGTGGGAATGTTAATATTTAAATAAAACAGTACCATGAATTAATCGGTTTTTATATCAAAGTGATTGAATCTTAAGAGTCGTTGACCCGATGATCCCATTTTAATTCATTATCCCCGTTTTTCACCACTTGAACAAGTGTGGAACAAATATATTGAGACCAGTTTTAGTGAATGTCAGTGTACTGGAAAATGTTTAAAAGTAAGTCTAATAACTGGTACCAATATACTAAGGAATAATAAACAAAAATTCTAAGCATTGGGGACGTATATGGAAAAAAAAATGGGTCTGAATATAAATATCTGCACTAGCTACACAGGCTAGGAAAAAATACGGATTGTCCTTATTATTTGGAAAAAAATCAACAAAGGGTAGAGAAATCCAATCAAGAAAATTACATTTAAAATAAGCCATGCCTCAATTTATAAGGTTAGCCCTAAAATATAAGATAAAAGGAGTGAAGTTAAAAGGCAATTTTGTTACGGAAACAAAATTGTTGAATGAGATGGAATTTTATAATTAGAAAATGAACGAGCCTACAATGACTTTGAAGTTTCTCCTATTGATTTATTTTCAAATCAAATTTAATTATGACGGGATGTTCATAAAAAATATTACCTAGTTCCCTTTAATGTTTAAACGCAAAAGCCGTTACTAAAAAAGCTGGGTATAACCAACCTCAAAGTCATCATCGTTTTAATTTTCCGAACATTATTCTTTCTGGTTGTTTTAATTTCCCGAACGTTATTCCCAAACATTTGTCTCACTGGTTTTGTAGATATTATTTTAAATATGAATTAAGACTAATATTTTTGATATGATAAATACTGTTACAAAATTTTTAACGTTTTAAAAATAATGTAAATTTCAATATGGTAAATGTGGTCAACACCAAAAAACAAAATAAAAATTGAATCGTATATAAAGGTTGCTACGTGAATAGATATACATCCAAGCTATGAAACAAACAAAAAAATATTGACAGGGATTGATGAGATAAATTTGAAGAAAAGGGAGGCTACGAGACGCTACTATATATGCAAAAAGGAAATAATGTAAGATACTACATTATCTGAAATACAATATTCTTTCTCAGGTATTATAATTGTAGTGAATAACGACAGAACAGCAAGTTTATAATAATATTGTTCTTCAGATATTTAAACAAAAACATTTTGATCCAACGATTTTTGATGTGTAGATTCACAGGTTGGTTTATTATTTTCTTCTTAGCGTAAAGTAAATGTCTTTTTCAGTTTTTTTCATTAAAATGAAATGTTTCAATTTTTTTAATTTTAATTAACGTCATTACCTAAAGAGCAAAGTGTCGGAAAAGGGCATGTTTAAAAACCATGAGAAATGTATTTCAACACCATCAAATATTAAAACTCGTGTATGTTAATTTATTTTACATGGCCCAGAAAGTAGAAAATATCGAAATATTATTTCAATTATCACGTTTAATTTTTCAGTACGTTACACAGTACTAAAGTCGATAAACAATTTTAAAATTAGCTCTCTGTAAAATATAGTTTTCACATTGACAAGTAGTTAATTTATATAAGCTATAATTAAAATTCATTGCATGACTGAAATTGTCGTATAAATGAAACTTTATAAAGGCTATCTCAGGTGCTGAAGGTTGTACATGGATTTGCATTCAAATGGTGTATTATAAGAGCTGCATAATAATGTAAACGAGCTTTTTCCATGTCAAATTAAATTTAGAATGCTAGTGAAAAATTTATTTTATGCCACCGTGTGACCTCGGCGTAATTAGTCGTAAAGTAGAGGTTGTTCCTCTGCTATTTAAAAACAAAAGAAAAAGGTTGAGCTAACCTTAGTCACGTATTTTGTTTAGATATTTAGATTTTAATAAAACTAATTTTGAATGTTAAACCTCTCACGGTTTTTGACTTCTCAGTGTAGGTCGTTAATTTTGATTAGTAACTGAAAATATAAAAAGATACGACAATAAGCTACTGAACATGAAAAAAAGAAAAATTAAATAACTAATCCGGTGAAATAAATTCCGAGTCGACAGCGAACGCAAAAAGAAGTAGGAGCTGACAGTAAAGGATAAATGAAGACCAATTTTTAATCTCCTTTTTACTTTTTTTAATTTAAAGATATTGTCCAAAAAAATATTGATCTTATTAATCAATTATTCTTCATCGATATCAAAAATAATTTAGGTAAGTATTGAGATCTAGGATAGAATTTAATGTTCGACCATTTATAGGATTTATCATAGCAGTTTATAGTCCGTAGACCGTTTATGGATTTTATTATGGTAGAATGCAATTTCTGTTACTATTGAGACTATACAATTTTCGTTCTGGTGCTGATATTTAGTGAAATAATTTTTTTGGGAGGCAGTGTATGTACGGGGGTTGTAGGGGAGTGTTTACATGACAAGCATTACCATTAAAAATCTAAAGCGATGCTCGGTTGCTTTGTTGCAGAGTTATTAGAAAATGAAACAAAATTACTTTCGGGTTCATACTATTAGCATAGATTTGATTTCTCTATCTGTGGGCTGTGCATTTGTGTAAACCACCTGTCCGAGACACGTGGTTTACACAAATCATAGTATAAGTATTATATATTATCATAGTTATAAGTATTATATTAATGTACGTATTTGTTTATGAGAAAATGTTAACAAGTTTTGCTCACGTCGGGAAGACTTCTAAAGTATTATATATTAGCTTATTAAAATTTATTTCAGAGAAGATAAAAATCGACATTAAAAAACCTTTGAACTGATTGTTAAATTTAATGAACCGAAGTCTGTTACTGTTACGTGTATATATATATACATATATCTACTAACGTAAATTATTTTTATGCTTCCAGGTAATTTTGAAAATATGTTTTCACTAAATGTTATAGTGTTTGGCCAGTAGTAGTTTTTCCAATAGTCTTTTAGATAGATTAACTTAATATTTTCATAGTCGTTATGAAATACGGTTGCACGCTAAGTCTGATGAAACCACGAGATGCCATAATTGTTTTTATCAGACACAGGCTATATGTGCACATAAGTTTAACCTCTTATTAGTAAATCTTTCATCATAGTCCATGCTGTACATTTTATATGATGAAAGATAATTGATAGGAATTAAAAAAAAAATTCTACCTTTGTTAGAAAAACTACGGAAAAACTATAGAAAAACTCTTGAAAAAGTATAGACTATGGAATTTTAATAAAATAATTTTCGTTCAGAGTCCGAAATAAAGAAATAATTTACATACGAACCCGCATGCCCTAAAAATATTTAGATACCGAGAGGTTTCCTTAAATTTATAGTATAACTAAATATAAATTCAATACACAGAATAACTTTCTACATCAATAGGTAATGTTTTATAATGTCCACAGGTTTTTGATTTAACTCTCGGCTTCATTCTTGCGTTTGCAATAAAAACTTTGTCATATTGTCAAAATGTCTTATTTTAAATTTATTTTGAAAAATTGTCCTCCTGTTAGGAGGGGGTAATTTTTCAGAATCAAATAAAATTTCAAAATTTTTCAAAACCTAACCTAACCGAACCTAACAAGCTCAAGCAAAGCGATTGAAGTAATGTAAATATTATTGCTGTAAGAATACATTCAACAATTATAACCTTGAAGCGAGCCCACAATATTTGTATTATTATGTTTCAATTTGACAATTTCAAATAATTTAAGAAAATATGTCATTATATATGCAATGCAGAGATAAAAAATCCGTTATTTCTTCTGTAATAAAATTTTCAGAGTTCATCGATTAAAAAAATTGATAGAAGTAAGCTCGTTAAAAATTCCACATATATTTTTGAAATGGCTTGTTTCATTATACGACATATAGATATAAAATAATTAGATTAATATTAAATTAGTCTGCAATTAACATTTCATTATGGTAAATACAGAGTGTTCCAAATACAAGTAAATTGTCGAATTTATCTACATACTTAATATTAATTGTGAAAACAAATGACGCCATTACAATAAATTGAAAATGTTTAGATTCTTCTCTATTAATAGTCAATTAACCTCATTATCATCTTATATTCATATATAATTTTGCACACATACGTGTTGTGCACACGTATGCGTATCATGCGCGTATACCTTCACACAACGTTCGCTTATCAACTTCTTTCTATACTTGTATTGTTTGTACGGTTGTATGTCATGGCAGGTAGATATAAATATTCTGTTCGTCCACGCAAAACCATTCACAATATCTGCCGGTATAATTAATTTTTCAAAACGGAATATTTTACTACTGAATTTATTTTGTTTTGGATTTTTTTATCCCAAATTGGAAAAAGGATGAATTTTTTTATCAAAAAACACAGTTTGTGATTCAGTCTGAGACATTCATTTTTTCACTAATCCGGGAATGCTCCTCAAACGGCAATTTTTTTCTGGAAATTTAATTTTTATGATGTTACATAACTATATTTCTATTAAAACTTACATTTTGCTAAAAATTAACGTAATATTTTCCATTAACTAATTTAAATTACCTAATCCAACTAGCATATATTTTACTAATAAAATGTTTAATGGTCCAATAAATCGATACGTCTTTTGCCATTAAAATACTAAACTTAATGTCTATATTGTTTGAAAAATCACGTGAAACATAACACATTACAGATACATGTGATTACCTTTTAACAATTTATAAACCTATGGCAATTTTATTGTAATATAACGTAAAACGTAATTGATTTTTGGAAAATAGACACGAAGTAGCAAATTCCATGATTTTAGTGTTATGGAACGCATTTCTGAGTGGAAATTAGAGAAAATTAAATAATAGTGGCCACAATTAGAAACCTTGAAAGAGTGTTTTATATTTATTTTGTTGTTACCTATTACTATAACAAAACTAATTAGTATATAAGGATATTTCTTGCAAATTTACGATATCTACAAAACGTTACCTAGAAAAGTGATAAAAAAGTAATATTCTTCAAAAAAGACAAAATTATTATATTACCTGAACACTCTAAATTTATGTACTACAATTTATGTAATATCTATCCAAAATATTTTTTATTAGTGTGTATGGAAACACTGTGAAATAGCGGCGAAGAAAATGACATAAATTTTCTTAATAATCCATTGGCTACTATCGAAATAGTACAAGTTTCATAATTTTTTCAAAAGAAAATATAATTGTTGAATGTATTCTTATAGTGATAATATTTATAATACTTCAATCGCTTTGCTCGAGCCTGTTAGGCGTAATTATTCAAAATAAATTTAAAATAAGACATTTTGACAATATGACAAAGTTTTTATTGCAAATGCAAGAATTAAGCCGAGAGTTGTATCATAAACCTGTCAGCTTTATAAAACGTTATATGTTTATGTCGAAAATTATTATTCTGGGTCTTGAGTTCATATTTAGATAGAATATAAATTTAAGGAAGCCTCGTGAAATCTAAATGTTTTTTAGGAGGATGTGGATTCGAATGAAAGTTATTCCTTTATGTCTGATTCTGTTCGAAACTTATATTTTATACTATAAAATGAATTGTTTAGTTCATTTGAAATTCTAGAGCCATTCTCTTCGTTTTAGTCCACATAATTTTACATATATATATATATATATATATAGACTAATATTTTCCAATTTATTTGCTTATATATTAAGAAATAATTAAAAATCAAATATAAAAAATATGTTTTATGCAACATTACATGTTAAACACATTTACCTCGAATGACTTTTATAAATATTAATTATTAATATTATCTTATTTGTATTAATATTTAGATAAATGTTAATTTTTTATATACCTAATAAAACATTTTAAAATTAATAAAACTCGATGGTTCCTAATGTAAAAAAAAATCTTCTTACGTATAATATTACGTTTTACTACATATATAATGTGATTTTGAAAGAAGTTTGATGACAATTCTAAACTCTCAATGAAACATTTCAATCTAACCCAATCCCCCCAAAAAATTCGAGATGTGCTCAATACAAAACTAGTTTAAGAGTAATAATTACCACTAATCGATTTCACAATTTCTGAGGAACGTTATGAATTTTTCACACTTATCTTAATCGAAATCTGTATATTCTGACGTATTTAAAGAATTTCTTGATTTGTGCTTAATACCCCGTTTCCAGGTTAGTTAAATATGATGTTTCCCCGTGATATTTGTAACATATTGATTTAGTACTAGGTACTTTGATAAAAGTTGAAAAACTGAATCGTGTACCTCTATCTTTAACTCTACCTTTGTAACTTGATGGTAGGTTGTTTACTTTCTATACTTGTATTGTTTGTACGGTTGTATGTCATGGCAGGTAGATATAAATATTCTGTTCGTCCACGCAAAACCATTCACAATATCTGCCGGTATAATTAATTTTTCAAAACGGAATATTTTACTACTGAATTTATTTTGTTTTGGATTTTTTTATCCCAAATTGGAAAAAGGATGAATTTTTTTATCAAAAAACACAGTTTGTGATTCAGTCTGAGACATTCATTTTTTCACTAATCCGGGAATGCTCCTCAAACGGCAATTTTTTTCTGGAAATTTAATTTTTATGATGTTACATAACTATATTTCTATTAAAACTTACATTTTGCTAAAAATTAACGTAATATTTTCCATTAACTAATTTAAATTACCTAATCCAACTAGCATATATTTTACTAATAAAATGTTTAATGGTCCAATAAATCGTAGGTTGTTTACTTGTAATTTAAGTGACATCGTGGTATTTAAAACGTCGAAAGGAGGTACCACAATAGACGTTGAAGGTTCATAAAAATTGCCAAGAATCATTGAATTGAACGACATATCGACGCGAATACTGAACCGATTCTGTACGTTCCAGAGTGAATTAAAACATTCTGTTTTAACTTTTAATAGAAGCTTTGGTTCAGTCACTCTCAGCAACTAAATTGCATTCTTCGCAACTAATGAAAAATGACTGCTAGTGCCAAATGGAGGGGACGAGAAAGTTGTATTTTTACATGGAATAAATCGCGGCATAGCGAAAAACCGCGGCACAGAAAGTTCTGGGTTAAACATGACTCTATCCATTGTGAGGTTTTGTAACACCCAGAATTTCTTGATCGTAATTATTTACGCGAGTGCTTTAAAAATTCATTTCAAGAAAATCGAATTTTACGTAATTTAGATGACAAGGCCTTTTTGTATATAACGATCCAATCCGATGAAAAATTCGTATCTAATTTCTTCTGTGACGCAAAATAAATATTTTACCATATTTAGTATGATTGAACGTCATGTGTTGTGTGTGTAATTGGTTTTTCTTATATAACGGTTAATACGTCTAATAATTTAACGTTAATACGTCTAGTAACATTAAAAAAAAAATCGATATTTAAATTTGTTTACGTGAATAATTATGTCTATTTTTGTTAAAAATAACATAATTTAACTTTAGAAAATATGGCTTATTTTATCTATATATTAAATATGGCTTATTTTATTGATATTTTATTTATACCATTTATTTACCCTGGAATATCCTAATAAGAAGAAACTAATTTTTTCTCTGTATAGGGTACTCGGCTAAACCATCGATCAATTTTCATATCAATTCCGTTGTTTTGGCAGATATTTCTAAAGGTACGTATTTGGCATTTGAAAAAGGTTTACTTCGAAAAATATATCGAAAATACTGGTATGTGAAAAGTTATCGACAGGGTTACCTACCCAGTGTTATTTTGTGGAAAATAAATTTCTTACAATTCATTTAATTTTGCCAGAAATATATAGCGTTAATTGATTAATTATTTCTGTACCAGAAGGAGCGATACAGAACTCCGATATTGCGTTATACAATGCTGTCAGTTTATTTGTCTATTAGAGGCTTCTAGTTTCTAAACGGTATAAAATGTAGGTCTAAATTTTACACTTATGCAACTTTGCAACCCAAAATTCGTACTTAATGTTATGTAAATATTGCTTGTAAAGGGCGGCCATAAATTAATTATTTACTTGTACATTTTATATGTAAAGAATTCTTTTAGTAGGACAAAAACGTATTTTAAAATTGTTTTTTCTTTGAAAATAACATTATAAGAAGTAAATTATAGATTTTGGCCTTTTTTATTACTAAGCTTATTTTAAAAACTTTGGCGTTTAGAATTCCTAATCAATATTACAAATATCCTATTTTTGAACGGTACATACTAAGGATATATTGATGTGTAGTTATTAAGTCTCGATTATAAGGGTTATCAAAGCATTATACTTGGTAAATATTATTATTTAAAACGTTCGGGTAACTAAATTCCAGCGCACGAATGTTTTTAGGTGGATTTTTTAACGTGCATTCACAAAGCAAAACAATACTGAATGAAATTAAAAAAGAACTTCAAGTACACGAAATATTAAATAATTTTTTGCCGGATTTTAGATATTTAATTTGTTAAAGTTTAATTTGTACAAATAATATTTATTTAAAAAGTAGCAACGTATTGCATAAAAATTTTAGTTGCGGAATGTACAAAATTACATATAAAATTTTCGATCACGCATCAAATTTCAACTAGCCATGTTGTATTTAAAATATTGTCAAAAAGGCATTTTTCTAAATTTTACGCATTGTAAAAATATCAACTGACGTAAAAGTTATAAAAAATTATTGATTTAAAAACCAATTTAAATGTCATTTCAATTCTATTGACAACTAGTATTTGCCTTAAAAAAACATACTTGATAATTTTAAGGGTGTCACATTTTTATTAGTATACAAATTACTCACATATTATATGATCCATCTGCCTTGTTGTACAGAGATTCATATTTTGACTTGATAGAAAATCTTATATAGAAAATTCTTGTGGCTATCAAAGCCGCACCGCACTAGATCGTCTGTGATTATGTTTGTGCGCTACAGTGAGCAGGGCGAATACCCGCCGACCCGTGTCAAGGGCTTCTCTTCAATACGCAGCGGGCCAAACGAAGCAGCAAGTTGAAAAATTAGTTTGAAATTTATTTCCGTTAATAATTTATGCAATCTGCGCGTAAACGGATACCAAACGTTCATCGTATAATATCGTCAAAAATTAAAAACTATCTGGGATCTATATACAACATATTTAAAGAAATAAAGTCTTCTGAATGATTAGTAGCACTAAAATTAAATTTATTTGAAATAATTATTTGGAAGGATTAATCAAATAAAACCGGACAAGTTCGTATCGGGTTCAAATTGACTGGGTTACGCACCTATATTACATAAAGTTAATTCCATTTTTACATAGCGGAGTTTTCGTTTTTAATTTAAAAACATAACTGTAATAATACAAATATTTATATTTTTATGTGGACAACTTCTGCGACAATTGCCGCTTTTTTCGCAATTTTTCCTTTTTATGCTTTACTGTTCAATTACTTGAATAAATGCTTATTTCATTACTTTTTATTGCCTAAAATTTAAACTTTCATGATTTATTTCTGACTTTCAGAGTTACGCGCTTTCTGTGGCGTATCACAAGTGAGACAAAAAGAGTCATGAAGTAACCAAGTAACTATTCGCTGCAATAAAATAGTGGTCAACAAATTCTGGATGGACAAAACTAGGAACTAACTTTATGGTCCATATATACATATATATATATATATATATATAATATATATATATATATATATATACATATATATATATATATATATATACATATATATATATATATATATATATATATATATATATATATATATATATAAATTGAAATAGATTGCTGTTATTATGTAATGCTGCTCATTGTTAAATAACTGAATGAAACTACAACTGCAGGCTGTTTGAAAATAATAATTACTTCCCATTTCCTATTCACTGCCCACTGTAATTTATTTACATATTACTCATTAAATGCTCATATTCCAAAGCGATGACTCGTTATGTTACTTAAGCAAAATGTCATCCGTATAACGCGGTGACTGTGTCAGTGACCAAGTAACGTATAGATTCTTGTGACTGAATGATACGTATGTCTTCACTGTACAGCTTTTGCGATGATACAAAGATCGTTACGTCTTTATGTCCATTTACCGATGACGAAAATGGTGAATCATCGGAGACTTCATATTAGAATTATTTGCAATAGCCGATGGTCTACAAAATGATACATGACAATGTTAATGGTGAAGTTTACTTGAAACTTATTTTCCTATTTTTATACATTTTGATTTCGGTTTTTCTCTGTATTGGTATTATGAACAATGCAAGCTGCTGGAGGCAGATTTCTTTTAATACATCGGTTTCGAATATGTCAGTGGTTAATAACTGTTAATGGAACTAGTAGAGGGATGTATATTTATGTGGCAGCACTCGGAGTGTTCTCGCTTATGAAAGAAGGAACACTTCACTTTCGCGCCTATTTAATGAATTCGTGGACGTGGGTCCCTGAAATTTTTGTTGGTATTACTATTTAATGTCTTATTTAATACATTTTGGTGTTCTGTATGTTACAAATAATAAATCTATTTCTTTTGCAATAACATTGTTAAATCAAATATATCTATCACGATTTAGATATAATCAGTTTATTACACGCGTACATGCAGGTGTGCATGCGTGCGTACGTGCCCGTGCGCTTGCGCCTTTGTGTGTCCATAAATAATTTTACTTCTAAACTAGTTGAGAGTTTCTTGTGAATTATGATGACAAATGAAATTAATTAATCGAAAAACTATACAGGAAATTCTTTTGAAAAACTATAGAGATAAAAATTGTTTTTCTCATATTTCCCAATAAGCAACACACACACTTTTTTAGTTCTTATATCATACTTTGCCCTATGACACATGTATGTATTTTTACTAAACAGGTACATAATTTAATTTTAGTCGTTTATTTAGAACTGAGGATCGGATATAAATAAATATACGATAATATACACACACACACATATCTATATATATATATATATATATATATATATATATATATATATGATTAGGAACTGAGTCCGAAGGTAAAATTTAAAAAAATTAAATATCCAAAGTATTTGAACCATAGGAATTTTCACCACATAAATTCTATAATGCTCAATATATTTGAAATGACATGAATTACACTGAATCATATAATTATATTAAATGAACGGATATTTTTGATTTTATACTTTGAAGGTGATAATTTATTGTTTTCAAAATAGTTTATCAAAGTATGTCTTAGATTTCAAGCCGAAATTTAATCAGTTTTTACCCCTTATATTATCTTTCCCAATTCATGTAATATTTCAGTTAAGGCTATGCTTTCAAAATAAAATGGTTAATAACCACAATGGAAAATAATACAAATTTTTTATTTAAATTTCGAAAATAAATATTCAATGGAGTGTATAGGCGATATTCATTTTAATTGCAAAATAAACAAATAGTAAATTAAAAATTTAGAAATATGTCCAATGGTAATATTAATATATGTAAAGTAAGCAAATGAAAGTTTATTAAAATACTTCGCACGAACAAGTAAAAATTAAAATAGAGGAACAACAATAAGTCTCATATTAAAGTGATGTATTTATTCGCAACTTTGCCAATAATACACAATTTGTATTACTAAAATTATTAATCTGTAAATGTCCAAGAAGTAAGAAAAATATTTAATATAAAATATTTGTTAACGGTACAAAAAGTTTTATTAAGAATATTCGTAACGTATTTAAAAAGTCACTTGTTTTATTCCTAATAAGATTATGATCAAGAATAATGACAAGTGATATAATAAAATCAATAATACGTTTGTTATATAATTGTTATACCGAATATAAAGTTAATTTATATTTACCTGAAATGCTTGAAACACATCGTGGTACATAAATAATTTAAATATAGCTATTGGTAACAGAAAATATTCTTTATTTCCATGAGTCAGTAAATAATCAGGAGATACAGATAAAATGATATTCAATAAACATTTGAAACGTGCTACTCCAGATCAGTCGAAGAAGTGGGAAGTTATGAATGATGGGGAGTTCTTCCCCATTGTACAAATCTAAGCTCCATTGGATAAGATTTTTCCTTTAAATACCTTTATTGCACTTAAAAAACTCAATGCTCGATAACAGCACTGTGTTACATCACCATATAAATCAAATCTAAAGTTAGCTTAATATAACATAAATTAATTTAACGTTATACTAAAGCAGCATCAATAAACGGAAAGTCAATGATTTTCCATAACGTAACTCAATACTTTTATTTAAGTAAATATTTTATAGCACCTTATGGTTTCATTCCACATATGTATATACTACATTTCTGGCATTGTTTTGAAAATACAATGTGCAATGAAGCAAAGCCTACTAGCTTTACTCTAGATTAGAATTAGATTTAGATCTCATCTTTAGAGGAAATAGTAGCGATTTTGGTTCTTCCATTTTTAGACGTTGTGAAAAAATTAGGTAGAAAATATGAAAGTCACCAAATAAAAATAGAGAAGACAATCCAAATACTATGAATAAATAAAATTGAAAAATAATTAGATTTGCATTCATGTATAACCTATCTTCCTTTTTATACAGCCTTTTCTCATAATAGGTTACTTGAAATCGGCCCTTCCTCTGCAATTTCTTCATATTTTGGCTTTTTGTTTATTAATTAATAAACATAAATTATGTATTGGCCCCATAAATTTATTTCTTGCCAGTAACGTTACACGCTTAAGTTGAAATTGATTTGGTATAATTAAAATTTGATATAATAAAACAAAATGTATATATACATATACATATATATATATTTATATATATATATATATATATATACATATATATATATATATATATATATATATATATATATATATAACAACAGCAAACACTACATATGATGGCTTTTTTCTTGTGTATGTTTGGTGAACCCGTTTCATTATTTATTACAATTTTCTATTATTATTAATTATTAAAATTTTCGTTTAATTAAAGAGTGAATCTGATATAACGGACGAATTTTACACGAGCTGTGAGCAAGTCACTGCAAGCATCCATAGTTTCGTCAAAACGTGCTGCATTGTGTAAATTATGGGCTATCTGACATTTCTGTTTGTTTAACGACTTTCTGATATGGTTAAAAACGTAATTATTTATAAAATATTTATTTTCTAAATAGGTAGGCGCTCCTCTAGACCCCTCAGTGAGAATGACACTGTTCCCCAGACGGCTTCAGCACCCGCTGGTCGTGTAATCATGTCTCCTTTGTGAACTTAGGAACCTGACAAATCCAAGTAACACCAATAACTGAGAAATTATTGTACTAAAATAGTTTTTTTTTTCATTTTGAGCAGAATTAGTTATGTAAGGAAATTTTAGGACGGAAAGGAGATAGAAATTATTTTAGGAAATGTTTAATAAGGATATTAATCCAGCAGTAATGGTACATAAGTTCATACAAATTCAAATTTTTATAATAAACAATCTTGTTTTTAAAACCCAGATATGTAACTTTGTGATTTTGTACACAAAAATCATAATTGTATTTAAGTAATATTTGTGCCACGACATCGTTCACGGGTATAATTTTGGAAAATATTATTGATATAACTTTATCATTAATACGCATAACACCATCTATTAAAATAGTTAAAAAAGTAAACCTCTTAATTGACTGCAATCGACATGGAAAAATCAAATTGCCAGACCTTCTTTTTTAGCAATCGATTTCGTGAAAGAGCCTGTACATTAGCTCAGGTTCAAAAAAAATTATGAATAAAAATTTCATTGAAATCGTTTTACTTACTCTTGCATGATGTGTGAACAAATAACATTTTGAAAACTACTTTTTTGTATTCTTTTAGTTGTACGCGCTAATAAGTTCGCACAAACACCTTTAAATTAAGAAGAAGATTTTCGCACAAACACTATAATTAATTTGACCTTAAGATTGATACACCTGACACCATTTATTATAATAATTACGCAAATATTTTTTTAAATAAGTACGGTTTGTATTGAAAGGCAAAGTTGGTATATATTCTATTTTCATTGGTTTGTTGTCATATAACAGAGCTTATATATTTATACAAGCCCTTCAGAATCAACCAGCAAGAAAAGTTATTGATATTTTTTTAGTTGCTCTTGCACGATGCATAAATAAATTTATCGGCTGCAGACCAAAGAATAAACATTTTAAAACCAGTTTTTTTATGTCATTTTATTTGTTTTTTATTCAAGGTATAGTTCAATTCTATAATTTCTTTATTAATTTGATTTATTCATTTATTTCTTGGAAACCCAATGTCCAACGCACGTGGTAGAACATACGATAAATAGTTATAAAACATTGAAGAATAGAACAACACATTCACAGGGAATTTCTACACAATATCAAAACAAGTTCACAGTAATTTGAATAAATGACATCCAGCAACTGTGCAACAAAAAAAGTGTACTGCCAAGCAACTCTATTATCCCGTTTCTGAAGCGGTCAATGGAGAAGAAAATATTATCTAGATTTTATGAGCGCTGTATGCGGGTAAAATAAACAATAACATCGATCTCTCATGTAGCATCCAGGAGCACAAAGTACCAATAAACTCAGGATCGATGGGTTATTAACATAATGATTTAATAATTTAAAGTAATGCATGACAAAAACAATTTCTGTTCAAGTTGAAGAGAATTAAATCCGACCATAACAACTACACCAGAAATAATTGAATATTCGATCCTTAATCTAGGTGAGTGTGTAGAGGCGCTGTCATGATGAATGGGAATTCTAGTGTAAGAAATAATTGTTGGTTTTTCGTTCCATAGTAAAAATGATGGAACCAAAAACCAACAATTTTAATTTTGCCGAATAGTTATAATAACTTGCCCATTTGAAAAAGAGGCGATCATCTTTTTTCAGCACTTCATCTTTTCTGTACCTTATTTGGGCACTATTCAGAAGAAAACACCCATTTCGGATTCGTAACAGTGTATTCACATTTCATCATTCGTAATGCATATGCAATTTTAGTGACCTTCTCGAAATATTCTAATATTTTCTGACACCAATAAATATGTTTTTGACTGTTTTTGAGTTTAAGTTATATCATGGGTTTCCCATATAGCACATAGCCTCCTGGAATCTAAGTGCTCATTTAGAATTCAATGCTTGGCTCAAGCCAATGCTTAAACTTGTCTAAGTCTGCTGATTTATTCTCTTCTCAGTCTCTATCACGATCTGCATAGCATGGATATAATTTTTAATTGTTCCTTTTGATGGGCGTTAATTATGCAGACCTTCACTGAGATTAGTACGAACACGTTGATTGAGACCAAAACAAAATTCATACAAAATCATAGAACGAAAATTTTCCCGTGTTAAATTTATTTTGACAATTTGAGAAATTTTCAAATTGCCGCATATTTGGGAAAGAATGAAAAATTGAAATGAATTGTTTCGATATATTATCAAAAATACACTTTTTACAAAAGTCTAATTTGAAGAATTTTCAGTGTTACCTTCATATAAGAACAAATAAGTACACACACATAAAAAAAAACAGGTTTAATTTCCAAAAGCAATATTTTTGTATTTCATTATTTTCATTACATTCCAAAATTCTTTTTTTAAACATTTTCATTCACATGGAGCATGCCAATTTATCAGTTCTGTTATATGTATAAACAAGCTGTCAATATTCAATGGAGAAAAAACATTGCTTCTTTTTATTCACTTAATATCAATCAGTTTGTGTTAGCAGACAAGGGTTTCACCATTTGAATCTACAAAGAGACAACGGTTAAAAAAATGGAAGTATAATTTGGAAAATTGTATGTGAAATATTTTATCATAAATGTCAAAACGTAAATATTGTAAAATATGTTTCACAACTGCAAAACCTCCTGAACTGTCCTGTTTTTAAAATGTGACAGTCCAGAAATTCAGATCCACTAAAATTGGAGTATAAAAATAAGACTTAATTAAATAATTGAGATGTATGTAATGATAAATTCACTTTACATATTTAACGTAGAAAGTTTAAATAAATAGTAATCCCAAAATATATAATTTTTAATTACAAAAACTATTATCCCGATTTACAATTAAAAATTTATTTCAATAATGGCCAGATTGAAAGTTAATAAATGCCATGCATATCTATATGAGTTGAGGATTTTTTATTTGCAAGCGATAAATTGGTCTAATGGATGCAATTTGAAGTTTTTATTAAATAACATGAATAAATAATTATTTCATCTATATCAATGATTGGAATAAGAAATAATGTTTAGAAGAGGGTGTATAGTGCAATAGACGCATTGACGGTTATATCAAAAATGTTAAAAAAGGAGAGGAGTGCTTTGAAAATAAAAATTTAAAACAACATATTTAGTTATATCAAACGACAAAGTAAGAAATAAAGATGTAAATCAGAAAACCAGTTTAAAAATTATTGTTTTGACATACGACTTCATAAATTACAAAAATTCTAGCCAACTAATCTGTCGGTTTATTACAATTTTAAGAAAAAATGATTTTAATAACTGGGTAACCCAGACGTGTTATCTTAAAATTAATCAAAATCTCTAGAGACGATTTTAGGGCTCGTAATAAATTAATATTTACAACTTAAGAAACCATTTTTTTTAATAGTTACGACAGGTGAACGTAAAAAAATTAAAGACTTGTGAAAAAAAGGTAATTGGAGAAGATTTTTGAAATGTCGGGCAATGTTGCTTTGGTAGAAGTGATTGATAGTTTGATAGCATATCGTATTACTGGTTGTAATCTTTTCGAATCTACCCATCACTTTAGTTACTATTCGTTTTACTTCACTAGTTTAGGAAGGGCCTTAATATCAAATGACACCAGCTTTTCGCAAGCTTAACTTAATTAACTTGGTGTTGTGTGTAAACTTCAGTAGTTAATTAACATTTGATTGTTGCTGATTTTGGACGTTGGGTATTTATAATGATGGTATATTTTAAAATATTTTTTCAACGTACGTTTAATTTAAAATTTACATTGGTAAAGGCGGACATATTTATTAGTGTTGGTAATAAATATCATTTTTAAGAGTTCAGATTCTAATACCATCAAATGTTTTTTGCGTTTTAATAATTTTGATATGTTATTTTCATCTGTTACTAATATTGTTTTTCCATGCAGTATATTTATGGAATCATTTATGCAGTGATATTCAAGTGATTGAAAGTTTAATATTTTACCATCGTCAGATTAACAAAACGTGATTACTGAAGGTTTAACTTGCCATCGGCGATGAGATAGTTTCAAATTAAATAAACTTACTAATATTAGACAGTTTCGCTAAACGACAGATGTGAAATATCTGTATCTTATTTTACTAATTAAAGGTTTTTTTAATAAATTCCTCACAAGAATTTCACTATTATGGCTGTTATGGTCCATGGCAGATATAACTACTCTAAAATAAATGAAATGAATAAGTAAATGATCAATGTTCTTGTTCGCCTGATCAAATATCGGCGTAGAAAATTCGCGGTACAGTACTGCAAAAATACCTATTGCAATCAGCAAGCAAGATAATTCTTCGCTTGTATCTAACAAGCGAAGAATAATAATACCTCGCTTATTTTAATAATGAATTTTAAATCCACCACAAGATATGAATAAATGTATGTACTAAATTGGTATTCTAATTATGTTGAATGTACTTTTTGAAAATAAATAATTGAAAAAGCTAGAAAGAAAAATGAAAGATTAATAAAGTATTTATGGTTACTAAACAACTAACTTAAGGAGATTTGCATTGGTGTATATTAAAAATCATTAATTCGTGACTTAACTTTTCCACACAGCACGTATTTTGCAAAAAACATACAATGTAGAGACTATCTGAATTTGCAAATAAAAAATATTACAAATGAATTATGTAAAATTTACCCCATAATAATTTTTACATTTCATCTAATATTTTTTTTACTAACCTTTAGTCTTTTCACAAATATAAATGTAAGTTTATTTTGACCTAGGTAATGTATAAAGTATCTGAAATACATTTTAAATGGAATCAAGAGATCAATTCGGTCAATAGTCCATTAACGATATCAAACAGTGTACTTTGTACTAAAAAGACAAATATTAAAAGCAAAAATATTCAAAATACTGAAGGGTAACAAATATTGGTAATTTCCAAAATAAATTTCAACTTAAAAAAGGTGATTCTACAAAAATATGGACTCCTATAAGAATGGATTGTTAGTGAAAAAGTTTTTCTTTTGGACTTCCATAAAAATTATTATCCAAAAATTTGAATAGATCTTTACTAACCAGGAGCTGAATATTTTTAAAGCGATCTCATTAATTTATCTGTCATTAAAACAATATTACTTTTATTGGTATTAAATTAATAGAAAGGCAAAATTCCTTCTCTACAGAAGGCTGACTCAGTTTCTTTAAAACCAAAAACCGCATATGTATCAGTTATGTATATTCAAACAACATGCAATTAAGCAAAACAAAATTATCTTTTTTTGGGATAATTTATAATTAAATTCACGGGAGCTTTGTTTCTATTATCACACAGACTTCTAACTTAAATGTCGTTTATGGCAGTAATATATGTTATTTTTGGCCAAAATTTGCTGCTTTTTTTAATTTGACTAAAAGTATCTTTATTTTCATAAAAATCGAGTTTTAAATAAATTCTAAATTTTAGCTTTACTAACTTCTTATTTTCCAACAATAGCACCTATGGACAGAATTACACATGGTGCTTCAATGCATAGTTTTCACAAAATATTAAAATATCTTCTATATTTGTGCGAATATTATAATTTGGTTAGAGATACATTTTATTCTTCCCATTATCATATATTGATGTGAAAAATAAAGATTTCAAAAATATCCTCTTAAATCTCCGGGAAACCACATTCTAAATTTACTGGCTATCATCAGATTAATATGCAAATATACTCTTATCTGTTAACACTAACCTATACCAAGTCTATATATATATATATATATATATATATATATATATATATGTATTTATATATATATATATATATATATATATATATATCCATTACCCTTATCTATTAACACTAACCTACACCAAGTCAAAATATCTATCATATTAAGCTGGTATTTACACATATTTATATATACACACACGCAAGCACACACGCAGAAACATACACACTTACATATTTGCTTGTCGTGTGTCGTATGTATCAGCCTATCTTTAGAGGGTAAATTATATTTCATTTCTCAAAGTACTACTAAGTTTTACACTGAGAATAGTTGTGAGTAGCCATAAGTTAAAAGTACGTACCAAATGTTATATTCATAGCTTCATTACAACTTATTGTCTTCATAAACGATTCATACAGTACAGGAAAGAAATTATAACAATTTAAAAAAAAAATAAGTTATTATTATTAGTGGTATTAGTCCCATAATTAATTTACTTCAAACGCGTTTCGTTACTGAACGGCACTATTAAATGTTTCTAATTTAATATTTCCTGAAGTGAATGAAGTTTATGGACTCTAAGATTCTCGGTATTCTAAAAGCACTTCCTAGGAACGGATGCTTTCCACTTGGCAACTAATGCTGTGCCCTCCATAAAAGGATGTTAATATGAAGTTCAAAGTTATTTCTGGGTATTAAATTGATTCAAAATATATTTGCTAATATCCCACCTGAAGATGTTATAGTACAACGAAACCTAGGTCGTGGTAAAGAAATTAAAGAAAGTAGAAATAATACTACATCACGTAGTTTCATTTAATTATCAAAATATTGTTATGAAAAAATATGTTCGTAGAATTACATCCAAAAGCTCCCCTCGTATAACAAATATTTTACATTGTATAATATTTCAGCAGTAATTAATAAACACAAGATTTAAATAAGTAAATCATGTTAAAGCTGATGCAACATTATATAAAAGTAAGACGGAAAGTAAGAGGAGTAACGAGGAAAGGGCGTAAAATTAGTGACCAAACATATTTTATAGCACCCAAGAATAAGCTCCCTGGATAAATAAAAAATCCGCTGGTCATGTTAACAATAACAATTATTATTATAAATTGAATAAACCCTAATTGGTCTAAAATGAAATGAATATTTAAAGGAATCAGTTAGAGAATCAATCGATTCTTGGGATTAAAATATTATTTAAATTTTTAATTCGATTTGTATTGATAATTAATTGTATCGGATTTTTAAATCTTTTTTAATTAAATTATGACAATTTTTCGTGATGATACAATAATGGAAAGTGTATTACACGATAAAACAAACAAAAGAATTGTATTCTTTTGAGTGACAGATATTAAATTGAAAGGGTAATCATACACTTTGGATATAATAATTACATTACTACAACAATCATTATGCAGGTCCTTATTTAGGATGCCCATTCGATATACCTGAAAAGAGAAGTCTCATAATTAAATGAAATGTAACACGTTGTGTTGCAGAGATAGATAAATGAGTGAAAAAGTTAAATTATAAATATTTTTGTAATTTTCTCTTACGCGTTTTAATTCGTTTCGTTGATAATTTAACATATACATTGTCGTAATGGTTCTACTTCATAAAGGAATCTGATTATTTCTATAATGTTTTTAATTAATTTGCGTAGTTATTAAACTATTTTATTATTAGTAAAAGTACACCGCAATGGGACCATAGAATTATTTGACTAATAAGAAATTTTACCTATTATTTAAACTAACTTTTTAAAGGAAATAACAATTTAAAAGTATCTATCGTTAACATAACTTCAGTTAAACAATTAAGCAATCCATATAAAATCTAAAGTTCTTCTTTAATATCAAACAAGCGAAAAGAACAAGAGTCATAAAAGTACTTTAATACGAATTGTTAGTGCAGTAAAATGTAAATGTGGATACAGCAACTTAGGCTTTAGAATATTTTTATCTGTCACTCTGGTAGTAAGAACCAAACCAAATAAATCAATACATAACCTGACTTACGTTGTTTAAAATCGGCATGTAACCATTTTACTACAAACATGTGTAGTCTATCATTCAGAAAATTACCCACTATCCAATTTCCTCTAACCACTAAAACAAACCTGTCACACTTTATATACCATTTGCTATGCCAATATAATATACGATATCTGGAAACAAGGTGTAGCTATACTACCAGATATTTAGGTCACGTCGTAGCGCCATAGAGAGAACGTAATAACCTTTACGGACTGCTACTCACGCAGACCTTTCGATGCGCCGATTGACCTAGAATAATTTAGTCTGGAGTAATATCGATTGCGGTTATCTATATGGAATTGAACGAATTGAAATTTGTTTTATATATTTTTTTTTAAATGATAAAAATAAATCCATTTCAGACGAGTGTACCTATGCTATTTTTACTGGTGATATTCATAGCTTTTATTACTTCGTTTAATATTTTTATAATTTAAATTAAATTAACTTTAAATAGTAAGCAATATAATCGATATTAGCGATTTATGTGTTTATGAAATGGTTGTTATAGTTTTATTTTAGCAAATTTAGCTCAAATAAGTTGCACCAAATCAGTGTGAAATAGCTATTATAATCCAAATTAACGTCACATAGATATTGATTAAAAAGAATTTTCATCATACATCCAAACAAGTATATTAATGTTGAAAGACGAGTGGGAGCTATAGAAATATTTAATTTTCTTTGTTAAGTGCGTTATCGCATTACACTGCTTGTTAGCGGGTAACGATTTTAATTGGTTTTTAAATGTCATTTTAGTAGAGATATTTCGATTAACATTTACTTAAAGAGTAGGTGTTTCTATTGGGAGCGAAATTTTGTTCAGTGAAATTTAAAACTGTTTTTCAATATGCATGTCTTATATCTGATTCCTCAATTATTTTCAAAATCAACATTCAACTAACTCCATACCTTAAGTTTACGTAAACAATGTTATTTTATTTAACTTATTAAGTACTTGCTTTTAAGAAGCGTCACTTATATTTAAGCACCGATTTCAATTGCAAGGGTTGATTTAATTTTTAGACGCTGAAGAAATACCTTTATAAAATTTATATTTTCCTTACGTTTCATGTTTACTATTGATAAATACGTCACATAGATATTGGTTAAATTAAACTTTTTATTGCACGTCAAAGTATTCATGGTAATATTAATAATAATGTTTGAAACATGAGTGGATCTATAGAAATAATGATTTGCTTTAAAGGTGTATATGCGTTGTTTTAGGCTATTACTGCATTTTATCGCATCACACTACTTGTTACCGCGTTAACGATTTTAACTTGTTTTTAAATGTTATTTTAGTAGTGATCATTCGATTAACTATTCACTTAAATTACTAGTGATTTTATTGGTATCAAAATTTGATTAAGCAGAAATAAAAAAAATGTTTGTGTCCATAACAATACAAAAATATTGTTTCAATCCGCATGTTTTATATATAATTTTCGAATTCCTTCTATTTGTACATACAAACTTGTTACTTTCATATTTAATGTGACATTCGACATTCACCTACCTCCTTAGGTATATTGAGACGTTATTAATAGAAATAACTTATTAAGTACTTGCTTTCAAATCTGTAATTTTTAATTAAGCATTAAATTTGATTTCGAGCGCTAATTTCATTTTTAGACCCAGAAAAATTATCTTTAAAAAATAAATATTTTCTTTCCTTTCAATATTGATAAATAATGATCATAGTATCAGTCTCATTGACATTGAATGAGTGGAGAGACAATTTTCCACCTCCATTGAATACCTATGTTCCATTCATATCACAAAGCTGCACATTTCTCAATAATGTATATATAAACAGTATAATATTAAGGAAAATACTTTTATGTATGATGGATATGTATTTTTATTGTGTTACTTTTGTAGATTATTAAAAAGTTTTGCCGACTTTCTTTTTTAATTTTATTAAAACTATTTTTTCTACGATATGAAGCTCGTTTAAAAAAAATCCAAATTCATCATTGAAAAGTGTTTTAATTTAAAAAAGTATGGCATACATAAAAAAGACATGCTTCGCCCCATAGTTCCCAAAAATAATAATATTTTATATACTTTCATACAAAAATAATATTTCAATTTAAAATATTCTAATAATAAAAAATTATTTATGAAACACTTTTACTTTCATATGATTATATTATTGAGACCCTTTTACTTTCATATATTAATATACATTGACATTTAAAAAATATTGAAAAAAATGTCCCCTTTGGGGCTTAATTAACACTCATTGTAAGACTTTAAATTCAGTTATTGTCATCAGATTAATACTTAAGTATTGCTCACTGATGTGAGTATTATATGTTCAAACCATATCTATATATACCTATTTGGTCGTATTATAAACATATACGTGCACATGAGTGTATATATGTATATGAATGCGCGCGTATGGGCTCTTAAGATATTTTATTAATACAAACCTGTCGAAAATATACCAATTCAGTTGTTCTTACTGTCACTTATAAATTATTTAGGCAATACAAACAGAAAATCATTAAAATTTATTATAACCTTAGTTTCAAATATTCTTAGTAAATTTAAATTTTGAAGAGTTTTTTAATTTATTTCAAACGTGTTTCCTAGATGTATGCTAACATTTAATAATTTAATTCCAAGTTAATATTTTCTACAAGGAAGGCAGTTCAATAAATGTAATATTTGGCATTCTAAAAGTTTTTCTCTTAAACTGACGCTTTCCACTTGGGGAACAATGTAATTATGCTGGGCCTATATAATACATTTGAATAAAAAACCTTACTTCAAAATTAAATAACACAAAATATGATATGAGAAGTAGTGAACAAAATGACACAGAAACTATTTTGTAGCATCCAGGTTCAAACCGGAAATTCGCTAATTAAATCAGTATTCAAAATTTGTTATAAATAAATTATTAAATTACCTATAAGAAAAAACGATTATCTAAAGAAAATTCATCTAGTGCATTATGATTATTTGACTTTAACTCTATTTCGTGATATTACAATAATGCTTATATTAAATTTTTGCAGATGATTAACCTTAATTTCATATAATTTAGCAATATTATTACCGATAACACAGTTATAGTAAGTGTATTTCATGACAAAGCCCCCAAAATAATATATTTGAATAACAAATTGTAAAAGTGCATACTCGTGACGTATAATCCTCAATGCTACTCAGATGTCATTTAGCAGGTAAAAATCATTATGAATGCCCTTCACATGCTCAAAACACGGGACACGTAATTTTATATATATATATATATATATATATATACACACACACACACACACATATACACATACATAATAAGTTAATAATTTACTGACACGACTATGAGGTAGTCTAAGTGAGTGGAAAACGCGATTTAACTTTTACCACATGCAGTGTTCTGTAATATACTCTTCTTGGGTTTCATGGAATACCGTGAGGGTAATTGTGGGTTATTACGTATTAAACTAGTACACATATTGTCATTAATATAGGTATTAATATATGACTAACTTTTATCTATACATATAATAAAACTGTAACAGAGTGAATTTTGTACGTTGAGAATATATTTAAAAAGTGATTAATTTAGCATAGAAGCTAGAGAAACTTTTTTTACAATTGTTATCACTCTGTATGTTAATTTCAACGGGTATGACAAAAAATCTAATGGATCGACTTTTAAAATTTTGGTATGGTTGTAGTTTTTTTTCCAGCAGCAACATATAAGAGAAAAAAAGAAATTTTTTCGAATTGCAGGCGAACGAATCAATAGGCTTAATTAATATGAACTAAGAACGTAAATTGTTTTTTATTGTAATGTTTAAATTGTTGTTATTACTTCCACGGTCTATTCTAAATATTGTCGTCTATTTAATTTGCATAATTTCTAAGTGGGAAGTACACCACATTACAGCCGTTTTATTCCATAAATCAGAAATTCTTTAACCTAAAAGTAAAACTCACGTTCCGATATTAAAACAATGCAAACATGTCTAAAATTTACAATATCTTATTTAAAAATGAAGTCATTTATCTAAAATATATAGCTATTCTTTAATATTTAAAAAGCAAGAATTATAAAGCTATATAGTAACTGAAATGATAAAGTATAGTTCATAAAACCAACGAAAATAGGATACAAGAACCTAACTTCTTGAACGTTTTTATCTACCATCCTGTTAGTAAACTGCAGAACAAAGAATTCAATGTATAATTTTAGTTTGTTACTCCGAAGAAAATAAACATATTGACAATCTTAATTTCAATACACTGATTTTACTGAAAACACGTGTAGTCAATCACTCAGAAAAGTGCCCGCTCTCGATCTTCCTCTATACACTAAAAAAAAACTTTTAAGCTTTATACACCGTTAGCTATGTCACTACAGTTTGTGATGTCTCGGTATACTTATAGATATACTATCCGATATTTACACCTCGTCGTAACGCCGTAGAGCGAGAGTAATAGCATCTACGATGGGTCACTCAGGCAGACCCTTCGATAGGCTTACTGCCCTAGAGTAATTTAGTTTGGCGTGAAATCGATTGCGACTATCTCTATGTACTTAAAGGAAAAGAAGTTTGTTTGTATGTTTTAAGAGACGATTAAAATAAGCGATGTCAAAAAATTTCGATGTTCTTTTTAATGGCGTATATTTGTAGTTTTTGGTACGATGTGCTAATTATAAACCATGGATATTCAAAAAATTCTGTTCAAGTAATTAATATACGTTAAACTAAAATATTGATGTTGTCAATTTATCTATTCGTATAAAATTCTCTATAGTTTTACTATGTTAAATATGTTTCATATCAGGACAAAGTAGCAATTATAATATAATTATGACATTACATCGATATAGCAACAATTTAATTGCCTTTAAATTGTTGCTATTTGGTTTCCGATTACTACATCTTGTAGCTGGATTAACCTGTTCGTTATTGGGTTGCGATTTTTATAGATTGTCAAATATTACTTTTACTATTGAGTTAGTTATATATATGTGTGTAATGTCCGGGTGTGCATGTGTGCATGCGTGCGTGTGTGTGTACGTGCGTGTGTGTGTGTATGTGTGTGCGCGCACAATACGATGAACTTAATTAACGATACGACAGTTAGTGTATATACATACATACATACATATGTATATACATATATATATATATATATATATATATATATATATATATATATATATATATGTATATATGTATATATATGACGTAAGAAAACTTGAATAATATGTAAGTACATAAAAATGTAAATTATTGGCTGAGATGAAATTATTTGACGCGACTCTCAAGTCGCAACCTTGTTTTATTTTGTAAGAGATAAATAAGGTGCGAATTATTCAGTGCGCTTAAATGTAAATTCCATTGTCTATAGAATACTGTTTATAAAGAATTCAGTTTGTATTACTCTATTATATACATCCATTACAATTAAAATAAAAGTGTAAATTTGCAGCTTTATGTCACTATACTTGCTCTAGTGGGGTGAATGTCGTTAGTATATATGTTAGCATTTAATTGTATTTGTAGTAATTGAATTTGTAACTGTATATTGTTTATATTTCTAAAACTTCATAGCGCATTAAATTTGAAAATAATTAAACATTTTACAATTAAAGATATAAATTTAATATATATCTGTACGAAAATGTAAAATTGTTTGTCGAACTATAAGTAACAATATATAATTGCCTTTAGATTAAAGAAATTCTGAAAACTTTAAGCATAAATCTCTTGTCTACCCTAGCAACGGTTTGAATTCTAAAACGTAAAGCGTAACGAGACACAGGTTTGGTATAGAAGTTTACAATTATTTTGTTCAACTTTTATGAATAATTGCTTATGAATAATGTAAATAGTTTAATAATCACCTACATTCCACTTTAATATTTTCTTCTTTTCTCTTTTAACTTCAATATTTTCTTCTTTTAAAAATGGAGTTGTACTAATTTTTTTTAAAAACCAATCAAAATGTTAAATTATGCACACTATAATTTTATATTTTTTAACTATAAATATAAATTATAAATTTATATATTACATATTTTCAACTTACATTTTTCTTATTACCACTTGTTTATTTATTTGTCACTTTTGTGCCTGAACCACTCAACCAATTTCTGTATCGTTTTGCAATTTTGTATCCTCTGTCATGTAGATGAAATTTTATCTTGAATAATTTTTTTTTGATAATTAAAAACTGAACACAAAAACAAAGCCGAATGTTAATATAGTCATAAAATTTAATTTCTATTTAGTTCATATTGTTAACTGTCTTATAATTAGTTCGCATAAAAAACTTTTAATCGGTAATGAACAATTATATCTGTCACAATTGTCGTCCTCGTATTTTTTTTATTTCCTGGTAGATAACACTTATGAAGCCCCTTAGCAAAAGAATTTTATTTTTAATTGATCTGTTATATACATGTTTATTATCAAAGATTATATCTTCAACATTGAATAAAGGAAACATTTTTTTAGATCATTCCGTCATGTTAGGCCTAGTCTGCAGACCATGGCTTTTGACTAATTTTATGAATGTGAAAGTTGCTTCATTTTTTGGTGATTTTTTCTACATTCGCGCCTCAACTAAGGAACTAATCTCCACAAAATTTCAAATCCATAAAATCTCTGTCATGGAAATATATAAAAATAACACGGTTGTTCCCAAATTGCTCTTGTTTTTTTGATAATTGATAAAATCATTTTTTTATATAGTATGTAGAAGCGTATCATGACAACATTTCCACATGCAGCTCTCTACCATGTGGCACAGCCTTCCTTTAAGCCATTTATTTTATTATATGCCGAATTTTTAATAAAAAGTTTTTCTCTCAAATTGCGACAATTTTTTGCTACATGAGCGAAACCACATATATGTTGTAATAAATTCAAGGTTGATATTGTTCATATAAAACGGTTTTAAACGAAATGTCTTTCAAAAGACTCTTTTATGGATAATAACATAGAATAAGGATTGCCTGTCAGTGCCAAGTTTGTATACCTACACAATAAAACCTTCTTACGTGAAAAGCTACAAAACCACAATATTTTCCATTGATACATAGAGCTCAAACTTAATTGTATCCGTTATTATTAAATGCGGGCTACTTACGACCTTGATATAACCTATTGTACTGTGGTACTTTAAGTTTGTTCTCTTGAAGTCATTAAATATACACAACAATAAGCCTTTCTTGATATTCGCAGGTCAATGCTTGCTATATTCAGCTTTACTTTTTGAGTAAATAATATAAATAATAAGTCTAAATATTTTTAATTTGGCTAGAAAGTGTTTTTATAAACAGGACGTTATATTTTACACACCATTTGAAAAAAATATTAAAGGTTTTTCGTATTCAAAACTCTAAAAATTAAGGTAGCAGCCTTCATTATTTTACGTAACGGAAAACATTTTGAGTAAATAAAGCTACTTGCTACTCGACTGCAATATTTTCCATTTTTCTGTAATGGAGTCAAACTATAGGTTTTCTAAACCTTGTCTATATTACGCATCGACGCATTTATTTTCTGAAATTTCCATTTATACTTAACTCTCTCGACCACTTCGAAGTCTCTCACGTCACCGTCTTGCCTAAGCACTTTATCCACAAACATAAGTTTCGTCTCGATTCGGGTTACGAAGAGTTAACATTTTTCATGGCGAAAGAGGGTTGAGGCCATCAGACATCCACTTTGAATATTCTTTCGTTTTTCTTGATATTCTTGCTATATATAAATTATATTGTGCTGAACGCAAAAATATAATATTTTTCCTCACTGTGTGATCACACTTTTCCATTCTTCTAGGATTGGAAACCAGGATCACGTTGAGGATTTCATCATGCATTTACCGTAGATATTGAAGAGAATAGGAGGTAGGATTTATCTTAGCCGTTCTCCCTTTAAAATTTGAATACCTCCGGTAACTTTCCATCCACATTTACTGTACCCTTGATGTTGAAAATATTGTCTGATATATTTCTGCCTATATCTTTGTTCCACTCCTAGAGTTCCAAAATTTTCGGAAATCAATAGTTTATTATTTTGTTTCTCTGAGAATGAATGAGAATCAATAAGAGGACTTAGATAACAATTGCATCTTATTTAATGAATAATTAGTTAAATGGCCTATTAATCAATCAATAAAACCTCATAACTCGTAAAGACTATAAAGGTGATATAATTTTTATTAAAAATATTTAAACCGCGTAATGAAACCATTTATTTCGAATTGAATATATATTTGCATTGCGAATTGCGAGAAGTGAATATTAGGATTTATGGCAACAAAAATGAAATTAATAAACACATCGATAACTTTTATAATATTTAAAACCACAACATATGCTTTCAAATATTCTTTCTTGGGCGGTGGTTTTTTATTAAACCTTTTATTATACCCTTATTAAATATGACCATACCGTAATTATATAATTATAATAAGTGCACATTAATCCAAATCCTTTACAAGTCCCAAATTATATTCCCAGCAGAATCTGCATAAAAGTTAGCGTGCTCGAGCTTAAAAATAGTTGTTCAACGTTTTAAGGTCGATAAAGTTATATTTACAATATGAAACATATATCTATCATAGGGTTACAGTTATCGTAATGCTCATAAGTACATATACACTGTGCCCGTAAAAGTGACTGTTGGTTACAGTTTAATCTTGATTTCCTTTTTAATGCCAATATTATTAAAGTTTTAAGGACGTTACTATCGCTGTAATAATTTAAATGTAACCTTTACACACCCTACCACAAACGTAGCAATGACCCGTATTTACACAATACATATTGAAAATTAAACACTTTTAGACATGCAAAAATTGTTATAAATAAAACAAAACTTTAGTCGAGAATTAATTTATGAACGTTCGTGCAATGACATTTCATACAACTTGGACGTTGGTCGTTATAGAACGAGTTTGTGGTAGGTCAATTGGTATTCGCGGCGACGTGCTACGTGAGCTTTGCAAACTTCACGAAAGCTTAAAACTGATTAACCAAGGCGTTTCTTTTTTACGAACGTGTGTTCAATATTGTCCATTGTTTTAGTATTTGCCATTTAAAATCTTGTATTGGCACGTTATAAAAATAAACTTTGTTATGAATATAAAACCTGCTTTCAGTTAACCTTAACATATACAGTATATATGTACACCCACACACACACATATATATATATATATATATATATCTATATATATCTATATATATATATATATATATATATATATATATCAACTATATTCATTTCCTTAATCAGAAATCCTTCTATAATATGCCTCCCTGCAGCTTGATTTTTTAAATTATATGCTCTAGAGCCATTAGGAAGCTATTTTATCGAATATATGCAGAAGACACGGAATATGTGGACAGGTGGGCCAAAATTTAAAAAATCAACCATTTCAGGTAATTATTTCAATTCAAGCTATCTATAACCATATACTTTCAAAAACGTTGTGAAATTTCCAAAACTTTGAAGTTATGTTTTTATTTCTAAATATATAAAAAATTGTGAAATGTTTCAATGGACTTTCAATTATTGGAGAATATTCCGTAAACTATGACAGATTAAAAGCAATTTTTTAAGTGAAAAAACTCAAATACTTTTTCAAAACGAACAATAAATTTTTGTCAATAAAAATTACATATCAATACTCAAAAAAATTTTAAACACAGAGAAAAAAGCGACATGTCGAATCGGTATATGCTTTTAATGAATTTGGTATACAATTTGAAAAATTTATGAAACTTTCGTAAAAATGAAATATTAAATTATTCAAAAATTTCAGGGAAGTTTATTCCTTTGTATATTACCGTAGTATTCCCTGAAATCGAGTAATGTGTTATTTATCTCCCGAATTGTATACTTCCATTCACTTAATATAATCTCCGAAATATGTATATATATATATATATATATATATATATATATATATATATATATATATATATATATATATATATATTTAACATAAAAAATATCTGATAAGTGCAAGTAATTTAAAATTTATCTTAAACTATTTTTTATTCACAGCGCGATTTATGTGAGTTACGTTGAAAGAAACACAATTTTTTGAAAGATATTATTTATTGGTTAATGAATTCGATGTTTTTTCTCAAATTTTTTTGCTTTATTTGTAATAATGGTAATAAGAAAAAACGAACAGCAAAATTCAAAAGTCGTAAATTGTCAATAAATATGAGAGAACATTTTCAGAATTACGAATATGCATAGTACATCCAGTGCATAAGGTCATAAGAATTTATGAACAAATATTATTTAATAAAATAACTTCCGTTGTCTTTGTAAACACCGAATGTGTTTTTTATAAAAGGAATAGTCGTGCACTGTTATTTACAATCACGCAGCGATGTGAAATACTTGGGTTACGATATAAGTACACACAACGATTCTTCGGAATAAATATTATTCAATTTCTGAAATTTTCTTCTCCTGCCATTGTAAAGACATCCGTGTGTTTATACAATTAAAAAAATTCCAACGAGGTGCGCAGCTGTGCACAACACTTGGGTGACAATGACACAACGTATACCAAATCACCCTTACGAATAAATATTATTCAATAATAAAGCATTTGTGCATAATATCTTCTAACGTCTCTCTATATACGTTTGTTTATTTTATGTAATAAATTATTCTCGCTCTGTTTGTTTGGAAAACAAAATTAGTAATTCTAAGCGTTTGTTATTTAACAGTCCTACGTTTGTATATCTATACCACTTTCATACAGCTTTAATCAAAATATATTGATTATATCTCGCTTTTATTTTCATCATTCAACCAGTCTCCTAGATTCAGCCAGCTTCTGGGTTATAAAAGCTATAAATGTAATTTTTATATATTTTAGTAAAGTAGATATCAAAATTTAGATGTGGTTTTGTTAGTTTGTAGATGTAAACAAAACTCTGCGATTATTTCGAAATTTCCCATGAAACTGTAATAGTTTAGTACCTAGGGCCTAGTGATTTTTTTATTGAATGTAAAGTTTTTATTGCTAAAGGATTATTATTGCTAAAGGAATTTAAAACTATTAAGGAATTATTAAAGGAATAATTATAGAAGGTTAAAGTCAGTGTTGCCCAGTCAATTTAGTAGCGTGGTCCAACCACGCTACTAAATAAACATATTTTAGATACCAAACAAAATGGTAATTTTAAAAGATTACAAAACATTACGAAAGGTTGTAAAGATGTGGAAAGATTTTGTGGCGATTTTAGTTTGTATTGAAAAAAGTCTCCAACATTGAGACTTAAATTACCCCATAATTAAATAGCGTAAATAATAAATGAATACAGATAAAATAACATATTATATTTAGAGATAAGAAGTGTGTATATATATGTATTTATATATATATATACTATATATGTGTGCGTGTGTGTGACTGAGATGGAATGTCAGTGAAAGATAAAGGGAATGCAGATTATTTTAAATGTTATAGAATAGTAAAAGTATACTTACTGTGCCCCAGCTAAGGATATTTCCATTCCCAGTTTCAAAATATTACCTATAATTTAAAGATTAGACTCTTATTCAGTAATTAAGATGTGCAAAGTTCACAATAGTGGAATATAGTGGTAAAGATTTTTGATATCGGCAGATTTTGGTTTTGAAGTAATTGTGATATTAAAGAAGTTCCTGGATATATTTCCTACTGAATAGTCGTCGACTAGTATAACTGGTATTGCATTTTAAGATTTTGGTTTAGTAATTGAATCATAACTTTTGCAGCTGCAGATAATGAAAATATTTCATTAAATATTACTGAACACGAAAAATTATTCAGAGCTATATTTTGGATTCATTAACCAATCGGACTAACAAAAAAACATTTTGATATATCCACAATTATTACATCTTCAGGTGGGCTATTAGCAAAGATCTTTGCTAATAGCTCACCCGAAGATGTTGTAATACAACGAAACCTAGGTCGTGGTAAAGAAATTAAAGAAAGTAGAAATAATACTACATCACGTAGTTTCATTTAATTATGAATAATGATTTTTTACAAAATTAACGCCAAATATATTCAATTCTAATATATGACAAATTATTCAACTTAAAGTTATGAAAAAAATATGGGCTTTAGAAGCCCATGCAAAAGTTGTAGAAAATCTACACAAATGTTTCTAGAATTACCATTTTTTAAATAAGCATTACGCCTACGAAAGATGTGCCGATTTTTTTTATATATCGTACGATGAAATGTACTACTGGAGTTCATCTTATTAACCTACATATTTTGGACTCATTTATATAAAATATTCATATTAGGATCAAAAAGGAGTTACCCTATTAGGTTTAAAATATGAGAAATACAAAAATATTGTCTTCATATTCGAGGTAAAGTATCGTTGCCAATATCCCACCTGAAGATGTTGTAATACAACGAAACCTAGGTCGTGGTTAAAGAAATTTAAAGAAAGTAGAAATAATACTACATCACCTTGTTTCAATTAATTGTGAATAATGAATTTCTACAAAATTAACGCCAAATATATTCAATATCCATTTCATTAAAATGTAAGCTTATGTGTGCGGCTTCCCTTACTATATTTTTTTTATTTACAACCAAGTTTCTCTTAAGTAATAATTAATTCTTCCTTCTCATAAAACTGTTTATGGAAATAACAATAGGTCATTTAAAATTTGAATAATATATGTTTATCAAAAAATACTTTGCACGGGAAATAAATATTTTACATTTCAAAACTTAACACAATACTTGCGGTCATTGCTACCTCAATCAATTTTTCATTTTTATTTCTCTACCTGTTGATAATATTTCTCTACCTGTTGATATATTTGAATAGGCATATATACAAAAAAATATAATTCAAATTTACAAAAAAATTTTAACTTTTTTTTTATTTTCCATGTAATTGTTTTACGAATATTTCAAAAACGTTGGTGATGAAAAGTATATGTGAAAAAAGTAGGTTAATAATATGTAGTACTAAAGGAAACCCTTAGTTTCTACGTCGCATAGTGTTTGGGAAATTCAACTTCGAAAATAGAAAAATGTAAATATAATGTCAACTATGTTTTTCGTAGACAAACAATGTAGGAAATATTTAAAACAAAATATGACATCTAGAATTTTCTCTATAGTATTCCTGCAATCTTTGCATTGGTTTCTAAAAACCCATCACTCTCATAATTTTGTTTCGGAGTAGTTTTGCAAATGGAGTGGCAGACAAATTTATTTACCTATTTTCCAATATATCTACGAGGACTAAATTGCTACAATTAAAAAAAAAATTAAGGCCATTAAAACTAGACCTTTTAAATGACCTCCGCACTTTTTATGAAATTAAAAAAAATATCGAATATTCAATTTGCCCTCCCTAAAATTTAAAAATGAGTATTTTTAAGTTTTAGTTATTGCCATATTTATGACTTAATATATTCTTTTATTAAGCTAAATTTCAAGGCTGGATATCAAGGAGTTTCTGAGAAAAATTCCTGTGACCAACATACAAAAACAAAAGTAAGTGAGTTATTAGTCTTCTGTTTTTTTTCTTTTAAGACGTGGGACCTGAATATATAGGCTACTTAATAATAAACGTTTTCTCAACATTTGTTCCATTGTCTTTACGTAATGATGGAATGAAAAGAGAGAAACAATTAACAAAAAGACACGGGAGTAAATGAATAAGGTAAATTCCAAAATAATATAAATTCTAAAGGAAGAGAAATTTCAAATTTCCCATTAGAAAACAAAGATCGACCAAAAATGAAAGATTTATTACTAACAGCACACAACAACGTACAATGCTTGGTGTGATGTTGTAACGATTAGGAACGATTATCTGATCAGAGAAAAATGTTGTTTTATTACACTAATATACTAACTGTCTAGCTTGTATGTCAGTTATATTTGTGCCCAGTCAATAAATATAATTTATAATTTTTAATAAAGTTCAAGGATTTTTTATGAGTAATTTATTTTATTCGTCCATTGAGAAGTAATAAAAAGAAGATGAGATAAGATTTTTCCCGAATTTAATTACATATAAAAGTCTAAAAATATTCATAAAATAACGAAAAGAAAAATATTTCTTTAAATGTGTTAATTGAAAAGAACCATAAATATAGTTCGATTTATTCTACTACCAATTTATATTTATTTGAGTATCAGTTTCCAAACCGGTATTTGAAAATAAAAGAAAAAAGTAAAACCCGTCTAAAAAAATAACCGAAAACACGAAATACACACACGCAGCTTGTGAAATTCATGAAGTTATATACACTAGAACACTCTCTGGATCATGAGGAATCTAAGAATATCTCACTTAGTGAAATCACTTTAGTAGTTTAATCTGTATGACGGACATACATACACGCATACAAACCCTGTGAAATTCATAACAACATATACCCTAGGGCACTCTCTGGATCAAAAGAAATCTAAAGACACTTCTTTTGTTGAAATAACTTTAGTAGTTTAGTATGTGCGGGGAAGCAAAATAACTGAAGTACATACATACATAGTCTGTGAAATTCGTAACTTTATGTACCCTAGGTTATTCTCTGGATCAAGATCAATCTAAGGACCCCATACTGGTTGTAATCGTTTTAGTAGTTTAGTCTATATGAGGGAACAAATGAACTCATATACATACATACATGGGCTGTGAAATGCATAATCCTTCCTTAACCGTACTCGGATAATAAAGGAGAATATGCCAAAGCTGAAAATATAATGCGGAATATATCATTAATTACAATTTTTATTTTTCATTTCATATTTTTTCTAGTTTGGATGAAACATTGATTTTCAATACAATGTATATCAGATGCGTATTAATATATTATGAATTAATCTTTATATCTAAATCAGCACTACATCTCCAACCAAGGCGGAGTCGGAAGCAAGGGAAGATAGTTCTCTAATAAAATTCTAATATATCTCCTTCGCTTTCTTTCCGGACGCAATTTTTAGAGATTGTGCGCTCGACTTTTATAAGTTTTTCTCGGATAACTTTATAAAAAAGGAATACCTTTTTCTTGTCAGACAAATATGATTGATATCCGGTGAAATCTGATTAGGTCTAACAAGATTTGATCAAATCTGATATGATATAACCCAAGTCAATGGTATTCCACCGAGTAGTTGATGTATTTTTTCAATCACTTTTTATGTTTATATTTTCAGTCAATCGTTTGCTGTTAGCTAATACGATGTATACAAACTGTATTTATACGCTTTAAGCTCACTTTGTTTCACATTTCTCAATTCTATTGCAATTTCTTAATTTGCTATTCAGCGTATTGTCTCATGTTCTCGTCAGTGATGTCCTTTCTTTACTACACTGTGAATAAACTACTGTTCACTTTTAAATTTGGCAAATATGACAAATTATCTTATTTTATATTACCATTGGTTATTTCCATATTGGTAAACCAATTAAGTTTTTCTGTATGTAAATATTTATATAAAATAAATAGAAAAAAAATTATTTTATTACTATTATTCCAAAGAAGTACTTATATTTAATAATTTATCTTTAATAATAAAATTTTTTCATACATGAGAAATGAACTCCCATATATACTACTACCATATATACATAAATTCATGTAATATCACGTGTCTGCATATTCCATGAATTTATACCGTGTATCATTTATTTGTTTTCTCGTGTGATAGTCATTCTGCTAATATATTCCAAATTTAGTTCCACGTATTATTATTTACCAATAATTTGGTCACTAAGCAAATACCCGTGTGATTCACTGGACAAAATCATACGTCAATGTTCGGCTCACTTCGGCTTCGCTCGGTTGAATTCGGCTGCCTAATCAGGCGTACTGAGTCGTGTTCAGTTTTACACTCTATCGAACTCCGTTCTGCCTCTGACTCTGTATACATATGTATATATAAATTTATGTACAGTAATTACTCGTTATATAAGTAGAAGAGGGTATTAACAGGTAATATTATGACATAAAAAGTAATCATGAAAGAATGCATACCCAACACATATAAATAAATTTTGGAACAGTTAGTTTGTTAATAGGTTTATTATATATTTTAAATTGCCTACTTTATTGCTACCTCTTCTTGCGTCATATACATGTGGGCAATGAAACAGGCAAATATCAATAAGAGTGATATCTTATTTTTATTCTTTAAGGCAACAAAACTTTCTACACGTTATTGACAGATGTGAATAAAATAAAACATTATATACTGATATAGCTACCCCAGTTACATTTTGGAAATGGTTATATAATTTGGACAGTAAGTCAACACATTGGTACATGATTTATTGCACTCTTTGGAGGCAATTATAGTTCACTTCGTGTTTGTCCATTGCCAAATCTAATTACTCTACATTTTTGAATATTTTCAGTAACGTGATTGGTCCAAAAATTTAATAACATTTCTCATAATTTACTTAACATGAAGCATTATTTTTATTTGTTGGATATACACAAAAGTAAATATAAGTAGTCCGATATATCGACGTTATCAAACTTAGTACACATAGTATCAAAAACATGTTTGCTCTCAAAATTATTGTATTTCAAAATGTGTATTACATATTGCTGGAAAAGCTTTTGAGACATATTCTTCTCTAATTATTGAACAGGTAAAACATATGAACACTAGTATCATGTTGATAATATTCTCCCTCCAATCTCTTCCTCACCTATCCATAAGACGCTACTTTCTAGTATTTTATTAGTAAAATTTTTATATCATTGGTAGGCATTTAATTATCGTTTTCACTAAAGTTATCAAATGGTTCAGCTTGCCTACATAGTCTTCATGTTCGGAGCAAGATCTTACCTTATCTGACACTTGATTAATAATGTCAGTGTCCCTCATATTTTGGCTGGTGATGAATATATTTAATAATAAAAAAAAGGTTTTTCTCAAAATGGATCAAAGTTAACACGGAGATCTTATGAAGATTAGAAATTATTTTGTAATTATGAGAGGTTAAGCCATAAATAAAAATGTGATGGAGATATATATGTATATATGGATGGATGGATGGAGATATGGTATATATCGACTAGTTCTCTTGAATTTATGAAATATAATACCAAAAGGATAATAGATTTAGGAATTCAAATATTTAACAGAATATCACCAAGTATCAAATTATATATTTTGTTGGTAAATTTATTAAGGCACAGTTTATCTTTTAAGTTGGGAGCCAAAAATATCATACATGCAATAATTAAATTTTAAATTACTTATTTAATCAACCTTTTAAAATAGAATCACCTTTTAATCAAAAATATAAAACGATAAAGATATCTCGCCTTTATTAGCCTTAATTAATGGCTGTATCTTAACCGGCTCAGACAGAGTTGAAAAAAATCCAGTATCAATCAGTCATTAAGAGCGACTTCCCTAATCTTACAAATGGAAACATAATATACCAATATTTTTTTATTCTCATACCTATATGACGATACTGATAACACTTATAAATTTTGGAACATGGAGTCGTCTTTTATTATTATAATCCAATGTGGACCGATTATAAGGTAAACTTTTAAACTAAAATAAAAATGGACAAATTAATCTATTTTACTTAACTTTCAAAACCATTCCGTATATTTTACATATTTTTCAGTGAAATGTTAAATATTCAATGTTGTGCCATTAAAACTGAAATACCTAATATAATTATAATGACAATTAATGCTATTTAAGTAATTAATTTCATTGTATTCGTTTTATTTATCTGACTTGAAGTCGCGAGTTAAGAATTGGTATAGTAGATGACAGAAAATTTCGGACATGAAATAATAACAAAAACAGAAAAGAATACTATGCGGTCAGAGTATTACACTATTTACTCAAAAAAAGTGAAGAACAGGCCACAAAGAAAATCATGTCTAACATATGGTTTAATAAAGTAATTACCTATGTATTGGGGGGGGGGGTTCAGATAACTATAATCTACCTTCAAATGGATAAACAGGATAAAAACTAAATAAATACCAATATACATAGTTATTGAAATAAAAAATATGTCGAAATAGCTTTCTACACTTAAATTTTTTGACTCTTTTTTTAACAAAAGCAGAAAAGAATACTATGTGGTTAGAGTATTACATTATTTATTCAACTAGATGAAGAACAGGCCCCAAAAATATAAAACATATGTCTATGTAGCTTTTTATACGTAACTTTTTATACGAATAAGCTATTTAAAAAAATACATGAAATATAACAGGTGGATACAAATAAGGATAATATTTAAAGAATAAATTCTTTACTATTTATATTACATGCCCGTAAATAAATATTATGATGCTTTTCAAATTTACGGTACTTTGATTTGAATTATCAGGACCAATGTTTTCGGCAAACACCTTAATAAAATTATGTAAAAGGGACCATGAAAGATTAAGAGGAAACTAAAAAGTTGTAACTATTTCATAGCCAAATTTTAAGAGCTAATTTTTTCTAATTTTAATTTGTTGAGACCGTCTATAAAAACGAAGTTTCTTGCTTTTTTTCTACAGATCATATAAAAATATTTAAAGGATTTTTATTATGAAGTGTCATCCAAAATTCTGTATGTGTATATTACTCTAAATTTTATTTATTATTTATATTATGCGTTTGCTACAGGTTTATTAAAATTTTACTTATAACCAGGCAGAAACAGTAAAACAAAAAAATTATTTTATTTTAACTCGTCTTTTACGATATTGACATATTGTGAATTACAGTTTTCTAAAGAGAACAACATCACAGCTAGTTGTTTTCGAATATTACATTTAATGTAAACAGCAAACCAGCTCCCAACAAGACAGAATATTCAAATATGAACTTCCATCTCACAGTGAGCAGAGATATGAATATATAATCGTCATTTCGCTTGGGGTATTTCACGTTTGTTGGCTTAATTGACACCCCAGCTTACAACAGCAGAAGATTTCTTGTAAATAAGTAAATGGGCTAAATACGAAATATATCCTGAATTAATAGGAAGAAATGGCCACGTTCCTAGAATCAATGTTACATTACATACGTAGTATATTTGTAATTTTTTTAGTCACTCATATTTACACACCTGTAGAAAATAATTTTGAAATACTAATCAACATGGTTCATATATTCTGAATTAGTTTTATGTATTAATACCACTTCGGTAAATAATTAATAAATGAAAAGTTGATAGCATATAAGTTTCAGAAAAATATATGTATATGTGTTTATATATATATATAATATATATATATATATATATATATATACATATATGTATATATATATATATATATATATATATATATATATATATATATTTATATATATATATATATATATTCGTTTGATATATATATATATATATATATATATATATAAAATCAAACGACCGTAAATTTTAAAACCATCATAATATTTATTTACGGTCCTGCGATATAAATAGTAAAGAATTTATTCTTTCAATATTATCCTTGTTTGGATCCACCTGTTTTATTTCATGTATTTTTTTAAATAGCTTATTCGTACAAAAAAGTTACTGTTAAAAAGTTACATATAAAAAAGCTATATAGACATATTTTTTATATTTCTGTGGTCTGTTCTTCACTTAGTTGGGTAAATAGTGTAATATTCTGACCACAGAGTATTCTTTCTGCTCTTGTTGAAAAAAATGTTACGTATAAAAAAGCTATGTAGACATATTTTTAAAATTTTTGTGGTCTGTTCTTCACCTCGTTGAATAAATAGTGTAATATTCTGGCCATATAGTATTCTTTTCTGCTTTTGTTAAAAAAAAAGTTGCGGATAAAAAAGCTATATAGACATATTTTATATTTCCATAACAAAATATATTGGTATTTATTTAGTTTTTATTTTATTTATGCATTTCAATGTTGATTATTTAACTGAAACCCCCAAAACATAGGTAATTACTTTATTAAACCATATTGGATAGGTACAATTTCCGTTTATATAATGTAATACAAACTTAGAAAAATGTATTTTGCAAATTAAAATTTGTGTCCACATACAAGTGGAGGAAGAAATATATTCGACGAGAAATATTCGTTCAAGAATTTGCAAGAAAAACGGGCACTAATAGGAATAAACCATACCAGAGTTATTTTATTATTATTTGGTGCATTTTATATGGCGATATGATGAGAATATCGTTGTTTATCATTGAGATATCGTTTTTACCTTCTCCAGTCAATAAAAATGCGAATAAATAAAAAAACGATGTAAAGTCCACAGACGCGCGTTTTCATAATGGTACATTAAAAATGGCTAAGTTTATTTTTGAACACTTTTTATTAATTTAACAAAAAATTTGAAAATTTAGTAACGAGTATGGCCTTCTCAAACTAAATTGAATGCTTAATCTCCTAGGCATGATTTCGACGACGTTTTTTAAAATTTCCTTGGGAATACGTTCCCATTCAGCGACCGTCATATTTTTAAGGGCCTGAAAGTTTTCTGGAGCTGGTTTTACGGCTCTGACGCATCGTTTGAGATTATCTAATATGTATTCTATCGGATTGAGGTCAGGGCTGGTCAGTCCAACCGACGAATTCCGGCCCCTTACATATACGCATCAACGTCTCTAGAAAGGTGGGTGCGAGCGTTGACGTCCATAAAAATGGACTCGCCTCCAACTGCTGTTAATTCGGTTTGAGCATGAGGAATAAAAACCTCTGTTATGTACCTTTGTGCATTAAGTGTGCAATTTTCAATGAAAACTTACTTGATACGGTTATCTGAGTTAATACCAGCCCAAAATATTACGGAGCCTCCACCGTAAGGGGTGATTTCCTCAAAGCGCACTTCTGCGAAGCGTTCTCCAGGTCTTCGTAAGACTCGCCGACGTTTATCCTCACCACTAATCGATATACAAGCTTCATCGGAGAATAAAACACTATTCCAGTCTTGTTGAATCCATGACGAACAATTTTGAGCGAATCTCAATCTGACAACTCGATGCTCACAGAACAATGTAGAGACACGAGTTGGGCGATAGCTACGTATATTGATGGCCTGAAGTCGCTTTCTGAGTGTCCATAGCCTTACTCGTGTACCTTTGACGTCCTCGAGGTTTTGTTTGAGATGCACGTACGTAGCTTGACGATTTCGTAGCGCTTGACTGACTATGAAGCGGTCGTCCCGCGGCTCAGTGCACCGTTTTCTCCTAGAACTGGGTCTTCTACTGACGGAGCCCGTTTTCTTTGGACAGTGGAACGGCTCACATTACACTGCTGATACACATAACATTGGCTACAGCCTTCTTCAAGCAGCGCAATAATATAATAATAGCTCATATAGTTTTTTCAACCATACTGAGAATAGCAAACAGCATTTTTAATAAGAGTTGGATTTCATTTACCGCCAAAAAATACGTTTTTGTCAGTGAAAGAAAATTTTCATTCAGAAAGAATTAATTTCAAATTCAGAACGTCCGTTTTTATGTGCCAGAATACACTATACCTGCCAGCAACAATTACAATTAAAACATCCTTTTAATAAATAATACTTTGTTAATATTATGACAAAATCAGAACTGCCCGTTTTTTATGCAAAAGAGTGTATATATATATATATGTGTGTGTGTGTGTGTGTGCGTGCGTGCAGGCGTTGGCGTGTGCGCGTGCACGTGTGTGCCCGCAAGTGTGTGTACATACGAATTTCCGTAAAAAAATGCATTAAATGCGAAAAAGTTGCTAAATTTTCATGTTAACCTTTAAATGATTAACCACTTGATATGCAGATACATATTAACATTATTTAGGATTTTCGGGCTCAGATCATTTATTTACTTAAAACTAAGTATTGATCTTAGCACCTGGGGCTTGAATCTTGTCTGTGTAGCAAAGGCGCACGTGTACCACTTTTATTCAGTGTTATACCTATAAGAGATGATATATGATATCCTAACATTTTCTCCGCAGATAAATAAATTCGATTTTACAAAGAATGTGGATTTTATAAGGACCTACACAGTATTCTGCAAAATTTAAAATAATGATGCTAATTGATTCATTAGAATGTGATGTACGAGGTGAATATAGCAATAGCAACAGTTTATATTTAAAATATTGGGAATAATTCGGCGAACAATGAAAATTTAAAAATTGGTTTAAATTATTAATAATTTGCCTCGTGAGTTGTCCAGAAAATATGATTTGTGACCGACATACTACATGTACTCAATCCTGAATCGATGAAAAATAAAAATGTAACCAGTGTATTTATATAAATTTTTTGACATCTTATTTCTTGTCGGAACAAACAAATAGGCCATTTGATGAAGTTATACGGGTATTAAAAAAATATTTATAAAATAAAATAGGAAGTAAGATTTCTTGTAATTTAATTACTGGTCATCAACATTATCGAGATGATATTGTTAATCGATATTTTTGGAAATGTACAAACGTAACTGAATTACTAATTCGCATTTGTCATATTGAATGTGTGTTAAATAAAGTAGCAAATAAATATTATGATCGAACATATTATTACATTGATCTTCCATGCAAACTCTCCAAAAATATGCTTAAGCTTATGATAAATAATATTTTGACATAATCAATTAAGTATCTGAATACTATTCAATCTGTAGTTCAGTAAAAGTTTTGTACGTTTAAAGAAGATAAATAAATGCACAGTAACCCAATGCAAAAATGTATCAATACAATTTTTATTAAATTAAAAAAATTTTATAATTATATAAAATTATCACAGCATATAAATTTTATTAACCACTATTTTAATACAATATATACAACCTCCACTATTAGGAAAATTCTGTGATATCAATTTATGTCTTATTTCAAATTATAAAACGCAGTAATTTTCCGTTTAATATTGCTGCCAATATTTTCATCTGCGATCTTATTCTAACGTAAAGGGGTATAAAAAGATAATGTAATTTTATTTGAAGTAAATTTTGTTTATAATATTAATCATGAACAGAAATTGATCTGGCACTGTGCACTTTTGAAAGAATTTTTTTAGTATGTATGTGGTGTGTACTAACCGCCGGAAAACTAGTGGCTTATTTTTACTAATTGTGGTGACTGGTGTCAACTACAGTACTTTTAAAAAATATAACAATTTGATTATTGCTAAAAAACCGAAAAGTAGGTAATTTTAAATAATCGATTGAATTGATTATATTGACCGATCAAGAAAAATCAAGAGCATTTGCAATAATAGCAACTAGGTATATTTTATTGGATTTATGTTAGCATCATTTATTATGTATAAAATATTTTATGACACATTGCGTCCGCTCATTAGGTATTATATATATATATATATATATATATATATATATATATATATATATATATATATATATTAATCCAAAAATAATACTTATCATTAAGGCAATGTCGTTCCATAATGATATGTTTGGAGTGGGTAAAAATATTTACAGGAATAAGATTCTTGGGACATTTACTTCCAACTTTTGAAAAAGTGAAACCTAAAGTATAAACGCAATTGCAATGTTTAGTATTATGCGCTTAAAAGCAGTTTAGCTTACTTGTAACTCGGTTCGACGTCAGCACTATATTGGACCGAATATCGCAACTCGCTCTTTGAACATCCTATTCTTGTTATAAAGCGCTTCAAATTCAAGGAATGAATTTCCGAGTATAAAATAATTATCAAAAGAGCATTGAGATATGAATAGCGTTGACTCATGTGTGATTTCATGTCATGTGAGTAAGTGTTGGTTTACTCGCTGGAGCAGCAGAGCCCTAGTGGAAAAGGGAAAAATAGTAATCTAAAGTTTTCTGAAGAAGAAAATAGTGGAACCACCAAATAAAATTTTATTCCGAGATAAATAACACTCTCTGTTTATTTTCACAATAAAATTTATATATATATATATATATATATATATATATCATAGGTAATATTGTAATAAATCTAGTATTATCACAATAACTATCTAAGTATATATATATATATATATATATATATATATATATATATATATATATATATATATATATATATATATATATATATATGGTAAATTCATTGAGTTATTAAATTGTGAACATGGGATAAATATTAATTTAATCTTTCACTTTGTGTTGCGAGTTGAACTTAAATTTACAAAATTCATTACAATTTATTCTGAAACGCCTCGTATTTGAAATAATACTTGAGAGGATTTTTATAACTAATACTTAGATAGTTATTGTGATAATACTAGATTTATTACAATATTACCTATGATCCCAGGTCCACTAACATTATTAACAGACACCTGATTGAAAAATAAATCTAAAAAGTCATATTTATTATATTTCGTTATTTTTAAAATTGTTTTTAATGATGTCTTCATTCAATCATTTTTTATATGACTCATAAAATTTTTTTTCGCGCTGCATGTGGGAAATAACTCTTGAAATTAATTTGAACATCATTTTAAATTCGATTTTGATTGAACTATGTGAATCGGTTTTTGGCAATTTTGGTTTTCCAGGTAAATGTAAAATTTCTTGGGCAATAACATACTACTAGTTTTATGGTCAAGAAGAATAATATAATTTCCTGAAAATTAAATTAATTAGTTTATTTCAAAAATTCAGCTCAGCTATAGCTAAACATACTTTTTACGTACTTATGTATATCCATACGTAGACATAGAAACTTCTAGCAATCAAAAGACATATCCAAATATAGTATTTTCCGTGTAATGCTGTAGTAGAAAAGACTTAAGTTTATGTAACGAAAACTCTATAAACGCTATGAAATGTTTTCGCAATTTCTACACAATCTGGTTACTTAATACTTATTGCATCAATTTATAATTAATTCAGTGCAGAGAAAAATGACTGGAATATATTTTAGATAGCTGATGATCTTGAACAAAAAATTCATTACGTCTAACTTGTAAGACATGGTTTCCGTATCTAATTTACCTTTTTCATGAATAAATTTCCATTTCACATATAAATGGAACTACATGATGCAGTATTATTTCTACTTTCTTTATGTCCTTAACCATGACCTAGGTTTCGTTGTACTACAACATCTTCAGGTGGGCTATTAGCAAAGATTCTTTGATAATACCTCACCCGACGATATTGTAATACAATGAAAATTAGGTCGTGGTAAAAAACTTAAAGAAAGTAGAAATGATATTACATCACGTCATTTAATTTAATTGTGAATAATGAATTTCTACAAAATTAACGCCTAATGTATTCAAACTTCCATTTCATAAGTCGTGAATAAATAATCTTCAAATAATTGGTAAAAGTAATAAGAAATGACAGATTTATCACAACGAAGCAAAGAATAATTAAAAAATCTACGTTCATTTGATAATCCGCGAATTTTGGTTGATTTTCCTCTAAATATAATGCAGCGAAACATTTAGTGAAGAAAATTTAACCTGACAAAATTTATAACAGAAAATTTAAACATTGGAATCAGTGCAGAATCGGGATAAGTATTTTTTTTCTTTGAGTTTATTTCTTAATTAACTTTTTATTATTTTTATAAAATATGATCCAAGTGCGAAATAAACTTTAATTATGTATATGTATGTTTATATTATCGGAAGAAAAAACATGTCAATTTCGGATAGAAAAAGTTACACTGCTGAACTAATTTTCCGTTTATTGTCTCTGTATAATCTAACATTTGGTCTATAATTTAGTCAATTGATTTTTTTTATTTCAACGAAAATTGAATGAAATGGTTGATGAGACAAACAAAAGTTACATTAAATCAACGGAAAATAAATTAGAATTAACCGTAAAAAAACAAAAAAATATTCCTTTTAATATTGGATATATGAGAACTATAAATTTCCATAAAAATAGAAGATTAGGTTGTTTCCTTATTAGAATATTAAACTACTGTTCGAATAAATTAAATACTATTTCACTTTAATGCAGACAAAAAATATATAGTAATTTTTATCTAGTTAAAATATATTTAGTATTTATGGTATATCAATTAAAACTTGCTTTTCATTCTGAACAAAAATACTGTACGTACACACACCAAAGAATCCAATATAATCCTCAAAACCAGGGCTTGATAACCGGTTAAAATTTTAAACCGGTTTGACATAAGTACATATAAACCTTTTTATTTCGGTTACGCTCACTTTTACCGGTAAATAACCGGTATTCTCTATAGAACGTTTTATTTTCGGTTACGCTCATTATACCGGTATTAACCGGTTTTCGATTCAAATTTTCGTGCTGCCCCGCACGTAAAAACGTCGACTCAGTCGGCTCACGCCTGAAAATTAGAATCACCTAACCACATTTTAGGGTTTGCTTTTTGCCGTGGGCCGTTAAGTGTCACACACTAGTTAATTTATTTAATGTTTAACTTTAATTTGTTTGCGGAGCATATTCAAGAAAAAAATATATGTTTTGGGAAAACTTAAACCTTTTTATTTGATGATGATTTATTAAAGACCGATTGCGGCCGTAAAACAACAGAAATAAAATAACTCGAGGGTAACCACCATTCGTAAAGGTAAATTTCTTGTAGCATGATAGCCGTGTATACTTGTATGTGCACATTATGGCGTTTAATTTTTTTGTAAGTAAAAAAAAATTTTTGGTATGGAGTTTTTTAATAATCTGCAATCTTTCTAATTATCGTTTGTGTTCTTTTGTTGTGATTTTTTTTCAGCTTGTAGCCCAGCTTCAGTTTGTAGCCCAGCTACAAACTTAATTTAGATTTAGTCCAAAATTATTTTTGTACCTTGTTTTAATTTGATCGGTTACGAGATGTAGCCTGTAGCGTAGTCACAATATACAAAGAGAATTCGTAAATTTCGTAGAAATTTCAGCATGTCTAAATCGCACATAACCCAAAAACTTTATTCATTCTTGTTCTGGGGATCATGTTCGGTTTAGGCGTATTAAAATTACCAAGCAATCAAAATTATTTCGAGACGCAATCAAAATTGTTTCGGCAATACGTGTATTTAAAAAATTTTACTAAAATATAAAAGCTGTTAAGGTAAGGTCCAAAAGTTAAGTAATATTACCAAAAAGCTATTACTGTTTAATACGAAATGTATGGACTTCAGACATAATTTACATAAACAAATGAGAGCAATATAAGTGTAATATATTTTTATTGTAATTTATATATATATATATATATACACATATATGTACATGTATAAATGTACATATATATACATATATATATACATATATATATATATATATATATACATATATATTCATATATGTACATGTATAAATGTACATATATATATATATATATACATATATATATATATATATATATATAGAAATAAAAGGTTCCCTAAATGACTGAACTATCAATACAGAGCCCAAACAACTGTACGTATTGAGCTGAAATTTAGAATATAAGTAGTTCTGGTGATGTGAGTAAGGATTATGGAAAAATGGGGGTTCGGGATATATGGGAAAAAGTCACAGGTTGTTGGTACTGTCTTGGGTGATAAGCTGTTAAATAGTAGCTATAGATATAAGCTGTATAAATAGTAAACCCATGCCGGCAAAAAGCCTCTAAAATATTAGCATCTTTAGTTTTTCATTTTGTTTCCATATGTGTTTTTTCTTTTAACCGGAAGAAAATATTTGCTAAAGAATCGTTAAAGATTTCGGATGGCTAGATGAAGATAAATTAACAAAAAACTTCAATTCATGAAACATATTTTGTTTATTCCAGTACCGAAAATTCAAATTGTCAAGTTAGTTTCAAAAGTGACAATAAAGCACAGAATCATGGCATCATATATTTGGAGTACATTTCCCTTTACAGTGATAATATGTTGTAAAAATATGCTTAAAAAAATAAAATCGCAATATTATTGACTATTCAGTGATATGGCAATATTATATTTCTGATACAAATGATTATTTCTTATCTAGTACAAATGGACATTCTTAAATTATGCAACACGAATTTTAAAGTCGAAAATAATCTTTCCACATTTACCCGAGTGGGAGGTGTGGCCAAAATCAAATTAGATCATAAGCATAACTGTGGATCTATGACTTTTTGTGCTACAAAACTCAAAAATATTGGAAATGGAAGGCAACAACGGCCAATTTAAGAAAAATTACTTTTTAAATTGAAATTGGGTCTATGTTTCCAATCGGGCGGTTTTGTCTAAAATACGTTTTCAAGAAGGAGTCTATTTCTCTTGCAGTATTCGGTAATAGTGCATTTGAATTATCTTGGACTATCGGAGTCCTTGTGGCACCTGTAGTTAATTGCAAAAGTCTCTTTAATGTCATACCTAAATGGTTACGTGCTATTATAAACTGATCTTCCAATAGAACAACATTTACTTGCGGATCGGGATACATGGTGCTTAAGAAAGATTCATTCTTTATTAGTGATTCTTGACTTTCTTTCATACATATCTCCAAAAATAATAAAAAGGGAGTAATTTTTGTTTCGTCTCAAAAATGCACTGGATCCGAAAAAAAATCTCCAAACATTAGTTGTTCTCTCTGTAAAACTTTCGATAATGCAAGGTGCTATAGCGTTTAAAGAATCTTCTATATCTATGTTTCTGTCAAATGAAGTCAGACATCAGAATGAAACTGACATCAGAATGAAACTGACAAAAATGTTTCAAACTCAATAACCGCTTTAAACACGTCCACTATTGAATCCCGTCTTGTAGGACAATCCATCAAAGCTTGTAGTAAATTACGGTTTCTTAATTGGATTGCAATGCTTGGAGAACGCAACTCCCTTATAATTTGGCGAACCTCGTTAAGTACTTCCTCCCGTAGTCGACAACCATATTTAACTGCAAGTTGCAAGGTATGTGCAGCGCATCTAACAATATTTACTTTTGGAACGTATTCATTCACACTGCCGCTTTATTATAATGTATAATATAATGTTTATTATATTGTATAATTTCTGATAATGTTGATATTCGTAATCCTCTCATAAATTCTGATAATTTAAGCTATCATTAGTAGATTTCATATTATCATATGATTCCCGAAGCGCATAATCTAATTGCTTTGATGTGCTAAGCTAACCGTTGTCGGTGATGATCGAGTAAATTTGTTTAATATCAATCTCATACCGGCTTAAAAGGATGATTACAGATTCTTTAAGGAACTCTCCCGTATTAGTCTAATCCAGATCAAGTACACCTAGATTCCTTAGAATAATTTTATCCTCAAAAATATATACAATGTTAAGTCCAAGGAATCTTCGTGTTTTAACGTTAGCCACGTCAACGTTTAATGCTAGAAGTTTATTTTTAATCTATTCATATATGTTTGTTCGGATTTCATAGACCTTATCTTGAACAAATGTTTTAATCTTTTTTGCATTAATACAACTTCGTTCATTTTCTGTCATATTTGGTATCATTTTTATCAATTTTTAAATGCATTGTCGTCTATAATTGAGAACAGCCATCCGCGTATCGTTACTAAATTTAAACAATCGTTAATAACGGCATTTTCTCATTTTTCTTTCTGGCCGGTGGGACATTCTCTTTATTCGCCAAATTAAATATTATTATTTTATCGTATTCGATACGATATTAACTATAGAAAATGGCGAAATCAATTTGAATCATGCTTACCCTGCAAATAATTTTAAATTGATTATAGGCACTTATAGCGATCATAATTAAACTGACAAACAGATAGAGAATCTTATAATTATAACACATTGTTCGCTTTATAACCGTCCATAAAAGAAATAAAGCTATGTATAAAAAACATAATATACAGTAATTCAATTAACAGGTATTACTAGAATTTTGGTTTGCTAAACTAGTAAGTGAAATACATCTACACCTATGTATACGTTAGAATAAGGATACATACGTCTCGTTAAGGATGAATTTACCTATATACAGGCAACAAAGCATTTATAAGCGATAGGACAAAACAGAGGTTCCCTATTCGATTCGTATTCATGTTTGTCAACAAGTATTTATGTGGTGGCTTTGTATGTGGAATTGTACTGGTAAATATTTTCATAGCTTAGCATTTGCCGAGTGCAGACTATAGAGCGGGGGTAAAGAAATCGACAGCAGCATTTGCTGTATCAGAAATGGAAATATCTAAAGGCGTCTGTTAAATATTGTCGTAGATCATTAATTTACTTACATATATTAGCATGCTTACTTTCACTTTAAATTAAAAATTAGATATTACATATTTAACAAACATATAAGTGTGAATGGCGATAATAAAAGGAAAAGTTAAACAAGGGGTTAATAAATATTCCTAAAAAAAAAGCTTGGAAAAATGACGTTATATTTTTTTATTAACAATAAAAAAATCGATTCTACCAACTTCAAAAATTTATTATTAAATCTTTAGTTTATAACTTTTTTGAATCATAAATACATTTAAGCAACATTGAATATTTTACTATTTGTCAACTTAAAAAATGTGAAATGTAAAGTAAGTAAAGACGATCCATGAAATTATAATTTTAAAAATTTATATGTCACAAACTAAATATTTAAACCCCATAATTGTTTACATTTTGAATACCCTGAAGATCTTTCTGTCTTTAAATATTGATTATTAACATTTCTGTTTAGCTGACTGTTGAGTGTGTAGTATATAATCATATATTTAAAGTGAAAATAGTGAAAAATAGTTCAGCAATGAAAAAATAATATACTCATTGTGAGTAAATGTTCTTAAAACCAAACCAAACCACGATTCAGTACTATTTTTTTAAATATGTCATTTTTTATGCATATTTTTTAACTTTAAAAATCACTAAAATTAGCATTTTTCCTGTATCGAATCCATATCTAACTTTTTATGCATTAAAAGCTAATTTTCAAAATATAACACGATAGTTATTGTGTTTTAAATTATAAAAACGTATCAAGAAATAAGCAGTAAATTCAAATTTTGTACATATTTCCAGTATCGAATTGGAAATTAGATAAAAAGAAATGTATAGCCACTGTAAAATGTATTCCTTCTGATATTGTTTGTGGTTGGTAGTTATAACATGAGAAATACATATTAGTTGATCTGAAAACCAAAGGATATTATATATTCTGTGTACGGACAACTAAAATCTTGTTATTATGAATTAATAAAAGTATTTATTTAGAATTGTTTTTCTACGTTACAATAAATAACAAAACGAACAATCTTAGATAATATGATTTTATCGAAAACACTAATAATATTTTTCTTCGATAAAAATAAAAAAAGTTAAAATTGATACGTAATTAGGACAAACATTTAAAGAAACAAATGCATGTAATATAAGTCACAGGTAATGTTTTGGTTATTTTTTATTATTGACGTAAACATTTACCAGAGCCCTTAATTTGAACCGTACAAATAAAATTGATTTGCCTTTAAAGTTGCGGACGTCAGACGGCGCTCATGTCATGCACCCAGCTAATATGCAGAAGTGGATTTTTTATTTGTTGTGATACCACAATAATGTCGGTCGTATTGACTTATGAGTCAATTTTACGATAGACCTAAAATTATATGAAATTAAATATATCATCAATAAAATTTTTCCTCAACACACAAAACAACATACGTATGTAGAGGCTCAGTTTATTCACATTCCTATCATTTAAATAGGTTTCATGAATAGTTTTATTGTTATGTAGATCCTTATATTCTAATAAGGGTATTTATATATTGCTGGTTACTTTACCTGGGTGGGAAATATGGTGAAGATGTTGATAGAAATAGAAGGATCTACACAAAAATGAGAGCGGGGTATATTTATTTACATGAGGTTGAAATGAAACTTCTTTACACATTTAAACTGTTCATGAAACTTCTCAAGGAGTTAAATAAAATAAGCCAACAGACCAATTACAACAGGTCTACTGCTACACACCAAGTAATTCCGCACCCACCTTCAGACACAATAAGTAATTAAATCATTCATGTTGAACTCCTTACATTCTTAATACATTGAATTACTTTACTGTTACTTACAAACACTTTACAAAAACTATACAAATTTTACAAACACAGCGCCGATAAAGAATTTTCGCTTTAAAACTACCAATTATGTCTAGATTATAAATTTATATTTAACCGTGAAATCTGGTTACGTTTTTGGTATTATGGACCTTCTAAACTAAATTACGCTACTGTGAAACCGTAATGTACCACTAAACAAGTTTCCATTTCGCAAATAAAAATTAAATTTCCTAACAAAGAAGGTTAGATAAATATATTCATAAATGCTTAGCTTCAAAATTTTTCCACGACCTTCCATAACACATGAAGCGAAGTTTTGTTCACTTCATCAAAGTCGAAATATGGATATATATTATTTTTCTTCTTCCTTCCCATAGTGCGAAAGAAATCACCACTCGCACGCACTGTAAACAAATAAATTATTTAGCCGAAAAGGCGCGACAGAACACGGAGAGGCCGGAGAACACGTCACTGCAAGTTCGGCGCCCGGGATTAACCGGTTAATAACGCTCTTGGAAATGGCTCGCGTATAGGTTTCGTTCAGAACGCAACCTTTATTTTAAACCGGTATTAACCCTTATTAACCGGTATTTTTCAAACCGGTTCCAAGCCCTGCTCAAAACATATAAAGATTCCACTCTTTTCTTCTAAAGTATGGAATTTTCGCAATTTAGTTTGGTTGTTAGATTTTTAAAGAAGGAAAAATATATTAAATGAGTAAAACGAAATAATAATGTATTAAATTTTTATTTATAATTATATTACATTAAGAAAAGAAGGTTGTGACCTTTTTTTAAAAATATTTTTTTGCTTGCCTAATAGGTCTTTAAAATTTAAACGTTACAAAAAAGTAAATCTTTAAAGATCTTCTGTACTATTTACTTTTGTTCTATATTCTAATATCTTTATTCTATTAATCGACAGTTAAATCTAATAAACAAGTAATAATCGGATGGCGCAAATTCAGATTAATGCAATTTTTTTTCGAGTATATTTTTGAGTATAAGTAACAGGTATTTTACGAGTATATTATAATAGGCAGAAAATTAACTCGATCCTGTTCATTACATAGTTTGTTAGTTTATCAACGTCCTCCCGAAAAAAAATGGTGCTGAAAAAACTCTTGAATTTCAACTAAGGTGCGGAAACTCCTGTTTGACCTGTATTTAGCCATTCAGGTTTAAGTGTATAATTAACGTACATACGTAACATATCTTTCATCACCTGTTGTTGTTAAAATTATTGATTATAAACACCAACTCATAAAGTAAAAGAGTTTGTGGTTGTCGTTGGCATAATTCCTTTTCTTGAGCCTCAACATTTGGTACATAGTAACATTAACCGAACACACTTCGGCTTATTTACGTTTCATAATAAAATATTGATTAACTATTGATACCCTATCTCGAAAAGTTCAGACTTGCGGCTAAAAAAATTAATTTTAAATTTTAACATCTATATTTTTGTACACCACTGTACCGTGTAACATGTTAATGAAAACATTGCTGCCTCCAAGGCCGCCTTCATTCAAGTTTGCGCCCGATTAGGTACGATAAAAGGGTAATTCGATATAAGACGTATACGGACGAGACATGTCGGTCAGTATAGTCGCAGACGTGTGTTATGAAAGTAGCAACCGGGCGTATGTACATTTTTGTGGTTTCATTAACAAATCAAGGGATAAAGTCAGCTACCCTTCCCTATTTTATGCATATTTTTATACTTGAATTGCTTTCTCCTAAGGGAATAAATTGTCAAAATGGAAAAGTAAAACATATTCATATGAGTTTTTATTTACCGACAACCAAATTTCACTGCTGCTTTAATTAAAATAGTAATTAAAGTAACATCTAAATAATATTATCAAATAACTTAAATTTTGAATTCTCTTTCTTTAATACGAGTTGATGAATTAGAATATTATTTTATAGATATATTTTAAATTTTTTTGGTGTTTGAGGAATTGGACCTTTGTATTAAGTGTTACAATTGTATTTAGCTGAGTAGAATAATTATTTAAATCGTATATAAAAATATTTTTGTAAATAACCAAATTTCCCTATTTCCAAATATATCTGAAATTATTTTAAATTGAGGGATATCATAAAGTGTGTCTTTCAGATAAGAGATTTTTTTAAAATTTATGTGAGATGACTTATAAGCCAGTAGTAACAAAATAAGAAATAAATATCTACCAAAATGTATCACTGCAAATTATATCTTTCTTTTACTAAATTTGTTTTGAACATGAAATGTTAACGTTTTCCTCTAGTTTTGAAAAGATTAACGACTTATTTTAACTTTCCTTTCATACACAAAAAGCAATCCATCTTTATTTAGCTCAATACTGTTTTTCGTAATTGAACAGAATCTATGGACCAGAATACAAACCCCTCTGGGAATTCAATAGTAAATACTAACTTCGTCACACTAGCTTTTTTTGCGATACATATACCTGAATTTTGCTCATATGCTGACAGTATCCTAGAATTTACGTTTGTATATTTTATTTTATAAAAATAAAATGTACAGAAGTAAATTTTTCGAGTTATTGACTTCTTACGAGTTTAGATATTTTTTAATTTTACATTTTATGACTTTGGAAGAATACATACATAGAATAGTTTTTTATATTTATATATATATATATATATATATATATATATATATATATACACATATGTATAATAGAAGGTTATATCAAATTCTTAAACTTCATAATATGAAATCAGATAAAATGATTAAACTAAACCAAAACTATTTTATATATTCATCGTACACATTTAAAATGTTTAGTCTATCATTGCGCCTTATTTTAATAACGATATAATATATAACTTTGTAAGATTGGGCGAACGTATGGTTTACTCGTGTGACGTCAGTTAATAGTGTTTTCTGCATAACTTTTTAAAATAAAATTATAGGTACAACAAAATTGGTGGGATTGTAATAACCGGCAGCGCGAAAAAAATTTAATGTACCCGATACTCTCGAGGTATGGTTTTACCAGCGCGTTTTGTATATTAACAAGATTCTGATTTCTTTTGAAGATGGAGGAGAAGTTAAAACCGCATAAATACTTAACCATTAACTTGTTAAGATTGATAGTATTATCGATAAAATTCTTATTGATGATGAAGTAGGTTATAGAGTATAGGAATCAGTTATACACTCAGCATGTCAAGAAAATTTATTCCGATGCACGAAGCTGTAACAAAAAACAGCCGTAGAAAAATAAATATTTATTCTCATAAATCCTAAACTATGAGTTTGAATTTTCCCATTTCAGAAATGGTTTTCTTTTGAGTACACCATAATCATGTTTTAGTTTTACTTTTTATAAAAATACCTGTAATTTAGTATTCCGTACCTAAGAAGAACAAAAAAAAACCTTTATACGATTACTCATGTGTTTTCTTTTATTACAATTTATTTTGAAATTTGATAAATACTGCTAGTTACAAATTTATGAAACTTACACGAAGTGTAATTATGATCAACAAATTATATAGTATTTTTATTGAAATTACTCCAACGTAAAATTTTAGTAAGAAATTTTATAGAAAATTAACTACCGAAAGCAGATCTAAATAAGGTCTCTCTTTTGTCCGGCAGCGAGCACTCAATGTGCTTACCGTATCGGCCAACCGTAATCCACTGCTTTGAATAACTCTCGTTTGCAGAAACATCGTAGTTATGATATTAAAATATTTTATTCGTTATGTGGCACAGACTGAACAGTTAATAGGTAAAAGAATTAACCTGCGAGTGCCCTATTTTCCTAATAGCAAAAACAAAATATAGAAAAACAATAGAAAAATTGTCCAATTGTTTCATTAGCCCTCACTCTGATATTTTCATTATTTAACTTTATTTGTTTACACCTACTTAATTACACTTGCGATATCTTTTATTCACAAACGAACGAAACTCGCGTTCGAATATATGTAAAAGACGGTAGAATTGATCAAAATAGTTATAAATCTGAAAAGATATGTTAGTTGATAATTGAATTTTTTATCAAGTAGTAACCATATACTGTTGTGTAACATTACTTCTTCATTATATGTTATGTTGTAAGAAACGATTTTGCTAGAATAATAAATAGCCTGGTATTAGTTCCGAGCTGCGACAAAAGAAAGCTTTCTACTAAATACGCTCTACGATTTTATTTTAGTATGACCAAAGTCCCAGATTTATAACCCACATTTATTTTCCAGCTTTTAATGTATATCGATAGCATAGTAAAGCCGATTAATTTAAAAATTTGTTTTTAACTTTATTTAACTTTAAGAGATTGCACTTGTAGCAATACGTCCACCATATGTATTATTTGTGTACATTAAAGTATGTAAATAAATAAATATTTTATTTGTGACTATTTAATGCACTTTATTTGCACGGACTTAAACCATACTAATTCCACATAGCTCTCGGTATGCTACAAAAGTTAACTCGGGTGGCAGCGCTAGTAACAATTGTAGGCTACCTTAACGCCATACAGTCCTCAAGACAATACAAAAACTTTAATTATGCTGAATGCAACCCATGTTATAATTGGAATTCAGATTTCAACTATTGTCTTAATTTCTTGTGGCTTAGGTTTAAAATCGTCAAGTCACGTGATTTAAACGAGTCGTATTATTATTCATTTCAGAACTGAATAGTCGAAAGCTGTAGTTCAACGACGAAATCTCTCAGTACCAGCAGATCCTCACGTCTCATGGTTCATTCTGATGATAACCCTGCAGCATGAGAATTTGGGGATCAATATTTACAATTATTATAATGTAATAGGTGTAAGGTTTCATGGGAGTTCGTTAAGTCGAAAACAATGATTAAGTAAGATCTAATGAATATGTGTAATAGACGATGTAAAACGGTTTTGGGTAAACGAGGCTGGTTTTCTAGAATAATTTATGAAATATGCATGAATCAATAATTTTATTTCATTCAACAGTGTATAATTAATAATGTGATATTATAGAGGACTTATTACAATTCACGTAAAATTTTCAAAATTCATACCTTATTTATGACATTACTTATTGTGTACTTTTTACACCAAAATGAATTGATTTAAAATTAATAATGATATTTTAAAAATATAAAGAATATATGACCTTTTTTTCTTTCATTACGGTATACAAAAACCATAATGTTAAACCTGGATAATGATGTTTACAACCATGAATAATTTTAAAACTCGTTATTGTGATAGCGCTATTTGGTCTTAACAAAGTAAAAAAAGACATGGCAGTTTGACAAAAACAAAGTCAATGTTACACCCGTATTATGTTACATTGACGATGAAGTGGGGATATTATTATTTAGATACAAAAGCTCAGTGAATTAAACGGTTTTTAAATCAAAATAATTGAGTCTTAGAGTCGTTGACAAGATGATCCCATCTTAATTCACCATCATCGTTTATCACCACTTGAACAAGTGTGAAACAAATATATTAAGACCAGTCTGAGTGAATGTCATTGTACTGGACCGTTTTTAAAAGTAAGCTTGATTGCTGATATGATCTTGGCGACAAACTAAACTAAACTTAGTTTCAAGTCAGCTTTTATTGTAAATCCACGTTTAAAAATTTACGTTTAAAAATTAACAATTTCGTGAATGACTCATAGACATACTGAGGAATAATTAAAAACTACACCATGCATTGGGGACGTATATAAAAGAAAAAATGGGAATGAATGTAACTATCTGCCCTGCCCAGTTTATATAGGCTAGTAAAAAAATACGGATGGTTCTTATTATTTCTAAAAATTCAACAACTGGTAGAGAAGTCCAGTAAACAAAAAACGATAAAAACTTATTTTTATAATCCAATTTTTAATGTTTGCTCTAAACTATAAGATAAAAAGAGTGAAGTTAATAGGCAACTTTATTAAGGAAATAAAATTGTTGAGTGAGTAGGAATTTTCTAACTAGAAAACGAACGGGCTTTGAAGTTTCTACTATTAATGTTTTTTTCCAATCAAATTTAATTATGACGAGATGTTTATAATAAATTATTACCTAGTTCCCTTTAATATCCAAATGCAATAGCTGTTATTGAAAAAGCTGGGTATAATCAATTTCAAAGTCGTCATCGATTTAATTTCCCAAACAATGTGCTTTACGAATGTTTGTCTCACTGGTTTTGTAGCTAATATTATAAATATTTTTGAGGCGATTAATATTTTTCTAAAATGTTTAATATTTAAAAAATAATGGAAACCTCAGTATGTTTAATGTGGCAACAGCGTAAAAGGAAATGAAAACTGAATCATATGTAAGGGTTGCTACGTAAATAAGTATATGTTAAGCCATGATGTAAACAAAAAATGTTGACAAAGATTGATGAGATGAATTTGAAAAAAAAGGGAGGCTGAGAGACGGTGTTATCCCTGCAAGAAGAAAATAATGTATGATACTTCATTATCTGAAATACAATATTCTTTCCCAGGTATTATAATTGTAGTAAATAACGACAGAATAGTTAAGTTTTTCATAATATTGGACTTCAGAAATTTAACCAAAACATTTTGATTCGCAGGTAGGTTTATTATTTTCTTGTTAGCGTAATGTGATTTTTTCAATTTTTTTCATTAAAATGAAATGTTTTAATTTACATCCTTTACTATAGAGCAAAAAATGGGAAAAATCATGTTTGAAAACCTTGAAAAATATATTTTAACATCATTACATATTCTTCTACATTGGTCAAATAAATTAACATGGCCCAGAAAAGAGAAACAATCGAAACATTCTTTTCGATTATCAAGTTTAAATTTTCTGTACGTTACACAGTAGTACAATCGACAAACAGTTTCAAAAGCAGCTCTCTGTAAAGTATAGGTTTTACATTGATAAATAGATAACTTATATAAGCTTTAATTAAAATACATTGCATGACTGAAATTGTAGTGTAAATGAAACTTTATGAAGGCTATCTCAGGTTTTGAGGGTTTTACATGGATTAACATTCAAATGGTGTATTACAAAAGCTGCCTACTAATGTAAACAAGCTTTTTTCATGTTCAATTAAATTTAGAATGCTAGTGAAAAATTTATTTTGTGCCACCGTTTGGCCTCGGTATAATTACTCATAAAGTAGAGGTTGTTCCTCTGCTATTTAAAGACTAAAGAAAAAGGTTAAGCCACCCGTAGTCATGTATCTTGTTTACAAATTTAGATTTTAATAAAAATAATTTTGAATATAAAACCTTTTACTGTTTTTTACTCTTCTGTGTAGGTCGATAATTTTGATTAGTAACTGAAAATGTGAAATGATACGGCAATAAGCTACTGAACACAAAAAAAAGAATATTAAATAACTAATCCGGTAATTCAAATTCCTTGTCGACAGCGAATGTGCATATCAATACCATATTATTAAAACACAAAAAGAAGTAGGAACTGACAGTAAAGGATAAATGAAGATCAATTTTTAATCTCCTTCTTACTTTTTTTTTAATTTAAGATTATTGTCCGAAAAAATATAGATCTTGTCGAAAAAAACTATTCTTAATCGATTTCAAAAATAATTGACGTATTGAGATCTGGGTTGGAATTTAATGTTCGTCCGTTTATATGTTTTATTATAGCAGTTTATAATCCATTGACGGTTTATAGATTTTATTATAGTAGAGCGCAATTTTTGTTACTATTCAGACTTTACAATTTTCGTACTGGTTCAAATTTACATACAAGCGTAAAATTTTCGTAATTGGGAGAGAGTGTGCGTACGGGGTTTGTAAGGGAGTGTTCACATCACAAGCATTACCATTAAAAATCTAAAGCTATGCTCGGTTGCTTATCTGAAGAGTTATTAAAAAATAAAACAAAATTACTTTTGGGTTTATACAATTAGCATGGATTTGATTTATCTTCTGTGGGCCATGCTCTTGTGTAAATCACGTGTCTCGGATCATAGATATAAGTATAATATTAATTTACGTATTTGTTTATGAGAAAATTTTTACAATTGTTGCTTACGTCGGGGAGACACCTAAAATATTACACATTAACTTATTAAAATTTATTTTAGAGAAGATAAAATCGACATTAAAAAGACCTTTGAAATATGGGTTAAACTTAATGAGTCGAAGTCACCCGACTGTTGTGTTTATATATATATATATATATATATATATATATATATATATATATATATATATATATATATATATATATATGTAAATTCTTTATCATGCTTCCAGGTAATTTGGATACCTGTCTTTTACTAAACGTTATTGTTTTTCGCCAGTAATGGTTTTTCTTCTTTATGTCTTTTAGATAGATTAACTTAACATTTTCATAGTTATGATAGTATCCTTCATGATTATTATGATATATTGTTACACACGAAATACGGTTTCGCGCTAAGTCTGATAAAACCGCGAGTTGCCGTAATGTTTTTTGATCAGACACAGCCTGTACATATGTACATGATGCATATATATATGTACATGCGTTTAATTTCTTATGAATAAATATTTCATCCGAATCCGTACTGCACCGTTTATGTGTTGAAAGTTAATTGACAAGTATTAAAAAAAAATATATTTTTACTTCTACCCTTGTTAGAAAAACCGCAATAGTTTCTGCGTATTTTAAATGAAATTGGATAAGAGTTTTTTTAGGAAAGTTGAGTTAAAAATAAACTATATCCTCTACAATTGACTGTAGTCAATAGGTCAGTTAACCTTTAAGCATTAATGGAACTAAAGTGTTAGGTAAAAAATTAGCAAGAATAAAAATCACACTACGAGAGATTTGAACACTTTGGAGTACTTATAAATATTTAAGAATATTTAGTACCTCTATTAAATTATGTAAAAATATTATTTAAAAATGTGAAAAATTATAAGATCTAGACGAATGAGTAATTTTGATAAGGGCCATTATTTTTCTTTTGAGGTATGGAACCGTAAAAAGTTAGAAACTACAGGCTAATAATGCTAAGTTGGTATTTAAGAAATACTGATCGATGATGAAACTACATTAAAATAAATATAAAGCCCTCAGAGTATGTTAAACCCAGATTTCGGCAGTATCTGATGTCATTTCCATATTCACTGTGACGATATTAGAACAACAACAAAAAACCGAATAAAGTTCGTGGCAAGCGTCCAACTTTCCTTTGATGTTTATGATAAACTGTGGAAGAGAGTTCAATATACTTTCACCCTAATAATTATCGGTCGGTCCACCGTTGTAATATATATTCTAAGATAGCTAGACAAGTATACAATTTAATCATATACAACGTTGACTTTGTTATTTTTTTTATTATTTTACGTTAGTTTTTCCAATGACCAAAAACACATATTTCCAAAAATGCTATGTGATGTAGTACAATAATATTATAGAATTTCGATTTGATTTTCAGATCCATTTTTTATTTTTATTTATGAGCCCGTAATTCTTTAAATCTTCATAAAGTTTAGTTGACTGAAAACTAGCCGAAACGAGTTTCATAAGTTAACAGGATTTTATCAACACTATTATAAATATCAGTTTATAATTGGGATAATCTTTTTAACAATGTCTTTTAGTGTTATCTAATATTGTAACTTACTAAATTATCTTCTTTATATAAAATTATTTATAACTTTTACATGCTGACATTAGGCAGCCTACAATATTTGTGTTATTATGTTTCAATTAATTTGACAACTTCAAATAAAAAAAAAAATGTATCATTATATAAGCAATGTAAATATAAAAAAACTATTTTTTCTCCTATAATTACATTTTCAGAATTCATCGCTTAAAGAAATTGACAAAGTTAGCTGGTTAATTTCACATAAATTTTAGCCAATTCTGAATGACTATTTTCACTAAAAGTTATATTGATATAAAATAATTAGAAAAATATTAAATTAGTCTACAATTAATATATCATTATGGTATATATAGAGTATTCTAAATACAAGTATATTATCGAATTTATCCACATATTCAATAATAATTGTGAAAACAAATTAGGCCATTACAATAAATTGAAAATGGTTAGTCTTCTCTGATCATAGCTAATTAAGCTAATTCTCATCTTATATTCATTCCATAATTTTGAATATATACGTATGCACCCTTATATAACTCTACATACCTTCACAAATACATTTGCTTATCAACTTCTTTCTATACTTGTATTGTTTGTACAGTTATATGTCACAGCAGGTAGATATAAATATTATGTTCGTCCACGAAAAACCGTTCACAATATCTGCCGTGACATACAGTTGTACAGTGTATTGTGCATGTATAATTATTTTTTCAAAACTGAATATTTTACGACTAAATTTATTTTTCCTTGGGTTTCTTTATCTCGAATTGGAAAAAGGATAAATTTCTTCATAAAAAGAAACACAGTTTCCGATTCAGTCTGGCACATTGGTTTAGGATTAAATATAATTTTTTCTCTAATTCGGCAATGCTCCTCAAACGGTAATTTGTTTCTGAAGATTAAGTTTTTTATGATGTTAGATAACTATAATTCTATTAAAACTTTCATTTTGGCGAAAATTAATAAAGGAGTCTCCATTAACCAATTTAAATTACTTAATCCAACTGGCATATATTTCATTAATAAAACGTTTACTGGTCCAGTAAAATAGTTAAGTTAATGTCTTTTTGCCAATAAAATAGTTAAGTTAATGTCTATATTGTTTCAAAAATCATGTGAAACATAACACATTACAGAAAGATGTTATTACCTTTTTAATCGTTTATAAATCTATGGCAATTTTATTACAATATAAGGTAATTGATCATTGAAGAATAGTCACAAAGTAGAAAATTCCATAATTTAGGTATTATGGAACGCATTTCTGAGTCGGTATAAGAGAAAATTAAATAGTAGTGGTCAAAATCAAAAACCTTGAAAGAGTGTTTTATATACCTTTTGTTGTTACCTATTACTTTAATAAAACTAAGAACTATATAAAGATATTTTTTTACAAATTTACGAATACAAAACATAAATAGTGATGAAAAATAACAATCTTTAAAAAAACAAATGTATTATATTATGTGAACACACTAAATGTATGTACTTATATAACATCTGTCCAAATAAATTTTTCTTATTGTGTAAGGAAAAACCGTTAAAATAGCGGCAAAGAAAATAACAAAAAATTGTCTTATTAATCCACTGGCTACAACTGAAACATTACCAATATGATACTTTTAAAAAAATAAAACATAATTGTTGAATGTATTCTTACGACGATAATATTTATAACTAGCGTGACCCGTGCGAAGTCTTCGCATTATTTATTCCATTATGAAGCTCAGATGACAGATCAAACAAATATTTTACTAAAATTGACATATAGAGGCGCAAGTATCAAAAGCATTGAGCTAAAGCGCCACTTTATTTATACATGAGTGGATTTGAAATTAAACAAAAATTTTACCGACCGTCAATCATATTGACGTTGAGCCGTTAGATGGCAGCATTGCTGTTTTGTGTATATAATTTTAATAATTAATTAATTTGCAAAAACAATAGCAATAATAAATTTTTTAGTTGTGGATGCCGGTAGAGCAAGCAATTATCTATAAAATGATATATAATTTATGTGCATTAGTTGTGAGGTTTTTTCTAAAAACGGAGAGTAACATCTTAAACTTAGCGTATTAATATATATGATGATGATGATACTTCAATCGTCTTGCCTGAGCCTGTTAGGTGTCAGGTGAAGGGTAATTACCCAACATAAATTTAAATTAAGATATTTTGACATCATGGAAAAATGTTATTTTTGCAAATGCAAGAATTAAGCCAAGATTTAAATAAAAGTCTGTGGATATTATAAAATGTTACTCGTTTATGTAGGAAATTATTGTTCTGGGTCTTGAATTCGTATTTAGGTAGAATAAAAAATTAAGGAAGCGTCGTGAAATCTAAATGTCTTTTAGTGGACGTGGATTCGTATGAAAGTTATTCTTTTATGTCGGATTCTGTTCGAAACTTATATTTTATACTATGAAATGACTTGTTTATTTCATTTGAAATTCTAGAGCCATTCTTCTCGTTTTAGTCTACATAGTTTTATATATTTATATGGACTTTATTTGTTGTAAAATATGTTTTTATACGACGTTACATGTTAAATCTATTTATCTTGTATTATTCTTTTAAATATTGATTCTTAATAGTGTCATATATATTAATATATATATTAACTTTATTATGTTCTTTATAACATATTTCAAAATTAATCAGTCAGTATTTTGTGGTGTAAAAAAATATGTTTTTACATTTAATATTACGTTTTACTACAAATGCATATAATATTGAAAGAAGTTTTAAGACCATTACAATCTCCCAATGAAATATTTCAAACCTGACCTCCCCAAGAAATTCGAGACATTCTCGATGCCAAACTAGTTTATGAATAACAGTTACCACAAACCGACTTCACGATTTTTGAGGAATATTATGCGTTTTTCACACTTATAATAATCAAAATCTGTGTATTGTGACGTATTTAAAGAATTTCTTGATTTGTGTTTAATATCCCATATTCAAATTATTTAAATACGATGTTTCCTCGTGAAATTTGTACTACATTGATTTCGTACTAGGTACATTGATAAAAGTAGAAAAGCTAAATCGTGTACCACTATATCTAACTCTATCTTTGTAACTTGATTGTTTAGTTGTAACGTAAGTGATATCATGGTATATCATACGATGATAGGAGATAAATGTTGAAATTCATAAAAATTGCTGAAGATCGTTGAATTGAACGACATCTTGAAGCGAATATTGAATACAATCTGTTCGTTCCGGCGTGAACTAAAACATTTTATTTTAAAGTTTAATAGAAGCTTTTACTTAGCCATTCTCAGTAACCAAATTTTATTGCTCGAAACTATTGGAAGATGACGCATAAATAAACATTTATCTATATTTAGTATGATTGAACGTCATGTGATGTGTTTCTAATTGGTTTTTATTACAGAACTATTAATATGTCTAATAATTATAAAGAATTGTTAGTCGTAATATTAAAATAAAAAAAAGTTGTTTACGTTAATAATCTTGAATATTTTTTTAAAAATAACGTAATTTAACTTTCGAAATTATGGCTTTCAGAAGACACCTAAATATTAATGTTATTTGTGTAATGAAAGTAAGATTTCCTTAAACACTTTGTGATATAACAACGTTTTATTGTACTCTTCAGCAAAAGCACGGATTTAAAAAAGGGATTTTTCCTAATTTCAAATCTATTCTTATTTTTATGGTTATGTTATCTATGCTATTTATTTAACCTAGATGTATGAATTCTAATAACAAAAACATTCTTCTCTGCATGGAGTACTCGGCTAAACTATTTATAAATTTTCATATCAATTTCGTTATTTTAGCAGATATTTCTAAAGTTACGTATTTGACATATGAGAAACATACCGGAAGCTTTTTCATATGTCAAATACGTATGAAAAAGATTCCGGTATGTTTTTCATATGTCAAATATCTGCCTTTAGAAATATCCGCTAAATATACTTTCAAAAAAAGACAATAGCTCCAAAATTCGAAACGAACGAATGCCGCGTTTTTTATTAAATAAATTGCATACGATTTAAAGAGAAAAATTGTTATTCTAGTATATGAAAAGTTACTGGCAGAGTTATCTACCCAGTACTATTTTGTGGAAAATTAATTTCTTACAAATCGTTTAATTTTATTAGCAATATATAGCGTAAAGTGATTACCTATTTCTGTACCAGGAGGATCTATACGGAACTTCGATATTGCGGAAATTCTGTCAGTCTATTTGTCAATTAGAGGCTTTTATTTTCTAAACGGTTTAAATTGTGGATTTAATTTTTACACGTTTGCAATTTTGCTACCCAAAGTTCGTATATGAAGTCATGTACGTATTGTTTGTAATGAGTGCCCATAAATTAATTCTTTACTTATGCATTTTATATGTCGTTATAAGAAGTTCGTTTAATAGGACTTAAACATATTTTAAATCTGTTTTATGTTTAAAAATAACAACGTAAGAAATTATCAACATTGTTGCTTTTGGCCATTTTTATTACTAAGTTTATTTGAAAAACTTTGGCAGTTAGAATTCCTAATCAATATTATAAATTTCCTATTTTTAAACAGTACATACTAAGCACACATTCAAGTGTAGTAGTTAAGTCCCGAATAAAAGGGTTATCAAAGTATAGAAGTTGGTTATTGTTATTGTTTAAGATATTCGGATAAATAATTCCAGCGCACGAATGTTTTTAGGTACATTTTTTGACGTGCATTCATAAAACAAAAAAATACTTAAAGAAATAAGAAAGAACTTCAAATATCTGAAACATTGAATAATTTTTTGCCTGAATATAGAAATTACATTTATTAAAATTTAATTTTTGCAGATGAATCTTCATTTAAAAAGTAACAATGGATTGCCTGAAAATTTTAATTGCGGAATGTACAAAACGACATGAAAATTTTCGATCACGTATCAAATTTATTTTATTACTAGCTATAATTTATTACTTGCTATGTTGCATTTAAAATATTGTCATAAAATATGTTTTTCTAAATTTTACTCACTTCAAAAAATATAAGTTGACAAAAAGATTATGAAAAATTAATAATGTAAAAGTCAATTTAAATGTCATTTCAATTCTATTGATAACTAGTAGTGAATAAAAAAAAATTAGATATATAGAAATAAGATAATTTTAAGGGTTATTAATTAATAAATTACTTACATAGTGCAATGCCTTACTGTACAGGGACTCATATTTTGACTTCATAGAAAAGCTTACATCAAAAACACTCATGGCCATCAAGGCCCCATCGCACCAAACTTTCTGTGATGAGGTTAGCGCGCTACAGTGAGCAGGGCGAATACCCGCCGACCCGTGTCAAGGGCTTCTTTTCAACACGCAGCGGAGCTGAACGAAGCAGAAAGTTGAGAAATTAGTTTGAAATTTATTTCCGTTAAAAATTTATGCAATCTGTGCGTAAACGGATAACAAACATACATGATATAACATCGTCAAAAACTAAAAAAAAAATTCTAGGATGCCTATACAATATATTTAAAGAAATAAAGCCTCCAGAACGATTCATGGCGCTAGTATTAAATTTGCATATTATTAAATAGTTTTTTAACTTTTAATACGTTATAGTGATTATATCAGGAGGCAATGAAAATACGTATAATAAAATTCAGACCTAAATTAACTAAACAAAACCGGGCTCACATTGCCAGGATTACGCATTAATATTACATAAAGTTAATTCCATTTTAATGTAATGGAGTTATTGATTTTCATTTAAAAACATAACTGAAATAATATAAATATTTTTATTTTGTTTTGGACAACTTCTGAGACAAGTACCTCTTTTTCCACAATTTTCCTGTTTACCTTTTTAATGCTCTACTGTTTAATTACTTGAATAAGCATTTAGTTAATTACCCTTTTATTGCCAATAAACTTTAATGATTTTTTTTTGTCTTTCAGAATTACGCGCTTGCTATGGTGCATCACAGTGATGAGACAAAAAAACATGGTGAGACAAAAAAATTATGAAATTACTATTTGCTGCAATACAATAGTGGTCAACAAATTCTGGATGGACAAAACTATACATATATATATATATATATATATATATATATATATATATATATATATGTATATATATAAATTTAAATAGATTGTATGTTATAATGTAATGCTACTCATTGTTAAATACCTGAATGAAACTACAACTTCATGCTGCTTGAAAATAATAACTATTTCGATATAATATAATTTCCTATTCACTGCCCACAGTAATTTATTTACGTATTACTCATTAAATACTCATATTCCAAAGCGGTGACTCACTCATTTTGGTTAAGTAACTTATGTTACTTAAGCAAAATCTCATCCGTATAACCGGTGACTCTATCAGTGACCAAGTAACGTATAGATATTTTGACTGAATGATACGTATGTCTTCACTTTTGCGATAATACAAAAATCGTTACGTCCTTATGTTCATTTACCGATGACGAACATAATGAATCATCGGAGACTTCATATTAGAATTATTTGCAATAGCCGATGGTCTACAACATGTTACATGTTGATGTTAATGGTGAAGTTTACTTGAAATTTATTTCTATTTTTAAACATTTTGATTGCATTTTTTTCTATAACGGTATTATGAACGATGCCGGCTACTGGAAGCAGATTTATTTTAATACATCGGTTTCAAATATTTATATTAACTCTTTAACGGAAATACCAATTTAAAAGTGTCTATCATTGACATAACTCTAAATATAAATTAAGCAATCTATATTAAATTTAAACTCTATTTATAATATCTGGCAAACGAAAAGAATAAAAGTCATAAAAATATTTTAATACATATTGTTAGTGCAGTAAAATGTAAATGTGGATACATCAACTTAGATATTAGAATATGTTTATCTGTCAGTCTGGTAATTAAAACCAGGGCAAAGAAATCAATATTAACCTGACTTGCGATGTTTAAAATCGGCATGTAACCATTTGAACTGAAAACATGTGTAGTCTGTCACTCAGAAAATTACCTGCTATCCAAATTCCCCTACACACTTAAACAAACCTGTCACACTTTATATACCATTTGCCATGCCGATATAATATATGATAACTGAGAACAACCTACAGCTATACTACCAGATATTTAGGTCACGTCGTAGCGCCATAGAGAGAAAGTAATAACCTCTACGGAGAGCTACTCAAGCAGACCTTTTGATGGGCCGATTGCCCTAGAATGATTTAGTCTGGAGTAATATCCATTGCCGTTATCGATGTGGACTTGAACGAATAGAAATTTGTTTATATCATTTTTTCAAACGGTAAAAATAAGTCCATTTTAGACGAGTGTACCTATGATATTCCTATGGTATTCTACTGGTACCTATGATATTTTACTGGTGATATCCGTATCTTTTACTTATTTGTTTGATTAATATTTATCTTCAATATTTTTATCATTTATATCCATGTAATAAAAATAGTAAGCAAGAGGATTGATATTAGTGATTTATGTGCTTAAAAAATGGTTGCCATAGTTTTATTTTGTCAAATTTAGTTCAAATATTGAATATATTTGGCGTTAATTTTGTAGAAATTCATTATTCACAATTAAATGAAACTACGTGATGTAGTATTATTTCTACTATCTTTAATTTCTTTACCACGACCTAGGTTTCGTTGTATTACAACATCTTCAGGTGGGATATTAGCAAAGATACAAAGATCTGTAGTTTCATTTAATTGTGAAATTTAGCTCACTTAAGTAAATTCACAAAATAGTTATTATAATCCAAATTGACGTTACATAGATATTGATTAAAAAGAAATTTCATCATACATCGAAGCAATTATATTAATGTTAAAACACAAATGAGAGCTACAGAAATAATTAATTTTCTTTAAGGGCGTTATCGGATTACACTGCTTGTTAGCGGGTAACGATTTTAATTGGTTTGTAAATGTAATTTTAGTAGACATAATTGGATTAACATTTACTTAAAGTGTAGGTGTTTCTGTTGGGAGCAAAATATTGTTCAGGGAAATTTTAAACTGTTTTTCAATAGGCATGTCTTATATTTGATTCTTCAATTGTGTATACGAATATGATACTCTCATAATTAATCTGATATTCCACATTCAACTAACTCCGTAACTTAAGTTTACGTAAACAATGTTAATTGATTTAACTTATTAAGCACTTGCTTTTAAGAAAGCATCACTTATAATTAAGTACTAATTTCACTTGCAAGAATTGATTTAATTTTTCGACGCAGAGAGAATACTTTTAAAACATAAATATTTTCCTTCCATTTCATGTTAACTATTGATAAATACGTCATATAGATATAGGTTAAACTAAAATTTTTATTACATGTTAAAGTATTTATGGTAATATTAGTAACAATGTTTGAAACGTGAGTTGATCTATAGGAATAATGATTTTCTTTAAAGGTGTATATGCGTTGTTTTAGGCTATGACTGCCTCTTCTTGGATTACACTGCTCGTTATGCGTAACGATTTTATCTGGTTTTTAAATATCACTTTAGTAGTGGTCACTCGATTAAATATTCACTTAAATTAGAAGTGATTTGATTGGGAGCAAAACTTTGTTTAAGGAGAAACAAAAAATGTTTATGTGTTAATAACAATATAGAAATGTTGTTTCAATGCGCATGCCTTATGTTTAATTGTCGAATTCCTTCGATTTGTATGAACGAACATGATATTTTCATATTTAATCTGACATTCGACGTTCACCTTAGGTATATTGAAACGATATTATTAGAATTAAATTATTAAGCACTTGTTTTTAAATTTATCACTTATAATTAAGCATTAAATTTTATCTCGAGCGTTAATTTAATTTTTAGACACGGAAAAATTATCGTTAAAAATGAAAATTTGCTTTCCTTTTATATAAGATAAATATTGATAAATAATGATCACACAGTCGCGCATAGACATGTTGGATAAGATTCCATTACTAATCTCGTACAGGCAGTGTACAGGTACTATAAAAGTTCATCTTTCGTGCATATCTTAGTGAAACTATAACGTAATATAGATTGGAAAATTCATTATATATGAAAAAAATGCATTTATGAAATTATAGAGAAGAATATGCAAAGGTACATGGAGCTAGAATTGCGTTCCCCTCATTCAAAGGCGGTGGAAAAATTATTTCACTCTACTCAATTGCTACTAAATTTGATGTTGGTCAGGTTTTCTTGCCTGGAGTATTCGGTTTGTATGATTTATTAATTGGTAACTAATGTGTGCATATAAAAGTGTTATTTAATTGATGGTTATTCAAAAGCTTATTAAAATTGAGTGACTCATTATAAAATTGTTTATACTTATAAGTCACATTACCTTCTATCATGTATACTTTTAAAAAAAAAAGTTGCAATTTTTGAAAGAAATTTTTTCTCAGGTTTCCATTAGATGACGCTGCTACTGCTTTGCTTAAGTAAGCAACTTCTTATCGAATCATCCATTATTTATAGTATCAATACACGGTTATATATCAATTTTTTACACAAATGAGCGCGAGTAACTGATAGTATAATATTTTTTCTTCTTCTTATCGGATAAATCAATAAATACGACATTACATAGATACTCTCTTAGTTTTATAATATATATATATATATATATATATACATATATATATATATATATATATATATATACGTACATATACGTATATATATATACGTACGCGTGTGAGCGTGCGTGCTTGTGCTCGGGTGCGCGTGCGTGTATTCGATTGTGCACGTGTATGGCGCAAACGCTTTTACTAAGTTTTCCGCTGAGTATAGTTTAAATTGTCTTTAATGCAAATGTATTTAGAAAATAACTTAACTTTGTAACTCAATTTGCATTAAAGGTCATTTATCCATTACTCATAAAATATAATCAAATAAATTATAATTATCATTATAACATTTGATTACAAATATTTTCAGTAAGTCTAATATTTTCAATAGTCCTAAAATTTACGTCAAACGTATTTCGTATATGGCTGATAAATTTTAATAATTCTAAATTTTCATAATCCAATATTGGTATTCTAAAATTCTTCCTTAGAACTTCCAGAACAGAACAGAAACTTCCAACTTAGCGAATAATGTAATAATGCTGGGTCCAATATATATATATATATATATATTAATAAAACGTGTACGGTAGTTGATCAAAGACTAAATTTATTTCTTAATATTAACCTTAGATAGGTAGCTACAAATGATACCACATAGAAGGCGCTAGTAGTACATTAAATACATTATTTTGATATTAATTCTAACATGTCCACTTATCAAAATAATCTAAACTTTGGAACATATAAATTATTTTTAACAAACTAATAAAAGCAAAAAATGTTATTAATTTACAGATAGTCACCTATTAAACAATGTTTTGAATACCTAACTTTTTTACAAAATAGTTATGTTTAACACTATCTAAACCCTTGGTCAGCAAGTCTGCTGGCATTTCAGATGTTGGCATGTAGACTATCTTTATAAGATTGTTAGCAACTGCTTCTCTAACAAAATGATGACGCACATCTATGTGTTTAGTTCTTTTATGAAATAAAGAATTTTCAGACAGCTTCTGAGCGCCTTGATTGTCATTATACAATATAATTACATAATCACAACAGTTTACAATTTCAGAAAACAAGTTTTTTAAATAAATAGCCTCTTTACAGGCTTCGGCAATTGCCATATATTCTGCCTCTGTACTTGATAAGGCTATAGTACGTTGTTTTTTACATTCATATGAAATAACAGTTCCAGAAAGTTTAAAGTAGAAACCTGTATAGGATCTCCTATCTAGTGTGTTTGAAGCCCAATCTGCATCAACGAAACCCTCTAATTTACAATTATCTTTGATAAACATTAGGCCATAAGATTTAGTTTTACATAAGTATCTTAGGATGCGTTTCGCACGCTTCCAATGAGTATAGGAATATGAATTATTAAATTGGCTCAAATAGCTGTGTGAGCTATTTGAGCCAATTTAATATAGGAAATATCTGGGCGAGTCAAAACACTTAAGTACATTAAGCTTCCTATTAGTTGTTGGAATGGATATTGTTTACAAACATCTACACTTTTCTCTAGTTTTAAATTTTTCTCAATAGGAGTACCAACAACTTTACAGTTTGTCATATTAAATTTACTTAAAATATGGTCTACAAACTTTTCTTGATCTAAGGAAATATTACCATTCTGATACATTTTTACTCTCATACCCAAACATTGTTTTAATTGCCCCAAATCCTTAATTTTAAATTTTGACATTAAATTTGTTTTTAACTCCTTAACCATATTACTACTGTTTGAAAAAATGAAAAAATCAACAAAAATTGCTATTATGATCTGCTCCTTTTCACAATTTTTTATATATAGACATGGTTCTAACTTTGACTTAACAAAATTTAATTTTAATAAAGAATCATTTACTCTTTCGTTCCAAGCCCTGGCTGATTGTTTTAGACCATAAATTGCACGATTTAATTTAAGAACACTATTTTCTTTACAATCTAAATTAGGAGGAACTTGCATATACTGTAGTTATATTGCTGTAGTTACATATAAGTGAGTAATTTCAAGGTTAAGTTTGACACTTAAAGCAAATAGAAACCTTAGTGTAGAGTAACGAAGCACTGGTGAGTATGTGTCAGCGTAATCCACACCTTCTTTTTGGGTAAAACCTTTTGCCACCAGTCTTGCTCTATATCGCACACTATTATCACTTTCGTACTTTTTCTTGAATACCCACTTGCACTGTATCACTCTATCAGCTTCTTTCCTATCTACAAACGTCCATGCTTGATTATCGTCGAAAGCTTTCAGTTCATCTTCCATCGCTTGTCTCCACTGTTCCTTGTCTGGTCCATTTATTGCTGCTTCATAACTGAGTTCTTCATCACATGATTCCAGATTATCCAGAAGACAGAGTTTGGTCATCCCATATCTTTCTACTGGCTTTCTTTTACGCTTAGCTTCAATTTGAACTTCATTCTCTGCAAAAAACTCTTCTTCAGTAACAGATTGATACGAGTCATCTTGGGAAGACGATGATTCACAAATATATGTTGAATCATTTGGATCTGAACCTGGATTTTCTATTAAACTTTCATCTTCTTCTAAGTTTTCATCTTTCTTTGACTTATTTTCACAATCGTTTACTACAATCTGAGCTTCGTCCAACTCCATTTTCTCCATAATGATGACATCTCTGCTCGTAGTAATTTTTTTAGTTCTTGGGTTATACAATCTGTATCCTTTCACATTCTCTGGATACCCAACTAAAATTAATCTGTCAGCCTTCTTATCCCATTTTTGTCGTTGTATTTTGGGAACATGCACCATTCCTTTACTGCCAAAAATTCTAACATGGCTGAGGTCTGGTTTCTCACCTGTCCACCTCTCAAATGGTGTCATCATGCCTAAACTGGCGGCTGGTGTTCTGTTCTTTAGGTAAACTGCAGTATTAACTGCTTCAGCCCAAAAACTTTTGTCGAGACCTGCTTCAAACAATAAACATCTTGCCCGTTCAACTATAGTTCTGTTGAACCTCTCTGAGAGTCCATTCTGCTCTGGAGTGTGAGGATTGGTCTTCTGATGGACAATACCTACTTGTTTGAAGTAACTTTCCATCTCACGTGAACAAAATTCACCTCCATTGTCGGTTCTCAGTATTTTTATCTTGTGTCCAGTTTGATTCTCAACTAAACTTCGAAATTCTTTGAAATGCTGGAACATCTGGTTCTTTTCCTTCAAGAAGTAGACCAAAGTCATTCTGCTGGCATCATCCACAAACAGAAGAAAATACTTCGCCAGACCAATTGACTTGGTCTCCATCTGCCCGCATAAATCTGAGTGTACTACATCCAGTAGTTTTTCACTTCTATGGTTTGCTGATTGGAAAGGGAAACGTGATTGTTTTCCCTCACAGCACACTTCACAATTCTGTATCTGTATGTCAGCTTTCTTGTGAAAAGAAACTCCTTCTACTGCTCCTTCTTTAATTTTTTGTAAGGACTTACTATTTACATGTCCTAACCTTTTATGCCATGTTGACATTGCCGATAACGAGTTATCGAATTTTTTTGTGTTTAACTTGTACACTCCATTTATCAAATTTGTATCTCATTCACTTGGTTGTATATCAAACAGGTATCTTTTTTGAATACAACTTTATTTCCTTTAGCTATAAGTTGGCTTACGGATAATAAGTTTGCCGTGAGATTCGGTATATACAATACGTCCTTCACAACCACGTCATACTGAGAATTGTTCGCGCATGTCGTTATCTGTGTTTCACCAACACTAACTACAGGCACAGTCATTTGATTTGCCACTATGATTTCTTTAGGTTCGTGTACTGGTCGAGTTCGGAGTAAACATTTTTGGTTTGACGTCATATGCGCGCTTGCGCCTGAGTCGATGTACCAGTCTTCTGTGTTATAATAACCGTTGAAAAACGCCGCGCTAAAAGCATTCAATTGTTTATTTGCTTTTAATTCAGGACACTTATTTTTGTAGTGGCCGATCTTCTTGCAATTATAACACTTTATTTGTTTACTGCTGGTTGACTTTGACATTTGCTTGTCAGTGTTGCCTTTTTTATTTCGCTGTTTTGACCAAAAGGCAGAGTCGATTCCAGTAGTGCCAACCTCCGAACACATATCAAGTAACTTTGTTTTAATGACGTCAGCGCTAATGGCTATTCCAGAGTGTTCTACTGCCATTATCATCGGTGAATACATATCTGGAAGTCCCGCCAAAAGTAATGACCCAATCCACTCGTCTGTGATTTCGAAACCTGTCCCTTTCAATTTATGTGCTGTCTCAACCACTTGAGATACATAGGATGTCATGGATTCGCAGTTATCGAGGCGTATTGAAATCAATGTACGAAGCAAACTTATTTTTCGTTGATACCCCGTGTCGTCAAATAACTGTTTTAATTTCTTCCACACACCGTTCACTGTAGTTTCACTTTTTATATGCACATATAATGAACAGTCAATTGTCATAACGAGTTTTGCTTTAGCTTTTTTCTTTTCAGATTCACTGATAGTTGCCGGTACATTTTCAATGTCAATGCCTTCAAGTAACAAGAAATTGCTTGTTGCAAACGCCCAATAGTCGTAATTCTCGCGTCCTTTGAGTTTCGGCACATTTACTAAGTACCCCGACGTCGACATAGTTACTTTCGCACGAGAAAATAAAAAAGATTTTAGCAAATGTGGGTCTGGGCGCATAACCTAATAAAACGTGTACGGTAGTTGATCAAAGACTAAATTTATTTCTTAATATTAACCTTAGGTAGGTAGTTACAAATGATACCACATAGAAGGCGCTAGTAGTACATTAAATACATTATAATACGATATTAATTCTAACATATATATATATATATATATATATATATATATATACATATATATATATAAATATATAAATATATATATATAAGAAATTTAATATAACATTTCAAATTAGTGTTGACTGTTATATTCATTAAAAACCTGGTCATGTAAAAATAATATGTAGGTATTCATCTAAAATCCCCTTTCATATAACTAAAATGTGCATCGTATTTCCGCAATGTTGTAGTAGGCATATCACACAAACGAACACACTACATAGAATTATGTTATATAACATAAAAGTACAGTGCATGTTACGAAAAATGATGGGGAAACCAAACACAAATCTAAATTTTAATAATTAAAAATTCACTGGTCAAATCAATGTTAAAAATTTGGGTTTATATAATTAATAAACCACCGGTGATTTGGAAAGTAATTTTGAAGAGAATTTAGTTAATTTTAATGTTAATATTTCATTTCAATTCCGTTTTGAGAAATCATAATATTGTTTAATGTTTTTATTCGATTTGTGATGACCATTATCAGGAATCAGTTTCTTTATATATTTAGAAATTCATTTTTAAATGTTGTTCTAGGCGAAATAGTAACAGAAAGTGTATTTCGCGATAAAACAACCGGAATGATGTAGCCAAATTATAATGTCAAAGGATCAATATACTCGCAAGATATGATCATCATACTACTCCGACCATAATTTCACAGGTCCTCATTTAGAATACCTTACATATGCATTCTCAAACGTTGATAAGGTGTTAATACAGAACAAACATTTATAAGAAAGAAAAACACAACGATTTTTATCGCACTGTCTTAAATTTTCTCATTATTTCTACGATGCATTCCATAATATCTTCAAATTAATTTACGTTGTTAGTTACTGGTATTTTATATGGTAAGTCAAGGATTCATTAAGAGATAATGGAGTCTTACGTTTTCGTAATAAAAACCATGGCGAACACGTCTATGATTTATAAAATGTTAGTCTATAAATTAGGTATAATTAAGCTAATTCGGTGCATGATATAGCTCAGAATTAATTTATAATTCATAGGAATAAAAGAAAGGTGATTTTAAGTACTCACCTATTAATATCAAATACGCTTTGTGATGATGCTAATAAAGTAATAACATGTTACTAGTTTTTATACATAATAAGCAACAATGATTTTAATGTACTGATTTAACTGTTTTCATAACCTCTATGATCAATTCTACAATATTTCCTTGATATTGGTTTAGTTACTTAGTAGAAAAAACATCACAACCGAACCGTAAATTTATTTGTTAAACCGGAAATTTTTTTACCGTAATTTATGTTTTGAAAATAAAAAAATATCCATCATTTCCATAATCCTTGTTTATAAATTATGCCAATTAGGTAGAATCTATCACATAGAATTTTTTAGTACATTAAATTGTAGCGAGGCGCATGCGCCACTTCTTTTAATTTCTATGTGCCAATATGATACTCTCATGTTTAATCTGATATTTCTAACTCACATAATTATTTACTATATGTGTATAAAGTAAGTCAATTGTTTTAACTTATTAAGGAATCGTTATAAAAAAATACAAAATTTAATTAAACACTAATTTCAAATATAGAAATTAATTCCATTTTAGGTGTCCGTACGTCAAAAGGTAAAACAGAACCCTTATAAAATAAAACACCTGTTTTGTCCGTCCATCCGCCATATCTATTTTTCTTCAAAACTACTTGATGTAGAAAATTGAGATAAAATATATTAATCTGCACATATTTTTATCTAAAACTCAAAAATAACTTTTAGAAATTTAGTGTAAGGTTTACACCTATAGTTTTCTATAGAAAACTATGGGTGTGTAAGGTTACAGGAAAAATATAGCGATTATTTCAGATGTTATATTTTTTGAAATATGCACACTATTTTTAAGCCTATTAATAAGCTGTACCCACATATTATTCACTACATTTTTAATATCCATGTATAAATTACAGCGGGGGTAAATAAAAGTCTTCAACTTTGTTTTTAAAGTTTTTTATGTCATACCGCGAAGAAAGCTTGTTATGATGGTATATTTTTCAGAATTTTAGATTGCACATTTCAGAATTTATTCCGAAACATCAGAAATATAAGTCCAAAATCATGAAAGAAATGGGGATGGTAAAATTTAATTTGAAAATGACAGAGAATAACAGCAATTATCCTAGATTTTATAATTTTATAAAAATATTCTATGTTTTTACATTTGTAAAAGATATTGTAGTCAAGATATTTACGTTGTGAAAATTTAATATATTTAAAATATTTAATAGAAATATGGAAGGATTTCAATTGTTTTTAAATGCTTTAATGTGTGTAGAATCCTTGTCGTATTGTTTCTATTCGTACTTGATAGGTATATTTACTACCTTTAAAAACATGGATTTTTCCCTATTCTTGTTTATTGTGTATAACATTTCTGTTCTTACGAATCGTCATTCATCTGTGTACAAAATCTTGTATTTAACAGAAGTAAAATGTTGTTTTAATTTTCTCACTGAATATCAATTTGCTTATTGTAGCAGGTAAGGGTTATTCAGTTTGAATGGGCAAAGAGAGACAACAGTTATTAACTGAGTTTTAATTTGCAAAATGTTCGTTGCTCGGGTAGCGTAAGTTCTATAATAATACTTTAACTTTTATGTATAATATCTTATCTGCAAAGTGGTATTGACAGGTTAAATTACTTTTAATATGAATATATAAACGTAATTAAGACGTTAATTAAAATATTTTTTGAGCAGTTCGAGCTTAAAGGTAAATCTTAATAGCTCATTGTCCTTTAATTTTTATTTTTCGAATAATTTTGGTTCAGGGTCATGGACGGAGAATTTAAAAAAAATTATTTTAAATATCAAAATACAATGAAGTACATGAAAAAATAATTTTTAGAAATATCTGACTTTGTAATATCAACGTATAATTCCTAAACCAGATATTTCAAAAAGTTATTTTAAAATTGTAAGTTAAGGTTTACAAATACAAAACCTATGACGCCCTAATCTAAGGGCTCTGTTATTACAATTCTCTGTTATTACGTTAAACTATTGTAATATGTATCTATTATTATAACTTCATATTTTGTGACATAATAGAGAAAATGTAAATAAATTAATTACAAAATATACGTAATTACAAAATATCATGTAGTCAATTATATAATTTATTAATTAACCAAGAATTTTCTATATTTTAATTTGCTACACAATTTCCACTATTTACGAGGAAAAATCTATGAATGCCACGGTTGAAAAGTCACGTGTTCCATGCACATTTAAGCGTGTTGAAAAGTATATACACGAAAAGGATAAATGCGTCTAGCACATGCATAGAGGAATAAGAGGATATCTTTATAAGGGACATTCACTTTCAATAAATACCTGCATTTCATTCATAATGAAATGCAGGTTTATATGGATTTGAGATATGTCGAAAAAAGTAAGCGAAGAAATAGAATTGAAATATTTGAAGAATATATTTAATTGGATAGAAAGTTATGGTAAGAAAAAAAGATACGATGCAGGGATGCGAGTTAAAAAATTGTGATCTTGATTCGTCATTTAAAAAATTAATCAATGTCTCTCCGAATGACGTAGTAACTTATAATAAGAAAAAATATATCCTATTGGTGAACATGAAGAAATAAGTAATTATGAAAGAGGGTAAATATGTGAGTTTCATGAAATAACATTAAATTGCAATGGTATAAGTAGTAACATGGTTGCTGGTTGTAAAATATGTGTATGAAGTCACTCTTTTACTTACGATTAGTTCGTTTTACTCCACGTGGATCAAAAAGCACCGTAAGTAAAGGAGGGTCGGGAACGCCCATTATATCTAATAACACTTACCTATTTTCCACAGGTTTAAGTTGATTAACTTGGTGTTGCGTGTGGCAGCTAACCTTTAAGTTTACTTTTGTTCGATTTGATATTTGAAAGATGTGAACGTAGATTCAGAAAGTAATTCACATTTTATTCTTCACAAATGTGTTCACATTTTATTCTTCACAAAAGATATTAATGTGGGGTAATTTTAAACAAACTTCGATATTTAGCCGCGTGAGGTTACAAGTAAAAGTTAAAAAATATAAATTAACTTGTGTCAAGTAAATTTATTTGGAAATGTTAAAGTTAAGAATGATATTCCAAGGTAAACATTTTATGCTATATAAAGAGATGATAATGTTTAATTTATTAAACAATTTTATTTTATTATTTTGACTCTTTCTTAAATAATTTTCATCATTCGGGTGTTAGTCAATATGTTTTTAATATTTATTTTGCTTGGGAACCGTTATATTTATTTGGTCCTTAACATTTAAAATTTTGAAAAAGTATATTAAATCGCATGTACAAATAAGCTTCTTTATTATATCTTATATTACATTATCGTCTTTGAGCAAACAACTTTTTAAATATTTTCTGAAGGCACGTGCATGAAAATTAGTTATAAACGGAAAATGGATATTCCACAAATAAATACAAATTGCTCCAAGGCAACATCTGTAACTTGCTTTCAAATCCGCGATAGAGCTGAGTGTTTTAAGAGGAGTTTATGAGTGCTTTAAATTTATTTAAGCAAAGTGCAACACAAAGTTTTGGAATACTAATTTAAATTATATTTATATACATATATGCGTGTGTGTGAGTGTATGTGTATAATTTAAAACCTGTGCATTTTAGAAACTATTCTTTAATTACGTTTACTTTAAGATATTTATTAGATGATTTCTACTTCTATTGGCTTGTCAAATAGCTACTGTAAACACTAGTCCTAATGCTCTCGCTAAGTCTCCCCCCGAGATTTCTCGGCCGAGAGATCTGTGCTCGAGGGCGGTCATGTCACTCTCGCTAGATCAGTTTCAGTTAACTCCGATGAAATGGAGGTTTACATGGAAGTCGCTATTGCTGTTGCTCTATGTGCCAGCAGTTATTACTGTACATTCACACACGTGCAATACAAACATAAATAAGAAAAAATAGTGTAAACAGAGACGGCATATGATGACAATGCACCGAAAAATAAAATAGTGTGTAGTTTTTTAAGGTTTAAATTTAAACGGACAGTAAAATATTGACATTTTATTGAAAGGGAATATATACCATGTCGGCAAATATAGCCAGTTGGTATGTTGCTTGTGGTCAGCAAAAATATGAAAATTATGTAGCAATAATGCAATTTAATTGATTGGCAAATTAAATGCACTTGATGCATTATGTGAGTCGGGTTTAATTAAATTTTGCTACCTAAACTTAAATCAATATTTTATATTGTTCATTTATACGAATTATTTGGTACATTGTCATCGATCACACAGTTAATACCGGCTATATTATGGCTTCCTATTACGTTCAGGTTTTTGGCTTCTGGAGTCAGCTTTGACAGCCTTCGTTTTCTTTTAAAGTTATCTCTTCTTTTACATCCATTATAGTATATGAAGTATGTGCAACAATAAATGAAATGTTGCAGAATAAAATCAAGTTAACAAAATTAAACTATATATTTTTATTTTCCATCAGTTTTTTATTAATAATCACTATTAAATATCGCTTTTGCTGTCATTTTAATAATCATTTACATTAAAGTAAAAATTATAAAATATGTACTAAATTACTGCATAATTTTGTAATATGCTTCACTGAGAATATTTTCCTATTTTTTTATGAAGTCTTACATGTAAACATTTTAGCAGATATTATGGTAATTGAATTCAATGCTGGCATTCATGGGAAGGAAAAAATATTACTTGTGCCATTATTGACGAAGTTTCCATTTATTCTGGTATATTGACACACAATTGAACAATTCCTCCGTCTTAACTGAAAGAATTCTTGAATTGTGACTGGAAAAAAATGTAAAGAGTACGAAGATAATGGACGGCGTGGATGTATTTCTGTCATTGCGGGTCCCAGAATATGATAAACATGCTAAACTGAATTAACAGAGTAAAGAATATTGGTGCGTAATCGTAGAAAAAATGGACTATTTAGTACACTGATATTTCTATTACCAATTTCAAAAAGAGGTATTTCGTATTTTTTGGGAGATAGCACTTTTGCTTTTAGCACCTATATTATGAAACCATACCAAGGTATGTTTTCATAATAAATGTGCCAAAAGCAAAAGCGCCATTCATGCCCATGCAATGCAAGTTCACCTAAACCTGTATCTAAAATAGACTTTCATCTTCTTCGGTATTAACAGAGAATACTTTTGGGCAATTAACATCAAAATTAAGAACTTTCCGGAGGCCATATACCATTGGATCCAAAAAAAAACAACCGTTTTGAGCGTATACATTTTTTTAGGTATTATAGATATTTATAATGATGGAAGCCAAATAATTCAGCCTGGTTCTTGGCGAGACGAAACTGCAGAATTTCAAGAAACCATTGTTAAAAGACCTTTGCCACATATGACTCGAAGACCAAGATTTGAGAAGAGTTTACATCATATTTAATTCGAGTGATTCGATTTTTTTTAAAAGTTTTTTTTAATAATTTTTTTATATTTAATATATTCAGCTAACTATTATATTTAATGATTTTCAATATACAATAATAAAAATAATTATTAATGTTGTGTAGAAATTTTAATAAAACTTCCTTGATTTTCAGTGTTTGATGTTTCCTTGCATTCATGCAATTGTTTCAGAAAAGAAATCATTACGTTAAATGCAAACAGATGGGTTTATAAATGTTTTCTGATCTTGCGCCAAACTTTATAGAATTCTTATTTTTTTCTTAATTTACCTCGATAAGTGGCTCTCAGTGAATGCCTTTTCTTTCAAGTCAGGAACGGAAAATCCGATTTGTTCACTGATGCCAACCTATGCGACGTGCAAATGCTTCTTATCCTTATGAAACCTGTGACAAGACTTCCATAATACGAGTTCAATTTCATAAATTTCTATGGAATTAAATTAGCTCTCATTATTCCACGACATTTCCTTGAACACAAAACTACCCCTTCACCGTTCCGCAATTCGCAAGACGCACTCGGAATTCGCTTGTGACCCTTTGACTCCGAACACCGAGATACCCCGAAGCTAGGCAAGAACTACTATATGCACTCTCTCACTCGTCCTGCCTCGGAATGTCTCGCCGGGAATGTACAACTAATATAAAAGTGTTATTTATGAGTTCAATGCTTTTCTAGTAAGGTCCCCGAAAGTTCCAGAATATTTTATCAAAAGGTGTAAATATGTTAAATTATACTCAGTTAATGACAAATGACGTCCAGCCTTGAAGTGTATCGCATAAAAAAATGGATTTAAGTTGACACAAAATTGATAAATGGACTCTTCTTCCTTATGAGTTAATGGTTTTTCACCAAATAATCAGTCAAAACGTTATCTTGATTGACCGAAACAATAGCTAATGCAAATCACGCCACACAAGTTAACAATAACCGCAAACGCCAGTGACTTAGTTCATTGGAATCGAAAGATTCAGTAACCAAATATGAACTGAATTTAATAAGAGTTAATGTTATAATAAATATTTATTGGGGATTGAGAAATGTAAGAAATGTAACTGATATATCCACAACCAAATTAAAAATAACACAGTAAGTAGCTGTAGGAATATATATATATATATATACATATATATGTATATATATATATATATATATATATATATATATATATATATATATATATATATATATATATATATGCCAAGTAAAACATAGGCTGTATACAAACATACTTGATGCAGCTTCAGGCCCTGTGATAGGCAATTATATTTTCTTGGACGATTTTGTTAAAAAAGAAAGAATATACCATGAATATTCAATTATTTATTTCTTCATTTACTTATGTTAGATGTAACCTGTTTGTAACGATAAAATATTAGTTTAAGCTGCATCTTTTACATTAACCCTGAACACAAAATTACACAAAAACTGCAAGAGATAATGATAACATATTTGGACAAATTTACTTCTACTCAGCATAAACAAATTACAGTCTCTGTCTGTGACGTTTTTCATAACCCGCACTATCCTAACCCTCACTAATATGTTAAAAGTATCTGAAACATGCTCTCTAGTCAGTTTGCACGCTGGATTCAGGTTCACAAATGCAAAATATTTTCTCATATTTCAAGATTGTCTTGAATATATCAATATTTTATATCATACTCATTTTTACCATTTTTTGTTTATGATTAGATAGAGCTATTGTTTCCAGGATTATTATTTAAAAATATAATCATGCACGTCGATCATCGATCATCATGTTAACTGAAAATAGGTTTAAAATTAAGATATCCATAAAAACCTAAGTAGTTTATTCATATGTATTTGGAAGTAATGTTATATAAAAGTACTAAACTTAACTTTTATATTTGAAGACGGCAAGCTTTAAAATCAAGTTAGAAACAAAACCAAATAGGTTCAAGTAACATAAATCAAATAGTATTCTCTTTGACGAATTTGGTGACATTTGTAGTTTTTAGAAAATCAATAAAATTTCCAGCCATTTTATTTATTAATAAATAATGTTTACATTGTGTCCTCTTCTTGTTGTGTCCATACTTATTAGAAGGTTTTGATAATTCAAATTTATTTCTAATGAAAAACAATAAATGAAGGAAAATCTTTAAATGTTTTATTTATTTTCATAAATTCGGAGACATTTATTAGTTTTTATTAGTGAATCCCATTTTTTGTTAGTATGGGTAAATTACAAAAATGTAATAAAAATTGGGTTCTGTTTGTGAACAGTGGTGAGCATAATTGAAATTAAATAAAATTTAACCATACGAGACTGTTTCACGGGACTGTGAGAGGACCAATCACGCTTAGTAGATGCACCTGTCATATTTTAGCAACCAATTTTATCTCTATTATAAGATACAAATAATAGCAGGATCGAATTTGTGATGATGTGGATCAAATTATATTGCTGTTAAAATACTTGTCCCAGGTTCAATTCAAACTGAAAAAACAATGAGAAATACTAAGCAAGTAGTAGATCCTATAGATCTTTTTATTTTCATAACTCAGTTATTTTGTTAAAGCTTACGATTTTATGACAATCTGAATTTCAAAAGTTTACAATAAAGGAATTATCAAAAAATCCTCCAAATAACTGATTGTTACATTGCAATTCATATTTATTAAATAACCTGTAGTTCTTTAAAAAAAAAACATAAGCTTATTTGTAATTTGTGAAATAATATTTAAATTAACCATAAATTTCGATTACTGGACTAATAACTATGTCAGTATATTTATCTTGTTTTAGTACTAAAGAGAGTTTAGCCTATACTAAATATTTAAAAAAAATTATGATCATCTGAAATATAAAAAAGGTTTATCATTATCAAAATAAAATCCAAAGCCAAAATAAATAATCCCAAAAAATCGTGCTTCTAGCAGAGTGGATTGTTAATGTCACAAGTTTTTTTTGCAGATTCCATACAAATTATTTTTCACAAGATTTATTCCTCTAAAATTTACCATTAACCAGCTAAAATATCTGTACGATCCAGAAGATGAAATAGTCCGAAGAAAATTCATATATTGACAACCTTAATTTCGGTACACAATCATTTCACTGAAAACACGTGTAGTCAATCACTCAAGAATCCGCTATCCGTCTTCCTCTACACACTAAAACAAACCTGTTACGCTTAATACACCGTTAGCCATGTGCCTACAGTTTTTGATGTCTAGGCATACCTATAGATATACTATCCGACATTTAAGCCGCGTCGTAGCGCCGTAGAGCGAGAGTAATAGCGTCTACGGTGGGTTACTAGCGCAGACCATTCGATATGCTGACTGCCTTAGAGTAATTTACTTTGGCGTGAACGCGGTTGCGGTTATCTCTATGTACGTAAAGGAAAACAAGTTTGTTATTTGTTTTTAGTGAATCTGCATAAAACTTAACGTGCTCGAGCTTATAAATAATTGGTCAACGTTTTAAGGTTGAAAAAGTCATATTTACAATATGAAACATATATCTTTTATAGGGTTATATTTATCGTAGTGCTTATAAGTACGTATACATAGTCCCTATAAAAGTAACTGTATGTTACAGTTTAATCTTGATTTTCTTTTAACTCCCAATATTATTAAAGTTGTTAGGACGTTACTATCGCTGTAACAATTTAAGTGTAACCTATAAACACCCTACCAGCCACGTAGCAATGACCCGTAGTAACACAATATATATTCGAAACAAAACACTTTTTGACATGGCAACATTTTTATAAATAAAACAAAACTTTAGTCAAGAGCTAATTTACGAACGTTCGTGAAATGAAATTTCATACAACTTGGACGTGGGTCGTTACAAAACGAGTTTGTGGCAGGGCAATTCGTATTCACGATGACCTACTACGTGAGTTTTATAAACTTCATGAAAGCTTAAAATTGATTAACGGCGGCGTTTCTTTCTCTACGAACGTAGGTTTGAGTACGGATTATGACGAGTCATGTATTATTGTCCACTTACAGTATATATATATATATATACATACATACATATATATATATATATATACATATATATATATATATATATATATATATATGTATATCTATATATATATATATGTATATCTATATATATATATATGTATATATATATATATATATATATATATATATATATATATATGTATATGTATATATAAATATAGCGTCTTTTCACCCGTTTCATTACTAATATATCTTTAACTAGTTTCAGTTAATCAGACGTTCTTCAACCACTCTAGAACCTGGGCACTATACCGATTCTTCGCAGAAGACACGGAATAAGTGGAAATCGGGACAAGTGGGCCAAAATTCAATTAAATCTATCTACAACCATATACTTTCAGAAACGTTATGAAATTTTCTAACCGTTGAAGTTATGTTTTTATTTATAAATATATAAAGAGACATAAAAAAATTGAAATTTTGAATGGGGCAATTCCTCGCCCTAATTTTTAATTATTTGACAATATTTCGTGAACTGTGGCAGATCAAAAACAATTTTTTTTTGGGAAAACAACTCAAATACCAACTATTCAAAACGAAGAACAAAAGTTATGTAAATAAAAATTACATATAAATACCCAAAACATTTTGAAAATGTAAAAAAGCGACATGTCGAATGGAAATATTCTTTTAATGAATTTGATACACAATTTAAAAATTTATGTAATTTTCGTAAAAATGAAATGACGAATTATTCAAGAAAAAGCATGAAATGCTTTTCCTTTGTACCGCTGTACTCCTTGAAATCGAGCCATGTATTATTTATCACTCGATCGTATACTTCCATTTATATATACATAAGCTCTCATGACTTATAAATGTAACTTCTATTGTCTTTGTAAACATCGGATGTGTTTTTTTTATAAAAGAAATTGCCGTGCACTCTTATTTACAATCACGCAGCGATGTGAAATACTGGAGTTACGATATAAGGTACATACAATGATTCTATGGCATAAATATTATTCAATTTCTAAAAATTCCTTCTCTTGCCATTGTAAACTAATCAGTGTGCCTAATTTAATTAAAAAAATTACAAAGAGTCACGCAGCTATATGCCAATGACACTTGGGTTACAATGACACAAGATATACCAAATCACTTTTACAAATAAATATTATTCAATAATATAGCATTTATACAAAATAACTTCTAAAGCCTCTGTAAATACGTTTGTTTATTTTTAGTAATACATCACTCGCACGCTGTTTGTTTAGGAAACAAAATGTAATTCTCGGCGTGTGATATTTAGCAGTCCTGTGTTTGTATATCTATACCACTTTTATAAAGCTTTGATCAAAATGTATTCATTATACCTCGCTTTTATTTTCATCATTCCATCAGTCTACTAGATTCAGCTAGCTTCTTAATTATTAAAGCTATAGATATACACAATTAAATGAAACTACCTGATGTAGTATTATTTCTAATTTCTTTAAGTTCTTTACCACGACCTAGGTTTCGTTGTATTACAACATCTTCAGGTGGGCTATTAGCAAAGATATAAATTACACACAATGATTACGCTATAAATATAATTTTGTATACATTTTCCTAAAATAATTACCAAAATTTAGACGTGGTTTTATAAGTTTATGGGCATAAACAAAACTCTGATTATTTTGAAATTTTCCATAAAACTCTATTAGTTTAGTACCTAGAGATTTAAGGCCTGGTGATTTTTTGTTGAATGTAAAGCGGATTTATTGCTAAAGCCAGTATTACCCAGTAAATTTACACGATATAATTTACGTAATTAGTAGCGTGGTTGGGTTAAATATATTTTAGATACCAAAGAAAATGGTAATTTTAAAATATTACGAGACTTGAGGAAAGATAGGTAGTAGAGATGGAAAGATGGAAAGATATTATTTTGTGGCGATTTTTAATGTCTCTATTGAAAAAAGTCTAAATTGCTCCATAATTAGGTAGTGTAAATAATAAATGAATACAGATGAAACAACATACTGTATTTAGAAATAAGAAGTGTTTATATATAAATATATATATATATATATATATATATATATATATATATATATATATATATATATATATATATATATATATATATATATATATATATATATATATATATATATATATATATATATATATATATATATATATATATATGTATAAACGGCAGGGAGACTGAGATGGAATGTCAATGAAAGATAAAGGGGATGTAGATTATTTTAAATGTTATAGAATATTAAAAGTATATTTATATAATTTTGTATCAGTTAAGGATATTCCCGTTCGCAGTTTCAAAATATTACCTATTATTTAAAGACTAGAGTCTTATTTATTAATTAATATGTGGAAACTCCACTATAGTGGAATATAGGTGGTAAAGATTTTTGATGTCGGCAGATTTTGGTTTTGAAATAATTGCGATATTAAAGACATTTTTGGATATATTTCTATATCTATACCTACTGAATAGTCGCCGACTGGTATCGTATCACTGGTATTGTATATTAGGATTTTAATTTAGTAATTGAATCATAACTTTTGCAGATGCAGATAAAGAAAATATTTCATTAAATATTAATAAATACGAAAAATTATTTAAAGAGCTATATTTTGGATTCATTAACCAATCGGACTAACAAAAAAATTCTGATATATCACAAATTATTAACTAAATAATACTTAAAGTTACAAATACTTAAAGTTACGAAAAAATTATGGGCTTTAGAAGCCCATGCAAAAGTTGTAGAAAGTCTACACTAATGTTTCTAGAAATACAATTTTTTAAATAAGCATTACGCCTACGAAACATATACTAGCCAACATATCGATGGATTTCTATATTCACAGCAGATTTTTTTAGATATCGTACGATGAAATGTGGTACTGGAGTTCATCTTATTAACCTACATATTTTGGACTCATTTATATAAAATATTCATATTAGAATTAAAAAGGGGTTACCCCGTTAGGTTTATAATATGAGAAATACAAAAATATTGTTTTCATATTCGAGGTGTCAGGTTCGAGATTAATGTCATTCGTTTTTTATTTCTATGTACATAACAATGACTTGAATATGTTCATGTAAATTCTACTCATGATTAAAAAGTTTATTATTATCATAAATTAATAAAAAAATATTCAAACTCAATCCTTAAAGTCGAATTTAACCTCGCTCGTTTTCATTTTATTTTTTAGGAAAAAATAGTATTAATAGGTATAATAACAAAAAACTTTTTAATCCATTGTTTGAATCAATTATAAACCTAATGGTGTACAGAACCCTAATAGTGTCGGTTCTATACATATATAAAAAGTTATTATTATCATTATATGCCATTATAAACTCTCCTTCATACATTTTAAAACTCGAGGTTTGAACTCGAGTTTGACATCGCTCGATTAAAAATAATATCAACAGTTTAATAAAAACATTAATTGGTTCATTGTTCGAATATTTATATAGCGAAATATGCATGGAACGCTCGCAGTGTCAGTTCTACTCACACTTAAAATATTTGTTATTATTATATGTCATTAGAAATTCTCCTTGATACATTTAAAAAACCCGAGTCGTGGTCTCGAGTTTAATTTTGCACATTTTTTGTAGTTTTCCTTTTTTTTGTAAAAAAATGATATCTATACGTAAAACGAATTAATGAGAATATTAATTGATTCATTGTTTGAATTGTTTATGTAGATAAGTATATATGGGACCTTAATTCTACTCAGACTTAAAAGTTTGTTATTATTATAGATTATTAGGAACTTTTCTTGAAACATTTAAAAGATTCGAGGGTTAAGCCCGAGTTTAACGTAGCTTGTTTTTTTGGTTTTTTGATTGTACTACTAAAAACATAAGTTAAACCGAATTAATGCTATGTGAATGGGGATACTGTTAACATGTAATTATACAATTATATGTGCATAGCCTGTATTTTATTTTTATACACTGATAGAGATTAATTACGTTTGGCATTATGTACATGCACACACTGCAAAGTTTACGTATATATACCTATAAAAAGGTATGTAAAAACCCAGTTTAAACAATTTCGATCTTCTTTATCACACATGACGTACTGCGCGACGTGATGCGCGACTTCCCTTACTATATTTTTTTATATTTACACCAAGTTTCTCTTAAGTAATAATGAATGCTGTTGTAATACAACGAAAGCTAGGTCGTGGTAAAGAATTTAACGAAAGTAGAAATAATACTATATCACGTAGTTTAATTTAATTGTTAATAATAATAATTCCTTCTCATAAAACTATTTATAGATATAACAATAGGTCATTTAAAATTTGAATAATATATGGTTATAAAAATACTGTGCACGGAAATAAATAGATTATATTTTTAAATTTCAAACCTTAACACAATACTTGCGGTCACTGTTATCTCAATCAATTTTTAATTTTTTATTTCTCTACCTGTTTTTATTTTAGGTTCTTTGTACAGTCTAGGTATCGTTCCTATACGTCCGACATTGTTATACTAGCATTTATTAAGTGTGGACCCGTCCGCGTTTCATTTTAGTAAGTAAATCTCCAACAGAGGTTCCTGTGAACATACGTACACGATCACGTAATTTTTTTAAAAATTTAATATTAATTACATTGTTTATATTATTTGTTAGTAATGCATATAAACTACCGACAGATACAAATATGGTAAAGGGACGAATAATCAGATAAGGATGAAGTACGTAATGATATGATTACTGATGATGACATACTTGAAGAGGACCCCCTATCATTTCTAAGCCATATTCTTCTTCCGAATATGATGTTTTACTCATGCAATTGCAAGCTAGGCGGAGAAAGAAAATGACACAATATTCTCGGAACATAATTTTGTTAGTTCTTCTACCGTTACTCTTGAACAGTATATTGTGAGTTTATTTTAAAATTGACGAGATGCTGAAAAAACTGCTGCTGCATGCCAAGGAAAAAATAAGACAAGTGAAACACAAGCATAAGAAGGAAACTTGTTTTCACGATGCGAATATTATTGAAATAAAATTATTTATATAGTTTTTCTTTTTTAAAATAATTTTAAAAAATCATGGATCAGTTACTACTACACTTCATGGTAAAAAAAAATTCGGTAATTTTTACGTGGTACATTAAAAAATAAACGTATAAACAGAAGATTGAGACAAAAATATACTAAAACGTAAATGCTTTGTCTCTTAGAAACCTAAATAGCATATTCCATTTTTTAAGCGTCTTTTATCAACAGATACATCTCTGTTATAGTTTTACAATACTCAAAATTTGGTAAATTTTAAATGTTTACTTCAGTTAATGACCTATAAAAAATCATTTTATAAAATTTCATTATATTATAAAAGTCCGAAAAACAAGGGATTCTGATGATATATCTCAAATTGGTGAAATATTGAATATTCAAAGTTTAGAAATATTATCCACAGATACTGGCATATTAAGAATGATATATCTCTCCAAAATTACTTACCTAGGTTTTGGAATTTCTGTAAACTCTTATACATTTCTTGAAATCCGTAATTGAAACCCAAGTTTTTTCAAGGTTAGTTGTATAATTAACATTTCGGAGAGTAATACCCATCTTGGAATTTTTAAAAAGCCTTTTCGGCACCATCAAATTCTCCCATTCCATTTTAGATTTGGTTATGAACTAAAACCGTTCTTTAATTATGTAGTATCTAATTTTTTTTAGGATTTTATAATATTAAGTTGGCATGGTACACAACATCATTAAATTATAGATAAAGTGACGTTTTTAATTTAATTGGGAGTTATAGTAAAGGTAATTTATTTATAAAATTTTCAAAATACAATTACATCAATAATATTGTTGAATTCTTCATAAAATTGTCGAATACAAAATTGCTAGTGATGTCATATAATTCATGTTCGATATTTCGAAATTCCAATTGAGATTTGCTGTCTTTTGTAAAATATTATTTTCATTCATAAACCAGCTTGAAGCAAATCCGGGCTCAACTGCGTTTATAAATGTTGTATTCAAAAATAAATTATTTCTCTTACTACACAAAGACTACGAACAGTAGATGTATTAACATAGTCAAAGAATCCGTTCTTCACTTGTAGATTGTTTGCAATAACAAACGTCTGTGATCTAGCAATTGAAACGATATTTGATAATCCTATATTCCACATTTGTTTTTCTATCCAAGAATTGTTATTTGAAAAATGAATTAAGTTCTATATAAACTTCAGGAGATATATAAATTTATTTCTTCAACCATCTTATCCTAGTTATCGGGTTTCGAAACATTTTTTCCAGATTTTGCCAATCTGGATAACGAGGTTAATTTTTACTTCTTGGTATTTGACGGCGATGTAAAGTTTAGTTAGCATTTGACTTCCTAGTCTGTTACTAGCTGAAAGCTCTTCAGTTGCTTACTAACAAGCTTGGTAGCAGTAGTTAGATTACATTATCTGTCAAATAAATATTACAGATCTATGCAGCGGATTCTTTATATACTGCAAAAGAAGTTGCGTCGCTCCGTCATATTTATTTTTATGTACTTTTTTGTATCTAATTAATACATATGGCGGATTTATTGCTATGAAAGCAATCTTTTACAGCCAACCAGAACACTAGACCAGCTCCGCTTGACGAGCGACCGGGAATCGAACCCGGGTCCCCGCGATGCGCCGCGCCGCCAAAGGACGTGTGCCTTGTGATCAACCAAATACACCGGGGCCATGGCAACATCTTGATTTATATGTAAATAAATATTAATAATTTCTTATATACTTGAATGTAATCTTTACATATATAATACTGAAGTATTTTTAAGATACATTATATTAGTATTTTATAGATTACTGCCAAAAATTATTCCTTCCGGTGATGTTATGTTTGATGTATTGTTAAGCCTGCCAGTGCTTATAGCAAAATACCATCGTAGAACACTAAATGTTTCGGTTTTCATTAACCTAATATTTTACATACAACTTACAAGTTTCATGTAGTTTTTATAAAAAAATCTGTCAATTGACAAAAAATATTTTTACATGCGAATGTTTTAGCATTGTGTCTTTGTTTTTGGAAAATGTTTCGAGAGGAAAAACAAAAAAATATATATATTTCATATATATATATATATTTCAAATATATATATTTCATATATATATATATATTTCAAATATATATATCCATCAAAGAAAGGTGTTAGTAAAAAAATAAATTGCTGCCTATATTTCGTGTATTTTCTATCAGTTTTAATTGCATACCACTCTTACATTTATCCTTAAGTTTTAGGGTTCGCACCTTAAATGAAAAGAAAATGGAACCCTTATGAAAACATACATATGTGCGTCCGTTTGTCTATCTGTGACCTTTTTTCAAAAATGGTTTGATTCAGAAATTGGAAGTTGATATAGTCATGAAGCATTTTAATTTTCACACATCAAAATATATTCATATGAAAGTTTTAGAAGGAACAAACATGGTAATCGAAAAATTTAAAACATTTTCTTAAAAAATACATACACCGCCTCCCTCTTCTAAATCGTTAAAGTAAAAAATACGAAATGGAAAGCATAACTTATTGGAAAACTACCGCGACTATTCTAAACACAACAGTATTTTCACAGTAGTCACAGGAATTCCAGCCGATGAAAAATATACTACGAAATATATTTTCATGGAGGACAAGAATATTCATATTTGCCAAAAATAGTATTAATATTAAACTACGACCATTTATTATTATATTGGTAATAACTCGTTTCTCATTGATTCGTACGTAATTTACTTTAAAGTTTGGTTGATTGCCTTAAAGCTCCTTTACTTCATAGCTTCATCATTACAACACGAAATAATTTTCTTCTCATAACGTTAATAATAAATTTTTTTTATTTACATAATAGAAATATCAAAGTGGTATCTTAGTTTAATCCTTAAGTCTTGCGTGGTATGTAACAATCTCGTCAGGAATTTGTTTATTTGTATTTTTTCGTTCCTAAATTTTCCAATGTGAATCTCCAGCCAGCTTTCTAAGTATGCATAAGTTTCAGAAATAAGTCACGAATAGAGCTTTGTTGCATGCGTTTGTTTTAAAAGATAATGTTTTGTGTACATAACATTACAGTCAACTGTTTATATAACTAAACATCCGGTGAACCTTATACTGTCATATTTTTTATTTTAATCAAAATTATGAGTCAAAATATATAACATGAAATTGGTTCCACTGCTTTCTTTGAGGTAAAATACAACCTTCTTATTTATTTCGTCCATTGACTAGCAAATTTTGAAGGTGAAGAGGATAATCTAATAATAGAGAGAAAAAAATTATGCTGCATCAAAAAAAAGATAACTGAACCCATGTGTGAAACAATGACGTCAAATTCCATTAAATTATCTAGCCAGTTCATTTCCACAGTTATTACTGGACGTAATAGTGCTGGATATAACTAATAATTTCTAAGAAAAAACATACGCGCAAAATTGCTAAAACTACCACCAAATTGTCATGATTGAATCTGTTGGATCCAGATGAAATACAAGGAGTTGCATTACAGGCAATATTGCTTAAAAAAATACTAGAGATTCAGTATACTTTCCGAATAATATTTGTAAAGAACCTTTCTTACCAGTTTATTAGGTTGATATAGTTCGAAAAACAAGTTTCAAATACCAAAGCAATTTTAACCAAAGAACACGAAGTAAATTCGAGTTTATTTGGTTCTCAGAACGATGTGCTTTGAATAGATATGTGAAAAAGAAATTAGAGGCCCTTTTGCTAATATTAACTTGTTCAATTACAACAATGTTGTAAGTGGAATCCAGATATTATTACTTTCTATAATCCTACAACAGCGCTGAAGTTATGAATAATGAAATGTGCATTCACTTTAATACAGGATCTAAAATAAAACGGCTGATGGTGATTTGTTCGTTTGTTTAACATCAGTTGTTTTATTGTATATGTCACATAAAAAGCCAAAGTTTATTCCAATGTAGTCAGGAGGTTTTTTTTACAAAGCATCTGCCTCTCAAATCGGTGAAAACACATCTAACGGTTAGTACAAAATTACGTACAAGGTTTTACTCGCTAAAGAAAAGTTCAAAATGAAATTTGAAAATTGAAACCCCAGTTTTTCTTTTACTTATTAAAAATGTCACGTTTATCCAAAGGGCAAAGAATAGGAAAACCAAGAGCAAAATGCCACCGGCATCCATTTAAATACCATTTATTTGTAACTTATCGGGAAAATATGTTTATTTAAGAAAAAAATAGGAGGGAAATTGAAAAAAAAATTATCATTTACTTTTTGCGTCAAACGTTAAATTTATTCACAAAAGAATGTTTAGGATTATATTTACCTTCTCATATATTTTATCCAAAATAATAAAAATTTGTAAAGAAATTCTTTAAATTTTACCAAACATTATCGACCTATACGAAGAAATATATATTTCAAAATATCTCTTACCCTAAACCAAAAAATTTAAAATTATGATATGACTACAAAATATCTTACTACTTCAAACAAATAGATGCATTCCCTTATATACGACAATTTCTTTTAATCTTTATGTCTTTTTTCTAAGCTTGTTTCATACATTTTTCAATTTATATACTCGGTTATCTTTACGACCTGTGGTGCTATGATTGCTCTCGTGATTTATAACGTAAAAATATTTTTTGGTGAACGATAAAAAAAAAAAAAAAAAAAAAAATAACAAATTTTGCCTAGACCTTCAAAGTTGGAAACTTTAAAAAAAATTTCAGTGAACTCATTTTAAGCACTTCAATATATTTGTTACACACGATTCTGCTAGTCGTATTAATAATATTTTAAAAACTATAAAGAAAAACCTTTTTTCAAGCGTAAGTATCATTAAAAAAGAGAGTTAACGATTCGTAGTATTAACTTTATATACTTTACACAATTTTCAATATTGGTATGATACGTTACATTGTTTTAATAAAAGAAATTTCGTGAATCATCGATGGAACATTACTACAAAAAAATGTCAGGAATGTCACTCGAAATTGTGTTTTTTTTTGCTATTTAATAGAACACAATTTTCATAGTACTGTATTAAATGTATCCCTAACTATTGTATATGGGTATTATTACACGTTAAACTCTTTTATTAAATTTATTTTTTACTTTGAATCTAATTTTCAATTTACTCCTTCCACCTAAACATAGTTATCGCAATAGTGTACATAAAGAGAAAAATATTTTGAGGTTAACTAGAAAGTTATAGAAACTTTTTAAATATTAGATATAAAAGTTTTATATCATATATATATTTATATATATATAATTTCCGTTTATCATATATGTGAAAAGAGTTTTCATCCTTTACATATCGAATGCTAGAGGTTCAACCTATTCCAGTTATCCATAGCAATAAGCTTTAAAAAATTGGTTGTTTGGTTGACAGTGAGAGATTTTACTGTATAAAATATGCCATGAATATATAGAAAAAGAAACCGAAACCTTCAAAGTTAAGACTCGACGAATTTTGTAACATGTTTAATAAACAAGTCTAGGTATATGAAGTTGGCGTCAACAGTGGCCTTTCTATTATTTGAGATGTGACCTATGATCAGACAAATGATCATTTTTTTCCTAAAGTAGAAGTAGAAGCGGCCGCAGGTATGTGGCCGCTAATTTAGTTAAGCTGGCTAGACACATTAATCTAATATAATGGTATATTTACCGGCACCACTGCCTTCTTTAAATATAACGTTATATAAAAGCAATGAGAAAAAATTAAATAGCCGCGATAACAGCAAAAATGCGTAATTGTTTAAATTACTATTGTTATTCCAAGTAATAGGAATAGAAATATAATAATTTATCAACGTTATCACTATGTGCTAACAAACAACAAATTACTTATTTATTATCGTGTTACTCTGAATCAAACCAGTCCTTGAAAATCGATTGGTCTGATCAAGGACGAGACATTAACATGACGGAAGTCGAGGTCTGTGTTGTTATAGATGGTCGTGCTAATTACATTTGACTTCCGTTTATCAGATAACTTCGGGTAAAGTACCTTGGCGCAGCACATTAGTCGCTGTTGTGATAGGCACAGAAAATACACTCTCGTGTATACTCTAGTACTTGCTTTGCACACAATTTCATTTGAGTTTAATTGAGTTTAATTTGCAACATGTACCTTAATTTTCATGTTAAATTGGAAAACTGTGAAAATTTTGACTAAATAACTAATAAACGTTACATGATTTCAGAAAAAAATTTAAAAATAGGGAAACAAACATTCATAAAATGTTGTTTATATTCGGATATTTAACAAAAAATTTCAATGTTTTTTTTATTTCCGAACATTCTGTTAACACTATCGGCGCTTGAAATTCATATTGTAAGTTTTGCATACTTATGTAAAGTGTGTTTTACGTGAATATGCAAATTACTGCGTTCCTCATCAGAGTCTCTTTTTGGAAAATACAATATTTATTTTTGTTGTACACATGTGATCCTATTAAATAGGTATTTAAATATTCAGCAACCTTTTTTTGTATTTAGAATTTGTGTATTTTAAGCTGTTTTATTTTAGATTCCAAAATTGCACTTATTAATATTCATAAAAAATACTCTTTTTTATTCCTGCCATGTTGGTTTTTGATTTTTAGGTTTAAATTATCGAACAACATAGTTTGTTTGAATATTAAACCGAAATATTTTGTTTTAACTGAGACTTCTAAAAAGAAAATATGAGTACTAATGGCTACTTCAAATTTGAATATATGAGAAAATAACATACTAACAAGCAATATACTTTTAACCTGAGATTTCTTTAATTTCCTTTTGTGTTTATTTATTAAAGCAACTCACGAAACAGATGCCTACTTTTATTGAGTTGCTTCAACCATTTTCAAAAGGAAATTATAAGCTTTTATTTACCAAAGAAGGATGTAAATTGTCGACACATATGTCACATGAAAAGAAACAGTGACATCTGAATGAAACCGAAATTTATTTGCCTCTAAATCTTTTCGACGGTATATTTGATATAAGAAATACTAAACTGGTAACATATATGTGGAATTTACAGTATTAGAGTTGTATATACACTAAGGTACATATAAACCTTTAAGGGTATATACTATTTTTATTGAATTGTTTATGAATAACAATATATTTTTAACCGTGTAAATATTTGTACTAGATATTATTCAAAGATGCTAGATAGTATTTAAAGATGTAAAAATATAGTAAAATTGTCAAAAACTATGAAACTATGCATTATGGCTAATGTCTTTCGGTGAAATTTAAGTACAGCCGTTTTTTTCATGATTCTGAAATAAGCAGATTCAGAGATATTAGGAATATTTTTATATTTTGAAATTAAGAAAAAAATCTCTAAAATATCAATACAAATATTTGTACGCATTAATTATTAAACGTTTTAATAGTTATATGCTTTTTACGTTAAAAGCTTCTTACCTTTTTTCTAGACAATGAGAGCTTCGACATGCAGACAGATTGGCATAACATGACTGACCATATGAAAATTTCCTTTTTAACCTCAAAATCCTATGACTAAAATGCGTTGAAAAAATAATATATTGTATGAGTGATGTACATAAAACGAAAGCAATTAATTAATATGATATTGCACATTTCCCAGTGGCATTTAATATTGCATATGGGTAACCATCAGAAAAGCTCGTTAATAAGAAAATGCATTTTACCGCGATTAAAGCGATGTGCCGCATTCCATATGCATACATTTAGTAACCATATACGTCTAAAACGTGATTGAGTTAACGTCCATAATTTATGAGTGAAATATTCAAATTATATATTTCAGGATGAATAAAAATATTTGTGAATAATTGAGTTCAATGTTATAGAGCAGTAGTGAATTTTTTTTTCAATATTAATAGGGAAAATAAAGGTATTTTTTTTGAAAAACGCAATTTAGAATTCAATATGCCATAGTTATAAGCAATTTTTAATTACACCAATACTATTTCCAATAATCCAGATTAGTTTTGCAATTGCAAACGATTAAGTAAGCGTCATTTTAAATGTTATTCTGGGAATACTTTTTCTCTTGCTACTATATGCTTGATTATTCTTTCATTGCTTCGATGCTAAACAATCATGCCCAAAACAAATATGTAAAATCATTTACATCTTAAAAATATGAAATTATTATCATCGCAAGTTTCTTCTAGTATTATTTCTTTTAAATATTTTTTTAACTTTGTCCCTTTTTTGTTTTTATCAGTGTGTAAAAAAATTCCTTAAATTATAAGAATTAACTGAAATGTCCAATTAATATCTTGTACTATCTTTTAGACTCTCAGTTGATTGGAATTCTTAATAAAAGATCTATACTCAAATCTAAAATATTTTTGATAACTTTGTAAAATTTAATATTACTGAAGCTAATTTTCCAAATACTAAAGTTTTGTTAATTTTTTAAGGGTTGGCATAAAATTGGCTTTTCGATTCAATCCGAAATTTTCATTACAGTACAGTTCATAAATTTGTAGTACACATAGTATTTAAATGTAATACCATAGTATTTAGACGAACATAAGTTAGGAAATAGTTTTATAGAGTATATGAATATTGAGGAAAAATAATTAAAATAAATGAAGTCCAAAATATGACGGATGCAGATTTGAGCAAATATTTTAAACCGTATATTGTATTAAGAATATCAACCAATTTTTAAATTTATTATTAGATTTGAAAAAAAAATATGGATGATATACCTACATAAATAAAAAAACAAAATAACTTTTACAAAAGAAGCCACTGGTTTATCATTAAATATATTTAGCTAAATGAATGGCTCCCGAATAATGGAATGCCATTTGATCAATGAACGTAATGCAGTTAAATATCCAGTGAGTTTGAAAGGGCAACCATTAAGTCTACTGTAGAATGGGGTCAGTTTAATTTTCTTAATTATTTATAGAAGGCTAAAGAGCAAATTGAAATTTGCTAGCAGTGTCTCATTGGTAGGGATTGTCAGCATCGCTTGATTGCATAATTTTGAGGTGGTTTATACTAAATTAATTTTAATATTTATATAATACACATAAATATGTGAAATCTTTTATCTTAGTGTTCATTTCTCCAATTTGTAAAGAATGGACACACCATGTTTAAAACTATGTAATATTGAAGTTTGATGGTAAGCTTTGTTGTTAAACCTGTTAAACAAGTGTAAAACTAACACAGTACAGTTTGGCACTTATATACGTTGGATCGGTCATATCAAAATGTTTAAATAAATTAACTTTCCAAAACGTGAATACATTGCAACATGTAATAGGATAACTATAGTTATAAGTGTAATAGGAATATAATAACTTGTATAGACGTGACGTAAAAATAGGGTGCATTCTTCAAATATTATAAAATCTAGTTACCATAATTTTCCTGTAAAATTCTAGTCAAGCTTTACCTACATTACTTGTTTTTTATGTATAGCACAATTGTTTTGGATTTGTGTTCATAAAAGATGAGAAAAATCTATCATCATGTGTATATGTAATATTTTAAAATATCAAGGATTGCTAACGAGAAATAAAGTTTTAAAAAACTTGTATTTTTTTAAATATTAAAAAACCAGACAATTCAGCAACTGACAATCAGGAAAGAGAAAAAAATAAAACACAATTTGTTTTCATAGCAGAAAACAAAAAACTATGTTTATAAGTGCGTATATGTAATGTTTTTAAAATATCAAGAATTATTAATGAGAAATAAGGTATTAAAAAATTTGTATTTTTTAGACTTAAAAACCAAACAATTCAGCAATCGACAATCAGGAAAGAAAAAAAAATAAAACACAATTTGTGTTCATAATAGAAAACGAAAAGACTATCGTCATAAATGCGTATATGTAATGTTTTTAAAATATCAAGAATTGTTAACGAGAAATAAAATAGGGTGGAATTTTATATATTGGGATATTTTTCGGAATGCCTATTCAAATATACAAAAAATTTTGAACTTCTCTTATTTTCCATCTAATTGTAATACGAATATTTCAAAAACATTGTAGATGAAAAGCATGTGTGAAAAAAGTAGGTTAATAAGATGTAGTACTATAGGAAACCCCAAGTTTCTATGTCGCATAGTTTTTGGGAAATTAAACTTCGAAAATAGAAAAATGTAAATATATTGTCTACTATGTGTGTCGTAGGCAAACAATGTGGGGAATATTTAGAAAAAAAAAATATGACATCTAAAATCTTCTTTATAGTTTCGGAGTAGTTTCGGAGTAATTTTGTTTCGGAGTAGTTTCGCAAATGGGGTGGGAGAAATATTTATTTACCTATTTTCCAGCGTATCTACGAAGACAAAATACTCACAATTAGGAAGAACATTATAACTAGCCCTTTTAAATAACAGCCGCAGTTTTTATGAATTTAAAAAATATCAAATATTTAATTTGCCCTCCCTAAAATTTTAACCCTCAACTGGCCGGGTGGTTTTTTTGTAACATAACGGGCCGGGCGCGGTCATCGTGACCGCATGTACTTAAAGTATAATATTTTTATGATATTATCCTAATAATAAATAAATAAAAATACTCAGTGTTACTGATAGTGTTTACTTTTAATTAGGAAAGAAAAATTAACAAAATATAACTTCTATTAATGCTAAATAAAAAAAAAACATTACTCAAACGCCAAAACGAAACAAAATCTCTAAACTTCTGTATAAATTCCTTAAAAAAAAAACCTTAACTAATTTTTGGAAAAACAATTTGGTTTTGTTTTTTTAAGAGATCATATAATATAGAGAAAATAAAAAAATAACTTAAAAGATATTGTTAATGACAAATTGACAACCGTCAATCATGGTCTTGTTTCGCGACAATCGCGGCACATCTTTTGGCTACATTCGATACATATCGGCTTTCTACAACAAAAACATACATGACAGGTCTTTCGTTTTTTTTTGGGATCACAAGTATAGCATGTTTTTCTAGTTTCCAGCATTTCTTCTACCTCGGGTACAGGTTCTTCTATGTTTAGTACTCTTCTTATAGCTAAGCGAAGCTGTCGAGTCAGATGTTGATTACTTGCTCGCCTATGTAAATGCGGTTTGACAAGACATAATGCGAGATCTTTCATAAACTGAAGCCTTTTAAGAATCCTCTCGCACTGAGTTATAAACTATAAACGCATTAGAGCTCGCAATATCCAGCAAACGATAAAAAATTGTCATCGGCCATCTACGAGTACGTCGGGCAGTGCTATAGTTTGAACATCTTTGATCTAATAAGTCAACCCCATATTTAGTCTCATTATAATACATTATTACTGTAGGTTTTTTCTTGACATTATCTACTGCTAAATCGTGATGCATGCTTGATACGATTTCGAAATTCATTTGTGAATCCAAACAAGGAACTTTCTACTTTACGAGTTTTTGATGGTAAAAAATCTTTGGATATTTCTCTTTGGTTTTTCTTCATTGTGCCAACAAATGTTAGACCTTTTTTCTTCAACTCTTGTACTAACTGTATTGAAGTAAACCAATTATCGGCTGTAATATTACGATTTGAGCCCTCTATTTTTTCTACAAGTCTCAAAACAGATTGGGTCGGTTTTTTTAAGTGTTTGTACTGTTCTGATAAATCTTTTCCATCAGAATCTTTACCCACATAAATGTAGGCGTTGTGTAAATAACCCGTTTTTGCATCCGTGATACACTGAATTTTCAAGCCATATTTTGCCGGTTTTTTTGGCATATACTTTTTAAATTTGCATCTGCCGCGAAATGCAACCAGCATCTCATCAACACAAGCTTCAGTTCCAATTTCGCATATGTCTTGACAATTGCCAATAAAGTCATTAAAAATTTCAGAAATTGGCGCTACGATTCATCAAAGCGTAATGCTAGTAGAAGTATTTTCAGTCTATTTTTCGCCATAATACATTGATAAATACATCGGCCAGTTCCATCCGAGCTATACCAACTTGAAAAATCTGCGTGATTTTCTTTGAACACCGCTGAATAATACAATATGCCTAATAATGCTTTTAGTTTAATCATATCTAAATTATAAACGTAACTATTGTCGTCATACTTGTCTCGCATCTTTTCTAAGTGACTGTTGGTATGTGTTATAATTTTTTCAAGAGTACCCTCACGAAAAAAATAATTCCATACATCTACTGTCGATTCTGCTGTAAGGCTGTGTCGAAGACTTTGACGTATTCCTGGTTGTACATCTACTATGTTATGACTTCTTATTCTACTTCGGGGGGCAGATGGAACAGAAGACCAGCGAAACTTATTTTTGCCGAAATAGTTTTTATCCCTTAGTTGAACTTCCTCGCTATCGGAAATACTTTTACTTGCCTTGCGCTTACGACTCGGTTGAAGACTTGACAAAGGTTGATCATCTTCATCGTTAGATGAGGTAACTTCTTCTTCAGATTCTGAGTGGTGTGACTCATAAATCACGTGATTTGGTTCGATATCCTGATCAATATCACTGCATTCACCATCGCCATCAGAGGCAGGGTCATCATTATCCTCTTGTGTAAGCCACTCTTGAATTTGTTGGTCAAAACGTTCCATTTTGTTAGTAAAATGAAGACTACACCGAGAAAGGAATTCACTTTCTAAAATCACACAATAGGCCGGGTGCGGTCACTGTGACCGCTGCAAACTTTTAAACAATAAAAACTCAAAACAAAAGACGCGTGCGACTATTACTAAGCCGGGCCTCGTACTAATCGCCTGAGTTGCGAAGGTACCAGGAGGGGCAAATACCATCGAATATTGGAAGAGTATAAAATTGACAATGTTGTACCTACTGGGGTCATGGTGACCGCACCCGGCCTGTTAAGGGTTAAAATGATTATTTTTAAGTTTTAGTTTTTGCGATAAATATGACTTAATATTTTTTTTTATTAAGCTAAATTTCAAGGTTGGATATCAAGGAGTTTCTGAGAAAAATACCTGTGACGAACATCCAAAAAGAAAAGTAAGTGACTTATTAGTCTTCTGTTTTTCCTTTTAAGGTGGGGGACCTTAATATATAGGCTACTTAATAATAAACGTTTCCTCAAAATTTGTTCCATTGTTTTTACGTAATGATGGAATGAAAAGAGAGAAACAAATAACAAAAAGACACGGGAGTAAATTAATAAGGTAAATTCCAAAGTAATATAAATTCTAAAGGAAGATACATTTCCAAATTATTTACTTATTTATCCCATTAGAAAACAAAGATCGACCAAAAATTCATGACTTTGTCTTTCCTTTACCATAGCTAACAGCACACAGCAACGTACAGTGGTTGGTGTGATATTATAATGATTAAGTTATTATCCGATCGGAAAATATGTTGTTTTATTGCACTAAGACACTAGCTGTCTAGTAGTTATTAATATCTGTACCCAGTCAGTAAATATAATATATAATTTTTATTAAATGTCAAGGACTTTTACTGGGTAAATTTATTTTATTCGTCCATTGAGAAGTAATAAAAGAAGATGATAACAGATATTTATAAAATATCGGAAAGTAAAATATTTTTTTAAATGTATAAACTGAAAAGAACCATAAATATAGTTCGATTTATTCTACTACCAATTTATATTTATTTGAGTACTAACTCCCAAATTAGTATTTGAAAACAAAAGAAAAAACTAAAACTCATCTAAAAAAATAACTGAAAACACGAAATAAAAATATACACAGCCAGTGAAATTCATAAAGTAATATTCACTAGAACACTTTCTGGATCATGAGGACCCCAAGGATACCTCACTTATTGAAATCACTTAAGTAGTTTAGTCTGTATGACGGAACAAACTATTTCACATACATACATATATACACGTATACATACCCTGTGAAATTCATAACATCATATACCCTGGGCACTCTCTGGATCAAAAGAAATCAAAAGACACTTCTTTTGTTGAAATCACTTCAGTAGTTAAGTATGTACGGGAAAGCAAACTAATTCACGTACATACATACATACATAGTCTGTGAAATTCGTAACTTTATGTACCCTAGGACACTCTCTGGATCATGATCAATCTAAGGACCCCATACTGCTTATAATCCCTTTAGTAGTTTAGTCTATATAGGGCACAAATGAACTCATATACTTATATACATACACGGCCTGTGAAATTAATAACCCTTCCTCAACCGTATTCGGATAATAAAGGAGAATATGTCAAAGCTGAGAATATAATGCGGACTATATCCTTAATTAGGATTTTTATTTTTCATTTGAGGTTTTTTCTAGTTTAGATGGAACATTGATTTTCAATCCAATGCATTTTCAGATGCGTATTAATATATTATAAATTTATCTTTCTATCTAAATCAGCACTACATCTCCAACCAGGGCAGAGTCGGAGGCAAGGGAAGATAGTTCTCTAATAAAATTCGAATATATCGCCTTCGCTTTCTTTCCGGGCGCAATTTTTAGAGATTGTGCGCTCGACTTTTATAAGTTTCTCTTGGATAATTTTAAAAAAAAGGAATAACTTTTTCTTGCCAGACAAATATGATTGATATCCGGTGAAATCTGATTAGGTTTAACAAGATTAGACCAAATCTGATATGATATAACCCAAATCAATTGTATTTCGCCGAGTATTTGATGTATTTTTTCAACCACTTTGTATGTTTATATTTTCAGTAAATCGTTTATTGTAAGCTATTACGATGTATACAAACTGTATTTATAGCCCATTTTGCCCACTCTGTTTCACACTTCTTAATTCTATTGGAATTTCTTAATTTGCTATTCAATGTAAAGTCTCATGTACACCAGTGATGTCCTTTCTTTATCTAATACTGTTCACTTTTAAATATGGGAAGCATGCCAAAATTATCTTATTTTATATTACCATTGGTCATTTCAATATTGGTAAACCAATTAAGTTTTTCTGTATGTAAATATTTATGTAAAGTAAATAGGAAAAAATTGATTTTGAATTACTGTTCCAAAGAGGTACTGATATTTAAGAATTTCTCTTTAATAAGACAATTTCTTAATACATGAGAAATGAAGTCCCATATATACTCATATATATATATCACGTATCACTCCTATATATACTCATATATATATATATATATATATATATATATATATATATATATATATGTCCTATATATATCACGTGTCCGCGTATTCCATATATTTATACCGTGTATCATTTATTTGTTTTCTCGTGTGTTACTGATACTGCTCCTATATTCCAAGTTTAGTTCCATGTATTATTATTTATCAATAATTTGGTCACTAAGCAAATATCCACGTGATACACTGGACAAAATCATACGTCAATGTTCGGCTCATTTCGGCTTCGCTCTGTTGAATTCGGCTACCCAATCAGGCGTACTCAGTCGTGTTCAGTTTTACACTCTATCGAATTCGGTTCTGCCTTTGACTCTGTGTATATATGTATATATAACAGCTGATGAAGTAAGTGTATACATGTGTATATGTAAATTTATGTACAGTAATTACTCGTTATATAAGTAGAAGAGGGTATTAATAGGTAATATTATAACATAAAAAAGTAATTATGAAAGAATGGGTAGACATAAATATAAACTTTGGTACAGTTGTTTGTTAATAGGTTTGTTACATATTTTAAATTGCCTATTTTATTGCCACATCTTCTTGCATCATATACATGCGGGCAATGAAACAGGCACACAGCAAAAGAGTGATACCTTTTAAACTTTCTATTCGTGATTGACAGATGCCAATAAAACAAAACATTATAGCTACACCAGTTAAATTTTGGAAATGGTTACAAAATTTGTACAGAAAGTCAACAAATTGGTACCATTAATAAAAAATTATTGCAATCTTTGGTGGCAATTATCTTTCACTTCGTATTTGTCCATCGCTAAATCTAATTATTTTCTACATTTTTGGATGTTTTCAGTAACGTGATTGGTCCAAGAATCGAATTACATTTCTCACAATTTCCTTAACATGAAGCATTACTTTTATTTGTTGGATACACACACAAGTTAATGTAAGTAGTCCAATATATCGACGTTATGCTGAAAAAATGATGAAAAAGTACTTGATACGTTTTCTTCGCTAATTATTGAAGAGAAAAAAACATATCAGGACTGGTATTATGTTGATAAGATTCTCCCTCGAAGCTCTTCCACATCTATCCATACGAAGTTCCTTTCTAGTATTTTATGTAGCCAATTTTTTAAATTATTGGTAGGCATTTAATTATCGCTCATACTAGAGCTATCGGATGGTTCAGTTTGTCTACGTAGTCTTCATATTCGGAGCATGATTTTTCCTTATCTGACACTTGATTAATAATATCAGTGTTCCTCATATTTCGGCTGGTGTTGAATCATTAGCACGACTTTAACTGATGTTTAATCTAAGGCGGCCGTTGTGTTCTACAGATGTTTAATCTAAGGCGGCAATAGGGTTAAGAGTAGAAAAAAATATAAGGCTCGCAATCTAAAACCATCAATTTCTTAATAAAAAAGAGTTTTTCCTCAAAATGAATCCATGTTAACCCGGAAATCTTTTGAAGGTTAGAAATTATTTGGTAATTGTGAGAGCTTAAGCAATAAATAAAAATGTGATCGAGATAGTGTAAATTGACGAGTTCTCTTTTATTTATGAAACATAATAGCAAAAGGATAATAGATTTAGGAAGTAAAATATTAAACAGAATATCACCAAGTCTCTAATTATAATATTTTGTTGGTAAACTTATTAAAACTCAATTTAAATTTTGAGTTGGGAGTCAAAAATATCATACATGCAATAATTGAATTTTAAATTACTTTACTTATTAACCTTATAAAATAGACTCAGCTTTTAATTAAAAACGTTAGACAACAAAGATATCAAGCCTTTGTGAGCCTTAGTTAAGGGCTCTGTCTTATCCGAGCTCCAACAGACAGAGCTGAAAAAAATCCGGAATCAGTCAATCATTAAAAGTGAGTTCCATAATCTCACAAATAAAAATATGTTATACTAATATTATTTTATTCCGGTACCCATATTATGATATTAATAACTTTTATGAATTTCGGAACATGGAGTCATCTTTTATTATTATGATCCAATGTATACCAACTATGAGGTAATTTTTTCAATACTAGAATAAAAATGAACAAATTAATCTATTTTACCTAACTTTCAAAATCTTTCCGCCCATTTTACATATTTTTCAGTGAAATGTTGTTAAATACAGTGTTTAGCTATTAAAAATTAAATACTTAATATAAACATGATAATAATTAATGCTATTTAGGTAATTAATTTAATTGTATTCGTTTTATTTATCTCAGTTGAAGTCGCGAGTTAAGAATTGGTACAGTAGGTGACAGAAAATTTCGGACAGGAAATATTCACAAAAGCAGAAAAAATACTATGTTGTCAGAGTATTACACTATTTACTCAAATAGGTGAAGAACGGGCCACAAAAAAACCATGTCTAACATATGGTTTAATAAAGTAATAACCTTTGTATTGGGGGGTTTCAGATAAATAGTAGACTACTTCGATACTTCCAAATGCATAAACAGGATAAAAACTAAATAAATACCAATATACTTTGTTATTGAAATAGAAAATATGTCTATATAGCTTTTTCATACTTACACTTTTTTACTTTTTTTTAACAAAAGCAGAAAAGAATACTATGTGGTCAGAGTATTACACTATTTACTATGTATTTATTACTAGATGAAGAATAGGCCATAAAAAAATAATGTCTAACGTAGGGTTGAATAAAGTAATTACCTATGAATTGGGGGATGGTTTCAGATAAATAATCGACCTTCAAATGCATAAACAGATTAAAAACTAAATAGATACCAGTATACTCTTTTATTTATGTAAAACATATGTCAATATAGCTTTTTTATACGTAACTTTTTAACAGCCATGAATTGCCTGAATATCCTTCAATATGACTACGGCCGTAAATAATTATTACAGAAAAGTGACATACTTAAACGTGATATTAAACTCATTAAGTAGATGACAGATAACATCGAATACAACGATTATGCGTATAAGGGGAGCAAAGATTGATTGATGAGATTGAGATAAGGAAGGTCATGAGAGGCCATTCGCTTAGGCCAGGACATATTTTATGCATACATACATACGTGTGTGTGTGTGTGCACGAGTGTGTGCGCATGTGTGTGTACATACGATTTTCACAGAAAAAACACTCAATGCACTAAATGCGAAATTTCACGTAAACCTTTGATAGTTAAACTTGATATGCAGACGTACAGATTAAGATTATTTAAGATTTTCGGACTCAGAAATTGATTTACTTAAAACTAAGTATTGATCTTAGCACCTGGGGCTTGAATTTTGTCTGTGTAGCAAAACGCACGTGTACCACTTTTATTCACTGTTATATTAAAGATGATATGTGATATCCTAATATTTTTCGGCAGATAAATAAATTCGATTTTACAAGGAACGTCGATTTTATAAGGAATTTCACAGTATTCTGCAAAATTTAAAATAATGGTGTTTATTGAATTAGAATTCTTTAAAATATGATGTCTGAGGTGAATAGAGTAATAGCAACAGGTTATATTTAAAATATTGGGAATGATTCGGCGAACAATGAAAATTTCAAAATAGGTTTAAATATTTTGCCTCGTAATTTGTTCAGAATACGTGATTTTGGACCAACTACATGTACACCAATCCTGAATCGATTAAAAATAAAAATATAAACAGTATATTTATGTCAATTTTTCGACATCTTTTTTCTTGTAGGAATAAACAAATAAATCATTTGATGAAGTTATACGGGTATTAAAAAATTATTTATAAAATAAGATAAGAATTAAGATTTCTTTTAATATAATTACTGGTATCTCCATAATATTAATCCGATATTGCACGAGAAAAGCGATATTTTTAGTTATTTTTGGAAATGTACAAACTTGACTGAATTACTAATTCACATTTGTCATATTGAATATGTGTTCAATAAAGTAGCAAATAAATATTTTAATCGAAAATATTAGTACAATCATTCTCATAGAAAGTTTTCAAAAAATTTGCTTAGGTTTTATGAAAAATGATATTTTGATCTAATCAATTAAGTATCTGAATACTATTAAATCTGCAGTTCAGTAAAAGTTTTGTACGTTCAAAGAAAATAAATAAATGCACAGTAACTCAATTCAAAAATGTATTATTTAAATTTTTATTTAGTTAAAAAAATGTTATTATTATATAAAATTAGCACAACATATAAATTTTATTAACCGCCATTTTAATAGAATATGTACAACCTCTACTATTAGGAAAATGCCGTGATATCAATTTATTTTTTGCTTCGAATTATAAAACGCAATAATTTTCCGTTTCATTTTGGTACCAGAACTCATCTATGACCTTATTCTAACGTAAAGCGGTATAAAAAGATAATTTAATTTTATGTGGTATGTGCTAACCACAGGAAAACTAGTGGCTTATTCTTACAATTTATGGTGACTGATATCAACTACAGTATTTTTAAAAAAATATAACAATTTTATTATTGGTAAAAAACAAAAAGTAGTTACATTTTAAATACTCGATTACATTGACTATATTAACCGATAAACAAAAATCAAGACCATTTGCACTAATAGCAACTATGCATATTTTATTGCATTTGTGTTAGCATCATTAATTATGTATAAAATATTTTATGACACATTGCATCCGCTCATTATGTATTACGTATATATATATATATATATATATATATATATATATATATATATATATATAAATCCGAAAATAATACTTATCATTGAGGCAATATCGTTCCATAACGATATGTTTGGAGTGGGTAAAAAAAAATAGAGGAATAGGATTCTTGGGCCACTTACTTCCAACTTTTGAAAACAGAATTGCGAGGTTTAGTATTAGTGCCCCTAAAAGCAGTTTAGCGTATTAGTAACTCGTATCGTATTCTTGCTATGAGGCGCTTCGAATTCAAGGAATGAATTTCTGAGTAAAAAATAATCACCTATAATACATATAAAAAATAATCATCATAATAGCTTTGACATATTATACGATTTCAGGTCATGTGTGTACGATCTCATGTCACGGGAGTAAGTGTTGGTTTACCTGCATAACATGTCATCACTATTTTGACTCGCTGGAGCAGCAGAGCCATAGTGGAAAAGGGAAAAATAGTGATCTTAAGTTTTTATAAATTTTAGACTTTTATCACTAGAAGTGACTAAATGGTCAGAGATAGAATGAAAGGAAGAAACTTGTGTTCTGAAGAAAGAAGTAGTGGAACCACCTAATAAAATTTTATTCCGAGATAAATGACACTCTGTTTATTTTCACAATAAAATTTATATATATACTAAATTCACTGAGTGATTACATTGTAAACAATAAATAATCGATCAAACTCACTTACATTTTAACATTTAAGGTCGGAATATTTTTAGGACTAACATAGAATCTTTCAATTTGTATTGCGAATTGAACTTAAATTTACAAAATTCATTACAATTCAATCTGAAACGCCTCGTATTTGAAATAATACTTGAGAAATAATACTTTTGTTATAACTAATATTTATTGTGATAATACTAGATTTATTACAATATTACCTATGATCCCAGGTCCATCAAAATTGTCAAGAGAGACCTGTTTAAAAAATAAATCTCCGTGTAATGCAGTAGTATAAAATACTTACGTTTATGTAACGAAAACTCTAGAAACGCTGTAAAATGTTTTCGCAATTTCTACACAATTTTATTTATTTAATACTTATTGTATCAATTTATAATTGACTCGGTGTAGATAAAAACGACTGGAATATATTTTGGGTATCCGATTGTCTTGAATAAAAAAGTCTTTACGTCTGACTTGTGAGACATGGTTTCCACATCCAATTCAACTTTTCCATAAATAAATTTCCATTTAATAAATCGTGAATAAATAATATTCCAATAATTAAAAGGTAAAAGTAGTAAGAAATAACAGACTGATCACAACAAAGCAAGGAATAATTCAAAACCTACGTTCATTTGATAATCTGATTTTCCTCTTAATATGCAGGGAAACATTTAGTGAAGAAAATTTAAACTAACAAAATCCATAACATAAAATTGAGACGTTGAAATCAGGGCAGAGTCGGGATCAGCATTTTTATATAAAATTTGGTCCAAATGCGAAATTAACTTTAATTATGTATGTGTAACTTTATATTTTAAGAAATAAAAAAATTATGTCAATTTCGGATAGAAAACGTTAGTCTACTAAACTAATTTACCGTTTAATGTCTCTGTATAATCTAACATTTAGTATATAATTTAGTCAATTGATTTTTTTATTTCAAGGAAAATTCAATGAAATGATTGATGAGACAAATAAAGGTTACCTTAAATCAATGGAAAATAAATTGTAGTTAACCGTAAAAGAACCAGAAATATCAATTGGAATATTAATTATTACGAAAATTATGAAAAATCTAAAAATTAGAAGACTAGGTTGTTTTCTTATTCGAATATTAAACTACTGTCCGAATAAATTAAATATTATTTCATTTTAATCAATGCAATAAAAATATGGACATGTTTATCAAGTTAAATTATATTTAGTATTTATAGTATATCAATTAAAACTTGCTTCTCACTCTGAGCAAAAATACTGTACGCACACCCATCAAAGAATACAATATAATCCTCAAAACATTAACTTATAGAGATTACATTCTTTTCTTCTAAAGAATGGCATTTTCGTAATTTAGTTTGGTTGTTAGATTTTTACAGAAAAAAAAATATATTGAGAGAATAAAACGAAATAATAATGGATTAAATTTTTTTTTATTATTATATTACACTAAGAAAAGAAGGATGTGACTTTTTTTATAATATTTTTTGCTTGCCTAATAGCCTGTAAAACTTAAACGTCGCAAAGAAATCAAACTTTTTAAAACCTTTTGTACTATTTACTTTTGTTCTATATTGTAATATCTTTATTCTATTAATCGACGGTTAAATCTAATAAACAAGTGATAATCGAAGGGCGCAAATTCGGATTAATGCAATTTTTTTCGAGTATATTTTGGAGTATAAGTAACAGGTATTTTACGAGCATATTATGATAGGTAAAAAATAAACTCGATCCAGTTCATAACATAGTTTGTCAGTTGGTCAACTTAATACCTCTAAATTCAAGGTACGTCCTCCAAAAAAAATTCTACTGAAAAACACTCTTGAATTTAGGTTAAAGTATATACCATCACATGTTGTTGTTAATAATTATTGGTTATAAACACTAACTCATAAAGTAAGAGTTCGTGGTTGTCCTTGGCATAAATCCCTTTCTAGAGCCTCAAAATTTGGTACGTAATGGCATTAACCGAACGTATTACGGCATATTTACGTTATCAATTTATTTATCATAATTCAATATTGATGAACTATCGATAACCTATCTCGAAAAGTACAGACTGGCGGTTAAAAAAAATTAATTTTAAATTTTAACATTCATATTTTTGTACACCACTGTATCGTGTAACATGTTAATGAAAACATTGCTGCTTCCAAGGCCGCTTTCATTCAAGTTTTCGCCCGATTAGCTGCGATGAAAGGGTAATTCGATATAAGACGCACACGGATAAGATATGTCGGTCAGTATAGTCGTAGGCGCCCGTTACGAAAGTAGCAACCAGGCGTATGTATATTTTTGTGGTTTCATGACTTAAAAGTAAATTTTATTTAACTTTTTTTATTATTGAGCCCCTTTTATGATATGTTATATTACAAAGTGATACAACGATTAAAGCTCTTATTTATTTTGGTCAATTTGTATCAACAAATCAAGGGATAAAGTCAGCTATCCTTCAATATTTTATGCATGTTTTTTATACTTAAATTGTTTCCTCCTAAGGGAATAAATTATCAAAATGGAAAAGTAAAGCCTAGTCACATGAGTTTTTATTTACCGACAACCAAATTTCACTACTGCTTTAATTAAAATAATAATTAAAATTAACTTCTAAATAATATTATCAACTAATTTCAATTTCGAACGCTCTTTCTTTAATAAGAGTTGATAAATTAGATTATTTTATAGATATATTTTAAATTTTTTTGCTGATTGACGATGAAATTGGACCTTTCCATTAAGTGTCAAAATTGTATTTAGTTAAGTAGTTTAATTATTTCAATCGTAAATAAAAATATTGTTGAAAATAACCAAATTTTAATATTTCAAAATATATCTGAAAGTGCGTCTTCAGATAAGAGTTTCTTTTAAAATTTATGTGAGATGAATTGTAACACAGTAGTAAAAAGGCAAGAAATAAATGTCGCTCTAAATTATATATTTTTTTACTAAATTTGTTTCGAACATGAAATGTTAACGATTCCCTCGAGTTTTGACAAGACTAACAGCTTATTTTAACTTTTCTTTCATACACAAAAAGCAATCCATCTTTATTTGGCTCAATACTCTTTTTCGTAATCGAACAGAATCTATGGACCAGAATACAAATGCGTCTGGGAATTCAACACTATAACACTAATTTCGTCATACAAGCATTTTTTAGGATGTCTATCCTTGAATTATGCTAATATGCTGATATCATGCTAGAATTTATATTTGTATATTTTAATGTATAAAAATAAAATACAGAAAAGTAAATTTTTCGAGTAATTGACTATTTCTTACGAGTTAAGATATTTTTGAATTTTTCGTTTTATAAATATGGAATATATATATATATATAATAGAAGTTTATATGAAATTTAAAAATTTGATAATATGAAATCAGATAAAATGATTAAACTAAACGAAAACTATTTTAAATATTCATCGTACACATTTAACATTGCTTAGTCTATCATTGCGCCTTATTTTAACAACGATATTATATATAACTATGTAAGATTTGGTGAACTTATGGTTTATTTGTTTAACGTCAGTTAATAATTGTTTCTGAGTAACTTTTTAAAAGAAAATTTTAGGTATAACAAAATTGGTGGGATTGTAATAACTGGGAGCGTGAAAAGAATTTAATATACCCGATACCATCCTAAACTGAGATATGGCTTTACGTATATTAACAAAATTCTGATTTCTATATTAATTTTGATTTGTATATTAACAAAATTCTGATTTCTATTGAAGATGGAGGAGAAGGTAGAACGGCATAAATACCTAACCATTAAGTTGTTAAGATTGATAGTATTAATGGTAAAATTCTTATTGATAATGAAGAAGGTTATAGAGTACGGGAATCAATTATACACTCAGCATGTCGAGAAAATTTATTCCGACGCACGAAGCTGTAACGAAAAACAGCCGTAGGAAAATATTTATTTATTCTCATAAATCCGAAACTTCTATGAGTCTGAATTTTCCCATTTTAGGAATGGTTTTCTTTTGAGTACACCATAACCATATGGTTTAGTTTTATATTTTATACAAATACTTATATTTTAGTATTCTATACCCGAGAAGGAAAAACAAAACCCTTATAAGATTACTCACGTGCTTTTCTGTATGCCTGTTTTAATATAATTCATTTTGAAATTTGATAAATACTGCTAGTTACAAATTTATGGAACTTACACAGAGTGTAATTTTAATCAACAAATTATATAGTATTTTTATCGAAATCACTCCAACGTAAAATTGTAGTAAGAAATTTTATACAAAATTGACTACAGAAAGCAGACCTAAGTAAGGTCTCTCTTTTGTCTGGCAGCGAGCATTCAATGCGATTACCGTATCGGCCAACCGCAATCCACTGCTTTGAATACCTCTCGTTTGCAGAAACAACGTAGTTATGATTTAAAATATTTTATTCGTTATGTGGCACAGACTGAACAGTTAATCGGTAAAAAATTAACCTGCGAGTGCCCTATTTTTCTAATAGCAAAAACAAAATATAGACAAATAACATAAAAATTATCCAATTGTTTCATTAGCCCTCATTCTGATATTTTTATTATTTAACTTTATTTGTTTACACTTACTTAATTAAAAATAAATAAACGAATAAAACTTGCGTTCGAATATATGTAAAAGACGGTAGACTTGATAAAAATAGTTATAACTCTGAAAAGATATGTTAGTTGATAATTGAATTTTTTATCAAGTAGTAACCATATACTGTTGTGTAACATTACTTCTTCATTATATGTTATGTTATAAGAAACGATTTTGCTAGAATAATAAATAGCCTGGTATTAGTTCCGAGCTGCGACAAAAGAAAGCTATCTACTAAATACGCTCTACGATTTTATTTTAGTATGACCAAAGCCCCAGATATATAACCCACATTTATTTTCCAGCTTTTAATGTATATCGATAGTATAAGTAAAGCCGCTTAATTTAAAAAGTTGTTTTTAACTTTATTTCACTTTAAGAGATTGCACTTGTAGCAATATGTCCACCATATATATTAAATGTGTAGATTAAAGTAAGTAAATAAATAAATATTTTATTTGCGACTATTTAATGCACTTTATTTGCACAGACTTAAACCATACTAATTCCACATAACTCTCGGTATGCTACAAAAGTTAACTCGGGTGGCAGCGCTACTAACAATTGTTGGCTACCTTAACGCCCTACAGTCCTCAAGACAATACAAAAACTTTAATTATGCTGAATGCAACCCATGTTATAATTGGAATTCAGATTTCAACTATTGCCTTAATTTCTTGTGGCCAAGGTTTACAATTTGAAAACATGTATATCGTCAAGTCACGTGATTTAAACAAGTCGTAATATTATTTACTTCAGAATTGAGGAGTTGAAAGCCGTAGTTCAACGAAGAAATCTCTCAGTACCAGCAGATCCTCACGTCATTCTGATAATAACCCTGCACCATGAGAATTTGTGGATCGGTGTTTCAAATTATCATTATAATAAATTGTTATATGTAACAAACACGGGTGCAAGGTTTCATGGGAGTTGGTTAAGTCGAAAATAGTGATTAAGTAAAATCTAATGAATATATGGAATATATGATGTTAAACGGTTTTAGGTAAATAAGGCTGGTTTTCTAGAATAATTTATGAAACATGAATGAATTAATAATTTGATTTCATTCAACACTGTATAATTTATAATGTGATATTATAAAGGACTTATTACAATTCACATACAATTTTCAAAATTCATGCCATGGTTATGACGTTACTTACTGTGTATTTTTTACACAAAATTTAATTGACTTACAATTATTAATGACATTTAAATATATTATTGTAAACTATACTAAACTAAGTTTCCAGTCAGCTTTTATTGTAAATCCACGTGTATTACGTTTAAAAATTTACAATCTCTTAAATGACTCACAGACATACTGAGAAATAATTAAAAATTACACCATGCATTAAGGACCTATATAAAAGAAAAAATGGGAATGAATGTAACTATCTGCCCTGTCTAGTTTATATAGGCTAGTAAAAAATACGGATGGTTCTTATTATTTCAAAAAATTCAACAAAAGGTAGAGAAGTCCAGTAAACAAAATTACTATAAAAACTTGTTTTTATAATCCAATTTTTAATGTTTGCTCTAAACTATAAGATAAAAAGAGTGAAGTTAATAGGCAACTTTGTTAAGTAAATACAATTGTTGAGTGAGTCGAAATTTTCTAATTAGAAAACGAACGGGCCTACAATGACTTCGAAGTTTCTCCTATTAATTTTTTCTCGAATCAAATTTAATTATGACGAAATGTTTATAATAAAATATTACCTAATTCCCTTTAATATCTAAAAGCTGGGTATTAGCAATGTCAAAGTCGTCATCGATTTAATTACCCGAACAATGTCCTTTACGAATGTTTGCCTCACTGGTTTTGTAGCTAATATTGTAAATACTTTTTAAGGTAATTTTTCTAAAATTTTGAATATTTTAAAAACAATGAAAACCCCAGTATAGTAAATGTGGTCAACAGCGTAAAAGAAAATGAAAACGTTATCAAATATAAGGTTTGCTACGTAAATAAGTTAACGTTCAAGCCATGATGTAAACAAAAAAATATTGACAAAGATTGAAGAAATGAATTTGAAAAAAACGGGAGGCTAGGAGAAGCTATTGTCCCTGCAAAAAGAAAATAGTGTGCGATACTTCATTATCTGAAATACAATATTCTTTCTCAGGTATTATAATTGTAGTGAATAACGACAGAACAGTAAGTTTTTAATAATATTGGTCTTCAGAAATTTAACCAAAAACATTTTGATCAAACGATTTTTGATGTGTAGATTCGCAGGTTGGTTTATTATTTTCTTCTTAGCGTAAAGTAAGTGACTTTTTCAGCTTTTTTCATTAAAATTAAATGTTCACATTAACGTCCTTTACTATAGACGGAAAAGTGCATGTTAAAAACCTTAAAAAATGCATTTTAACATCATTACATATTCTTTTATATTAGTCAAATAAATTAACATGGCCCAGAAAATAGAAAAATTCGAAATATTATTTCAATTATCAAGTTTAAATTTTCAGTACGTTACACGGTACTAAAATCGATTAACAGTTTTAAAAGTGGCTCTCTATAAAATATAGTTTTCATATTGACAAGTAGTTAACTTACATAAGCTGTAATTAAAATATATTGCATGAAACTTTATAAAGGCAATCTCAGGTTCTGAAGGTTTGACATGGATTTACATTCAAATGGTGTATTACAAAAGCTGCTTAATAATGTAAACGACCTTTTCTCATGTCTATTTTAATTACAATGCTATTGAAAAATTTTATTTTGTGCCAACGTGTGACCTCGACGAAATTACTCACAAAATAGAGGTTGTTCCTCTGCTATTTAAAGACAAAAGAAAAAGGTTAAGCTCACCATAGTCGCGTATCTTGTTTACAAAATTAGATTTTAATAAAAATATTTTTGAATATTAAACCTTTCCTTGTGTTTGACTTTTCTGTGTAGGTCGTTAATTTTGATTAGTAACTGAAAATTTAAAATGATACGGCAATAAGCTACTGAACATAATAAAAAGAAAATTAAATAACTAATGCGGTAAAATAAATTCCGAGTCGACAGCGAATGTGCATATCAATATCATATTTTAAAACGCAAAAAGAAGTAGGAACTTATAGTAAAGGATAAATGAAGATCAATTTCTAATCTTCTTCTTTCTTTTTTGTTAAGTTAAGGATATTATCCACAAAAATATAGATCTTGTTAAAAAAACGCGTCTTCATCGATTTCAAAAATAATTGACGTAAATTTTGAGATCAGGGCTGGCATTTAATGTTCGACCGTTTAAAGGTTTTATTATAGCAGTTTATAGTCCGTAAAGCGTTTATAGATTTTATTATAATAGAGCATAATTTTTGTTGACATTGAGGTTATAAAATTTTCGTACTGGTACAGGTATTTATTTGGTGAATGAAATTTTATATTATTTGGGAGACAGTACATGAACGGGGGTCTTAAGGGGGTGTTTATATCACAAGCATTACCATTAAAATCTAAAGCTATGCTCGGTTGCTTAGTTGCAGATTTATTGGAAAATAAAATAAAATTACTTTCGGGTTTATACTATTAGCATAGATTTTATTCCTCTATCTGTGGGCCGTGCACTTCTATAAACCACATGCGTCGGATCATAGTTATTAGTATAATGTTAACCTACGTATTTGTTTATGAGAAAATTTTAACAAGTGTTGCTTACGCCGGAGAGACTCCTAAAGTATTATGTATTAAATTAATAAAATTTGTTTTACAGAAGATAAAAATCGACATTAAAAAAGACCTTTGAAATGTCGATTAAATTTAATGAATCGGAGTCACGAAATATATATATATATATATATATATATATATATATATATATATATATATGTATAAATATACATATATAATTATGATACTATCCTTCACGATTATTATGATATTTTGTTACACGCAAAATACAGTTGCGCGCTAAGTCTAATAAAAACGTGAGTTGGTGTAATTTTTTTTGGATCAGGCACAGACTGTATATGCACATGAGTTTAACTTCTCATGAATAAATATTTCATCCGAATCCGTGCTGCACCGTTTATGTGTTGAAAGTTAATTGACAAGAATTTTAAAATATATTGTTACTTCTACCCTTATTAGAAAAACCGCAATAGTTTCTTTGTATTTTTAAACGAAATTACATAAGAGTTTTTTTGAGAAAAGATGAGTTAAAAATAAACACTTTCCTCTACAATTGACTCTAGTCAACTAAAATAAATGGTTAAAGGTTAACTGACATAGTTAACCTTTAACCATTTATGGAGCTAAAGTATTAAGTAAAAAATTAGCACGAATGGAATTCGCACTATGAGGAATTTGAACACTTTGGAGTACTTATAAACATTTGAGAATATTTAGTACCTCTATTAACCTATTTAAAAATATTATTTAAAAATATGAAAAATTATAAGATCTAGACGAATGAGTAATTTTGATAAGGGCCATTTTTTTTTTTTTAAGGTATGGAACCATAGAAAGGTAAAACTACAGGCTAGTAATGCTAAGTTGGTATTTAGGGAATACTGATCCATGATGAAAGTGCATTAAAATAAATATAAAGCCTTTAGAGTCATTTAAATGTAGATTTCGGTAGTATCTTTGATGTATTAATTTCCATATTCACTGTGACAATATTAGAACAACAACAAAACACCGAATAAAGTTCGTGGCAAGCGTCCAACTTTCCTTTGATGTTTATGATAAACTGTAGAAGAAAGTTCAATAAACTTTCACCCTAATAATTATCGGCTGGTCCACCGTTGTAATATATATTCTAAGATAGGTACACAAGTATAAAATTTAATCATCTATAATATAACATTGACTTTGTTATTTTATTTTATAATTTCACGTTAGTTTTTCTAATGACCAAAAACACAAATTTCGAAAAATGCTACGCGATGTTATGTATTAATATTATAGAATTTTTATTTGATTTTCAGACCTATTTTCATAAAGTTTAGTTGATTGAAAACTAGTCGAAAGGAGTTTCGTAAGTTAATAGGATTTTATCAATACTATTATAAATATAAGTTTATAAATGCGATAATTTTTTAACTATGTCTTTTAGTGTTATTTCACTTTGTAACTTTATAAATTATCTTCTTCATATAAAATTATGTGTAACTTTTTCTAAAACCTTGATGTCAACCCACAATATTTGTGTTATTATGTTTTAATTAATTTGACAATTTCAAATAATTTAAAAAATATATTATTACGTATGCAAAGCATATATCAAAAAACTGTTATTTCTTCTATCATAAAATTTTCAGAATTCATCACTTAAAGAAATTGACAGAAGTTAGCTCATTAAATTCATATAGATTTTTTGGTTGTTTCTGGAGACTTAATTTTTTATGATATTACGTACTATAATCCTATTAAAACTTACATTTTGGTAAAAATTAATAAAGGGGTCCATTAACTAATTTAAATTGCTTAATTCGACTAGCACATATTTTATTAATAAAATGTTTACTGGTCCAGTAAATCGGTACGTATTTTGCCATTAAAATAGTAAACTAAATGTCTATATTGTTTCAAAAATCACGTGAAACATAACACACAAAATAAAGATGTTATTACCTTTATAACCATTTATAAAACTATGCCAATTTTATTGTAATGTAAGGTAATTGATCTTTGAAAAATAGTCAGAAAACAGAAATTCTACAATTTAGGTATTATGGCAATATAGGCATTTCTGAGTAGGCATTAGAGGAAATTAAATAGCAGTGACCACAATTAGAAGCCTTGAAAAAATGTTTTATATTTATTTTGTTGTTATCTATTACTTTTACAAAACTAATAAGCATATCAAGATATTTCTTGCTAATTTACGATATCATCAAAACGTTTCCTAAAACAGTGATAAAAAGTAATAATCTTTGAAAAGGACAAAATTATTATATTACCTATGATATGTATGTATCCTAATAACAAAAAAAATAATTCCAAAGTTGTTTTAGCAGATATTTCTAAAGGTAAGTATTTTGTATATGAAAAAGATACCAGAATATATTTTCAAAAACATACAGTAGCTCCAAAATTCAGTGATGCACATCGTAACGAAAGCTGCGTTTTTATTAAATAAATTGCATACGATTTAACGAGAAAAACTATTATCCTAGTATATGAAAAGTTATCGAGAGCATTACCTACCCAGTACTATTTTGTGGAAAATTAATTTCTTACAAATCGTTTAATTTTATTAGCAATATATAGCGTAAAGTGATTACCTATTTCTGTACCAGGAGGATCTATACGGAAGTTCGATATGGCGGCAATGTTGTCACTCTCTTTGTCTATTAGAGGCTTTTATTTTCTAAACGAATTAAATTGTGGATGTAATTATTACACATTTGCAATTTTGCTACCCAAAGTTCGTATATGAAACCATGTAAATATTGTTTGTATTGAGTGCCCATAAATTAATTCTTCACTTGTGCATTTTATATGTCGATGTAAAAACTTCTTTTAATAGGATTTAAACATATTTTTGGTTAAAAATAACAACGTGAGAAATTATCAACTTTGATGCTTTTGGCCATTTTTATTACTAAGTTTATTTATTTGAAAAACCTTGGCAGTTAAAATTCCTAATCAATTTTATAATTATCCTATTTTTAAACAGCACATACTAAGCACACATTCAAGTGTAGTAGTTAAGTTCAGAATATAAGAGTTATCAAAGTAGAGAACTTGATTAATATTATTGTTCAAGATATTCGGATAACTAAATACCAGCGCGCGAATGTTTTTAAGTAGATTTTTCTGACGTCAATTTACAAAACAAAAAATACTGAATGAAATAAGAAAGAACTTCAAGTATCAGAAATATTGAATAAATTTTTGCCTGAAGTTGAATTTGTTGAAGTTTAATTTTTGCAAATGAATCTTCATCTAAAAAGTAACAATGGATTGCCTGAAAATTTTAATTGCGGAATTTACAAAACGACATGAACATTTTTGATAGGGTATCAAATTTACTTTATTACTAGCTATAATTTATTGCCAAGTTGTTTTTAAAATATTGTCATACAAGATGTTTCTCTAGATTTTACGCATTGTAAAAATATCAGTTGACAAAAAGATTATGAAAAATTAATAATGCAAAAGTCAATTTAAGTGTCATTTCAATTCTAGTGATAACTAGTAGTGAATAAGGTAAAAACTTACTTGATAATTTAAGGGTTATTAATTTATAAATTACGTACATAGTACACAATACGCTTGCCCTAATGCACAGGGACTCATATTTTGACTTCGTGGAAAATCTTACATCAAAAACACTCATGGCCATCAAGGCCCCATCGCACCAGACTTTCTGTGATGAGGTTTGCGCGCTACAGTGAGCAGGGCGAATACCCGCCGACCCGTGTCAAGGGCTTCTCTTCAATACGCAGCGGAGCTGAACGAAGCAGCAAGTTGAGAAATTAGTTTGAAATTTATTTCCCCTAAACATTTATGCGGTCGCTCCGCGTAAACGGATACCAAACGTTCATGATATAATATCGTCAAAAATAAAAAAAATCTAGGATGTATATACAACATATTTAAAGAAATAAAGTCTCCTGAATGATTTGTGGCGCTAGTATTAAATTTGCAGATTACTGAAAAGGTTTTAAAATTTTTAATCGTTACGTCCTTACTTCCAGTTACCGATGACAAAAAATGGCGAATCATCGGAGACTTCATAGTAAAATTATTTGCGATAGCTGATGGGTTACAAAATTTTACATGATTGTGTTGAAGCTTACGGGAAAAATATTTTTCCTGCTTTTATAAATTTTGACTTCAGTTTTTCTCTATATGAACGATATCGGCTTCTGGCGGCAGATTTACCTTAAGACATTGGTCTCGAATATGTCAAATGGGAAATAACAGTCAATGGAACCAGTCGAGGGATGTATATTTATATGGCAGCACTCGGAGGGTTCTCACCTACGAACGAAAGGAACATATTTAATGAATTATTTATTTTTCGGCGCATATTTAATGAATTCGTAGAAGTGGGTACCTGAAACAGTTGTTAGTATTAATATTTAATGTCATATGTAATATATTTTGGTAGAATTATGTAAAAGAATCTATTTATTTTGTGATAACATTATTAAATAAATTATACATAGTAAGATTTTTATATAATCAGTTTATTTTAAGCTTGCATGTAGGCGTTAGTGGGTGAATCCATAAACTCTTTGTGTGTACATAAAAAAATTTTCCTCTAAGCTACTTGAGAGTTTTCTATGAATTATGATGATATATAAAATGAATTAATTGAAGAAGTGTACAGATAATTATTTTGGTTTAAATTGTTTTTTTATATATCCCAATAAGCGACACACATAGTATTTAATTCTTACATCTTGCTTTGCTCTATGATATATTTGCATTTTTACGAAATATATGAATGTAATTATTTTTAACCGTGTAATGCATATGTATATATATGTATATATATATATATATATATATATATATATATATATATATATATATATATATTTATACATATATATATATATATATATATATATATATATATATAATATATATTTGCACATATATGTATATATATATATATATATATATATATACACTTTTATATTAATTATCGGAAATGAGTCCGAAGGTCAAAATTGAGAAAATTAAAAAATCCAAGATATTTGGACCATATAAATCTTGTCCATATAAATTCACCATATAAATCTTGTAATCCTCGAATATTTTTGAAATGAAATGAATTACACTGAATAATATAATTATGTTAAACAAACGTATTTTTTTATTCCTTACCACATATAATATGTATCTATGCTTTCAAAATAAAACGGCATAAGATATTAAAAGAAATTTTTTTTTTCCACCGAGGTTTTTTTTGTTTTGATTAGACAGGAGTAGCAATTACCATATGGACAGATTAAACAGTCTCATATCCATTTTGCACCTTTAAAAATATTAGAGAGTCTAGATCTTGAGAGAATTGCAAATTTGCAAAATAATTACTTTTTATATTACTTTAAACTTGTCATTATATTTTTTATGTGAGGATTGGAAACGTCAGAGTCTGTTTCAATTTAATTCACATTTTCAAAAAAAATCTTTTATTTTCAAGAAATATCGTGCGTCACTACATAATCGATTTATTATTTTTATCGATAATCCATTTATCCTTTTATTATTTTTATCGATCTAGCGAGTAATATTTTCCCTTTTGGAACATAAGGTAATTATATACACTAATATTAAAACTGTAGGTTTTGTTTAAATCAAAACCGAATTTGAAAAGGTTCATTTTTAAAGTTTTCATGTTCCCCAATTTAATATAGATTAATCGTAATTATGGCAATATTACGTAAACTTGACCACACATTTTGCTGTATGAAAATGAATTTATGAAAGATGTCCGTCAATACTTACGAACCTTAGATTGAAAATAATATTTAGAAAGTAATTCATGGAGTGTATTCTCTTGTAGATAGTTTCAATACTAGGGATGATTTTTTAGGAATCCTTAAAAACCATTGTATTATACCGTATGAACAATTTTAATTGATTTGTTCTATGCATTATAATTAATTCATAACAAGGTAAAATTATAATCAACGTTGAATAGTTTTACAGTATTAACTGAAATGGGAAATTTTTTCATTTGAATTTCAAAAATAAATATTTAATGGAGTTTAGAGACGATATTTATTTTAATTGTTAAAATAATCAAATTTTAAATAAAAAAATTAATGCATGTGGACTAAGAAAATAAAAATATAATAAAGTACCTCGCACGAACTAGTAAAAATAAATATAATATGATGGATATTAAAGTGATGTAGATATAAAAAATAATTTTGTGGACTGCATATTTCCTGCGTTTTTTTATTCGTAACTTTGCCAAAAATACACAATATTTATAATTTTAAAAGTTATTAATAGATTAAATTTCAAGAAGTAAGAAAAATATTGAATCTAGAATATTTGTTAACGGACCATGTGACTTTATTAGTAATTTTCGTAAAGTATCGTCACTTATTTTATTCCCAAAAATGTTGTGATCGGGCAATATGTTTGTTACGCGGATTATAATATAATTATCATACTAAATAAATATTTATCTGACGTAGTTAAAACACACAGTAGCCATAACTAATTTTAACACAGTTATTGATAACAAAACATATTATTTGTTTCCACGAGTCGGTAAGTAATCAGGATATATAGATAAAAGGATATTCAATATACATTTGATTCATGCTACTCGAGATCAGTCAAGATAATATGGATGAAGAGTGAGGAGTTCTTCCCCAATGGATAAACCTTAGCTCTAGAGATATTATTTTTCCGGAAATAATAGTATTTTAAATGTCTATATTTTACTCAATAAAAACTCATTGCCCGATAATAACAACACTGTGCTACATTACTATATAAATCAAATTTAAGTTAACCTAACGTAACATAAATTAATTTAGCGTTACATAACGTCACACAATACTTTTATTTAAGTATTTTATGGTTTCATTTCCCATACGAACGTATTACATTTCTGGCATTATTTTTACAAGGCAATGTGCATTGAAATAAAGCCATTTAACTGTATTGTAATAACATTTATAGGAAGTAGTTTAAAGTTAAATTTTAGTGCTTTAATTTTTAAGTTGTATAAAAATTAGGTAGAAATACGAAAGTCACAAAGGGAAACAATAGAGAAGACAAGCCAAATAATATGAACACATAAAATTGAAAAATAATCAAGTTTGCGTTTATGTGTAACCTATCTGATTGTTTATATAGCCTTTCCTCATAACTAAAGAATTTATAGAAATTTTACCTTTGACTATTTAAAATCGCTCCGTCCTCTCTGCAATTTTTCATTTTTTGGGTTTTGTTTATTAATTAATAAACATAAGATATGTATAAGCCCCATAAATTTACTAGTAGTGTCACACGCTTGGTTGAAATTTATTCGGTATAATTAAACCCAATATGTATATAAAACAACAGAAAACACTACATATAATGACTTTCCTCTGGTCAATTTTTGGTCAAACCGTTTCATTTAATTTTTATACGTTTTATTTAATTACAGAGTGAATCCGATATAATGAACGAATTTTACACGAGCTGTGAGTAATTCACTGCAAGCACCCATAGTTCTGTCAAAACGTGCTATGTTGTGTGAATTATTTAAAGGCTGTCTGACATATCTATTTGTTTAACGACTTTCCGTTTAAAACGTATGGCAATGAATATTTTTAATTATTTATTTTAAAAGTGGGCAGCGCTCCTCTAGACCACCTCAATGAGCATGACACTGTTCCCTAGATGGCTTCACCACCCGTTGGTCGTATGATACTATCCCATAGTATGTATTAACAGCGGTTCATGCTGCCATTGCAAAGTCGAGCATCGGCTTGTTATCCAAAAAGACTGAATTAAAATACTGAGCAAAGACGTGCGCAGCGGCTTCACCCGAGATATAAGATTTCGTTATGTGCTATAGTTGTGGGAAGCTGCCTGTCCGAGTGCTTATTTCTCACGTACGTCCAAAATGTTTTTGCGTCACATTTAATGCCAGCCTCAACATTTCGAATTTATGCGCTATGCAAGGCATACATTCGAAATCATTTTATTCATTTTTATTTTACTTGTTTGAGAAATAACCTAAACATTTCACGGTCATAACTGATACCGTATCTTTGGTACTTATGGTAATATGATTTAGTCTGAATATTACGGATAAGATAAGCGTTAAACCAAGTCAGATAAAGATATCAATGGATCACATCGATTCACTTTTTATTAGGAACACAGTCTGTTAAAACGTTATTTATTGAGGTGTATAAAAATTAACAGTTTTGTTAGGGCCGTTAGTCTTATAAACATTGTCCCACGACGAACAAAAAGTTTTAAATTTCTGAAACAATTTAAAAAATCCCATCCGATACCAATATCCGATACCCATGCTCTGGCAGAGCTTCACGAGTTGACAGATTTATATTCACCTCGAGCTGAGGGTGGTATGGGTCTCGACGTTATGTTCCCGCATCATTAAATAATCACAACGCCAAATCTAGTTTTTTTCCGCTAAAATCAATCCCCTCGTTGCACTCTTACAAGTTACAATAGGATATGAAGCGATCGAAATAGTTCACGACTGATTGGGACGCACTAAACATATTAAGATCCCCCAAAATAATGATATTATTACAATTGTAAGTATAGAAAACATCGAACTTTATATTAAATTAAAAACGGACACATATTGCGAGTCACAAGCACTATAAAGCACATAAAAACACAGATGACAGTACAAAATGAACGATGAGACAAAGACAAAAAATACAATCGTCGACATTAGTCTTATCGACAGTTAAGGACGCCAATTGTAAAGCACGCGACCACCCAGCAGCACGCATCACCTCGACGGCTATCACGGCGGTTGGCTTGCATAATAGAGAATCTACCAGGGAACATTGAAAATACAAGTAGCGTCATATATTTACGTTTAATGATATACTATAGATTTGTACAAGTACTATCCTTCTATCTTGATATTTCTTTTTTTTGTACTAGGGCAATGTAAGTTATTTCCTTAAATATTATTCTCGTGAATTGAGTAAATTGATTTCAATGAAATAAAAACTGAACGTTATTAAGAATCAGTTCGTATGTTTCCAAATAAATTTTATTTTAACTGACTAAGTAGTTTTTGCGTGATGCTTGTCCAGAAAAAATACAAAATTAAATCATAATAGAATAAACAGAAACAGACCCACAGACAAAAAGGGGATAATCGAAAATAATATTTTTGCATTTTATAACTTTTATTATATGGTCTTAAAATATTTTTTTCCTAAAGATCTTCAATGTGCACTCAGGTGAATTCCATAGCTTTATTTTATGAAATGACGTTATTGTGATTATTATCGAGCATGGAAAATATTACCAGTAAAATATTTCTCTTAAAGTGTAAAAAAAAAAAAACCTTTATTCTTACATTTTGGATACATATATACTTGTATATAAATAGAGAAAGTGGCGTGTTCCTCTGTGTGTTTAGATTTAAAAAAACATCAGCTTGTCAATATTAGTTTAAATTTTGGATTTAAACTAATTTTCACAATGGTTTGTAAGAACATGTTTATCCAGAAGTAATGTGAATATCTCAGTATTAATATAATAAATCACAAAAGGGTTAATTTAAACATAAAAATGGAATTCTGACAATAAGACCTCATTATGTATATTAGGTTCATGTTGTCTATTTGGAAGTTATAAGTTTGTAATCTTCGTGACTTAAATTATTCTCTCGTACAATTTTTTTATTTTTTCAAATATTTTTAAGCGAATGTATTATAATAATACAAATTTGTGTTATAAACTTTTCTTCGCTTTTCACTTAGGATTCAACAAAATATTAAGAACTTACGAATATATTTCCAAAGAATCCTATTTTGTTGTAAGCCTTATTTCTTATAAAAATATTTTATATTATTATCGGGAAAATTGTTATGTACATGGATAAAATATTAATAAAACTAAAATTTTAAATTCGTCTGAAGACCGAAAAGGAAATTAATAGTTTTACTATCAGAGATTAACCATATTAGCTGAATTATATTATTTCTGATTATGGCCCTCCCTCATAAATTCCCTAAGAGATTAACCCCTTGTTGTTTGCATCAAATTGTGTCCTATGAGCTTTACCTGGTCATCTATACACATAGTGAGGGGACAACCTAGTTTGCAAGTTCCGGTACATGGTCGCCACTCTTAGACCAGGATTCTGGCGTAATGTCTTCAAATAGGAGGCAAATACATAGCTTTTGCACTTGTTTAGAAACTCGTTGCGCACTCGTCTAAAGACTAAAAATGATTGAATAGTTCAAGCTGAAAGCCTTCACTATTTTGGACGTTGGTGAGCGCTATACGAAGGGGTACATACCATAAAATTAGATATCTCAAACTGCAGCTTAAGACTCAATGTTTATCTTACCGGTCGCTGATTAATTCCGCTTTTTGTTTTTCTGATCACAGAGATTTTAGTGAATATCTGTTATTTAGTCGTTAAGGCATTTGTATCTTTTTTAGTTAAAAAATCAGGACTAACTCAACTGTTTATGTCAATATGCTATTGATGCCTGGAGATGTACTGTCTATGATCAGACTGCCTCACTTTTTGCTCATGTTCACGACGTGTGCTTAGTTTTGCGTTGAAGTCTCTCTGACAACAGTAAAGTTTTGTGTGAGGTGGGTTTTGAGTAAAGGTTTCTAAGATTTTGATAAATGAGTTCTTGATAATTTGTCAAGGGCAGTGAATATATCGGTATGACATTCAACGAATACTGTTCAGTAATTCTGAATAAAGAGTATACTATTCTTACTGAAACACTATCATGCCTCACTATTTGATTTAAAAGAGGCTTTCTGGCGATGAAACCACCATCACCTTTGAATTGTTGGCCATCCTGCTGATCTGCTAGAATAAATAACCGGACTAAAGGATTATATCTTCCTCTCTCTGTATTTGAACTTCTAATAATCCTATAAAGCCCGTCAAAACTTACTCAGTCTCTCCTTCAGCTCAGTCTATTTGCGTTATATATCAGTAGGTCAAGTTGTTGGTATGGTTATCCGGATCTCTTCTGGATATTCTTAGCATCCTCTTCTTAACAGTTATCATGTCCGCTATCAGAAGAAGGACTAGCAAGGTTGCCAGTGAACGAGAGCCTTTATTTAATTGTGTTTATCTTGCGAGGAAAATTACCTTTATCAAGTATCGTTCTCAGAGATTTTTGTGTTTCAGTGCTCTGCTCGTCCTTTGGTTCATTATTCCTTTATATGCCTCATAAGAGACCCACTCTAAGGGATGTGGTGGTCTATTCTGTGCTGAAGACCCTACGGCAAAATAAGAGATTAATATATTTTAACCCTACTAATTCACAGTGAAACATTCCGTTCCTTACAGGTAAGTAAGGTGTGTCTTTAAAACAATGTTTAAAAAAAAATGTTCTATCAAAAGTTTAATGAAAATAAAAGAAATATACATACAATTTATTACAATGAAATAAATAAAACTTGACAGTCATCTGTATTAGATTCACAACCTACTTTTAAAATATTTGAAACAATATATTATTTTGACTCCAGAATAAAATATAAACTTTCATTCGAGTATAACTTTTAAACAAAAACGTTGAAAATTTATGAAATTTACGGATTGTTCTCACGTTTTCTGTTATTTAACAGAATTTCAATATTTTGTAACACGACCGCGTCAAAGTTTCGCCAAGTTTCTTAACACAAATAGGTTCTAAATATAACCGAAATATATATTATTATACTATTAATTTTTTTATGTCTCATGATGTTTTTGGGCTTATCTTTTGGAAACTATAAAGGATTGTACTATAAAGGTGAAACTATAAAGGTGAGTTCAAAGATTAAAGAGTAACCTTAGATTAATTATGATTCTTTTAATTTATTATGTAGATTTCTATTGTGGATAACTTAGTCATGAGTATTCACGTATTTTTTTTTCATCGACGAAAGTCACTGATGTTTATTTTTTTACATTTATTATTGCAAAAAATGTTAAAGTGATTTTTTAAACATATCTTTTTAAACTAAATATCCCGAAATCGTATTTATACGAGAGATGAATGAGAATACAAGAAATAATATTTAATTGTAAGATAGACCGTGTCCTTGTACATTTATTACAAAATTTCGATTCAACAAAAATTTAAAAAAAATTAATGCAGATAATATAATTGTTACATATGTAGAAAAATTAAGGACTGTGAAAAAATAATAAATGTTCAGAAAAAAAGGCGTTTGCGGAAAGGTGAATCAGGGATATTTTCGAAGATGAAGTTATGGGATAAATATACAAATTACTGACTCAAACTTTATATTTTGTCGTTATTGATCACAACTTGCTGAAGTTTTAGAAAGTCATAATTATAAGCAAAAAATAATATTAAATAAAAATATATTACATTGAGTACATTATGAAAAAAATTACCATATTATAATTTATTAAATCTTATGGTTAGGAAACATAATACATATAAAAACCAATTATTTATAAACAAGTTCCTTAAACTTACAATTGTCAGGCAGGGTCTTTAAATTAATATTAGATTATGATAATGTTACCTTTTCCTGTATAATCCTTATTGTCCACGATAGGGTGTATAAAAGCCGTGACTCATTCATCGAATTTTGTCTTTTACTTCTTCTGCTCGGAGATATGAAGAGTTCCTCTAACTATTGTCCGGATCCCTCGAATAATATCTCAACAAATATCCAAGTTGTTACAACTACTTATTATTAATTCTATTTATCTCATTCAGACAGGATCCACTAATTACATATATTCAGTACATTGTTAAAGAAAGGGCTGTAAGGAATATATCAAAGATGTGTATATAAGATAAGTGTACTGTTCGAAGTAAAGCGATTGCCAAGTAAACTATCGATTTAAAATGCTCGATACAAGGAGTGTCCTGTATTTTTAAGACATACACCGATTTGTCTAGATCTATTCCTGACCTACCTTATTAAAATGTTAAATTCAGTAATTTATCCTAACTAATATAATATCTAGGGTTAAACATTCATAGGAGCGACCTACTCCAGATTGAAGGAAATGACAAGGATTTTGTATCAAACAAAAAACATCTTATATAGCTTAATAATTGTGAGTAATAATGTTACTTCCTGACAAGCGACATCGTCTCTGTCGCAGAGTTCCGATGGCTATTCGTGGCTATATCTGTATGGGAAAGATAATCCTGGTTTTTCATATCCATTGAGACACCCGAGTTTATTTACCGTGCTTCGATAGTATTGGTTAAAGCGGTGAAGTCTGAGCATGACTTAAATTTTCGTCGTTTGTATTTCTCTTTTGTTGTTGCTTGAATATGAATTATGTTTTTGTTTGAATTATGATTTTGCGTTACTAAATATGTTACTATTAAAACAACCGTGTCCTTCCTGAGTATTAATTTTACATCTTTTCTCGTTAGAATTTACGGTTGTCGCGAAAGATTTCACTAAATCTGTACTTATTTTCATACCTAAGTATTTTTATTATACTTATACTTTTTAATCAATAATTTATATTTTCTTATCACTTTTTTAGTATATAAAATAAATCCACTCAATAAAGCACGACAGTAGCATAGTTTTCATTACCCTGCTTTGTACTATGAAAAAGTGTATTTTTTAGGTAGAGAGGTTTGCATATAGTAACAGTAGATCAATCACCGAGTGTAGCATAATTTCTTTACCCTAGAAAATTTTAAAAACTGCCTATAATTTCTCGAGTTACTTTTATTCTAGGAATAATTCACAATCAACGAAAAAAAAACATCACATTATAAAGAAAACAATTGTTTATTTTAGTGGACAGGAAAATAATGAAATATTGTTGACAATAATAAATTATTGTAGAAGAATAATTCACAAAACAGAATCTAAAATATAAAGTGGGCTAAAGGTTCTTTTAGAATAAGTTAAAGAGAATAGCAACGATTCTAAAATTTTTAAAAAGTCGGAGCTATTAAAACAATAAAAGACATTATGTCTCTTAATAGGTTTCTCCTTTATATTGTAAATTAAGTACCAATTTATTTAAAATTGTTTTGTATGTTTTCCAACTCTAAAGTGATTAATTATATCCCTAGGTCATAGTTGACGCGAACAAATTTCTTTTTTAGTAATATTTCCACCATATTTACAAATGACACACTAAAGTCTAAGAAATAAATAAGTAGTTATTGGTGTACCCTTTGTTAACATATATAATAGGAAAGGTCCATATTACAAAGGTAGAAAAAAATAAATTACGTAGTATTTAAATTAAAGTGGAATTCACCATATATTGTCTCTATCAAATGCTGAAACTAGAGTGTAATCGCAAAACAAGTTCCATTCTATAAAATAAAATTTGTTCCATTCCAACATACTGCAGCTTTGTATTAAAGGAGTAATTACACATTCAAGATCAAGGTTTGTTGATCAATGACGGCACGAATACAATGATATTTCGTGCGTACATCCATCAGATTGGTCTCATATATCAATGCTTATAAAAAATGATTAATTTTTTTGTGACCTAAAACAGGATGTTCCGTTATTACAATATATCAGAATCTTTCATCAACAGAAATAAGCGTTACTATTCCGCACTATTGGGCTCCAAGACCGAACTACATATTTTCTGAAATAAAAATGTTCCAAGTTAACTTTTATGGTTGATTTTTCTTTGAGAATTTTGTGTTTTTCTTAATATTTAAGAATCTTTATTATTCGCATAATATTTGTCAATTGTTGAACAATAGTTCACAAAACAGAACATATAAATAAAATACAGCATTAGTCACAAGTTTAAAAGTGTAGCAACGTTGCCACGTTTCTCATACTTTCAGAAAAAGGTGAAAAATTAATTGAAGTAAAATTCTCCCCAAGAACTGACCTTAATGGTATCACTATACTTTCATGTCATTCTTCTGATATTAGTAAACAAAGAGGGTTGTTTAATAATATCAGAAGTTAGTCTCAATTTTTATTCCTTATTTTGCGAACTATAAAATAATAACAAACATAAAAAGTAACAATATTCTTAATACATTAATTATACTCTTATATCTTGGCAGTTTTATTGAATAAATTGTATTAAATATAACACGAATTAGATGAAGACAAAAGATGGTAGTATGAAAAGAGAAGACATTTCTACAAAGTTTTATTAGTAAATATCTTCGTAATTGGAAGCAAATTTTAAATATGATTCAAGAAAAATGGAATAATTTTTAAATTATCACATTTGCATGCAAAGAACATTACATGCAAACACACATGCAAAGGTCATTACAAGTACATGATTTAGGTACCTCGCCGAAGATTTACTTTTTTTGTGTGCTTCACGGATAGAATTTTTTTTGTTTCAGAGTTTTTAATATCGACTTGCTTTGTTTAATATCTTTTAGATTGATGGTTTCCAAAATTTTAAATCATTAATAGGTAAGCTTTTAGGGTTCTTTAGCTCTATATATTTTGCCATATACGTCTGCTTACTAAAACTGTTTTACTCGCAGACCATTTGTGCTACATACCTAAAAACTTGCATTATAATATAATTGACATATATATACATATATATATATATATATATATGAATATATATATATATATATATATATATATATATATGTATATATACCTACTACAAACTTATGAAATAAATTTTTTTGGAACCTTTTTAGGGTACGTCCCCTACGTACTAAGTGGAGATGATTTTTTCTTGCTTTTTTTTTATTTACTTTTTTCTTTTTTATTAGGCTCTACTGGTTTACGAATAATATTCAACTAACTAATGACATGCAGTTGATTCCATAAAAATTTCGTAGAAACTACTTGCAAATAAATTATATCAACTGCAAAGATAATTTTTATATTTGGATATGTACGTTTATTATTTCTCTCAAAGATATCCTACGCAACATACTTCTATCTATTTACATAGTGAGTAATAATATTAATGTCGTCGCTGTGGTGTGTTGGATTGATTACAAGGCATACGGCCTTTGACGATGCGGCATCGCGGTGACCCGGGTTCGATTCCTGGCCGTTCATCGAACGGGGACCGACTGGTGTTATGATTGGCTGTAAATGGTTGTCCTCGTTGCAATATGTATTAATGACATACATTAAAGTAGATAAATAAATAAATAACATATGTATATAGCTTGTAATAGGGTATTTAATATCAATTTTGTAATAGAAGTAATTTGTTCGTTTTAGTGTATTTGAGCCCACATACGTAGAAAACCTTCATGTTGCTGGTTATACTCGTAACAGGTTTGTTGTTCCATGTTTATAATTAGTGCGTCAATTATAATATTTATATTATTCCTTGTAATTTGTTTATATGATTACTTTAATCTATTATATATAATTATTATATAAATTATATACTAATATATATAATTAATATCGTTCTTTAAATAACATTTCATACTAACTTTTACGAGCATAAAATAAAACGATGCTCTTTTGAAATAAATTTCGAAATGTTTGGTAATAATTTGGTTATTCAAGCAAACTTCCTGCGAATATTTTAAACGCTTGATAACAAGTAACCTTAAGTATTACAATTATTTTTTGAGAATAAAACTAACGACGTTATTGTTATGTGTTTTATTTACATTTAAAGTAAAAAAATAAAATTTACATCGTAATTTACATCTGTGACCTGTGGTAGCGAGTATGCAAATATTTTACCAAACACTATACCTAATAGTCTCTTTCGGTCCTTGTTCTTCTATGTGAGATTTCAAAGTTTCAAAGATCCGTGTCGCCAGATTATTATTTGAAAACGGAATGGTTATCAGTAAAACGTCAATTATTGGCTTCAGTTGTGAGTAACGAAAAGATTCAGCTCCCTAAGGTCTGTACAGTTGTCTATATTGGCTGTAATGAAGATTGGTTCCAAAACAAGAATTTGCTTTTCATTTCATATATGTCATATATTTACATCGAACAACGCAACTTTTGAACTTTGGGAACAATGATCAAATTCTACCTCGTTTTGACATCCATTAATAAATCGAGTGCTCTCTTAAATTCTGCTTTAACATATTTCTCTAATTGATTATTTTTTAGTGAACTTTTTAAGTAATTTTACTATCAATCAAATTTAATCATGCGATTCTTCCATTTTCTCGACTGTTTGTAAAAAATAGTTCATTTCGTAGCAGACATTGCAGTCCTCGTCTTCGTAAGAAGAGCTTTTTCTGTGATTTCATCAGATTTATCATCATTATCATCACAGGAAAAAGCTGCAAATGTGGCAATAATCTGATTTTTAAGTAAAATATGTCTACAATACGATTTCGATAAACGAGTTTCGAGTCTCGACCTAAAAGTCTCGGAACAGGTGATAAGCAAATTTAGAAAAAGTCCGGGGACTTTGAGACATGAGACACCACGGAATCCAAATCGTAGTTTCAGAATAAACAAATATTTAGGTCCTTCTATCTCCGTAGTAATACAGTTTCAACCCGGACTTTAGTGATATTAATCAGAAATAATTTCCTTCTTTCTGTACACGCTTATTCAATCATCCTTATAAGTTATGAATGAGAAATAGCAAGCAGTTCAGTCACAAATGTATTAACGTTTTTTATTTGTAAGACACCATAAATTAATATTCCTAGCTCAATAGTATGTAATCGAAATAAAAATAACCCTATATTTATGCAAGTTAACTTTTATTTATAAGTAAATATATTGTAATTTCAAGTTATCTCATCTTCTTTTTTAATAAGTCAATTGTAATGAAACAACGTTAAAAAATTATAGTTTATTTCATGTAAATCTTTTAAGGGTGTCATGTAGAAAATTTGTACGCATCGTTTCATTCATTGGAATCACTGACAGAGAAAACCCTCTTCAGTGGCATTTTCTTCATTTTTGCCGTATAATACCTACAACAGAAGTAATTAAATATTCATCTAGCTGAGTTTGCAGAGGCGCTGTCATGATTAATGAGAATTCTATTGAGAGGGCATTTCCCTGGATTTTTCCAAAATGACAGGAAAATAATTGTTTTTTTTTCATTCCGTAGTAGAACTTATTTTATTTTCCCAAATAATTATAACAACTTGCCCGTTTGAAAAAAGAGGCGATCATCATTTTTTCAGCACTTCGTCCTTTCTTTACCTTATTAGTATTCAGAAGGAACCACCCATTTCGGATTTGTAACAGTATATCCACCTTTAATCATTTGTGACTCTAGTGCATATGCCATTTCAGTAACCTCCTCGAAATTTTCTGACATTTTCTAACACTATTTAGCATGTTTTGACTGTTTTTGAGTTTAGGTTAAGTCATGGGTTATTCGTATAACACGTAGCTTCTGGGAACATAAATATTAATGTAGAATTCCAAGCTTGACTCAAGTCAAGCCTTAAACTTGCCTGAGTATGTTGATAGTTTACTCTCTTCTTAGTCTTTATCACGATCTGCATAGCATGGATGTAATCTTAAATTGTTGTCTTTGATGGACGTTATTTATTCAGACCTTTTCTGAATATGGTGCGAATATGCTTGAACTCGATAAATCAATTGTAATAGTAGCACAAAATAAGTCATCATCATGAAATATTAGTCGAAGTCTATTGTAGTTATGTTGTTGATTGAGCCCAAAACTAAATTCATAAAAAACCATATAACGAAAATTTTCCCGTGACGTGATGCATGAAATTTACAAATTGCCGCATATTTGTGAAAATAAATTGAAATAAAGTATTTAAATATATTTACAGAAAGTCCGATTTTCAAAATTTGAATTTATTTTAATACCTTTTCACAAAAGTCCTATTTGCAGAATTTTCAGAGTTACTTTCTTATGAGAACAAATAATTACAAATAAACAGGTTTAATTTCCAAAAGCAATAAGTCAGATTGTTGTTAAATTTGGTATATTAATAGGTCATTAAAAGTAGTTCGACTTGAATCTAGAAAATACCACACGGTGCGCATATACGGTTGTAGAGAAATTAAAAAAAATATATCAGACCTGTGATTAAAATGTGGCTAGTAAAGTTAAACGATACAAAAGGAATTTTATGGCCAATTTTTTTATCAATTTAAAAATATAGAGCTAGACAATTACCATGAGAATATAATAACAAAAGTCGATTAACTGTTTAATTCAATATAATTTCTTGGTTTTAATGAAACTGATATTTATCCAGTATTTGTAGTTATAGTTAAATTAATTCCAGAATACGCTTATAGGTAAAAAAATTGTTGATTTCCTTTCAAGTTGCTACATACTCGTAATATGAACCATTAGATTCATGTTGATGAATAAAGAGATACTTATTACATTTTTGGAAGTTAATCGACTTTTAAGGCGATCTATTGATTAAAAATTCATTTTTTCTTTTATTTTTATCCTGTCACTTATTTGAATAAGGTGAAATTTATTGACATTTGTTTCTAATGAAAAACGACAAATTTTGAAAAGAAAAATTAAACAATTTAATACTAACATTGGTAAATTCGGAGATATTTATTAACGTTGCAAATAAATATCGTTTTTACGAGTTCAGATTTTTATATCATAAAATTTTTTTTGCGTTTTAAGAATTGTGATACCTTATTTTCTTCTTTTACTAATTTGGTTTTTCTTTGCAGTATATTTATTGAATTATTTATGCTGTGATATTCAAGTGACTGGAAATTTAATATTTCACCATCGATAGATTACCAAAACGTGATTACCGAAGGTTTAACTTGCTATCAGTGGTGAGATAAATTGACTAATATTAAATGGTTCCGTTAAACCGTAAGGTTCGATGGTTGTCGAAATGCCCATACCATATTTCATTAGAAAACAATTAAGGTTTTTTTAAGAAATTAGTTCTTATTTTACTAATTAAGTTTTTTTAATAAATCTGCTGAAAAATTTTACTATTATAGTTTTTGTGATCTGTAGTTCATGGCAGATATAACTATAAAATAAATGGAATAAATTTCCCTATATTTATTGAAAAAAAAAGATGTAATAAAAATTCCTGTAGTGTTGCGAAACCAAAAACATGATTAAAAGGTATAAGTAAATTATCAAGTTTCTCGTACGCCTGATCAAATATACACGTCAAAATTTCACAGTACAGTAGTAAAAAAATACACATTGCAATCAGCAAGCAAGACAATTCTTCGCTTGTTACACATATTTCGCTTATTTTAGTGATAAATTGTAAATCTACCAAAAGATATGAATAAATGTATCGACCAAATTGTTATTGTAATTATGTTAAATGTCCTTTTCGAAAATAAATTAATAAAAAACTAAAAAGGAAAATGAAATAATAAAAAAGTACAAGTCCTTATGAAGATTTGTATTGGCGTATATTAAAAATCGTTCATTCGTGATTTCATTTTTTCATGGGGCATTTATTTTTCAATAGCATAAAATACGAAGACCATCTGAATTTACAAGTAAATAATATTATAGATAAATTATCGAAAATTGACCGCAAAGAGTAATTGCTACATTTCATTAAATATTTTTTTCAATTAACCTTTAGTCTCTTAAAATGTTTAAATGAATAAAGTATCTGAAATTAACTTTAACTGAACCAAGAGATAAATTCGATCAATGGTCTATTAACGATATCAGATAGTGTAATTTGTATTAAAATTACAATTATTAAAAGCAAAAATATTCGAATAACTTAAGGGTAACAAATATAGATTAATTTCCAAAATAAGCTGCAACTTAAAAAAAGATTATTCTAAAAAAGTAATAGTAAAAGTAAAAATGAATCGTTACTGAAAAAGTATTTATTTTGGCGTTCAATACAAATTATTATTCAAAAAGATTGAGTAGATTTATACTAACCAGGAGCTGATTTTTTTCCAACCAGGAGCGAATTCATTAATTTTTCTGTCATTTAAACAATATTACTTTAATTGGTATTAAATTAATGGAGAGGCACAACTCCGTCTCAACAGAAGGCTGACTCAGGTTCATATTAACTGAACCAAGAGATAAATTCGATCAATGGTCTATTAACGATATCAGATAGTGTAATTTGTATTAAAATTACAATTATTAAAAGCAAAAATATTCGAATAACTTAAGGGTAACAAATATAGATTAATTTCCAAAATAAGCTGCAACTTAAAAAAAGATTATTCTAAAAAAGTAATAGTAAAAGTAAAAATGAATCGTTACTGAAAAAGTATTTATTTTGGCGTTCAATACAAATTATTATTCAAAAAGATTGAGTAGATTTATACTAACCAGGAGCTGATTTTTTTCCAACCAGGAGCGAATTCATTAATTTTTCTGTCATTTAAACAATATTACTTTAATTGGTATTAAATTAATGGAGAGGCACAACTCCGTCTCAACAGAAGGCTGACTCAGGTTCATATTCAAACGATATACAATTAAGGAAAAAAAATGATCTTTTTTGGGATAATTTGGATAATTTAAGATTACATTCACTGGACCTTTATTTCCACTAACATGCAGACTTCTAACTTACATGCCTTTATGGCAGTAATATGTTATTTTTGGCCAAAATAAAAGTATTTTTCTGATCATAGAAATATTGTTTTAAATAAAATTTGAATTATAATTTTACTAGCTCCTTATATTTCAACAATAGCATCTATGGATAGAATTACACATGACGCTTCACTGTATAGTTTACATAAATATTAAAATGTCTTCTATATTTGTACGAATATTATCATTTAGTTATAAATATGTTTTATTTCTTCCATTACAATACATTTATGTGTGCAACAGAGATATATAAAAAATCCTCTTTAAATCTTCGGGAAACATTACATATTTACTGGCCTATCATGAGATAAATATACAAATATTTTTCACTAACCTCTACTAAGGCAAAATACATTTCATATTAGGCTAGTATTTACAAATATTTATATATATACAGATACATACGCACGCATACACGCACACATATTTGCTTGTCGTGTGTGATATGTATCAGTTTATGTTTAGAAACTGAGAGTAAATTATATTTCATTTCTCAAAGTGCTACTAAGTTTCACATCGTGATTAGCTATGTGTTGCCATTAAGGTAAAAGTTGATACAAAATGTTTAATTCATAGCTTCATTGGAACTTACTGTCTTCATAACCGATTCATCGAATACTGAAAAGAAATGATTAAAATTTTATACTATTCGATTATATTAGTCCTATGATTAATTTACTTCGAACGTATTTCGTTATTGAACGGTACCATTAAATCATTCTATATGTATGTATGTATATGTCTTGAAGTGAATGAAGCTAACTGAATTTAGGATTCTTGGTATTCAAAAATCACTTCCACGGAAAGGACGCTTTCCGCTTGGTAAATAATGCTGTGCCATCTATAAAAGGACGTTAATATGGAGTTAAAATTTACTTCTAGTTATTAAATTTGTTCATAATATTGTTATGATAAAATATGTTCATAGAATTATATCTAAAAGTTCCCCTCGTATAACAAATATTTTATATTGTATTATATTTCAGGAGTAATTAATAAAAATTAAAAAAAAAAATAGATTTAAAGAAGTATATCACATTGACGCTTACGCAACACTATATAAAAGTAAGACGGAAAGTGAGAGGGGTGACGAGGAAAGGGCGTAGAATTAGTGACCAAATATATTTTATAGCACCCAATACCAAGGATTCCAGAAAAAGTAAAAAATTCGCGGGTCACGTCAACAATGAAAATTATTCTTATAATTTTAATAAAGTCTACATGGTCTGAAATGAAATTAATACTTAACGGAATTCATTTTATATCGGGGACTACAATATTGTTTAAATTTTGCATTTGATTTGTATCGAGGATTAACTGTATCGAATTTTTATATCCCTTTTTTAATAAATTAATTGCAATTGTTCGTGTCTATATAGTAATAGAAAATGCATTTCAAGATAAAATAACCAGAAGAATTGTATTCTTTTGGTAACAAGTCTTAAATCATGAGGGTAATCATACGCGCGGGATATAATTATCACATTCCTAGAATCATCATTCGGCAGGTCCTTATTTAGAATATCCATCCGACGTAATTAATAAAACGTACAATATTCACTAGTATGTGGCATAGATAGGTTAAATGAGTGAAAAAAGCAAATTATAAATATTTCTGTAATTTAGTCTTACGCATTTTCTTTGGTTTCGTTGATAATTTAACATATGTCGTAATATTAATAAAGATACAGAACTTCTATGGAAATTAAGAAAGCATCGGATTTGATTGTACTGCATAAAGGAATCTAATAACTTCTATGATTTTTTAATTATTTTACGTAGTTATTTAGTAAAAGTACTCCGCAATGGGACCATGAATTTATTTGATAAATCAGAAATTATTTAACCTAAAATTTAAGCTAAATTTTTAGAAAATTAGAAAAGTAAGCTAGAAAATTAAGCAATCCATATAAACTCTAAAGTTCTTCGTTAATATCTAATAAACGAAAAGAATAAGAGTCATAAGAGTACTTTAATACGAATTGTTAGTGCAGTGAAATATAAATGTGGATACAGTAACATAGGCATTAAAATATTTTTATCTGTCTCTGACAGTAAAAACCGGGGAAAATAAATCAATACATAACCTGACTTGCGACGTTTAAAATTGGTATGTAACCATTTTACTGAAAACATGTGCAGTCTATCACTCAGAAAATTACCCTATCCCTATCCACCGCTATCCATCTTCCTCTATACAATAAAACAAAACTGTCACTATTTGCTATGCCAATATAATATGTGATATCTGGGATCAACGTATAGTTATACTACCAGATATTACGTCACGTCGTAGCGCCATAGAGAGAGAGTATTAACCTCTACGGAGAGCTACTCACGCAGACCTTTTGATTGGCAGATTGCCCTAGAATGATTTAGCCTGGAGTGATATTGATTGCGGTTATCTATGTGGACTTGAACGAATAGAAATTTGTTTATATATTTTTTATAAAGGGTCAAAATAAATCTATTTCAGACGTGTGTACCTGTACGTGTGTGCCTGTGCTATTTTTAATGGTGATATTCGTAGCTTTTACCACTTTCTTTAATGAATGTTTATCTTTAATATTTATATCATTTATATCCAATTAACTAAAAATAGTAAATATGTGGATTGGATATTAGCGATTTATATATTTAACAAAAAATTGTAATAGTTTTATTTTGGCAAATTTAGGTAATATAAGTTGTATAAAATCAGTGCAGTATAGTTATTATAATTCAAACATGACGTTACCTAGATATTGATTAAACAGAAATTTTCATCCTGCGGCAAAGTAATTATATTATATTGAAACGCGAGTGGAGCTACAGAAATAATTAATTTTCTTTAAGGATGTTTCTGCGTTGTTTCAGAATATAACACTGTTTCTTAATGTGAAATGATTTCAATTGGTTTTTAATTTTCAGTTTAGAAGAGACGATTCGAATAAATATTTACTTGAAATGTAAGTGTTTTTATTGGGAGCGAAATTTTGTTAAGGGAATAAAGCTTTTAAGGGCACATAAAACTTTTCTTCAATACGCATGCCTCCTGTTAGATTTGTCAATTTTTTTCATTTGTATATTCGAACATGATACTCATATTCCATCTGACATCTCACCAAACTCCATACCTTAGGTTTACCTAAAAAATAGTACTTTATTTGACTTTTAATTACTTGCTTTTGAGAGGCATCACTTATAATTCACTTTTATTCTTTACTATTGATAAATACGTTACATAGATATTGTTTTAAAATAAAATGTTTAATATACGTTCAAGTAATTACGGTAATATTGATAACAATGTTTCAAACGTGAGTAGATCTATAGGAATAATAATTTTCTTTAAAGGCGTATCTGCGTTGTTTCAGAACATTACTGCCTGTTATCTGATGGCACTGCTTGTTATCGCGTAACGATTTTAATTGGTTATTAAATATCGTTTTAGTAGTGATCATTCGATTAACTATTCACTTAGATTGTAGGTGATTATATTGGGAGCAAAATTTTGTTTAGGGAGAAATAAAATTGTTTTATGTGTTCATAACAATATAAAAAATATGTTTTTGATGCTCATGTCTTATGTTTGATTCCCCAATTCCTTTTATTTGTACGTACGAATATATTATTTTCATACTCAATCTGACATCCTACCTACCTCTTTAGGTATATAGAAACGATATTAATCGATTTAACTCATTAAGTACTTGCTTTCAAAATCTGTCACTTGTAATTATGTATCAATTTCTATTACGAACGTTAACCTCATTTTTAGACTCGGAAAAATTATCTTTAAAAAATAAATATTTTCTTTCCTTTTTGCGTTAAATATTGGTAAATAAAGATCGGACAGTCGCGCATAGACACATTGGATAAGATTCCATTAGTAATCTCGTACAGACAGTGTACATGCACTATAAAAGTTTATCTTTCGTGCATATTTTTGTGAAACTATAATGCATTATAGATAGGTAAATTTACTATAAATGAAAAAGAAAATTACATTTATGAAATTATAGAGAAAAATATGCAAAGGTTCATGGCGTTAGAACTGCGTTCCCCTCATTCAAAGCTAGTGAAAAAATTATTTCACTCTACTCAATCACTACTAAATTTGTCTTTGGCCATGTTTTCTTTCATGACGTATTCAATTTGTATGAGTTATTAATTTGTAACTAATATATGCATATAAAATTGTATTTTATTTAGTTGTTATTCTACAGGTTATGAAAATTGAATGACTCCTTATCAAATTTGGTATACTAATAGGTCATATTACCTACTAGCATGTATACTTTTTTATTGCTAAACAAATGTCGTTTTTGAAAGAATTTTTTTCTCAGGTTTCCATTAGATGACGCTGCTACTGCTTTGCTTAAGTAAGCAACTTCTTATCGAATCATCAATTACTTATGTTTATAGTATCAATACACGGTTATATATAATATTTTTACACAAATGAGCGCGAGTTACAGATAGTATAACATCTTTTCTTCTTTTTAACAGACAAATCAATAAAAACGACAATACATAAATACTATTTTAGTTTTATAGTGTATATATACACATATTTGTGCGTATTTTTTATATACAAGCATATTTTCGTTTGCGTGTGAGTGCATGCTGGGCTCGGGCTTATATGGCGCGTACATATCAATCGTTTACATAATCCTAGTTTATAAATTATGCCAATTGGGTAGAATCTATCACATACAATTTGCTAGTATAGTAAAACTGAGCGAGGCGTATTCGCCACTTCTCATTTCAATGTGCCAATGTAATACTCTCACGTTTAATCGGATATTTCTCATTCACTTAATTCTTTACTGTATATGTATAAATTAAATCAATTGCTTTAACTTATTACAGAGTTATTAATCAATTGCTTTAAGTTATTAAGGGGCACAAAATTTATCATTGAGCATTAATTTAAAATACAGAAGTTAATTCCATTTTTAAGTGTCCGTGCCTTGGAAGTTAAAACAGAACCCTTATAAGATCAATCCCGTGTCTCTCCGTACATCTGTTATATCCATTTTTCTTCGAAACTCTTTGACGTAGAAACTTGAGATTTGATATAGTCGTAAAACATATTAATCTGCACATATTTCTATATGCGGAGAGGGAGGACAATTGTATACTATGATGTAATATCGTTGGAAATTACTTATTACGCGGGTCTAAAAAAGATTTTTTTCATAATGTGAGATAATACAGACATGTACTGAAAAATTTAATAAAATATATGTTCCTAAAATTATGAAGAAATATGGCTGTTTAGAAGACCACACTAGGTTACAGGAAAAATATAGCGATTATTTCAGATGTTATAATTTTTTAAGTATGCACAATGTTTTTATGCCTGAGAGAGTTTTATTTGGCGATATATTTACGTTTTCCTATATTATAAAGCTGAATTTTGCCAAGAGAATGCGTAGTGGAAATTTGACATTCGGCAGAGTAATACGTCTAATTAACCCACATATTATACACTTAATTTTTAAATATTTATATAAAAATTACACAGGGGTAAATAAAAGTCTTCAAGTTTAGTTAAGGTTTTATATCATGGAGGATTCCGTCTAAAAAAGCGTGTTATGAAAGTATATTTTTCGGAATTTTAGATTGCATATTTCAGAAGGTATCTTGAATATATTCAAAAATGGAGGAATATGGGTGAGCTGAGCTCAAAATCATGAAAAAATAGGAATGGTAAAATCTAATTCGGAAATAGTATTTATAATTTTTTTTTTAAATATTCACTATGTTTTTACTCCTGTGAAAGATATACCAGTCAAGATATTTATGTTATGAAAATTTAATATTTGTAAATAATTTAATAGAAATATGAGAATATATTAATTGTTTTTAAATGCTTAAATGAGTGTGGAATCCTCGTCGTGTTGTTTCTATTCGTACTTGATAGTTTTATTTATACTCAAGACATTCTTTACGGAAAATTACGAGCTTTAAAAATATACATTTTTTCCCTATTCTTGTTTACCGTGGATAACATTTCTGTTCTTACGAATCGTCATACATCTGTATACAAATCTTATTTTATTTATTTATTAACTTTTATGTATAGCACATATGGCGGACTTATTGCTACATGAGCAATCTCTTCCAGTCAACTAACAAATCTTGTATTCCACAGAAGTAAAATGTTATTTTTTTTCTACTGAATATAAATTAAATTACTGTGACGGGTAAGGGTTATGCAGTTTAAATGTGCAGGACAAGAGAGATAATAGTTACTGACTGAGTTTTAATTTGTAAAAAGTTTGTTACTCAGGCAGTGTAAGTTCCATAGTGATACTTTAACTTTTATATGTAATATCTTATCTTGAAAGTCGTAAAATATGTATTGCCAGGTTAAATTTATTTTCTACAAAATCATTTTTAATATTAAAATATAAACGTAATTAAGATGTTAATTAAAAGAATTTTTGAGTAGTTCGAGCGTAAAAGTAAATCTTAATAGCTAATTGATCTTTAATTTTTATTTTTCGAATAATTTTGATTCGGGATCAAGTAGCGAGAACTTAACAAAACTATTTTAAATTTCAAAATATAAAGAAGTACATTAAAAATAACTTTTAGAAACATCTGACTTTGGAATGTCAACTCATAATTCGTAAGCCATATATATGAAAAAGTTATTTTGAAATTGTAAGACAAGTTTCACAATGGTAAAACGTATAACGTCCTAATCTAAGGGATAATCAAAATTCTTATTTAGTTGCTATCTCGACAGCGATAAATCCGTCTACTACATGTATAGAGGAATAAAAAATAATGTTAATAAGGAACATTCCTTTATGAACATTCATAATGAATTGCAGCCATTGATAGTTAGGTTTGTATGAATATCAGAAATGTCGAAAAAAAAACAGAAGAAGAAATAGAACTGAAATATTGGAAGAATATATTTAATTAGATAGAACGATATGGTAAGAAAAAAAGATAAAATGCTGAGAAGCGAGTTAAAAAAATGTGATCTTGATACGTGATTTTAAAAACTAATCAATGTATCTCTGAAAGACTAAGTCACTTATAAGAAGAAAAAATATATCCTACCAGTGAACATAAAAAAAAGGTAATTTTAAAAGAAGGAAAATATGTGAGTTTCATGAAATAACATTATATATGGCAATGGTACAAGTAATTCATAGTAAAATGGGTGCTAATTGTAAAATATGTATACGAGGCCACTCTTTTACTTATGGTTGTTTCGTTTTACTCCACGTGGATTAAAACGCACCGTAAGTAAAGGAGGGTCAGGAACGCTCATTATATCCTATAACACTTACTTATTTTCTTCACGCTTACGTTGATTAACTTGGTGTTGTGTGTAGCTGCTAACATTGAGGTTTATTTTTGTTTGATTTCTTATTTTAGAGAAATGAACGCAAATTCAGAAGGTAATTCACATTTGACTCTTGCTCATATTTTATTGTTAGGATTTTCAGTTTTTTTGATGTACTTGTGAAATATTTTCTTATATTTCAAGACAATGTCTATCCCTGTTTAAATTTATTAAGATTTTGTCATATTTACCACTTGTCGTTGCAAACTAATATTTACCACTTGTCGTTCATAAATTGAACATCGAGCTTTTTTTCTAGGATGATTGTTTAAAAAAATAACCAAGCACGTAAAATCAGTTGTCACGTAACCTCGAATTCTCTTAAGATCATCATGTTAACTAAAAACAATCTGGAATGAAGATATCCATAAAATCTTAAGTACTGTAGTTATATGTATTTGGGAGTAATGTTATATAAACAGAAAATATTGATATTGTTAAGTACTAAACTTATATATTGAAGACTGCGAGCTTTAAAAATCAATTTAGAAACAAAATCAACTTGTTTCAAGTAGCATAAATCAATTGACATTATCTTTGACGAATTTGGTGACGTTTGTAGTTTTTAGGAAATTTCCAGGCGTCTTATTTGTTAAAACATCTCTCTTTCTCTAGTTCTTTCACTTAATAAAATATTAGTTTATTTAAAATTAGTCAAATACCCTTTAAATCAATCCTGAACTCTGACTACTGGTTTAAAAACTATGTCAGTAGGTTTATCTTGTTTAGTTTGTACTATAGAGACAAATACCTAAAAAATAAATTGTGATTATCCGAAATATAAAAAAGTTTATTACTATGGAAATAAAATCCAAGGCCAAAATAGATAACTTCAAAACATCATGCTTCTAGAAGAGTAGGTTGTTAAAGACACAAGTTTTTTTTTTGACATTAAATACAAATTATTTTTCATAAAATTTATCACACTGAAATGCACCTTTAAGCAGCTGAAGTATCTGAAGTTGTTTAATGCAATTTCCAGACCCAAATGCTTGTTAATTTCTATAGTATTAGTTTCGTTGCCATTGAAAAAGTGGAGAGACAATAGTCCACCTCCATTGAATAGCTACTTTGTTGCCTTAATACCACAAAGCTGCATATTCATTAAAAATGTATTTATAAATAAAATACAATTAAGGAAAATAAAACTTCCTTTTTGAGGATAATTTGCATTACATGGGACCATTGTCTGAATTATTACACAGACCTCTAACTTTTATTATATATGACGGATAACATGTGTTTTATTATGTTACTTTAGATGATTTTTTAAAAGTTTTGTGGATATTTTTTAATTTGAGTTAAATATTTTTTCTACTATATAAAGCTCGTTCAAAAAAAATCTGATTTTCCATTTAGAAATATTTTAAATTGAAGAAAAAATATTGCATGCATGGAAAGACCCGCTTCGCTACATAGTTCCCAAAAATATGAATTTTATTTTAAATTTAATACAAAAACAATATTCGAATTGAAAACAGTCTATCAAAAAATAGTTGGAACTATTTAGAAATACCCTTTTACTTTCATATATTAATACACATCGACATTTGCAAAGAGATTGAAAAAATGTCCACTGTGGGGCTTAATCAACACTTATTGTAAGACTCTAAATTCACTGATTGTGATCAGATAAATACATATGTATTGCTCACTAATATGAGTACTATATGTTCAAATTAAATCTAATTATCCTGAAGGCTATTTAGCCTTATGCTTCACATATATACGTGTATACGTGCGTATATGATTGCGCGCGTACGGGCATGTATACGAGCACGCGGCCGTCCATGCCTTGCGTGAACGCGTGCGCCCATCCTTCCTTGAACACGTGTGTTCGTGCCTGCTAGCGTGCGCGCGTGCTTGCACACCTGTAAGCGTTTGTCATGCGCGCGTGCGTGCGTGCTTGCGTGCATATATACGTTCGTACATCTGTGTGTATTGCGTCCCATGCAAAGGTGTGTGTCTGCGAGTGTGCGAGCAAATGTGCGAAATATAAAACTTCACTTGTGTTTACTGTCATAAACTATTTAGCCAATACAAACATAAAATCATTAAAATTTATTATAACCTTAGTTTCAAATATTCTTAGTAAATTTGACACTTTGAAGGGATCTATATTTTACTTCAAACATGTATCCTAGATGTATGTTAACATTTAATAACTTTGGAATAAAGTTACTAAATGTTAACATATATTTATTTTCTGTAAGGAAAAATAAATAAATAAATAATAATAATAAATTAAATGTAATATTTGGCATTCTAAAAGTTCTTCTCTCAAACTGACGCTTTCCACTTGGAGAACAATTTAATTATGCTGGGCCTATATAATACATTTGAATAAAACATCTTATTTCAACATTAAATACTACAAATTATGTTATGAGAAGCAGTGTACAAAATGGCACAGAACTTATTTTGTAGCATCCTAGTTCAAAGTGGAAATTCGCTGATCAAATCAATATTCAAAATTTGCTATTAAAAATTAATAAACTACCTATAAGAGAAAATTATTATGTAAAGAAAATTAATCAACAGCAATAAAATTGTTTCACTTTAACTCTATTTAATGAGATTACAATATTGCTTACTTTTTGTTTTCAATTTGTGCTGATGATACAATCTTAATCTCATACAAAGTATCAATATTATTCCCGGTAAGATAGTTATATATAAGTGTATTTCATGACAAAGCCACAAAAAATGTAATTGAACGAAAAACCACAACAGACGTCATTTCGCAGGTAATGTGCATCATTACGAACGCCCTTAACACAGGACATATAATTTAATGTACATATATATATATATATATATATATATACATAGGTATATATATATATATATATATATATATATATATATGTATATATGTATATATATGTGTATATATATATATATATACACACACAATCATTTAACTGAAAACACGTGTAGTCAATCACTCAGAAAAGAGTCCGCTCTCCGTCTTCCTCTACACACTAAAACAAACCTGTTACACGTTAGCTATATCACTACAGTTTGTGATGTCTGGGCACACCTATAGATATACTATCCGATCGTAGCCGCGTCGTAGCGCCGTAGAGCGAGAGTAATAGCATCTACGGTAGGTCCCTCCCCGTAGACCCTTCGATAGGCTGACTGCCGTAGAATAATTTAGTTTGGCGTGAAATCGATTGCGTTTATCTCCATGTGCTTAAAGGAAATGAAGTTTGTTTATATATTTTTAGAGACGATTAAAATAAGCGCTGTTAAAAAATGTTTCAACTTTCTTTTTATTGGCAATACTTGTAGTTTTTACTACGATATGTTAATGAATTTACCTTGAATATTTAATAATTTCTATTTAATTAATTAACATACTTTAAACTAAAAGATTGGTGTTGTAAATTTTTCTATTTGAATGAAGTTCTTCAGTTTCAGTTCAGTTTTACTATGTTAAATATGTTTCATTCAGGACAAAGTAACAATTATAATCACATTACGACATTACATCAATGTGTCGTACTGAAATTTATATTATGCGTCAAAGTTATTTATTACGTTATCATTTATAGCAATCTTCATTTTAACATGGGCGGGCCTGAATAATTAATTCTCTTTAAGGTGGTGCTATTTTGTTTCCGATTACTACAGCTTGTTGCTGGATTATCCTGTTTATTATCGGGTTGCAAGGTTTATGAATAGCCAGATATCACTTTTTACTACGTAGTTAGTTGCTGGATTACCCTGTTCGTTATCGGGTTGCAATTTTTATAGATAGCTAATTATTACTTTTGACTATGGAGGTGGTTTCATTAACTATTTACTTAAAGTGTAAATAGTCTTGTTTGTGTGAGCGTGCGTGCGTGCATGCATGCGAGCGTGCGTGCGTGCATGCGTGCGAGCGTGCGTGCGTGTATGCGTGCGTGCATGCGTGTATGCTTGCGTGAGCGGATGCGCGCATGCGGGCGTGCGTGCTTGAGTACGTGTGTGCGTGCGTGCGGGCGGACGAGCGTACATGTGAGCGTGCGTGCATGCGTGCGTGCCTGCGTGAGTGTGTGTATACGTATACATATATGGTGTAAACATTATAATATTTGCGACTGTATATTTAGCGACATTTTAATTCTTCTTTTCTTTTCATGTGCATGTATGTCAAGGTAAGCATCACACCTTTAATCTGAAATTCTGCACTCAGCTTAACACATATTAACAAAGTTGATCAATTTAAATTGTTAAGAATTACCTGTTAAAAGGCAGAACTTTTAACTAAGATTCAATATAAAATGCAGAAACTGATTCTATTCTTTAAATTAAGACTTCGTTTGCTTCTGCAGAAAAAGGAAAAATACCTTTAAATACACGAATATTTTCTTTTCTTTAAGTATTTAACATTGATAAGTAAGGATCAAAAAAATTCGTGCATCAGATATACTAGATAAAATTCCATTTCTATTTTTGTACGAGCAGAGTAGATATACTAAAACACTACATTGTTTGCCTTTCCCACATATCTTGATGCAACTATAACCCAATATTTAGGAATATTCACGAGAAATGGAAAAGAAAATTTGAATATGAATGAGTACGTTATTTTTACACGTAAAGACGGTACTGTCCATGAATAAACGAAAATAGAATCGACATATTTCCTCTATTGAAAATCGGAGGATAAATTTATTGCATTGTACTTAACCATTACTTAATTTGTGCATGGCCGGTTATTTTAATGTCCAAAATTCAGTAGGAATGACTGGTTAAATCGGAACTAATGTTGTACATAATATAATATTTTGTTTTTGTCAGGTTTTCGTTTAATTATCTGGTTTTATAAATAAAACGAGCCAAGCGCGAGTCTTACATAACAAAACGTAATATAAGAAAGCGCGAGTCTTACAGAACAAAACATAACGTAACGTAACAAAATAAAAAAACTTATTTTGTATTTCGCCCCACCCCCTCTTTAATTTTTAAAAGAAAAATCTAAAAAATTGATAAGACGTATCACCATGCTAATTTCAAATTTATCTGTCACAAATTTAATGAGAAAATCGGCTATTACAAACGGACAAACAGAAACATGAGTTTCTATTTGTTTTGATTTTCACCCAATTTCCTTTCATGTAAAAATCGCTTTACGTCACTTATTACTCAATGTACGTTTTCGAAAACTAATATCTTAAGTTATATCTACATACGCCCATAAAATATTTCTAATTTCTAATTTTTTGGAGTATTTGCGTGTCTTTCTGTTTTCCGAGCTCATATTTTAGTGATCAAGACATTTTTAACCTACTTGAACTAGTTGAACATTACTTTAACTAGTGTCTTGCTTAACATATAGAGTTTTAATTACCAAGGGCTTAAGATGAAAAATAAGTTGTAAATCAAGAACTTGTGGGAGTTACTAGGCGGCTGAACATGTTTTTTGTAGGAAAACAGCTATTTACTGAGAGTATTGAAGAAATTGTTTATATCGAGTTGAAAAAAAATGTATTGCACGCCATTGTGCAGTGCTATTTATTCAATTCACAAATGGTCTTCCGCTTGATTTAAAAAAAAACACATATATTTAAAAATAGAGACACGAATAAGTAGCATGATAGTCAAGTTGGGGTAAGCAGCATACAGTAAGTGAGAATCTAGATTCTAATCTCACTCTTATGATAGTTTAATTTTTATTTTTTTTATTATGCAAACAAAGAAATGTATTTACTGATTAATACTTTACTTAATTTGATACAAGTATTTATAGGTTTTATGTACACCACTATGTCTTCGAGGATATTGATAAAATTTATACTCGTGCTGTAAATACTGAATGTTTTTTTGCAAAATTGGTAACTGTCACTAGAAAAGTGGTCCTCAAATTAAATTTCCCATTTACGCGTAGTCTCCTTTTAATATTTACTTTATGTAAATTACTATCGTTTAAACAAAACCATCAAATGTATTGTACAAACCTATCTAAAAATTAAATTCTAAGGAAATTATTATTTCTATCAAATCTATAAAACTATAAGAAACTTTATTACATTTTGTTTGTATTTCCGAATGCGTGTCTAAGCATAGAATCTCACAAATGATTTAGATAATAAACTAATAACCGTCGTGTACATTTTTTTTGTAGGCTACACAAATTACAAATACGGATTCAGAAAGTACAGAGATACGTGGATAGTCAACTTGAACTATACAGTCTCTCGATTCCTATACGGTGAGAAAGTGTATTGGATTCGTATTGATGGGTTTGTAATAGGGAAAAGTCGTAACGAAGGTACGTTGAAACGTCAAATAAGATATGCTTACTAACTCAAACATATTGCACCTTCAAATCTATTAAAAAAATAGGGAACAGAGTCATTTACATAAAGAAGAAAACATTGCCCCTGTGTATTATAAAACAGTACTAAATTTACACTTATAAGTTTGGTCTTTTATACTAACTGTATCTTAATATCAACGTTAAGAAAACTAATTAAGTTATAAAATTTTATACGCCATTTTCCCTAAAATATATTTGTTAAATTAAGTCGTTTCCATTCTGGAGGGGCATGTAAACTAAAAAGATGCTGATGTAAATTTTAAAGGTGTAGATTGAAATTTTGTTAGTTTCTTATAACAGAAATAAATTAGTATTTCAAATATTTGACAAATTTTTTTCTATAAAATATACTGATACTTTAACATTTTAATTACATAAAATGTTTTTCTCTCAAAATGGCACAAGTGTAAATAATTTCTGTTAAACCTAGTTCCCATACCCCGTAGATTACAAGAAACAGAGGCCTAATTTTTATGATTACAGAGTTTAAAACGCTTTCTATTCAGTAATATTAAACCATTAATGGTTAATCCTTTTTTGAAATTACCATTATAGTGTAACTTGTTAGTGAGTTATTTGATTATATTTTATTTATGTATTCATGTGTAACTTGTGCACATATACACATAAGAAACAACAAGTTTGCTTTGGAGGTACAGAACCTTTTCACATACAGTTCTTTGTGGAAAATCTTTTCTTCAATTTTCATTAGATGGCGCTACTGCAGTATTTTTTAGAAACTTCTACAATTGAATCACCAATTATTTATAATTTCATAATATAATAGCATTCAATAAGAGAACACAAGACTTTTTATGAGATAAATAAATTTTTGTTAATTATGTACAACCAATATTTGTTGAGATTGATGTACCTGCCCAGGTAGTGTTAAAATTTTTCTTTGTATTAATTTTTTTTTATATAAAATAGGGATGACTATGTAAGTAGTGTAAACCAAATTGCCGGCCTTTATTGTATTTCTACCTACTACTTCATATATAACTAAAATTTTAATCTCACACACAATAATTGGCATCGTCCAATAATTCTTTAGATACTAGAACTAGCATTAAAGTCATTTTGTGAAGTAGACGCCATTGTTTCAGTAAAACACGTTATCCTTGTCAGATAGAAAAATAGTTCGCCGTGATAAATAAGATTCAAATGTAACTCAGTTTATGTCGATGATTTAATCGAAATCCTGATAATAAACAATCAAACATTTTTTATAATATGATTTCCTTACCTACCTACCTATATATATAGATATATATATATATATACATATATATATATATATATATATATATATATATATATATATATATATTTATATATAATGTGAATTCCATTGAAATAAAAACCATCGAATGTAAATTCCATTAACGAGGTAAAAAAGGTGCGAATTGTTTAGTGCGCTCGAATGTGAATTCCATTGAAATAAAAATCCTCGAATGTAAATTCCATTAAAGAGGTAAATAAGGTGCGAATTATTTAGTGTGCTCAAATGTAAATTCCATTGAAATAAAAATCCTTGAATGTAAATTCCATTAAAGAGGTAAATAAGGTGCGAATTGTTTAGTGCGCTCGAATGTGAATTCCATTGAAATAAAAATCCTTGAATGTAAATTTCATTAAAGAGGTAAATAAGGTGCGAATTGTTTAGTGCGCTCGAATGTGAATTACATTGAAATAAAAATCCTCGAATGTAAATTCCATTAAAGAGGTAAATAAGGTGCGAATTGTTTAGTGCACTGGAATGAAAATTCCATCGTCTATGGAATACTGTTTACAAAGAATTCAATGTGTTTTACTCTATTGTGTAACTTCCATTATAATCAAATTAAAATGGTAAATTCGTAGCTTCACGTTACCATACTTGGTCTAGTAGGGTGGATATCGTTAGTATAACTGTTTCGTTGTTATTTATTTGCTTATATATGTTAGCATTTAGTTTCGTAATTGAATCATTGTTATTTAAAGTAGTAATTGAATTTGAAACCTCTTATTGGTTATATTTCTATAACTGTTTAGTGCATTAAATTGAAAAATAATTTAACATTTAAACATAAAAATTGAATGTACCAGCATCTCTGTACGAAAATGTAAAATTGTTGAACTGTAATTAATAATATATAATGTCTTTAGATTAAAGAAATCCAGGAAACTTTTTGGATTCTCCAACAGCGGTTTACATTCTTAAACATGAAGCATAACGAGACACAGGTTTCACATGGAAGTTTAAATTTTGTTTAACTTTATTGATTAATTGCTTATAAATAATGAAAATAGCTTAACAATCACCTAAACTCTACTGCAATATTTTTTTTCTTTTCTTTATTAAGGTAGGCAAAATGGAGCTGCATTAATTTGTTTAAACGCCAATTATAATGTTTTACTTTTACATTTTGACACTTACATCTTTCATGTTATCGCTTGTTTACTTATTTGTCACTTTTTGCCTTAACTACTCAACCAATTTCCGTAACGTTTTGCAATTTCATATCCTTTTTCAGGTAGACAAAATATTTTCTTGAATAAACTTTTTTTTGTGATTAAAAACACTATTTTTTTCATGTGTGTACGGAAACGAAGCTACAGACCAATGTTGGTATAGACCAAAAATTGCATCGCTATGGTTTTCATATTGTTAATTGTATTAAAATTCTTCCGTATAAAAAAGTTTTAACAATAATGAACAATAATACATAACATTATTATCGTACTCATATTTTTTCTTTGCCGATAGATATATTTATGAAGCCTCTTAGTACAAGAGGTTTATTTTTAGATTTATTATACACGTGTATATGAGTCAGCGTAACATAGAATTAAGAATTATGTTTTCAACATCGGGTAATGGAAGACAACATTTTAGATCATTCTGTCTTCTTAGGCTTGGTCTGTAGACCATGGTTTTATCATCATTTATTTTTTGGTTATTTGTTCTGCATTCGCCTCTCAACTAATGAATCAATCTCCATAAAATTTCAAATCAATAAAGCCTCTACATGGAAATAAATAAAAATAACACGGTTGTTCCCAAATTGTACTTGTTTTTTTTATAATCGGTAGAATAATTCCAATGGTGATAGGAGCCTTAACATAAGTACACAGTAGGATATCATGGCAACATTTCTACATGCAGCTACCTACTATATGGCACAGCCTTACTTTCAAACCACTTCGTTTATTCTGTTCCCAATTTTCATCCAAACTTTTTCTCTCAAATTGCACCAATATGTTTTTTTCTATTCGAGCGAAATCGTAGCCAGGTTGTAATAAATGCAAGATTGCTGTTGTTCAAAGCGAATATCAAATATTTAAATAGGAACAAACATATAATTTTTTTATTTGTCAACTACTAGATAACTCACCTTGGTAGATATAACGTAAAATAACTTTTCAACGAAATCAGCTGTTACATGAAAAATTTAAAAAAGGTTTTAGGAAAACTTATAACAAAAAAAACATTTTAACGCAAAGGAGACGTAGGACTTCAATCATGTAAAAAACATATTATTGTTTGAAATCATTTATGTTCACTTTGTAAGTCACTAACATATGATTATAATTATTCACATCGTAAGTCAATGATAATATCATTAACATCGCGAGCGCCTCAGATATATTGAAAGGACCACCACACAGCGTAGTGGCGAGTGCGACCCAACCGCATTCCGCTCACGCAGTAGTGCAGTCACTAGACACCATCCATGGTACATCATCGGTATTTATTGTACCTCAGTCGTAAAGACGCCTATACATAAATACAAGTTTCTCTCGCTATATTTGTTTAACTACGACTAGAAAATAAATCTACACTTTCCTGAAGAGCGTTATCTTCTCAAAAGTAAAGCAATTTTCTTTAATCGGTACGTTGGCGGTTTCGATGACTATCTCTTATTATTTTGAAGGAAATGATATATTTATAACGTGATTTTGCGCAATTACCGGTTTAATATTCTCTTAATTGTTTTTGATCACTTTTTGGTTAAAAGTTTATTGAGAATTCTATCTACTATCTTTTTCGTAAGTGTTAATTTTTGTAAGTGGTAATTTTAAGTAAGTAATAAAGAATAAAAAAAACTTTAATTCCCATAGTTCCATAAACATTTGTCTATTGGATATTAATTATAATAATCCAAAAAATATATCCAAAACGAAATTCATATACGGCATAAACGATTCAAACCAAGCCTTTTCCGTAAGACTTTATTTTATCGATAATAATGTCTCTATCAATGCCAAATTTGTATATCTATACAGTAAAACGTTCTTGTACGGAAAGCTATACACCACAATATTTTCCTTTGGCATATAGAGCTCAAAATCCATTGTTTCCATTATTACTAAATGCAGGCTACTTACGACCTTGATATGCCGTATTCTACTATGCTACTTCAATGTTGTTAACTTGAAGTCATTAAATATACACAACAATGAAACTTCCTTGATGTTCCCAGGCCAGGACTGGCTGTATTCACTCTGGTTTGTGTTAACAATATGCTCTTAACCACTTCGATCGATTCATTATTGTTTGTAATTTAGTATCAATTTGATTAAATAAGAACGTAAATTTATTTACGGTGCTATTGAGTAAATAATGTATATTAAATGTGTATTTTTAATTTGGTTAGAAGATGCCTTTATAAACGGAAGGTTAGTTTATACACTTTATTTGAAAAGATAAAAAAAGATTTTTTGTTTTTAATACTCTAATCTTCTCCTCTCATTATATCGCTTCACGGAAAACATTTCGAATATACAGAGTAACCCGCTATTGAACTGCAATTTTTTCCACTATCAGGTAATAGTGTCAAACTATAGGTTTTCCGAATCTCGCTTATAGTACGAAGCGAAGAATTTCTTTTCTGAAATTTATGTTTGTACCTAAATTCCTCAATCACTTCGAAGTCTCTCATGGCACCGCCTTATCTAAGCACTTTATTCATAAGCATGAGTGTTGTTTTGATTCGGTTTACGGAGAGTTAAAATTTTTCACGGCGTAAGTGGGTTGAGGCCATCATACCTAAATCTACTATGATTAATCTTTTATCTTGCTTGATGTTCTTGCTATATATAAATATATTGCGCTGAACGCAAAAATATAATATTTTTCCCCACTTTTCCATTCTTGGAGAATTGGAAATCGAAATCACGTTGAGGATTTTACCATGCATTTACAGTAAATATTGGAGAGAATAGGAGGTAAGTTTTATTTTTGGCGTTTCCTTTTTCAAATCTGAATACCTCAGATAACGTTCGGTTCATATTTACTGTACCCTTGATGCTGAAAATATTGTCTGAAATACACTTTTCCCTATATCTTTGTTCCACTTCTAGAGTTCTCAAATTTTCAGAAATCAAGATTTCATTATTTTGTTTATCTTATTTTCAATACTCTCGTGGGTTATAAGACGAAGTAACTTGTTACGTCAGAGATTCGCGTGAAGTATATTTTAGAACACCGCGATTTTTTATTATGATATAGGTTTAAGGATGATCTTTCTTGGAGGTTGTAATAATTATTTACATAATTTTTTTAAAAGTAACATTTATTTTTTTTTAAATTCTTTTCAATATTTCGAACGCCTTCATTCTCAGATAAATTTTTGTTATCGCGAATAATCGAAAGCTTGTCTCTTTTTTGGTTTCTGAATTTCCATACATTTTAATCGCTATCAGAAGTTACTACAATTTATTGAAAATAAAATCATGGCTGCTTTCCATATTTAAATTAAACTTGCATGGAAAAATAATAATTTTTATACCACCGTAATCCTAGACTTCTTAATAAGTTAAATACGGAGGCCAATTCAACGTGATTACTTGTAATACTGCCTATCCAATAAAAAAAGCCGGAGTAATTATTTAAATATACAAAAGGTATAGCGGGAGTATTATAGGATGAGTTACGTTAACGTTGTATTACTTGGGTGAATGAGGATCAACAAGAGGGCTTAGGTAACAATTGCATTTTTGTAAAAATATCATAAGAAATATTAAACTGCCTATTATCCAACCAATAAAACCTTATAACTCGTAAAGACTATAAAGGTGATATAATTTTTATTAAAAATATTTGAACCGCGCAACAAGACAATTGGTTTCGTGTTGTGAATGGCGAGAAGCGAATATAATGATTGACGGCAATAAAAAATAAAATTAAACATATCGGTAAATTATATAACGCGGGAGTATTTACAACCAAAACATATGAGTGTGCTTTCAAATATTTAGACTTTTTTGAACGGTGGTTTATTTCAAAACCTTTTATTGCACCCTTATTTAATATGATCGCGTAGCGTAATTATACAATTTTAAAAACTACACAGTAATCGGAATCCTTTACCAATCCCAAATTATATTGCTGACAGAATCTATATAAAAGCGTGCTTGAACTTATAACTAATTGTTCAAAGTTTTAAGATTGATAAAGTCATATTTACAATATGAAACAAATATATTTTATAGGGTTACAATTATTATAATGCTCATAAGAGTGTATACATAGTACCTTTAAAACTAGGATTACAGGTTATAATTTAATCTTGATTTTCTCCTTAGCGCCAATATTATTAATGTTGTAACGACGTTATTATCACTGTAACAATTTAAGTGTGCCTTTTAAACACGCTACAACCCATGTAGCAATGACCCGTAATTACACAATACATATTCGAAACAAAACACTTTTAGATTTGCAAGAAATGTTATAAATACATACAACAACTTTAGTCGAGAGTTAATTTAAGAACGTTCGTGTAATGAGACTTCACACAGCTTCAACGTGGGTTCGTTACAGAACGAGTTTGCGGCATGTGAATTGGTATTCGCAACGACCTAATACGTGAGTTTTGTAACGGAGGCATTTATTTTTTTACAAACGCAAGTATTCAATTTCGTTCATTTTTTATTATTTCCATTTAAAACCTTGTGTTTGCATTTAAAAAAATTTGTGAAAATAATAAACCGTTCTTACGGTTAACCTAAATACACAAACGGTATATAAGTAACTAGCTTCATTTCCGTAATCAAAAGTCCTTATAAAATATGCTTTCCATTTGTTGAATCATATCTTTCCGTTTTTTGAATCACGCCGTTCGATTTTGAATCATATGGTATATTTTTCCTAGTGTTCTTTAACCCCTCTAGAGCCCAGAAACTATTTACCGAATTTACGCAGAATATGTGGATTGAGTGGAAATCGGGCAGATGGGCCAAAATGTAATATTCAACTAATTCCGGTAATTAATTCAATTAAAGCTATCTACAACCATGGACTTTCAAAAAGTTTATGAAATGTCCTAAATGTTGAAGTAATTTTGTTGGTTTATAAATATAAAAAGAAATGGAAAAATTGTAGAATTTTTAAATGAGAAATTTTCAATTATTTGACAATGTTTCGTGAACTATGGCAGATAATAAACAATTTTCTTTTTGGAAAGGAAAATCTAAAATACATTTTCAAAACGAATAACAAAAGTTATGTAAATAAAAATTTCATATAAATACTCAAAAAAGTTATAAACTTCGCGAGAAAAGCGAATCGGTATATCATTGGCCGCGAATGGAAAAAAATTACTGCCGTCAAACTAATTATCTTTCCATTTTAAAATTTTTTTAATGAATTTGATACATAATTTTAAATTTTTTCGTAATTTTCGTAAAAATTAAATAACAAAGTATTCAAGAAAAAGGTATAGAGCATTAATACCGCAAATAATGTGGGGCTTCGTTTAAAGGGATCAATTGCAAAGGACTCAGAAATTTTTTTTGTATCTTTAGAGGGATATTAAGAAATTTGCAAAAAAATATATTCCCTCCATATTTCACAAATTATTAATACCTAAAGTTACGAAAAAAATATGGATTTTGGAAGCCCATGCAAATGTTATAAAAAATCTACCTCAATGTTTCTAGAATTACCATTTTTTCAAATATGCACCAAGCCTACGAAAAATATACTAGCCAGTGTATTGATGGATTTCTATATTCACAGCAAATTTTTTTTAGATATCATGGGATGAAATTTGGTGCAGAAGTACATTGGTTCAAAAGTATTAACCTACATATTCGGACTAATTTATTTAAAATATTCATATTAGAATTAAAAAAGGATTACCCCCTTAGGTATGAAATATGAGAAATACAAAAATATTGTTTCCATACTCGAGCCGTAGGCTTGAGTTTAATGTCACTTGTTCTTTGGTTCTTTTTAGTAAACAATGACTTCAATACATTCATGGAATTGTTTAATAAAAATATTACTAATTCAATACTTTAATTTCTTACGTACCTAACTAATTTCAACTAGTGATTAAAAAGTTTATTATTATCATAAATCATTAGAAATTTAAAAACCCGAGCCTTAAACTCGAATTTAACTCAGCTTGTTTTCTGTTTACTTTTTGAGAAAAAATAGTATTAATTCGTATAAAAAAAAAAGTTTTTAATTCGTTATTTGAATCTTTTATAAACCTAAATGTGTATAGAGCCATTATAAACTTTCCTCCACACATTCAAAGTCTTGGGGCTTGAGCTCGAGTTCGACATCGCTCGGTTTTTTTAGTAAAAAATTACATCAATAGTTTAAAAAAACAGATTTTTTTGTTTTACTAAAAAACTTAAGTTTAACCGAAATAATGCAATGTGAATGGGGATATTGTTAACATGTAATCACTCAATCATATATGCAGAGGCTATATTTAATTTTTTATACACTGTTATAGATAAACTACGTATGACAATATATGCTTGTATATATATACCTATAAAAAGTTATGTAATAAAACACAGCCTAAACAATTTCTATCTTTTTTATTATCGCTGACGTAGATTAAACAATATACATTTCAATAAAATATAACCTTTTTTCCGCGGGTCGTCTTACTATGCTTTTTTGTTTTTATACCAAGATTCTCTCAAGTAATAAATAATGCTTGCATCTCAAAAAACTTTTTATGGAAATAACAATAAGTCATATAAAAGTTTAATTAACATATGTATATCCAAAATACTTTGCACGGGAAATGAGTATTTCATGTTTTCAAACTTTGTACCTTAATATAATACTACGGTCATTGCTACCTCAACCACTTTTTAATTTTTTATTTCTCTACGTGTTGATATTTTAGGTTTTCTGTATGGTCTGCGTACCTTTTCTTTACATTCAATACTGTTATACTATTCAATAGCACTTATTAAGTATGGAGCCATCCGCGTTCGATTTTAGTAAATAAATCTCCGTCAAAATTCCCTAGGAACATACGTTCCTATGAATCACGTGTGTTTCACTTTTTTTAAAATTAAATGTGAAACACATTGTGTGTATTATTTGTAAGTAATTAATATAAACTGCCGACAGATAAAAATATGGTAAGGGGACGAATAATTAGACAGGGATATGTGATGATATGATACAGCAACATTGAACATTGAAATATTTTAGCGGATCACGTACTTGAAGAGGACTGTTAATTTGATCTTGAAAGAGACTTTGATGATCAATCAGTAATAAAAGAAAAGAGTGATCAGCTTCCATCATGTAATTTGTATCCTATTATTTCAGAGCCACATTCTTCTTCCAAATATGACGTTTTACTCATGCAATTGCAGGTCAGGTGGAGAAAGAAAATAACACAATATTCTCCGGATATAATGCTGCCAGTTTTTCTAAGGTCTTCTCTTGCACAGTGAGTTTATTTTAAGATTGACGAGATACTGAAAAAACTAATGCTGCAAGCGAAGGAAACAATAAGGGAAGGGAAACCCAAGCATAAGAATTAAACTTGTTTTCACGATGTGGATATTATTGAAATAAAAGGATATATACCTTTTTGGTTTTGTGATGCCAAAAGAAGACAAAAACCATATAAGGTTGACATATTTACGTTTACTTTCCAATTCTTTGACACTTCAACAGAGAGTTTCCAAGAAATTTGTTGAATCTATTCTTTGGTGACAAAGTGCTAGTATTTTTTCAAGGATGCAACTTCAAAATGTTTATATCAAAGAAGGTATTTTTAACCCCAAAATCCCATGACCAACATACGTGGAGAAAATATAATATTATATGAGTGATGTACATAAAACAAAAGCAATTAATTAATATGATGTTGCGCATTTCCCAGTGGCATTTAATAATGCATATGGGTAACCATAAAAAAAAGCTCGTTAACAAGGAAATGCATTTTACCACGATTAAATCGATGCGCCGCATTCCACAAGCATACATTTAGTATATACGTGTAAAACGTGATTCAGTTAACATCCAGAATTTCTGAGTGAAATATTTTAATTATATGTTTCAGGGTGAATAAAAATATTTGTCAATAACTGACTTCAATTTTGAAGAGCAATAATGAACTTTTTTTCAATATTAATAAGGAAAATAGAGGTGAAAATGTTTTTGAAAACGCAATTTAGAATTCAATATGCCATAGACACATGCAATTTTTAATTACACCAATATGTAATAATATATAATAGTATAACGTAATACTATATAAAATTATGTATATCCTAACAATATAAAATTATTATCAACGCAAGTTTTTTTAGTATTAATTCTTTTATTTATATTTTTTAACTATGTCTCTTTTTTGTTCTTATCAATGTATAAAAAAAATCTTTACATTATAAGAATGAACTAAAATGTCCAATATACATATTGTACTATTTTTTAGACTCTTAATTGATTGATTCTCAATACACGAACGATACTCAAATTTAAAATATTTTTGATAACTTTGTAAAATTTAATATCATTCAGGCTAATTTTATGAACAGTAAAGTTTTCTTTGTTTTTAAAATTTAACATAAAAATGGATTTTCGATCTAATACGAAATTTTCATTACAGTACAGTTAATGTTATTTAGATGAACATAAGTTAGATAAAAAATCAATGGCATATCTGATTATCTATGTCTTATTAAATTTTAGCAAAATTAAAGGCTCTCGAATAATGGAATGCCATTTGATCAATGAACATAATGCAGTTAGTTATAGTAGATGCGCATACCTTGGCATAGTTTTTAAGTTCCAAGGTTAAATATGCAGAGAGTTTGAAAGGCCAAGCGTTATTTGTACTGCGAAATGGGGTCAGTTTGATTTTCTCTATTTGTAGAAGGCTAAAGAGTAAATTTAAATTTGCTAGCAGCGTCTCATTGGTGAGGATTCTCCGCATCGCTCGATTGCAAAGTTTTGAGGTGGTTTTTACTAAGTTGGCTTTGATTCTTTTATTTCTATTTTCTTTGATGGTGACTAAGTAAATTTATATAGAAATAGACGTATAGTTTTATCAGATTGTGATTTTTAACTAGTTTTCTTTAAGGCTTGATTCACTGACGTAATTTTTTGTAATTTGCATAAATATGTAAAATATTTGATCTTAGCGCTCATTTCTCTAATTTATAGAGGATGTTCAAAACTATGTATATTGAATTGTGATGGTATGCTTTACCTGTGCTGTTGCTCTTTAACACATGTGAAACTCACACCACAAAGTATTTTGGCAATTATAAACTTTGGAGCGTGTATACTATACACGCTAGTAGTTATATTAAAATATTTAAATAAATTAACTTTCCAAAACGAGAATACATTGCAACATATAATAAGTTAACTATAGTTATAACTTTAATACCATAATTTTCACAAACGTGATGTAAAAATACTACGTAAAAATATAAATTTCCAGTCAAACTTTACCTACTTTAATTGTTTCATATGTCTAGTTCATTAGTTTTGGATAAGAATTTTATATATTTGGATATTTTTCGGAATGCCTATTTAAATATACAACAAATTTTAAACGTTGTCGATGAAAAGTATGTGTGAAATAAATAAGTTGATAAGATATAGTACTATGTGAAACCCCAAGTTTCTACATCGCATGGTTACTTGGGAAATTCGACTTCAAAAATAGAATAATGTAAATATATTTTACTATGTATTCCGTAGGCAAACAATGTATATACACGGCAAAGTTTTATATTCTTTGTTTTTAAACTAGGACACTTTTTGGATCACGACAAATTTAAAGATACCTCACTTCTTGAAATCACTGGTAGTTTAGTCTGTACGAGGGAACAAACTAACTCACATACATATATAGCCTTTAAAATTCACAACCCTTCCTCAACCGTAGTTGGGTGTTAAAGGAGTATATTCCAAAGCCGATAATATAATGAGAACTATGTCATTAATTAGGATTTTTATTTTTCTTTTGAGGTTTTTCTAGTTTGAATAGAACATCGATGTTGAATCCAATGTTTTTTTGGCTGCGTATTAATATATTATGAATTTACATTTCTATCTAAATCAGAACTCCATTTTCAACCAAGGCATAGTCGGCGGCAACGGAAGATAATTCTCTAATATAATCCTAATATATCTCCTCTGCTTTCTTCGGGACGCAATTATTAGAGATTGTGCGCTGGACATTTACAAAAGATTTTTTTGAATAACTTTATAAAAAAAATAGCTTTTTGTTGATATACGATGAGATCTGATAGAAACAAACAAGATTTGATAAAATCTTATAAGATATACTCAATTCAATTGCATTTTACCAAGTATTTGATGTATTTTTTCAACCACTTTGTATGTTTATACTTTCCGTCAATCGTTTGCTGTTTGCTAACTCGATGTGTACAAACTGTATATATACGCTTTAAGGTCACTTATTGCATATTTCTTAATTTGCTTTTTAGGGTATTGCCTTATTTATTTGCCAGTGATGTCCTTTCTTTACCTAGTAAAATCACTGTGAATAAACTGTTGTAAAATTTTAAATATAGCAAAGGATGCCAAAATTATCTTATTTTATATTATTATTGATTATTTCAATAATGGTAAACCATTGAAATTGTTCTGTATGTAAATTTGTGTGTAAAATAAATAGAAATAATTTTATTTGAGATTAATATACCATATATTTAAAATTTTTATAAAATTCGCTTTGATAAGGCAATTTTTTCATGCATGAGAAATAAATTCCCAGGTATACTAGGCATCACGTGTCCGCGTATTCCATATATTTATACCGTGTATCATTTATTTGTCTTCTCGTATCTTACTGATACTGCTCCTATATTATTATAATTTGCTCACCAAGTAAATACCCATGTGATACACTGTACACAATCATACGTCAATGTTCGGTTCATTTCGGTTTCGCTCGGTTGAGCTCGGCTGTCCAATCAGGGGTACTCAGTTGTGTTCAGTTTTACACTCTACCGAAATCGGTTCTGCCTTTGATTCTATATACATATGTTTATATAACGGCCGATGTACAATAATTACTCGTTAATAGAATAAGGTCAATACCCTATTCTTAATATTACGATATAGAAAGTAATTATGAAAGAACGTATACCCACATATGTGTATGAATTTGGTACAATTGGTTTATTAATAAGTTTGTTACATATTTTAAATTGCCTATTTTATTGATAACTCTTTTTGCATCATACAAATACGGGCAATCAAACAGGTAAATAGAAAAACGAGTGATAATTTACATACCTAAATTTTTAAGGCAACGGAACTTTCTACCTGTGATTGACAAATGTGGATAAAACGAAACATTATATGCTGATACAGCTACGCTGGTTATATTTTCAAAAGGGTTGTAAAATTAGGACAGGAAGTCAGCCCATTGGTATCATAATTTAACAATTACAGCAATCTTTGCGGGTGATCATCGTTCCCTTCTTGCTTTTCCATTATTGAATCAAATTACTCTCTAAATTTTTGAATGTTTTCAATAACGTGATTGGTTCAAAAATTGGATTACATTTCTCACAATTTCATAAACGTAAAGCACTATTTCTATTTGATGGATATCCACACAAGTTGACATAAGTAATCCAATATATTCGAATATATCAGCGTTATCAATCTTAATACATACAGCATCAAAAACATACTTGCACTCAATATTATTTTATTTCAAAATGTGTGTTACATAATGCTGAAAAATCTCTTGATACGTATTCTTCTTTAATTATTGAACAGGTAAAACATATCCACACCTATTCATACGAAGTGCCTCTCTAGTACTTTGTTTCGCCAATTTTTTATGTCATTAGTAGGCACTTAATTATCTCTTTCACTAGAGCTATCGGATAGTTTGGCTTATCTACGTAGTCCTCATATTCGGAGGAAGATTTTTCCATATCTGACAGTTGAGTAATAATCTCAGTATCCCTCATATTTCAGCTGGTGCAGAATCATTAGCAGGACTTGAACTAAGAGGCGTTGTAGTCTTTCAATGTGTAATCTAAGGCGGCAATCGGGCTAAGAGTTGAAAAAAATATAAAGCTTATAGTCTAAAACCATGTTTTTCTTGATAAACTAGAAGTTTTTCTCCAAATGGATCGATGTTAACCCGGAGATCTTATGAAGATTAGAAATTATTTTGTAATTTACAGAAGTTAAAACATAAATAAAAATGTGATCGAGATTATGTAAATCCACGAGACTTCTTAAATTTATGAAGCATAATAGCAGAAGGATAATAGATTTAAATATTTTGAATGTTTAACAGAATATTACCAAGTTCCTAATTATATTATTTTGTTAATAAACTCATTAAGGCAAAATTTAACCCATTAGGTGCGAGCCAAAAATATCAGGCATGCTATAGTTAAATTTTTAATTATTTTACTAATCAAGCTTTTAAAATAGAATAAGCTTTTAATCAAAAACATAAAACAACAAAAATAACACACCTTTGTGAGTCTTAATTCATGACTGTATCTTATCCTGGCTTCGGCAGACAGAGTTGAAAAAAATCCAGAATCAGTCAATCATTAAGAGTGATTTCCCTAATCTCACAAATCTAAATATTATCAACTAATATATTTTTATTCCGGTACCTATATCAAGATCCTTAGAACACTTATAAATGTCGAAAAATGAAGTCGTCTTTTATTATTATAATTCAATATAGAACAATTATAAGATTATTTTTAATTACAAAATAAAAATTTACAATTTAATCTATTGTATTTAACTTTCAAAACCTTTCCGCAATGTTGTTAAATATACAATGTTTAGCCATTAAGACTTAAATACTTAATATAATTATAATGATAATTAATGTCATTTAAGTAAATAATTTCATGGTATTAGTTTTATTTATCTCGCCTGAAATCGCGGGTTAAAATTGGTATAGTAGGTGACAGAAAATTTTGAACATGAAATATTAACAAAAGCAGAAAAGAATACTATGTAGTCAGAGTATTACACTCTTTACTCAGCTGGGTGAAGAACAAGCCACGAAAAAGCATGTCTCACATACGGTTGAATAAAGTAATTACCTATATATTGGTGAGTTTCAGATATATGCTAGACCTTCATATGCATAAACATAGTAAAAACTAAATAAATACCAATATACTTTGTTACAGACATAAAAAAATATTTCTATATAGATCGATAACAATCATATTCTTATAGGACCAATCTGTTTAAAAAATTGCATGACATAAAACAGGTGGATACAGAAAGGATAATATTTAAGGAATCAATTCTATACTATATATATTAGACGACCATAAATAAACATTATGGTAGTGTTTAAATTTACGGTAGTTTTATTTGAATTATCAGGACCAATTTTTTCCGCAAATCCTCTATCAAATTATATAAAAGTGATCATGAAATTCTAATTTTCTGAGGTCTTCTCTAAAAAGGATGTTTCTGGTATTTTTTCTATATATTATATAGGAATATTTAAGGGATAAGATTTTTTTATGCAGTGTCACCCAAAATTATTTCCGTGACTATTACTCTAAATTTTATTTATTATTTATATAATGCGTTTACTACAGTTTTAAAAAAGTGTTTGACAACCTGTAACTAATCAGAGACATTCAAAGAAAAAGAAAATTATTGTATTTTAAATCGATATTAACACACTGTGAATTACAGTTTTCTAAAGACAACAACATCACAGCCAGTTACTTGCGAATATTATATTAAGCGTAAACAGCAAACCAGCTTCAAACAAGACAGACTGTTCAAATATGAAAACTTTCATCTCACAGTGAGCAGAGATGTGAATATGTAAACGTCTTTTCGCTTGGGATATCTCACATTTGTTGGCTTAATTGATACCCAAGCTTACAATATCAGAATGTTTCTTGTAAATAAGTAAATGGTCTAAATACGAAACTTATCCTGAATTGATAAGAAGAAATGACGACGTTCATAGAATCGATGTTACGTTACGTTGGATGGATGGATGGATATAGTAAATTTGTCAGTTCTTTATCTACTCAAAACGCATCTGTACAAAATAATTTTGAAATACTAATCAACACGGTTCATATGTTTTGAATTAATTTTATATATTATTACCACTTGTATGCATTCGTCTCCTGACGATTATAAAACGTGGTGGTGACGTATAGTATCTCAATAGTTTTAAATTTATTTTTACCATTTCGTGAAATTTTGAAGTATGTATGTGATTTGGTTAGTGATAAAAGTTGATATTTTTTCATATAATAATTATCAACTTTTATCACTAACCAAATGTATATATATGTATATATATATACATTTGGTTAGTGATAAAAGTTGATAATTATTATATGAAAAAATTTTGCCGGAGAGACGTTTAAATTTCTGCAGCACTTTTTGTAGAATAATTAAGCGCAATACTAAAGAAAAAATTGTTATTCATTGAATATTACAATTTATATTACACCTCAATATTTATTTAACTACTCTGCTAAAAATATGGTGAAACTTTAAGAAAACGCTTGATCACTTTTGCCTCTGGCCTAAAATATGTAAATAAAGGTAATATTTTTATTAATAGTGATTCCCTAGTATTTTCTCGACACTTTTCATGGGATACCACCGTGTTGTGTTACGGATATTTTGTTCGATAGTTTTCACGAAATATGAAACCGGTATCGCCGCGTGGCATTTTGTTAATACAATACTATTATCGTGGATGCAAACGTAGATATTTCTGAAGAAAATTTTAAAATTTTGTAGACTTGTTTATGTACAACAGTAATAAATTTAAAGCATTTTCTTTATTTTTTTTTATGTGAGTTTAAAAACAAAATTACATTTCAGAAATCCATAAAGAACTAATATTAAAAATCTTAATAAGCCGAATCTTGTGTAATTTGAACCGGAAAAATGGGGTATAATAACATCTCTTTAAATATCTTAAAAATGTTTAATAGAAGTGTGCCACATTGAAAATAAATTCTTGAAGGTAAATAACCTGCAAAATATTCTTAAAAATTAATAAGTCTGATAATATGTAAACAGTATATATATATATATATACATACATATATATATATATATATATATATATATATATATATATATGTATATATACATATATATATATACATACATATAAAAATAGACTTTACGTTATTTTGCATGTACATTCAAAAATAATGTCTAGAATTATTTCGAGAATTATTTCGACTATGATTTGAATGTGCATTGGGTTTTTTAAGTATGTGATATAAAATGCTAACGGGATATTAAAAGTTTTGTACGATAATAACAAGACCAAATATTTATCTCATTACTTTCGCACATGCAAAGTTATAAAATATACATGAAAGTGCATTGGCACGAAACACATAACGATAATAATGCATTTCCTAATCCGTAAATATGGTCGACCTTCTTATCCATATGAAAAAAACTCGATCATTTTGAAAAATTAAACCTTTATATATAAAGGTATATTAACTAGAAATCTCAAGGACACACTCAGTTACACTAGTATCATTCTAAAAGACTGGTCCGTTAATCTCTTATTTGTTTAGTTTTTAACTTACTAGCGAATATTGACTTTTTATTATCGTTAAAGAATTTAAACATTTAGGTAGTAATATGTTTAAATATCCTTCCATATGACTACAGTAGTAAAGATAAATCGCCTAAATCCAAAAATAAAGTGATATTAAGCTCATTAAGTAGATGACAGATAAGATCGGTACAACGATTATGCGTATAAGGGGAGTAATGACGAGAGAGTAGATTGAGATAAGGAAGCTCATGAGAGCCCATTCGCTTACGCGAGGACAAATTTCTGATATTAGGGTCTAAACTAATTTAGTTACGTTAACAATTATTCAGTTGAAAGATCGTTCAAACTTGTTATTAACAATTAGGTTATATATATATATATATATATATATATATATATATATATATATATATATATATGTATATATATATATATATTTATATATATATATATATAAATATATTTATATATATATATATATATATATATAATGTGTGTGTATGTGCATACGACTTTCCATAGAAAAAACACTTAATATACTGAATTCGAAAAAGTCGCAAAATTTTCAGGTAAATTTTGAAAGATAAACCACGTTGTATGCAAACGTATAGATCAAGATTGTTTAGGATTTTCGAGCTCCGAATCCTTATTTACTTAAAATTAAATATTGATCTTAGCACCTGGGGCTCGAATATTGTCTGTGTAGCAAAGGCGCACATGTATGTCGTTTGTCGTATCAGAATGATGTTTGTCGTATCAGAATTCACTACTTGATGTATGATATAAATACAGTAATAGCAATACGTTATATTTAAAATATTGGGAATAATTGGGCGAACAATAAAAATTTCTAAAACAAGTTTAACGTGTTAATAATTTGCCTCGTAAGTTGTTCAGAATACGTGATTTTTGTATTTGGGACCAACGTACTGAATCGATTAAAAATAAAAATGTAAATAGTGCATTTATATAAATTTATTTACATCTTATTTCTGTTAGGAATGAACAAATAAAACATTTGATGAAGTTATACGAGTATTAAAAAAATATTTATATAATAAGATGAGAAGTAAGGTTTTTTGTAATTCAAATATTGGTATCTCTATAATATTAATCCGATATTGCACGAGAAAAGCGATATTTTTGGTTATTTGTTTGGAAATGTACGAACTTGACTGAATTACTAATTCTCATTTATCATATTGAATGTGTTAAATAAAATAGCAAATAAATATTGTGGTCGAACATATTATTACAATGATCTTTTTTGCATGTTGTTAAACATTTTCTTAGGCTTATGAAAAATAATATTTTTACCTAATCAATTAAGTATCCGAATACTATTTAAAATGTAGTTCAGTAAAAGTTTTATGCCTATAAAGAAGAAAAATAAATGCACTGTAACGTAATTCAAAAATATATTAATTAAATATTTATTAATTTAAAACAATTTAATCATTATATGATGTTAGCATAGTATATAGATTATTTTGACCGCAATTTTAATAGAATATATAGAACCTCAGCTTTTAGGAAAATAGCCGGGATATCAATTTCTGTTTTATTTCGAATTATAAAAGGTAATAATTTTCCATTTCATTTTGCTCCAATACTTTCATTTGCGACGTTATTCTAACGTAAGGCGGTATTGAAAAATAGTGCAATTTTATATGAAATACATTTTTTTATCCTGAACGATGAACAGACTTAAACGATGTCACTGTACTTTATCCTGAACGATGTAATTGTGCACTTTGAAATAATTTTTTTATAAGTTTGTGGTGTGTGCTAACCACAGGAAAACTAGTGGCTTATTTTTACTAACTCTGGTGACTGATGTTAACCATTATTTTCACAAAAAATATAACAATTGAATTATATGTGCAAAAAAAAAGTAGTTAAATTTTAAATACTCAATAAAATTTATTATATTAACCGATCAACCAAAATCAAAAGCATTTGCGCTAATGTCAATTATGCATGGTTTTCTGCATTAATGTTAGCATCGTTTATTATAAATAAAATATTTTATGACATGACATCATTCTTATATATATATATATATATATATATGTATATATATATATATATATATATATATATATATATATATATATATATAAATACAAATAATACTTATAATTGACGCAATGTGGTTCCATGACGATATGTTTGGAGGTGGTAACCCAAAAGTACATACGCAATTGCGAGGTTTAGTATTATGCGCTTAAAATCTGTTTAGTGTACTTGTAAATTGGTTCGACGTCAGCACTATACTGGTCCGGTCCTTAAACCTCGTATTCTTGCTATAGGCGCTTCAAATTCAAGGAATAAATTTCTAAGTGTAAAATAATCATCCATAAAGTTTTGGAATATGAATAGCTTTGACATAATATCCGATCTTATCTCATGGGGTGTACGTTAAGTATACATACTAACATGATTGCCTATAAAAAAATGTCCTCACTAGTTTCCTAACTCCCTGGAGCTGCAGAGCGCAAGTGGAAAGGAAAAAAATGTGATCGAAAGTTTTAGTTAAAATTTAAAACTTTTATCACTAGAAGCGACTAAATAGTCAGAGATAAAGTGAAAGGAAAAAGTTGTGTTCTGAAGAAGGAAGCAGTGGAACTACCATATAAAATTCTACTACGGGATAAATAATATTCTATGTTTATTTTCTCAATAAAATTTATATACGTGATTAATTTATTGAATGATTTAATTGTGAACATGTTACACATAAAGAAACTCGCTCACGTGTTAATATTTAAAATCGGAATATTTTAGGACTAACATAGAATCTTTACCTCTGTGTTGCGAATTGAACTTAAATTTACAAAATTCTTTACGATTCATTCTGAAAAGCCTCGTATTTGAAATAGTACTATCCCACTGAAATATATTTTATTTCATTTTAACCCAGACAATATTAATATAGACATTTTCATAAAGTTAAAATACATTTTGTATTTATGGTATTTCAATTAAAAACTTGCTTTTTATTCTGAGCAAAAATTATGTACACACATCAAAGAATCCAATATAATCCTCAAAACATTAACTTATAAAGATTCCATTCGTTTTTCTCCAAAGTATGGAATTTTCGTAATTTAGTATGGTTGTTACATTTTTACAGAAGGAAAAACATATTGAATGATTAAAAATTTTGAAAATAATAACGGATTAAAATTTTGTGTATAGTTATATTATACTAAGAAAAAAATTATGACTTTTTCTAATATTTTTTTCTTTCTTTATAAAATTTAAATGTTACAAAGAAATAACAATTTAAAAATCTTCTGTAATATTAACTTTTGTTCCATATTCTAGTATGTTTATTCTATTAAGAAATGATTAAATCTAATAAACCAGTGATAATCAGACGGTGCAAATTCGGATTAATGTAATTTTAATCGAGTATGTTTTGGAGTATATCTAACAGGTATTTTACGAGTGTATTATAATAGGTATAAAATAAATTCGATCCTGTTCATTACGTAGTTTGTCAGCTTCTCAAGCTTTAAATTCAAGGTACATCCCCCCGGAAAAAAATTCTAACACTCTTGAATTTCAACTCAGATGCGGAAACTCCTGTTTGACCTGCATTTAGCCATTTCCGTTTGGGTGTATTACTAACGTACATATGTAACACATATTTCATCACCTATTTTTGTTAATAATGATTGGTTATAAACACTAACTCATAAAGTAAAAGAGTTCGTGCTTGTCGTCGGCATGCCTCAAAATAAAATATTAATGGACTATCGATAACCTATATATCTTGAAAAGTCCAAACTTGTTGCTAAAAACAGTTTAATTTCAAAATTTAATATTTATATTTTTATACAACACTGCACCGTGTAACGTGTTAATGAAAACATTGCTGCCTCCAAGGCCGCCTCCATTCAAGTTTGCGCCCGATTAGCTACGATGAAAGGGTAATTCGATGTAAGACGTATACCGACAAGACATGTCGGCCAGCATAGTCGCAAACGCCTGTTACGAAGGTGGCAACCAGGCGTATGTACATTTTTGTGGTTTCATGACTTAAAAGAAAAATGTATGTATCTTTATTCACGGTTGAGCCCCTTTTCTGACAAGTTATATTTAAAAGTGACACGTATCATGAATTTAATCACATCAAGTGAAGCTCTTATTTATTTTGGTCAAGTCAGCTACCCTGCACTATTTTTTACATGTTTCTATACACGGTTTGTTTTCTCCTAAGGGAATAAATTATCATAATGGAAAAGTAAAACATATTCATATAATATGAGTTTTTATTTGCTGACAACTAACTTTAATTTTGAACCCGTTTTTTTTAATAAAAGTTGATAATTTAGAAGATTATTTTATAGATGAATTTTAATTTTTTTTGCTTATTGACGATACAATTGCAACTTTGTTTTAGTGTTACAATGGTATTTGGCTGGTTAAATTAATTATTTCAATCGTGTACCAAAATATTGTTGACAATAACCAAATTTTCCTATTTCCAAATATATCTGAAATGCTTATTTGAAATTAATGGAGACCATAAAGTGCGTCTTTCAGATAAGAAATCCCGTTGACATTTATGTGAGATGAATTATAACTCAGTAGTAAAAAGGCAAGAAATAAATATCTACCAAAATGTATGGCTGCAAATTATTTCTTTCTTTTATTAAATTTGTTTTGAATGTTTTGATGGAATGTTAACGATTCCCTCGAGTTTTGACAAGACTAACGGCTTATTTTAACTTTCCTTTCATACAGAAAAAGCAATCCATCTTTACTTGGCTCAATACTGTTTTTCCTACTTGAACAAAATCTATAGACCAGAACACCTCTGGGAATTCAATAGTAAAGCGCTAACTTCGTCATTCAAGCTTCGCATTTATGACGTCTATACCTAAATTTTGCTAACACGCTGACAGCATGCTAGAATTTACGTTTGTATATGTATACGAGTGTATACGAGTTTAGATATTTTTTAATTCTACGTTTTATAACCATATATATATATATATATATATATATATATATATATATATATATATATATATATATATTTACACATATACATACATATATATATATATATATATATATATATATATATATATATAATATATGGTCATATCAAATTTTAAAATTTGATAATATGAAATCAGATAAAATAATGAAACTAAACCAAAACTATTTGAAATATTCATCATACACATTTAACATTTTCAATCTATCATTAAGCCTCATTTTAACATCAAATTATATATAACTATGTAAGATTTGATGAACGTATTATTTGCACGTTTGACGTTAGTTAATAGCTTTTGTTCCGCATAGCTTTTAAAAAGAAAATTATAGGTACAAACAAATTGGTGGGAATGCAATAACCGCAGCGCGAAGAAAATATAATGTACCCGATACTCTCCTAAATTGAGGTAAGGATTTACCAGTGCCTTTTCGGATTTCTTTTGAAGACGGATGAGAAATCAGAACCGCATAAATACTTAACCATTAAGTTGAGAAGATTGTTAGTATTAATGGTAAAATTCTTATTATCAATTATACACTCAGCGTGTCAAGAGATTTCATCCGACGCACGAAGCTGTAACAAAAAACCGCCATAGGAAAATATTTATTTATTCTCATAAACCACAAACTTCTGTGGGTCTGAATATCCCCATTTCAGCAATGGTTTTCTTTAGAGAATAACATAATTATATGGTTTAGTTTTATATTTTATACAAATACTTATATTTTTGTATTCCATACCAAAGAAGGAAGGAGAAAACCTTTATAAGATTACTCATTTGTTTTTCTTTATGCTTGTTTTATTGTCAATTGTTTTGAAATTTGATAAATACTGTTAATTAAAAATTTACGAAACTTGTTACAAAGTGTACTTATAATCTACCAATTATATAGTATTTTTATTGAAAGCACTTCAACTTAAAATTAAGTAAGAAATTTTAATACAAAATTGACTACCGAAAGTAAATCTAAGTAAGCTCTCTGTTTTGTCCGGCAGCGATCATGCAATGCCCATACCGTATCGGCCAACCGCAATCCACTGTTTTGAATGTATTTCGTTTGCGGAAACAATGTAATTTTATTTAAACATCAGAATGTAATTTATATGATATTAGTGTATTTTATTTTTTAAGGTGTACAGACTGAACCGTTTACACGCAAAAAAAAATTAACCTGCGAGTGCCCTATTTTCCTAACAGCAAAAACAAAATACAGAAAAATAAAAGAAAAATCGTCCAATTGTTTCATTAGCCCACACTCTGATGTTTTTATTATTTAACTTTATTCGTTTACTCTTACAGAAAACTAGTGATATCTTTCGATTTATAAACGAACGAAACTCGCGTTCCTTAGCGAAACTCCGTAAAAGACGGTAAACTTGATAAAGATAGTTATAATTCCGACGAAAATTATTCATTGATAATTTAATTTATAATCAAGTAGTAACCGCAAACTGTTGTGTAATATTACTTCTTTATTATATGTTATGTTATTAGAAATGATTTTGAGACAACATTAAATAGCCTGATATTATTTCCAAGCTCCGACAAAAGAAAGCTTTGTACTAAATATGCTCTACGATTTAATTTCAGTGTAATCAAAGCCCTAGATTTATCATCCACAATTATTTTCCTGCTTTTAATGTATATCGATAGTATAGTAAAACGTTTAATTTGAAAATTCGTTTTTAACTTTGGCTAACTTTAAAAGATTGCACTTGTAGCAATTTTTTGACCATATGTATTAATTGTGTACATTAAAGTACGTAAATAAATTAATGTTTTATTTGTAACAATTAAATGCACTTTATTTGCACGGGCCTGAACCACACTAACTGCACATAGCTCTCGGTATTTTATAAAAGTTCACTTGGGTGGTAGCGCTAGTAACACATAATTTTTGGCCACCTTAACACCATGCAGTCCTCAAGGTAATACAAAAAACGTTAATTATATTAAATGCAACCCATGTTTCAACTGGAATTCAGATTTCAACTACTGCATTAATTTCTTGTGGCCAAGATTTACAATTTCAAATAACAACGCATATCGCATATCGTCAAGTCACGTGGTTTAATCAAGTCATATTATTATTTACCTCAGAAGTGAGAAATTGAACTCGTAGTTCAATGACAAAGTCTTTCAGTACCAGCAGATCTTTGACTCTCACGATTCATTCGAATGATAATCCTGTGGCATGAGAATTTAAGCATCAATGTTCAAAATTAATATAATGCTAAATGTATTATGGTCTAAATACATGTTCAAAGTTTCATGGGAGTTGATTAAGTCGAAAATGGTGATTAAGTAAGATCTAACAAATAAATGAAAAATACAATGTTACACCGTTTTCAGTAAATAAGGCTGGTTTTCTAGAATAATCTATGAAACATGCATAAATCAATAATTTTATTTGATTCAACAGTGTATATTTACTAATTTGATATTATAAGGGAGTTATTAAATCGAAAATTTCAAAAAGTTTTACCACATTTATGACGTCACTTTATATTACTTTTACATCAATTTTAATTATCATATTTTAAATACATAAATGAATATATAACCTAATTTCTTCTTTTATTAAGGGGTATAAGGATGTTAAATTTGCCTAATAATGTTCAGAAATAAGTGTAATTTTTAAACCCGTTAATGTAACAACGCTAGTTGATCTTAATAGTATAAAAAAGACATTGCAGGTTGACAAAAAACAAAGCAAACGTTACGCTCGTGTTCCATCGATGATGAAGTAGGAATATAATTATTTAGATACAAGAGCGCAGTGAATTAAACGGTTTCTCTACCAAAATTATTGGAAGAGTCATTGACAAGATGATCCCACCTTAATTCACCATCACCGTTGATCACAAATTAAACAAGTGTGGAACAAATATATTAAGACTAGTCTAAGTGCATATCAGTGTACTGAAAAGTTTAGTAGATGAACCTAGTTACGTAGACCACTGAACTTGGCTACAAACACAACTTGGCTTCAAGTCAGAATTTATTGTAAATCCGCGCATATTACGTTTAAAAACTTAGAGATACTCGTATATAAAAGAAAAAACGATTATGAGTGTAATTTTATTCACTGTTCAGTTTATATAGTCTAGAAAAAAATATAGATGGTTTTTCTCTTTTAAAAAATTTTAAAAACTTAGGGAAATTCAGTCAACAAAATTACGATAAAAATAAGCCACGTTCGAATTTTTAATGTTAATCCTGAAATATGTTATAAAAAAACTGAAATTAATAGGCAACTTTATTACGCAAATATAATTGTTTGAATTTCCTCCAATTAATTTATTCCCAATAAAATTTAAATTTTTTAAAATGTTCTTAGTAAAACATTACTTAGTTCCCTTTAATAAACACAAACGTGACTTGACGATATGCTTACGGAAAAAGCTGAGCGTAAGGAATCTCAAAGTCGTCACCGATTTAACTTCCCTAACAATGTTCTTAAGAACGTTTATCTTACTGCTTTTTGTATCTCATATTTTAAATATGAACTTACACTCTAATATTTTTGATGTGATTAATATTTTTTAAAAATTTTTTGATGTAAAAATAATGAAAACTTCAACATGATTAAGGTGGTAAATGGTATAAGAGAAAATGTGAAATTAAACATATATAAGGGTTGTGAATAAGTATACATTCAAACCATGCTGCGAACAAAAAATGTTGACAAAGATTGATGAGATGAATTTGAAAAGAAAAAAGGGAGGCAAGGAGCGCTATTATCCCTGTAAAAGGGAAGTAATATAAGGCCCTTCATTATTTGAAATATAATATACTTTTCCAGGTAATATAATGGTAGTAAAATAACAGGGGAATAATAAGTCGTAAAATTGTTTGATATTTAGGAATTTAAAGAGAAATATTTTGCTCGTGTATCGAAATAAAAATTATTCTAATATTTATAAAATATTTGGGTAAATCTAAACTCTTACTGATTCTTGACGTGTTAATTCTCAAGTTGTTTTATTATTTTCTTCTCTGATTAAAATAAATGACTTTTTCAGTTTTATTCCTTACAATAAAATATTTTATTTAAATTGATGTCCTTTTCTTTGGTGCGAAAATTAGAAAAAAACATATCTCTATAAACCGTGAACAGTTGAGTTCAACATAATTTTATAATATTCTATGTTTGCCAAATAAATTAATACAGAAACAGAAAATATAAAAAATCAAAACAATAATCGAAATGATAAGTTTAAATTTTAATTCTATTACAAAGTGTTAAAATCGATAAACAGTTTTAAATGTAGCTCTCCGTAAAATTTACTTTTCACATTGGCAAGTGGTTAACTCATACTAGTTACAATTAGAATGCCTTGCATGACTGAAACAGTCGTGTAAATGAAAATTATGAAATCTATCTCAGGTGCTGAAGGTTGTACATGGATTTGCATTTGAATGCTGAATTACAAAAGTTGTATAATAACGTAAACGAGCTTGTTTCATGTCTAGCTCAGTTTAGAAAAACCAGTGAAAATTGTTATTTAATGCCACCGTGTGATTTCGGCGTAATTACTCACATAGTAGAAGTTATTTCTTTATTATTTAAAAGCTAAAGAAAAATGTTAATTTTGCTTGGCAATTGATAATATAATTATGATCCGATATTAAGCTACTGAATTAACAAAAACGAATTGTGGTAAATGCGTACGTGCGTGCGTGCATGAGTGCGTGCGTGCTGCGTGCGTGCGTGTTCGCGTGTATGCTTGCGTGCGTGCCTGCGTTCGTGTGTACATACGTGTACTCTTAAACTGATAAAACCACTCGTTGCCGTAATTATATACCGGTACATGTTCATTAATTTAGCTCCTTATAAGTAAACACTTCAACAGAATTCGTACTGCACCTTATGTAAATATGAAGACAGATAATTGACAAGAATGAAAAAGAAATAATATTTTTGCTTCCACCTTAGTTAAAAAACTGCAATATTACGAATATATAAACCTAATTTCTGCATACTTTCAAAATAAAATTTTGTAATTGTTTTGGTGAATACTTGAGATAAAAATAAACTCTTTTATTGGCAACTAAATTTAATTTATATATCAGTTAATCTTTAAGCATTAATGGAATTAAAGTATTAATTAGGTGAAAAATATGTCCAGTATGAGTGAAACTCGTACTACGAGGGATTTGAACACTTGGGTATCTATAAATATTTAAGGATATTTAGTACCTCTTTTAAACTATTTTTAAACGTAAATGTATTGCTTACCTTCACAAACATAACAAAATGTTGAATATGTCAAAAATTATATAATCTAGATAAGTGAGTTACTTTATATTGGTTGTTTTTTGCTGTTGAGGTACGGAACCTTAGAAAGGTAAAACTACAAGCTAATAATGCTAAGTTGGTATTTAAGAAATATTGATGGCATTTCAAATTGCATTAAAATAAATATAAAGTCTTTAGTAATTTCCATATTCATTGTGACGATATTAGAATAACGACAAAAAACCGATTAAAATTCATAGCAAGCGTTTAACTTTCCTTTGAAGTTTATGTTAAATTTTGGAAGAAAGTTCAGCAAACTTTCACCCTAACAATTATCGTTCGGTCCGTCGTTATGATAGATACTCTAGTAAAGCTACACAGGTCTGTAAATTAATAATCTTTGGATATAATGTTACCTTTTCTCTTTTTATAAGTTTTATGTTAGTGTTTTTCAATGATCAAAACACATTTTGCCGGAAATAGTATATGATATAATAAATTATTAGAATAGAATTCTTATTTGATTTTCTGGCCTAATTTTTATTGTTATTTGTGAGCCCATAGTTCTTGAAATCTTTCTAATGTTTTTAATTGATTAAAAATTAACTAAAGCTAGTTTCGAAAGTAAATATATTTTTAGCAATACTATTATAAATAACAGTTTAAAAATACAATAATTTTTTAAGAATAGTTCATAATGTCAGCTAATATTGTAAATTTTTCAAAATTTTTCAATTTCTTTATGTAAAATGAATTATAACTTTCTCTAAAACTTTAAAGCCAGCACACAACATTTGGTTTATTATGTTTCAATTAATTTTAAAATTTTATATAATTTAAAAAATAGCATTATATGCAATGCAGATATCAAAGAACCGGTATCTAACAAAATTCTATAATAACATTTTTAGAATTCATCAAATAAAAAAATATCTCGTCAAAAATTTCACATAGGTTTTAGCCAATTCCAAAATATCTAGTTGCCCTATAAGATATTCCAATGTGAAATAAAAAGAAAAAATTTAAATTAGTCTACAATTAACATATCATTATGGTAAATAAAAAGTGTTCTAAATATAAGTCTACAGAAATATTAAATTTATCTTCTTACTTAATAATAATCTGTGAAAAGAAATAACGCCATTAAACGAAATTGAAATTGGTAATAGTCTTCTTTACTAATAGTTAATTAACCTTATTTTCATCTTATATTAATTTCATAATTTTATACCTACACGTACGCACACATGCGCATATGCTTACACACATATATACTACTTTCCATACTTATATTGTTTATATAGTTGTACGTCACTTCAGGTAGATAAAAATATTTCGTTCGTCTACGAAAAACGGTTCACAATTGCTGCCGATACCGTGAATCGTTTGTGCTACGACAACGCTTCCTAAGAACGCTATGCTCCGCTCAGAACGGCGCCGCACGCTACGCCGACTGGACGTCTCTCTCTTGCGTTCTTGCTCTCTCATTTTCTTCACGTTGACCCTCTACGAGAGACGAATCTACGACGGATGGCGGCAAATTTATTTCCGTTTATTTAAATAGAATTTACGTAAATAAGTATATGTAAATCAAACTAAATTATAGTTTATATTGGATTTATCATATTTAAACACATATCTGCTTAAAACAATAATTAGAATTAACGATTAAGTTTGAAGTTTAAATAAATTATATTTTTGATTAAAGTGATATTAGAAAAAAAGTAGTTTTAAATGCAGTGCTGTTAAATTGTGAATAATCAATAAAATTATTAAATTTCAATTATATAAACATAAAACACTAAGTTAGTTTATATATTTATATTAAATCACTTTTTTGACTGTAATGTTTTTTATGGAAAAATAGTGTCAATGTTTGTGAAGTTTGGATGTTCATGTTATAGTTATTGGTGTTTTTTAATAAAATGTAAGTATTTACTTCAGATTCATATTTTGCGTAATTTTATAGATTAATAATTATATAGTACATACATTTATTATTTTTTCTACCGTTTAAACAATATTCCTTGGTTGTAAATTTCAAAATGTTGTTTTGAAAAAAGAATCAAATCACAATTTAATGAAATTAAATTTTATGGAGTTCAATTGCTATATATTATTAAATTGTAAAAATATCTTATTTATTTCAAATAGTAATCATCATTCGAAAAAAAAAAAATTCGCTATGTATATACGTACATACATTCATTTATTGTATTTAAAATATATTTGTATTAGATCAATATTTTTATTTATAAATACTAAAAATAAATATACTCATGGCACAAAGTTAATAGGGTATGGTATAATATTCTGTTAATCAGAACCATAAAAAATACAAGAGGAAGTTATCTTTGTTTTTAATTTTAGCGGAAAATTACTTGTGTACTGTTCGGCGATTTATGTGCAAAGTTAAAGCGTAATAATAAATGTAGGATTAAAACTTTATTTTCTTCATTATAACTTCCTTTAGTCATGTTTTATTAAAAATTGTATTAGTTTCAATAAAATGGAAATATATTTCCATCATCTATACAATTTTGAGCCACAAAAAATCTTTTATCTGATTTTTATCCAAAACATGTTTTGTCTTCATCTAAATCAAAGTATTATATCGATTAATCATTATTTTTCAACTGTGTTGGTAACTCCATTCCATCAATTTCTGTTATGTTTGCTTAGTGTTAGTAAGTTATTTTAAATGTCATATGCGGGGTCATTTTCAGACAAAATGTGTGCTTTAGTAATATATTTTACATTAGCTGCAAAATTGCAATTATTTTTGATTCATTATGTAAGGTATCCCAAAACGTTATAATTAAACTAGTAATTTTCTTGAATTTTTTTGGGTAACCTTTATATGTTTATTGCTATTTTCCGGATTTATTGATACAAAGAAATTTATTAAATTATATACGAATACATGCTCTTTTATATGGATATCTTTATTGCGAGGAAACGCAATTTTTAAAATGGATTAAAGAAAGTTAATCATATAATATATTAAAAAATACAAAATTTGGAATAAATGTAAACAAAAGCTTGGAATTAACTTTAAAGGAAGTAAACTACGAAAAGCAAAAATCAATATTGTGCCGATAGCTTTATATTTCATCATTAGTTTATATTATGAGCCATATAATAAAATATTAGTTATGCGGCCTGGCAGAATTTTTGAAATATAATTCAAACTGAATATAATCAAGTACTTTTATAAATACGGCAAGAAAATTTCATTACCAAAAGATAATTAAATAAAAATTATAATTATTTTATAACTTTCTACATAAAAAACAAGTTCTTCTCGAATCGTAGTCCAGTCCATTATTTTATGTTATATTTTTATAGGATTATATTATTTTTTTATACGATGCTACCAAGTAGTGTAAGTCAAGTGAATATTATCAAGGCATAATATATATTAAGTTCTTTCGAAATTGTTAAATATTATCGTCCATTTTTCCAGTGTAAAATTCCAGTATTTCTTTTCTATTTATCTGTATTTAATACTTTCGCTTTATTTTTGGGACTAAGACTCAATATTGTTTTAGTTTTCTTTATTAACTTAATACCAAATATTTGGCTTTCATTCTTCCCGTTACGTAGCTAAAGTTTGTTTTCAAACTCAATAAGTAAGCGCAAACAATGACCCTTTTTACACTTGAACATTATGGTGGATGTTTTTGTTCTGATGTTTTTTTTTTATTCAACACATTCATTTCTGCTCCATAAATCCTGAACCGCTTTTATCTAAATGAGCTATCATTTACAATTATTTGCTGAGCCCAAATAAACGGATTTCTGGTGACAAAATTTACGAACAACAATGAGAAGTGAGACGTGTGACTTGTATGTGAGTATATTTAAATGAACCAAATAAACAAAATAGAATATTTCGATAAAATAATTTAAAATTTTCCCTTTTATTTAAAACAGATTAAATTTGAGTACATATCATTTAATATGGCGTAACACAATGTAATATGGAAAAAAAAGTTGTGTTAGTTACGTAGATTTTGGAGTAGGCAAGTGATGTTATGAGAATATTTTTTTAATTCTTCTATATTACATGAGAGATTTTTGATATAAAATGTTGCCTATTATAATTTCCATTACATGCTTTTTAGGCATTTTCGTTCTCATGTTTATATAAACATGAAAAATCCATCAAATACAATAATTTCTCCACATTTTTTTCTAAACTGAAGCCTATTCGTAGAAAATGATTTTATAAATATCTACTTATTAGTTTAATAGTCATTATCGTGATAAAGATAATTAATGGAAATTTATTTTTAAATTTTGTTGAGATATAAAAAGAATCATTATAAAAAATAATATATTCAAAGACATCATTAGTCGTATAAAATGGACTAAACAATTTATATACTACTCATATTTATAAATAGTAAATTTTTAATAAAACTTGGAAATATTAAACAAATGATTTTTGAGGAGTATATTTGAAAATATTTAATCCGTTTGGTAGTGAAACTAAAAAAAATACTTTAAATTATAAATTTTTTCTCAGGCTTTAAACATTTCCAATATCTCTCTCTCTCTCTCTCTCTCTCTCTATATATATATATATATATATATATATATATATATATATATATATATAAATATATACATATATATTTATTTTCTTTTTTTTTCGTAGAATCAGAGATGTTCGGGCTTAAATTGTTTATAGTATAATTTTCAAACTGAACGCGCAAGGATAATATATTAATTATGCGACTATTCTCCTACTAAAACATATTTTGGTCGCGACGTTCAAGCAATAAAGCGAAAAAAATAACAGAAACTCTACAAAACTTAGTAATATATTTAATGTATATTTTAAAAAAAGTAGGTCTTACTATATGGCGGTTAGAGGAAAGTCAATTACCTTTTCACTAATTATTTTTAATTCGCAAAATATGCCCATATTCAGCCATGAATATGAACGAAATGAAGGCTATTAGCTAACATCATAACAGTTATAATGTTATAATTATGACATTCATTAACACAAAAATACGGAGAGTTTTATAAAAAAAAATTATTATGTCAATTTGCTTGTTCGTCTAATTGTGTTGTACGACTTACCATCAGTTAGTTGAAATTCTACAAACAATAATTGAAATAATTTAAATATCGCATGGTATTCAAATTTGATAAATAATTGATTTGCGATATGCTACAAGCGGAAAACGTTGACGAAAAAAATGTATTGAACAATTTGCAAAATACTATATTTTAATACATTTGATGCTTCTTTTTCACCTGTTGCATATCTGCAAATTTATTGTCAAAATATGAAACCCTTATCTTTTATAAAAAATTTTGGATTAATAAATTTCAATTTCATTGTTGAATAAATATATTGAGTACTTTCTAGAAAAACATATATTTTTGGAAATAAATTTTAAATAATTTGGTGAAGTTTTCCTTTTTAATGTTTCTTTTAATATTATTAAAACAATTTGTATACGTCAAATATAAATAAATAAGTATTTTCTGAAACAATGGATCAGCTTTATAAGGCATTATAAATAAGTACAAATAGCTATGTCAAACTAAAAAAAAATTGGCTCATAACGACTACGGAATTCTACTGTAGTCGGTAACTTGACTTTATTTGAACTCTTTGTTGGCAAATTACATAATACACTATAAGTATTAAATTACTTCATAGTTAGGATTATCGCCGATCGCTGTTTCTATTCGGTAGTTTGTGGGATTATATACCATAACTCAAATACCTCTAAAATTTATGGGTTAATAAGTTTCCAAAATTAAGTTACTCCTTTTTTCATACGTATCTATCTGTAATATGTTGCCAAGTAGTGTAAGTCAAGTAAATATCATCAAGACATGAACCATATTACGTTCCTTCGAAATTGTTATTTATTATCGTCCTAAACCATTATTCACAATAATCCTCGACTTCATATATTATTGCTGAAATACAAAATATAACGTTTTTACGTTGAGTATATTAATTTTTTTTTAAATTTAATTATTTCTATCCTTATTAGTTTGCTTCTTTAAATTCATATAAAACTAAAAAATATCTGCGGTTTTACTCGCGGTCAATATGAACATAATTTTTTTATATCGGTTTTCTTTTTGTATGTGATTAATTATGTTTTCATCTCAAAATTACTCTTGAACTGGATAAAAATAACTTGTATTTTAGCTTGCTTATTTTGAGTTCAATTCCTTTTGACAGTCAATTTATGCTCGTTAATCCCTAAGTTCGTATGGTCTATTCGTACTGTTAGGACGCCAATTCAATTTAAAATTTTATCTCGGGTTCTTCTCTTGACCGCTTGTTAAGCAAGGTTGGAGTGGTGTTTGTAATCGCGCGTGTAACGCTACAGGTCAGTGACGGGTAGTAGCGCCATTGGAGCGAAAAGCTAAGCACTGCGATCTCTAAACAGCCGCCCAGCGTGGCGATTATCAGCATTACTTCCAATGACACGTGAATTGATAGAGGCTTTGTCTAGTATTGGTATAAAATAGACAGATCTTGTATTTCAAATTCTTTATTTTATTTTCTCCTATTAAGTTATAAGTCTTATACCACAAACACGAAAAATACCTGGAAATAATTTCACTTACTTTCCAGAAATTCGTTATTATGGACACGATCAACTATGGACTTTTATCATGTCTTTATAGGGTCGACAATGAACTTTTGTTTGAATATAGAATCAGTTGTATTATTGATTGAATATATAACTGGTTCTACATTTATAATGGAATAAATTACATTTGCATTATTTGTAAAATATGATGGTTATCTTCATACAATCTTATTATTTACAAATACTACATATCAAACAATTAGAGGATTAGAAAATTAAACTATTTTAAATTATTTGTTTTAATTCAACTTATTTGTAATACAATTATCTACGAATAGTAACGAGACGGGCTACAAAAAATTAACTTGATTTTCTATTATTTTGTTTCACAAACAGAACATTAATCAAACAATAAATTATACCAATCGAAGTATTTTATTAAAATATACAGAAAGATGTGAGTTGAGAAATTATTAATGATTTTATATATGTTAATACCCCGCCTTCTAGTTAAAGAAATTATGATTTACGAAGTTAATTTTATCACCAAATTTATTTTTTATGTTCAATAATGTGAACATAATTACGCAAACACACCTAACACAAATTATTTCAATTTTGTGCAATCTTTAAAATTTTCTCCAATATCGAAATATGTTATTTATTATTCTATAAATACAACTTTTGTTTGATATTGCTTTCAAATGTCGAGTAACCCATTAATATTGATTAGATAGTCTACAACACATATTCTCTTGTTGATTGTGTGTCGTACATATGCAAACCGAAATACGCATGATAAAGAAATATTTTTTGTTTTGATACAAGATAGATCGGATTAATTTTTTTACTTAGGGTATATTACAAGATAACTTTACATAGAAATAGATTTAAATATACTTTTAAGTGCTTAAAAATTGGTTTAAAAATGTGAGGTGTCAAACTTATGTAAAAGGCGCATAATATGCCATATAATATTTTTACATAGGCTTACAAGCTTGCAAAAATATTTTAATTTAAAAAAATGAAATTTTAAAAATAATTAATTCAATATTTATTTGGTGTTTGTAGAATTTTTTAGGTACATGTATGTACATATTATAATAAAATATGTGTTTTATTTCGTTTTCTTTTTTAATTTAGTTTCGCATATGTATTTTTTTCTTACAAAATAGAAATATCACGAAACTATAAATTAGACTAGATCTATCTGACTATTATTATTTATTATAGATGGATCTAATCTAAGAGGCTACTATTGATCCGTCTATAAAAAAACTGGCCGCCATACTCAAATTTTCAAATCATTAATCCGTTTATCGGTATTAGCTGAACTGTATGGCCCAGTAAGCTTTTAATAGAACATTTAGAGGGTAACGTATGCATTATTCACTGTTGTCGAGATAGTGAAAATAATAAGTTTCTTTCTCAATTCAAATGTACCCATAAGAATAGATTTCTCAATTAAAATTGAATTTTAAGAAATATGGAAGATATAGAGCGATAATTTAAAAAAATATCGTAATTGTTTAGTTATTTTTTTTACCGAATCTTTAATTAGTTGTGTTCGCGTGGGATAATCTGCATATTTTCGTTTACGGTTTTTGCTTCTAAATTATCAAACCTAATAAGACATTACTCTAATTCTTCAAGATTTCCTACTAATGCTTGCTAAGTAATGAAAAAATTAAACTATATTATAATTATTTTGCATGTTCTCGTTTTCTTTTCCCATTACTGAATTGGGTTTTTTCTCCTCTTTTGGGATGAGTGCTTACAAAAACATGAGACATGATCGATATTTTTAAGATCTCTCAATCATATTTAATTTAAGGAAAATTGCCACAATTTTTGTTTTTATTTCTTGTTTATTTATTTACGAAACTGTATTATATAAACGTCTTCCTTATTAAGACTTACAATTACTCATATGAAATCACACTTATAAATAAATTTGGTTTAAATTGTGTTTTCGTGATGAATTAATATTTATATTTTATGTCAAAAATTTGTCAATATTATGTAAACTATATTATTGTCATTTTGAAACAAACCCTTTAGCAGAAAGTACGACTTATATTTTATTACATTTTAAGGTTATTTAACATGTTACTTAGTAAACATTTTACATATTACTAAAAAAATTGTTTTTTTTAATTCTTTTGTCTTCTATATTAAAACTTTTACCCTCTTCTTCATAATGAACATCAAAGAAAAAAAAATACTTTAGTTAAATCGGAAAAATGACAGAATTGCGTGTAAAAAATACCCACTCTATAAATTATTCTTGAACTTCGCTGAGACTGCAACTAAGTAATTATCAACTTTAAATAGAAATTACCTAATATTTTAAGAGCTTACTTTGTCATCAAATAAAAGCTCACCGAGTATACACGTTACTCTCTAAAAGTTCGATTAAAAGCTTGCTGCGCCATTCATGCACACTTACATTAAGCGCTTGGGGCTTTATTAATGCGATATAAAGTTCTAACGGAATGTTTACGATCGTCTCACTCGTGTTTAACGATGTATTTTAACGATGTTTTATTTGTATGTAATAGGCTGTGAAATAGTTTAAATATACTCGCATATGTATGTGGCAAGTGAACGAACTAAAATAAAATTTTCTTGTTCAAGAATTTGAGATTTAAGGATTATAAAAATACAATTATGGATGGAAAAACTTTTCAATATTAGAACACTAAAATTTAACTCGCGTGTAATCCCAATCCACTAGATAACAGATTAAGTTTTTCATACTAGCATTCCTTGTGCCTCGGCTCACGAAATAGAAATCGCGAATATATATATGTATATATATATATATATATATATATATATATATATGTATATATATATATATATAAATATATGTATATACATATACATAATAAGCTTTTTGAGCTAAGTATTCTATTTGCTGAAGTTATAACAGCATTACGTATTTTGACTGCATTTCGCAAAATTATTTTTCCGGCACTAAATTTTTTTTTTCCTTGCTTGATTTCAAAAGTATTTGGATGTTGTATTTCATAAATATAAACATGTTTGATATTAAGTTAACGTACTAGGATAGTTCCTCTTTAATTTTTTAATTTTCGTGCTTGATTTTTTGTATTGGTTTTTAAAACTTTTAACATGGAATAATATTTATGTGTTATTATATAATTTATTTACTCAGGAAGTGAAATAAACTTGTGATATTAAATTAATTTTGTCCGTGTGTATATAGGGATATGCACAAAAAAAAAGTTAATGTATTGACATTCAAAAGGAACTATTCTCGCCAATAAATCAAAATTCAAAAATTATAATTATTTCAAATGAAGAAATATCTCTTTTGATAAATATTTTTAAAATAATTGCTAGTTTCCACGTATTCAATATTTTGTGACTTCCTTTTCTATGGATTACATATTTATTAAAAAAAATATGTTTACGATACAATGACGTATTGCGTATGCGCATTTGTAATAATAAAATGTTATCAGTTCATTAAATAAATAATAGTTTTATCAATTTACAACAGCGTGTGATATCACGGAGTTTCATGCAAGTTCGTTATACAATCGGTACTTATTGGATAATGATGATAATTACTATTTTTGTGATCATTATTCGATGCGTGCCGATTCTATAATAATCGGCACGTATCTACAATTACTAATAATTATCACGTAACCAAATTTAACACTAATGAAACATTTTACAAGGCTTTTAATGAAAAAATTAAAAAGTCATTTTTGTCACCTTAAATTTGAATTGTTTTCCGTATGTGCGATGATGCCGTGGTTTGTGTCAATGCTTATACAATAGGAGAATGTTGGGTGCTGCAGAGATATAAAGATTATAATTATTAGTTTGTTATTGTCACTCATTTGTACTTGACCAGACATTGTTGAACGTTTTACAATGTTTTTATTGTTAATTTTTATTTTATTTTTACAATATTTTTATGTAGAATACAATAATGATGAAAAAATCATTTTTTTACCTTAAATTTGTATTTTTTTTATGTGTGCGTCGTAACGATGGTTCGCGTAATTTCGTCATGTACTCAGCAAATATCTATTGGTCTGCGAAATATGACAACAATTACCATATTGTAGTCATAATTTATTTCTAGTTTAACAGATTTGATAGGTTATTTTAAAACGTTTTGATTGATAATGATAACCGTAAAGAAATATTTTTTTCATTTTACATTTGCGTTTTCTCGTATGTGCGGCGTCACAGTGGTGCTACGCGCTCCATCGTAACGCCGTTACGCATTTTTTTATACCATATAATCGGAAAATATGGGAAAAGATCTCCCTTAAAATATTTGCTACTTCGTAGTTATCACTTATCCGCAGTTTGATAAATCTTATTGCTGATTTCAAGAATGTTTTTATTGACATTTATTTATTTATCTACTGACAAATATGGAAACATTACAGTTATTGCAACCTTGTGTTTCAATAGCAATAACGTAAACATAATTATTCAATAACATTACAGTAGAAAACGATAAAACTTCAACAAATTTACTCATTCATCACAAGATACCTCCACTCTGGTGCAATCGCAGTCGGTTGAGCAAATGTTAAAGCTATATATATATATATATATATATATATATATATATATATATATATATATATATATATATATATATATATATATATATGTGTGTGTGTGTGTGTGTGTGTGTGTATGTACATAAACACACACACATGTACATGTATATTTATATATGCATTATACATGAAATGAAATACATATTTTGACATGACGAATACACTGAAATTATTTTCTTACCTTTGGTATAAGGTTAAATAAATGCAAGCTGTATAGGATACTGTATATGAAATTTGAAAGTAATTATATACTTCTATTTATTTTCAGCATTATGAGCATAAAAATGCCAACACCTTTAATAATGTTGTCAAGAAAAATTTAAAATTAATAGAAGTGATCGCGACGTTAAAATTGCAAGCAAAAAATTTAGTGTATGGAAAACCACATAATCGGGCAGTCGACTCCTTTCAAATTTGCTGTTTTTCGTATGATATTGTAAAACTTAGGGTAAATTAAAAACTAGTATTTAAGAAATAATGAAAACTTATCGAAAAATAGCCATGTCACAAGGTTTTAAAGTCAATGCCGAGGATGAAGGCGGAATGCGCTGTCTCGTTGATATTTATAGGATTTAATAAGAACTACTAAAATATTAGTTAGCTTATACAGTGGTATTATGATTTATGTAGTATAAAAATTAGGTAAAGATCAAGTTTCATAATTTTGATTGACATAAATTAATATCAAAGTACTTTATACATGTGATAATAGATTGACAAGCACGTATTCATTTTTCTTGGTTTTATTTCCATATCTTTATATTGAAAACAGAGTTTCGTAAAATTTTATTCTTGTTTTTCTTATTATTCTCCAAAGATAAAACTTTTTCTTATTAATCATCTATTCTTCTTCATTATCTGTCTAATTATATATATCAATAGTAATTAATAGGTGGTCTTGGAGAAGTGAATAACATAATAATTCATTTTGTCGGATAACATTCCATCTATTTCGAACCCAAATAGGAAACACAAATGTTTCAACGGCAGTTTTAACTAGGTATTTTATTTGTATAAATATCCAAAAAGAAAATTTTATTTTTCTCGGGATAACCAGGTTTCTGAGAATTGTAGTCTTGAGCGATCAACTTTTATAATATTTGTTACGGTCCACGATATTTATTTCCTACTTTTCGACTTCATTTGCTAAGAGCAAGGATAAAGTTTCATTGTCTAAGATCACATTTAAGCGATTTCATAGTTACTTTTAAATATTAAATATTATTTAAAATAAATATAATCTCTCTGTTTTTGCACACTTGCGGAATTATTAATTTGTTATGTTTTATAAACACAAGCACTTTAAGACTTTGATAAGTTATATGTAACATAAAACATTTATACTAGGCAAACATTTATTTTAACATTTACATCAAATACCAATATTTTACCTTTTTTCATAATCATTTATTTCCAGCCTTTTTCTCACATATTAGTAAAACTTTTTGAATAATTACACAATGTGAACATTGACGTATTGGACTTTTTGATCAATGCCGATGCTATTTAGTCATACCAGTGAGATTAATATTTTATATAAGCAGGCGATATTTTTTATTTTCATGGTGCATAAGGAGAGAAGGAGTGGGAATTACATTGAAATGTCCAAAAATGTAAATTTGTTTTACAGACAAAAATCTAATACGCATACGCACGTGAATGCAGGCGTGCGCAAGTGCGTGTTTGCCTACGTCGTGTATACGATTATATCAATATAGGTAATTCGGAAAAACTAACTTATTTCAGTCAACTGTATTTTTCCAAACGTACAAAATGATTGTAAAATCTATCCAAGCATTTTAGGTATCAGTTTGTCATGCGGCTTTTGCGCGTGGTGTTTGAAAAACGAAAAAATAAATTCAAGTACATAGGTATAGATAGCTACGAGGTAAGGATTATTTTGAATATAATTTGCCAGACCTGATTTTAAGACTTGTTGTAGCGCAGTGTGGGGCACAGTACGAGTAATGCGTTGACGGGCTGAACTAAATTGCCACGCAATAATTCACCCATGAATTCAGTATGTTGAATGGAACGTGATGCATAACCTTTAAAACGTTTTATTAACAGCGGTGCACTAAACGTTTCCTGCACGGGCGTTTGTTTTTCAGTGTGAACACAACGTCACTAGAAGAACAGAGAATAGATCATTTGCAGCAAATTATGACGTAATTATATATGACCTTGCATTTTATTTAAACATTTAATTCCAGTAGATTGTTGAAGAATAAAAGAAAGACAAGCAAATAAACATACATTACAATTTTTTTTAATAGTTTAGGGACATCTGCCATGAATTAAATATGTAATTTTTATATTTAAATCTCATTTACGAAAACACTCTTAATCGATGGAGTTTTTTATTGTAGAATTTTATTTACAATCTATTTTTCCTTTGTACATTACGTAAATCTAATAAAACCTGACCGAAATTTACTGAAAATAAATATATACATGTTGCGTCAGTTAGTAGAAAATACTTTGCAATATTTGTCGCCCTAACACGTCCGGTTACCGGAACTATTGGCGGTGTACCCATCTGCACGAGAAGGACACGCGATACTCGAAGGTTAACATCAACAAAACGTTTTTGATAAAGTTACGACCTACGAGTGCAATACAAAGTTGTCATTTTATTCAGGGTCGCCACAAAATTTTATCTAATACGTGGTATATAAAATGTATTTAGAGTTCTATATCTCAAGAGATAAAACTTTATTATATTTCTCCATCTTTCTGTGCATTAATATATTGTAGAGCACCATCGTTGAACATTTAATGGAGGAACTTCAAAAGTGTATAATATTTAATTCATACTTGCTCGGATGCAATTAAGTTACAATAAACCTAAATTTTCTCTGTATATATAAAACGTAACATCTCTATGTTCACTTATAATTTGAGTTATATTATAGGGATATTGCTACTAATTTCAATGTCATATGGAATATTTATTAAGGATTTTTTATGAACACAACATTAGGATAGATGCATAGGCAATGAAGCTTTATTAACATTTGGGAGCTGTGTTATTGCGGAAGCCATTTTGCCAAAGATATATTCAAATTCAATCGCAAATTGTATAAAAACTACTACTTGAGCAGAGGTGCAGGAAATCGATAGTTTCAGTAAAGTTAAACTCAAAAATAATTTTTTCTTATGTCCGAGAAGATGAAGTATAAATTTTTGGATATGTTAACTGAAATATAGTTGGTTTCGTTCTACGACGTTAGTTTGATTGGACATGTTAACTGAAATATAGTTGGTTTCGTTCTACGACATTAGTATGCGAATATGTGTTTATTGAGAAGAAAACTTATTTTAAGTCAACTGTCATTTTGAAAGGAAATAATCAGCGTGTGGAAGATAATTGATATAGTCCAGCTTAAGAACTCATCGACTAGTAGTCTAGTATTATCCGTACTGTACGATCTTTGCTTTCCTGGCTCCAAGCTACTCAATGAACGGTATTTTTCTCTTCCCTCTACTTAATATTAAGTTAATATATTGTAGCAATAAAGTATATTATATAAAACAAACTTTTATTACATATATTATTTTACATAACCGCAATATCCAAGTACTGCAACTAAATTATTGATTAAATCATGCTTTGACTGAAATCTTATTTCGATTTTTCTTATTATCTTACAAATACTCTAAGCTTTTTTGGTGTAAATATAATTCAACGGTCTCGTTTCTCGTAACCAAAGTACGGTTTTTACTCTTCATCGAAGTTATAAATGATAGACCTTGGTTTTTTCTCCTATGCATGGGGACATTGTTGAAAAGAGCTCTCTTAGCAGGGTAAATACAAACATATTTTTAAATACTTTTTTAGTTTCAAAAAAGGTATGCTGGTAATCGTCAAGTACTTAATATGGAGACTCTTAAGTATATGGCAACCTAAATACATATATATTAATGTTACCTCATATTGGGAAAGTTTCGCCTTAAGATCCATAATATTATTTTAAATCCAGCAAATCGTCAAGTCTCGGTGTTTAGGCAGGCAGCAAACTTATTCATCGGGATTGAGGAGTTGTCACCCGGAGTTCATTGTCATAGTCTCTACTAGAGATCTACAATACTTATTAAAAATCAGAAAACCCTCAAGTTTCATAGTTTAGACCGGTCATCGGTCATACCCCTGCAGAATCAGAACTGGAGGATCAAAGTTTAGAATCACCATAGTCGTAATTAATATATTGTCACGTGGTCTGAATACGGGTAAAATGAGTCAAGAGACTTTCTTACATAGGAATAATGTAATGAAAAATCTATTGTCAGATTTGTATCAACAATAACAGCATGCAGAACATGAAGTTGAATAAAACCATTGAAAAATACGGCCTAGTCATATTATCGATTCCCAATTTAAGTAGTAACCACATACAACTGTGCAAAATTACTAAATAAGTCCTAAAACACTTACCTAGAATTCATCCTCAGCTCTTGGGTCATAAACACATGTATGTTTACTCTTATTTCTCGTATCTTCTTTGCACTGGTGTCGCTTTACCGACTTGTTTTTATATGGAATTAAATTATTATAAAATGGCTTTTTGATATAATTTATTTTAGATCTAATAAAGACATTCCACTCAATATTGAAAATATCCTATATTTTAAAATATCCTATGCCACATTCCACTATAATAGTTTACAAGTTATAAGTTAAACAAACATAAATGTTTAGTTCTCGCAATCCTCTATGAAATCGATTTACGTATAATGTAATACGTTATCTTTTTGCCCACAATACATGTTTTGAATAAAAACAAAATAATACGAATCGAATTGAGAATTTCCCAATGTATTTGAAATCAGTTAATAAGTAAGATATGAAACCTCCGTAGAGTGAATTCGACTTACACTTTACCTCTTTTATACATTCTACTTTTTATAAATACATAAACATTATGTTAAGTGATCTATATTTGGGTATATGTAGATGCTTTCTTGGTTCTTTTCACTGGATTGTTCTAATACGTCCTTTTAATATTTGTATTGCTTTTTCACGGGTATATTGTCTACAAAATTATTACGTGGACAGACATAATATATTGCATGTAAAGAAATTATTAAATAACTAATAGACTAAAATAAGATGAAAAATTTATTCTGTCATTTTCCATCAATTTGCTTTATTTTAATAAAATACTTGGCTACTTAAAATTTAAAAAATGTCAAAAACTCTTAAGAAGATAGAAGTCAAATTCTCTAGTAACAAAGAAAAATCAATTTATTAGATTGATGAAAAGTATTTCACACATTCATTGTCCATTTTATAATCTTAATCATGTTTAACTGATTTTTTCGTGCAATTTTATTTAATTTTTCCCTAGTATTTAGCAAGCAAACCAAAATAATGTTTGAATGATCTATTTGCTAATTTCGTGTAAATAACACACCGATGAGAGACATTTATAAGGCTAACATTTAAGATATTTAACAGTAAAGTTAATATTAGGGAATAGATACCTATCTGTTTATTAGTTTAATTTAGCACGCTCGGGAAATGACAGGTGACAACTATTCATATATCCTAGCGTGCGTCTTAAATGTTTGCTATGTCAAGATCACGTCGAGCATCTTGACATAAATTGTGGTACTGTAATATCTCATGACGAGTATTTTACCTAAAGCAGGTACTGAGATTCAATGACGTAATATATCTAAGAAGCACTTCTCATACCGGTAAACTATTTCTAGAACAATCTAATAATTGCGTCTGGCTTAAACACAAAATATTAGTAATTCGAAGACAGCTTAGCCAATTGTCTAAAAAGCAATGTCACAAAAACACTTATTAATGATTTGTACTCATTACATATATGTGTAGATTTATTTATAAACAAGTAGTATTTAATGATAAGTTTGGGTTTGGTTATAAATCACAAATGTCAGTGATAAAGTATTCTCTATGGCACATTTTTGTATAAGCTCTAAATGTTTATTTAAATTCAGCCACTCGGCAAGAAGCCTTCTGGAAATTGGATTTTGTGGAAACATTTTCTCAATCTTGTTTTTGCGATCCCATAGGGACACCACGGAATATCGTTGTTGTGACTATGTCTTCTATCCATGTATCCGTCTATCTGTCAGAGGATTCTAACTTGTGAAAGAAATAGGAAGAAGCTTGCAATACACATATGGTATATAGTAGTTCTTTGCTCCAAAACTAAAATAGCTTAAATTTATATTTCGAAGCGTACATCCGTATATATAAGTTTAAAGACATAATAAGTTGAAAGACGTCCACAAAGTTCAAAAGCTATACAGATTAGCACATATAATTAAATATTTCATTTAATTCGTAACATAAGCAAGGAGAATTATTTTCCGATAAAGAAAAATAAAGTTTTAAAACAAAGTGTATTCACATTTCCACAAATCACCTAAACAACAAACAATTAGTTTCCTTCTAAACCTTGAAAAATTAGATTGGGCCGTTCTACTTCTAATTCTAGTAATTGATATTTGAAACTAAAACTTTTCAGTTCACGTCGCCTAGCATACTAAATAATTTATATCAGTAATTTGGCCGCTATAAACTAGGATTTATAAATATCTCACTAGGTTGATATAATTCGCCTTGTAAACACGATCATGATTTAAACCTGGTTTACCTATTGGTGTATAAACTTATTAAATTGAGCCTTTGCATATTTTTAATATAAAAAATATGACTTTATTTTACAATATTTATACTTGACTACTGGTTTGACTTGAGTTGCCAGAAGATGCTTTTCAACATGAAGGATGAAATTAAAATGTTCACTTCCGCTATTATTTATTATTTGGGAAGTAGGTGCTGAATAAAGAAATGACTTCTTTTGACGAACTTCCTTACCAGTTTTATTAATTTAGGAAACAGTTCGAATAATATGTTTAGTTGTTTTTGTATTATTTATGTAATATTACAATTAAAATCAGTTTAAAATAATTAATTTTTACGTTCATTTAGCATCATGATTAAGTAAATCCGGTATTCTATACTTCAACTGAAGTTACTAAATTATTTTTTTCAGTCCGGTGTAATAATTTATGCAACATTTTCTTCTTAATAATATTATTAAAAAATTTATGTGAATAAACTGGTACAGAAGAAAACGGCGAAAATATTTAATGTAAAAAGATTTTAAATTTGCAATGACAATAAAAAAGCAAATAAACAGAAACTTCTAGGAGTATAAACGACATGAAATGATATCGATATGAAAATCAACTTAAATTCCTTCGGATACCTGTTTCATATTTTAAATTTTTCAAAATTTCGTAACTTTTTCCATTTTTTTACGTTACGCCTTTTAGGTGTATGTAAATAAATAGGTCTTTTGATATATATTACTTTTAATTTTTTAATCCTTGCTCATTCTCATTGGTGAGAGGTAAATTTCCTATAACACCTTCTTTCTATAATATTTTTTCATATATTTTAGAAGGGAATAGATAACGTAATACCTCAATGATATAAAAGCATAACCGTTAAATTATTCGCAAAAAAAGAATAATAAATCTCAAATTTATTACAGATGAAAAACTTACAGTTATAAACGTAAGGATATTTTCATGTAAATCTGAATGATTTTTCCTTCTTAACATTTTGTAAAGTAAATAAATTAACTTATAATAAAAGTACGTATAAAGAATCTACTATGGAATAAAAATGTGCATGCCTTCGAGAGACAGATTTTAGCTTACGAATTACCTAAACCCAAAAGGTTATAATTTATGAAAGATTCAGTTAATCTTTGAACTGCTCACAAAAATTCACATCCTAATTATTCCCAACTATCAAAACTACATAATATAGGTTTAGTAACTAGTATTCTATTAATTCGTTCTTAAAGTTGTAACATTCGAGCTGAAATTAAAAAGTGCTTGAAACATTTGTAGTTATTTCTTAAAAAAATAATGAAAAAAGTAGACAGCTTAGGGCTATGTAGCCCTAATTTTAAATTAAAATGATTATTTTTACTAGTTGTATAAGAATTGAAGTAAATACTCAAAGTTTAAAAAAAAAGTAAAACTTTTCTATCCTTGAGTATGAGTAAAAAATTCAATGTTATTCATACGGTTCACAGTTTATTTTTTTTAGGATTCCTTTACTTAACACGAAAAAAAACAAAACCTTTATGAAATTATAATCATACATCTATTTGGCATAACTATTTAATGTAGAAACTTCACATTAGGCATAATTAACACCAAAAAAAGTGAATACTCAAAAAATAGTTTAGAGCGGACTAATTAAACATTCGAAAAAAAAATTTTAACTTAATATGACGGTTAGAGTATCAAGAGAAATTTTAAAAGTTGCCAAAACTATATTTTTCAGGATTTTCTAAGTCAATTTTATGTATGATAATTCTAAAGATATTGTGTGAGAATTATACGCCAATTGAAGATAAATTGATTCGATCGTGCGATTTTTATTTCCAATATTTCGTGCCAATATTAGAAAAATGAAATTCTCAGTACTCATCAAATCTTTTGAATATGTATTTAGCTACTTTTGCATAATATCGTGAAGATTAAACACATTAATGCATTTATTTATTTATTACGTAGAATAAATAACTACAAATACAAAATATACGTTGATAGTTAGGCAACATAAAAAATCATACGCCAGTTATCCAGTTTTTATCGCCTGTTAACATCGAACATTAGAAAACTTGTAAAACAAAACTACCACTAAATCTTATTTCTTACCATATGCCCATAAGTGATATTGCAAAAAATACGTAAGACCTGGAACAAATTTATTATTTTTTCTAAGAAAACGAATTTAGAGAAAACTGAAGTTAGCAAAAAAATTGCCATTTACTAGATTCTTTTTTAGGCTTAGGTCACCTTGGAATTCTGTCTCTCAGTAGAAAAACCTTCAACGTTTTTGTTAATACAACTATTCATAGATATCATACGAAAAAGATAAAAAAAAATATTACACTATGGTATACAAAAAAGTACCTGTGTCTATAGTTTAAAAAAGCGTAGTTTGCTTTATTTTTATTCAAAACGAAATGAAACTACGTGAGTATTACATCTATTTTATTTCAATTATTAACCACGACCTAGGTTTCGGTGTATGACAATATCTTCAAATAATGTTCATAAGTATAAACAATAATTTAAATAAAGTAGATATAATACTACATCACGTAGTTTCTTTTATTTATGAATAAAAATTAAGTGATAACAAATTTCTACAAAATTAGTGTCAAATATATTCAAAAACGTAGATTATTCATTGTATTTATTTATTGTATAAACATTATCTGTTATTTACGAGACAACTTGTGTATAGAATTTGACAGCTCTGTATTATATAAGTTTATCATATCCCTGGAGTTGTGGTGTTTTGGTGAATAACTAACTTTAATATATTTTAAAAAGTTATATTTTTAAAAACCTTTTTTTGACTGTAATTTTGCGCGTGAGTAATACCATTTTAAATAACTGCCAATATCTAATATTTTAATAAAATATTTGCTTATCGGTTGTGGCGTAGCATATATTAGCCATTGGTCATTCACGCAGACAGAACTGTAATAAGTATGGAAATCGTAGACAAAAAATTATAACTGCATCGTCATTAGCATATTTCCATAATTATTTAACCTAGTATTATCTTTATGTATCGTTTCCTCATACGAATGGAATATATATATATATATATATATATATATATATATATATATATATATATATATATATATATATATATATATTCATTTTACCTTCATTGCAGTACACAATGGAATTGAACATACTTGGTCGTTTATATTCTCAGAAATAAGTGACAGTACATATGAATTTGTCAAAAAAGTTACATTATCTATAGTTCTATACCTAACAAAGTAGATAGTTTGGTTATTTTACGATTAGAAAGCTTTATTTGGATAAACGAACTTACCACATACTCTGGCGATTAGACATTGACACCTATATGAGACTTCCTTGGAATGTTTAGGTAAATATTTGTATGCTAGCTAGGGATATAAACCCAAATCCATACCAAATAATTGCCATTCTTAAAACTATCACGTACATCTACCTGCTATAAAAATACAGCATTGACCGCAGTTTCGTATTGCGGTGTTAGAGGGAGGTTGGTGGGGTGACGAATCAATACGTTCAGCTGTTGATGGTCGCGACGTTTGAAATTTTAATATGTGGCTGCGCGATATATTTATTGTAGCTTTTTCAGTACTTCGCCTTAAATAATACCTATTTAAAAGTAAAGAGAACAGCCTACTATTTTTTTTCTGTGGATGCATAAATACATTATAAAATTATTAAAATTTAAATTAAATATTTAAATTTATTTATTGTGCATTTTCATCATCGTAGATTACAGAGTTTAAAATATGAAATTGGCAACTTATAAACCTTTCATCAGCACACAAACTTTTCAACTTTTTATATGTAGTCAATAAAATCGTTCGTTAATTATATAAGCGTCGTTTGTATCTAATACTTGTCGCCAACATGTAGGCAGAACTAAAGTTTCGTCTTTTTAGAAATATTTGGGACTTTGCCTGAAAGACCGGTGAAGTTCGAGTTTGACATGACTCGTCTTTAAATTTTCTATTACGTAAATTATTAGATAGAGAGCAAAACAGATATAATTAGATGGCAAGAGTACGGCGTGTGAAGTAGCATACTTCATCCAAGTGAAAGTAATTTTTCACGCGTTACTTTTGCTACGTGCTGTCAGACATTGTCGTGCAAACAGTAAACTTTTCTTTGATTTGAAGAAAGTTTAGCGGTAATTTTTCTCGAGTGTTCAGAATAAATCTTAGTTGTAATTGTGCTGTTAGCTTGAAAGAGTTTCCAGTGAATAATTCCATATATGGGGTATAAACCATACCATACCGGGTGCTTACGCCAAAAATTAACATAATCCACCCACTTTTAATCTCCTGTAACTAGATACTTTAGCCTCTCGTTGGTACGATGTGAACTCAGTAGCTCCAAGCACACATTATCTCTCCTATGAAGTTGAAAGTGTGTTAGCTCATATTGTAGCCAAACGGAATATTTCCACTTCTTTCTCAAAGTATGAAGTTATTTAATCTGGGATCTGTTTTAAACTTTTTTTAAATCAATTTTAGGAGTTTGCTTTGGTTGAAGTTTTTCGGACAGGTCAATTCTTTGAATCTTTGAATCTTTGGAAATTTATTCACCATTAATTTAAGAGGGCATGACTGTACCCATCGTTATGTATATATTGCGTGATCTTTCGCTGCTTTTTCTCCCTAAACGATATTCATGAAGAAAGAGTCTTCTAAGTTCACCTCAAAATACTTAAATTTTTATTTTGTTATTTACTCGCCGATTACTCAATTTGAACAGAAATTCGAATGTCGCTCTCTTTATATACCATATAAGAAATATTTTAGAAGCTTCTGTAACATTCCTGAAATCGGTCTAAAAAGTGGCGGGTTTATAAGTTGCCAACCTAATGATTTATTATGTGAGCGTGAGTGGAAATGAAAATTACTGAAAAAATCATCACGTACCAAACTACGAAATTAATGATGAATAAAATTAGGCCTTATTCAAGTATAACAAGCCAAACGTTTTGTACTAAGAATGTACAGAATACTAAAAAAATTTTTTTTCTTCGCGAATACGATTATGAATACAATGTAAGCTACTAAATATGCACTTGTGTTTTGTTCCCAGCACAAGTTTAGACAAAATCTTATGTCTGAGCTATCCACAGACATACACACATATATGAATATATACGTATATTTTTTTATTTAAAGCCACTTTCACCACTAGCATTCGACTTTAATTATTCTATTAGTATTCGAGTATTCGTTTGGAAAAAGCGATTATGAATATTTGTAGATTGATGAGTGTTTGCCAAACATAACACGAATGCTCCGAATATTTGTATTCGTGTAGGCACCAGTCGCTTGTTACGTACATTCAAACTTTGGGTCCACAATATTCGACGACAATATTCGAAAACACGGATAGGGAATAAAGTCAAATGTATATTACTTCAAAAACGCCATGTTATACAGGACACACATAGTGAGTTATATATATATATACACACACACACACACATATATATATATATATATATATATATATATATAAATATATGTATATACATATATATAGGACATATACTATGTTTTATGTTGTGTTTTATGATGTATATGGAGTTAATATACCTCTCACCGGCGTCTAAAATTTTGGAAAAATATGTCATCAATGTATTGTCGATACAAGCAGTAGTCTTAATTATTCTACGAGTCAGATAAACCAGTCTTGTCGAATATATTGGTCATCTGTGTGCTTATACTTCACTCTGCAGCCATGGTATGGTGGTTGTGCGTCGATAACAATAAGAGTGAAAAAGATATGAGGGTTGAAATTAGTCGACCTCGAAAATGTATGACTTTCACATGAAAGTTCCAATTATTTCTAGCAAGGTCTAGAAGTTTGAAGAAATTTCTGCAATGTTCTGGAACATTGTCGAATTCTGACTCATTTCTTTTACCATTTTAAACGCCATAAGAAAACGCCATAAGAAAAATAAAAATTCTAAAAATTTCAAATCTGACAGAATATATTAACGGAATGGCGAATCATATTATCCAATTAAATGAATTATGAAGTAAACATATTAACAAATTAATCTTTGTAAATAATAATTTAATTTCTAAATTAAAATTAATATTTTAACAATTAAATTAAATTTTAATTAAATAATGAATATCAATTATTTACTGTTTTACGACAAATGAAAATTCGCCATCTGTATGTAATATTGGCATTCACTGACCTTAACGGAACAAAATGGTTCTCGAAATCCTTTGCTGCTCCACCAGACGGTCCCCTGAAGATGGTGATGTAGAATCTCGACTCAATGCTGATCGTCGTTGGTCCGTAGGATAATTCACGATGTGATTTAAATTAGGGAAAACCTTTTAAATGTGTCTCCGAATAAAAATACCAGGATCAGTTTCATTCTTTATTTTTATAATACACAACTCAATAATTTTCTTATACTCATACTTTAAAATTAGGATATAGAACATTCTCGAATTAATATTCCTAGCACAGTCCGATCTAAAATTAAAGTTTTACCAAGGCCTTGCGGCTAAGATGTGTAGATTGTTCACGCACTCTAAGAGTTCAATGAAAATGATATCTTGCGGTTACGGTATACAGTAATTTCCCTAGCCTTTTACTAGTTTAAAGCAAGTGATCACAGAACTTATTGCTAGGATATATAATTAAATATCCTCGCACTTCAATAATTTAAAAGTAACTGATCACAGGACTTTACTGCTTGGATATACAATTAAATAGTTTTTAGCACTTTAATAGTTTAAAAGTAACTTTGCGGCTAGGATATATAGTTATTATCCATGTTCGTTGAGAACTCAAAAGTAATAGAAAAATGATTAACGATGTATACTTGTTGAAGGTTTCGAAAAGACAGAATGAAAATTTTTTCTAAAAGAACACGTAAAAACAAAGCACAATTTTATTATTTAAAAAAGGAATACAACAGAAATTCCTTCGAGAATGTTCTATACTTTATAAAAATTATTTCATATTTCAATAAAATTCAATACAATGTTGTTGGCACTTAAACATTAGAAAGCAATACAGAAGAAGAAAACAACATTGGAACTATAATCATTTGACAAAACATCAAGTCCCAAATATCATTCCTCACACAAGTGGCGATGAAATTAAGTTTAAAAATTTAATGAATATCTAAAATAAATTATTTTCATGCAATAATTATAAAAAAATAAAAATAAAATATTATCATTTTGAGTTATTATCATTTTCAACCAGGACGTTTTGCTGCCATTATATATACAATTTTACATGGCAGATGTAAATACAATCAAATTATTTAAAGGTCATAGGTCATTTCTGTCTCGCGAGACTTAGTTGGCACACGCATAATTTATAAATTATTACATCTAAAGTGAAGTATAACAATTTTCCACTTATTTCAAGATACAGGAATCAAACCTCAGTTTCTAACAGCAAAATAAGCACGAACAAAATGTGAACAAATTTAATTTCGTTTAAGACTTAAAGTTTGTGAATACCTTTTGTCTTGATGAATAATGATATTTTTTGCTTCCTTGCTTAAGTAGCAAATTATATCACTACAGTGATATAATTTGCTACTTAAGCTATATTTGCTACTTAAATATATTTGCTACTTACTTTAAATTTACGTAAATACGATGGAGGACAAATAAAATTCGTTTGTTGTAATGTATGTCAAGCAAGTTATAATTGGCTATATTTCAGATATCCAAAGCCTTCGCGTTCCATATTGAGTAGTACTTGTATTTATTTCTTTGAGGCTGTGTACATTTTCGTAGAAAGGATAAAATTTAAATATTAAAAGTTGCAATAAAATTTATTAGCATTATTTTTTACCTATTTAATATTTTATTTTACTGTTATTATGTTATAGTGTTTGTATATAAAAGAAAATTAAGGTATTCAATCTACAGGCTAACGGAAACATACTACTAGCTCGTGAAAAGTTACAAATATATTATTAATTCAAAGACCGTTTCGTACTTTGGAATTGGTAATATATAAATTAGTAATTATCATTTACTACGAGATTATACCTTATAACATCACGTAATCGAGAAAAAATATTTTATTTCGACTAAAAAATGGTTGAAAATTTAAAAATACTTAATATAATGTAAAATACGTAAATAATAACGTAATTTTTTTTTCCTAACATTTGGAATAGGACGCTTATATTTTATGATCAATAAATTCTTCATATATTGATCAATATAAATAACTTAACAGTCATGTATGTTTTTGTTAGCTGTGAGAAGGGGCAATGTCATTAGCTTTCGATCGATCATTATGTAATTATCCAACGTATGATAAAAAACTGGTGTTAAAACGAATAAATATCATGTCTAGTTTAACCCGTTCTTATGTCGTACCTATTAACATTTTTTTGTTGTTTAACTCTTCTAAAGTTATTGTTTATCTGGCTTAAGTTAGTTGACCAATTTATGGAAAAAAATGATATATAAACGGTAAGCCATAAAACTACTTTGACTAATTTTCCACACCCAGTTTGTTATAAGATATATAAAATTATCAAAATTATTAGAGCTAACTCTCTGTTGCGAGACATCTTCATTTTTTAAATGTTGGAAAGGTTTATGTTTCGATTATATAATCGTATTACTTGGCCATTTCTCATCAAGGGAAGAAGTTGAAACTTGGCATTTAGGTAAGATATGATAGACCTATCGACGAAAAATAGGAATAGGTAAAAAGTAAAATAAGAGCCTTTGATTTATCGCTTATCTAAATCTGTCATTGGCTTAACAAAATACTATAGTGTAACTCGGAATTGCTAGGTTTGAAACTTGTAATTGAATATTTCGTTTCTACTTTTGGAGTAAAATTAACATGAGCCTTTAGTCTGTATTATAGTATAGCTAAAAAAAATATAAAATAATATTTTTTCTTTCAAATATTTTTTTAAAATATTCAATAAATATGTTAACGAATTCTACGCTAAAACTTTTAGAGAAATATAATTACATTCAGGTACGCGTGAGTGTTCCAGTAACTATTTTGATTTCATTTAGCTTTTTAAACCATTCCAAGTACAATCTAAGGCTTATTTAATATGAATTCCAGCCTTTGAACGACTTAATTGTATTTTCAGTACAGCGATAAATAAGCAGAGACTTAAAATAAAATTTATTTATTAGTAAAGTTAAGCTACAAACTTTAGTACGCTGTTTGAACCAGTTTCTATGGTAGCGGTTATATCCTTGAATGTATTAGCAAGCTCGTTACGTTTATTTGTGTCCTTGCTACTGAATGCCGGCGCAAAGTTTCTATTTCACCGGTTTATGTGGGTTTGTGTCTAAATTTAAATGCGACGGAAAATATATGGAAGCTTTCTGTTCTGGTAAGTACCTTGTCACTTGTAAATTGTAAGTCATTAACTTGCGGTTTCTAATGTACACAAAGCTTATAACGCCTCTTTATTGATGCTTCGTACACATTTTGAGAATGACGAGAACCTTGTATGAAAGGTTGTTTTTAAGAATTTGTTATTTGCTTTGGTCCTTGTTTTTTTCATAGCTCCCTTTTAAACTTAGAACCTGTCACATTTATTTGATTTCCTTCCTACTTAGGGAAATATAAATGTAAATTAACTTTATTTAAGATGAAAGACTGTCGCGCCACTTTCCAAGTAAGTGTGGTATAAGCAAATGCAAGCTCATTAGTAATTCAATACAATAAGAGAACTGGAAGTATGCCGATATCTAGTTTGTTTATAAAATATTTTTCCGGTAACGCTTGCGTAATAGAGATAAATGGACGGTTATTTTAAAAACATACTATTGACTAGGTACATATTAGAAATATTTAACGGAAAAGAAAGAGAAAACTTTAACGGGGCATTGATTTGCAAGACTTATAACAGTATTTCATCAATATCATTATGCAATATTTGAAATTTCATAAAATTTAGTATTATCTGTGTTTAAAAAATAAACTTGCTTATTATTGATTAACAAATTATACAAAATCGTCAAGTAATATTACCTAAAGCGAAGGTCCGTAATGCGTGGTTAGGTTATGATAATTTTTTTAAATACTCTTGTTAGGGATTACGTGATGAGCACTTGCCGAATTTATGGAATCTGACTCGCTATGCTATAATACGCATCTTTGCTGAAAATTGCACAGGCAAATTGACTGCTGCATTACAAATAAAATAATCGATACTTAAATATTATTATAATATGCTGTAACCCAGTATTTATGAAAAATCAGACTAAGAAGTATTGTAAAACATTTTGAGTGACAAACCTATCTATGTTAAATAAATGTTGAACTTATATCGTGGAATCTGAATGTAATGCTTTCTGAATGTAAAACTTTTGACTACATGGAATTAAACATGTTTGACATGACATATTTTAAAGCTTTTTACTTTGTAATTTCAAGTTTCTCTTAAGTAAGTCATTACTACATGGAAGGTGCAAAATGTATTTCTAGTAGTTACATAAAAATTACCTCTTTTAAGTGACATGCAAAATGATATATAATGAATCTGAATGTAATGCTTTCTGAATGTAAAACTTTTGACTATTTGGAATTAAACATGTTTTACCTGACATATTTTAAAGTTTTTTACTTTGTAATTTCAAGTTTCTCTTAAGTAAGTCATTACTACATGGAAGGTGCAAAATGTATTTCTAGTAGTTACATAAAAATAAACTCTTTTAAGTGACATACAAAATGATATATAGTGATTAATTCGTGCGAAGTTAGGACAAGAATACATCTCGTTAAATTAATGAAGTCTATGAGACCAAATTGATCCACTTACCTTTTACACATAATGCAATTTCAAGTCCAAGATTTGTTTCAATAGCTAAACCGACGGGAACATAGTTTATTTATTAAAAAATTATAAACCTCGGCAAGAGCAGAGAGGTTTACCACCTTCTACATCATTCCCGTAAAAGCGAGGTCTTCACGTAAAATTACTACACATAAACGCTTTTCGAAAATTGACTTATTTCAGTTTTGGGTTACCTTCGATCATTGTTTACCTTAGTTTAGGGAGAGCGGAGAGGGATAGGATTAATTTGGTAGAAAAATTTTCTGGTGTCGTAAGGTAAATGTACGGATTAAAATAAACGATAAATTGAAAAAAAACACCTCACAATAGTTTTTTACTTCAGCTTATTTTACATACAATTAGTGCATTGTAGTTTCAAACACAAATAAGTGTATAAAAAGCTAGGTCCAAATTTATGGTCTATTTATTTACGAGCGTAAATACGAGGTATTGAAATAAATAAAACGAAAGTGTGAAAAATTATGAAAATTTGTAATTTTATGAAAATGGAATAAAGACCCTATAAAACACAATAATAATAATATGCGATGCATAACTCAAAAGGACGGCGTGAATTTAGATCGCAAGAGGTAATAAAAGTTAACTAAAAAGTTAAGTGTTGAACAGGGAAATTGAAACATTTTTATTCAAACGAGAGATAAATTTAAGAAGTGAAGATAATAAAAGCAAACATAAAATGTTCCTGGAATATATTACATAACGTGGTGTAAAAATTTTACGATGGGAACTTGAGACTTCTAGATGAGAACTGAGTAGCATTTTATAACTACTTCATTTGCACTATGAGTACTTATTGGTAGAAGTTTGCATAGAAGTGAATTCGAAACAAAATTTCTTCTGTTGAAAAAAAAGTCAAAAATAATTTTGCTATGTAATGGTTTTTCTGGACCTGAGGTAAGATTTTTTTTTTTATTTGTTGCTTTCCTATTTATAATGAGCAAGAAATTAAAACTAAATATGAGTAGGTATAAAAAAGATAACACATGCACACTCACACGCACGCGCACGCAGAAAAACACATACGTATATAAATATATATATATATATATATATATATATATATATATATATATATATATATATATATATATATATATATATATATATATATACATATGTACATATATATGTATAAATATTAATACATAATATTTTACTGTACCTCGTAGAGATTAAACACTTTGCTTCTAAAAAGTAATTTCTGTATTGCAAAGTAATGTGAAGCTTTATAATCAACATCAAGCTACGCTACAGCCTGTCATTAATTTACTTTTACTTCGTCGGCATTATTGAAACCGTTCAAGAGATCGAACTTTGGATTGGTGTGCCGAGTTGATTTAACTCTGTTGTAGCACACCCGTTTGTTCCATGGGAATGAAACGGGAACACAATAAAACGATTATACTACAATATAAAACGATTATAATTCCAAAATCAATAAAATTTTCATAGAGTTTTCTCCTTTCTGGGATACACTGCTTTAATGGTAACTAAAAGGTTAAACGTTGTATAGTTCATGCACATAGAACTATGTCCGGCTCGATCGAAACCATACGATGCGATGCAGTGGTTTACAATTAACCCCTTATCAAGATTTGAATATTGACTAATGCGAGTATTGTTTTACGGGTGGAATCTGGTAACGTAGTGCTTTTTTACTTTACAAGAGTACAGTTTGTGATAAAATTCTATCGTATAAATAAAAGGTATTGATATAATTATGATTGAGAAAATGTTGATAATAAGAAATATTTTTGTTTAAAAGGAAATTGTTTCTTCGAAATAAAAGAAAATTGAAAAACAAATATTATGAACAATTAATGAAATACTGTGAGCACAAAAATGCCGATATTTTGTTATTAGAAAACAGAATATATTAATCAATCATTGAACATTTTATGTAATTCTTACTGTTTTTAGTTTTTCATAATTTTTCTTTCAAATATGATAAAAATTTCGTTGTCGTTCATTTTATGCCAGCATGTTTATGTAGGCCATCTTGGAGAGAATTGATTTCAAATTTATTGAATTTTTTAACTGTTTTATTACCATTTTATTATTATTATGATCATTTGTGATTAAGGGTGCATGAAAATTGTGAAAATCATACAATATCAAAATTTTCGAAATGAAAATCTTAGGTAACGGTTCATTCCTATACCATATACATAACCTAATATATATGAAAGAATATAAAAAGAAGTTTGATGAACGTTTTGAGTCATGAAACCAGTCTACATTAAATAAAATTTCAACTGGTAACTTGGATTCTAAACAAAAAACATTTTATATAAGTTAACATTTTCTTTTACTGTAAATAAACACTTTAGTTCCTAATATATGGAAGTACACATTTGGTAAGATATTATAACCAAATCAATTTTAATTTATACCTTATTAATTGTGTTCATATATATTTATATTTTTTTTCTGCTTTCTGTTTTAAAATATAGTCGGCACGTTAGTAATTTTTGAAATATTATTTAAGTTTTTAAGAAAATGGCAATACCTTTCACGATTTTCTCGCAAAAAATAAAAGATTTTCGTAACATGCAAAGTTGTCACTTGGTATATTTAAAATTTTTTTTGTATGTATATTGCCATTAGTCGGAGGAGCGAGTCGTAGAGAATAAATGAACCGGGCAGCGGACTCCCTCGCTAAATTGTACGACTGGGGCTCTAAGAACGGCGATATACCTAGGTAGATTGGTTTATACGCCACCAGTTTAGGCTTCGAGGTCCAGCAAGTCAGACGAGTTTTGCTGACATCGTAGCGCGTGTCGCTGTTGGCACTGGCCAAAACTTATGGAACTTACCAAACGTACGCGTTGCCGGTTTTAGGCGGTTTTTTGCCTGCCAACTTCGCGATCGTTGTGCGTGCGGTACATTTCGTTTCGTCACGAGGCAAGACTCTTTGTGTGGGTCTGTTACGCTTCGAGTTTTAGTAGAAAAATCGCTTATTGATAGAAAGCAACATATTTTAGAGATTAGGCTATCGAGTTGGTCTTCTCCCGATTCCAGAAGGGAATAAAACTGGTTTCCCGACGTGTTCTATGCTGTTGAGTAAAAACTGGCTCGTTAGTGACCATTAAACTTTGCAATTATTAACGGAACATGGCGCATTTGGTATCACTTTGCTTAGATTCGTGTTTAAGGATAACCCGGAATGTTCGTGCAGTTTTGAGAACATTAATCACGTTTTGTTCCATTGCAGTGAGCACGATAATGCGCGCACAGTTCTGTTGGAAAGAATGTGTCTTAAGATTAAAGTAAATGTGTGCGGTGCGTGCGGAGCTTTAGAACGTGGGGTCATTTGTTACAGTGACTTCGTTGAGAATAGACAAATAGAATGACACCTAAAACCGAAAACAATTAAGAAGATTTGTAAAGTGACCTTCAATAACTTCGATTTAGGTTTTTATTTCACAATTCCGTAATATCAGCCTTTTCTTTCTTGGATGCTTTAGGTTTTATTCTAGGGTATTATATTTTGACATTTGTTATGTTTTTATTTACTCAATTGCTCAATTTGATATTTTAAAATATCTTGACTTCTATTTTTTGTGATTGTGTTGATAAGGTGTAAAATTTTGTTAGAGCGCGATTTTATCTGAAAAAATTAATATTTTGTACATTTCCAGACAAACTTACTTTAATCCTAAGTATAATGTTAGAGTTTGATTAATTAATCCTGAAATATAAAAAATTCTCTTAAAAAATGAGACAAATGGAAATAGTATGTTTTTGAAACAACAAAAACACAATAGAATTAATATAAAAGTTTTTTAAATTTTACAAGAAAGTAATATATTTTTTGCAACAAAAACATAAAAATATTATTTATGTTTTACAACGTATTTGCAGTATGCAGAGCGGGTCGCGGCGAATTTATTTACTTTTACATCATTAGTTGAATATTCGTTTTGGGAATTCACAGGATATATATATATATATATATATATATATATATATATATGTATATATATGTATATATATATATATATATATATATTCATATACATATATATATATATATATATAGATATATACATATATATATATATATATATATATATATATATATATATATATACATACGTATATACTTCCAAGACGTTATTACGCTTTTCTTTTTTCTTATATCGATTTTATATCTGACTGTTTTATTTAGTCGTCTCATATAATTGCCAATCAAATTAATATAGGATAACCGCATTTATTTGTTCTTACGTTTCTTGTAGTATAATGCACTTTAGATATGATGTTCAGAATCTACAAAACATTGTTTTGTTCTACACATCGGAAGTGTTACTGATTTTTTTTTCTCGGCTTGAACATATTCAAAAGTTTCATATTAAATTATTAATTATGATATTAAAGTATATCTTTCTTTTATAATGTTCAAATTATTTCTGTTAAAAGTTTCCCTTTTTGTACATATATTACTGTTTCCCTTAGGTAAAAATGCAATTATATGGTAAACTATAAAAAATGTCATTTATGTTAGAATGCTATTTGCATTCGTTTTTTCATGCACAAATAAAAATATCTGTCTCTTATATTCAATATCTTAAATTGAACTTATATTTAGGCCAATTTACTTTAATCCCAAATATTTATAAAAACTACCTCTCCTATGAGTTTTGTCATATCCAATACGCACCCTGCTGTGCAGAAACGCCTACGTACCTTTACCGTAAATTGTAATTTGGAATTTTTGTAAACTACGCGAAAACATAATTTGAAGGCAATAAAACCTATTAGGGAAAATCCTGCTGAGGTAATGGATTTAGTCGAGTCCGTAAGAGGAATGAAACACACTTAAATACGCACGCAATTTGAGATTTTTGCTAAAGAAAATTTGAGCATATGTAAGGATTAGGTTTATTCAAGCGAAATAGTGGCGTATTTCTTTATATATGTCCTCAAAAACTATATTTTACCGGTCCTATTTAAGCCATCGAAATTTACGAGGAAGATTATGATCATAAAATTGACAATGTAACTTTGAATGCAAGAAATAGCGAAAAACAAATGTAAACGACTAATAACTTACACGAATTCGTTTCTTGTTAAGTCAAAAACCAATTTAAGTTTATCATCTTATTTTCGGTTTTCAATTTATGCTAATAATTATATTACTAATCTCAAATTTAGCTTACCAATCTTATAAGACAAAAACCGTGACTGAAAATCACAATATTACAACAGGTAGCTATTTATAACGTTAAGTAGCTTTTTTCTTTTCTAAGCTATATTGGCTGCGAGAAATACAAAAAAAAATATGTATAAATATATATATATATATATATATATGTGGCAAAAAATAAGAAGAGTGTATGATAGCAATAACATTCCTTGATATTTTATTCGGGAGATGTGTCGGGATATGTGTAAAGTATTATTTCGTAGTTATATATGGCTCATAAAATCATTGACATCGATTAATTGAAATGATTTTAGCTGAAAGTTTAAAACATTCTAGAATAAATACCGTTATTTTACTACTTTTTTCCTTCTATTCAACTGATAATTTGAAGATAATCCGTATAGCGTATTGTCCACAAAAATGACAGTCGCCGACAATAATAAAGAAAGAGGAAAATGATGCAAAAACCACGAAAGTATATTTCATTTAAACATTGCATTATTATGTTACTATATATTGATATTACCAGATCGATTCGTGTAGTCTATTATTTATTTCTAGACTATTAATATTAACGATTCTTCCGCCACAAGTAGGGACTCTTGTATATTATTTATAAAAATCTATCATACGAGTAAAACTATCCCTATGAAATTTTCTTAAAAATATAGCGGTTCATAAATATCTTAGGCCTGGACCTAATGGTATATAATATTTATATTAAACTATTTACATAATTTAAAATGTTTACAACGTGAATATATTGCCTACTATATTTTTAAACAGGCACATATCTTCACATATAATAAAATCGTAAACGAACATTAAATATATTTTAAAAAATCAATTTGAACAAATCGTACTTATGTTACAGAGGCCAAAAAAATAGTTTTTAGAATATTTGTCTGTTTGTCTCTGCGTTTATGCACGCTAATCTCTGAAATGGCTCAACCGATTTGAATGCAAATTTCATTCCAATCGGTTCACAAGCAAAAAAGTTGTGTTGATTGAATTAATAAGCGCTATTCTAGAATCTCGCTTTGGTTGATTAAGCTGAAACTTTTGTTATTTGTAGTTTGTAAAACCATGATTGGAAATTTATATGAACACAAAGTTAAAAAATAATGCATGGTTTCGGAGATATAAGAGATACACATTTCCGTTGAACGATATACTCATCAATATGGTCGACCTTATTAAATAGAGATCAGCTTACTGGTTTTTCGAAATTACTTGGACGCGGCTGGCCTATATAAAGCACACCGCAAGCCGCGCTGCAGTCCATAGCATTGGATGATTCACAGCGAACGCATGTATTCAAAGAGGCGCGAAGAACCTTGATAACAACTAGGTTCGGTAATGCAGTCTAGCTGGCCAATCTCTTGAATTATCGGTATACGGTATATAATATAAGGTATTTAATAGTTTGAAAATAAATAAATAAAAGATTTCATATAATTTGTTAGGACTATTCTGTACGTATATCTGTAAATAAACTTACTTAGTAACTTAGATATTGAGTTAGAAAAAAAATTACATATTAGTTTTGTTGGTTTTATTGCGTTTGACTAAAATCCCGTATTTATAACAATTACTTAATTCTTATATTAGCTACTCTAATATCATGAGGAGGGTGTTATTAAGTTGGTAGGAGTTTTTATTTTTATTGTTTGTTTATATATTACATATTTATTATAAATATAGATTACTGTGTATTTGTACTTTTTTATACATTATAATTTAGTTCAGTGTAAATCTCGACTGAGTTTGCTATGTTCTCAAATCGTGGCCTCTTGCAGTTGGGAGAAGAGTAAACAGTATGAGGCACGCTTATCCGCGGATCAAAAAAGGCATACCCTGTCGTGAGAGTCTGAGAAATTTACTGATAGAGAATCTTGGTTAAGTTCTCAGAGAGCTACGATAGCGAATACTTGATCAGGAGAGATACGAATGACGCGAAGCGCGTCTAACCGCCGATAGCGAAGCTAATGCACCATCACGTGAGTCAGAGACCTTCACTGACAGGGTATCTCAGTTGAGAACTCAGAGAATTCGGACGGCGAACGCTCGATCTCAGGAGATTAATGAAGAACGCGTCTAACCGTGAATCGTAAATCTCGTGCAATATCGCGTGAGTCTGAGACCTTCACTAATAAAAAATCTAGCTTGAGCTCTCGAAGAATTCGGACAACGCTGTCTAGAGAGCTGAAAAGTAGTTTGGAACGTAAAGTACCATTAAATGCTGATCGTGAAGACACAATAATGGTAGAAAAGTGGAAAGTGGAGACAAACATTGGCACCGGTTGCAGATAGCTTGAGAGAACGAACCCGTCAGAGTGAGGAAAATAATTTATTAGCTGAGAGAGAAATAATAAGTGAAATACGGCGTAATGAAACTGCAGACCAACGTCAATCACAATTAGATGCTGTCTGACTTCGACATAATCTCAAAAACATGTCATTTAATTTGTCAGAAGACTCAAGTGAGGAAATTAACATTATTCCGCTGGTCAAGAAGGAGAAATCGGCTTATTTATATTCGCCTAGAATTAGTTACCCTGAATTGGCATCTATAGGAGATATAATGTTGTGTTGCCATTATTTTAATGCAATGAAATAGAGAATAGATTCTAACAGAATCTGCTATTCGGAAGGAAAAGTGCTAATTGAAAATTTCGAAGAAACCCCAGACTTTATTAAAGCGCCACTAACGCCACCGAAATGCACCCAGCAAATTATGGCCTTCTATTTCCTTTAATATTTGTCACAGTGAAGACAGGTACAATTTTGGACTCTTATAAGTATAATAAGTATAACACCTGCAGTTTTATTCATACCAAATGCAAACAAGACTAAATCATTTTATTTATTTCCAATGATTTCGAGGACTGTTTAGCCAATTCATCAAGGACATATATGGAAAAATAGAAACGGACAAGTTAGTTTACATAAGTACTAACTGGGTAAGTTTACTTGCTGAAGAGAACACCTGTAAGACGTAACAAGATAATAACGTGCAGACCATGGGAAAATTTGTTATTTTACCGTCAAGTTTTACCGGAGGTCCATGTTACATGCATGAAAGTACGTAAGATGCTTTCTGTAAAGTTCAAAAAGACGGTCGATTTGATCTTTTTATAACATTTACAACTAACTCAAAGTACATTGAAATTTCACAATTACTTTTTCGCAGCAAGGCATCTCATGATGGACATGATATAATAGCCTCAGTTTTCTATCTTAAGCTAAAGATTTGATCACTAAAGAAAACGTTTTCGGTTCATTTCTTTGTTTTATTTACATTGTTGAGTGGTAAAAACGGGACTCGCTACGTGTCCATATACTACTGTGGTTGGAAAAAAATATTAAGCTTGATGATATCGACAAAATATTAAGGGTTGAGTTTCCTTATTAGAACGAAGATACCACGTCACATGAGATTGTAAAGACTAAAATGGGTCACGAACCATGCGGCGCTCTGGACTAGAACTTACGCTGAATGCAAGAAGATTGTTGCTCTAAGAAATACCCCGAGAGCTCTCGGAGAAAACGATGTTGGGGGAAATCGGGTATTCGGTGTATCATTGAAAATCAACTAAAAATGGTTACTTCATAGCTGAAATTAGGTTGTACAGCCTAGAAATTGTTTTGGATTATAGATGGCTGATAACCTATTCATCCGTATTATCCAAAATATTTCACGCTCATATCAACGTTGACATTTGCAATAGCGTAGAATCTATAAAATACATATGTAAATATGTTAATAAGGGAAATAATCAAGCCATGCCAATCTGGCCGGTATATTAGCTCATCTGAGGCAGTTTGGCGCGATCCATGAAAGATATCTACCCGTAATTCATCTGGATCTGAAGGTGGACGAAGAGTGTTTAATCCTGATAATGTGACGGAGCGTTTAGAAAACCTAAGACGGCCACTCTGCTTACATTTTTTTAATTTTGTTAAACAGATGCATTTACTAAAACACTTTTATACAAGAAAGCTTTCTCTTATTATCTTATTATATTTTTATTAAACGACAAGTTATTTTTAATCGCATAGGACGTGGAAAGCTCTGAATGGTGAACCGGGTATTTTTAAAGAACGCATTATTGGAAGAGTTTATACCGTACATACAAATTCCTCATAATGCCTTTACTTGCGCCTACTTTTGCACACTGTTCGAGGACCTACTACTTTCGCTGAACTTTGAAGTGTTGACGATATTGTGCATTCAACTTACTAAGAACCTTGCCAGGCACGTCACTTAGTAGAAGGTGATCAACATGGGAACAACGCTTTGTCCGAAGTATCCACATAGACTACGCCTTTTGTTTATGGTTATGCTGATCATTTGTGCAATTTCAGATTCCACACAGTTGAGGCTTAAATACCAAGATAAAAAACCTGAAGACTTTTTCAGATACGTATAAGTAATTAATGACGATGCACTTACTGCAAACTTATGTGAAAGTCATTTGAATCGTTGTTGGCTGGCTATTGAAAATATAGTTTCTTCTATTTGAGGTAACCCTATTCGTCAATATTTGATTATTATTTTGAAAACCGCAAAGCTGTAGAAGCAGTAGACTGGGCGTTACATGATATCAGGCAAAACGACCAATCCATGTTTCGTATTACAATACTATTTTGTGGGCATTTTCGGCAGAATCTACCTATTATACCACGTAGAACAAGGACTGATGAAATTACTGCCTGTATTAAAAGTTCCAGTCTATGGCACTTTATAATCTCTATGCATTTAACAATAAATATGCAAGTGCGAATTGGAGACAACGACAATGCACAAGTATTTTCTGATCTGTTACTTGAGATTGGTAATGGTACGTATCACCAGGAACATGAAAGTTTGTCATACATGAATACCTGTATCGTACAGTTTCATCGATGCGAGACCTCATATCATCTGTGTATGGAGATGCAATGCAATAAGCAAGTCATGATAACATTTGGCTTCGTGAAAAAACTATTTTCACCCCACGTAACAATGAAGCAGTGGCTATAAAGGCTGAAATTCTCAGTTTTTTTCGAGAACTAATATAAAGTATTAATTATTAACAAAGTTGCGGATCAAGAAGAATTTACTTAATTATTATCCAGTTGAATTTTTAGAATCCCTGAGCACTCCCAGACTACCAACTCATAAATTTAAAAGTCGGTGTATACACAATATTCCTTAGAAATTTAAGCTCGCCCAAACTGTGTAATAATATCAGATTAAAAGAGCCAAATTTACAACAAAATGCGATAAAAGCAGAGATTTTAACAGAGTGTGGTGCAGGTGATAGTGTTTTCATACCCCGGATCCCTATTATAACAAAAAAATCCGTTTCGATTTAAACGAGCTAAGTTTCCCGTAAGCCTATGTTATGCTATGATAATCAAAAAAGCTCAGAGCCAGACGCTGAGTGTTGCGGCAATAGATCTTAATCAAGATGTTTTCCGCACCGTCAGCTTTATGTATCTCTATCGCGAGTTAGCAACTTTAGGGAAGTTTATGCTTTAATACCTGATGGCCCTGAATATAATATCGTATACAAAGAAGCATTACTTTAACGTATTAACTGTTACATTAACAAAAAGACGTACAGTCAATGTAACAACGTGTGTAATTTCTGCTTTTTATTTTCTCATAATTTGAGTACATGTAGATTTGTAGAAAAAAACAAAACTGAAGCCCACGCGAACGCAGTCACGGGCATCAGCTGGTTTACAATAAATGATTTAATTCCTCAGAGAGTAAAAACCATCGATTTTTGTTTTTTTCCCTTTACTTGTGCTGTAAGACCTCCCATTATGTCGATTTTCAAGACTGTTAGTAGATCAGACGATGATGTTAATGACGGTGTAAATAAAAAAAATTGTTTTAGAGAGCCGTATTGTTTCTTGCTTAAACTAAAAAAAATATTTTTAGAGCAATATAAGACTATAGGCCTCAGTATACGAATTTCGTACAATTAAGCCACAGGCCTTTGTGTACGATAATAAGATCAACTAGATCTTTCACGCCGTTTCTTATAAAAAGAGCTTTGATAGACAGATGGACATGCGGCTGAAAAAGTAATCCTACAAGGGTTCCATCTTTTTCATTTTGAGGCACAGAACCATAAGAAAACTTGTTTTTTTCGTCTTATAATTTTATATGTATAGTCTGTCGTTAAAGTTTTTATACATAGTCTGTTTTTTAGCAATAAAATTTTTAAATAAAAAAAAACAGATAAAATCCTTTATAATACCGTGGTATTGGCTTTATTGAAAATATAATTTTATGCCATTACTGCTTGAATATAAATTCAGACATATAGACCCCGCGGCTCGTTGGAGTAAAGCGCAATCTAGAAATTAAATTGTCGAGCATTTTTTGAGCTGTAGCGGTGGTTTATTGCCAATAAAGCAAAAAATGTTGTCTTCTAAGTGGTTCAACGTCTGTGGTTTATCAGCATAGGCTAGCGTAGGCTAGTGACTTCACACATCCCCACAAAAATTATCCATGGGTGTGATATCACACGATCGTGGAAGCCAATTCATATGCGCAGTATGCAATATTATTTACTCATCGAATATATCCCGTAATAGATTGATTGTGTCACGTGATCTATGGCATGTAACACCATCTTATTGAACCCAATGCTCCACAACATTAATATCATTCAATTCAGGAACGAAAAAGTTAGTAATAATAAATCTATAGGACTCTCCATTGACTGCAATATTCTCGCCGGCATGATCTTTGAAGAAACATGGGTCGATGATTTCACCAGTTTAAAAAGCATACCAAACAGTAACTTTTTGTGGATGTAACGGCGCCTCAATAATGATACATAGATTTATTTCACTCCAAATCGGGCAGACTTTGAACCACTTTAAAGATAGCATTCACTACTTTAATGCCAATGTGCGATCCCAAATATACGGCCCTCATATGCTTGAATTCGCTAAGAGCACAAAATAACTTTTTCGATAAAACCGATATTGTGGCTATTATCACGATTCTTATGTGCTTTATTTTTCCATCTTAAAGTTGAGTACCTACAAAAAAAACTTCCACTACATATCTTTTTAGCTGCAATGGAAAAAAATTTCTTTACGTATAATAATACTGTAAAAAAATTGCTTTAGTAAAAGGAAATGTTTAAAAAATTATCAACGCAGGAATCAAAAATATGTTTCCGAACAAACAGTTCACCTTAAAATAAGAATAAAGTAATTTACTAAAACGTATTGTACATTTAACCTTAATATGCTTATATATATATATATATATATATATATATATATATATATATATATATATATATTTATATATATGTAAGCATATATACTTTTTTACTTTTAATGTTTTCCAAAAAGTCAATTCTGTACAAAATAGATAAATACCAGTAGTTATTACAAAAAGTAATTATCTGTTCGTAAATTAACTAATAAAAAATATCTTCACCTTACGTTAATTGCATTAAAGCAAAGTATATAAAATTCAAATGTGTTCAAAATGTAACTGTTTGCAATTATAATTGTATTCAACTCCACACGAATTTCTTGGTCCAATTAGTCATGTTCAAGCTTCTTTTGTGTATCATAAATTTATTAATGCGTCCGAGAATTTTCAACGGTTTTATAAATGCATCCGAAAATTTTCACGATAGAACAAAAGATATAACCTGATTATGGTAATAAAATATATTCAAGAGGAAATTTTTATCCTGCGCTTATCTGTAGTCTTATTCAAGCAATATGTCGGATAAGTGAAGCGGCACATCAGTTGAACAAGAATAGGCCAGACGGGTTTGAACATGATATGCATATTGATGTTTATGACGTAACACACTGTTACTCATTCCACTTAGACTATATATAAACTTAGTATCTCATGAAAAAGCATATTCTCTATTCTTTTCAGTCACAATTAGATACCAGTCAATGTTACGAAGCACAGTTTTCAGTGTTATCCGTGTGAACACGTAAAACTTTTCATCGTATTCTCTAAGGTCGAGAACTAAATTTTCTAGTGAAATTTTATCTTTCTGCTTTTTATTATATGAATGAACCTATTATCTCTTATTTCCCATTTCCACACATCCACTCCCAAATGCTAAGTTCACTTATTATAACTTCGTTCATTTTCTGATATCTTGTTTAAGACTAACTGAATGAATATTATGTTATGGAAGACGTCTCGTCTAATTACGAGTAAACATGTCTAAACTTGACTTATCTGATATAACTGGTGTGCGACTGGCTTAATTTGTAGCGAAAAAAATACTGCCATAATAAAAATCGTGAGGGCGTTAAGGATCGTATTAGTTATATAACGTCACAATTAGCAAAAAATTACGCAGCAACTGCATAATGTATTATGAGTTATGCAGTGATGTTACATAGTTTAATATATTTATATGTCAAGGAATTGTAGATGTCATTGAATAAAATAAGAATATTTGAATACAGCATTTATAGGCCTTCATCTGTTCACTTATTTCACTAATCTAAAATTATAATAAAATAAGGTAGTTAACGAAATGTTTAAAAGTAAAAATGACGTAATTTCGTTGGAAATATGTTGGTTGGTAAATAAAGTAGTTGCATTATTTTCTAAATTTGTAACCTATTTATTAAAGTTCTGGTCTATTTGGGAAACGAAACGTTAAAAAAAAATTAAGGGCGAATTTGGCTCGCACATCGAGGGTCCCATACCTCGTTTGAATTGAAATGGCTTTATTTATTAGATATCAGAAATTTGGATTGCTTAACATATTAAATGCTTAATTATACCGGACATAATATACACCAAATAAAATCTCAAAAACCTATGACTTTTGCCTCGGTTTCTGAACAGACTATGTTATATAATTTTAGCCAATTTATATCTATAGACATACACCTAAAATTATGGAAAAATATTTCTGATACTCTTATAATTAGCGACTTCATAATTTGTCACCGCCCAACCGCACAACGGACCATCTACCCCAGCCTGCCTTGTAAATGTTCCATTTAAACATGCAAAAAGCTAAAGCTTGAAGCTTCCGCATCATACAAATCCCGAGAAAAACATCTGATACTGACAGATAGATAAACACGTGAGTGATCTTACGAGGGTTCCGTTTTTCGGAAACCTTTTAAGATTACTCTCGTGTTCATGTGTCCCTCATTGAGTGAGGTATGTAATTAATCGAATCTCCATATTTTCTGTTTAATAAACCTTCTCCTTCGCTTTCATCAATTCTATCGGTCTGCCGTCTAAATTGGGAAGAAGTTTAGGATAGTTAGTATGGAATACTGAACGGTTACGTTAGAGAATTTACTTTTATGGATCTGATAGACATAGTTTTTAGACAAATGTCGTGTATGATGGATAAATTAAAAACAGTTATCTTGGTACTGTATTGCTTACGTCAGTAGTATATATTGCTATAGTAGTCTTGAAACAACATATCACTTTATGAATAATAATTTAAAGGACCTCAAAATTTTTGTTCCTCTACAAATCATTATAAAAAAATTGGTGAGTCTGAAAGTGTAATTATTAAATTTTCCTATTTGAAATTAGAGATTTTCAATATTTTCGGTAGTATTTTTTAGTAACTACAAGTATGACATTTCAATAAAAGATTTATTGGTTTGTTCACAAGCCGAGAAAATACTAATGTGATTGAAATAAAATTTATTGGAAGTCCACACCAAAACCCATTAATTAATTAAGAAATATTAAGGCAGGTATGAAGTAATTTTGTTGATAACAATTTTACTATTGCAAATGTACAAATTTTAGTAACTATTTTAATTTTAATAATTCATTGCAAATAATTAGACTAATTTTAAGTCACTAACATAAAATAAACAAACTTGTTTATATTCAACACAACGAGCTCATTCAAATTCTGACAAAGTTCAGTCTGGACTTTAAAGATCTAGGTGAAACTGTCGGCTTAGGATTTACCAACAAGATAGAAATTCCACGCAGAATCAAAAAACACAAATTTTTTTAAAATCTTCTTAGAAAAATTGAATAAATTAAACAAGCAAAGTATTACCAACATTGATAATTAATTAAATATACGGTTTCATTAACTGTATTTTTAATATTTACACAAAAATACGAAAATAAGCCGATTCAGTTGTCTTCAAATTCAATGAAAGATTGAACGATATAACATACAATGTAATGTGGGGCACCTGAAGAAAAGTTAATCTATGTAATGAAATATAAATTTCATGTGCTTTAAAATTACTACAGTAACTTATATTTAACCAGACGAGTTTTGTTGATTTAATTTTATGACCTAAATACCAACCTCTTTGTATCGATATTATTAAAGAAACTGCAAATATTTGTTGCATTTATTCCTGGCTCACACATGTTTCAATTATAATTATAATTTTGCTTCGTGAAGAAATATTATATCTAAGCTAAATTATAATTAGACATTTCACAAAGGTATTAACTTCAGGCAAACACAACTAAAGAATTTCAATTGATTTAAGAAGATTTTCTTCGGAAAATAACAACTTTCTACAGAGTATTACGTAAGAAGTCACATGTGAAACCTTCAAAGATGATTAGGGTATATTTAATAGACGGTATATGAGAACGTAACAATTTAAAATATAGTTATAAACTTTGAAATTTAATGTAAGGAAAGATTTAATTTAAGTATTTCCTCTAAATCCTTAAATATCTAGCATATATTTGACATTTAAAAATTAAACTAAGTTACTAATGCTTCAAATATTAGAAGAGGCTGGATTGTTATAATATTTTTTGTTCCCATTTTTCTTCAAGAAGGTAAGAAAATATTGTCATCACTTTAGAAATGAAACTCTCGTAGTAATTATTAGTACCCCTTTCTACAATGGCTTATTAAGCATCTTCCAATTTTTCTAAGGATATAAAAAAATTAGTGTGAAATATGTAGGTTAGTAAGATGTCTTACTACGCTAAATTTTGAGTTTTTATGTCGCATAGTTTCTGACAAAATCAGTTTTAACAGGCGAACTGAAATTCAGAAACGTGAATGATCTTACAAGGATTCCGTCTTTCAGTTCTATGAACGAACCCCGAAGAAAAAAGTAAATTCTTTCAATTGTTTGGGGCTAAAAAGTGAAAAGACGAGTTACAAGGTTTTTAGAACTATTTTGTTTCAAATTGTATGTATGGTAATTTTTACTGAAAACATTCATGAAATCATGTCGCTTCCACGCCTTTCGTTTACATGCTTCGAAAGTGCTAAAGATATAGGAAATTATTCTTTATGTAATAGTTTTTAATAATTTTACTCCCCCTATCGATTTGATTTTTGGCAGAATTGCGGAAAATAATTTTACCCTATCTCTTCATAGTTATTTCCTCATTCTTGAGGATCATAAGTCCTCCTTGCAGTGCAATCCATCATGTTTAGTTTGGTCGCTATCAGGGAATTATTATACTGGCACAACTAGCTTCCTAATATATATTTTTAAATTTACCATATCATTTAAAAGACTTATTATAAAAAAACAATTTTTTTCCATACTTTCAAGTTGTTTATTTAAAAAAATTAAGTTTTAACTGTAGATTGCAGGAAAACTATAACGATTTATATATGTCATAACTTTTTAAATATTCACCATGTTTTTACGCCTGCCAAAGTGCAAATTCTATGTGCTCTTATAGGTTTTCAAGTGCCTAAATATGTACGGAAACTTTGTATTTCTACTCGTACTTGACAGGTCTTTTTTTGTTTAATTTTTTTATATTTAATTCTCACCATTTTAAAATTTTCGGATCAATAAGCTTTGCTGCTATGTCAAATTTTAACTTTCTATATGAAATGTATTCTTAAAACAACTATAAATAGTTGTTTCAAGAAAATATTAATGTAGGGACGATTGGTTCGAAATAATTTTAAAAAAATCAGAAAAACGACAATGATAATTTATGACGATAACCTAAAATTATTTTCTTAACGAATAACGTGCAAAATAAATTTGAGTGTTGCGATCTGTTTAAATACAAAGCCCAGGTACTGTCTTTTGTAATTTTGTCAACGTGTACAAAATTACAAAAGACAATACCTGGGCTTTGTATTTAAACTGATCGCAACACTCAAATTTATTTTGCATATTGCTATTCTGTTCCAGGTAAACATCTGAAAAATCTTAACTGGCTGGTCGTAAGCAAAGTATCGTTTGAATTTAAGTAGAACCAAATTTACGCTTCTAGTTTAACTAAGCATGGCGTCGTTTGTAAATTCAAGTCATTAAATTATTGTTTATAAAGTATTTAAAGCGTAAATTGACATTGAATCCAAATCAGTTATTCATTCTAATGACGAATATATCGTAGGATTTAGGAAAGTCCTTGTAATATTTACTTTTTCACTCTATATATATATATATATATATATATATATATATGTATATATATATATATAATATATATATGTGTGTATATATATATATATATATATATATATATATATTTATATATACTAATTTTAAGTCGGCGTGTCACGAAACTATTCGGAGTGGGAATAAATTTTAAATGTTGTATATGCGGCCCAAATTTTACATCAGATCTTATTTATTTTAGACCATTGAATAAGTGAGATTTGAATACCTTAAATTTAATGTAAGTATACTGCACATAAACGTGCCAAGAGTGTGTTTAAAAATGTATAGAGCCATTAAAATGCAGTAAAACTATAGCGATGATTCGATGCTAAATTTTTTTAAATATACGTCAGGTTTTTACGTATGTCATAGATAATCGTATAGCAGTCAAGCATGTCAACATGCATGGCATCAATTCGCAGTCTGTTTTTGAAAACAGCATGTGACGTAATAACGTAAAATTTGGAATGGTAATAAATCTTTTTAGCCAACATATTTTGCACTAGCCAATATTTTTTTAAATATTCATATCAAAATTAAAGAGGGGGAAAACAAAGGTACTTATTTTTTCGTTTTATTTATGACACGGGATAAGACTTGAAAAAGGCATATAAAATATTAGTCCACAATTTCAAATTGCATATTTAAAAAATACTCTAAACAATATAATAATTTTTGTAGTTCGTGAAACTAACCAATAAGGGGAAGATCTTCTAATCCATGGAATATTAATAATAAGTCAATTCCAAACGTAGCAGATTGATTAAGAAAAATTTAAATTATAAATTTATTTATAAATATACCTAAATTATTCGAAGGGTCGTTATACTTAACATATGTTACTGATGATATGCCATTAATATTAATGGATTATGGTACTTCAGAGTAACACAATAATAATTTAATTCCCGTTGCAAAATCCAGAACAGCATTGAAATGGCTCTATTAATTTTTTGAACACTCTTGGCACGTTTATGCACAGTATATTTATATTAAATTTAAGGTATAATAAGGTAGGTAGAATAAAAAAAAAATGAAATAAATATTTTTTTAATAAAAGCAAAGCTTTTAAGAAAGTTGCCTCCTTTTTATTTGATTATTTTTAAGATTTCGGTTCGTAACCTAATCCCTTTGTGTTCTATTCTAATTGTGCTCTTTATTAACTGTCAACTATTACGAAAAGCTCCATTGACTAGTAACACACATCTTTCATGATTAACCGATTTTTTATAATTAATTTATTAATATAAACCAGTTAAGCGCGAGTAAAATACACACTACGAAAGTTCCGTATATAATTAGATGTGTTTATACTTTTAAGACATGTAGTATTTTTATTAAACTATTCACAAATATTAACGTTCCACAATATAGATATATTGTCTACCATAACTTTCACGGGCGTAAATACATGGTGTATATTTCTGAAAATGTAAGTTCAATATTAATCTCTATTATTTTGCTACAAACACAAATCCTATTATTTTTCACTGACCAATTACAGAATTAAGGGGGGAAACGCTCCATTCTTGCGTTTTAATTAGAGTATTTTTTAAATGTGTAATTCGAAATAATGAACAATTATTTTGTATTCCTTTCTCAAGTCTTATCCCGTGTCATAAATAAAACGAAAAATAATGAATACCTTTGTTTTCCTCCTCGTTAATTTTGATATGAATATTTTGAAAACGTTGGCTTGTGCAAAATATGCTGGCTAAGAAGATTTATTGCCATGCTAAATTTTAAGTTATTACGTCATATGCTTTCTTAAAAAACTTTGAAAGATGTAAAAATATAACGCATATTTTAAAAAATTGGCATCGAATGATCACTATAGTTTTACTGCATTTGAATGGGCGTGTAAAAAACCATGTTTTTAAAAAATTTTAGGTTCAGGAGCTTCGAGGAGGAGAAGTGAGGAGAGGGAGGGAACCGATTTTTTTAAAATTTTTCTGTATATATCTGAAAATATAATATCCAAAATTATAAAAACAATGTTGTTTCAAAATCTCATATCAAGCCCTTTCAAACAACAACCCACACATTTTTTGGAAATAAAGATAAATTTTGACGACTTTTTAAATTTACCATATTAAATTTCCAAAAAGATATATTTAAGTATGGGATCTGAAATATATATGTGTATATATATATATATATATATATATATATATATATATATATATATATATATGCATATATGTATATATATATATATATATATATGCATATATGTATATATATATATATATATATATATATATATATATATATATATATATATATATACACATTTCTGATAAATAAGGTGATGGATGGACGAACAGATACGTGACTGATTTTAAAAGCTTTTCATTTTTCCTTTTGAAGTACACAGTCCAAAAAACGACCAAAAAATTTTTAAAGTATTTATGTTAAAAAGGCCAATGATAAATTTTTATAACGATAAATTTATCGTTATATGATAGATTGACCTATGAGCATGATATATAAGGTAAAAACTATAAGAATATTCTATTTAGGAGGCGAAAAAAACAGTGTACATATCAAATGATTCGATAAAAAGATACCAGCCTAAGGAATAACTCCAAGGGGCTATTATTTTACGAAAAATTTCATTGTCCTCAATTTTTCCTTATTGTGGCTTTGACTTATGAAGGAAACGTAGATAGAAATGTATCGAGATAAAAATTCTAAAGGCTAAGCCATTATAAAAGTACTCACTTGATTTATAACTTTAACAAAGGTAATTAATGATTTGAATTTCTGTCTTAAACATCATTAATGGAAAATTGCATTTAGATACTAGAAATAAAATATAGTCTCAAAAATATAAACATACATATGCAATATTCAATATAATAATTAAAATTTAACTAAAATTGTTCTCTCACAAAATTTAATTTGATATCCATGCATAAAAACGCAAAAATATTAGTTTACTCTGTATAATGCTATTATTTTTTTTATTTAGCAGTACTTTTTTTTCTATCTTATTCAAGTCAGTATCTAATCGTAAACGAATAAGTGCAAATGATCTAGGGAGGACCTCTTGAAATACTGAACCATAGTACTAAGTAGATTAGATATATTAATATCGTCACTCGTGAATATTCTATTTGAAACTAGAAATTCGAATCAACTTAGTAATTAGATAATTAGAAATGGGACTTTGAAGTGATTCCTCGAACTATATAAATTAAACAGTATATAGTGTAAGGTAATAAGTCACAGGAATGTTTGACAGGTTGCAAGAGAACTCCAGTAATTTTAATATCTTAGTTGATTAGAGTGGCTTTATCTTGAAATTTCTCTATGATATTCCTAAGGTAATTAGAAATTTTCTGGAAAATTACTCTAATTACATTTTTTTTTAAGATAATGGTTGTAGCCGGATTTAAAAATATTTTTATGTGACGTAAACAAAAATAAATTCCTACCATTAATTATAATTACGAAAATTGCAAAGGTTATCTTAGCGGAAGAAAGTAACACCACAAATTTGGCGATGTGCGAAAATAAAACTCCCTTGTCGTATTCATATTTGGAGGTCCGCCTTCTAAATATGTCATTTTTTTCATAAAGTTGCACGTTGCCCACTGCGCGTCCATAAGGAGCTTACGTCTGTACTCAATTACGATTTAAGATTATTCTTTGCGAAATTATACAGTTCCTATTTGAGGGATAAAATAGGATTAAATCTACGAAGCATGCCGCTTTCTTAACCTATTAAAGTTTTAACTTTTGCCTTTTTCCTTAATTTTTCATAATAAAATTATATTTATTTTAAATGAAGTTAAACATGCTATTAAAATATTATTTATAACAGAAAAAAATTTTAAAAATCATTCCTTGGATTAAGTTTTTATTATTTGGTTTCTAAATAAATATATGATTTATTTAGAAAAAAAAAAGATCTTTCACGAAAGAAATAAAATCTTAGATATGCATTATCAACTGTTTCAGTAAGAAGAACATGTAAAATCAGAATCTCGGTCTATGCGATGTTATTCCTTTGCACATTTGTAAAAAAATAAAATGAAAGAAACTCGCAATTAAATGAAACTATGTAATGTAGTAGTATATCTACTTTCTTTAAGTTCTTTACCGCGACCTAATATTAGCCAAGATTTAAAAAAACTTTGCAAAGTTAGTAGAAGCTAATCTTTGCTAATAGCTAATAAAGATGTTGTCATCACGTAATTTCATTTAATTATGAATAATGAATTTCTACAAAATTAACGCCAAATATATTCAATACATGAAATAAATTCATAAAAACCCTTATATTTATATCAGCTGTTCCCGGGTGCACTCGTCTAGCGGAACGTCCATAGCTGTTTTGACCTGATCTATCCATCTCATCGGTATATATATATATATATATGTATATATATATATATATATATATATATATATATATATATATATATATATATATATATATATATTATATATATATATATATATATACATATATACAGGGTTTTAGGTGGATGGTTCGACAAACGGAAATGGGAGGTAGTTGGGACATTTGGAACATATTAGTCTTAGCCTTAAAAACTATTAGTCTAAATCTCACCGGTTTTTTCATATCCTAGTTTTTAACTTTTTTTCAAAAAAATCCCAAAAATCGACTCTTTTAATTTCATAACTTTTTTTATGTATTATTTTTTAAGTCCAAGTTAAGTTTTCTGTAATCTGTTATGCATTCCTGATCTAAAAACAACCTTACATGTCTCAAATAACATCAAACAAAAAAGTAATGCTCTTTTAAAATTATGAAAGATGACAAATGGCTCCGCCATCTGTTTTTTTTTATGGGATGAATATATAAGTATATGAAGTAATCTTTAATTGCATTATGATTGTTTTCTTAAGACGGATACGAAAATAAAATGATTGTTAAAATGTATTAAGATATTATCTAGGGCTGCCTTTTTTAACTCAGGTGGAATACCTCGGCAATGAAATTAAAGTATTTTTTATTATAAATATTTTTTTTAGTATTATGTAAAATTTAAGAATATATTTTCAGTTATATTTTAAGTTAATGCAATTTCCTTTAGTGTAAGTGCCCTGGCACACTGAGTTAAAAATTGTGTTGTTACTTGTCTTTATTTTATAATTTTTTAATCTTTACGGTATTTCCTGTAATGAATATAAAATACTCAATTGTGAAAAATTAAAATTAAAACTAGAATGATGAAACCTGTAAAAGAATTATAACCTTATTCCATAAGAATCTTGTGAATCGCGTGCTTACTTTGTTCAATGTGTTGCAATTTCGAAGAAAAAGGGCATAGGATTAAAAAAACATCATTCATTGCAAAAAGTTTAATTCCAGTCAAAAAATTATGAAAAAATATAATCGGTTCTGGAACTGTAAGTAAAAGTACCGTCAAGCTATACGAAAAACAACTTTGTGTTTCGTTTTGCAATATCTAATATATTAAACAAAATTCAATGAAATTCTTCTACTGCTTTTGACATATTATTTGGCAAACCTGTAACCGTCTGAAGTTCGTTGTCTCACATACTAAAAGTTTGTAATATCTGTCGCCTTTTCGTTCCTAACAAATATAAAGTTGAGTTATTTTGGGCTGCACAAAGTTCAGTAATTTGATTACTCATCTTGTGTACTTTGTGTGGAAATTAAAGGAAATTAAATTTATGCAAAAGAATTTCTTGCGTGCGTAGTATTTTAATTCTAAATACCATTGGTTATGCCAGTGTCTAAACGTAATAATACCGAGAAATAGCGTATTTAAACAATTTACATTTCTTCTTTTTCTGACGAATTTTTTGTTACTTTTACTTCTAACGTTTAAAATATACCTTGCCAATATATAACTAGACGTTTAAAGAAATTTACTCTAACTGCTTCGTGTAAAGAATAAAAATAAAAGATTCAGCACTGAAAATAGGTAGATTAAATTCGATTTCAATTTTGAAACTTTCACTATTATAATACTGGGATTCTAATTTAAGTTTTACCACATTGTATGTCTATCTAACGTACATTAAGCTAAGGGACTTTTTTTTCATTCACCTGGCTTTTCGTTTTTCTACTTGACTGTTTTTAAAGCATCATCCAAAAATTACTAAACTAATTAAAAGATAATTTTTATTAACCTTATAAAACCAACTTGTAATTAAAATTTAGATTAAAACTTGTTTTAATTAAGTATTGTATAAGGGATTTTTATTCATTTATTAAATATTACGCAGAAATAAACAGGCATGTGGGGTTAAGACCTGATAAATTCAAAATTGTTAACATGCCATAACAATTCAGCCTAAAATTCAGACTTACCTTAATTTGATTAAGAGAACACTGGTGACGCAAATATATAACGTACAAAGAGGTTACTTACACACGAATATAATCAAATATTTAATGTTTTTATTAACAATGTTCGAAAATAACTTTTATCAAGTATTTTAGAGGTTAAAGTCGTGAAAATATGTTTAAAAAACAATGGCCAAAAAAACTGCCAACCTAGAGAACTCACAATATTGTCACTTCCCAGTTCATTCCAGTTCATCACATGTTACACAACTTAATGTAACATAGTTGTTTCTAGGTCAACAGGTCATATATATATATATATATATATATATATATATATATATATATATACATATATATATATATATAGGTATAATTTACCAAGACAAAAATAAGGATGCTTTAAAAATATTATATAGTATTTATCAATTTTAATATACGTCGGTCACATTTTCTTGAAAGTTGCTTATCAACATTTTAGGAAACGTTTCCTCGTGGCGCCCATAATTTGTCCCCTGTGTCTGTCGCCCAATATTTTTGTCAATTTTACCTTTTCATTACACGGATATTTTTTACCTTTTAAATGCTTCTACATATTTAGAAAAAGGTGCAAATTTAAAATAAATGAAAATAATTTGCAAAATATGGTATATAAAGTAATTGTATGAAATAGGAACTATATTTTTCTGTTGATGATTTGATCGATTTATAACGAAGTAAGACCTATACTGACAGACGACAACATTATAATGAGGGTATTTACTGTTTTACATTTGAAAAGATAATCCAAAGTCACGACACGATTACAAGATAAGACATTTTTGATATACTGACAAAAAAACATGGGAGCGTGTATTTATGTACGCGCGTGAGAAGTTATACTTCTTTGGCATCATTAAATAATACATACGGATAGATAACCTCAATTATATTGGAGCACTTGAAAAAGTCTATAAACACAATTTTTTCACTAATATTTACGAATAGTAAATATGTTAATCAAAATATCGAATTTAAATCACTACTGAATATAATTTATCAGCACATATATAAGTCGCACTTATATGAAACCAAAACACGTGTGTGAATGTAGACACTAGAAACATGTGGATAAATACTATGAATATGAAAACAGTGAACAGAGGCGACGATGGTGCCAATAGCTTTTGTTTCGAGACTGCAACCGCTGCAACTTCATACTGTAACTTTTGTGTGACGAATTTTAAAATTTCACCCTCATAATTTTTTCATAACGCACCTAAAGAAGTATAACTTCAATAACAGACATAATAATTAGGGTATTTACTGTTTTACATTTGAAAAGGTAATCCAAAACCAAGACATAACTACCGACAGCATTGTTTTTGTTGTTATTTTTGTAATTAGGATGAAAATATCACATTATTATCCAATACGGAATTAACAAGAATCAGGGAGGGAGTTTGCATTAGAACATAAGTGGTAAAACATGGACCAGATTAGAGTCTCGGAGTTTACCACAATTTAACGAAGTTGTTTTCTTTGTTTGACAGTGCTTAATTGAATATATATATATATATATATATATATATATATATATATATATATATATATATATATATATATATATATATATGTATATATATATATATATATATATATATATATATATATATATATATAAAGTACATAAAATATATCGTATCGATTAAAAAAACCCAGCCTCGCTCGGTGCATGAAATATGAATTGAGAAATTGAAATTGAAATTTGCTAAAACTCGCAAAAACGGAAACAGGTGATTTTTATACTTTTTACTGTCGTACGTGGATTGCATCTATTATTTGTAGCTAAAATCAATAAATTAGTTTCAGAGATCTGGCGGATCAACGAATTTATTTTCTCATTAATACGCATGCATTAGAAAAAGACTACCATCACATTGATACCGTTGCTATGATGACGTCGTTTGACAACTCACATTCAACAGAATTTATTTGATGACCTCGGCAACTTTTGTCGTTAAACTGATCCAACGATATACGAGTATACACATATACGTATTATGCTTCAAATTAATGAATGTTCATATATGCGAACATTCGTAGATCTAAATATTGCAGAAGCTGCAGGAGAAAAATAAAATAGAAGAGAAAGAGGAGCAATTACGAAATTACGAGAAGTATACATTTCTAAACCGACTTTTAAAATTGCAAATTGCCTGTGTCATTCGCGTATTAAAAGTGTAATAAAATCAGTTTTAAGTTTTAAAATATGGGGTACTACCCATATTTTTAAAGTAGATTTAACCAATTTGTTCTTAATATCAAGTATGATAAGAATTAATGGTAACGAAAGAAATCTTCCAAAGCTTTTTACTTTGTCTAAGACTAACAATTTTTGTGTTCATTTTTAACTGATATACAAACATTGCTATATGTTATATGTATACGAATGTTATAAGTTAACTCAAAAGTTAGCCAACCAAAACAATCAAAGAGAAAGCGATTTCTTAAGTCATTTTGATACGTCCGCCTTCAGAGCTTGAAGAGATAGCGATGACAAGGCAGGTACTGGAGCGTGATAATCGAAACAGATGTCACCAAGATCCTTTGTGCACCAGTGAAAGGGAACTAATGATAAATAATAATTGTTTCCCTATTTTCTTACAGAATATAAAGACCATTTCATTTTATTTTAACATGATAAATATCGTGCCGTGTATATATTAGCAGAGTATATTAAAAATGTCATACACATATTTAAGTAAATTAATAATATTAAAACCTTTTGATGGAGCAAATAATTAATAATTAAAAAATTGTAGAAATATTTTCCCCCTTAACGCAAGAAAATCCTCTTTTTTATTATATATATTTCATCACGATATGTTTATCCAGTTCTGTGAATCGTAACTTGCATTACCTAATTTCAATTGTCATTACTTTCTAGGTTTCAAAATATATTGTCAATTATGAGCTTTTTAATTTCAATATGATTACCGGTGTATGAAATTTTTTTATAAATTGCATATTTACATTACGATTTCATAATTTGATATGTTTCATTAATTCGATGAAGCAACGATTAAACAAATGTTTATATTATTAATCAATTTTTTTCGTGCTTGAGCACGAATTAATGTCCACAAGAATAATATTAAAAACATCAATATATCAAACACAAGTACCGAACAATGTTTAAAAAACAAAAGAAGAATTTCTCGAATTTGTGGAGTCCTATATACATTTTTGTAATTTTAATATAGTTTTATGTACATTTTAAAGTATTTTTTAATCAATAAAAATAAAAAAATAGAAAATAAAGGCACATAAACAACTCTTTTTGCAATATGTAGACCTAAAATTTTGACGTTAGAAAAACATAGTTGTTTCTGGGAATTTCTAATTATAAAGAAATTCTAATTATAAAATATTCACTACAGAAAGGGAAACCAATAAAGTTCAAGATATTTACTAATACTTTTATGCCAGTAAATCACATAGACTGTTGATTACTGAGATTTTCATAAATTTAAAATTATTCGAATACCAATTTATATGGAAAAAAAACTTCAGTCACACTGTCCTTTTACCAATCTCTAATTGAATATTCTGTTTTTTTTTGTTTATTTATAAAATATTTGAGTTAAATAGTTAATGGAGGAGAGCGGTAACGATTAAATAACTTAAATCAGAAAAGAAAGTTTCAACTTCTTTCAATGAACTGTGTCTTCAGTGTATCGAATGATTAAAAAACAAGTATAGTGAATCATGTAATACGGTCTATCCACATACCTAAACTCCAGCAATTCAAAAGTAAAAGTTAATTTAAACTCGGCACTTTACAAAATGAAGTTTAGGTTACGTTCATGCTCGAATTGAAATCGTCCAGTGTGGTGGAGCTTTATGGATAGCACCAACATTCTAAACGTATCCTTTACTAAAAAATTAATTGTGTTAATGATAGGTGCGTAGTAATGCAATATATATTGTATACATTAAGAGGAATTTTTAAAAAATGAGTCTGTTTTAAAACATAAACACGGTTGAGTAATACAATTAATTAATTTCGAATTTAAGAAATGGATTTTGTATATTTTACTGTACAAAAAGCTCCAAGTATAAAAAAATAAAAAATACAGCCTTTTTTTATGTTCATAATCACAATAATATGCGACGAATTGACAATTTTATCAATCTTCTGTGAGTGCTTAAAGATACGGAGTTTAAGCACTCACAGAAGATTGCGAAATGAAAAACGCAAAACCGTGCTAAGTCGTTCTTATTTCAGAGCTCGTGTTCAAGAGCTGTGTCAAAAATGCAAAACTTAATGGCGAAATATGTATGTACGACTTTCTATATGATTCCTGAAAAAAACTAGTGTACTAACTTTTTATAAATATAATATAGCCTAACCATAATATCGATCATGAAGAAAAATTTAGCAATTTATTTTACGGCTAAATAGCAAGCAAAATTCACTAAAATCACAATGGTCATTTATTTCAAAGGAATTATCAGTCCCGAATATTAATATTATCACTGAAAATTATTCTGAAATTCCAGCTATAGTTTCCGTGAAAGCGGAAAAATTTTAAATCTAAAGAGAAAATTGTTTCGTTCTCCATAAAGCGACTCGACGTTGTTATTTAATTAGTCTGAGCTATTTTTGAACATAGCTTTGTTTATCATTTTGTCAAACCTACAAAAATGATTATTTTATATCAATTTTATCTACGTTTACACTGTGAACTATCAGAATATTTAACATAAATGTGATATTTTTCGGTGTTTCTTCCTGACAACATTCTTGATTGCACCTATTCTTTAGATCACGCTTGTTATGATCCGTTATTTGTAGACGATGTACAGGATTTGTACGACACAGACATTTTTTAATAATGACATTAATAAAAAATTATTTAAATAATTTGAAAAAAAAAACAGTTCTGAAACAAAAAATCTACTATAGAACAATATTCACGAGGTGAATTACTCTCCTCAATTTCCTCAGAAACGAACACGAAACTAAAGCCATCTTGTGCCACGCGACATTATAAAGTACGGCTCGTTAATCCATTTCATAGCTTTCTCTAATCAAATTGGCCACAGAGTTTATAGACATAATGTGGGATTATTCATAATAATTAAAACGTGGTTTTTCACATTTATTCATTTGAAATTTATTAAATAAGTTTTGAATGAGCCAAAGCAACTTCGAGATCATCCGATGTTATGGTCGTTAAAAGGAATTCTTAAATCCAAAAATTTACATGTGATACATTTTTTATATTAGGATGTTCGAGAGGATTTTATCCGCATAATGTAAAATAAGTTTTAGTATTAAGTAATAACAAATATAAAACACGACTTTTGACGTTACTTCGATCGCGTATTAATTTAAAAATTAATAATAATTTTGGGTACTATTGGAGTGAACATTTTTTTGGCTCACCTATCCACAATTGTTTGGTGGGAAAGTATTTGTATTTCTGTGTCACGCGAAGAGCATGGCGTGTTTCGGATATATTCGGCAGTAGGCCGAGTACAGCTGAAAATTTCTCCCCTCATCCGATAAACTTTGGCACTAACTTGAGTACGGGCGAAACGAGAAAAAAACCCAAGCGGTCGAATTAGTAAATATATATTTTTTTTCATCACTGTCACTGTGTGTTTGCAATTTTATTAACACAGTTATCTTTAAACACAATATTATTTTTGTTATATATCAATATTTTTGTGTTTAAATAAATATAAACATATAAACACACGAACACACAAACACAAGCACACGAGCACATGCGACCCGTGCATACGAGCACGCGCGCTCATGCACACGGACACACACACATAAACACTAACATACAGACCACATAGACCACACATACACATATATTTGTATAAATGTGTATAAAATATCAGATGGGACCCGGAAGTATAAATGAAGTATAAATGTTAAGTTTAGTAATAATTTGAAGCTTTAATTGATTTTTTACCGTCGTTTAATTAAATCTCAGTCCAGTTCAGTAAAACCTTTTAAGATATTTTAAAACTTAGAGGAAAATTTATTTGTGGGGTTAATTTTTTATATAAAATTTGACTTTATTCTGTTTTATTACATCGTAGAACCTTGCAAAAGACAAATTTGATTAAAATTTTATTTGCTATAACTTTTTTGTAGTTTTCTTGTAAAAACGGCTTCTTGCATTTTAAAATGTAATCCAGAACACGCATTCATTATGAAATAGTATTTAAAATTGATTTAATAAGAAAATATTAACGCTTGACATTATACGTATTTTTTTACATATTTGACAATATATATTAAAGAATAGTATATTATTAAAGAAGTAGTTTCAGCATATTAAACGCCTTCGTCCGATAACTGTTGACGGTTTTTGATTGATTGCACAAGAAGGTTTATTTAGTCTACTGAAACTGCCATATTGAGAATGTCGTTTTTCGTTTAAAAAATGATTTTTTTTTTAAAAAATAAAACGATTTTTTTACCTAAATTGTAGACGGCCGTTTTTAGTAGAAACTTGATTAGTGGCAAATTTGGTCTTGGATTTTATGCATATGTTCAATTTAGATGGGTCGCTGCATCAGTAAAATAAATATTAATTAACTCATTAATAATCTTCTCGTTAGTGGAGGCAGTAATAACTAAAAAAAAAGTATCATTTCTTACAGACATATTTACCAAAATTAAATTATATTGGATTGAAATGGCATAAGAAAAGTGGGTCAGTTTAATCTACTTATAATCTTGCACCTACATTTTAATTTAAGTTATTTTTGTGCAAAGTTCTATCCTAATGAAACACGCGCGTAGCAAATACGCGCGCTTGATGACACACACTCACACACGCGCATGCGTAATGCGCATGATACGTGCGCGTTTACACACACGCGCATGCCCGCAGGTGTCTATAAATTCTCAAAATTATCTGAGATTTGGTTTCTCTGTACCATGATCGATTAATATATTGTGAAATCACCTCAAAACTCGAAAGTCGATTTCCCATCATAAGTTTTATTCTATTACGGATAATCTCCGTAATGTCCTGCGAAATAATTTCCAAACATCAAAGTTATCTTCAAAACTACGTACGTATTTTGAACGGTGTGCAATTTTCTTCACTTCTATGGTCTTCTGAAAGCAAAACTAAACAAAAAGATAGAGAAATAATCATTTAGAGAATAATCGCAAAAATTTTCTAGGCTTCTTCTAGGCATTCTAAAATTTTTCTAGGCTTAGATTCCTTCTGTAAAACCTAGTGAAGATTTTGTTGGAACAATATTGAATGTACAGTCACAAAACTGGCTATTGTCCAACTTGTCGGCGTGTGTCCTGATGGATACGCGTCTGATGAATTCATATTACCGGCGAAAGAAATGCGACCATTAGCAATGAATTCTGTAATATGCAACGGTATTATGCGAGTTTGCATGTTCTAAATATCAGAGTATCACTAACGTTTTTAGTCATAATACATCTGATGTGCTAAAACAAAGCTGGTGAATTAAGTTTCCTGCTTATAGAAAAAAATTCATATAAAATATATTAAATTGATACTTTTAAAAAAAAATATATTAGAATTATTAAAGAGAAATGGATAAGTTTTCTTTGAAATGAAAAAAGGAGGAGATTCTTAGATCGCCAGAATTTTCTTTTTATATATGTTCAGCGATAATATATTATCGATTGGATCGATTTCAACGATTTTTTTTATTTAAAAGAGGGTACTTTAGGAGTGGTCGTATACAATTATGACGAGACAGGAAATTCTCGGGTTCGGAAATGAACGCTTGAAATACCGTATGTTACGTAAATAAAGTATGATTCAAGATATTTGCTACGGACAGTTATTACTTAGCGATATAACGACACCACATTCCAGGTAATAGTCTGAAAATAAGTTCTGTTGACAAAAATAGAATTACTTAACGGTTCTTACTAAATCAAACGTAATTAAAGATATTTGTTACTAGTAGTTGTTACTTTGCAAAATAACTACACTGTCCATCAGGTCAGGGTCTGATGGTGAGTTCTGGAGATGAACAATGAAACTCCTTAACGGATGGTAGCAAATTAAACGTGATTCAAGATATTTGTTACTGGTAATTGTTACTTTGCAAAATAACTACACCATCGAAAAAGTCAGAGTTTGGTGATGAATTCTGGAGATGAAAAATGAAACTCCTTAATGGATGGTAGTAAATCAAACATAAATTAATATATTACTACCGGTAGTTTTTAGTATGCGCAAGAACTGTAACAACGACCAGGTCGAGGTCTGATGATGAGTTCTGAAGATAAATAATTCAACTCCTTAACGGACGGCAGTAAATCAATCATGATTCAATACATTTGCTACTGGTTAGCTGTTACTTTAGTTAATACTTTTTTAAATCTAATATTGAATTTCGGAAATAGAAAATGAAACTCCTCAAGTCGTAAAAATAACTTTGTAAAATCTGATATTTGACTTCGCATATGGAGAGCGGAACTCCTCGACATCTAAGAGCTGACTGCTAGCGGCTACTACCATAGTTTCGTTTCTGTGTGTTGTTGATAACCAACTTTAGCAAAGGGGAAATTTTCTACATATTAACTTTGGCCCGTGATTTTTAATAATTGTAAAATATTCTAAGAAAGAAAATAATTGAATGTTAATTATAGTGGAATGCTTATGATTGTTAAAAAGTCAGGAGTAATATTTTAGAATTTGTAGTTATTAATAAGACAGGAGCATTATTTTATAGCTAATAGTTTTTGATAATTCAAGACTTTTTACAGTAACCGAATTGTGAAAGAAATTTTAAGATGCCTCACCATAATTAAAAGATGAAGCCAAACTTTTTTCGCGTACCTATCGAGTGAAATATTATTTTTAGTTGTTTCCCCATTCCAAAAAATTTTGACTCCTTTGCAGTGCCAATCAAATATTATATGATCACGGTCAGCGGCTTCAAAAAGAGATAGTTATTATCACATTCAGTTCTTCCTACCCGTTAGTATACCATCATGAAAAAGTTTGACTCCGTAATCCTTTTGCTTTTAAATTTTTTGCCAAAATATAAAAAAATTTTCGGAGATTTTAGATGTCCATTGACGACCAACATGTAGATCCTTTAGTATTTTGATGTGGATGCGAAAACGATATCCACAAAATTCGGCGAAAACACCACAACTCAGATGTATCATCGGTCAAGTCTTTGAAGGTATTACGCCGTCGTTTTCTTATTTTTAACCGAACGTTCGATGAAAAAAACATTAATTTATGACACATATTTTGAATGAAAATAGCATGGATTTAATTACCTTTGCTGATCTCTAGTGAATATTTAAAAATAACTTAAAGAATCTGAAATCTGGGACAGTATCTTGATACAATAAGGATAAGAAATCAAACTTAAACATTAGTAGCGTAGTTATTTTTTGTAGAAAAAGACCATTTTATTACGATCAAATTATTAGTCTAAATAAAAGCTTACACTAGACAAGTTATTAATATTAAAAATAAAATCTCGTAGGTTAGGGTGCTCGTCCAAGTAAGAGAAAAAAAATGTTTTCTAACTACTCTATTGCAAGAGGTATCAAAATTTGCACCATTTTAAACATATTCCGAAAAAGATGAAAAAATAGAATTGCTTGTCATCTTCATGACTCTACCGTACTTCAATGTACAGTAGAGTAAATTTTACGTTTGTACAGATCCAAACTACGTACCTAAAATAATACAAAAATTAAGTTTAAAAGGTATTTAAATATTGAAATTAATAAAACAAAGTGCAATAAAACAAATAGGGTAGGGCTTATTTTTGTGTCCAAAATTTGATATTTCTGCTGGAGGTTGAAACTTTGTTCTAATAAATCCACCTCTAGAAGTAGCGTCAGTTACAACTTGTGAGGTCTTTGTTACCAATTTGATACATCTTTCCACAGAATCTGTGAAACAAGGAAAGTCAACAATTTTCCAGATTCATGTTTTGTTATACTTTGAAGGCCCTCATTAGAAATGTGTCAAAAAACCGGCGGTGCTGTCACCTGATATAGTCCTTAAAAAACGTCCTTTGTTTGATTAGGAACAAAATCACAGCGTGTACTTTAACCACAAAGTTGGCAAGCAATGGACAATTTTCAGACGAACCAAGAGTACTTACGTAAAAACTGAGTACACGATTAGTAGAAATAAGCCATTTTGGACTTCTCCATCTTTCCAGGTTGATGGTTTTCTAGCTCAAGAGTACAGGAACCAGTTGATACAACTTAAAATATCTCATAAAGGTATTTCATCGACCACATTTTTGGAAAATCAAGCCAATTTCCAGCCGCCGCATAAAAATACACCGAGGTTTTGTTTTTGCAACCAGCTAATTGTTTTTCAATAGGTCCGGCATATTCTATTGGACCCGAAGTGCAACCATCCTAGATCAAGAATAAATGATGAAGAGGTAACTTAGTAGAACGAAGCTTACAAACACACTACTGTAAAGGTCTCTGCAAATAATCCTCTAAATATTGAATCACCCTACCCTCCCAACCGATGTCAGTTGAGGCTCCGTCACATCGAATGCAAATCACGTCATCTGAATTCAAACTTTGACGACTGTCGTTTTGTATCCAAATCGATTGATTCAGTTCCGTTAAAATTAAGACATGCTCTTCTAAACTTCATTGCGATGGTAACGATTCCCTATTTTCTCATTAATTACAGCCTCGTCTTTTCGTCCAACAAAGTTAATCCTTTTTTATAACAATACCTCCAATATCTGCTGAACCTTCTCTTTGAGCTTTAGACACAGCTCTGTGGACCGTATTTTTATCAAAATCAGAGTTAAATCTTTAGTAGAAATCAGCCAAAACCCTAAAAATTACAACAGCAGCAGATCGCGTCGATGAACTGTATTTATCACAGACTTTAGCAACTGTTGGCAATGGCAATGTATTCTAATTCGCCGTTGATATCGATGGTGTCTCTGTAGAGAGCATGAGATTGTCGAGGATGTCTCTGTTTTGGATACATTTCTGGGGTAGTTTTACGCACCGAATCTTCATCAATATTTGGTGAAACAGAATCTGTTACTTGAGTAGAATACATCTTTTTTGCTGCCCTCATTGATTCTTGAATTTTTTCTACTGCCGTATCATTAATCTAGCTGTGTATTTCTTATCAATATTCCTTATATGCATTTTTCTGTCACTTCTTTGATCCAAGAAAAAAATTCTCTCATTTATGAGAAATTTTTAGGTTTTAAACATAAACAAGATACAAATGAAGTGCATTTAGAAGTAGCAATGTCGAAAAGCATCCCAGGTGATTCTTAAAAACATTTCAGATTGTTTAAAAAAATATAATTTCTGTTTTTGTAGTATCTTTTCGAATTGAGGTATACTTTGAATTATGATTTCAATACTTGAATAACTCGTTCCTTACTTACTATTGAAATCGAAGCTTAGTAGTTCAAATATTGATGACATTTTTTTACATGCAACTCAAAATGTCGTGTAGGTATTACACCTAAATAGAATAAAACGTGATTATTTTTTTATATTAGGTTCAGGAGTCGACTTAAAAATAGCAAAATAACACCATAAAAATAAATTTTTTTCAAATCTTTGAAGATCGATAGAACCCTAAATATATAGTTTTATTTTGTGTTTAATTAATTTTGGTAATCTACGACCATTTATGAAAATTTTGATAGGTCTTATATTAAGCAAAACCAAAAAAAAATTTCGGGTCACTCTAATGTAGGTTTACAAAATAAAGACTTAAAAAACAAAAACGTTATTAAAGTTTTTTTTCTTTAAAACAAAAAATATTCTCAATATAATTGTTATGCTTATTACTTTTGCCTTAAGAAATGGCAAAATCGATGGGTTTTTTATGGTTATTGATGTTGCTATTATAATTATTTAGTATGGTTTTTCATAAGGTTTCATTACATACTACGTATTCATATAAAATATGTTTTAAAAATCGACTTAAAAAAACAGACGCTAACAAAAAATAATTTACTCAAAATAAGTACCTAATTATTAGCAATAAATAACTAAGTTTTTTGAAGTCGGTTCCAATACTGTAGACCAACTTAAAACAAATTTCTAATGTGATTTAATTTATAATGTAAATTCAAAACCTTAACTTCTAATGTACTCACAATACGAAATAGATTCATAAAGGGTATATTTATAATATAAAATTTCGTATTTGTTTAAGTTAATAGGCGATGCTGGCACCAACATAAATAAGTAACTATGTATTTATAGCAAATAAGTAAGTACTTATTTTGAGTTAATTATTTTTTACTTTTCGGTACCTGTTTTTGAAGTCGGATTTTTAAAAAATATTTCATTTGAGAATTTGTAGTGATTAGTAAGTCAGGAGTTAATAAGTCGGACTAATTGAGTCATGTATCATAGTCATAATTATATAATGATTTCTGGTGAATTTGTCATACCTTTTCTTTAAATAATGTTACCTTTAGTACTTTCGGAGCATGTGTGGAGGGAGATGTAGTGATAAGATATTAAAATATATTTTCAGCAAAAATTGTATTGTATAAAAAAAGAACTAGTTTTGTAATGGTTATGGTTCACTTTTTCAATATATACTGTGAACGATTGAAAACAATATTTTTTGTTTTTTTATACAAAACATGCCTCATATAAAAGTGTTCAGATAAAATACCTCAAATATTATTTTTTTACGCAAATATTTCCTGAATAGAGCAGCTTGATTTACTTAACTATCTATCGGCATTCCATTTTTTTCCGTATGTGTACAGAAATATAAAAATCAGTTATTACAATGAACGATGATAACTAGAATGTGTTTTCAATCATTTTCTTAACAAAATAACATTTTGTACAAACTGAAAAAGAGAACATACCTGGGCTTTGTCTATAAACACATCGCAACACTTAAATATATTTTCTAGTTTGTTGTTCTGTTTCAGATAAAACTAGAAAACATAATGTGGCTGGTTATAAACAAAGTGTCGTTTGTATTTAGATAATACGGGAAACAAATGAATACTTTCAGTTTAACTAAACATCGTGCTGGTTATAGATTACAGTCATTAAACATCATACTGTTTCTAAAGTACTTAAAGCGTAATATACCATTGTAACTACTTGAGGTATTTGTTGAAGTAATGCTAAATGCTGTAGGATTTATAGAAACCCTTGTATTAATTACTGTTTCAGTATACATATGGGATGAATACTCGTTGTAACGTGGGATTTCAATTGCTTATCCCGTTGTGACCTGGGCAATTGAAATATGATTCAGAGTTTTATGATAATACTGATTATGAGTCACTAAGATACAATATCCATAATTTTTGCGAGTTGGAATAGATTTAAGGGAGCATTGTATGCCGTCGAAGCATTGTATCTCCTCCTGCTTATTTTAGATCATGAAACCAGTCAAATTCGAACTCATAAATTTTACACTAATATTTTTTATGTATTATATTTTTATTATTAACACCGAAAATTATTAATTTTTCCGCATTATATGATGAAAAATTGAGCCATGCTTACTACTTATCAGGAATTTGCAACCGAACTAAAATTTTTGGTGTGATTTTGTGAATTGATGAAAATCATAAAGAGTGATGCATTAAGTTAATAAAAGGAAAAGATCGAAAAAAAGTTAGTAACTGTTTAGAATTATAAAATGTTTCCCGTGTAATTTCATTTTAATTTTGCATTACAATGCATCTTTGTACATAATACTTTTAACCTCTGCGTAAATATATGTCTTTTTTGTGAAGAGAAAAATCTTGTCGCGCGGTACAAGAAAATAGTTTCAAGTAGGGCAAAGTTATATTTCCGTTACATATCGAAAGTACTGTGGTTTGAAAAGCCGAAGATTAGTTCCTAAAACTACAAAGATGTATGCTGTATCCTAGCAATATCTCTTGCGAAGAATGAAATAAGCAAATTTTACCCGAAATTCAGACAGTGGAAGTCTTTACTTTATAGCAATTTAATTTTTTTCAATGCCAAATGTAAGCGTAAAACGAGTGTAAGTATAACATTACATATCATATACGCCATCAATTTGAAAAAGGCTATAAAAAAAATTTGACATAAATAGACGATAAAATAATAAGCTTAGGATAAATAAAATTATTGCAATTGCACGTGTAACCTGCATATAGTATGTTTTTATTTCTAATTGGCGGAACAAATAAAAAGGTAAGTTATTCTGGATTTTTACGTATGAATTCGTCATGAGATTACAAATATACTTGTATATTTTTACATGAAATCCAACACGGTGAACATTGTAGAGGTGCGAATGTAATTAGCCATGTTTGATTGTTGATTTTCGCCTGTAAATAATTGCATAAAAGCGTTTGAATAAATTAATCGAAATTTGTATATCCTTTTTAAACGCTGAGGGAATTTTTGGTATATAATTATTACATTTTTCTCTTTACGTTAATAACATCTACACTCTTGATTAAGGCCTTTCATAAAATTAGCTTAAAATTATAGATTTTCTTAACTGTCTGCTGTAAATTAGAATTTACTAGACAGCAATATAAACAATATCTCTCATTATTAGTGGCCTTAGGAAATACTAAAATTATTTTGTGTTTCGCATTTAAGTTTTTTGGGCCACATTAAGAATAAATGTGTTGCAATTTAATCCAAAACTCAATCCAAAAGTATCAATATATTCCTTAATTACGGTCTTTATTCAATATTTTACATAACACTTGTCCAAAGATGTGAATGAAAATTTTCGACGGGCATGTGTATTCTCGATAGAATATTTCCAGTCGAGAGCCAAGTAATATTTATCAAAAAAAGAAAACTATTTTGCAGCCCTTGAGTCTTCTATTTCCTGAACTTATTCATAGGGTGTTGATTTTTCTAAAAAGGAAATTGTGGTGTTTCAAGCGTAAAGCTAGAATACGCTTTGTGTTTTTTAGCAAAAAAAAAGGTTTTATGAAGATTTTCAAAGGCAAAGAAGCATCAATTGGCAATATAATTCTTTTTGTTTGGTACTTTTGTATTGCTGCTCATTTTAATATTTTTGTCGATTATTCAACTTAATTAATTCATAGAAATTATTTAAAAGTGTAGAAATTGTGAAATAATTATAATGATATTATGGTTGCCTGTCACTGATCAAATCAAGTACTGCAGTGTTTCCTTCTTGCTTGTTTTATCATTCGTAAGTATTGACACCTCTTTACAGAAATTACACAACATTTACACAACACCTCTTCACAGCAGTACTAACACCTCTTCACAGCAATTCCAGGAAGACATCAGACCAAATGCAAAAATAATATAACAAAACTTGTAAAATATCTTCCCTATGATTTAGGTTACATATGTATCAAAAGCGCCTTACTGAATATAATTTAATGGAAAATCGATATCGTTTTATAGCGAATGAAGGGCAGTGTGCAAATCATGCAGGTAACATTAGTCTCGTGAGATGCAACATCCCAAATAGCTTTTTCACTTTACGTTGAGCCATTTGAGAGCAATAAAACCCGTTGAAGAGCAAAAGGGCTTCAGTAACATTATTTATTGAATATTAAGTTCACGCAAGATTGGCATAAAATAGAAATCCTGAGGAAATTCTCATGAAATATTTATTTGGATAGTACCAACTTAAGTCGTTTAGCGAAACGCCTCTACCTATGAGAATGTTGAATTTTATTATTTACTATTTTATCTTGTTTCGTTTGGATCCATATATATATATATACATATATATACACATATATATATATATATATATATATATATATATATGTATATATATAAATATATATGTATTATTTGTCAAATTATCGAAAGGATTACTTCTTTGATAATTTGATTATGCGATTTTAACTACAATGATTTAATGATTCGAATTTACTTCATTTTTTCTGTTTCGCGGAAATTATTATGTATAATTTTAATTGTATTCGCTATAGTTTTTCCTTAATGCATTGCATCTACGTGAATAAATAAAGAGATACACATCATTTTCAATTCCAGTGTTTATTAAACTTATCCCTTATTAAGAAATTGTAATGGAAAAAGGAATGACACCATTCCGAGATTTCCTTAACATTCATTTACATGGTAGTAGTATCCATCTCGCCTTATTTAGGTCCACGTAGTTTATATATTACCTCTAGATTTAAAAGGTAAATGGTTATTAGCCGATTTAAAAAAAAATAATTAAAAACATATTCAAAATTATCTCGTTAGTGAAAACGGCGACTGTGGATATACTTATCACATGATATACATAACTTATAAAGAAAGAAGTGTTCTTTCTTTTATGCAAGCATCTTAATAGTAAATAGAAATCTGTACAAATAATGTTAGGATATTATTGACATATTAAGGAACTGTTCAATTGGTTTTAAATTACCTATACACTACTAAAGGAAAATATAGATTTGAATTTCAGATTTCAATATTTTTTTAAATTTTTTCATTATATACTAACTTTTGTAAGGCACTGTACAACTTTACTACAACTTTAATATTCGGAGCATCGTCAAGCATATAATGTAGTGTATTATGTGAACTTGTATTGACTTATATAAACACTAAGCAACTTCTTGTTTTAGATGAAATGGGCGGGTATAAGAATATGCTGAAATGTTTAATTATATTTTTGTTTTTTAATTTTTATTTTAAGAAAAAATTAATGTCAAAATGTACTAAAATGTTCCAGGGGTACCCTTCTTAACTCGAATGGAAACTTAAGCAGTTTAGGATAAAAAAGTTAGTTTTTTTACCCTAAGTCATTGATTACTTGATTGATTTTTTTTATGAAAATAAAGGATACTGAAATTTCCTTCAGCGTAAACCCCTGAAAAGTAGAATTTTAAAATTTATTATTTTACTTGTTTTCATATCTTATTTCGTAATACTTTAGAGTATTACTAGTAATAAATTTAAAATAATGACTCGTGAAAAATAAAACTAAAATGATAAGAAAAAATCCTTGAAAAAACGATAACCTCTTTCCTCAAGATTTCCATGCCGATTATTTTCTTTTTTATACTATAGGAATACTTGGAAATGGGATTGCAGAATGGATAATAATTACATACACACTACCGAGCGTACATTACATAGACTTTACGAGTGTACTCGTATATATATACATACACAAAAACACGCGCGCGCGCGTGCACATACATACACGCACACACACATACACACACACACACACACATACACACACATACACACACACACACACACACCAACACACATACACATACACACATACACGCAAACATACACATACGATCACGGACATATTTAGATGAACGCAAAAAAGGGGGGAAAATTTTACGCAAAGATGAATTTATTCTTGTCATATTAGGTAGAAGGAGGTTTAACTTATTACAAGAAAATTCAATTTTGTTCTAAAGACTGATCTTTTTATTATTGGGTTACATAGTGTTACCTCCTCTTGCTGTAAAAACTACCTGCGTCGGTCTGGGCATAAATTTTATTAAATCGTCAAAGATACTTTTTGACGTTAGGTTCCATTCTTCCATCAATGCACTTTTGAGGTCTCTTAAGTTACGAGTAGCTGGTGCCAGATTCCTTTGCGTAATTTGTTTTTCCAACTTGTTTCAAACACATTCTTCTATTGAATTAAGGTCAGGTGAGCGTGCTGACCACCCCAAAAATTTAAATCCCAACTCAGTAAGCTACTCCGAAACGACCGTTGCAACGTAAAGTCGGGAATTATTGTGCAATAAAAGAAAATCATCTTCAGTGTATGAAACAAAAGGCACCAGAAATTACTTTAAAATCTCCGTTATGTATCTTGCCGTAGTCAGCGACCCGTTTTCTATGATGTGTAGCTCCGTAACAAATTGAATTTTGATAGTTTATCTTTTATAGGATTTCTATGCCTTCTATAAAATAAGCACTCCGGTATTAATGTCATCACTTTCCCAGTAATATATAAGAGCGAAATAAATCGACACGAATTATCAATTTTTATAGAATAAACAAAAAAACTCCATGCAACCCTGACACTGTCATTAATAATTATTAGCAGCTGTGAATTTTAATGTACTTGTCCACTTCTTCTCTAAAGCATTTTATCCCAATATTTGAAAATTAATCCTCGTGGCGCTCATAACTCTCATGGTCTGCCCCTTTGACCTTTTCATCCTACGGATATTTTTATCTCTTGAGTACTTCTATATATTTATAAAAATACAAAAATTGAAAGCAGATAAATATAATTAGTGAGGCATGTAAATTTTTTTTTTCATTTAACTATTTTACATCTAAAAAGGTAATTAACAACAACACGATTGATGAAAATAATGTATTTACTACATTATTAAAACAATGTAAGGATGACGTTAATATCCAATAGAGCACGAAGGAAGGGGTGTGATTTAAGCTAGAAATTGATAGGCACGAACCACACCAGAGTCACGTATTTCTCTATGAAATTATCTTAATGCACTTTCAAAAGTATGCCAAAATTTAATAGTTGCTTTTTATGTGATATTGTTTGATAGAGTATATATTTTTATACAAAAAATATACCCTATAGTTTCATAAAACCGTATTATTATTGACATTTAACAGATGAACAAAGAAAAATTAAACCTAAAATTACTAAAATGCACAATTACATTTAAACCGGATAAATTTTATAATTTTTGTTCCCCTGCATGAATGGTATCTATTATTTCTTGATAAAATGAGAAAAATAAATTTTTGAGAACTGGCTGAACAACATATTTTTTCCCCTATGTCACTTGTAGACCGAATGTGCATTAGAAAAAGACAACTGTCACGTCGATAAGTTTGTTTGGTTATAATGTTCGACAGCTCAGATATAAGGTAGGCATTTTTTCTCGCAAAATCTTCTAACCATGTTTGTTGATTTTTACTATCTAATAATATTTCTATATGTTTGTAATATTTTTACGATTGATTACTTAAAAAACGTGTGTATATTAAGCTCTTATTTACCATACATACATCCACGCACACATTCATACATATAAGTGTAAGAGAAACTGAAAGAAAAAAATAACATACGAGCCGAAAAGAAGAAAGGCAATTGAAGTATGGCTAAAAAAAGTTTAAATTTTGGAAGCAGATCTTTAAATTGTGAAATACTTGAGTAATCCTTGTGTAAAAATACAAGAAATCCAGTTTATTACCATATATTTTTGCTTTAAATAGTTGTCACTCATAAATTCTAAGTACCAGTTATGACACACACTAATGTCAATATTTGAAAATTTTAATTTAAGACATTAAAATTTGACATAATTTATTTTGTCTAAAATTTATAGTAGACCTTTAAATTGGGAAATACTTGAGTAGTCTTTGTGTAAAAATACAAGAAATCCAGTTTATTACCATATGCTCGTGCTTTAAATAGTTGTCACTGATAAATCCTAGGTACCAGTTATGATACATACTAATGGCAATATTTGAAAATTTTAATTTAAGACATATTAAAATTTGACATAAGTTAATTTGTCTAAGATTTATAATTTTCGAGAATAATTTTAACAATTATTCGGAAGATATATTTATATATGTTATAATACTCGTGAGGAATAAAATTAAAATTATATGACTCGTGAAGAATAAAATAAAAAGACATGTATATGTGATATGTCTACACGAGTATTATAAGTTCAAATAAAGTTCGCTAACCAATAATATTAAAATATATTGGAATTTTCTTAAATTTTCCTTTTTCGTCCTAAATATTGTATTACATATGTCAGCAGCGCATCTTAAATATGTGGTACACATATTAATGTAAGGTAACAAAGTATTTAAGCATTTTCACATTTTTGAACAATCATGAGTTATAGTAAACCAAATTCTATGAATATTCGTCTTCTTAAAAAAAAACTCTTTTAAGAAAAGTCTTCTATTTTTTTAATGAAAGTGTTATTGACCAACATAAGTAAATTTTTGCAACTTTTATAACTCTAAATGGTGATATATTGCGGATACAGAATAATTTATGCGAATAATTTTTTTCGTTATAAATTTTTAGGATTATTTAAATCATAACACAGAATACTAAATTTTTCCTTTTACAATATTTATATTTTTTAAGTTATAGTATTTTACAATTTTCTAGAAATATTGGCAATTATGAGATTCAAGTATAATTTACCTTTTACGTAAATTACGATACGCATGCAGTTTGCGAGTTTTACCCTTGTTTTACAGTTTTTTTTGTTATTCTTCTTTTAAACATTATGTTTTCTTTTTCTTGGTTTAATTTTTTACCGAATTAAAAAGTTAATAGGAAAAGCCCAATATTGAAGTGTTCTGTCATAAAATAATTCCACTTTAACCAAAGTGTCTCAATTTGTTTTAATTAATTGAATTTTTTATGAGGTGAATAATTACAAGAACAGTTAAGCGCATATTACTATTGCTACATTTATTGTATAATCTATATATATATATATATATATATATATATATATATATATATATATACATCGGTTTCAGATATAAATTTCAAATACGATAAAGGGCTTTCGTGAACCGTGTGGACAAACGGTGCGCCGATTACGCAAAACGCACACACACGGTTCGCCAACTTTTGGAAAGAGAACAGTACACTAAGGCGTTCAGCAACTCACTAGTTTCTCCTATCCCATCTTATATCACGAGTTTCCCCCATCCCTACTTATCAACTGTCGGGTATAGTATCTCGTATTCTTTATTTTTTAATTATTCAGTTAGTGCAACACGATTACATGTAAACTGTTTATATTTGTGTTGCATTCCATAATGAGATTTCGAAATATAGTTATTTAAACTTCAAAGTACAATCTTGAAATGAATGTAATTCTTGCTCAAATAAATTTAAGTACTTTTTGTCCCTTAAATGATGACAGGCGAAAAACATGACACAAATGGCAAAAACTAAATATAAATCGATAGTTTTAAAATTATGTGTAAATTTTTATGAAACTGTCGATGAATTTAAGAGCTAAGCAAAATATTGGCTCATTATTCGATATTCCTCCAGTTTTCATCAGTAAATAGTATAATGCTCCATACCATGCGCAGTTTTTTACATTCACGTCCATTAGCTGTTTTGGACAAAAAACTAATTTCTTTGCCGGTAACTGCGGATAAAATAGCTGAACTATCTTATTCAAAAACACATTTATCTCAGCAACACTTACATCGCAATAAAAGGGGAAAAGGATCACTTGAGGCGCATTTATCGCGGAGAACTTCACGACTTGCTCACTTTATTGCTGTAAAGCAAGATTAATGGACGTGAGGTGGACTGTGAGAAGAATGGACGAGACGACGACGTATTAAGTCGTCGTTGGGCCAAGGACAGTATTAGAAAATAATGCAAGGAGACAGAAGTGACTTTATTTCATATAATGCTTGGTTTATTTGTCGTTGCTAGACAATGTAAAGCCAGGAAAGACCTAAGAAAATGTAAATTTTTCGAAAAAATGTTCTTAATCTTTACATAAGAAGGTATATATATATATATATGGCGATTACTTTTTTATTATCTCATTAAAGGCGTACTTTAATTTATTTATATGATGCAATTTAGAAAATTGATATAAAATAAAAAAAAACCAACCAACAAATTATTTGTTTTAATACAAAATTTAAAAAAATTACAGATTTCAATGAGGCAATGGGAAAATATGATTATTGAAGAGCGTTTGACTTATAAATGTGTCAGAAATGTATCTGAAGTCTTCCTAGGTATAATAATAAACATTGCTTAGAGTATTCAACGTACCATCCAAAATATTTATCCTCACCGTACGTGAACGTTACATAACACTTCGATTTATAAATCTAAAATAAAAACAGAGGAAAATAATATAAGTTTTTGGTTTAGTTAAACCACCAATATCTTTGACTTATGGTAAAATATCATCGTCGTATCCTACCATTCTTATGAACAATTACATAAGAACGATTAATATTTATGCATAGCTAACTTAAAACGTGGTCCAATAGACATTTAGCTTATTGAATAAATCACACATATAGGATTTTTTTTTGAAAAATATACGGGTAAAATGTTTTTCTTTGGCAGATTGGGACATATTTAAAAGACAATCAGTTGTAGTTTGGAAAAAGAGAAACAAAATAACAAAATATATTTTCAAAATTTCGGTGTTTTATTTCCCGTATCTTCTTTCAGTTTATGAGACTCTGTATGGGTGAGATTTCTTTTAAAAACGTTTTTCAGCTACGCTCAACCTAATAAGTAATTATAAGGTTTTTTCTTTCTAGACATTTTTAAAATTTAAATTTATTTTCTTAAGGAGAAAAATTAGTTTTAAGTCAGTAAATTAATAAATGACTAACGATAATAAAATGTTATGAAATCAATGAGTGAAATCTGAAAGAGTTCGAAACTAATCATCGAATATGTGTTTCAAATATCTACCAGCAATTATGGCAATATCTTCAATATTTAGTATGTAAAAAAATAAACCAAATAAATGAAAAAGATCTTTCAGAAAAAAACCTGAAACTTCCTTATTTTGGAATTAATTGAAACTAGGAGCACAAGCAATGTAAAATGTAATTAGAAAAAGTTATTTGGAACGGAAATATTAAAAATTATTGTGGTTATTGGAAAAAGGAAGTTACAAAATATTGCTAAATGATAGACGAGGAAACAAACCGAAAATATTTATAAAAAGTATTACAGAGAATTTTTCTCTCATAATTGAAAATGTTATTCTAAAATTATGTCTACAGTTAGATGTAGAATTAAAAGCAAAAGAGTTATTGAGTTTGTATCATAGCAATGGTATTAAAATGTTTAGCTCCTCGACATTTCTTATAAAAAAGGTAGCGAACGTAGATGTATTTCAAAACGGAGAGATATATTCACTAGTTAGCAACACACGAAAAATCTATACAGACTCGGTGCAGGATTAACGATCTACATTTGAGGTCTAGCCAACACTGGCGTGGCTCTCAGTCATTAATATCACCGCTGTCGAATGTGGCATGATCCACCCTGGCGAACAGTTTTTGCTTGCTTTATTACAAGCCGAAGGCTCTACTGAGCTTATCGGAACATATTTGGTTCTCTTCGCTTGTTATTGAATATCCCTTATTATTTCATCTACCATATATATCGATGTTAATTATTTGGTCTGCGCTAAATTACTACGGGTACAATCCAGTATGTTGCCGTTAATTATCTTGTCTAAATAAATAAAACGCTTGAAATACATAGTTTTGGTGTTTTTTACCCGCATAAAAAAGTCTTTCAGTGATAAACAATATTCATATAATACACATATCTTTTGACGACAAAAGTAATTTTAATATTAAATTTCTTTGGGGACACGTATTGATTGAAAGGCATATTTATAAAATATTTTAAATTTCTATAAATTTTTATAAATTTTTTATAAATGTTGAAATTTTTCGAAAGAATAAGATTTTTCCGTTGGCATAAAAATAAAAAGCATAAGTATCAATTTTAACAATAAAATGTGGTATATATATATATATATATATATATATATATATATATATATATATATATATATATATATACAATGTAATTTTAGCAAAAAAAATGTATGAACCTATATTTTAAAAGCAATATATCAAAAACATTGCTTAAACGCCTTATCGGCATCAGAGCCTGGTATTGCCCAAAATAAGTGTAAAAGTTCACTGAATTCGTTTCAGAGTAATGTTGGTTCTATTACTCATGTTTTTATTTTATGTTAGACTAGCAACACCGATGGGCATTTGTAACTTTTTTTAAACAACAAATAAAAATTGTAAGCCGGCAATTTTCTTTTATTTTATTTATTATCCTGTAAATGTGAAACAATGCAATATTACCGTATATCGATACGATAAATTGCAAAATGATGTGTCAAACTAAAAGACAAATTTTGAAACTTCTAATTAAACGTCGAATTTAGTTCCCGTAACGTCCATGGCGGCATTTCATATAGGCAAAAAAATAGCCGTCATTTCATATACAATAACCAACCCAACTTACTAATATAATAGAGGTCAGTGTTTTGGTTAACTATGTAAAAATATATATTATTTTTAATAATTAACATATATAACGATTTATTATTTTTAATAATGAATATATAACAAACATATGTTGTCTGGCATATCTTTCACAGAAATATAACCTCTAAAAACGCTGTTTCTAATATATTAAATGGGCTTTTATGAATTTCTGGAAATATTAAGTTTGGAATACTTATTACTCTCGCTTTCAACACATGCTTATGAAAGGAAAATTTAAGAATTCCACAAATATCGAAAGAATATTCCCTGTAACATCTGGAAATAAATATATCAAATATATATCAAATGTGACTTATTTAGATATGTAAGATATAATATACTTTAAAATAAAGCGAATTTAAAATTTATAAGCTCGAAAGATTTCTGAAAAAAGAACAGCTGGGACAAATAAACGGATAATTATAAGCATTATCTCTTAAATATTCCGATTTCCCCTTTTGAGGTACGAAAACCTAACTATTAAAATTAGAAATTTTATTTAGGTTTAGGGCACTTTTATAAGAGTTAAGCGATGCTTCAACCATTACGCTAATGTCTTGACTTCCTGTCACTTTAAATTGTATTTTTATGATATGTGTATAACGTAGATATTCAGTAGGTACATTTGACATACTCGTGCAAGAATTTCCCAGTACATTTTATTCCTTCAGTTCAGACACAACGTATTTCCATTAATATCTGTCCGCAGTTGAAATTAATATCTCTAGTTCTTGGATGTTTTCCAATTGTGCCTTACGTGATTGTCCATGAATATTTTTTGCTTAAAAGTGAAACCTTTAAGATTTCGTATCGTCATTCATAATCCGTTAATTTTATGTAATGAAATAAATTAACTTAAAAAATATTGTTATGAAATTTTATTCTTATCGATAGTTATTACTCCTTTCTGGGAGGGCACTTTGAAATCTTATAATTTTTTTAATCGAAGGCTACGAAAGTCATGCTAAACATAAATATGATGACAATAATACTAATTCTGTAATGAACGTCTATCCTAATTTCTGTATTGAAGTTTTTCTTCGCCTACCTCTTCCAACTCTTTCTCTCTATTCATTTAATATTTAAACTTATCACATATATGAATAACATGTATTAAATAATTATGAAAATTTTTTTGCAGTATTTGATGGTTTGTGGATTCGAATAGCAAAAGAATGATATTTATTATTTTATCCGTCCTCACTATGTAATAGCATTTTTTTTTAAGTCGAAGACTAATCGTAATAAAATTATATGAAATTCAATTAAACTTATCTGAAATTAGATTAGGTACCCGCCACATGAAAATAGAGAAAAATAGGTTGTAATGTTTTTCTACCGCTGCCAATATAAAATTAGAAGATGTTTTTGTTTCTAATAAATCCAGCGAAGTGGTGTACAGCTGAGGAATAATCTTAAAATGGTATAAATGATATATTATTTATAACTGAATACTTTCTTCGCAAGATTTGAGTTTCCAAAAGGTTTTACTTGCTCCCTTTCCTCCGACAATTTTTAACAAGATTCGCATTTAGTAACTTTGTACTGACGAATTTCGATATGAAAATTCATAATTCCAGATTGATTAAAAAATAAATTTTATTTACATTAATTTTAAGATTTCTGTATTAAATCTGAGAAGTCTTATATTACGATCATAAACATTCGTCCGTTAATGGCATTTTTACGATATCTACTGTCTTAAATCTGTGTGTATATAGCTTTATTAGTAGCTGTGACAGATGGAGATGGTATTCTTAAGTGGATTGAGAGGTAATACATTTTTAGCTCGTCATATTTAATGGGATAGTACAAGAGAGATCATAAAAATATTAAGTCTCAGTTTACTACTTGTTTTTTGTAAGACCCATTTGCAAAACATTAGGCATCAATGTGTCACAAGAGATATCTCTATAGTAACAGTAAAGTTATATATAAAAAATTTAAAATTGTTCAAGATTTCAAGTATTTCCTTAAATATTTCAGCGAAAGCTGTATCCGTCTACTTAGATCACCAATTTAAAAACACCGATAAATGTTTCATAGGTTTTGATGAACGTAATTACATCAGTTTAATTTTTTTCCTTTTTCCAGTATTATTTTTTCGAAAGTAAAAGAATATCCGGAAAATAATTTTTAAAAATGTTTCCTTGAGGGTTATTTTAAACATATTAGAAAGATTACGTACGTCTTAACAGACGCATGGACGCGCAGCGTATAAAGAGGAGAGTTGATCGGTTGATGAATGGTTTCTGCTAGATTGAAATATTTTAATAATGGATATTAATACCAAAAAATAATTTACCGTTGTTCTAACCGCGCGAATGTATCAATCCTTTTTAAAATGACGTTTATAAAATAATTAATGGGTCATGTATATCCCAAGGCAAAGACGATATTTCATTGGTGCATTGTGGATTTAAATTTTAATAAAAAGAATTGATCTAAGCCAAAGCCGTCTGTCTTTATTCATTAACAAAATACAAGTTGGAAAAATTTCGTAATTTCTTAATTTTGGAAAACAATTTAGCCACGATTACTTTTGTAATTTTCAATTGATTACATAATATCATTTTAAACGATTATTTCTGAAGAAATAATTGGAAATACACATATAATTTTCATTTTAATTTTTGGATTCAAATAATATTTTTCAAATGATTGTCATTCCCAAATTTCATCAAATACTGTTTCTTTGATAAGTTTTTCCCTCTACTTCTACAAATTATATGCTTTTTTGGTAAAATATTTTTTTCTCATTCAAGTTCATAGGAGTTTAATTTATCCAAGCCAGATCAGAGGTGAATTCAAGATTTTATTTAAATAATAAAATTATAATAAATTTTATAAAGAAAAATTAAAGCAATGCTTTTGAAATATGACATACAATAAACTTCACAGCCACAATTGGAACAACGCCACCTTACATGAATTTTGAACCGTAAACTTTAAGTTGGTTATGATTTTCATAGATGATTCAACTTTCATAGGACGACTAATAAAGAGCCTCACACAATCACCACAGACGGAAAAAATAGCTTTTATTTAAAAGATATGTTCGTTTCAACTAAAACGTAAAAAGCAAAATAGGATTCCATAGATCATTATTCCCCTTCTATAGTTATTAGTCTTAGCAGGGTCTATTTTTACGTGTTTTGAAGTAAACTACACTGAATTTCCCAATTTTTAAAAAATAAATAATTTTTTATTTTATTCGTTTTAAAGAACAAGTAAAATCCTGATTTATCTCAAATTTAGTGGCACAGCCTTAGTTCCTCGTAGTGTCTGAAAAATTATATTTTATTTTGTTCCTAAACACATCGCCGTTATTATAGAAAAAACATCGTGTGCTCTATTATATTTGGTGATAAATTTTAAATTAAGCGAAACTTTATTTTGAATTAGTTCATTCCTTCTTAATTTTTCTATCTAATTTGAACAAAATTACTCTCTTCACATGTTAGCTTCCCTCATCTTTCTTTCACAAAGCCTAAAATAAAACATTCATGTTTAATAAGTGGTGCTTTCAACAATTTGTTACGGAAGAATTTATGAAAGAGAGAGTGGGCATTACTATTAGGCTACTTTGACATGTTTTCGAAAATGGTAAGGTGTAGGTTTGAGATTTGAAAGTAAGCGAAACATTTATTAGAGGGATATGGAGGCAACAAGTCTCAACTAAGAAACAAAGTACATTTAAATAATACGTATACACACAAATAAAAGTATATATATATATATATATATATATATATATATATATATATATATATATATACATACATATATATATATATATATATATATATATATATATATATATATACATATGCATATAAATACACACACACCTTAACATAATTTTTTTCATATGCTTTTGAATAGGTATTGATTAAAAGTTATTTATTTCTTAAAAGGAAATCTTGTCATATTATATGTTATCAGCATTATGGTCGCAGCAATTAATTCATTAAAATTTGGACACGTAAAAAGTAGTAAATATTAGTTATTCAATAGATTTACTAGTATTTATTCCACCGAACATAATGTAAATAAAATTGGTACAAATCACCATAATTTATATTAAAGAATTTGACAAATGAAAACTTACATTTTAATGCATTTCTAAAACGCTTTTAAATATTTTTTTTTGGATACTGTATCTAAATGTTTTGTTCTCTCTCCGAAAAGCAATACAAATATTTATTTCTTTTAATTTATGTAGTTCTTTAAAATTGTTTAACGAAATTATCTTCATTGAAAATAGTTTAATAAAAGAATTAACTAATGTTAGAACACTTTTAAAAATTGTTGTGTGGGTTTGTCTTTCTTTTTTAAACACGTCATGTAAAAAACTATTACATTTTGTGGCCTGTTTTATTAAAATTGATTATACAGCGTCATATATGGACAAAATAGCAAAATGAATCTTTATATATCAAACGGTGTCGTTTTTGATTGTCTGTATTGGTATTCATGTACAACGTCATAAAAGAAAATTATTTTTCATTTAAGTCCGTTATTATCATTATTTAACAAAAAAAAATCTCAGCATTATCATTTGATTTTATTTAATTAATTAACAGATTACTATTTAAATATTTAATAACATCCCTAACTTCTTTCATGAGCTACCATCACAATTTAAGTTCAATACAATGTAATTTTTTAGTTTTTTGCTACATGACTAAATATTTTAATTTAAACTTAAAAGTTTATTACAAGACTTTACAGTATCTTCCTGGGTGGACTCAAGACGGGAACGTTAGAGGATCTGGAATACATAACATTTCTTTCTGAAAATGCAATCGCCTTTCCCTGCGCGAAAAGTGGGCAGATTTGATATAATTAACAAAATTATGAACTCAAATATTAATGCATTAACTTAAAGTTACAAAATCATAATTGATTTAGTTGTCCGCAAAACTTCAAGTATCATAGACAAAATTCCTTCCAAACTGACTCTCAATATCTGATGAATCATTCAAGTGCGCCTCTCCAATCTTCAATTTTCTTCGCAGATCCAACCGAAGTTTCCCTTTCATGTATTGAAGTGAGCAGTGGAAGTTTTGTCACGTCGAGCACGACATAAAGTTATCAGTCAGGGGAGGACGTGTACAAATAAAGTTTTACGGCCATCCCTCGTCGTTGCCGTAACTCATAGCTGTCGTAAGTTATGCCATACACGCTCGAGTTTGTGCCACGCTAACGGGTCTACCTGCCGGTGTCTAGTTTTAATTGTTTCGACTGCTATTTTATATGGGGTAAACTTATCTAATTTTCTCCTATATAAAAGTTCTAGGTTGTACTTTGCTTGGCGTTCTGAATTGTTTTGTACTACACAGTAATTATAAATATTTGGTAGTGAAATTCAATAATTTGTTTATAGTTAATTTAGTCACACATTTATGACTCTGTTATTTTGTTCGCTTAAGACTCTCCTTTGAATGGATTTTTATTGTTATTTTATGAAAGTTGCTTATTATATTATAAGGAGACTTATTAATTATGATGTAATTATAACATCATATCCCTCTTAAATAAAGAAATGGGGTTCTCGTAAAATTAGATTGTACTCGATCAGCATAGAAGTACAAAACGTGACGTTATGCCATCGGTGATTTGAATCTAACCTGAAGCAATATAATTTTAATTTTATCATGTACCCCTATTCGTTTTCCCATGATTTAGTTCTCAATTTATATTTTCAGGTAGAACTGACAATTTATTCCCCAGTAAAGTAAATTTTCAAATTTGTTAGTAAGTAAACACTCGTGTATTTTGCTTGCTATCTGTGTCCATGTTTAGGCTGTTGACCAAAGGTAAGAGAAAACTTCGTGTTATCATAAAAATGTAGTGCGGTCCGATGGCCGTGTACGAATGCGGAATCGAATTTTGTATGAGTTTTGTTATTGTTTATTTTCGCTCTTATAATAATGGAATACTTCTGGACGATGGATTTATGTTTTGTTTTCAAGTTCTTGTGTATACAAGTATAAGTGTTACACTTGTATAAGTGTTTACAAGTTTGTGCATACATTTTTCTTTGTGTACCTTTGGAAGTAGCTTTCAATGTATCTAGTTCAGGTAGTACAAATTTCTCAATCTATTACACTGGTTGAGGTAGTTCGAGTTTTTCAGTTTCTTATTGAAAAGTCGATAGACGGTTTTATTTAATCTATTAGTATAAAGACATATTTTTAATCGATTGGTTTACGTAAACGTTAATCTTTGGAATTGCTAGATTAAATTTGTGCAAACTTTTACAAACACATTGTGTATTTAAAAGATAACAAGCCAGGATTATAATTATAATTCTTGTATGAACTTTGCGGAGGTTTTAGAAAACCCATTTTTTATGATTTTAAGTTGAATAATTACGGAAAAGGGGAGGAGGAGTATATTCTCTTGCATATTTTTTAGTGTATCTCTGAAGATATACTATATAAAATTATGAAAAATATATTTTTGTGCCCTTATTATTAGCCATTTTAAAGGTATTATATTTAGAATTAAATGAAATGTTTTCTAATTAAATACTAGTAAGGTATTTCAATCCCTTAAATTGTAATGTGAACGTTTTTGAGTGTACATATATATATATATATATATATATATATATATATATGTATATATATAGTCATTAAAATTTTGGTTGAGTTAATAAAACTAAACAATTTAAATTAACAGGCTGTAAGTTAAGTAAGTTATAATATAATTCAAATATTAGACGTGGGCATTCGTTTGCCGTGTTTTTGACAAAAAATATATTTTTTTTATTAAAAGGAAATTCTATATTTATTACTAAATTATTTTAAGTGAATATCACCTTAGTCATAAATCAGGGAGTTTTTATTTCCTACTAAAAGTAGGACTGGAGGCAGTAAAATAATCGACGTAATTTTTTACAATTTTTATAATGTACGCGGAACGAACGTGGAAGAACTTTCCATTCCGGGTCAAAGTTGATTTGTGTTATTGGCATATTTATCAAATAGTGGTAGATTTATCGCATTATTTGGCCAATAAATGACCGTTTATACAGAGTTTCTTACTTAATCAGTGTCATTTATTGCTCTAATGTTCGGTATCGATGATTGAGTTTCAGCAATTCATAATAAAGCACGCGCTCCCTACCTCAACACAAGTGCAACGATATCTCTGATCTCGTGAATATAATAACTAAGCTTAATACGGATCTACCCATGATTTTTGACTTACGGCATTGTAAAAGAAATAATTTCTTCGACGGCGAGAAAGAAGTAATATTCAAGTGATGTTTGATATTTCTTCACGTAAACTGACGTGGTGACCTGCTTAATGAATCTTGCCACGTGTGTTTAAAGTTGAACTTTACCTTGTCTATTGGTCAGCTCCAGGCTTCGCACCGAGTTCCCTGGTTGTTTTGTATGTCTCCACTTAGAACAGCGTTTGCAGGTTAGCGTTTGCGAATTATCGAGGTCATTCACTTCCAGGCCGATCTTCAAGATGGAAATCTCTCGTCCTAAAACTGCCAAACTATTCTCAGGTCATAATTGTATTAACGCTGTCGTCGTATTGACGCTGTATTAACGCTGTATCGATCGTTCTTATGCCGTATACAGTAGATTTTTCAAGTTCGAAAAGGAATAAATCGCAATGCTGAATGTGGCTCTTGTTAGCAGCTATGATTAATGAATTATGAATTTGTTTTATACTCTACGTATGAATGAATTATGAATTTGTTTTATGCTCTACGTATGAATGAAATATGAATATGTTTAATACTACCCAACTTTCTTGATCTCTCTTTCTTCCCAAGCAGCGTCACTCACATATTTAAAGATAACACTGAAAATTTAGTTTTGGTATATATAAATATATGTGATATGTATATATTATACATATATTTAGAATTTTTGTAGTTTATATTTTTATAAATTACATAAATGAAAATATATATATTTTATTAACGGGGTAAATATGACGTTTTATAAGAAAATTTAGTATAAACGGACATATATATGCAAAATAATCCTTGTTGGAATTCCTCGTGTACGAATTTCTTTGATGTTGCCTAAAAGAACTTAGAACTTCTTGTCCAATCTATTTTTTTTCCAAATAGAAGACAGCGTTTCGATGGACATATTTAGTGACAAACATAATCTACTTTTGAAGGTGGTTGCGACTCTATCTTCATTTTCCTTACATAGATATGATGTTTATGTTATAAATATATTCTGTAAACCAATTTTCCAATCGCCTTGAAACATAAATATTTACTCCATCCTTATTTTGTGTTGTATTTGATTGTATATTTGTCCAATACCTGCAGTTTTTTGCATTAGTTGACTCTGTTACGAGTATTTAAAAATATCAGTTACCCATACTTCTTACGAAACACTTGGTCATACCACTTATACTTAATTTTAGGGTCTTTGGTTAGGAGTGCTAGAATTTATAGCAGAGTCTGTCTATTCAAAACGGTTTTTTTAAAATAGGGAAAACTTTCCTTCATATTTTATGCTTAAGCTTGTCTGTTTTTATAACATCGTATTCTATACGAATTAGTTAAAATAAAGGTTGAAATGTAAGTATACAATGAAGTGTATATAAGACTACAATTCTTTTAAGGTTAATAATAAATTATTTAATATCTTCCGTTTGTTTTAAAAGTTTGGATCAGTATTTAATCACATATACATGTATATATATATATATATATATATATCACACCTTTTGGCACGGGCAGTTCGAGACTATGGACAGACACATATGCGCCAAATGGTCGGACGGGTATTAAAAAAGATGTTCATTGGTGGTATCATTATCTTATGTTATGGGTACCACGCATACAGGGTATATAAACCGTAATATTGTCGATACATATACTATATACTAACCACCAGTATGTATTGTCAAGTTGTACAAGTGGGGGACAGATCCCATGGAAATTTTGACAAGTTTCTTTGTCTATCTAGACTTGAAATTTTAATTGAAATATTGAATAATCAAGTTATCACCTTTATTCTACACTAAATTTTTTTGTTCAGAAATAAATATCTTTACGAGGTTTCACTCAATTTAAAATCTGCGTCTATGTTATCCATACATGAATAATATCGGAGAAATCTGTTGTGGTTTCTCGAATAAAATTAAAATATGAGCGAAAATAAATATTTAGTCTTGATTTACCTAGTAGTTTTCCAAAAATTTGGTTTTCTATTAAGTTTTAATACGAAGGTCATTTTACCATGTCAGTATAATATATATCAAGTTCCTTGGTTCTTTCTATTAAAGCTTAATGAATATCTGCAACGCTGATTATTATATTTAATATCTCCAAATATTTTTGTAGTCATGTAATACAAACAAATGCATCAAGCTTCCCATTTTTAATTCATTCACAATTTTAAAGATCAAATATTTCATCTTTTGCAAAGTTAATAAACGATTTAACAACTTAAAATTATAACAGGATAAATGGGACGTTCATTGTTAATAATTTTTAGTTATTTCATACTGTATTGGTAATAATAATTTTGGTTAGTTTCACATAAATTTAGAGACGGCTGTCTGCTAGGATGCTTGTACGGGACGGCTGTCTGCTAGGATGCTTGTTAGGGAACTGTGAAATTTTTAAATCGATTAATTGTAGTATAATCCGCTTCTTCATAAATAATTATTCACAAAATTTTTAAACATATAATTACGGAGTCGTATACATTATGTTGATTTAACACGATTTTTTTAAATTGTTTCAAAAATTATCCTTTCTCTACGTAGTAGTAGTGTTTATATTTAAATATTTTGCACTGTCTTACTTCAGTGAAGATCAATATAAACTAACCATTATATTTTTATTTCGAAATTGAATTTATTTTCACTGGCAATTAAAGAGAAATCATATTAGAGATAAGCGCATCAAGATAAGTAAGATTATAAATAAATATCTGGTAACCCATCAGAACCACCGTAGGTTGACGCTAAGCTACCGTCTGCAGAGCAGAGTTGATTCTGTCTATTTCAATCGACTGAGGCATTCCTGTTGAAAAAACTTCAAGAAAACCTTTGATTTTAAATTAAACCATCATAGTTTTCCTTTTACACGTGAGTGAAGCTACAAGTTGAAGCTAGTTTATAATAATACCTAAATTATTTTTATAATAAATATCACAGCTAAACATCGATTGTTAAGTTCTTTATAAACAAATCTACCTATATTTTAGTGACGCAGCAAATAAAAATTTCTTCAAACCTATTTAACAAATATTAAGAAATCATATTGTATTTTAGCACTGAAGAAAGTCATCTAACTTACGTTTTTAAATTCGTAACTCACTTTTCCAATATAGCATAGGGTACCTGTGATATAATTATTAAACTTTCCATTTTGACATTCAAAGTATATGCTAACATCTGTTTAGGGAAGCATAAAATTAATAAATAAAGACAAATGACCTACAAAAATGAAGGGGTTAATTATTAAGTTAAATTTATCCATTGAAGCGTCCGTTTTATAAAAATTATTATCATAATAACTCCAACCGTTTCAAGCCCGAAAATATTTCCTTTTAAAGAAATTCAAATCAAACATTAATTATTCATTCAAGCTAATTCCCATGTTTTGTCTTAAGTCGGCACTCGGAACACTGAGCAGATATTGTTGAAAATATCAATTATTATTAAATTAATTATCTGCTATTATGACCGAGCAAGCTTTTCTACTCCTTCGCATTGTTTTCTTTTCCATTTCTGTTCTTCTACCCTGAATAGACTTAACTGTCGATTGATTTTATTATTTTCTGATATCAGAGCTAGTGTCAAAGCATAATTCCCAATAAAATTTTAATCGGTATTTAAAAATGATTAATAAATATTGATATTTAAACCATATATTTTATCAGTATCCTCAATAGTTATACAAATAGCGTTCAATCGTTGTCAAAGGAAAAATATATCAAGCTTGCTTTGGAGAAATAAACAGTACACCAGTAACTCTAGCATAGTCAGTAGATGTGCAAAAATCACAAGAATTTATAAATTGCGAAGTGAGCTTCAAATTATAGAAACATTTAACGTACGAGTAGAATTGCCATTTGGGTGATCATACCTACTTGTATGAAAGTCCAAAGACTTATGTCATGTAGTGTTTATAATAAATAATTTACAAAAATATTCATATCACTTTTAGGGTTCCGTATGTTACATGTACGTCTATCTCAGAAACCGCCCAAAGTAGAAACTTGACGTTTAATGAGATTAGGTGTTAGAAAAAATGAAATTCGATGCATAATGTGTAGTATAATTTCAAAGGGCTAGTTAAAAGGCTTTCAAACATATTTTCTTTTGATAATTTTAAATATATATATATATATATTTATATATATATATATATATATATATATATATATATATATATTCAAAGAAATGCAAAATATGTCTTCCTTTAATGTGAAACCGCTGAGCACAAAATTGTAAAAAAACCGGGTTTTTCAGGTCTACCCAAGAGCGCGAAACCATAACGATCATTCTAGATATTTTAGCTTTATTCATGATAATACATATTCCCCATTAATAAATTATATTACTAATAAATATTTTTTGCGTTAGAAAAACTACGTTAGGTATAAGTTGTGATAAAGATAGTAATTTAATTTCAAACTTGGAAAAGAAAGCTCGACACGCGAGTCAAATACTCAGTTGTTTAATTTATTAACGGTACGTATTGCACAGCGAAGGGCAAATAATTCCATTACAAATAAATCTTTAAATATTTAATTAAAATTGATAACCAGAGCAACATCATATTCAAAAACTTTTTAATCTTCATGATCTTCATTTATCAGATTCATTATCTTCATTTTGTCAGGATTCTAATTTATTAAACAATTAGGAAAGGGAAAGCATATTGTAAAAGCCTTTAGAGAGTCATAGCTCGTGAAGGAGGCAAAGATGATTTAAAAAGAGTTAAGATTTTACCATTTGGCTATGAAAGTTAAGAAAACACTCATCATGATCATCATATTTGGCACGATAGCCCAGGGTGGGCCAAGGCTTTCTGTTGGAGATTCTTCCAGGAAGTTCTACTCTTCGCTTGGGTTTTCCAGTTCTTTATCCTGAGAATGTTAAAATCTTCTTCCACTGAATCGATCCATCGTAATTTTGGTCTACCTTTTCTACGAGTTGTTAGAGGTTTTGCAATGAAAACTTTCTTTATTGGGTTTTCATATTTCATTGTAGATACGTGGGCAGCAGAGTTCTTTCTTTTGATTTTGATGGTTTTATGACATCAGGCTCACCAAACAACCTATAGATTTCTGAGTTAAGACGTCTTCGCCAAATACCATTATCCTTGACACCCCCAACAATTCTCCTCAGAACCCTTCTATCAAAGGCTGCTATTTTATTCTCTCCAGTTCTAATCAAAGGCAAGGTTTCTGATCCTTATGCAAGAACTGGCCTAATAAGAGTTTTATATACTAATAATTTTGTTTTTCTTGTAAGAAAAGAAGATTTAAGGATGTAGCTTATATATGCGATTCTGAATTTCAGAGATAGTTTCATTCTTATTGTTAACACAAGATCCAAGGTAAGTAAAGCAGTCAACCGTTTCAAATGTATGTGAGCCAATCTATAAACGATTATGTATATTATTTGGTGAAGATTTTTGTATAGCCATATATTTAGTCTTGGAGTCGTTTATTGCCAGTTAAATTTGATTTGCAGCTATCTCCAAAGACAGAAAGGCCTCTCTCAAGACTGGTAGGTTGCTAGCAATTATAACAATATCATCAATATACGCTAGGATCTGAACTGATTTGTAAAAGATGGTACCCCTAGTGTTAATATCTGAATCCCGAATAGCTTTTTCTAGCAATATTAAAAACCATATAACCAATATTGCAATATTAAAAACCAGACACGAGAGTGAGTGCCTTGTCAAACACCATAATTGACACTGAGATCTTCAGAAAGGGCACCATTGAATTTTATTTTACATTTTGTCAAGAAAACACTATCGATTTTAAATATATTGCACAACAGTTAATGAGAACGTCAGTGGAATAGTATCTTAATTGCACCTATCGTTCTTTATAATTTTGTGCACTTACCTGCACCTTTGTTCCTTATAATTTTGTGCACTTACATCCACCTATTGTTCTTTACATTTATGTGCACTAACATGCACCTATTATTCTATATAATTATGTGTACTTACATGAACCTATCGTTCCTTATAATTTTGCCTATAATTCTCATAGAATAGGTATGCAGATTTCTTAATTATGTCGCATCGATTGGACTTATAATTTGTATACAATGATTGGATTTATAATTTATTTATAATACTAGCTCTCCGGTATTACATTATCTGAGTAAACAGGAATCGTGACTGAAGTTTATTTCAATCGATTTTTATAAAATGCATATTTACTTTTTATTTATTAACGTTATTTTCAACAACTTATCATTTGGCCACGGAAATTAGTAAAATACTTTCAATTTCAAATACATGGCACAATCATAATGGTAGAGTCTACACAACAATATCGTACTTACATGCACTTATCGTGCTTTATAATTTTGTCTACTTTTCTTATAGAGTAGTATGCAGTTTCCTTAATTACTTCATATTGACCGGATGTATGACTTATTTATAATATTAGCCCTCCATTCCGCCATTATCTGGGTAAAAAGTAAAAAATAAAAGGAAATTAGGAAAATATGCTCAGTTTAAAATACGTTACACAACCATTAATGGAAAAGTCAGAAGAACAATATCGCACTTATCGTGCCTTATAATTTTGCCTACTTTTCTTATAGAGTAGTATGCAGTTTCCTTAATTACTCCATATTGATCGGAAGTATGACTTATTTATAACATTAGCCTTCCGTTCTGGTATTATCTGAGTAAAAAGGGATCGTGACTGCATTTTATTTTAATCGATTTTTATAGATTTATCATTTGATTTTAATTTATTAAAGCTATTTTTGAGAGATATAAAGATACGTACATGCTGATACTTTTGAAATATTTGATCGTCATGCACGATAATGTTTTTACGTACCTATGGCGGTTTAGTTGGTTTAATATAAAATATTCTATTATTCAGTTTTTAGATGAAAACATGTCATAAAAGATATAATGTAAATAACACTCATATAAAACACTCTACTCTCAATAAAAACATGTTCTTTATATATGTATAAATATATATACATATATATATATATATATATATATATATATATATATATATATATATATATATATATATATATATATATATATATATATATATATATATATATATATATATATATTGGTATAAAAATTTCACTCTTTACCTCGTCATTTTTCATAATACATACCTTCTAAACGAAAATCTTCTATATGTCTTTGGCTATCTGGATACTATGAAATAAACGAACGCGAAAATTTTATTTTAATCGAATAAGCCGCTTTTTTGTTGTGATAAATGGTTATGATAAATTATTTCTCTCTAAGTAATTACTATGATACATAGGTTGGATTATAAATTAAATTATATTTTAGAATAATTTCGTAATACGATAATGTTTAAATAGTGAAACATTTTCAGATCTGGGTATGATTTACGTATACACGCAAAGCGACTGTCAACTCTAATCCCAATTAATGATTAATACAATGATTTATTATTCATTTAATTAGTATTCATCCAATATATCTTCGTAACTATTATCATTCTTAATTATTCTTATTTTAAGAATCGTCCTTTTATTAAATTATATTATATTTTTTAACTTAATATATTGACATTGTTGCCTGCGACTGTTGTGTTTTCTTTCTGTATATACGATAAAACAATAATGTGCAAGAATATAATTTTGTGGTTGAGATGTTACGATTTAAATATGTCTATCTGGAAATTATTAATTATAGAGTTTATATCTACTTTGAGCTCAAATGTTTAAAAAAATATTTTCATTTTATTGTATTTCTATATATATATATATATATATATATATACATATATTTATATATATATATATATATATATATATATATATATATCTATATATCTATACATATGCAACAAACCATTGTTGCTGTTTTGTATTTTCTCTGTATATGTTGATATAAAAATGTGCGAGAATACCATATTTAGGGTGAGACGGAACGATACAAATCTGTAAATATGTCAACATAACATAAGTAAACAGCGTACGAGTATTACAATATAGTTTTCATTGTCAGTACTAAAGTGTTGATAAAATTATAAACTTATTTTAAATATGCCGTTTTGGCTACACAATTGATATGTAATTGTTGATAACTTCATGTCTACATACAAATGTAAATATTAAGCAATTCCCAACCAGCCGAAATACTAAATACTATCTTTGGTGATTCGGATTTGCTTAGTATTCATAACATAATAAAAAGAGCACTACTATTTCAATTGGTGGGTCTCTTAGTTTCAAACACATTTGTCTTCTTTAACATAAACTATTACAAATTAATACAATTTAGAATTAGTTATTGTCCTTAAAAGGTGTTTGGGGACAAAGTTATTTTAAAAAATCTTCATTTGAAATTCTTAATAAGCCGAAAATTACTTTGATATATCTAATCTAAAACTTAATAAAACATAGCATTTTAAAACAGTGATAAGTAACTAGGTCTCCCCACATAAAGGAAACAAAGCAGGTCATCAACTTTTTTAGTTGGTTGGCATCTGTCTTGATAAAATAAATAATACATAAAAACGTTACTTTTTTTATCTGTAAGAGAAGTAATTTCAATTAGTGAACTTGGATATTCAATTTATGCGAGATACTTTACCTTCTTTAATTTTTTTGCGTATTCCCGCCACGTTTTTGTTATTAATTTTTGTAGAGAAAATTCCTCTCAGAATTAATTACTGAGTCACGTCTAGTCCTTATCTTAACGGTTGAGTACTCACAATGTCATCGTTAAAGAAAAAAAAACTGCTGAATAAAAACAAACAATTTCAAATGAGCCAACGCCTGTAGTGATAATAAACTACACTTTATGTCCACTTTGTTACAATACTGTGATATCAACGAGATAATTTGTCTGTCTCATTTCTTATTTAAAATATAAATATCGAGGTGTCTGTACTCTAAATAAGATACGATTTTATATCTCATTTTATTGGTTTTTACCTTATACCTGCACATTGGTCTCTTGGATAGACGTATTTTAGCTTATTACTTCGTCAGTAAAAACGCTAGCGCAAACAAAGATTATGCCTCATATATTAAATATTCTAGATTCTTAAAAATTGTTGCATCTTAATTATTCACCTACCAAGTTTAAAAAAATTATCGACTTCTAACCTCAGCATTTAAATGTAAATATGTGTTTTACTGCCCTGATAAATAGTTCAATTATAAGATAGACAAAGAAGTTGAAATCGAAAAAGTTTAAATGAAAAGGTTACAAAGTTATCACCGTTTTGTTTTATTTTATTTTATGTACAACATTAAACATTATAGGGTTTGGAGCATCTGTCAGTGGGTCAGTAAGTGTCAAAATTAACGAAAATTTGGAGACACAACTGGAATTCCTATCAAGCCGCATACCTGAAATTTGAGATTCTTTTTAATATCGTCTTATTTATTAGATAAGAATATTAACTATGGATTTCAATTATTGTTTATAAATGTAAAGGGTCGAGATCTTGTAAACAGTGCGTGAGGTACGGCGGGTTTACGAGAAATGAGCTTATAGATAAATTGTGCGACATGCACACTTGTGCAATAGCTACTAAGGGATGCTCTAACTTTTTAGTGTAGTAGTTGTATTTCGTATAAATTCGTATTTAAAATATGACCAAATTAATCAAAAACAAGGATTATTTGCAGAAGGCTTTTAGAAGTACCATCATTTGATCTGATGAATCCTCATATTATGAAAGGGGCTGTGACCTCAAATTTGTCGACGATATTATAAAAACATTAAAGAAAATAATAAACTGAATACTAGAGAATTGTTATAAACTAAAAGAGCGTGACATATAATAATATTACTGTTTGAATCATACAGTTATTTTATAGTCTAATAACTCTAGAAGTGTAGTTGTAAATACATACTTATATATATATATATATATATATATTGTTTTTTTTTTATATAAAGATTAAAGTAGTATTTTCAATCATGTTTATTTTGGTGTAACGGAATAACTGCATTACCGACATAAGCGTGTGTTTTATATTAATTGTAAATTTCTTTGTAAATAATTGCTTATAGCTCTGAGCTGAGATTGCATAATGTTCCATGAATATATAAGTAAAACCTTGCCCAACTCCTATAATTTATATAACGCTAATTGATTTAATATGTTTTGTTTAAGTTGTTTTTGATCTAAATATAAGGATGCTGTTTACTTAATCGATAAAAAATGTCTCTGTGTTGCGATGTTGCAATGTAAAATGGGTCATTTATATCTTTGTAGATTTTCATGTTGTTTAAAATATGCTTATTCATTATAATATAATAGTTATAATGACATAGGCACAGTATGCACTCGGGCCATTTCGACTCCTTTTACATTAGTTTTTATTACTCATTACTACTATATTTAAAAAAAAATGTGATGTATAATAAAGTGCAAGATAATAGAAATGTTATGTCCATTAGACAAGCAATTTTTAACTACATTCTAAAAACAGATAAACAAAACTTTTCTCTTTACAAAATTCGCATGGTTATACAATTATGGAACTTATGTAAAGACAAGGTAATTGGTTTGTTTGAAGACTACTATTGAGTGCTAATGACGTATTTATATAATATGACGTGACATGCTTTCATTCTTTCTATATTAAATAAGAATTTCTTTTGATCAAATATTGAAATAAAAGACAAATTTTTTTTTTGGACACTGCTCTAGAGGGTATTGTTAAAGGGATTAGTAGGCAATCGAAATAGTCTTGCAATATTTTTTGATACGGCGTCTTTTTTGAAATATACGTAAACTTTTTGAAAAATATTTTGAAAATCGCCAAAATCTTTTGCATCGTGTCCTCCTTTTCTAATTTCTTACCAAGTATGCAAATAAACTGAAATAAAAGAATTAAAAATACCAGCACGTGTATCAGTGCAACGTTATTTCGATCAACTTGAGGTAATAAATTAAACGTTGACTGTATATTTTTAAACTAAGTTAAATATGTGGCTTACGCTTGTGAACGATATATTAGGCAATATAATAAATTAACTAAACGGTTTTAAACTATGAGTTCGAAACTTTCTTAGAAAATTGCTAAAAAATTTTCGAATATTTTATCATAAGTTTACATCTTATGATATCAGAATTTATGATATCATATAAAGGCTGAATTATAATGAGAGTTAACTTCAATCCTTTAAGCGGGATAAGCGATATCAATTACGAACTTTTCTAGTTTATTAGTTATTATCGGTAATTAAAGATTGATAGTGAAACCTAACTTTGGATAAAATTAACGTCAGAGAGAAAGAGTGTGGTAATGAGAAATGAGAAGTGAATTTAGAAAATTAAGCATATGTGTAAACTCTATTGACTTAGTGCCGGACATACAGGAATTTCAGTGTCCGAACCTAAACTAAAAGTAAAAAAGTTAATGCTAAGTTGCTAGTGGAATATCAAGGGAATGACTTCTGGGGGCATGCATGATGAATGCTGAGCTGCATAACAGCCTTAAGTTTATTTTCCCTGCAATAACGGCTGAATCACTTACTACAAAACATATTAAACCAATTAGCGTATATTATAGGAGTTGGGAAGGTTCTATCGATATATTCATGGAACATTGTGCTTTCTCAGTCCAGAGCTGTAAGCAATTATTTACAAAAAAAATCGACTGCACAGAAGAACTTCAGAATGTTCATATCATTTTTTATTAATCTAAGTCGTCACACTTTTACATTGGAAGTTCATTTTCTAGAAGATAGCATCAAGTTGTAGATGTTGCATAAATAGTTTAAATTTTATGTTACAATTAGCTTTTAGATTACATGTTATAAAACAAGTCTGATTTAAAGGCCTGTTAAGCAATTAAGTATTTGCTGACTAAAAGATTAAATCGATATTTATAAATAGCTTCATAAAAAATGGAATTGATTCTTAAACTTTTTCATTTTAAAATTTATTTCATTTTAATCTTTTGTGTGAATGTAAGTGCTATTTAACAAGTTTATTTTTGATTCCGAGTTAATTAAACCAAATAGATTTTTTTGGGCATTTCCAGCTTTCCTACAATTAATATTTGCATTCTTAAAAACGCTGTGTAGCCTTATAATGGTAAATTAGTGAACCGGCAGATGATTAATTAGTAATTAATGTACAACAATCTAAAAAAATAATAACATGGATACTATTTTCAAAGCATGCCGTTTCAAAAATAGAATTCGACGTGAAACTATTCGATCTTTGTAATTAGCTATGTTCAGCAAAGCGAAAATTAAATCGTCATTAAGCCAGGGGTTTTGTTGCTACTTTTACATATCAACTTTCAATTTGAAGTGTAATTAAAGTTTCTTGGAATGCTTTGAAAATATAATTTGAGTAGTGTTTCCGGCTCGATTCAATTACATCAACAGCGGCTCTGTTTCATCGAACCGAGCAATGAGAAACGGTATGACAAGTGATTTTGATTTGTGCTAGCCAATTTCATTCTCCTTGAGTAGCAAAGTTTCCAGCCAATTTGCAATTGAACAATTGTATTCAATCAGAACGAAAATTGAGTTTTAAGTATGAATCACAGTTATCAAAGAAAAAAAACCTCGTGAATATCTTTGAGTTTTAGTAAAACATTCCTTGTGAATATTTTTGAGGTTTAATAATTCCGATATGTATGGGTTAATATATTTATTACTGACCGATTTCAAGTTTCTACTTAACGCGGTTTCTGAAAGAAATGATTGTGATGGACGTACGGACAGATAAGTGAGTAATTCTACTGTATTATGATACTGTCATAAATGGTGAACCAAAAACAAACTAATTGCTTTCTATATGCTCTCTGTTGTACTACAAAAAAATCAAAAGCACTTACGGCAAGAGATACAAAGGTTATTGGATCCCAATATAATTATAATACGATACGAATAATTTGGTTAGATTGTAACAAAAGAAATTTCAAAAGACAAATTATAAAAGGTTTGTATTACAAGACAAATTTCAATATGACAAAGCAGTTTAATATTACCTCAAATTGTTTTCTATTTCATAATTAGTAGTAACTCCCGTCCAACAAATAAACATTTTGTATCCAGCTGTACATTAAATATTTAGTGGCCAATCAATATGCATACATATATATATATATATATATATATATATATATATATATATATATATATATATATATATATATATATATGTATAATGTTTTTATTGGATTCTGTTTCGAACTTGTTGAAATAAAGATGTAACTGCGTTTCTGTGGATAAAAGATTTATTTACTTGTAAAACGTTCCTTCTACAATTTGCTAGTAAAATTATCTTATAAACTAAACATTTACTCACCTGTGGATAAAAGAAACAACATTTAAAGCCCTTATTTCGGGTTTATCATCTGAATTCGACAGGTAAGCTTTTTACAATAAAATACTGAATCAAAAACAAATCTAACCTCTCAAAATCTTTTGACGTTTGATACGAAAGCTAACAGCGACCTCTATGGAACTTATCATAGATAATGCGGCAGAGTTTAAATGAAAGGATACCTATAGGTTTTCTTTACATATATATATATATATATATATATATATATATATATATATATATATATATATATATATATATATATATACATATATACATAGATATATATATATGTACACACACACATAAATGTATATATGTGTATATGTGCGTGCGTGCGTACGTGTGTGTGTGTGTGCTTGTATCCATATTTCGATTTGATTTCGGAAAAGAGGTTTGAATAGCATATGGAATTACATGCATTATGCAGATTTACATATAAGTTATTTGATAAAATAATGAACCATAAGTGAGTTGGAATTTTCATTTCGATTTGGTTATTCTTCATAACTTTTTAAATTGTTAAAATCGTGACCAAGGCCATCATATTATATAAATGAACAACAAGGTTATTTGATATAATAATGAACCAGAAGTGAGTTAGAATTTTCATTTGGATTTGGGTATTCTTCACAATTTTTAAATTGTTAAAATCGTGACCAAGGCCAGCATATTATATAATTAACAATAAGGTTTGCAATATACCATAGTCTTGAAATAATTGACTTCGCAGAGTAGTTGGTGCGCGTTAGTTTCATGTCTTCTGATATTTGGTTTGAGACTCCGTGCAATAAAATTGCAGTTATAGCCTAACTCACGTCCTCTCGTATTACATACGAGGAGAATTATTGTACAAAGCTCCATTGATTCCTTTGAAGTCAATACAGTTTAATTAAGCGAAAAGAAGCAGAAAATGAAATTAATTTCTTACCTTGTATTGTAATTTTCTTCTCTTAAATAAGTTGTCATTTATTCAATTTTCTTTCTTTATGAAATATCATTTTTACTTTATCTAATTTAATACATTTTTCCTGGAAATATATCGGGTAAATTAATATATGATTGCGTTAAAAGATTGTACATTAAAAGAAGCCACATTTATAAAAGAAATTCTTAATGCTAAATGCCAAGGATACGCAAAATAAAAATTGACTCAGTTTTAAGAGCAATAAAATATAAAAATATTTTACGGAAAGAATTCCATCGACATCTAATATCAGGGTTGACGTTATAAATCTAAAGTTACTTTTTAACAATAATTATTTGTTATTCCAATCAATAAATGACCTAATTTTGTAAGAGAATATCATTAAATAAAGGTTTCAATAACGTAATTGTATTCTAATGAGAAAAAATTAATTGTGATTTGATATAATTTATTTACAATAAAAATTTACGTATACAAAACTAAATCCTTGCTTTCCAATACATATCCAAAAACTTAACAATATATCCTCACAACCGGTAAACTTGAACGTATATCAATTTACAACTTATTTTTTAAATTAAAGAAGTATTATAGGCAGTGAGTTTTTCAAGATATAACTCTGAAAACCTCATCCTGGCAGTCGCTTTTGTTAGTATTCAAAGCGTTGTCCTTTCTGTCTGTCCACAAAACGAATTATGTACTTTACAAAATCATGGGCATTCCATTTTTATCATAATTTACCCTTTTTAGAGCTTATTAATATAAAAATATCTTCTTTTTTCCAGATTGATCCAGAACTCGACTTGATGAAAACGATAAATAAAATGGAATTAGTCGATAAAACAACAAGTGACAATGGTTACAAAACACTGTTGATACGACTGCATGAATGCAAACGAAAGCCAGGAAATTACTAAAGAAAAAGGAAAAAGAAAAAAAATGTGAAGCGACGAAATCTGAGTGGATTTTAAAAGCAAACTTAAGCATAAAACAAAATCATGAAAGTGACACCAAGGAGTCTTTTTACAAGTTTAGAAAATTTTCCTGAAAAAATACTTTTCTTCCCTTCGAGCGTAGCTGCGACTCCTGATAAATTTACTGAATCGAACGCTACTTTATCTAAATTTACGACTTCCTCATTTTGGCAAGATTTTGAGTATAATCTGTCAGACTCGACGCTTTCAATGTATTTAACCGGCTCAAATTTTAACCAAACTATTTTCAATTATGATCGGAACAATATATCATATTTCAATGAAAACTTCGGTGGTGTCCCAAATGATTCGAATGCATTCAGAGACCACCCCTGGCACATAGTGATTCTAGTTGCTATAAAATGTTTAATAATGCTTTTCATAATTTTAGCAGCACTTTTGGGTAATCTTTTAGTCATAGTGTCAGTAATGAGGCATAGAAAATTACGTGTCATCACGAATTATTTCGTAGTATCTTTAGCACTTGCTGATATGTTAGTGGCCATTTGGGCGATGTGTTTTAATTTTAGTGTCGAAATAACTGATGGAAGGTGGCTTTTTGGATATTTTATGTGTGACGTTTGGAACTCATTGGACGTGTATTTTTCAACTGCTTCTATACTGCATTTGTGCTGTATTAGTGTTGATAGATATTACGCAATAGTGCAGCCCCTGGACTATCCTTTAATTATGACGACCAATCGTTTGGGAGTCATGTTGGCGGTGGTCTGGTGTAGTCCAGCCCTTGTGTCATTTTTACCAATCTTCATGGGATGGTACACTACTAACGATCATTTGGACTATAGAAAGAGACATCCCAATATTTGTGGTTTTACTGTGAATCGATTTTATGCAATTATTTCGTCGAGTGTTAGTTTTTGGATCCCCGGTGTTATCATGCTTTTCATGTATTATAGGATATATATGGAAGCTGACAGACAAGAAAGGATGCTGTACAGGTGAGTGAAATATTTTAACAATTCATTGCACAGTTATGTATTTTAACAACTTTTCTTCTTTGTGGAAATGCTGTTTGCTTTTCAAAATTACTAAAACACATAGAGTTAAAATGTAATAAATATTTCTTACATTTCCTGAATCTAAAGTGAATTTTTTTTAACATTTCATAATTCTTAATTTTTTTTAACATTTCATACTCTTTAAATATTATATTAAGATCGTTGCCAAAATATCTGAATGCGTTTCTGAATTGGCATTTCCTTACACATTTTTGTGCTATGTGGGACAAATTTTCTTAAAGTTAAAAGACTATAATGTCGGTTAAATTTGTGACAAATAAGTCGAAGAATCTAAAAGAAATAAAAAGACAATTAAGCAACTAATACCAGAAATAATAAAGACAATGCATATTTTCGAAATTATTAAAATTTTTTTTAAAAACCCTGCAATATTTTTTTAAGCATTGCATTGGGGTTAAATCTGGGCAAAGTTTCAAGAAAGGGAAATTTAGCCACCATAAATACATGTCATAAGAAGAGGGAGATAATGGAAACACATACTTTTCATTAAGCACTTATTTTTTTCTTATCTTTGAGATAAATATTGAAAGTTCGCAAAGTTTCATTTGATCGTCGTGAGGGACAAACAATTCTGTTTTTCTATATATATATATGAACATATATAATGAAAAATTTCAAAAAAATTAAACATTTTCTGGGGTTCCGTATTTAAATTAAAAACATGAAATCTTTTAAATTTGTCTATTCACACATTCATCCCTATTCTAAAGTACTGATTCCCATAAAATTAAATATTTTGATTTTGGAGTGTGTCTCGGTACTCCAAACTTGGAAATAATTTTTTATCCCATGACAAAAATATATATTTATCATATAAGAATTAAAAAAAAAGAAAATATCTAATACCTTTTTTAATACGGCACTTCTTCCCGAATGTGTCAAAAATATTAAGTAATAATTTAATAAATGCTTAAATGCAAAATTATTTTGAAGAAATTGTATTGATAAATTAAGAGCATATGTATATATTTTACCATGTCATTTCCCGACGTATGTAGAAGATATGCTTTTATATATCTACATAGTTAATTATTAAATTTCTAAAAGCTAGTAGAAATACTGCCAACACTTTAACATTCACACTTTTATATTTACTTAAATGTATACTGACTGAGCTCTTAGTGTGAGTTCCATTTTAAATTAATATGTCAATTTATTTCTTTATGACACTACTGAGTCACATTTCATATTTAAATAGGTGTAAGTTTTACTGTTATTAAGTTGAACCACTTCGGAGATAATCCAGTGATAATATTTTTTCATATTTTTTAAATGGTTCTAAATAAAACTTGAATTTGCACCGTGAAAGTTCTGTAAATATTTTGTTTGACATAAACACTTAAGGATAGGTAGTATTCTTAGTAAACTATTATAAACTATTAACTTTATTTTTCACCGCGCAAATATATTGCTTAGTATTTCTTTAAACAAACGCAATAACTTATATTGTATATTAATTAATATATTGAGAAAATTTTACTCTTACTTTAGAAAAGTAAGTATATAGGTCAATGCTACATGAGCTACCTCTTACAGATAAAGACAGTGAATCGATTAATAAAAGCAAGTACTCTGGTAGACTGTATATTCCCTAGAACCCTTTTTCACTATTTGTACTTGTATCGTTTCCTATAATTCTCCTTTGGATGACATGGAACATATTTCAAGTGTAAATTATTTTATAGATATAAGAAAATATTTTTATTTCTATATTCTCACAAAAAAATTCCAACGAGGTAACTGTGGCTATTATACATGTGGTCATAAAAAATAAGCCTCTTGTCGTTATTTCTCATATAATTTTAGTTATGATAATGGTAAAAGGAACCATTGATGCAAACTGTATTTACTAAATAGTAAAATTATTAATAAATAGAGATACAGTGTATAAGTTTCAAAAAACAGAACATAACACAGATAAACAACAGTCCCATTATTTTCCGAATTTCGGTCTCATTCTCTTATCCTCAATCCGAAATAGACATGTTAATGACTTGGTTCAACCCAAGCGCCTTGCAGTCTATGAGATGTCAAGTATATTGCGGTCTGACCTGCTTCTTGAAGTCGTATCTTGGCTTTTTAAGCTCGAAACTGCGTTAAAGTGACCGCGTCGATGAAAAGGATTCTTTATGAGTTTATGGTTAGGTTAGTGGCTTTGCGAGCGTTAGGTCATCGGCTTGTTTAAGGAGGTCGGAATCGGAAATATTGTGTTTTCACATGAATAAGATAAGAGCAAAGTATGCTATAACTACAAGGGAGTTCTTTACTTACGAGAAAAGTAATATTTGTGTAATGGAATGTTGATAGCTTTATATGTTGTGACAAAACAAAAACAGATTTGCAGCTTTATAATTAATGATAATTAAAAACTACGCGGTGACTTGGTGATGATAATTAAAAACTACTGCGTGCATGATATGTTGCTCCGAAATTCTTGAAAAATTTCATGTAAATTAATGAAAAGAAAATTTAAAAAAAAAAATTCTTTGCACTAAGTGTCAGTGCTTAGATTTTTTTTCTGCTTGCAATTTGTATGAATAATTAGATGAACAGAGGGTGAGCAATACCTCCTTTTGTCTCGAATATTATATTTATCGAAGAGGTTTTCAAAATAAAAATTAGCTTTGTACCCAAGTCTATATAAAAAAACTGTTCCTCACTCAATTGAATGCACATAAACAAATTTCGCCCACTTAAATATCTCGGCACATAATAATTAAGGTAACCGTATGCAGCATCTACCTCTAAGTTTGGTTTGTGACTATAAAAACAACAAAGTTCACTACCGAATTGTAAAAAAATAGTCAATATTCTAAATTTAAAGCGTTATAAATTTGCATAAGCTTGACTACTTATGTTACGTACATTAAGCTTGTTCTTTGCAACATAAACTTTAATCAAAACAACATTTTAATATTTTTGTTACAAAGTTTAATAATTTTACATTAGAAACAGGAAAGATCCAGATAAACAGCATAGACGGAACCAGAACTTTCCTTATTTTTAGTATATATATATGTCTCTGCTAATATAATGAAAGTGAAACTTTTGTTAGTTTATCTTAATGAAATTAAATGAAGTGTTTCATATCGATAATATACATCCCATATTATAAAAAAAATGTAGTTGGACTCTAATTAGCGGGAACAGAACTCTCAAAATAATTGTTTAAAAATAATTATGCTCATGCACGTAAAACTGATTGCTCTACTATACTAATTAAAATCCTAAAATTTAAAGTCAAATTCATCAATTTCAGCAGACTACTATCGTAAACATCGCACGGCGCGCCTCATTGTGACATGACAAAGGTCAGGTGGGGCAAATTATGTTCAAAATTATACTTATCTCGTGACTACATAATCGAAATATGTGCCTATACATTTAAAAAAAATATTATAAATTTTTCTAATGAAAAAAATATTATAAATGTTTTTTTTAACGAAACTGCGAGCAAAAACTAGTATTAAATATTTGTAAATGTCAGCAATACACAAGGTCAAGTGTGGCCGGTAATAGAAGTTACTTTACAATGAGCATTTAAATCACAGACGTAATATTATCGACGTCATTCTAGTTGACATTTTACTAACAAATAATTTTGTTCGATTGTGAATGACACTTCAGAAAAGTGACTAGAAATGATTGACGAGTAAAATAGGTTTTATATTGCTAATGACCATTTTGGTAACGCCATTTTAAATCAACGCTTATGGTTTACAAAGAACAATTTCTATGAAAAGTGACAAGTTTTTTTCGAAGTTTAAATCTACGCAACATTTAAAATGTTGGCAAGACTAAAACTTTAAAGTAATATTTTCATAATTTTACTGACGGTTAAATGAAGAATATTATTTACACTGACAAATTAACCAATTATAAGTATGTCCTTACCTTCAATGCGATTACTCTGACATTACTTTTTCTTAATATGTTTTTTGAATTTAATTATTTGAAAGTGTTAAAATAGATTATATAGTTCAAAAGCAGGTACCTCTTGTATTAAATGAGAATTTATTATCTTTACTCTTCGTTTAATTTAGCTTGTACTCTTGACTACTTCCGCGTAAATTGTAATATAGTTTACATGTTAATCCAAGCTACAATATTTTTTTTCAGGTTTTCAAAATTCACTTATGTTTAATAGAAACATCGTGATTTAGTTGTAGAAGGGAGAAAATTGTTTATGCTTCCCCCGGAAATCACGCTTTGACTTGGAAATTAAGTATGAACGGCTTAGTTTAATAATACAGGTTAAAATGAAATCTAAAAAATTGTGTTACAGGCAGTACTATGTTTTCAAGTTATAGCCTAAATAATATTGTAAAAAGTGGATATTATCCCTTAGAATTTTGTTTCGATTTCAGATTGAAAGGTTAATCCACACTGCAAGTACTCCGCTTCTAAGCCAAATATTGTGTAGATTCGTTCAGAAGTTATGAACTTGAGGAGTAACAAATAAAAAATATCAGTTATCGTATTTTTAACTTTGATTATGAAATATCTCTCATCACATAATCACACACATTGCTATTTTCAACTTCGCACACCACACACTTCGCACGATCACACACATTGCTATTTTCAAATTCGTTTAACATCATTACTACCGACTGAATTTAGTATAATTTTATGCAGGCTATCAGAAAGCTTTTTCATTGAAACGAATTGACCAGATTTGTTTTACAACAAAATTTTTCTAAATAATTAATTTACAAAAAGGGTCTCATTAGGTATTAAGATCGTGAATTTTATTTAAATCAGATTTTAAAATTTAAAGAATAATCACACCTGTTCTTTTTTTCAAATTAAATAAAAAATGCCAGTTCAAAGCTTGTTTTTTTTAATTTAAAATGTAAAAGATCCACGTTTGTTATCCTAAAAATTGATTTCTATTTACGGACTATCCAAATGATAAAGAAAGAACCATTATTATTTTATTATGTATATGATAAAATTTTAAAATTGATACACGATAAAATTTAAAAACTCAATCGATAATGACTAATAATATTTGTTGACCCAGTATGTTCTTTGCGAAATGAGTCTCCGAATAATTTAAGCAGTGTTTACCCGGTGTCCTTTAATTTTAAAACAACCTATATCCTACGAGTATGTCGAGCACTTCAATATAAAATTATTCTCGTCTATTTGCAATAATTATTTAAAAAGATAAGGGCAATCCAACTATTTAGAATTTTGAAACCTGTTAACGAACAGCCAAAATATATTTTCATAATGAAAAGTAATTTTAATATTTAGAAAAATTTAATGAAAATTCTATGTAACGTTAAGTGTTTAAACAATTACATATACATAAGTGTGAGTGAAATTATATTTATTTTTTTATTAAACCGTTTAGTAATTTTCTAAAATAAACGTAAAATTTTCAACAAATGTTTAAAAATTCTAGCTGCGACAGCTAGAATCCAACACAGAATAAAATAAATAAGAAGAAATAGTATTTTTCTCTTTATTTTAGTTTATTGATAATACTTAATCTTTTAACATGAAATGATCTAACTTCAAAATAAAAAGGGAAAAGTTTTCGGTAAACTAAGGTTATACAAGGGAGTTTGTGAAATATAAGGTACCGTTGGATGTTGAAGTTATTGATACAGAGCATACGTTTGTCCTCTGCTATTTTAAGCCAAACCCTAACGATGTCTAATGTAAGGCAAATACCCAGTACACAAAAATACGTACTCTGATATCCCTCTTGGCTGGACTGGTACCCTTTGTGCAAAAAGACGTGTAACATCAAACCCACTGGCGTATCTCATTTCCGAATTTATCGTAAAGTTTTTTGTTAAATTTTTCTAGTACGTATATAGTTTTTGTAGTATGTGTGTATTTTACGTGCACGTATATTAAATTGGGTGATCAATTTTCTTAAGTTTTCAATATATTGCCGTTACTCCATATGCAACTAATACAAATTAAATTTGGATGGTTTCAAACATAAGAATTCGAACAGAATCCTATTGTTGCAGCAACAATGTTTACCCTACGTCCATATGTCAAATATTTGTAAACAAAATTAATTGGAAAGAAAATAAAATTTTTAGTAAGACCAAAATTGCGTACGTTATTTTGTTGCTTAGTTACATAGTTAAATTTTAGGTACCGTTCTCATAAACAATATCCCTAAAGCAGATATAAGTTATTCCACATTTTGAGTATCGCGGCTTTATATTAACGCCGACCACTTCAATCGAAACACACGTTATAGATAATATAAATACCACTTGGCTTAGATGAATGTTAATAACAGGTGAATTTTGAGACACGAAAATAGCGTTTCGAACTAAATAACAGACCTAGGAGTTCGATTAGACTAGCCATACGGTAGGAGACTAATATTGGACTACCAACCCAGTGTGTAAAAACCGGCTACATAACAATGAGATGAAAACGCTAAGATGGATTAGAGGAGTCACACAGTTTGATAGGTGTAGAAATTCGTACATTACGGGTCTTAGACTGTCACGAATGTAAAGTTGAAGTTTATTAATTTAGAAAGATATAAATATTTTTACTCATAAATAAATAGATAAATGTATCTAATGAGGTTACGGGTCCAAATAAAGGTACACGTACTAACCTGACGTTAATTTCTGGATGAGTGAATGCTCAATAAAGACAATTCAGAGAATATATTTTAGTACGTACTAGGCAATTGACATTGTCTCAATACTCAACGTAGCTGCGTTTGACATGAGTCTAAATTAATTTCATAGCAAAGTTAAGAAGGCACGTGTTTTCCATTACTGACAAGCAATGTTATATTCCGATTAAAGGGACGCTACTTCACATTGTCATCGAGAACTCATTAGGGCTATTTGAACATTGAAAGGTTCTAAGGCGTTTTGTTATTATTATTTTTATAGAATGCGTTGTATTGAAAAGGTGAATACCGTAAATTTTTCATTTTGAATATTTAAATTCCAGCAAAATATAACCACTAGTTGTGAAGTATTTGGAATTATTTGGGATATTCAAATGGCGTAAGCAGGTAAGGTTAAATTTGGACGACTCTTTTCAGAAAATTCTGTTTCACATTTGGTCAATACTAGGCGACCAAATTCTTTTAATTTAGCAGCACAGCTAAACAAGGATTAAATCTCGGAACAAAAGTAGGAAAGCTTATTACCGTATTCCACCGGTTTTCAAATACAACGTGCATAGAGCGAAGCGCGTAACAGTTTATCGGATAAGGTTATGTAAAAACTGTGGAGGCATAGTACTATTTCTAAAGTTAGTTAGATGATAAAAATTAGTGGCAATAATTAATGATATTGAAGTTAAGAAATTGCTTATTTTTCATAAATAAGAAAAATTAATAAGTAGGAAAAAAAATAAAATTATATAAGTTGCAATTAAAAAGAAATAATTTAAAGGAGTTACGTGGGTTTTTATAAACTATAAAGACTTCATGCATCTTACAAATTCAGTGTCCTGTGAATCTAGCTTCGCAGTTTACATTGTGTTATCCTGTAGACCAGAGGTTCCCAAACTGTTATTTTTCTCGTGGACTTTCAAAATTTTACTGGTGTCAGTGGACCTCCTTCTGCTACATTTCTTCTATGTTCCCAAACCCAAACTTTTCTTTCACGCCAACATAGACCCCCGTCCCGTCCACCGTGGAACCAGTGGACATCTGACACCAATTTGGTAACCACCATAGACGTTTGCACTCTTCCCACTCTCTTTGTATTACCTCGAAAAAGGTTTGTACAATCAGACTTACATTTAATTTTTTTAAACCAATGATGACACGGGAAGCACAGGAAGGGAGATATTTGCAAATAAGAGCAATTTTTTCACTTTTCTCTTTAATACATTATATGAGACTTTCAATCCATTTTTAGAATGCTAAAACAAAGGCTTATACAAATTTTCAGTTTTATTCTATTTTTCTGAAGTTAAACCTTCATTTCGTCTATTTGACTGTTCGAGAAATAAAGTGAAATAAATTATCTTTAATTCATATTGTAGATTAATTTTATTTTACTTAAAATTTTGTTAATTACATTGCCTTAAGAATCTCTAAAGTGAAATCATTTCATAAGTATAATAAAGGGGATATACTGAATTCATGTGAGTTATTGAAAATACTAATGTAAATAATGATAGACTTTTAAACGTGTTATCAAGAAACCAAAATACGAATCGCGTTATAATATGGAAATCATAAAACCGAAATTATGATAAGCACATGCAACAAAGGAATAACTATGCGACGCTTTTTACTTTGGTTATTACTAATAATAAATTTAAAAATACATTTCAAATATTGTTGCTCGCATTTTCACTTGCGTGAATGTTTGACCAAGATAGCGCGATTTGTTCCAGTATCAATGAGACTTTTACAGAATATTTTTATAAATAAAGTTAAAATTTAAATATAATCTCCATGAGTCATTTAATGATATGCTATATTAATGTTTTTTTATTTATTAAAATATGCAGAGTTTATCCTCCAAAAAATTTATAATTTTTCGGGTAAGCATTTAGTCTATATATGAACCAGAGTCTCGATCTATATTACTTTCTCACTTCATTTTGGGAATGTCTCAATATCAGTATGTTTGTAACTTTGTCACATTATAATTTTTCTGATATTAGTATTGCATTCTAGCGAATAGTATATTATTTCACTACGCGAACTGTGCTTACGTATGTCAATGTAGTGAATGCCTAGTTGTAATCACTAAGCGATGGAAAGTTTATAGTTAGAATGCAAGAATATTCATTAATTTATTGCCGGTATACTGTTAAACATTCGTTATGATTTCTATTTAAGCTTATGGCTAAATATTTGATGTATTTCTAAATTAAATGTCAGGTTACCTTTTGAATATGAACTGTAGGTTTAAATTGACAACCTGACTTGCAAAATGTCGTTATTTTTCTATGTACTGCCTGAAATGTAACAACTTTTCTCCCACTATTTAATCTCATTGCGAACTAAATAAAATTTCCCAGCATAAAGAAGAAATAGAAATATATGTCTTCATTGTTTTTCCATATCGAACTTAGGAAGGGTTGCTTGTATACGAGTTTATTTATATATATATATATATATATATACACACACACACACACATATATATATATATATATAATATATTGGTATTGGATGTTTTAATAGATTATATTCTGCAAAGGATTGATTTTAAAAAAGATTTAAAGTTAATTTCGTATTTTCGTATTACTTCAAGTCATACACACACAAAACACATACACATACATACATATCTAAATCTATATATTAATAAAATAATAACAGTGAAATTTTCATATGGGATAGTTTATTAGGAATGATTGATTTAATACAAGGAATTATATTAGAAGTTAGAAAACCTGTTTTAGTATATTTGTCTGTTTGTCTGTATATAAATTTTATTTAAAAAGAAAAATGTATATGTATATATATATATATATATATATATATATATATATATATATACATGAACATATATATATATATATATATATATATATATATATATATATATATATATATATATATACATACAAATAACATATATTAATACAAATTAACCATAACATTAGAATATCATTATATTTCGTCGGTCTGAAATTCAATTAAAAATGTTTAGCGTTCCATTACAAAATGGTAAAAATAATAACATTGTGTTTGTTTAAACATTTATGTATTATAGAACCTACATTCTCTATTTACCTGAAAATTGGCGTAGTCATATTATTTGTTAGGGTCACGAATCCACATGTATTAAAATCTATGAAAATGTTTGTTTTTCACTTTATCTAACAAGTCCAACATAGGGTGAAAGTCGAAAAATTGTATTTGTTTTTAAAGGTAAAGAGGGATAAGACAAAATATTAATATTATCCATTTTAATCTATATTCATTTTAATTTTAGTTCCCACAGCTTTTAAATACCAGCAACAATATGACCAAATCATAGTGATTGATTAAGAGCATTATTATTTTCTAGTTTATATTTCGTTTATCCCATCTGTTTAATACCTTCGTACTTTACTCATTGTAGGAAAATGTTAGGGTTTAGGCGATGAGATTCAATAATAATGTGTCGTTTCTGTAAGAAAAATATGTTTGTTTTGTGATTACTTTAGTAAAGCTTAGTAACAAAAATTTCATATATTTTTAATAACTATAGTAATTTATGAAAGTTTCTAGAATATTAATATTTTCTCTTCAAGAAATCATCGAATAAAACTGAATGGTTCCTAGAAAAATGCGGTCGAAAGCACATTTAGCAGATATTATTTTAAATATTTTAGATGCCATTTATTACTTTGTCTAATTGAAAAAAAAAACAAAAATTAAATAAAAAAGTATAATTGTTTTTGGCTTCTAAATGGGTGACGTATTTACACCCGGCCACAATCATATAGGCGACATGGAAAGACAAATGTTTTTAGGATTAAAATATAGTACAAATAAGTAATGTTTGTACATATATATGTATATATATATATATATATATATATATATATATATATATATATATATATACATGTGTAAGTATGTGCGTTCGTGTGTTTTTAACTAAACACAAGTGCCCTTAATATATGTATACTAAATTGGGTATATTAAACATTAAATCCATTGTTAAATATAATCTCTAAAAACACATTTTTTCATGCAATACTGAGTGCCACATACACATATAATGCTTGGAATATACTTGATGTATATTTCATTTTACTCCTCACAAAAATTTTTGCGCATGTTCGTCAATTATCTGAGTTTTTCCGTTTACTTCTTCTATTAATCTTCCACATTTGCCACTTCGAATTTTAAAATTTATTTAGAAAGAGATACGTGAGTAACTATTCCAAATCGACTATACATATTCCAAGCTACGTGATCTCAACGAGCCTCACTCTGATATAACTTTAAATTCGTTAACGAGCAGAGCACAGAACCTTGTCTTCAAATATCACTAACGAGCAGCGCCTTCCTTTGTACGGAAAGCAAGCAATTTTTTTGTGTTTTAAATTGTAAAAGAGTTTTCAATTGCGGCTCTGTTTCTTTGCTTTGCTGTGATATTCGTCTATGCAAAATTGTCGAGAATGATACGATGAACCTTTCTAAAGCTTTTGTATTTAAAATCTTCTATAAACATGTTTTACAGAATAACATTGTTTATCGTATGAATTCCTAACTTAGAAATTCCTAGCATATTGAACTTTTCTGCGTAAAATTTGACTATAAATATTTAGAAAAACTTGAAAACTGAAATACATCTTTTTTACAAGTTATAAGTAAGTGATTTATTATTACACTAAAATAAAAACAATTATTTTAAAATTATAAAATGATTTGTACACGTATTTTTCATTGTTAAAAAGGCTATAAATCATCTCAGTTAAAAATAATAATTTTAATGACAAAAGTATTTGGTTTTAAACACATATCTATAAAATACAACTTTGATGTAATTTTGAACTTTAACCTTTTCTTAATTACTCTTATCCAGTTCATCGTGTTTCTCTGACTCTGACTTTAACGCTAAATCGTTTATATCACGTGGTCATTAAATGCTTTTCGTGGCTTCAAAAAGACTAAATTATTAGCCAAAGAAACGGGTCAGACCGCAATCGGGCGTTTCATGTTTTAGGAATGCTCGTAGCCGCAGGGTCGTTAAAATGTCAGTTTGGGTCCAGGATAGAAAAGGATAGCAAAATTTGTATAGATGTTGTAGACCGTAATTAACCTGTCTCATGTTTAGACGCTTCGAGACCCAAGCGTACGAATAAGGGTTACTACAAATATTTTTGTATGTGTCTAGGTCTAAGGATTGTTAGTAAGCGGAAATAGTGGTGTGGAAATACACTGACTTACAAAAGAGAATATTACATTATTTTAGACAAAAAAATTTACTCATAATTACTCTGGCATGGATGTCTTAAATCATATCTCTAAACAAATATTATTGGCATCTGTTATAAAAGTTCTATTTAGTTAGTATACCAAAGCATTTAATAAGTAACAAATATATTTATAAGATTATAAATATTGCCTCAAATATTGATACAAAAAAAATTAATTATATTATTTCATGCAGAGAATCCATAAGTTACAAATCGCTTTCTCTATGATTTTTGGAACGTTATATCTACGTGTATTTATCAAAGTATTAAATACATAATATTAGAAATCGTTTATTCTCATGTAGCTGGACGTCATATCGCTATATTAAATAAGGTATTCTCTTTGAGGAAAATATTTAATAACACAGACCTGCAAATTTTAACTTTTATTTTCCCTTTTTGGATTTGATAGCTAATCTTAGAGGATTTCGTGCGCTGATTACGAATATGTACTTAGATTTTCCCCATCATCCTCACTTTTTTTGGAAGAGCCCTATGTGTGAAATCGCAAAAAAAGCCAACTTTACTAAATAAAAAATTTATATTACAATAGAAAAACAATTATCCAACTTTGAAATATTATAAATACATTTAAACGACGATAATAAATCAGTTAGAAATATTAAATACCTTTGTGATATCTCTTTTTTTTTCAGAGAAGCTCCGATTGTGAGATTTTTGATCAAAACTCCGACTTAGATCATCTCGTCTTAGCAACTAACAATAGTCTGCCATCATCCTTTTATACCACCTTCCCTGATAGCAACGTTCCATCTCTTTCAAATACTGATGAAATCTTTTACCTCGCTCTTTCCTTACAGCTTCCAAGTTATCAGGAGGGTAGTTCAAGTGCGAATTAAGGAAGTGAACCTTAATACTCACCGTACATCTTATTTTTCTGAAATGTTTACTCATTTTCTTAAAAATTTCTTTATAATTTAAACTTTTATTGTTTCCTAGGAAATTTTTCACTACTTCCTTACAAGATTTCTAGGTTTCTAATTCAACGTCACTTAATTTTTTTTTTAAAGTTGTGTCTTTCATCAATTTTCTTGCGACCAGACCAATGAAAACACTAACCTTCTTCTTTATTCTTTATTAGTACCTTCGTGAATTGTTTAATCATTCCTAGATTTATGTGTAAAGAGGAGAGCAAAACTAAGGCGACTAAATTTTATCTCATAAAATTTTTGGTTCCAGGAACTAGTTCAGTTTTTTGTGGCCACTTTTTGTTCATCCAATGTTTTGACTGTCCCATTCGCAGAGAAAACAAGGGTCTTTGGTGTAACCACCTTGTTGACCGATTTGCATACATATCAACATGTCGTACGTATTTTATTTTATCCAACACATTTTTCAAATTGTAGCATTTTTAAATATATACATAATGGGCTGTAATATACAGAACTGGCAGTGAAGCGTACTTATTGCCATTATGCAAAAGGACTGCTTTCAAACTTCGCTTTGATGTGTCTATGAACAATTTCCGTTCGTCCGTGCCATATTCGATGTTAAACATTTTCACTAAACCAGGAATATATTTACAATACACGAGATTACAATCTTCAAAATGTGGTACAAAGTCTTTTTCTCTGTCACTATACTAAAAAAACGAGGTGCCAAGAGCAAATATATTTTCTTCTGATAGTCTTGATCCGAGGACTTCAGCTGCATCTTTTGGCAGGCTTAGACCTTTCGTTAAGTCGTTCAGTTCTGACTGTGAAAATAATTATTCCACTTGCACTTGGCTCAAATTGAGTTTCAGGTTGAGATACTTCTTCGACGTCACTGCTCATGTCTTCAGTTTGCACTGCTTCCAAATGTGGCAGTGATGGCAGTGCATGGTTCGGTTCGCGATACACCGCGTGCGTTACCGATTGCACGGTTGGATATACCAAGTATTTTTTTTTTAAATTGTAACCTGTTCTAACAACACCAAAAATAACAGTCTTCAGTATGTTTCCGAGATTCTCTCCATAACATAGGTGATTGAAAATCAAAAGTGTTCTGCTCTTTTGACCACTTTCGAAGTTCACGAACACATGTCGCACAAACTTTATGTGGGAGCCTCTGCTTTTCTTGGTTAGCGATTGCATCATGTCATGCTGCTCTTTTGTCGGCATAAACTGCTAAAAATATAACAAAAAGTGTCCGGTGAGTTTAAACATTTTCGCGATGATATCTTTTAAGTGTGAGTTATGAATGGCACGGAAGTACTGATTTTGTAAAAACAGTGCTGTGATTATTTGAACAAAAATCGAATTAACTGCCTCCATTAACCCTCTTCTAATAATTTAAGTTAATTACTGTTAAACGAGCTCTTTAGCAAATGACTTAAAAATCCACCTTTCTCCAAAAAATAAGGGTTTGTCAATTAATTACATTATATTTAATTCTTTATGAGAACTTATTCACTGTTCTTTATTGCACTCATTTAGTATGTTTTTTTCTCAATAAGAAACAATTTTAGTAAAACATAAATTCTTGACTAGGTAGGCCTAGGTACTTTAGGCAAAATAAAACTATGCTAAATAACTAAAAATCCGGACATGATGAAATGTTTCTAGCATTTTCCTCGTAATCAAATAAATTTAAATATAAAAGTAAATCTATCAAAATCAGTCGTCAAATCTGGAAAGAGGAAACCATTGTAGACCTGTGTTATTATTAAAAGACCATCATGATTTAAGCTTTTTCTTTATCGTTTAGATGTACCAATCAAATTAATTTAGTATATAACTGATAACATTAACTAGATATGCTTGGAACACATCTTAGGTGAATGATATATTTCCATCCATATAATTATTGCTAGTTTTTTACTATTATCTATCAGATCTACCTATGAAGTTTTTCTGAATTATATTTATAAATCAGTACATAATATTCGAGTCTGTAGCTCTCCGAAGTTAAAAGTTTGACTAGTAACTTCTAGTTATGAGCTTAATATTTTTTTAATCTACTTCTAGAATAGTTGTCGAAAGTTCAAGAAAACTTCATTATACAGTACAGGAAGGCAATATGCGCTCGGCTTTAGGCGCAGGCCTAGTCTTCAAATTTTCCTTTCAAGACCATATATTAAATAGACAGCAAGTAAGGACGCTTCTATTTGTGAGTTTGGCCTAGTGAGTTCTGCCGGATGCCACAAATAATACATGATATGCCATCGGCGGGTGAACAGTGACCTACGGTACTATGAAAATTTTGTTTACAATTTTTAATGGTCTTAAGAATGAACCCTATTCCGTATATCCTGTCGGAATAGATATACATATAATATAATAGCTAACTAAAGAAGAACTTACCATTTCTTATTTACTGTTTTATATATTTTTTTACTTATTTTCTTACGTTAACCATTTCTCCATTATATTTCCCGTGCAATAGAGGCACATAAAATAAATTAACCTAATCCCAAAATTGCGATATTTGGGATTTTTTAAGAACAAATTTGGGTAAAATAGATATATTAAGAAGTAAATAATACAATACCATAAGTAAAACTAACATTTAATGAATTAAAGAAATTGGTTGGAAAAAGGTTATCTTTATAGAAACTTATTTCTAAAAAAATTTACCAAAATACTCTTTGAATATTTTCGTATTATGTTTACGTTAGGAAAAAAAATGATTCTAAATTTTACTTTAACAAAATAAATAACATGACAAAATTTGCATACCAAACTCTCATGGACATATCTTTTTCTTACTAAATTATGTGGAATTTTTTTATTGGCGTCTTAAAACTTTATTTATTAAAATTTTTTTGGCGTTTTAAAAGCAACGAGTATTAACTGAACAACTTATGACGTGTAGATGAGTATTTAAAACGTTCATAGAGACTTCTTACGAATGATTTAAATTAGTAGCAAAAACTTGCAAATTTTGAAATATATATTTTTATTTAATAATTCGTTAATTTTAAAGGCCTAAATCATACGGAGAGGAGAGTCCCAAGTAAGTTGGAAAATTTAGAATATTCTCTTTTTAAAGTACATGGCTACGCCGAAAGAACTCAAATTATGCGTATAAATTTGGTGAGAAAATGAAGCATACTACGATAATATTTTCTATTGGATTATTATAAATAACCATTAATATTTTAATTAACTACGGATACATGAATTTATGAAACGTGTATAATCTCCCAGAATCCCACTAAATAGTTTTAATAGAAGATACTACGAGTGTATACCTTTAATTGTTTATACACTATTAATTTGTGCGGAACCCTCGTACAGCGAGTTGTACTTGAATTTAACAGGATTTTCTTTCTAGATCATATTGGTATATTCATATTATTCTCATTTAACATTGAGATGAGGGTATAAATATATATTATATATCGCACTACTGTCTTTAAATAAAAGTTGCGGTAAATATTTTAACCATTTTCTAGTATCGACCAACTCTGAGAAGTTAAAAGTTCCTATAATGTAATGTATACCTTAAAGGAATATTGACAACACATTGATTTTCATTTTTCTTTAGCTGTAAATAATTTAACCTGTACCTTGTTTCAGCGTATTGTTTACACCTTTGAGTATAATATACATTACATTAAAACTCCTTTAATTTATAGATAATATGAAAAATTTAACTGTTTTAAGTTTGTAATTTCAAGTGGTTCTTTTGTTATCACCCTTTCTACATTTGAACTTCATTGATTTTCAAATAATATTAGTAGATTTCATCAACTCTGTTCAATGAAAAATTTATTCGTAGTTATTGTTGGAATTCTTATTAAAACGTAAAATTTTGTTTTAATTTACAAACACTTTTATCTCTTCACTTCTCTAAATTTAGCTAATATCCATATATCCATATATTTCTTAGGACCTACGATAATATATACAAGTGGAATGAGAATTAATTTCCTTTAAATTTCCTATGAAATAAAATTTAGTATTATTAGATCTCTTAAATAATTTATATAAATATCTAATGATCCCCATCTCCAATATAAAAATTTTAAAAATATTATATAAATTGTTTATGCATTCCAAAGTGCTTAAGTAAGAAGCGTATTTTTTATTGGACCACCAGCTATTTAAAAATTACTTATATCAATAAAGTGCATAAATATTTTTTTTATAATTTAACACATTTGAGAATGAATATTATATATAATGTTAATATATATAAAATGTAAATAAATATTTGTTGAACATCACAACCGGTATATATATCAATATTTTCTTTCAGTGTATACGTATAGAGAGGTAAATTAAATATTAATATTTGTTTATATTTTAATGGAAATTTTCATCTGAAACATCTACTTGCATATTATTTTGTACATATGCGCATAGTGTAGAGACTGTGGTGCTGTAGCGAATGGCGGGATGTAATAAAGCTATACGGGTTTTTTATGTATATAATGTCTAAAAATATGGAAAATAAAATTGATGGAATCTAATTGGACACATAATCTTTTTGTAATCTGACTGGGAAAGAAAACAATTCCCTCAGCAATAAATTGTAATGTTGTTTTTTATTCATAAATACAATTCATATCGGTGTGAATTGAAGATTTTTATTTTTTTAGACTTCTATGCTGGCCGAAGCTAAAAAAATTAAAGAACCAATATTTGAGGCGTAGTAGACAAACGCTCTTAGAAAATTATCTAGGGACTTTTCATTTAAACTGCTTTAAACTAAGAATATTGCTAATGCAGTAACTGTATTCTGAAGGCGTAAGTTATTAATGAGAATTTTAGTGAGTCGAGTACAATAAGTTTCTCGTTATTCAGTTCAACTCCAGACAGTACATGAATTATTAGTTGCTTGAGCCTTATTCACTAGTTTCATTTTGAGATATCGTATTCGACTGTTCACTATATCACCGACTATTTACATGCATTTTCAATGGGTTCAAAAATTATGGTTGATTTTGTATTAAAAAAGTACAATGTCAAATTTGATTAAACTATGGTTTTTGAAACTGACTCACCTAATTGAAATAAAACTTAAAATCTAATTAATTTTTTGTAATCCTGTAATCTTATGGCAAAATGAAGTATAAAGGTAAAATTATAGTAAAACCGTCAATCCAGGTTAATCCATTTGGATTTGTGTGTTTGTAAGTTATCTGAGAAGCAAGAACGCAAACTATCAAGAGTTAATAAAGAAATTAAAAAATTATGTTTTTTTTAATTATAACATGATTTTTGAGGTAATAAAAACACTGAAGTAAAACAAGGGGTTCTTCTTATTCAATAGTTAACTAAGAAATTTAACTTCAGTGGTATTTCAAAAGTACAATAACCGAAAAATATGGGATGGGAATAAATTATTGCATTTATAAAAAGAACAATCCCTCATTTGCACTCTATGCAAATACATGTAATTTTTTCTAAATTACCTTGTGTCTGACTGGTATTAGAACTTATTCAAAAACTGAGTCATAAAAATCATTGTCTAACAACTATTGTTCGACCATATATTTAAAGTTGTGGGTAGTTGACGCAATTACAAGTATTTTAGCTCATTTGAGGATAATTGTTTAGAATTAACTTCTGAAACATGTAGTAAAAGTAAAGTAAAATAGACCTTGGTACGGGGTACAAATACGAATTAAAGGAACAAATTTAAACTAGTATGGGATTGTGTGCGTGTTACAAGCAACCATTACTTTCACGTCAATCGCATTATTTAACAAAAATGTATTAAATAGCGTTATATAAATAAACTACATATATATATATATATATATATATATATATATATATATATATATATATATATATATATATATATATATATATATATATGTATATATATACCCATATATAAAGTTGGCATCTTATAAAAACCCAACTTTTTCAACTTATTTCTGTTGAAAAAGTTGGGTTTTTTTGTACCACCTGTTTCGTAAGTGATAATGACATTTAAAGACGAAAGTCATATCAAAATCGAACTTCACCCCTATTTCAGTCAAAGGCCCAAATATTTTTACAAAGGTGGAATTTTAGCCTAAAGGTTGGCGACAAGTGTTTTGATGACGATGGTGCTCATATAATTAACGATTGATTTTATTGACTACATATAAAAAGTTGAAAAGTTTGTGTACAGAGATGGTAGGTTAATAAGACGCCAACCAAATATATATATATATATACATATATATATATATATATATATATATATATATATATATATATATATATATATATATATATATATATATATATTCGCCGTGGTGTGTTGGGTTGATCACAAGGCATACGGCCTTTGACGATGCGACGCACCGCGGCTACCCGGGTTCAATTCCCGGCCGTTCGTCGAACGGGGCTGGACTGGTGTTATAGTTGGCTGTAAGAGATTGCTCTTGTAGCAATAAGTCCGCCATATGTATCAATTAGATACATTAAAGTAGATAAATAAATAAATATATTTATATATATATATATATGTATAAATATATATATATATATATATATACTTAAAAACATAAATGCTTTGATGTTTTACATTTGACAAAACGATAATTCTAATGAAAAATCAATGGCTCTTGTTTCGGTCGTCGATCAACAGATCTCGTTTCGAAAATAACGAAGGCAAGATTTGAGCAATGAGTTATATGTAGCATATCAGTATATTTGAAACTAGAAATAGAAGCAACCATTACACACTGAGTACTGTAATGGTCTTTTAGTTTAATAGAAAAGACCGTAGTGTAAACTATTTTTAAACATAAACAATCCAACAAAATCACAGTTATTATGTTTAAAAATAAATTCGTAAATATTTTCATTTATTTCAATATGTGTTAGAAGATTATTAATTAGAAACTAATTTCTTACTGTTCTAAAATTGGTAGCTATTTTTACGAACGGTAATTATTGTAGTTACCAGAAAGGTCAATCGATGGACGGTCATTCATAATGACATTAAAACAAATACCTAGCCAAATTACGTTAAATAAATCAGGTCTGTGTTATGTTTGCTTTATAAATAACCATTACTTAAGTTTTTATAACAAAACACTTGCCTAAGTTTAAGGGAAACTTTTTGAAATTTCAAGTTTCGAAAATTATGTCAACATAGTATGTAACGAAATAAAGCCTTTAAATTTTGATAAAATGTCAAGAAACTTTTAAAAAAAACATAGGTGATCTCACCCCATTTTCATTTATGAATTGCGATATTTTCTCACCTTATCTTTGATCAAACAATGGAAAAATGAAAAATGTACATTTCAATTATTTTTTCCCTGAGGATAACGATTTAAAAATACTATTTAAACTAGTTATTTTTTCTTTGTTGCTAAATCTTATTCTATATTAGATTTTGTCTTTGGTTCCGTTCAGAAATTTAAAATAAAATACAAATATTTATTACTTTAAATATATTCTTTAACATGTCTGTTTTTTTCCTTGGATCGTAGATTATATTTGTGTATAAAAAGTGCAAAAAAGTTAAAAAGTAAATTTTATGTGTTTTATGCACAACAATTTCTAGATTAAATTTCATTTGAATCAGTGTAATAATTTCATGTTACCCTTACAAACAGACAATACCATAAACAGAAAAACAGACAAAATATTCGTTAGAAAATGTCTGATAAAGATCATTGAGAAAATAGATATTAATTTGAACGCGGAGAAGTATCTCCATGAAAGTTTTATTTAAATCGATTAAGTAGTGATCACGCTGCTCTAATACACTTTGATGAACATTCTAAAAAAAATGTCATTATATTTTCTATTTGATTTTAGACATCCCTTCATCCAAAATTTTCCAAAAATATTCTGTGAGAAAGTTCTCTCGGAGAATGATTTTACCCCGAAAACATATAAATGCAATGCATAGAAGCAAATAAACATGAGGTAATACATGACTTTAGCAACTTATGAAATTCTAAAAATAAGTAATTAAATCCCCTTGTTATAAAATTTATCCCTTGTCCAACTTGTAGATTTACTCAAAGATTTGAACATATGGACGCATAATAAATGAAATTTTTTTAAATATACTAATAAATAGAATAAAACTAATAATTAAAAAAGGTAGAAAAACATATAAACTTAAATTGATAAATTTGTAACTAGCCTATTAATGGTAATGTACCAAGCAACTCCATAATTATATTTCTAAAGGAGTCAACCGATCACAAAAAATATGAACCAAAGTTTGAATTTAATTAAATAGTATATACGCATACTTACCAACTTAGTCTTATTAAAATGTTATATTTGTGATTTATATAAATTTTTTTTTAACTTTCAAAATATTAGTCTGAGTATAATTTGTTTTAACCCGACATTGTATGCGACGTAGACCTACGAATACGAATACCTCGTCGTTTAATTCTGAGAATCACTTCACGCTTCGCGTTTCGCAATTAATCTCGAGCCAGATGTCAGCCGTGCGCATCGTCTATTGGAACATGTTATTAATTTGAAACTAATTCCAATTTCCTGCACAGGTGTAGGTTTCTTATTGCCTCAACTGGTGCCTAATTTGAGTTGGATGTACTCTTACTAAGGTTGCTGTTACGTTGTCACTTTAAGAGAAGTTCAATTTTGGATGCGCTTCATCAACGGTAACATAGGTTCTACTATAAAAAGGAATTTATTAGTTAAATATATTTTGGAGATAGATATACTATTAATATATATTATATTTAAGATCGAAATATTTCTGGATAAATTACATCACAGCAAAACATCTCTCATGTGATTCCGAAATCGAATCTACATATTTCATGTCAGGATCCAGTTATGTAAACGTATTAAAACAATTATGTATAATATTATTAAAAATCGCTGAAAAAATGTGGTTGGTTTATTGTTTGCAAAGTTAATAAATTTGGACTAAAAACCGAATACATTTTGTTTTCAAAACCATGTAGACGCCTATTTAAAATTTCACATTATACGAGCCACGTATAAATAAATTAAAATTCCAAACTACAAAATATGTGAATTTTATATACTTTCAATTTTATGTATTTGGAGTCCACTTATAAAACATTCGTATCTACCTGAATATTATTTACTTTAACCAAGGTATGAGTCGAAAAGTAAATACACTTCCGTTTTAAGCAGATTTAAGAAAACGTCTAGGTAAAATGACGTGCAAGGTCCAGATAATCTAATGCGCTTAACGCCTTTCTCGAACGTGCACTTAATTAATTGCAAGACCTACCCCCGACTACCTAATAGAAATTTAAAATATAAAATCTCAGAGCTAATGGCAAAGTCTTATTAAACTACAATAGCAAAAAAGTTTCCTAATTTTAAAGTACTTTAAATCTTTCATGCTTTAAATTGAACTACTCGTACGAAGCTGTAGCATGTAAGCTTTTGAACAATGTCTTAAAATCACTTGCCAGTTTTTATGCATTTTCTCGCGTACACAAAAAAGAAAATGACTTGTTCGGGTCACAGTTCTTACTTTTTGTTCAATCGGTTAAAAAGTATTTAATTTTTATCAAAAAAGAAATTTCCACCTCTTTTCTGTGAATCATAATTTTTTATTCTTATGTTAACAAAAATATATTTTGTGCCCAATTTATTGAAAGTTTTCGTGTTCGATAACGTTGGTTTAATTTTTGTTCATCAAGTTTTGAAATAATTATTAATAGTATAAGTAATATACCTAGTTTACATACATTTATCAGAAAAAAGATACATAAAATTTAAAGGGTACAATTTTACATACATATTTTAATATAGTAATTTTTAATAACATTTGAATAACAAAAAAATATGCGTGAAATTCATTCGTTTTTATTGAGAATTATTTTTTATTGAGTCAATTTGATTTAATGTGGATGTATTTTATATCTTCGTAAAAATTCTACAATTAAATAAATGTCAATATCGTTAGCGCAAAACACCTATGCAATAACAATGAAATTAAGTTTGTTTAGGCTCTACGCTGGTTTATGTTATTTAAAGTGTATGCCCTAATTCTCGAAAGTACATTACATAACCTAACATTGTACGAAATAACTGTTTTTCTATTGTCCATACGTTAAACAAAAAGTGATATTATTGAATTAATATAAATCATACCATGCAATTTTTTACATCTGTAATAATTGAACGTATGGGTGGTATTTTTCCATGAAGGAAAAACAAATTAAGTGTATTAAAATCAAACAAAATAACAATTACTTTATAATTATTATAGATATTATTAATTTAACTAGTCACCACTTTTCAGGTTAGGAGAAAGTAAAAATATATGTCAAAGAAAAATATTAATAGACGAAAAATAAATGTGAGTGGTCTGCTCTTTAGGTGAAATACAAAAAGAAGAACAAAAGTTAATATTTATCTCCGCAAAACTAATTTCTTTTAGGCAAAATGAAATTCCTTGAAGCTTTAAAGTGGAAAATTACGTTTTATAATTTTGTAATTTTGTTTAAGTGTATACTTGTACGGTATTTGAAGTGGGCTAAGTATGACAGAGAAACCTTCGGACATTTATATTTATATACATATATATATATATATATATATATATATATATATATATATATATATATATATATATATATATACATATATATATATATATATATATACACACATATATATATATATATATATATATATATATATATATATATATATATATAATGACATGAAACGTCTCATATCCTTATTAATTCCCGGTGGTAAATCAATTTCTGAAGAAAATGTACTACAGCTTTAATAGTCAGCTTTTGAATATCTTCTGGAGCCTGGTTTTGGTTTGACACGAAAAATAGTGGCTTTATTAATAGTGTACGTATTTCCAATATTACCTTCCTTAATTACTTTTTGTAAAGTAATTAGTATTTATGTAAATATAAGTAACTCAGTATATAGCTGTGACGACAACTATTGTTATATCATAATTAATATTCGAGAAGAATTTTTTGCTTATCATTAAATTGTAAAAAATTAACATTTTCGACGGTGTAAACAATTTAAGTCACATGTTGTTAATATAAATTGCCCTTTTTAAAGTTTCATAGTTTGAATTACGAGTTATTTGATTTATCGCTTACCTCTTATCTTATGCGTTGATTAAATTTCAAAGTCAGTTTTTTTTCTGATACTAAGATTAAATACTAAAAAATTTTTGTCCTTAAATTGTATGTCCTAATATTTTTTTAAAATGTTTGCCCCTATCATGTGAATCACGTTGATAATGGCTGTTATACTTAATTTTTTTACTTCGTCATGAGCTTAATTTCAAGCCATAAAATATGATATTATCTTTGACATGTTATTTCCCTATTTTAATTAACTTTGCTGATAAAATCGACGATAGCTGATTAATATTTCCTGTGGTCTGTAAATAATTATTTATTCGCAATTGTAGCAATTGCTTTCTTCTCGCAGTACTTTATGTGTGAAAAGTTATCACTAATATGGACTTTCTAGCACATAAAAATATAAATTAATAACTAGTATACTGAATAATAAATTATTTGTTGATAAATATTATATTATGTTATTAATACTAATATCTAGGATCATCATTATAGTTTAACCAAAATTCTACAAACTTTTATAACTCATTTTTCATAATTTTAAGTTAGACAGTTTAAAAATAAGAGAGTATGTTATAGTACGTATTTTATGCTTATTATAAAGTACATGTCTTAAGACATGCCAATTAAGTTATGGAAAACATGTTTTTGAGTCTTTTATAACCAGCCTTTTCAAACGATAATCCATAATACACAGGATTACTAAAAAACATTTCGTATATCTAGTCTGTCTCCTAAAATTTTCATGGATATATTTTATGAAGCATTAACTATAATCATCTACTCAGGTTAACGATCTATAACTGAAGTGGCTTAATTTCCGTAATTTTGCTCATGTGATAATATATCAGACATTTTAACACCTCAAAACTGTTTAACTTTGTTTTAAATAATTGAATTAATAAATACTATTTAATGTGTGGGGTGTTCTTTATTACGTAAAATATAATTATTGCAACAAAATAAAAGCAAAGTGCTATTTATAAATATTTATTGAGTGAGCTAAAATCAGTCCAACAACTTATAAACCTCTTAAAAAATCTAAAAAAAATCAACATTAATACTTTTTGAATAAATGTTAAATATTTGCCAAAGATAATACTTATACTAATTATACTTTAACAAAATAGGTATATTCCTTGATTCTATTCAAATTAACATGACTCCAGATTAAAAAATTTTTTTTTTTGCCAATCTTCACACAAAGTAACTTGGAACACTGGATACATATTGGCTTTTTACAAGCACAGCAGCGGTATTTGGTCACTATTTTTCTTCTACTTGATGGAATAGACCAAGTTTTTGGAGATGGAGGCAGGATATCTTTAACCAAAACTCGACTTATCGTCATTCGTAGTGTCCTTGGCAATATTTCATTGTATACGCGGGCTTTCATGTGATCTGGTGCTAATGTTGTTGCTATCTCTTCTCACAAAAAGCAAACGTGAATTTATCTTAGTAAAGACAAACATTCTTTACCTTTTTTAAATTTTTTGCTATGTAATAATTTTCACGGAAGTCATGTCTTATTTAAATTTTTAAATCGATTCTCATATTCAATGTATCTATAATGCAATTGTTATTTCATCCTACTCAAAGCCGTTTTATATTTTATGTACCTAATCCCCCTCTTACTTTTAGGACAAACCCAACAAAAACTATGAATAATAGTGTGTACTAGGAATAATAATGTGTTACTCGGTCAATCATTATGTTCCATTATTCCTAAACGTAATTTTTGTCACATTTAGGAATAATAGTTTTCTTCCTTAAATATTTTCTTTATTCAGAATCTAAATTTCGTATCAATACAAATTTATAACTTAGGTGGAGGTCTTAGTTTTAAAAACTGGTATATCTTATCTTCACTGAGGTTTAAACTTCTTTTTTAAGTTGCGTCTGCATTTCACGGTTTTAATAAGTTGAAAGCAATTTATTCATTCTTTAATTTAGATTTAGCAAAAATCAGCTGACGCCTTTTGAAACTGTTTTAACGAAAGTTTTAAAGTTAATAAGTTATGATGATCTCAACATCTAACGAACTGTTTTGATTTTAGTTAGTATCAAGATAAAGTTTAATGGTACTAAACTGATACTTGTTTGGGTTTGAAATATATATCATACTAAAGTTTGTTGGTAAATTATTTTGTGGGGTTATTCATCAAAACTCCAACGTGTTTGAACTAATGTAAAATGAGAGGTGTGGCAAATATGCCAATGAATTTGTAAATAGCAGCATCTGGAACTTCGGCGTAAATATATTAGCAAAATAAATGTAATGTTATTTTTTCATATTGCATTTACGTTGTTTGTCTATTAAGAGCTAAATAGTTTAAAATAAAATTAATAAAACGCGCGACGTGCAAAAAGAAACACGTTGCAAATTTTTTTCATGTCACAAAAATTGAAAATCTTTCCAAGTCCATTAAATATAAATTTTCATGGTTTATAAGATCAATCAGGTGTCTGTTAAACTGCCTGCTACAATCGTTTTTTTTTTCAGAAATTTCTTGAAGTAAAATCTTAAAATCTAAATTTGAGTAGTAATTAAATATTTAAAATTTGCAGCAATGAAATATTTTGACCGTCATGTATCCCAATGCTTAATCTTGAAAAATATTTATATGGAAATTTGAGGAGGTTTGAAATAAAATTTTCTTCCTAAAATTTATTTTTATTTACATTTATTATGTGGGGCATCATCTAAAAGGACTAATGATAAAAGTCTCAAATTCTTTTAAAAAGCTTTAGTTTTTATATCTTCAGATATAAATGAAAGATATTCCGAAGAAATATTCCTATCTTATTTCCGAATAACTCAATGTGAAATCATAAGCAAAATAGGGTTTTCAGAAGCCTGCGTAGATTATGTAGCAAAAATATAGAAATTATTCAAGATCTTATAGTTTTTTAAATATGTACTAGAATTTTACAACCATGAGTGGTATTTTTATCAATACCTTAACGTTTTGAATTTATATTTGTAAATAATTTAATAGAAACTATACGAATTCGTAAATATTTACGAGTTCTTAAATGTGTATGGAAGCTTTGTTCTACTCATGCCCGACAGAATATTTTAAGTTGTATTATATTCTACCTTACTCGTAATTTTTTGTATTACTAGTGAAATAAACCTATATTAATGAAAGAAGCCCACTAAGAATTGTAGATAGTATTTTATGGAAGAGAAAGGATAATTTTATTGGGATTTCGTAGAGAGTGAAATATGAGAATTCTCTTAAAGTTTTGAATTAAATAGATAGACATATTTTGCTTTATATCATTTAAATCTTAAAACAAATTTGCATCGTTATATTAAGAAAGAAATGATTTATCACAAACTACACTTTAGGATATATCTTCTGAAATGTAATTTTAAATATATTTAAGGAACATCCATCGATTTAGGGGTTTCCAAATGGCGCAATTTATCCTTTTTCATACGCCAAAAGACAAAATAAAACCTGTTAAAAATGATTACAGTTCGCACCACAAATGTAACACCAAAGCGCATAAAAACATTTAATCCTACAATTCATACGTACATAGTGTTACCATTTTATAATACCCTTACCATATGAATATACAAGTATAATATCTTGTATATCTTTCATAAATATAATAAATGTACGTTTAAAGACTCAACATTATTTTAAGAGTTAAATTGATTCGCTTGTATGAAATTTCTATAATTTTTTTAATGAAATTTCTGAAATTTCTATAATTTACTCATTAATACTTTTTTATGAAATTTCTATAATTTACTATCATAAATGATTTCCCAAATACTTTTAGAATCTTAAATATGATAATTATAGAGCTAATACTGAAAATTTTTACATTATTCCCCATATGTTTACTAGTTTACTAAACGTTTATTAGATCAATAAAGCGATGACTGCAAATTTCACAGTTTTGAAAACAATATTTTCACACTCGTGAAAAGCATAATGGGAAATATACAGTACGTGATACTTTAATACTTTATGAGCGCGTAATTTCAACCACTTTTTCATTTAGTCGTGTGTACTCTGAAAAATTGTTTTTTATGTAAGCTTATAAAATAATTAAAGTTTAAATTTTGTATGTAATCTTAATTATATCTACTGTATAACATGCGCCTATTACCAATTTATCAACATGTTTAGTCAATTATCATGATGATAGATGAATAGTGATGAAAAATTTAAAAACGCAGTTCTTATCATCAATTACTTTCGAGTAGTGTAATAGATAACTAAAATATTACAAACGTAATTAGTAATAATAAATGAACACAGAGAAACGTGCACTTAATTCGATATATTTGCTTCCTTCCCTTTGTTCGTTAGTCGTTTGGACATTGTTTAAATTTATGCAATTTTCAATTCATGGTATTGATATTTGTATTAAAAAAATTAGTTGGCCCACGCGTGATAATTGAAATTGATTATAACTATTTTCATATATAATTGATTGAAATAAAGCAAATTATAAATTATTGACATGTCCTTGCTATAGCAACTTAATGTTGACTCGATATAGACTCCATTTAGACTTGACTGGTAGTTTCAACTACTAAGTTATACGGCGTAAATAATAAATTAGAAGGTTCAATTAGTTTCAAACAGGTTAATTTGTAAGGCAACGTTGAAATTGACAGGTTTGATAAAAGTAATATTTATTAATGGAAATAAAGAGACAGGGAAATTCTAAATAAAAAAAAATATTAACTAAAAAATTTGATATTCGGGTATTTATTTTCTTGCAAGTAAACATTTAATATTATTTATTTCACCGCTCTCAATTTGACATTGAACAACTTTAAAATTAATTTTTTGTTTAATCAATCATTTTTATTCTTCAATAGAGTTAAACAATTTTCACGCGATATTTAGAACAATTCATAAAATTAAAAATGTTACGCGTAACTCCTACCGTTTAATTTTTAACGATTCCTTTTTCAAGATCATATGGCCCTTAAAAGGAAATGATTAAATAAACCTATTATTTACTTTGTCATATACTTTCATCGGTGGTATTAAACTCAACAGCCACCTTTTTAGAAATACTTAGCGACTTTGAATACAAATTTCAGGTAAATAAAATACTCTATCTTATTTTTACTTATTATTTAGGTACTGTGTTAGTCATTTATTTCTGCTGTAAAATGGTTTTTTAATTGTTCCCAGAAAAATTCTCCTTTCACAACGTTCGTGTCTTATGCTTTATTAACCTGTATTTAACTATACCGGGATGTAATTTTTATCATTTTTTTCCCTCGTCCCCATAAAAGAACAACTTGAAATTTGGCATATAAACTTGATATGTATGATTATTGAATTTGACAATACTAATTTAAAATAATGGAAGGTTTTTGTTCTTCATTGTCTGATTTTACTGGAGATGTCCGATAAAGATAAGTTATTACGAATTACATTTTAAAGCCTAGATATTCAATGCGTTTGCGCAAGCACGGCGAAAAAATGTTTAATTCGATTTGAAATATTTCAACTGAGATAATAAAACACCTTTAATTTTTAAAAAAGAGAAAACACGTTTTTTTTGAGGTTTTTTTTTACAAAGATAAATAAGTTAATAAGGCTCCAGGTACTTAAAATAATAAAAGAAGTGAAACTTTCGATAAAATATAAAACCGGCAAATAGGTGCCATTAATGAAGTTTATTATAATATAATATTACACAAATGCTTGACTTTATGCGAGTTATTAATTTAGTTCAATAATAATATAAATTGGAAAAAAATAGACGTTAAAATTGCTGTTTTTGAGACGTTAGAGCCATTAAATTTTTATTTTCAAGTCTGCGTATTAGATGTCATCGTGGAGCAGAAAATACTAATTTGGTGTACGATATGTTTTCCGAACTTTTTTTTTGCGTAATGGACAGGTGATATGAGATTTCGCATACTTTGCGAACGGACAAAATTTACGTTTATAAATATTTTGTTAACGAATGTACTTTTCGTTCCTTAAATTTAATTAAAATATAATGAAATTTTACATAGTTCTTAAATTAGTAATTCGAAGCAAACTTCTATGTCGATAGATAGACTTTTATTGAAGATTCAATATCCATAGAAATTGTTTGATGGTCTTGACCAGGAAATTAGCAACTTGTTGTTGTATCCTTTATCGTTTTCTTTCGTGTAATTATGCAATAGATAGGGATGTTACCAAAGTCAGGTTCATGGTCGTACCGCTAAGAAGGCACAAAATAAGTTCACGGTTGCATTGCTGATTATACAAGATTACCTTTTTTTTGTTTATAGAAATTAAGATATGGGTTGACGCATTTTCACGGTTATGATATATAACTTTATTCAAATTAAACTAAAATTATTATTCCAAAAAAAAACACATGTACTGTAATCCACTTACGGAACTCTATTACAAATTGAAGTGTTGCCCTCACTAAGCATTAGAAAATCTATTTATAAGGTGAAAAATAATATTAATATTTGTAATAGTTCAATGTAGATACTTTTAAATGTTGAAACTTATTTATGTGTCTAAGGTGTATCAAAACCGCTAATGTAAATTTTATTCTTATTTAACATCATTCTAGCAATCCCGTTTTCCTGATGCATGTGGGTTCTGGTTTGTTTCACTAAACATTATTAAATATTTTGGTTTTATTTTTGTATGTATAGAGCCAACATTTTTTAAAACAAATACATTTTACGTTTATTTTTACACAAATGTAGAATATATGCAAAATGCACGTCTATTTTATTCATATACATTTATAGTGCATACAGATGTCTTCCACATTGAGTAAAGTTTAATTTAAACAATCACGTCATACAAAATTAATTTAGTAAATCAGTAAGTAAATATAAACAAATAGTTATACTTACTTTAATCAAATGGAAAAATATAACTGAACGTGTTGAATTTTGTGGGTATCTACCTATAATCTAAAAGACAAAATAAGTTCATAAATGAATATCTAAACAAAAAACACGAAAATGCGTTGGGCCGTATTATGAAATTTAATAACCGATCTCTTTTGAAACTGTGTTCTTCTACACTTGAGTTTGTTGCGCCCAATATGTATGTTTGAAGCGTGACCTCAGATTATAGTCCAGAAGAGCTGTAGCACATTGAACTTCGATTGCAAATACACTTTCCTGCCCAATAACAACAACATATTCTACAGTAGCACCCTCCACTGATGTCGCTAGACACTGTATGCCCTATAAGCCAGCTACATAATCGTTCTGCGTTATTTTTAACTCTTTTAGCTGCTGTCACAGCGCCTGCGTTTGCTAGTCTATTTTTAGATTTCTTGGATTACATATGACGCGAGGTTTCCTCTGATTTGAGTTTTTTTTTATAATTCCGAGCTTATTTACGACACCTTTTTTTAAATTTTTATTTTATAGCAATTGTTCCTTATATCTTTGCAAATATTTCTAATATTTTACTAGTATTACATCTCAAGTTCCTAACAAAAACACTCATACTAGCTAGTGGGTTTGACGCTAAACTAATTCATAACTTTACACAAAGCTATTTTGCAACTATCACGCGCATGCACTTACACTAGTGCGATGACGTTATAAGCAAAATAAATGCGACATGATAAACGGAGACAAATTTCTAAATATTTTGTAACATAAGAAAGTTTCACGGGTTTTTGCATATAAAACGAGCAAATAGACGTTTTCACATCAATAAACTAAAATATATAAAAAGTCGTCAAACTGTCAACCACAGTTTTGTCATTATTTAAACAAAGTTGTACAACCTGCCGAAATAGTTTTCTTCATTCATTAAATTCACAAGCATTATTGGCGAATGTGAGCATTGAAATGTTCATCTTACGTGAAACATATATGCGCATTATCTAAGCATGTGTATTTACGATGCAAACAGATGCGTCTTTTTTGCATAATATTAGATTTCATTTAATTTGATAAAATGTTACAATTAAAAAACTTGGAAATATTTTAAATATCCGAACCAATCCAAAACGTCATTTTTCATTACCGAAGAGTTGAAAGTAAATAAATTAAGTAATAATTTGCATGACTTTTTTGATCACATTTTCTTTTCAATTTTATTTTCCTTTTGCTCTTTCTTTTAGAGGGATATTCGGCGTTTTGTGGATTAACTTCATATTCATTGCTACTTGCGACAATTTATTAAAATGCTGACAGTAATGAAAAAAAATGTTACGTAAAATGTTTCCATAAAATTCTTTGATATAATGTCAGCAATATGCATCTTGTGATCACATAATCTCGCCTGATAGCCGATTGCTACAATTCTATGCCAAAGTTTACACCTATAAGTTACATTAAGAAGTTCTTTACATATTAAACCGTATATAATCATTTAGGCGTTCATGTATTTAAATGAAACTATGTGCAAATATTAATATTTTTCTTAGCATATTGGTGACAATGAAGGAAACAATAATTGCATATAGTTTTATTGAAATGATTGGTGTAAATAATTTCATCGAAAATATGAACTAATTTACATAAATACATATACAATCAACGCTGAAATTTTCATGCTTTACATTCACTGTAGTTGTTAAAAAATACCTAATCGTATTATTGACTAAGAAATCCATGTCAAATTAAGTACAAGGCAAGCTACACAAAAGCAGACGAAGAAAATTGTTTTATTTTATTTCAAATTTAAATTGAAAAATTGAAAGTCAAATGAGCTGAAGAAATTAATTTAAAATATATTTTAAATACTAAGATGAAAAAATTACAGAGCGTAAATGAAATTTATTTTTAATCCCTTTATTAATACCGAGATATAAAAATTAAAGAATTTTTTCATAGCCAATAGCAAATAATGAAGATCTTGGTGAGAGATGCAAAAATATGGAAGCAACAATAAATACTCCTGATAATATATACGAAATACTTATTACAGAATAAATCATTTAAAATTAATTAAGTAGAGATTGAATATTATTACTGTTCAATTAAGGCACACTCACAAACACAAACACATGCACACACACACACATAAAAATTAATGCTCTCACACAGGTGTGTGTGTGTGTGTGTCTGTGTGTGTGTGTGCGCGCGTGTGTTTATGTATATGTGTGAGTGTACATGTGCCTGTGCGTGCGCGTATGTGCGTGTGTGTGTGTATAGACGCATATTCTTAATAACGATATATTTTAAAGGCGATTTCATCTATTATTCTGAACAATAAAAACATATAAAGTACGTATGGTACTCGCATTTTGAGGGCTAGGTATATATTGAAGGAATTATAAATATTTAAATGTATTTAATATTTATATTTAACTATTTGCAAAAACAAATTTTCCACAACGTTAATATATTGCCCCCCATTATCGTTCACAGCCGTAAACATAGTGAATATTTAAAAAAAATAACACCTAGAACATCGCTTTAGATTTCCTTAAACCTTTGCATGGGGTTATAAGAAATCTGTTTTTTTAGTAGTTTCAGAATATAAATAAATATGCTAAAAATAAATACTATATATTTTGCATATTTTTCGATAAGTCTCTAAAATTATGAGGAGGAAAATTTTATGAGACCCGTCTTTTAGCCTTTTCAAAGGATACCTTACATTAATACATTTAAAAAAAATCGAGAGTTTAGTATATCCCGTCCAGTCATAAAATGATCATAAAAATATTTTTCAGTATAAATTATTACAAATCAAAACGTTTTATTTCCACGCGAAATGTTAATTTGTTTCTGAGGGAAATGTTATGACACATCGAGAGACACGAGCTTGATGTTATGAGAGTTAATTTTTTCCTTTTGAGTTACAGATCCCTAAAAAATAAGAATAATAAATTGTTTGATCTATTCCACATAATATACAATATTTTATTAATTAGCGCGATCTACAGTTTCTTCATTTGTTTAGTACATATAAATATAATTTTATACATTATATCTTAACTAATTATTTTGAATCGGCTTATATCTCACACTAAAATGCGACTCACTTAAAATAATATTTAGAAAGAAATTAATCTACGTTTAAAATTAATATTTAAGAAAAGTCATATATGTATCAAAATTTTTCCACTCTATCTAAACTTCAAAGATGGTATGTGACGCCCATTTACTGTTTCATTTTTTCAGGTTTTCCGATTGTTATAGGGTTTCCTATTGTTATAGGTCATTCATTTTCTTTTTTCATTCTAAAGCATATCTTGAAATATTTTGAAGATATTTCATGGTATTCATTTGACCGACTCTAAAATTTTGTCCTATAACTTTTTCTGCATGCCAATCCGTTTATCAGCAATCGTGTATGAAAAATGCCCAAATCACAAATTTTGGCATTGAAATTTCATCGAAAAAATTGTTTTATGCGACCAAGTTTTATTTTTAATTAAATTGTTTAAAACAAACTTTTATAATTTTTAGAAAACCATTTCGTAATTTGACCATTAAACATTTGCAAAGTAATTAAAAATAAAAGCGAAAAATATTTCAAATATTTGAAAATGGTATGCAGATATAGCAGACTTCACCTACAGTACAAATTGATAGTATTCACAAATTTAATTTTAAATCATGCGTTAGTTTTATAACGCGCACCTAGAGCTACTCCTCGTTGAAAACCTAACACTATATAGAATGTCATATGTGATAGATTTAATCTTGGAATATCCACAGTTCTTTAAGAAATAAGGAAAACTTTTCTAATAACACCGCCAGATGCCTCCCCGCGTCAATTACTTTATTATTATTTATGCTTATTATATTATATTTTCACTGTGCGACTCTAAACATTGTAAAACGCTACCTTGAGCATATAAAATGTGATCATAAATCTGTTTTCACGCAGTCAAGCTACTATCACGGTAAGATATATTTTTTTATAAATCTAAGCGATATCGCTTAGTGACTGCTAATAATGTGCCTTACCTATTGTCAATTACGGATAATTGATAAATGAATTCGTATTGTAAATATATTGGCTTTTAGGCTATCTATAGCAAAATAATTAAGCAATCTGGGATGACTAAATATAACGATAATGAAACAGTTTCTAAAATCATTTTTCTCCTCAAAGTCATAAATTCGGCTCAAACAACAGATAAATCGACGGTTTAAACTCTCACTATACAATTTTAGCTAAAATTATATTTTCATTTCAAAATTTCAAATGTCACACTTAATAACGACTATCAACTCAATGAGCAATAATATATAGAATTCGAAACCGTGATTGAACTATTCCTACAATTAACCATTTTAAGCTTAAAGCAAAATTAATTTATTCGTACTAAAATCTAAGTTCAAGCTTTGTGAAATAAATTTTAAAATGTGCCTATTATCAGAGTTTTAGAAGATTTTTCGTTTGTGCTGATTCAACATAATGGATTGTAGCTCAAAAGCCGTTGATGCGAATATTTGCTTCCGCTTAAATTAGTTTCGGGGTTCATTGGTTACAGATACAAAAAAATATTCATTAAAAGTAATTTACGCAGGAATATCTCGTTAAGCGCAAGTCGAGAATTTTTATATTCAGAAAATTGCAAGCCCGTAATATTTTTTTTTCGTTTATGGTTCATTGCTGCTAATTAATATTAATTAAATATTTTTGTTGATTTTGCTCGCCGTTATCTTAATTGAAGATTAGAAATAAAGTTTGGACACCCAAGTTTTTGTCAACACTTTGAAATGTTTCAGGGGCTTTGTAAGAATAATTTATTGGTGGGCAATAAATTATTCTTTTAACATCGGCAACTTATACGTTAAAACAAGAATGAAATGTTAGTCATTTGAAAATTAATGGTCATAATAATTTCAATTTCTTTAGTTTTGCGTTCCTATCAAAATTATTTTCAAAGGTTAATAACCTAATATTAATCGTCACTGTTAAAACTAGTATTGTTCCTAGAGAATATATAAGAACGTATTAGATCTAAATACTTCATACATATATATATATATATATATATATATATATATATATATATATATATATATATATATATATATATATACACATATACATTTACTTCTTAATCGACCAATTTGACAACATTATTGGCATACATATATATTAGCAATCTCGTTTTTTGATTTATTTCTTAATTGACATAATTTGACAACATGATTATCATATAGCTATATTAGTAATCTCAGCCTAAGGTTAAAAGATTTTTCTTCTTCAAAGAGTTAATGTGATCAAATTTTCTCGAACTCCATATAAATTACTCATATTTATTGTAAAATGTGCATTCCTTTATGCATTTGAAGCTCCAAAACATAATAATAAGAGCTGCTTCTTTTTTCGTCCATATGATATAGGGTTACATACTTATATATTTAGGTCGTTTTGAGAGGAATGCTTCAAAAACTCATAACAGGATGTAATAACATTCCATTGAATTAGATCATTATTTTAATTTAAAAGAAAAATTTTGTTGTCATTTCAAAGAAGACACTGGCCGGCTGAATATATAATGTATACAATTTTGATACTTCTTTCTGAAAAACATATTTTCCCTAAATACATTTAACGTTTATTTAAAACAAGAGTCGACATGTAATTGTGTTATTGGTAACCCTAACATTAATATATAAATTGGTTTACTTCTAAACTATAAGAGAATATATATTTGAATACACTCCCGCCAAAGTTACTAAAGTTACTTTTTAGTTATTCTCTTTAGTTTTTTATACAATATTTTGATCGATATTATTCCTAATAGATATTGCTGCAAAATTAAAATATAGTCCTTGGTGTTGTGGAACTAATTCACTCTGATTGGTTTATTTATGTCGCGAGCAGTTGCGACAACATCTGCAATATACTACACTAGCTATACTACACTATAGTTCGATTTCTTTCAACTTACGTGTGAAAAGATGAATAAAATATTTGAAAAATTCGCGATCTGAAATTGTACAAATGCGGATATTTCATTAGATTTTTCAATTTATTAAGGGATTAAATTCGAGTAAGCAAAATTGATACTAAAATCACACATTTATCAAAATTGTTTTATGTTCATTATTATTTCCTTATACCTTATTTTCAGTTAAAATAAATATGATGAGGTGTAAATAAAAGTAACGAAACGTAATAACAACGCTGACGTAAACTAATAACAAGGGGCGACGGCCAAATAAAAAAAAAAACAATTGTGGAAACAACAATAGGGAAACTTAAAAATATTTTTATAATTCTTTTGAGGTTTATAATTATTGTTTTGTGAATTATGAAGGTCTAAATCTATAATAATGAGACTTATCATATAAAAACAAAATATTAACTTTTTCTGGTACAAAATTTCGCATGTAAAATGGCTTTGGTAGCGTGAATTAAAATTTCCTTTTATTTTTAATGCTATTTCCTTTTATTTCACTGCTGCAAATAAAATATTGAAAATTGTATAATTGGTGAAATGTCACCTACATAAAACGTATATTACACCAAACTTCTTTTCGAGTAGCAGGTCAACCATCAAGTGAACTAAACCATGAACTAATACGAATAATAAAAGAGAAATGCCATTATTCAACACCTACTTAACTAACCGTTTTTTCCCCCTTAGTGGCTGCAAAAACGGTAAAGCGTAAAAAAATTAATTCAAGCGTGTACTTAAGAAAAAGAAAATTATCACCATAGCTATTTTTTAGGATATTTATTTAAACAAATAATAATAAAAGATTTAAATATTTCTGCTGAATTTTGCTTTTTAATTTACCCGAATTGGTTACTTGCAAGTACAGAGCGGACCAGCATATCATCTTTTTCCGAATTGAATTTCATGCCTTTTGTAATTATTTAGGAGAAATTGGAAACCTATGACAAGATTCTAGTACAATTAATTAGGTGTATTTTAGTGTCTGTTTTCCGATTAATTATCCAGCACCTAATACCACTTTATTTAGGATTTATTCATTAAATCCTTTTTTTAACCAGCACGAAATTGATTGGAAGAGCTGTTTGGAAGGCATTTCGGTGGTTTTTGTCTCCAGTTCTAGAATCGCTAGACAAATCGATGTAGGAAATAAATTAACGGACGCTGAAATTGTTATAATTTTTTAGTTCGATTTAAAAACGGAGAAAAAACTTAAAACGATATAAAAAGGTTTTTATGGTAAGCAATTATTTATGTTCTCCTTTCATAAGTAACAAAATTATATTTTAAATAAAATTTGCATTAATTTTTAAAAATATTTGTTAACAATATATATATATATATATATATTAAAAGGCTGAACTAATATCTTAAATTTCATCTTTGTCAGCCTTTAAAAACTAATTTAAACTTTTAAATGCTTTATGTCTTTTTCTCGTACACAGTCCTAAAGTGAGCGGTCAGTTTGAATATAAAGCATTGTATTTGTATTAAAATAATTGTTAATGATAAAACAAAGAGTTATTTATTTAGTTTCTTGTCTAATAGAAAATATTCATCAATAATCTGATTACAAATGACAGAAAAAAGAAAAATGAAATTAGAGTAAAAGATGGTACATTTCAATACCTATGTAAATTAATATCAATCACAATCAATTACAAGAGTAGGTAGGCCTTACATAAACTGTCAGTAATTCTTACTATTCTCAAATAAAAATTAAATAAAAAAAAACAAAACTAAATAACAAATGAAATGATGCAGAAATTGAAGAAAACTGTGATACTTTAAGCAAAAATAATACAGATATTGTCATAAAAAACTTATAGAAGATTTTCTAAACTACTAAGAAACTTAACAATTGACTATTTAAAAAATCCTCCTTTTTTCGGGGAAGCTTCCGTAGGCCTGTAACGAAAGGGTGTGACTGAAACATGGTCCATTCTTTAAATCGGTATTACTAAATTCCCGAGCCATTTTTCGAGCATGGATTCGTCTATATGCCTTCATATTATTGTTATTTGCTTCGATAATTCTTCTCTTCAGATAATTCTTTGATAGACATTAATACATACTTTACAATTTCTGAGACATGTATTAGTTGAATATATTTGGCTTTAGTTTTGTAGAAATTCTTCAGTTGGGCTATTGGCAAAGATTACCACATCTTCAGGTGGGCTATTTGCTAATAGCCGACCTGAAGATGTTGTAATGCAACGAAACCTAGTTCGTGGTAAAGAACTTAAAGAACGTAGAAATAATGCTACATCACGTAATTTCATTTAATCGTGAACATATATTAGTACTTTGTGGCGGGAAGTTGGGAGATTAAACCATTGATATCCTTGCACCCAAAATTACGCGGTTTCCATACCGAATTTATTAAATGATTCTACATTGGCCCTCTATCCCGAACAAAACATTTGCAAAATTGTAAAACAACAGTTATTTAAATTTATGTTTAAGCCTATGATTTTGGCTGAAACATTTAAATTTAAAAGGAATTTTCTCGTGGTATTTCCATCCTTCGATGTCCCCCTTCCACTACTTCGTGGTTTATTTAAAATTATGCCTAACCTAGACTTAAACTTACAGATATTGAACGTAAACATTTCTAATCGGCTAAATTTTTCTTTGTCTGACCGTTTAATTTTTTGAAATTGTTTCTAAAAGAAGGTAAAGGAAATATGCAGAGAAACGAATCAATGAATGTAGAGGTGACAACCCGAATTTAAAACGGTTTTCACCCGTTTCTTTTTGCAAGCATCTCTCCATATCATGTTGTTTTACAAATATAAACGTAACAGATGATGTTTGACTTAATCATTACAAATTTTAACATTAACCATAGTTAGTTATAAAGAATGTTGAATGTTGAAACACGTTTGTCTGATGTGAATGTTGTCGGAAACAAAGAAACTATCTTTTTTATATAATAATCCTTATTCGTAGATACAGAATAACTTTTTTTCACAAATGGGGTATGAATAAGTTTACAGTATCCTTCAGAAAAGGGGCGGGTATTTTCCACAAAATGTTGCTTAAACTGTCAGAATTTGTTACTAAGAGTAAAAGACTGTAAGAAGGTACAAAAAACTTCTATCGTCATCTAAACACGAATCCGCTAAAGATTCTTCTTACTTGCTGTGACTTGTACTACCTTCAAAAGCCTATTTCATAATTAAAATTTAATTAACTGACTCTACTAGAATATTATTTAAAAGAAATTTATCCGCATCTAAGACCCGCAAAGCTGTGTGATCTAACAATTTTCGCAACTCAACCACAGCTTTTGATTCCCTATCAAATTGCTATACACACACACACACACACATATATATATATATATATATATATATATATATATACATATACATCATTTTATTAAGTTTTTAAAATGTTCTGATACGACGATAAAACATTACTAGGAGTCTTAATATCAACAAAGTTGATTATCAACAAATATTAATGTTTTGTAAGCTTAGCCCCACAAAAAATGATAAAGCTTCATCTGCACTAATTTGTTGATATTGACGCATCCAAATTGTTGAGTAACGCACTAACTGCTGAATCGTAAAACTGAAAAGGTTCTATTAATCGGTCATGTCTCGATCTTTGCTAAGGGCATTAAAATCCTTTCTTGGTCGACTGCTACTAGAGAAAGACATACTAGGTTGAGCTGAATCACAATTAGATTTACATTGCTCATTAATTGTTGCTAATTCAATTCATTCAATACCACTAAACCAAACAGCATACTTTTTAAACCTTTCGGGTCTTATTTTGAATTTAAAAGTTTAAATTATTTGTCGACACTTTTATACAAATTAAACACACGTCTATCTAAAGGACTAATGTTTATATTTTCTACATTATGTATTAAGTTTTCTAACAATATTGATAAAATACGATCGTGTTTTTCTTTTTAGTGATTTCCATAACTCAAAGAAATACATCCTATGGAAGGAAAACTTCAATGCATTACCTGAAAAAAAGTAGTTTATGTCTATGAAAACCGTATGCCACGAGTTAGTATAAACCGCTATATCAGGCTATGTTGGTTCATGTATTTTACGATAGACCATACTTATATCAATATGTAAAAATATATTGCAACAACTGCGCATCATTGCTATAAATTTTGAGACCAAGTGAATTTTAAAATTACGCATTTTTTTTTCAAATTATATTTAACATTTTTAAAATTAAAATATTACAAATACTACAAAATATTTAAATTTAAAATGCATTAAATACTGAAATATCTTGATCTTTGGATTACATGTCACAAATATACCAAAAAACAAATAAATACCCGGATATGTCATTGCTTATATAATTCACTGATAAGCGCGCGGGTGTAAAGGGTAAAGGTAAAGGGTTGAGGACGCTGCGCGCGATGCGCGAATTTCAGAGATGATGTTTTACTCACTAAAATGATATTTTATTTACTTAATGTGAAATTTAAATAATACAAATATAAATGAAGTGAAAAATTTTGCATTTTTATTCGAAGCAAGTAATAGTGCATATGAGCTCGAAATAATTTTAATTTTGCCGCAGTTATTAATACGGTAGTTGACTCATTCTAAATTTTTATATTTTTCGTACAATATTGTAAAATATAAGTTAATTAAAAACCCATCTTGAAAAAAATTCAAAAATTGATTGAAAAATAAGCCAGTTGTAGGCTTCTAAATTTAAAGATACGGATAGAGTTGGGTATATCCCTATCTTTTTTCCTCTCGAAGAATATAATGCGCAATGTCAAAAATGACTTCACAACACAATATTGCCGTCATTCTCTAAATGTTAATTAATGTTAATGTAAATTATTTACGAGAGTTTGCAATCTTAAATGAATAATTTGCAAATTATTATTAATATAGCAAAATATAACATTTTACAGCGAGTAAAAGAAAATATTTTACTCAGCCTATCATTTCACAAAAATTTAGTTATTTTGTCTTAAGCCTTTATATAACGTTTCCATGTATATTTTCCAAGTTACATTTACCTAAAAAGCATAAATTATAATTTACATAACTGTATGAATAATAACTTGAAATGATAATAGCTGAAACTGAACATTACGCATTAGAGGCAGAATAGCTTTAATAAAGTCCCAGTTTCAAATATTAACTTCTGGTTGAGGTTTGTTATCATGTCAGAACGTAGGATTCTCATTAAATGCAAAATTTTCACACCAAATATCATAAGTAAACCAGTTAATATTAGTATCTGCTCGAATTATGTGCACGCCTCGCTCTCTTAATACCATTCCAAAGCATCAAAATATTAGAATTTATTAAATAGATACTTTCTATATTTACATAATAAATTAATGAACAAACTGATTTAAACTAAATACAATTAAAATTCTGCTACCATTTAATATTTTAAAAAGACAGTGGAGTTATTAAAATTGTATTCTAGGCTGTAACGTTAATATAATCACAAAACTTCTTGATTAACTGTCCAAGTTTATTATGGAAAAAGACGAAGATCTTCCCCATCGTTTCGTTCTAAACAAAAAGTACCACTTGCTGCGCTTACAGGCTGGAAAAGAAAGCGAGAGGTAATGAAGCAAAAAACTTATTCGAATTTTACTAATATCAGGTGTAAAAGTATGTAAATATTAGTAGAGACAATCATCAGGCATCCTGACAAATGAGCTTATGGAAATCATCAATTAAAAATTACAGGTCATGCATGAAAAATATAAAATTAGTACTGATATAATTAATATATATCAGTACTAATTTTATATTTTTATAATGTTTAGATCCTTTTTTGTGCACATATTCCATCAATAGAATTACCGTTTCCACGTACGAGCTATATGCAATTTTTACTTTAAAAATATCTTGATTTAACGATCATTTATTTATTTAAGTAATCTCAACATTGAGGAAAGGACGGTGATCGTTAAACAATTTTGACACAAGTGTTTGATATAAATCGATTGCAATACATTAATAAAATCTAAAACATAACAAATAAAAAATTGTATTTGTGAACGTGCATGTATATTTGCATTTGCAGACATGTGTGCGCTTGCATTCGTAATGCGTATGGTGCGAGGTATAGGGTGTACACCCAATATCACCGTTCAATGGTCTAACGTCGAAATCACTGAACTGAGCTTGATGAAATATAATTTCTAGTAAATTCTTGTAAGTACTTTTATTCGTTTTTAAGATTTCGTACAGCAACAAAGAAATAAACACGTCAAGTTCAAATAGAAACCACTCGCAGTAGGTTCCATACCCAGGACTTTATATTATTGTAAATCTTACCGGTAACTGGTTTACATTAAAGTAAATGGTTTATAATTTTGGAATAATTGTGGTAAAATAAACAGTCGCTATCTCAATATTATTAGGAATTTCTTCTCAATAATATACAAGGAATTTAAAATATGCCATAATGCAATAAATCAACCAAGTTCAAATCTTATCATTAATATACAGTTTTTAGAATTGATTGGATTTTTTTTCATACAACAATGCACTGTAGTTACATGTAGTATGGTTGAAGTATAGCGACTTTTCAATTTTTCAGCTTAGAATCTAGGGAAATAAGAGAATGAGGAAAGGAAATGTTTTTTGCACATTTTTGATGACCATTAAACAATTCTTTTGGAATGTATAAATTAAGAATTTTATTTGACACCATTGACTATTTGGTCTTGTTGCCTCATTTTTAGTTTTCAACATTATGTTCCAGTACCCATGTTGAATGAAAATAAAAGTATGACCAAATTTCAAGTAGATTTTCATAATGATCTTTAGATTTCGTTTTTAACCTTTCAGAACCGAAACTCGGAAAACGATACCTTTTTAAGGTCACTCACGTGTCGGTCAGTCTATTTGCCTGGTCCTCTAAAATTCTATCACAGACTTTTTTTGGGTAACAAAAACCTACCTGCCGTGTTTGAACTCTTGGATTCAACATTTTACGGTCGCAAATGAAGGTGTAGACTTCCCTTAAACTGCTGACATCTCTTCAAATATTTTCGTCGGCGTTTTGTTCTTCTATGTAAGGAATTTTATGACAGCTTTGTACTCTAATTTCATGCAAAGTGCGTATGACTCGGACATGGTGACGTTTATGGCTCCGTTACTAAAAGCGTGCTGATGCTAATGACATGAAACTTGTCATCTACATTTCTTAGGATACTCGCAATTAGTAATGTGCTGCGCGAGTCATTAGTAATACTTAAAGGTACTTGGGCTTAAATTTTTTCAGCCGCCCCTCATATATATATATATATATATATATGTATATATATGTATATATATTTATATATATATATATATATATATATATATATATATATATATATATATATATATATATATATATATATATATATGTTTATATATTCTCTTCCAAAAGTGTTAAAGTCAAATTTATGAAAAAATCAATTTTACTAGAAGTAGAGTATTAGTTTATCGAGAAACTATCGAGATGATCCAAATTTTCCTAGTTTTTAAAATATTTCCAATATTTTTAAGCCTGAATAATACATCCTTAAATGTTTATTATATTGGTAAGCAATTAGGAATGATTTTCATAATTTAATGACCTAGTGGAATATTTCGCCAATCGGCTATAATATTATAAATTGACTGATTCTCGTAATACAATGATAATTGATACTAATTTTTAATTCTCTCAATTAATTTGGGAAAATTTTCAAATCTAATATTGTAACTGTTAATTATAATTTCACATATGCTTCACGGTAGAATTATATCTAGGCACTTGTGTATAAGTATAAGTACAGCATTTATTTCTATCTAATGTATTCATCCAGTGTCGCACTGTTTAGTTCAATAATTTTGGTAATATTTTTTTCAATCAAAAGTTTGCTATGATTTAATTGTTTGGAAGTAATCAATTAATCATTTTTAATTATCATAACCAAGACGCCTCGAGAAATTTTCATAATTGTATAATTCCATTTGTATTATTCATAATTGCACACTACTAGTTTACGTATATCTGAACGTGTACAAATCCCCCAGCAGAGTTCTAATTGTACTTGACTAGTTTACAATATTGTTTTTAAATTTTAAAAAATTGCTATACGCTCTTAAAAAAAACTTTGTAATTTAATTTTACCAAAAAAAGGAAATATTTTTGAGTTTTAAAAGTAAGTATATAAATCATGATCAGATCGTATTTCATTTTCTATATAGATTGTGGATTCCTATTAAAATATTTCTAGAAATATTGGATACTAAAATAAGTGAAAGGTCTATGGAGTTAGATTGAAACCAAAGTATGTATTAAAACAAACTAAATACAAATTATTGAACTAATCACAAATTTCAAGAGAGAATATGACGTTTCTTGAAAGGCTAGGAATTTATTTGATTTACTGTCGCCATTTTTTATCTAAAAATGTAACACAATTCATTTTGAAATAAGTTCCATTTTGTTATTTAAAAAGCTCAATAATACCAGGGAATAGGATGATGCACATGTAAAACAATTGTTTTTATAAAACTACTAAACTTACATTTTGATTACAATATCAATATTAGATAGTACCCATGGCCGAACGTTTAACAAACAAATAATTGAAGAAACTAACTCCATGTTGCTGTTTTGATACAAAGTTCACATACACACTTCCAGGATAAAATGAATTCAACATTAGGAAATCCTTACATGATTATCTACGACCTGACAGTTGCAGGCGTTTATCAAAATTAGTTTTGCTCCATTTATTCCAGGATCAAATTTAATTATAATTCAATCAATTCAAGGTTTAGATAATAGCAATCATGGTAAAAAATAGTACCAAATATGACCATAGAAACTTGCGAGGCTTATTTTCTTATATCATTCGAGGAGCAGTGTTAATAATTCATTATAATAATAATTTATTACTAAATAATTACTATTTTATTAAACACGAAATTCCGTTGTGTTTTATAGTTAGTAGTAGTTGTGAACAAATTTAAAATAAAAGCAAAAGGTTTATGATGGTCTTAACCTTTATCTTAATCCGAGTTATATCGAATTCTAGCAGCAGATGTGGCAAGATCGTTAAATTTTATTTAGAGCAACCTTTTTATGCGGGATATTTTATATGGAAGTTTTTATACACAATTTCATAAGGGAAAAACAATTTGTTTTGGTAATGTTTTCTCATTTCGTACAGCGCGTAAATTATTTGTTAAACGGCTACTGCACACTTACCTGTGCGATGTAGAAATGTTATTAACCCGTATTTTGTAACTTAGTTAAAATTTTTTTAATAAGTGTAAATTGAGAGCTCTCATCGTAGCGTTTGGAAGAATTAACCTTTTCTTTCATCAATATTTTGGTGACACCTCTATCTGAGATACAATTAAAGGCATTGACGCAGCATCATATTACAATTTCTTGTTATTTGCATAGGGCCGACTATAAAAAAATAGTTTTTCTTGTGAAGTAACTCGTCTTTATGTGGTTATGTGTTTCCAATATGAAGAAATATTTTTGGATAGAGATGATATGTGGGTTGATAAAAAACTATAGGACGTGACAAGAATTTATTGGTTAATGTCCTAGCTAAATAATTAACCAAAATAAAAGAAAGAGTGCATGTGCACACTTTGTTTTACTTTTGATAATTTCATGGATATTGATACAATTAAAGCTATTTAAACATAAAAATTGACAATTAAATGAAACTACGTGATGTAGTATTATTTCTACTTTCTTTAATTTCTTTACCACGACCTAGGTTTCGTTGTATTACAACATCTTCAGGTGGGATAGCTAAACCTAGGTCGTGGTAAAGACATTAAAGAATGTAGAAATAATACTGCATCACGTAGTTTCATTTAATTGTGAATAATGAATTTCTATAAAATTAACGCCAAATATATTCAACATAAAAATTGGTTAAGTGTGTCGCAACTCGCAAAATGTGAAGTTCCATTCTGAGTATAAATATTGAAATTCGAGAGCAAATAAACGAGAATAATTTTAATTAAGAATATTAATTAAGTTCTAGCAGCTACGATTTATAAAATTATGTTCTATACATATTTATATTAAAAATTTGCCACTTTCATAATTTTCCACGATTCCAAAATTAAAGGGGCTTAATTATTTTATATGATTTTGAAGGTTACTCTTTCGTAAATTAGACTTAAAATTTCAAAACGGTGAATGAAACATAAATTTAATTTTAAGAAACTCTTATAGGCGACTTTTAAAAGATTCCTTGATCGATTATGGAATCCTAGACAGCAATTATACTTATTCAAATACTGGCTGTGCTCAAAGAAAATGAAGAACAATCCAATGTTACCGACATATGGTCAAATAAAATCCATCCAAATGCTGTTAAAAATCCGATATAAGACAAATGTACTCGAAACATACAAAATTACAATATATGAACTTATAATCAAGAACGGTATATAAACTTATAATCAAAGAAATACCAAAAACTAGAATATGCGCCTTTGTCCTATGAAATATAGATTGCATTAAGTGCTACGTTGGTTATTATTTTTAATCTACGAACGAAAAAACACCCCATGTTTTCGACAAAAGGCGAAATATTATTTATTTTTATGATTTTAAAGCCTTTTTTTAGTCATATAAAAGTAAATACAAATCGAATGTTTGCAAAGTTATTTGGAAATTATGAAAATTTGAATTATAACTAATTTATTCATATTTAAACAGGCATTGGCTGCATTCACTGAACATGGGAGACGTTTATCTACATAAATGAAGACATGATACGCATATATAAATGTATCAATAAAGTCGCCCACTTTTGGCTTCACCGTATTCGATGTTTTATGCCCTTTTGTATGCATGTGCATACTTTACTCTTTTATCATTTCCTTCTTTATATAAATACAAATAGGAGTTAAAATTTGAAGGCTAACCTGATTTTTAAAAAAAATTCTAAATTGGGCTATCAAGTAAAAAATTTTCAATGAAAATATATAAATAAAAAAAAGAAGTATGGATGGTTATAAACGGTGTTCACCACAAATCTTTTATAAACTAAGTTACTACTTTAAAAATGTTATACATATATACAATAATGTTTACTCCAACATTGAATACAATCAACTAACTGTGATCTCCAAATTAATAAAATAATAAACATCATACTATTATTACATTAATTTAATCAAAAAATATACGACAAAGGATAAATTACTTTGTTTTATATTTCAATATAAGTTGAAATATCAATAATCAAGTTTTATTTAACAACTTTTCCACTGTTTTAATTTGAGTATGTATAAAATGTTAATACGGGACACCAATACTGAAAACCAATATTTCCTGGAAAACCTTTGTTTTGAAAACTTATGAAAACGATTATTCAAATTAAATGTCCTCATCATACAGATTTTTAAAAATATTTTTTCTTTTTTCTAGGAGCAAAGTAGCAGCTTTGCTACTCGATAAACATCTACAAATCAATGGTATCTCGATGGGTCAAGTGATGCGTGAAAGGCACAGCATCCAGATGCAGCCACTAGCCAGCAGCAAAATGAAGCGGGAACGAAAAGCTGCACGAACTCTTGGCATCATCATGTCAGCTTTCCTGGCTTGTTGGTTGCCCTTTTTCCTCTGGTGAGATGAAAAACAATTCCACGATAACTTCAGTTAAATATTGAGGACATTAAAGTCTGCGTTTATAAAACCAATCTAATTAATTTAGTTTAAATTAATTAGATTGGTTTTATTATTATTAATTATATATTTATTAATTATATTATTAATTATATATTATTAATTATATTATTAATTATACTGCTATTTTATTAGCCGATTTCTATTTAATTATTTGAAATTGATACCAGTGTTTTTTAAGAGGCACCGACATATACGCTTAGTTTTATAATCTTCACAAGGTGGCAGTATTTCAAATTGTATTTTAAATAAGCATTACTAATTTAGAAACGCATTACTATATACTGGTCAACAACTATAGGACCATTATTATATATCAAGCTATAGTAAATCCGTTTTCTCGAGAACAAAGTTTGACTCTTTAAAAATTTGTAGCAGGGTACTGTTTTTCTCCTCGACGCGTCAAAATTTTGAACCTTATATTGACGCCGTCGCTTACTGTATTCTCCTCTTTAAATACAACATGATAACACATGGCATAGAATGCTCTTATGGATCTCTGCTCTAAGTCTATACATCGATCATCATTATTTAATAATAGTATATGTATTTGAGAGAATCTGTTGATTAAATGACAATTATGTTTTATAGGTACATTATAACAGCCCTCTGCGGATCGGGATGCCATAGTCCACCGGCCGTTGTCGCTGCCGTCTTCTGGGTCGGCTACTTCAACTCGGCCCTGAACCCCCTCATCTACGCCTATTTTAATCGAGATTTCCGAGCCGCGTTCAGGAAGACGCTTAACTCTTGCTGCAGGTTTGTGAGTCGTCGGTTTGGAAATTTCAACTAATCATCATGAATCTAATTTCAGTTTGAAAATATTTTATTTCAACGAAAAATTCTTTATGAGACTGCTTAACTCGTAATGCATACTGTTCTGTTGTTTGTTGTTAAACGTCATGCAATTTAACTGAAATTATTTCAACCTTAGTTAAATGTAGAAGTTTTTAATTTAGTAATGTTTTTGGTCACGTAAGAATACCATGTTATAATTACCTAACATACGGTACCTAATTACTTCCACTGATTTTGAATATACTCAAATTATAATGGATATTTTCAAAACGAGTTGAAATAAAACAAAAATTATAAGTTGGCTCTTTTAAACTTAATTGCAAACAATTGAACATCTGCAAAGTTTAAAAAAAAATTTACAAGTCCTTTATGTGTCGCAAAATTTAATTTTTGATATTCTAATACCGAGCAGTATTAGTTAGGTAAATATATTTCTGATTAAATTATGGGTAAAAATATTCTTTACCCTTACGCCAGTTTTCAAGTTTACACCTCAAACAATTTTTGAGAAACCCAGCTTTTATGAACGACCCATGAGTGATTCGAAAGAGTTCCTTTAGTTTCATTTTTAGGTGCAAAGCCTTAAAAAAATAAAAGTCAATTCTAACATGCAATTTTAAATGTGACAGTTTTTGATGATTAGTTTTTCACATCAAATATATTGATTGTTTTAATTAATTGCATTCACATTACATGTTAATTAATATTAATCAATAACGTCATTCACAATATATTTTAGAAACACCAAAAATACCATTACACACACGTATAAAATTCTTTATTTCTTAATTAATATAGACGATAAAACAATATTGTAAAAACGTTTTGATATTTATAGATCATTCGTAGCCCAAGTTCATTTGTGTTTAACAAGACCGTTTGTTAAGACCAACTAAATATATCATGGATTCAATTCAAGCATATTTTTTGGTAAATACGCTTTTTTGTCCATGTTTTTTTATATTTTGTTCTCATATACACATTGTTCACACGTTTAGCTAATTTAGACCCATAATATTTTTCCAGTTTTATGTAGATAAAAAGGTGTCATAAAATTAATTTTATAGCCAGATCTTAACAGCGGTAATTTAAAAGTTGATCACACTGACTCTAAATTACAGTTGATGCTCAATCTGATAATGTGACATAATCGGTAGCAGTTGTAATATCTCATAGTTAATTTTGCGTCTGGTCATTTAAATATAACGCTATGAACTTATCAAAATTAAATTTAAAACTACAATTAAATTTCATGAATTAAATTTAGTGCAAAATCCACCAATTTTTAATGCATTATATATATTTATATTGCTGCTTAGAGCGGATCAGATAAACAAAAGACTCATTGTCGTATTTCATTGATTAATTTCCATTTTTCTATTTAATTTAACGTTTTACTGACAATTAATACTTCTTCTAAAACCATTGTACAAAAATACTTTTTTACCAGCTAAAAGACAATTTTAGTTTGCTCTTACATTTGATAACAACTTTTGCCTGCGATTTCGTCTGCGATTGCAAAATGACGGATTTTTGTAACATTTAATTGGAAAAAATATTCTCAATTATGACAGAGGATGGCAAAAATATTAATAGGTGCAGTCTATAGTGCAAACACGCCACCTAAGGTTGAACGTGGGAGGAAAAGTCCTGCCTCAAGTTAATTCGTGCGAATTTGATTGTTCACCACTGTGACTTGACAACCGTCATTGCGAAAAACTTTATAAATGGTATCTGCAATATTTTGAAACAGTGTGCGCAGTCTAACCTCCTTCCAATTATCAGCAATCCAGCATTAGCAGCAATCCCATAAAACTCGACCGTTATGATAATGCCGTAAACACGTCTTACCTTTGCCAAAGCCAAACTGCTAAAGTAAGTTTTAACGGTGGCACTTAGAGCAACTAAAAAAGTTTGTCTCTCATTTGCTCTATGCAAAGAGTAATTATTTCGATGTAGACTGACTTTTTCCCATATTTCAATAAAATTTCGTAACATAAGGTTGTGTCGTAAATTCTTATTTTTAGCCTTTCTGAATTTGTTTTTCTGGTTAAGTCGGTAAATCTAAGCTTAACTAACTTAACTCTTAGCATAAAAACTAGATGTGTGCATGTAATATTCCGAGTAGAGTTTAGAAAGACAGTAAAGAAAAGATGTTTAATCTGAATCAGTCGAAAATAAAGGTATAGAAGCAGGTAATACAATTCGTAAATTTTCTCTTTTCTTAACCTTTACACAATTAAATTTTGTTGCAAAATTTATTATTGCTTGGCAAAAATGCTGTGAAAAGCAAATGTGCTTTACTTAATAACCCTTTGTACACTTCAATATAACTTACTGCTACGAGGAACTTCGTAAACAATATCATATATTCTTCCCCGTTGCTCGTAACTCATATAATTCGCAATATATGGCCCAATCATTTTGATGAATACTACTCGTCTGATGTGCTCTAATTGATACTTGTACTGTTGTAGGATACAATTCAAAATTAATTCTGATTATTCATTATATAATATAAAAATTCTATTCTAGTAATTTGATTGCCCTTTCTTCTGACTGCACATAAAGGAAGAAATAGACAAACTTCGTTCTCAATATTCAGTAAAATGGTTTGTTGCACTATTTTCTCATTAATACTTATCATTTCAAAAGTTATTTTTTAAATGAACTTGAAAAATGGTCTCCATTAAACATTCCAGAATTATATAACTTACTGTTTATGAGATAAAGCAATTTGTAAAACAAACACAATTAATTAGATTCTCCCTATATACTTTCTGCTAGCAAAATTTTGAGAAACCCTGACACACTTCCCTATTAATAATTCAAATACAAAATATTAAATTTCTACGTAAAGAGTTTTCGAGATAACCTTTTTTTGGACTCAATTTCTTAGCCTCTTCCCTCTACATTTATTAGACCAAATTCTTTATTAGTAAGGGTCTATGTTACAAAGAGAACCTCCATGTAAAATTTTAAGTTTCTAGACCCAGCGATTTCAGCTGTACTTCGATATGTCAGTGGGTAGTTAGTTTCGTGTTGTGTTTATATATATATAAATATAAAAATATATACATATAATTTCAGAAATAATATAATTAGCAATTTTAAAACTTTTTTCGTGACTTTTACATTTTTGCAACTTTTCAGTCAATTTTTCAGTCTATATATTTTCATCCGTGGAACGTTACATGCGTATGCACTTGAACAACTACGCAAAACTATTACTTAAATTTAGTTTTAATTTCCAGGCAGATTGGAAGAATATTTTCGGTCATGTACCTCAAAATAGATGAAAAATGATACGTAGTAGTATACATACTAAGTAAATTACCATTTGTTCTATTCTCAGGACGATCCTGCAAGGTCAAGCCCGCCGCTTCATAGTTGCCAGACCTCGCCGCGAACAGCCCGGCCATTCTAATGCCAGCTCTGAAATCCACATGAACAACTGTCTGAAATCAACTTCGGCTGACCTTCTGCGAGCTCACCCGCCAGGCCAAGTTGATTACGAGGCCTAGCCGGGACCTTCAAAGGCTGGTTGTGTAATTCAAATAAACCATTTATGCAAATCAGTCTCAGCTGATCAACTGCAGGCTCACCGGATGGAACAAGTGGATTGCCAAGTTTAATCGCATCTGTTTTACATCAACTCAAAATTTCTCGTCGAAACTCAAAAAATATAAAACCAACGTTTGTCTTGAAGTCAGTATGGCCAAACATTTTCAACAATTGTAAGTTTTATCAAAAATTTGAGCCATTCGAGAGCTGAGATGCATATGAATAATAAATATCTTAACTGAATCAAATAAAGCTGATGCACTGTTTGTTACTTCAAAAATAAATACAACACTTTATGAAAATATGTGAACTTTATCGATGTCAGAATTTTTTTCAAAGGATTACGTATAAATCTAAATCAAATTAAATTTACTTATGAGTTTTATTATTTCTGTTTCATAGGTATAGATGATTTTAGGACTTTTACAACTAAAATTTAAACCTAACCCTGTGCTATAATATTCTTGTAACCATTATGTCAATTGTAGTAATTTAAAAAAAAATCAGATACTTATTTAGAGCATGAATTTTAAGGGTATCTCTTTTTGAATTGTAAGCTGGATAAGTGAAAGCCAAATTGATACAGTGCTATGTGTAAGACTTAACAAGAAAGTTAATAAGCCGATCGACGTCGTGATGTATTGTGTTGAACGCATGCTTAGCGTCTTTTACTGCGCGGTACACCGCGAGCTCCCGGGGGTACGGTTCGATTCCAGGTTGTTCGCAGAGAGAAGCTGGAATGATAATTGTAATAGCATTGCTAAACGCCACAAATCAGTGACGGATAGTTACGTCACTTCAGTGAGAAGCAATGTGATCACCATCCATCTACCGAGATCAACGAGTGTGATCATTACTTCCAATCCATTAAGAGAGGCCTATGTTCTGTCCAGCAGTATACTGGGACAGGCTGTTAATGAAGCAAATGTCCTAATAATTACCCTGGTACGTAGAATAGTTCTAACTAAAAGACTTGTAAATAGATTAATTCCTTTCTTTTAAAATTCTCCCACCGAACTTTTTCTTATATCTGTTTCTTATTAACATCTTAATGGGACTTATATTTTGATTTGTCTACTTGTTAGTTGGTGTTGAAAATGCCATTTTATATTTTGTTAACCAAAAGAAAGAAAAAAGATTTAATTGTGGGATATGGGTAGATTTGATAACGGAATAACCTATCATTTATTAAATAAACATTCACGTGACGACGGGAGAAAATAATGTATGAATAAATGTCTGCAGTGAGTGACATTTTTGAGTAAAGGAAAACAAGAAAACTTACCTTTGTAATTTTGAAATTACAAGTGCGGAACTGTCATGATAGTGCGGAACTGACATAATTATATTTTTATTATCATGAAGAATGGCGCTGATATATATAGGAAGAATTGAGATCGCGTAATTTCAATTAATTTAAAAATGAATATTACTTTTATTCAGGTACTTATGGTTCTATTTTCATGTAGGTGTGCTCATAACCTACGCAAATCCATAAAAAGATTTCAGTGATTACGCCAATAAACAACCGTTTTTATGGTAAAGTCATATGTTGTTCATGGATATTCTCTCTTATTCTCTCTCATACCATAAGATACTATTGAATTTTCTACTGTGTGAACTGTATTGCTTATGACAGTCTTCCATCATGGCCAAGGAACAACACAAAAATTATAATAACATACTATCTGTTGTCGACTTAAATATACTTTATTTGATATTTAATAGTCTTCATTTTTACTTTAAGTGTTGATATTATTGGCAGCAGAGTGAATTTTCCGGCTTCAAACAAAATATTCTGTAACCTTTTTGGAAAGTTTTGAACTCATTGCTAAAAATTAATTACTCAACCCAAAATTTAAAATATCTTTATTGGTATATCAAAACAAGCAACTAGGTGAAATAATTTTTCAAAATAGGTATTTACCATGAGATCTGAGTACATGTCGATTCATCCCAAATTTCACTCTTTTGCCGTTGTGTATTTATATAATTTTAGATATTTTTTTATGAAAATAGCTTAAAGATCCATATACAGGTGCAGGGGAAAGCCTGAATATGGATCAATTTCAAACGAAAGTGTATCAAACAATTTATAATAATTTATTAGAATTATTCTATATTATTTATTTTGAACACAGAATATATTTCATGTACAGGCGTAAATTTCCATTGGTTGTAATAAATAACCTTATTTCATATTTCACCTACTTGGTAACATTAAACAAATATGTTCATCCCTCTGACGCAGGCAGGATGTTTAAATGCAACGATTAAACTATATAGAATAATTTTCCTTAAACTTTCGGTTTGCTTATTTGGTGTTAGTAATATCGAATACCAGAAATAATGACAAACGCCGACAAGAGAGAAATAATTTAGTAAAGATATCCGTATATATAAGATAATGAGGAAAGTTGGAATCGTATCGAATAACATTAAAGGACAAAATTCTTTTTAAGGTATAGGTCTTAATTTTGGTACAGAAGGAACTATTATATTGATGGTCTGATAACGGTTTTTTAACAGATAAATCATTTATTTTCTGAGTTTTACATAGACAGTCTAATTATTTTTTTATTGCATAATATATGAAAATTTATTTATTGACTAATTGCAGAACATTTTAACTTAACGACGACTTTTCTTTAATGTAAGTAATTGCAAAGCATTAATGTTTTAAAACTGTATCAAACTGCATATCATTTCTTTATCAACTTTGAATCCTTATTACAAACAATATTATTAGTATATTTGTCGAGTTTATCTTCGAACTTAGAAACTTTTTAATCAAAAGTTTTACTTTTTCTTCATTTTAAAATCTTTAAACAGAATTACTCACGGGCAAAAAATTAAAAAATAAATTATAAATAATCCTATTTAGTGACAAACTAAAAATTGTCAATACTTTGCATATCATCAGTGGCAGATGAGGAAAATGAAAAAAGAAGCATACAATTTTAATAACAAGTTCTTAAATGTTCTCTTTATTTTACATTTCTCCGGTATTTCATTTATCAAAATGGCCGTACCTTATTAAGAGGAAAAAGAAAATCACATATCTGCGCTTAATCCATATTAATTATTAGACTATACCATACTTTGAAATTGTCCTTCAATACAAGTTTCAGAAAATCTCTTTCTAATATCTAATTATCTATGCGTATTAATGTAAAGTTTGTGAATGTTCTTATACAAACGTGTTTATTATAAATTTTAGGTAAAAATTGAACAAAACAGACTAAGTAGAAATTGAAATGTTAAACGACAGTTTATTATTATTATTGCATAAAATACAGATTTAAAGAAAAAATGTTCGAATTTAATTGGTTGATTTTAAATAAAAATATGTATAAACGGAAATAAGAGTTTAATTGAAAATATTTTTAGAGGTGCCAACGACGCACTTTTGTTGCATGAAAAATAGCCATTTTTAGGAATTATTAAGAACTAAATATGTAACGATATAAGTGTATATAAATCCTAATAAAAAATCATGATGATTTCAGAGCAATGAAATATGGAGATATATTTTATTTGAATTTTATTAGAATAATGAATTAGCAAACTTTCTAGAACCTTCAAACATTTGATGAAGTCGACAAAATAAATCACGAAACCCGATTAGGTGAGTACATAATGGAAGTTGAAAAATGATTTGAAATTAATAAATTCCATTTTCATCTAAATTTAAGTATTTGTAATAAAAAAAGATTCGTTAAGTATCACCTTTGTTTTTGAAAAACCTGCGTCCATTTTTATTTTTCAAGAAATTTTATTTAGTTTATGCATAGAAGAATATAATTACTCTACCCATTACAAAACAAATCAGGAATTTAAATAACTGTACGGAGAAAAGCCTTGTTATTCTTACCTTTTCAGCTAAACACTGACTGTACACCATCATGACAAAAAGTATAGTGAATAAATATTTTACTAAGTAGACACTGTTTTTTATATTTGTGGTGAGCGGAGCAATTGCAGGTTCATAAATCAAAATGTGGAGTTTTGTTTCCATTGTTTCTCTCCACATTTATTATAAGTATCGTTACACACGTTAAAACTAATAACTGTCATGCGTTCATAATGAATAACTTCCTACCACATTGATTTATATCTTATATACGAATGTTTTTTGATTTAAAAACATTTGTATCCACCATACTTTTCACCTCTGAAAAACCAATGATGGTTCTGAGTGTAGATCACGGCACAACTAGATGGAGATACGTGAATGGCAATATCTGTATGTCCTCTGCCCCATATATAATAACACAATCAATCTTAATAGTCTATTATATTTTAGCTCTAGGTGCTCATAGTATCGGATTACGTCGTAAAGGCCTCCTAACACTCCTCAGTGCTAGGCTTTTACTCAGAGTGTATACTACCAAATTGTGGAATAAATTGAATTATGGCTTACAAAAAGACTTCTTCAATTTCACGTTTAAATATTGTCCCATAATTTCTTAGTATCTAATATTAACTATTGATGGCAATGTGATGGTTGGTAACGAGCTTTGAAAATGATACAGGACAAAAATAGTTAAAACATATTTTCTGTCGGGAGTGGTTTGGACCATGTGATGTGTTTTCATGTAAATTATAGATGTTCTTCTTTAAAGGGAAAATATTTATTACATATCAAAATCTAGCTTATTGTCAATTCTCTATTCGATATTTTTATTTAACAAATTTCTTAAACACCTTTTTTTACTTTTTTACTACACAATTTTTTACTCTACTTGTATTAAACTGCAAGGTTTTGCCAAATCCATAAAATTTTATTTAATAATCATACCCCTACACTGAAATGAGATGTCGAATATTGTATGCTGATTCCAGAATAATAAAAATGACTACTTATAGAATTGAAAATGTCGTTGTCTACATGCCATACGGATGTAGCATAACAACAAATAATGGTAAGTACAATTCCTCAGTAAAACAAAACTGTCATTATTTAGTATCTGAACGTGAATGCTATTGTATTGTATATTTGCTACCAAATTTTTAAATTAAGGATGTAATTACCACGAAATGTTGCAGGTAATAACCTATAAGTCATTAGAAGTAAAAGTTTCAGAGGTAACGTATTTTACTCTATAAGAGCTATCATATGTTGTATATAATGATTGAGGTATAGCAATATTCTTTAAACTTAAAACGTACTGAACAAAAATTGAAGTGCCTAAAGTATGAACTGGAACAGTCATGCATAATATTATACTTTCAAATCTTCCATTAAATTGTAAATATATAAACTAATCCATTTGAAATGAAAGTGTACAAATAGGAATTATATTTCGTAGTAATATTTAAGTATAGCATTCGAAATATGTAGAAACGATCTACATAAATAAAAAAAATGTTCTTCGATGACGACTTAATTTTGTAGAAGAATTTATATTAGCGATAAAATTTAATTCAAAGTTTACAATATTCAAATAAACTTCATTTCGTCTCAATCATAATTATATTACTATGAATTTTTGCTAATTTTTTTTTCTTCAAAATGATGGATCATAATTTTCATTACAAATTACAAGGCTAGCCAAAACTTTAGGAATTTTCAACTTTTTGATATATATTTTTTTTCTAATGATAGGTATAAAAATATTCCTAAATTACAACCGATGAAAAAGATGCTTCGTAAAACAGAACCTAATTGATTTCCAAGTAAGATGATATTTCCAAATTTTCTATTTATATGTTAACTAACTTTCACCCGCGGTTTGGCTCGCGTAAGAATAGTTTTGTAGCCATTTTGGTTTTATATCATTAAGGAAACTTTTCCTGAAATGAAAAGTATCATATTTCTTTCTGAGGGTCATTGTCTATTTGTATGCAAAATTTCATAATTTTTGCGTGAAAAAGAAAAAAAAAACACACTTTCATGTTAATAACATGCGTTTAGCGCTAGACTCTGTAGCACATGCTCTTGATATATGTAGTCTAATTCTAATGAAACGCTGTAAGCGTTTAACGCTAGTTTCTCTAGCACGTTCTTGCGAATAATATTTCCTTAGGCTAGCAAGCCGCCCCGTGTGTTCGGCGCTAGACCCTTTAGCGCGTACTTCTGATGAATTTTGCCTAAGGCTAGAAAGTCACTCCAAGCTTTCGGCGCTAGACTCCCTAGCACGTGCTTCTGACGCATATTACCTTAAGCTAGTGAAATGTTTTGATCGTCCGGCGCTGGACTTTCTAGCACGCGCTTGAGACGTATGCTCTCTTTGATTTGCGAGACGCCGTGTATCGCCAGAGATAGGCTTTTCAAGTCGACGTACTTTAGCCACTCTTGTCTGAGATGTATGTTTAGAAAGACGTGATTTTTAGGCGTGTTTCTTTAATATTATTATGCACCATATTGGTCTTGTGTAGCAACACACATACAGATTTTAGAAAGGCATGGTTAAATAATGCATAAAAAACTCACGTTTCAGAAAACAGTAAAAATTCAGTTTATATATTGTTAGATACATAAACGATTAAAAGAAAATACAAGTAAATATGTAGTTACATAGGTAATGGTAAAGAGGTAAGTTGGTATTAGTAAGAAAAATTAATAAAATGAGTAGAAGTAGTTACGATAAGCACTATTTATTCGTATCAATGTTTAAAAAAGCAAACATTTTTGAATTATTTCGTAACATATTTAATAAGTGTGAGGTTATAATTTGTACAACTTGTCTAGCGCCTCGATTACTTTGGCTCACGCCAAAAAAACGACTTAGATCTCTCCGAAAAGTTGCCAGTACAGATTTTCTCCAAAAATTTGCCAATATGGAACTTTTTGTTGGAACAATATTAAATTCACTTATACATCTCCAAGCGTCATTGCCATTAGCCTTATCTTTATGATTCGGATACTTTGGATTCCATAAAATTGGTTCTAATTGATATAACTCGACGATTTTTACTAAATCGTCGTTTGTACAATCGGTCGCCATTGCTCATAATACACAATCTTCAACTTCGAGCTCCGTTCGCATACTAAACAAGTGTGGGAGTGTAGTTTTGTCTTGCTTCGCGCCTCGCTCCACGCGTCCTTTGACGCGTGCTAAGAAACAGACAACTGTCAGAGCGGTGATGAGGCGAGGCTAGGATAGGCGAAACACACTCGCGCGTCGCCTGGTCTTGACGAAAGTGAAGCGCTAGCATTAGATGTAACCCCTCCTTCCCCCTCCTCGAGCCACACCGCACTTCACCTATCTAGCTGGACCGCGCTGCCGCCGCTGCCTTGTATTATTTTAATGACTCATATTTTTAATATGTTGTTAAATAGGTAACTGATTAAACTAAAAAGTAAGTAGATATGTAGTTACATAAGTAACGGTAAGTAGGTAAGTATGCATTAGTAAGACAATTTGAAAAGTAACAAAATATCGTAGAAGTAGTTCTGATAAGAACTATTTATATCAAACAATACTCCAAAGAGCAAACTTTTAAATGTTTTTAAGAAAAACAATAATTTCATTGATATACGCTGTATAGGGAACAAAACACTTGAATAAGTTGTAGAGTAACATGCCTCTTTCATGTAAACCCTTCCCCGAACCGCACCGGAACTATTTATGAATAGCTAGACTGCACTGCCGCTGCCGTCGGTCATGAATTATTTTAATGACTATCACATTTTCTTAATTTTATATCATCTACTAAACTATACGATTAAGTCACTTGTTGTAAAAAGCACATTTATATAGATAAAATTATTTTAGTGACATTAATTTATTACTTGTATAAACTGTTGAATTATACTTCATGTATTCACGTAAAATTTCCCTTGTAATATTTCCTTAAATAAAAAAGTGTTGCCTTTTGGTCACAAATCGTTTTGGATAAAGCATCTAATCAGCTAATTCCGCATCAATTTGATTTACGAATATAGTTATTTCGTACTAAAAAAAATCTGAACAAATTGAATATTTATGTAATCTATGTTACTCGAGAGTAATGTAGCTTTGTATCGGATTTTAGTAACCTGTGTTACTCGAGAGTAATGCAGCTTTGTATCGGTGAAGGAATTTTTAAAATCTGACTAGTACTTCCAAAGATAACCCCCTACAAACTTTACCTCTTTATACTATCAGTTTAGATGTAATGTTTTTCAAAATAATATTTTACTCCATGGCAACGTGATATCTGGGCCAAATATTAATTTATTTAAGTACTGGTCCGCTTAGATATAATTTTTGGTGTACAATGTCGTTTCCAAACATTAACGAATTTGACAAATACTGTTACTGCTAGACCCCTTTATAGCGAGTGCAAAGTAAAGTGTAACACTGATCTGTGTGTGTACGTGAGAATGAAAGAAATGCATCAACTCGGCATCGATTGCTAAAATCTGTAGAACTTGCAGTATTTGGCGAATTTATTTATGTTCGGAAACGATTTCGTATAAAAAAAAGTTTTATCTATATACCAGTATTTTCATTATTTTGTGCTTTTTTGTGTATTTTTTCGGAGATCATTTAAAGTCAGTCATTTTCTTTTTGTATGAAATTTTATTTCAAAATACAGTTAGTTATAAATTCTGTTGATAGTCTACTATATAATATTATTAAAAAAGAAACAGAATATTCTCAAATTTAATTATTACATAATTTTTTTTATACAAAGCATACGTAACTTTAGCCCCTTAAAATGGTAAATCTATTACAATTACATCAAAATATTCAAGCTCGTTTTTTTGGTTTTTGAATGGCAATTATTACACTTGCTATCTCAGTTTGTGAGTGTTGTCTCACCTGGTAGCCAAACAGAATATTTATATATTTTATGCTCTCACAGAGCATGAATGTAGCTCTAATAGCACAAACTCGTCTTAATATCTGTTTTAATAAAATTTTATTGATTATTATTTATCAATTGTATGAGGTGACCTTGAATGAATATTATCGAAGAGATCATTATTCCTCCTTTGAATCATTCTGACGAATGCATACGTGCAATGCGTCACAGGAAAATAAATCTTCACTCATCGCTGTGCATATATTGCGTGATGCTTCACTACTTCGAAACTAAGTTGGTAACAGAATGTTGAACCACGCCCAATTTATATACACTTCTAAAGATAATGGATAAGTTTTATAACATTCCAGGAACCGCTTGAAAAGTTTGGTGCTTTTATTGATAGCAAGTCTAATAAATTTGAAGTGGAAAACGAATATTTTTTTTGAAATTTATACTTCTTTAGATGCGTGGTGAAAAAATGACGAGAGGGAAATTTTACAATGCGCGCGTAGGATGCAACAAAAATAGACAAGATGACGTTTGTCACTAAACACATATTTTGTGCGTATAGTGACTATATTCATGATAGTTAGTGAGGTAATTGTAAATACACAACACGTCTTTTCTATTCATAAAAATCTTAGTTATGTCTGTGCTTTTAAGTAAATTGTTTTATTATTCGAAATACATTAGTAGTATATATAATGAAAATGTTTATTTATTATGAATATTCGTGACAGAAATAGTGCTTATTGGGTGTTGAAAATATATTTTAAGCGTAGTATTCTAAGTGCGGTTAAGTTTTCGAATGTAATTATTTGCATCATAAATTATAAATTATTATTTTATAATTTTTTATTTATTTAAAAATAATAAATTACAATAATTTTTCAGCATAGTCATTTATTTTTATCATTAACTAAACTTTATCTAGATAGTTTTATTAAATTTAACAATTTGTTATATACACATGTTTACATGAAATTTAATGCTAAGTAATTATTAAAATGTTTAAAATAACTACATTTAATTTAACTAATTTATTAAAATTGTATAATAGTAAACATTTATTATAAATATTATTAGTTAATTATTAAATTATAATGATTTTAAATCTAGAAAAAGATAAAATTTTAAATACTTTCCATAAGAAAATAAATTTTAATTTTAAATTTAACTCACTTAACTGAATTTAGATTTTACTAATCGTATTTACAATTACTTTTCAGTCCTGTCATTAACTTATTCCCATTAATTATTTGCGTGCTAAATAAAGTTATCCTTGTATAATGCCAATAAAATATAGCTTAATACAATGTTTTTCCGCCTTTGAACGACATAGTAGGTAATGTATTAACGTCGTAAAATATTCATATTTTAAATAGTTTAATAGGAATATTACAACGCATTTAAATATTTACAAGTACCTTAAAGTGTACGGAACCCATATAGTGAGTTATTTTTCAAGTTTTTCTTGGTTGAAAATGTTTTCAAATTAAATATAACTTTAAATGATATAAAAAGTTAATGTATATTTTTCTAATAATATACCGGACAGGAGTATGTCTGTATATACTAATGAAAGGTGCCATTTGACATTAATATTTTAATATTATTATTATTATTTTTAATTGAAACCAAAAATGCGCGTGGAAATCACTCGTTTGAATTCGATTTAATTTTAACATGATTTATATTCATGTAATAGCTATAACTCAATATATGTTTATCTTGTCAGCATTTAGCGTAAAGCAGACTTCCTATAACAATAAAATTTAGTTTACTGGGATTTTACGCTGATCTCCGATATACTACTGTATATTTTAAGTTTACCCATTAATCCCCGAAGTTAAATTACACAATTAATTATATAAACAATTACATAACTGACTTCATACTGATCGCTATCCTCTCTGCATCAGTTATTTTATTCGACTTCCTCTTACGTAACAACATTTATTCGAAGTACAGATCCAATCTTTGATGAGCACACCATGCTGGGTTTTTGAGTCTGACGTTACGTCGTGACAAACCTTGTATGTTTCTTTAACTAAATTACTTATCACGTTTATCCGTATTTCCAGTAAATTTTGCATATTTATTCTATCAGAAAAGTTTCGGTCGTAAAGACAACGATATCTTATTAAATCGCCTTATTTTATATCAGAGACGTATTTCACACGATAGAGAGTGGATTCGCGACATTAATTTGCTTGTTGTACCCTTTATTAGTACAAAGAGAAGAATCTGGCTACATTATTTGAAGCTAACAGGAATCAAGTACAAGTTAATTTTTGAACGTATGCGAAAGATGGTCTTCCTACATCTGCTTAGGAGATGGTTAATTGTTCTTTCTCTTTCCTAACGATTTCCTCTTGGGTACACTAGGTTTCTATTCCTTGCATCTCAGAAGAGGCGGTGCACATACAAAATGTATGTGCACCGCCTCTTCTGAGCCCTCCCAGCCATCAAAATGAAACATCCTAAGCCCGGTATTATTGGGTAAACTTTTATTTTTTATGCCTGACAATTTCCTGCGGTCACGAAATCATCATCTTTTGGCAATACCACCTTTTAAAAGCGAATTATATCAAGACTTTCCAGTTTTTCCCGGTACTCGATCGATCAAGCAATTTAACGTTGGAATGTATTGTCCTAATTTTTTTAGTTTTTTTTTTTATTTTTGTACAAATCTTTAATCTAAAAGTTTACATTTTATTAAACCATTTATGTAAGAATAGGTCACCTGTAAAGTATCGATAAATGTGTTTGTGTGTGTGTGTGTGTGCGCGCGTGCGTCCAAGTATGTGTGTGTGCGCGCGTGCGTGCAAATATGTGTGTGTGCATATGCGTGCGCGCGTGTGTATGTGCTTGTGTGAGTGTTTGCAAATAAATAAATAACGTAACATAACACACAATCAATACTGTTGCTACGTTCCATTCGTTACATATTGAAGTGACAATACTGATTCAATTCAAATATACCATATGAAACTTTCCCTTTGTAACAAAAGAATTCTGTAACACGGCAATATACACGATATATATAGCGACGAAGGACAACAATCAGATATATTTAAATCATACAAAATGATTTTCATGACGTGATTTATATAAATGACGCTATTTGCTTTAATAATTAATTATTTGTGATTCTTAAAAGAAGTCAAAAATATTTCCGAAAATAAACAAATGTTTAAGAGTCCAAAAAATATATAAATTTTCTGCCTTTTAAATTTCGAACGCACGCACACACACACATGCTCAAACATAAAAAAATTATTATCAATTTTTATGTTTCATTTACGTAAAACGTTAAAGATTCATATCGTCCTATATGAATCTTTAACGTTGAAAATTACATATTTGGTTTTGTAATTTTATTTAGGCATAAACTCGCACGGTATTTGAGTTTAGTTAAGGGCAGCAGTGAAACTTTCTGGAGTGTATTAGTGAGTTTATCCCATCCTGACCAAGGTTTAGGGAAAGGGCATGAACCTCTCATATTCTTACTGGCTCCTGGCGGTAAATTCTAAAGAAATTGTAGTAGGGCTTTGGTAGTTAATTTAAATTTCTATTCCAACGTAGAAGAAAATGGATTGTTGGGTAAGAGGAGCGTGATTTGGAGAATTATTTTAGGTTTGATTTTGTGACCTAAGGCAACAGCAAATATTTTACATTATTTTCTAGTAGGTGAGTAAAATTTCTAGTAGGTGAGTAGTACGAAAAATTATGCTCAATATTTATTGAACAACATTATTTTTCAGTATTTTATTATAAAAAAATGTTTGGATATTTTCCATTAACCGTACCTTAGTAACAGTATGACCTTATTATGGCACATTATGTACTAAACAGGAAAGAAATTATTTCGCAACATTTTTTCATTTAAATTTCCTCTTTAAATTCTCATGTTAAATAAGTTAATTGGAAACACTGTCATAAATTATATAATAATAAATTTTAATAACACTTTCATAAATAATTTTAATGATTTTCTAAGGAATTTTATGAGGAGTAAAAGACTCGGAAAAATAAATGATATAGCTTCTTTGTGCATGAAACTTTCTATTAGCTACATAATCCTATATTTAGGACATGGCACCTGCTATTCAATAACATACTATCTATGCCTGTTATTAAATATTCAGAATTTTTTCTAATGGTTGTGAAATATAACCCACATTTACATTCTTTACCTGACTTTGTAGGCACTGAGGTTGCTTAATACTTTTATGCAGTTTCGATATATTATCATGCTACATTTATATTAACGGACAGGAAAACCTATGTACAAAGAAAGTGTCATAACATGGTTTTCCTTGTGAATGTTAATAAAGTCAATTTGAGGTAAAGTTGCAGCCTAAATTATACTGCGAAACTTATGAAAATTAACTTATGAAGATATATCCTACTTAAAATCTTTTCAAGCATGTTGTGTTTAATTAATATTCAATTTATTTTCAAAAAGAAATTTGCTACCTATATATACAAGAAAAAAAAATATGTAACTTAGGCATGATAGGTTTTGTGGAAATAAATATTTTAAGAAAAGGGCAAAAAAAAAGAAAAGAAAAAAAAAGTAAATAAATATATATATATATATATATATGTATATATATATATATATATACATACATATATACATATACACATACATATATATATATATATATATATATATATATATATATATATATATATATATATATAGCCCATATATATATAAATATATTTGTACATAAATGTATATATTTTTTTTAATGAATATGTGATACAAATTTTAAACTCTTCTTATGAACTCTCCCTCGAAAAGGTCAAAATCTGGAAAACTCTAATTCGTCTCCAATATTTCACCTATAATATAAAATACTACGTTTCTTTTACTTAAACTAATTTACATAAAACAATAATGTACACAAATTTTTTTTTTATTAACTATGAACATAAAAATGGTATTAGTAAATTGTTTTACGGAGAGGGAAACAAACTTATAATATTCCCTTAAAAATTTAATTTTCTCCGTGTGCACAAACCACTTAAGTGACATCTCTAAACGTATTTATCGACATTTTCTAACGTATTTAGTTTTATCCTTTTTTTTAAATTATTTTTTTTTATTAAATTATTTTTTTTATGATGATATACATCATTATCATTAACGTTTATCTCAGTGCACTGCTGAAAATAGATAATGTTCCTAATAGCTACGTTGGGCAGGTGAATTGATCATGATCCCAGTGCATAACTCCTCATACCAATAGCGATGCTGTGCGTTACCCGTCAGTAGCATTTAGCTATGCGATAACAAGATGAATCGAGTCTAGGTTCCTATTGTCTAAATGCGTTGTCTAAGGTCCAAACCCATGTGATCAAGTCAACACAACGCAATGACGATAATTATTATTATATCGTATTTTATATGCAAATCGACATTTTAGCTTCTTACCTAGTTGTAGAATATGAAAACATTTTTCAAAAATTATGATAATATAATCGATGTATCTATATTTATAATCAGTTTGTAGAATTGGTCAGTCTGAAATTTATGAAAAAGTGATTTAGGGACACGTGATTTATTTTGATTTAGGGACACGGGAATTATAGAACGCTAAAATATTGTGTATGAGAGTTTAGTCTATTTGTTAAATAGTATACTTACTTAATTCAGATTGATTTTGTCAAAAAAATATAAAGATTAACTTGAACCTAGAAAATATGCCTTAGGAATATTTTTAAGGTCATCTACATTGCATTAGGACTAAAACAACAACATAGAAGAGCCCTAGGTCTTCAACGCGTATTAATTACGAAAATGCAAACAATAATTTAATAAAGGCACTAGGTGTATTTAAATTGCATAATGAAATTTTCACACTAGGATATTAATTGGCAATTTCGACCAATTCAGAGGTAAAGTGTGAATGAATGTGAGAAGGGTAGGTTCTTAAATAATCAATCTAAATGCGGGTAAACGCATGAAAGCAGACGTCGTTGATGCTCATCGTCCGACAAATTTATTCGATGTTGTTTAATGGATATATGAGCTCGCTTTGGTTCTTCATTTTGTTGAAAATTTTAATCTATTGAAAACATTTATAATTTTATTCCTTTGGTTGGTTTAATATTAGGATGTGTAAATTGGGGGGCATAACATAAAATTTATTTAGGGAACATAAAATAGACCATAGAAATACTATTTTTAGTATTTTTTTCTCTGCCTCTTTATTTATTTGCGTACCAAGCAAGAATAATTAAAATGAATTTGATGAAATTTCCACTGTTTTATTCTGTTGCGTCTGGAATAACTTATAAGCTCATCACAATGGACCAACTAAAAAGAAGATAAAGCAATTTGACATTTCAATTCAAAGCACACTTCAGTAAAAGAAATTTAATTTCATAATTATTATAATAAATGGTGTTAAATGTATTAACCTTACTGCCCATTTTTCACTTTCATAATTTAGTTTAGGTTTTACCCAAATTTAGAGTCAGTTTAACTTCGGATTTGAAGCGTATTACTATGACCGTATACGGAAAATTTCGTTCTTAAATTTCTTTCCCAATATTTCAAGTGTCTTTATTTCATTAGAATATTTATACATCTTATTGTAGATGTGGACTACGTTGAAAATGTCCTGTCATATTTACATCATTTACTTCATCACGAATGTAATTAAAATCCAAATATTAGGATATTATACTTGACGTATTATTTACTTATTTTATTTAACTTCGTTGATAAAATGAACGGCAGCATATTAGACGTGTGACTTGTACACAAGTATTTTTTTTATTTTATCAAATAGAATGACTCAAAGAAGATAATTACTGCATAAACTCCGACTTTAGCAAAGGACTTTTTGTAATTGGGGTAATATTTTATGAAGGAAATATTTAATAGATCTTGAATAGATAAAAAATTTTGTTAAAATTTATTTTAAAGAAGCCTATTGTATACATTAGTAATGACATTTATTTATTTTTTTATTATAATTACATTGGATGAATATCTTGCTGCTAAAACAATTTTTTACTTTTAAAATAATCAGGGAATTTCCAAAGATGATTTTTATGTGGACCTCAAAATGCTGTAAATATAGCTAACACTAACATCTTCCGCAAAAATAATAAAAAGAAAATTGCAGTAACTATAAGTATACAAAAAGTGGCTTAATCTGACGTATAAAAGAAAAAAAAAGGAAAAATATGGCTAAAAACTACGTCAGTTAACTTCAGACAAATTTTAAAAACTCGTGCAAATGGTATATGTTTGATGCTAAAATTTAATGAACTCTGTAACTTTCTGCAATGAAGTAGCAAAAAATGCTTTATAATAAGATGTCTGAGTTTTTTTTCCGAATTAACACTTAGATCACAAGAAAATTAGTCGGTGAAATTTGTTGATTAAAAGATTACATCGATTACGAATCTTTACCAAATTATTTCCATTCTCTAAATTAATTCCATATTCTACATTAATATATAATTTGAAGTTGTTTAGGCAGGTTAGAAAAAATTATTCACCAATTTGCGTTGATACAATTTTTAGTCTATTCTGGATACTTGCTTAATTACTATGTCACATTTTAAGTTTCTACGTCAAGCTGTTCGCAAATAGCAATTTGGTTTCGCGAAATACTCAATAACTGCCAAAGTTAGACGTTATATTAAAATACCAGGGCATAGAATGGCCTTTGTACTACGTTGTTGTACGGTATTTCTTTCTAAATTATTTTCCAAACTTTAAAAAAAATCACAAAGTAACCTCTTTTACCAAAAAAACTCTCCGCTGTTCCGCATATTAGAACAAAATTATAAAGATATATCGATTTTCATTTCACTATGTCTCTTCTAAATTAATGTAGCTATATTCTTGTACATAGATTTAACTATGACGTAAATATGAAGCCTTTGGTATTAGGTCAAAGTTGCCGAATTTTTACGGCATTCCGACCGCGAAAGTGTTTTTTTTTAATTTTTTTCATTTAATTCATTACCGTTTACGCTTGCAAACAGTGAGGACGTGAGATCTGGTCGCTATTCGTCAGCTTGTGCCATAGATTTATAACGCGTACACAACTTGTACACAGTGTAAGTTTTATGTTGTATGTTCCAATAAAATGCAAATTACGCATAAATGTTTGTAACATAATATTTCTATGATACCTTTTTGGAATGCATAATATTTTGTGCCGCTTTGTAAATAAGTGGATAAATTTGTTATTATTTTGTATATTTTCAGATAATAATGGGAAAACATACGATTTCTTACAGACGTACGGCATTGGGAGCTAAAATTGAAAAAAATATATTTTACGGCCATTTATCGTGTGAACGCTGATGTGGAAAGCTGATATAAAATTTGACATACATTCTAGTAGACGCAGATATAAAACATAAAAACTATAATTCTGTTTGATTTGTAGAGAGAGGGGTCAAACGAAGGGTCAAAAATTGTTATTATCGTGCTCATTATGCGATATATAAAATGAAAGTCGGTAAAATAGGAGTTCAAATATATTAATGTTTTTGATGAGGTTCAAATATATTAATATTTTTTAAAAGCAACTTTTTTTTAATGTCATTAAAATTATTACTCAAGTACTAGAAAATTATTGTACCTATCTCTAATTTTGCAATTTTTGATTAGTTTGTCATTATTGACATTGAGTTGCAAATTCGTGTGACGCAAATTTACTATATCATCAAAAGAAAATAATCGTCATAATTATTGCAGGAACCATGCTATAGATGAAATTAAAAATAATTTTGCAGGAGATAATGTTGAAGAGAAAGGGTATGTACTAGGGCAGAAAATGTACGTCTGATATAATACTTCCGAGTTAACTTGAAATGTTTGAGTGCTACATTTCACCCATAATATAATTAAGCCTATTAATTTCATATGATAGTTTCAGGTCTAGTCAGCGCATAGCGAATCCAATGATAATCTTGTGTGTTAATTTACAAAGATACACACACACACACACACACACACACACACATATATATATACATATATATGTGTGTGTGTGTGTGTGTGTGCGTGCGTGCGTGCGTGCGTGCGTGTGCTGTTTCCGGGTTTGATATTTTGGCCGTAATCATGACTCTGTAAAGTTTCTATAGTAATTAGATATTCTATTGTAATTGATATATATATATATATATATATATATATATATATATATATATATTGTAATGATATATATAATTCGTAACATTTAAAGCCAACTGATTTAAAAAAATTTAATTGAGCTATTGATTGCACACCTAAAGTTTAAATGTTGAAACATAGAGTTGATATACATGGGGTATGTAATTAGAAAATATATATTTATCACTTTATATTGGGTAAAATTAAAAAATTACTGAAATAATCTTTTAATAAATTATTACATATCAAGACGCTTGTTATCCGACTGGTTCCCGAAACATCGTAATGGAGACATTATATAGGCTTTTTTTGATTTTTAATAATTTTTTAAATAATTTTTATTATAAACCTTTATAAGTCTTATTTTTTTCTTATTTACAAACAAATTTTTAAGTTTTCTTGCATACGTAGTTTTATTATTTTAACATTACTTCGTATTGTATAACATTAATTTATATTAGATGTCCCTAAGACTTTGTTTGCGTGTAATTAGAATTTTTTTCTTTTATATGTTGCTCCTGGGTATATAATATTAGCAAAAAAATTCTAAAAAAAGTTTTTCTGGCTTCTATTATCATTCTATACGCTAAATTAATCACTCCTTTAAAATATTGTCAATGTATACAATTCGCTCTCTTATAATTTTATTACTTGTATCAATAACTTTTATGTTGCTATATGTCTACAATATACAGCAGGAATCCATCAATAAATACACGAGTAAATTGGTAAATTTTAGTTTTTTCATGTTTAATGCCTAAATATTATCATTTGCAAAGAAAAAAAAGAATTTTACATTTTTTTCATCACAATTTGCACAAAATTTTTTAGGGATTTTATTCTTCTCTTAGTTTATGCTTACTATACTAATTTACAAAAAGATTACAGATAAAAAATAGTTACACAAAATATGTGTAACATTTTTTAATTTTGGAATTCCCCAAATTCAGTCAAAAACCAACCTAAACTGTATCCAAGTTTAATTCGTATTTCGTATCAAGTGATTTACAGAGACATTATAACAGATAAATCATGCTCGGATTTACTTTAATAATTAGTCTAAAAAGTATCTTAATCGATTCCGTTGTGCCGAGCGTATTCGTGTAACATACACTACTAAGAGACATACAGCACCGCCGGGGCCAGCGAGCGCACGTGTGGTTTAGTGGAAAACGAAATATTTCATCGCATGCATCCGACCCTTGAGTGTTTCGTCGTGCGTATGTTCGATGCGAGTGCAGTTGCAGATAATTAATGCTTGTATTATATATATATATATATATATATATATATATAAATATATATATATATATATATATACATATATATATACACATATGTGTGTGTGTGTGTGTGTATGTGCAAAGGCATGTACATTTAAATATGTGTGTGTATGTGGGCTTGCGCATGTGCATGAGTGTGTCGTTTACTCGTTGTTTCGTGTGTGACGAACGAAACAACGAGTAAACGATTCGTTGTTTGCTTGCGGAATTACAAAGTAATAAAAAAACAAGCATCTAATTATTGTAGGTATGAGTGTAGTAGCGAGACTTTTATGTTGTTATTAGTACTCTTCAATACTCGATTCTTTTATCTAATCTCAATAACTTTTTATTTTAATTTTTAAAGATATCAACATTTATGAGCGCTGAAATGAAATGAGATTATTAAAAGTCAAACGAAAACAAAATTTGTGTCAACTCAACTTACATAACGTAGTATTTCACGCAACTGTTTAACATTTCGGATATAACGTTATAAGGACACTGCCAAAATGTAATTTAATAGATTCATACGTATTATGTATTTAGTACAACGATAAAATCAAAAACATTGAACAAGTATCGAAATGGAGTTATAAAAATTAATGTTTTTTTTCATGTTATTAAGTATGTTAAAAAATTCATACAAACATTTTATTTATTCATAATTTTGTATGAAATCTATTGATATTGCAATTTTATTAGCTTTCATTGGATTCAAAAAAAGCACCTTTTTAGTTTCGAAAGTTCTATTTAATTTACAAAAATATTTTCAAATCATTTAAGTCGGTGTAATAGTTAGGGAGATATATCATAATTAACAACAGGCAGATTCTAACGAAAGTCTAATGGTTTGTATATACATATGTGTATATTTTTATGTATTATATATGTAAATATGTATATTTTTACGTATTTTAGCATAAATACGAAGAGTTTGGAGGAGTATAAATATGAAGAGTTTTAATTAAAAATAAATGACGGTCTTAATGGACATTTGCTTAGAATAAATTTGAGTTTAGGGATATTGCTAGTATTAAAACGACGCTATTTATCATGTTCGGGTAACCATTTTTTCTTAACCACACATTCGGTGTCTCTGAGAGCTGTCTTACAAAATTTGGGTTGAATAAAATCTTGCAGTGTAACATGGATGTTTTCAGCTAGCCTTCATACCAGAACCTATTCAGTTCGTGATGATGAGAAGCTAGGATTAGAACGTAATATCAATTATAAAAATAAGATTTAGATAAGCAGCATTTGGCTTAGAGCTAGGTTTCTATTTTTTATGTAGCCAGTGGATAGTAAAGGAGTGAAAGAGTGTTTAAACATTACTGCTTCATAATTAAAATAATTTGAAATATTGATAGGAGAGACGGTTGTTGTATAGAAACGGAAGTACAAACGAATAAGATGAACAGATCCTTCGCATACAGAGCACATAAAATAAATCACAAATATAAATTGAGTTCATATCATTTTAATTTACGAAGGAATGCGATGTCTTCCTTGCGTATTCCAGTATATTAAACATTGGGACATAATGGCAATTAAAGTACGGTTATTAAGATTTTCCATTTGCGGAAACTCATTTCACATAAACATAAAACAGAACAACTGCGCTAAAGAAGCTATAACATATATTTATTGACATACTTTGTTCAATTTAAATATTAATTTGACTTTTGAGCTTGTAATTAGCAAAATGAAAGTTGCAAATTCCAGAGAGCCGTTTTCTTTTTTATTTTCTTCAGGTAGTATTTTTCCGTACGTATAACGATACTTTTAAGTAGATATTAAAATTTACCGAGATATACGATTAAATTACACATGGATATTGTTAATATAAAATTGCTGTTAGGTAATCTTAAGGAAATTTTACCAAATATCTTACTGCAAAAATGGTCAAGGTCTTTTGTGAAAAGTTAGCAGTAAACATTATTAAAATTAAAGCCGAGCTTTTCTAGAGATTCATTAGAGAAGCACCGATAAATATAGTTGAGTTTCATTAGTCATAAATAATATTATGAACAGAAAAAAAGTCAATAAAATTTATGGAAATTTTTAGATAATTTAAGTAAAAATTTAATAAAAATTATACTGGGTTTTAAAATTCGTCTTTCCATATTTTAAAAATCAGAATTCTAACATTCGTCGAAGCTTATATATTTAAAGGATATAGAAGTAGCTGCGAAGTTCTTTGGGTAAAGTCCACCTTGAAAGTGTACCACCGTATACTCAGGTTATATTTAGATTTATGTATCATATGGATTTTGATATCATAGAGCAAAGATAATTCTATTACTATGACGCAAGTTTAAAGGTAGACAAAATTAAACCAAGAAACCTATTTAAAATTAAACTTTAGTTATTAGTATGGGGATGATATACAAGCGTTTAAATGAGCGGAACTTTCATTCCGTTAACTTCTATTTGCGTTCATTACATTGTTAACTTCGGATTTTTGCGACACGATTCGTCTGTAGAGCATAGATACTCTAGATCTAGAACCATTGTATCAACGGAAATTTTGGATGTCACGCACTATCCTTTTCCTGAAACGTAGAATTGACAGTATTTTTCTCAACATTATAGATTTCTCTTCAGTAATTGCGTATATTTTCTTTAGTATGTCGTAGGTGGTATCTCAGACTAATGTCATATTTTACCCTGAGATGCTACCTACGACATTTAAGCTATGCAATCTTGCAACTGTGACTAAACCATGAATGGAATGGATTTCTTTAGTCATGTTAATAATTGACAAGTCCGAGTCAAATTCGCGCACAAAACTTTAAGAGACAAGCAAATGGACAAACGGACAGGAAGAAGTTATAATTGTTCCATTTTTACCATAAGGTTACGGAACCCTAAAGAGGACGAAATTAGGATAAACAAATCATGACAGCGTATTTGTAAATAATGCCATCCAATTTGTTCATAGTGATGAATCTAAATTTCTCAAATTCACTCCTAATTATGCTGAGTGCTCTACAAAATAAAAATAATTTTCTCGATCTGTCTGCTTTGAGCATATATTTATACTTTGAAAGTATATGCATTTACGCTGTGTAAAAAATACACCAAATTTCCCGACATCTCAAAAAGACGATTTCTACAGTTTTTAGTTAACCGCATTTGCAATTATGGGCAATATTTTTTTTACAATGCTGCAATTGAGTAAAAAATAACAATTCTTGACAAAGATTTATTCCCAAAACTTAAGAAATCACGGCTGCAGGTATACGTGGCATCAGGAAGCCTACATACATAATGCATTGCGTGGTAAAATTCTATTATACATATCCTTATATAAATGCACTGCATGGCCAAAACCTACCGATTTTAGATGCTTCCAATTGGTCAGCGAATGATAAATTGAAAATTATTTAATTTTAGAACTACATATGTTTTATTCATATTCATCTTAAGAACATTTTTATAGAATTATGACTTATAAGTTTAAATTAAATTTCATTGTCACTTCTCAAAGTAGTTGTGTAAAACACTTTGTCGATGAATTTCACAGATTTTTTTATAAATAAGTTTTATTCATATTCTTCTTTTTTTATATAATTGAAAATAAAAATTATCTAACTAATTTCAAAATTTAAAAATTATTTGCTGTTTACTTTTAATAAAAATTTCCCTCAAAAGTTGTGCAATTAACTTTACAGGAAAAGTAGTAGTTTCACACTTCCAATTTGATTTAAAAAAATCGTCAAGCGATTTGGCCAAGAAACAAAGCGATGTAAAATCATATGATATTAACATTTAAAAAAAAACTTATTTACCGTTAATTTTATAGTGTTCAACTTTCATCAGTCGTACTGCGTACTATCACCATTTCTACCGCGTACCGTTTCCACTACCAATTTATATCCTAATACCCGATGAGATAACACCTTAAAGACGTTTAAAATACCATAATTGTAATAAATTCGTAATGTTGATCGTAATGTCTCATTATATAGTCAATATTCTTAGAGATCTCCTGATTTACTAAATCCTAGAAAAACAAAATTTAGCAAATCTACCAAGAATTGCAATATACAGATTTTGGTTAATTTATATCTCTAAAGGATTAAGGGTTAACCGTTCGTGGCAAACATTGCAAAAATATTTTTGCGGGAAGATATAGCACATTAGAGCCCAATGTACAGCGCCTCGAACCATATTATACGACAATATTAGATAATTGTTTTAGTTATACAAAACATTATGTTCTCTAATTTGTTTTCATTATTTGTAAGGAAAAACGTCGAAAATAAAACCTTTCCTTTATTTGACCTGCCAGTGTTTTTAAAGCCTTAGCTTTTACTAGAGGAATTAATACCTAAATGGTTAGTGAATTTGAAAATCACAAATTATCAAAGTTACCTTCCATTACTTCTCACCAACTGTTCTCTATTTAGTAAATGAACATAATAGCCTAATCACCTAATGGGCGATGAAATTATTAAACTCTGACTGTAAACCCATTAAATAACAATAGCTATTAATTTTCCCAACTCAAAGGTACCCAATCTATTTGGATCCAAATTTTGTTTCAGAAGCTTTTGAAAGTTCGTCCGTAAAGTGCAAAGTTGTCATTAACATTTTACTACGTTTTCCATTCGATGAGATTCGAGATAGTAATTTGCAACATCAAAATCATTGGAGCGAAAATTTGCTTTTGAATTTTTCATTTAAACATCTAGAGATCTCATGGCAAAAAACGTTAATGAAAATTTAATCATTAATTTTGGATCAGAAATTGATAATATTCAAACTTTTCTTGCGGTGCTTCCATTTAATGTCGGAACATTTTTCTTATCAACAATACATTTATTGAAAATATTCCAATTTTATATGTAAACCTTTTTGTACATATATCTATTTTTATCATGTTTTATTAGAAAAAAACTCGCAAATAACGTATTTTCATTATAATCGAATTCTTTTGAAAATATTTAATTGAAGTTATTCCTGTTTGTGTTAACCTACAATATATTTAGGAAAATCTAATTATATAGTGGTCCTCTAACTAGGTATTTGGGCTGCAAACATTTTTCACGGTATCTTCTTACTTGGATATTTGCATATATAGTATGGTATATTGGCGACAGTTAAAACCCTGTATACTACTACGTTCTATCCTACCGAAACGGAGGAAATAACAGAATCAATAATCGAAGGGCAACGTCAAGAAATAAGTGGGAAAATAATTTCAATCAAGTGGTACTGAATTAGTGCGTTTGATTGAATTTGTGTTACTCTTATATTTTCAAATTTCGTCGTCAATTCATCATACTATTTTTCATGATTAATTGAAGTTGCGCGTACATGTTTTCGGATTTTGACCATTTTTTATACATAATATGTACATAGTAAAAATTTTATTTACATGGGTGACAACACCATTTGTTTACTTTATTAAATGTAGAAATTACACTTTTCCAGACTTCTGACAAACGGTCAGGCATTTTTGAAATTTTAATCAAGAAGAAGAAATTAACAGTCCACTATCTCAAGAAAATCGTATATAATATAATATCTAGTACAATCATACTCGAGTAAACTTCGTTCTAAATTTATAATAAAATCTTTATATTGTTATATTTATTATAATATTATATTTGTTAATTTTATATTGTTATATTGATTACATTTGTCGTTAGTTGTGTAGAAATTCATTGTAATTTAATTTTTCAAAACTAAATTACACAAAGACACGGAACCACATAAAAAAACACAAAGAAATACCTAAATAAAAATTATATTCGAAAGTTAATATTATTGCCGTGTTTAATAAAATTACACTGAAAAAAGAGATTTAAAGGATTCCTAATAAAAAAACAATTTTTTTTCGAAGTTGAACTAAAAATTTTAACAAGTTTCTATGAAATACACATTAGTCTGTCAATTTGTAGTTACTTAAAAACAACATGTCCCTATGATGTTGCGCTTTGGAATAGGATAAAATAAATGAAATTTCTATTACATTAGAGAGAATCTAAATTAGTTTTCCTTACGAAAATAGATTTCACTATACACCCTCATCTATTTTTGTGTCGCACTTTTCTTTGACTTGTCCACTCAACTAAATTGGATGCGACTCAGATCAACTGCGTGGGCTATTTTTGTATTTCAGAAATGAAAATAAATGAAATTCCCTCACACTTGAGAACACACGGTTCGTCAAACCGGCGTTATTGAGCCAACGGATAATTGAATTGTAAATGAGACAAGGTAATGAACCAATCGCATAAACATAACTTGAACTAAAAATGTCAACATATAGAGAAACAGCCTAAAATAACAAAAAATGCAATTTTTTTTTATTTTAGGCACAAAATCCTAAAAGTAACAGAAATAAAATGTTTTGAAAATATTTTAAAATCTCTCACAACTTTTATGTGACATATATTGCTACTTATAAAATTATTTGAAGTATTCATTCCATTATTCTGATTTATCTACAGGCTGCAAATTATTGCATGGATTACTACAGTAAGTCATCATTTGTTTAGTACAAATAATGAAAACCCAATTTTCGTAAAATTTATAAACTTTTATATTTATGATTTTTTTACATATTAAAACAATCATTTAATTTAACTCGACTTACATACCGTCACCGAAATTCGGCTACTTTAAAATAATACTTCGAAACAAATTAATCTATGTTTATAAACAATATTTAAGAAAAATTATAATTACGTGAAAATTTATGACTTCCATCTAAATAGTTTCAAAGACAATTTGTGGTTATCATTTAATATAAAATGATTTTTCTATTCCGTTGTAAGAATGCACATACGACTTTTTTTCTCTACTTGAAATTTTTCTTATGAACAAATTTCCTTTTTCGTTATAAAGTATAACTCAATTCCGCCTTGATCGATGATAATAATCCATTCAACAGCGTATATTTCAATAAATTTTCCCAAATCACCAACTTTTACCTTTATTTCATGGGAAATTGTTTTTTCGTTTTCAATTAAACTGATTAAAACCGAACTTTTAAAGTCGACAGTCTAAATTGCAGTGTTTCTCATTATTTCTTGAAAAAACAAAATGAATCTGCATTTGCACTTGATATTTGGCAACGAGCATATTTCCCTGGCAGTCGCTTGGGAATTAACGCTTGATAAAATCTAAATACACTTTTTAAATAGCCGGGTTTCTAGGAGAAGAGTTTTGTAACAAAGTTCAATATTTTTAACAAATTACATCCTAATTTTACAACAGACGTCTACAAAGTAACCAAAATTAGTGTTAGTCCTCCACACTAAGTGGCAGAATAGATGAATTGTTTAAAGTAGGTATGTAAATAAAACTAACCTTACCCATTACGAAAAATAATAGCGTTTCAAATTTCAATTATATATCATGCCTTAATTTTGCAAGATGCCCCTAGGGAATCTACTCGTTGAAAATAGAATAAGTCATGGAATGTCTTTTATAATAGATTTCATTCAATAACACTCGCAATATCTAAAGGAATAAGGAAATTTTTTTCTCAAGACACCGCTAGATGCCACCACACTTTAGTAAGCAAGTTTTTATTAATTCGTCCATTACTTGCATTCTTTATATTTTGACTCTTCAACTCTACTCAAAATTTTAAATCTCAGAATACCAAATGCTTAGTGTCATAAATTCAGCACAACACATCAAGAAAAAAGAATAAATGAATTAAGGGTTCATACCGTGACTACACAATTTTGGCTAATATTAAGTTTTCGTCTCAAAATTTCAAACAATCTAGTTAATGATTTCAACAATTAATGATTTCAACAATTAATGGACAATAAAAATACAATACGAAACCAGAATCTTCATTTCAACTATGCCTTTCTTTTTAATTGTATTTAGCCTAAAGAATACCAATTTTTCCGTCCTAAAGCTTTACTCTCAAGCTATGCTAAATAGGTTTTAAAATTTACTTAGAAGGTACTATTAGAGTTTTAGCTTTTCCATTTATGTTGACTCAACGTAATATTGTGTACTTCAGTAAATATTGATTAGAATGTTTGCTTTCGCTTAAATTGTTGTCGAGGTTCATTGGCTTGAAAAAAAAAATTTCATTAAAATATGCCAGAATATCTCGTTCAGAGAAAGTCGAACATTTTTATATTCAATGAATAGGAAGTCAATGATATTTTTTGGATAATTAATCGCTGCGTTTGCTTTAATATACATTTTTGAGAGTTTGCACACTTATATTTTCAACACCGATTTGAAATATAATTTGAATGACTACGTTTTTTTTATATTTTAAAATGTTTTAGCTGGTTTATATACCTCATTAAATTATACCGTTTTAGCAACGACAATATGCCATAATATATCTACAGGTTCATTTCTTTACAAATATTTCATGTATGTAAAAGAATGAATAAAAATATGCCCTTTATGATATATGATATAATCCGTGACCTATGATTGTAAAGTTACCGGTATTATGGCTGTTTCTTTAATTTATTAATGAATACAAATCCAAAAAGCAAATTGATATTTTTGAGTTTGAGATTAATTCAAAGCAATGCATTTTTGCAAAAAGAAAATAGATGTAGGTAATAGAAACGAAACCTAATAACAACCACGGCGAAGTAAACAAAAAACGACAAGTTTGGTCCGGTAATATTAATAAATTCTTTTTATTTATAAAGCAATACGGAAATCTCATTAGGAGTTAGTAATATTGATTATATCTAATTATAAATATTCTTATCGCTATAACTAATATATATGAACTAGGATAAACAAACATATTAATTTATACTTCTTATTGACTGAACTGCCAAAGCGTAGTATGGTTTCACCTTCATTAACAATTTTAAAACAAGAAATAGGTTCTTTTGAATTTTTATTTTCATAGTTTTTGCAGTGGCTACAAATTTAAATACAGTATCTAATTGAGTTTTTGTGATATAGGAATCTTTTTATTTTAAATAATAAACACATAGAAATGCAACCCGCAACAGCATATATAATAAGATAAATAAGGAATTATTAATTTTTTCGAATATTTCTAAATGATTTTCAAAATAATTGATATAAATACTAGCTTGCAAGAGAGACTCAAAATAACTATCACTAATTAAATTAATGAACGTTCAATGAGATAATGTTTTATTATTAATGTTTTATTAACATCAATTAAGTTAAAGTATGAAATCAAATTAGCGAAGTTACAAACATAGTTATAATTTGAACTGTATTTGTATAACTGTGTAATTTATTTTACGACACAAGTAGGGCCATATAACAGAATATTTTCACAAAACTTTGATAATTTGTAAACGACGTCGGTGTATATTATTATTTCATATGCAGGATTAGTTATTGTAAGATAAACATTGTTTAATTCATATACCGACCACATTCTACATATCACTTTACAATTATTAATACTGTGAAGAGATAAAGCATGAAAACAACAATTTAGCAGACATTTGGTTTCTTCGGGATTTAAATGAGACAAGAGAATGAAGTCGATAACATATCGGGGTATATTTGATACGGAATTCAAATATTATTTATTGTTTCAGTTGGATTTTGTGCTGAAAATATATATTATATAAAGGAATTAGTTTAATAGAGAAGTTTTTTTATAAGGATTTTGAATTCAATGGCACTTAAAACAGAGATACTGATTTGAAAATTTGTTTGACGTTTGATATTAAAATTTGTAAATTTAACATTCATTTCTGAAGAGAAATGAAAATATTAAATTGCTTAAGTTTATTTAAGACAGGCGGTCCTATTCCCACTTTAGAATGCGATGGATTGGTATAAGTTAATTAAATTTTAAAAGAAAAGAAAGTAGGATGTTTATTTTTATATTTTTTTAACAAATATTTCGTCATATGTAAATTTTATGTTATCATCGAATAAATAGAATTTGTAATTAAAATTAAGGGTATTTGGTTGTGAAGACTGCATAGGGCGAATGAAATATAAATGAATACTACCCAACATATTTTAAGTTCAAATTATTATCACTGAAATCAGTTAGTTTCATTTTTTCCGAAAATTTTTGGTTTTTTGGAGGCTCTTAAAAGTGATATTACCAACACTTGCATTAATGTTAATAAGGGTTACGCAAAAATTAATATTAATAAGAATTCTTTACAGTTTTTTTTTATTTTCAGAAAGAATAAAAAGATACAAAATATAGCAGAGATCTTCTTTTAAGGGGCTTTTAAACATGAATAAGTAGGATTAACTTCGGGATTTGGTTTAGTAGAAATATAAGATTAATATTTTTAAGTTAATTTCATTTAGAAAGTAAGCTGAATGTAACGAAACAGTAACCGCAGTTAAAGCAGGTTGAGATGTAGCCGATATAATATTTGTAAAAATTAATTTTAATCGAATTTATGACAGATTTCATATTTCATTTATATTTGAATTAGTACAAAAATTAATGGAACTAATAAGTTTTATTATGAGATTTATTATTTGATTTATTACAGGATACAGAAAACTTAGTACTTAATTCAGAATTAGAGTCAGAGTTTGAATTTGAGTGCCTAATTTTTAAGGGTTATGTCGACACGGACAAGTAACCCAATCAATTAGTTCAAAGTCTGTTTTTGATGGATATTATTACTTTGATTATCTGAAAATTGACGTTAGTTAATATGATATTCAAGTTGACGGTTGTTATTAAATTTAGAATAGTTTGCTAATTTTTAGTTATTTTACGTACGTATTGCACATTAAATTAAGAAAGGAGGATTGGGGAGAGATCAGTGGAAAAGACAATAGCAAATATGGTAATATTTTACTCACAATAGCGGCAACATTATGTAGATTGTCACGAACAGCGAAAACAAATCGGAAAAGATTTTCAGGGATGAGGACTCAGCGGCGAAATTCAGGTGATACAGGCGGGATATCTGAGCGATATCAGCGGTGGCACCTGAAAAATTTCGGACATGTAAATATGGGGTGCAGAGCGATAAGATTGATGAGTAGTTAACTAGGATAAAGTGATCAAGTAGCAGTACAGAGAAGATGGCAATCATAATAAAACGCAAAAGATTTAATTTACAAGACGCGGAGATCGGTATACAACTATTTTTATTTTCAAATATTTCTACTAAATTGACTTGCACGTTTTTTCTATTTTCAGAAGTAGAAGAATTAGTATAATTATGAGATGTAAAGGTGGACAAGGTGAGAATACACAGGATAAGATGATCAGCAACAATATAGCCAGTCATCCCACTTTTGATATCTCTGTAACTTGATTCGAGTCTTTTTAAGAAACAAATATTTATTTAATTATAACAATTATGATCGACAAGGAATATTAAATCCAAATGAGAATAATTCGTGAAGTATTAGAGCATATTCTTCACAAAAGTAATAGTTCATAATATTGCTTGGTGGAAAGAGTATTTCTAATACTACCATCTATGTACTTAATGAAAAGCTTAGAGACTTTGTGAGATATCAAGTAAATGTGAAACCCAATAAATTTTTTGGAAAATGTTGGTAAAAAATAAGTGTCCGTCTCAATATAGGTAGTATTTTTCAAATATACCAGTATATAGGTGTTATTAAGCACTATGAAGCAAAATAAGTCCGAAGACATTTGCACAATCATTAAAATTTTGAAAATTGCCTTTACTGCGCCCCGTAAACAAGTAGGAAGGTGGAGCAAGTGGGGACCTTGCAAGAAGGTAATACGACGAAATGTAGACAGTGGATTGGCAGCTGGTTAAATAAAAAAACGACAAGAAGAAGCAGCGCGTAGAGCAACATCTGAAGCAGCTTTTGTAGCAGACTAAGACGTAGAGGTCACGAAGATAAGCGACTAAATTAAGTACACTGATCATCCGACCAAAGGAAAAGTCGAAGTATGCGGAGATTCTCACACGCTCCAAGAAGGACGCCCCAGGCGCCAGAACGGTTCCACAGCTAACAAGATTTGCAAGACAGCTGCCGGAGACCTGCTGATTGTACTCGCTAGGCAGCATACCGATGGAGGCCAAGAGCTGTAAAAAACAATTGCAGACCTCCTCGAACATAACGCCAAGGTGACCAGTAAGAGGCATCAATAAGATCTCAGAGTACGAGATCTTGACGACACTGCAACAAAGAAATAGGTCCTTGCAGCCATGATCTGCTCAGGCAGACTGTGTGCAAACTGAACCCAGATCTGACACGAATATCGGAGCCATACAGATATCTAACAACTCAACCTTGGGAAACGTAAAGTACTGCAAAAGCAGTCATCTCGTCTTTCAGCAAGCTCCCTTTCCAGAGTGTGGTTAATAACGCAGAAACTGGTTTTGTAGTGGCAAAGGTGGACGATCTCCACTTCCACAGCTCCTATGCTCCGTCCAGTCTTCCACTAGCTGACTCCATAGACTTCCTTCACCCGCTGACCAAGGACGCGAAGCAGCACTCTCCTGTGGCAATCGCTGGGGACTTCAACTCTTGGACAGTTGATTGAGAAATCAAAGAAACCAATGCACGAGGGGAAGCGTTGTTGGAGACCATGACTGCATTAGACGCGGTTCTTCTTATCAGTGGCAATAAAACACCTTTCATTAGAGGAGAGGCAGCACCGTTATGAATTTCACTTTTGTTAGTGGCTGCCTCCTTAACGTTATGCAGCCGGTGACCACAGCGCGATTCTATGGACAGTATCTACCGACGACAATGGTGAAATAACACATTTACAAAAGGATTACAAAGAGGATTGCAAAAGCCTGCGCTGCTAGCATGCCTCAAAAACGTGGCACTAATCATAGTTCGTCAGTGCACTGGTGGAGTGAAGATATCACTGCCCTTCGCAGAGTGCCTCAAAACGAGAAAGGTATTGCAGGGAGGCCGGAGGAGACCAAACTCTGCAGAACTGGCGGCAGAGTAAAGAAGGTACGCCGAAGGCTAGATGCAGCGATCAAGGACAGTAAGCAGAAATGCTGGAATGAGCTGATAAATGAACTGGAGAAAGACCTATTGGGCAGGCTGTATAAGATTGTTACCACTCACCCAAAAAGATAGACAATGCTGACGGCAAAGATAGACAATGCCTACGAGCCTTTAACTTATGGAGAGGATCGTTACTGCACTATTTCCTTAACAAAGTGATTTATTATATCTACCAGAGCAGTGCAAAAAAGAACTATGGTTAATGAGGCATAATTGATAGAAAGGTGTAATAAAGTAGGGAACAAGAAGGTTCCCGACATGGACGGAATCCAAACATCAGTTTGAATCCAGACATCAAAGCGACGCTGTCGCTTTTACTGGAGATGTATAACGCATGCTTCATAGAGGGTACGTTCTCTCCGAAATGAAAGTAGTAGAGGTTAGTGCTTCCTTCCAAAGAGAAGAAACTACCGGACGAGCTAATATATATATACATCTGGTAAAATACTGAGACGTACAATTCACAGAAGCATTGAAGCGGCAGCCGAACCGCTGCTCGTCGGAACCAGTACGGCTTCCAGAAAGGACGCTCAACCTTAGATTGTCTACTGTGTGCGCACTTTTAAATTCAGTCCTGTTTAAAAAAAAACTTTCTAAGGCATATCAACCTAAATCGTACAAAATTGCAATATTGGAACCAAAATGGAAAAGTATCAAAATAAGTATTCGTGTACATCATTGTTATATGAAATAAAGATTAAATTCTATTAAAATAGAAGAGGAAAACGATTTGCAGAAGTTTCAAATCAATGCGTTTATGAAATAACTAAAAAATTGATTTAAAAAAATTAAGAAGAGAAAAATATCACTTTTAATATATTATGTCTTCGAAGCATTTGTGTTTCACGGTTAATTTTCTTTGTTAAGATTGTTCGTTCTTCAAATTTTTTTTGCTTCTATATGATTAGCATAAAGTTAAGATTTCAATAATAGTTATCTCATTTACTGAATGTGAATACATTCGTATATATCCATATAAACGTGTGCATATATGCATATATATATATATATATATATATATATATATATATATATATATATATATATATATATATATACACATATATATATATATATATATATATGTATATATATATATATATAAACCTGCATATATTTCGTATTATAGTGTTGGTATTTAAAACACTTTGGTATTAAAAACGTTGATAAACAACTCCGATATTGATTAAGTTAAAAATTGTGTAAATATTAAAAAATCCAAACTCATTTCATCATAAACATATTATTATTCAATTTCTTTTTTTTACACACTTCAATATAAGTTGAAATCTTGAGGATTTAATTTAAACATTTTATTAGCATTTTAATTTCATTATGCATAAAATTTTACGATGGTATCTTATTAATGGCAATCGGTTTTTTCTGAAAAACATTTCTTTGGTGAATTTATGAAAATGAGCAACCAAATCAATAAACTCATATAAATTTATAACAACAATTTTTCTTCTTTTTTAGAACAGTAACCTTGTTACCCGAAAAACGTCTGCCAATCAATGGTTTTTCGATGGGGCAGGTGACCCAGTATCCAAATTTAGCCGCTGACCAGCAGTGAAATTAAAACAGGGACGAAAAGCGACGCGAACGTTTGATACCATCACTTCAGCCTTCCTGGCTTGTTTGTTGCCCTTTTTTCAAGATGAATATATGAATATATGATAAAAAACTCATAATAAATTTAGTAAAATGTTATTTGTACTGAGTTTTGCAGATTCAATCTATACAAGTGTTATAAAACTTATAGTTTTTTATTGATTATAACTACTCCCTTACAATATAATTACCTGATGCTTTAGGGTATGGTCAATTAGATTGTAATGGTTTTGACTGTTACTTTAACATATATATTTTTTAGTTTACTGAAACAATATTGTGTTTATGAAGCAGGAAATAATTTTTTTGTTACTAACTGACCCATCTAAAATCCGATCGCAATAAAATGACATTTGAAAATAATAGAAGAAATGTGGTCACTGTGACTAAACGCAATTCGTTAAAATATTGCAATTACTTTTATATCAAGCAGTAGTCTTTTATAAAAAAAAACAAAATACATTGAATACACCCTAAAAAAAATTAAAATAAAATGGCTTTGAAAAAGTGGAAAAATAAGAAAGTTTAATAAATAACCGATTTGGTAAAATATGTGCGTAATATATTTCTAGGGATATACGCTGAACGAAAAGTAAAGTTCTAAATCATTATCAAGATACCAAATATAAAAGTTTACAATTTCAATGTTTCGTCCAGTGGCTCATGGTTTACATTTGATAATACTATTAATCTACGCCGATGTGTTAGTGTTACACGAAGGATATAATTTATAACTTAGATTTTTATTTTTTACGATATCGTTTACCATAAATGTAGCTTTTATGATGTAAGATGAAAATTCAGTTATTTTTGTAATTTCGTTACATGGCGGGTTACAATATAATTAATTATTTATAAATAAATAATTAATTATGTTGTCAATACACATACACAAACGTGTATATATATATATATATATATATATATATATATATATATATATATATATATATATATATTATATAATAAGAAATTTTCGTCTATTTTTATTTTTAGTTAGTTAATGCATAGAACTAGTTAATGCATGCAACTATTCTACCAAGTAAAAACGAATTTGGGAAAGGAATTAAGAACATTTTTCTAGCTAGATTAAGATTTTTCATTAATTTGATATAAACTTGGCGAATGCAGGTATTACTAAGTAGATGATATTTAAAAACATCTGACGTTTGTTTTGATCGGAGCGGTTTATAGAGCCGTATATCAGTAGGTGGATTTTTGTCTCCGTTATTTTCTCTACATTTATCAAAAATTTTTTACAAATTTTAAAAGTAAATAGAGCTTATACGCTTATTATGGATAACTTCATACCAACTTCAAACGAAATATTATTTTAACTGATATCGCTATCATCAATACAATCCTTTACTTGATTAGGGAATAAGCTCAACCTATAGATCTAATGGTTAATTCTACTAAGTTCTAAATTATGAAGTTTGATATCTAGATTATTATTTTCTACCTTATTCTTCAACAAACAGAGACATAGATCAACTGTTCCGTCAAAATATTGTTTGGCAATCCCTGCTGAACAACATCGATCATGTTGGATTAGAATTCAGAAGGCGATATAATAAGAACAAAATTTCGTTTTTGCCGAACATTTCTACTGTTTTGGGGTGACTGTGGAAATGTGTCTTATTTAGATCTCAGTAAAGAGCGTCCAAATAAAAGGAAGCATTTTTGTATTAACTATACCTTCCGCCTCAGAAAATCTAAATATGAATAAGTGTAGATCACGACTCAAGTAGACCGAGATACCTGATCGGCACTGTCGATATTTTCTTTACTTTCATTGACGTTATGTGTTGTAAATTTTGGGATAAACTGAAATATGGCATCAAAATTCTGCCTTCAAATTAAACGTTTATATAATTTCAGATAAACTCTTGCCATCTTTACTTAGTTTATTTCTTCTTATTATTATCAATACACAATGGTTGGTAAGATGCTAGGAAAATTATATGTGATTATGTTTAACACAGTTAACATATATTTTGTGTCGCAAGTGCTTTGTGCTATGTAATGCATTTTTATGTAAATTCTTAATATTTATTTTGAACGGGAAGTGTTATACCACAGATAAAAAGGCATCTATTTTCAAATATTTGTTTGATACTTTTATTCAAGAAAATCACCCTCCTCTTTACCTCATAATTTTCCACCACACTTGCGTTAAACTTCAAGGTTTTCCCCAATGTATTTTTAAATTCTACGTTTCAATAACCTTTACATTGAAATCAAAGTGCAAAAGCAAACATTATTTGAATAGAAACTTAACGATGTTAATTTGAACATAAAGCTACTGACTTGACGAAATATAAAATTTTTGTGTTTTAATAAATTATTTAAAAAGTTAAATTCTTTGAAGAAAGTCGTATTAGGCGACAGTCTTTAATAAGTAACTACTACTTAAACACTATTTAATAAATAACAGATTTTCTAAAGCAAATACCAGTAAAATAAAAACTAATGGTGAAACTCTTTTGAAGCTTACAGCAAGTCACTAACACATGTTATTAAGTTTCTTTCAGGTTTTTTGAACGAGGAGTGCACCAGTTTTGACGAAAATCAGTTTAAAATAACCTTGTTTCATGAAACATCATTTTCAGTGGACTTAAGTTTGGTATATTAAAAAAAAACTAATTGAGAAATTTTTGCTAATTTTGTAAATAAATGAAAATGGGAAACTAACATTAAAAAATTCGCAACTTCGTTAGGATCAATTCGAAATGAAGTTTATATATATATTGTAAACTTTTAATTACATTTTACCGAAATTTCTTTAAAATATAGTGTAGTAAAAGGTAACTTTTTTTTATTTTGTAGATCGGTTCTACAAATTTGAAATGGAATAATTTCACAAATTTTTAATTCACTTGTCGTCTACAACATTTACTTTGGAAATTACATTTCATCTTACACACTTATTAACAGACACTTTTCGTCTTTCATTTCCTAAATAGAAAATATTTGCTTCATTTTTCCGGAAAAAAATAGGGTAAAAACGTTTTAATGGTGTTATATAAATTGTGAAATATCCAGCAAAAATATCTAATTTAATATATTTCCACTTTTACTATGTAAAATTTAAAACACAGTATTTTCAAATTATTCATAAATCTCCAACAAAAATTTGCATAATACTGCAACTGCTATACGCATATCTTTAGAGTTAGTACCAAGTGGAATATATGGCTCAATGTGTGTTTGGGTGTGAATGTAGATAATAATGAAAGAGAGTTGCCCATTAACACCGATTGCAAAAATCTTTAGAATTAGCCGTATTTTGTAAATTTATTTAGTTCGGAAACAATTCTTTACCGTAGATTTTCTATCTTTTTACCCGTATTTTCTTTATTTTATACTTCAATATGCTTTATTTGGTGATTATTTAAGTCAATGAAATTTTTGGTAAAGATTTTAATTTCAATCCATAGCCAGCTATATGGGTTCCACCAAAAATAAATCGACTGTTATTAAATTTAAATCTGACATGTAATTTTTAACAAATAAGAATATGGGAATTTAACCATTTAAAAATATGGATTTGTATAATAATAAACTCGTCATCTCAATTTTTCAGTGTTGGGTTTTTTGGTAGTCGAAAATAATATTAGATAAAGTAGCGCTGTTAGCGCAAACTCAACTTAATGTACATCTGAAAATAATTTCATTATTTTTTGGAAATGTAATGTAAGGGTTGACTTTAGATAAATATTATCGAAGAGGTCATTATTCTTTATTTGAATCTTTCCAACCAATACATCCGTGCAATGTATTATAGGAGAGTACACCTTGACTCATCACACTGTATATATTTCATGATGCTCTTCACTCTAAATAGAACTCATGAAGCAGGAGTACTCAAAGTACTTTTCATGAAATTTTCTTATTTTACTGTACTTTACTTATCGAAATCAGTTACTAATAAAAAATGGACAACGCACTCTTTATATACACTTTTAAAAATATTGAACATTTGGACAGATGTGGTAGGCCATTGATTACAATAAATTTGAAGTGAAAATCGAATGTATTTTGTGATCAAAATATGAGTGACGCGTATTTTATATTTACCAATAATAATAATTTTACACCAAATTTAAAGTATTTAAATGTGATCATGCCAAAATGCCAATTAAATAGATACATTTTATACGTTTTTGCATCGGACTGAAATTCATTATAACAAATGTATATTTAAAGCAAATAAAAGGAAAAAAGAAGTTTAATAAATGTTTAATTAAAATATGTACATGATAGAGACTGCTTAATTCGCTCAACAACTTTCGTTAAATGACCGTTTCTTTTCCGAACCTGCACTTGCTTAATCGCAAGACATAAAACACAGCTCCCTAATGTGCAATTAAAATATCAAATGTCGGTCTAATGGCCAAGTCTCATTAAACTACTAAAGCGATAAAGCCTTTTACTCTAATATACGTCGCCTCCATCATAGTTCAAACTGAACTCAAGTACACAAGTTTTTGTCAGTTTACTTAAAACTTGTTTACATTGAAGTTTTTCAAATTTTGTAGGCCGTTATCACGTTGGCTATTTGTGAGGTATTACACTGGCAATTTGCGTTCCAGTAAGGTGATTTGTAAAAGTACTAGAAGCGAGCTCGCAGCGAGTACGGTATATATATGTATTGCGGTGATTACGTCGATTAATCTACGTAATCACTGTAATTATTAATAAATTAAACGAAAGACTAAAGATAATGAAGGAAAGACTAAAAACTTACTAAAGTCAGACAAAATAACACTTATAATTTTAATCTACGGGGCATGATTCAATTAATAGATAGTATTAGTTCAAAGAAATCTTTACTTCTAATATTAAAAAGAAGTCAAAAATATTTTTCGTGAATTAAAAATATTTTTAAGAAGCTAAAAATAAAATATGAATTGCCTATGAGACGACATACACACACACAAACATTACGCACACCTAAAATATTAAATTATCTTCATAAATCATATTTCTTTCAGGCGAAATCGAATTTTGTGAAGCCTAAAAGTGGAAAATTACATTTAATATTTTAATTTTATTGGGAAATAAACTTATACGGTATTTGAGTAGGATAGCAGCGAAACCTTTTGGAATATATGTTTACTTTTATAACATTCTATCAAGATTTTAGGTAAACACCATAAAACGATTCCTATCCTTGCTACCGGCTAGTCGGCGGGAATTTTTAAAGAAATTGTAATAGGGCTGTAAAAGGTATTTTAGTAGCATGTGGATAATATGGACCTGTTTAATGACGTATGCAAGTTTTGAGGAATTATTTTAATAGTTTCCCCTCTTGACTAAAAAGTGAATAAACAATTTATGTACTTTTTTGTAGCAAATTTAAGCAAAAGGTAAGATTGATATATATTTTTAGTAATATTCCATTAACCGTACATTGATAATATTATGGTTTCAAAGTAGAACATTCTGTGTTTATTTGGTTCCTTACATTTTTTCAAATCAAATTAAACATTTTTTAAATTAACGAAAAAAAACCGTGATCCGTTATAAATAACAAATACTAAAACGATATATATATAAATATGTATGTATATATATATATATATATATATATATATATATATACTTATATATATATATATATATATATATATATGCCAATAGAAACATTTCTTTGAAAAATATTTTTTTATTATTAAGTCTTGGCTTAATGTATAAATGTGGCTGATTATATTACAGTAGTACGTTAAAATTTTGATAATTAAGATTTAATTTTCATGCATTTTTATTAATTTTATGAACTGAGTTATATTCGGTAAACTAATAAATACTCCTATACCCCCACCCCGCTTATATTTTTGGACGCGGACTCTCGCGTACTTTCTTCTATCAGTCATCGTCCGCCTTCATGCGAACGTTGCGATTGATGTTTTTTTTATTGTATTAAACGATTTAACCAGCCTATCATGCTATCGAGCACTGCCAGCAGTTTTTATCATTGAGTTCAAATTTCATTAGAAGACGGTTTTCCGTATTATTCACTATGGATTTTTCTTGGATATTAAAATAAAATTTTGTTCATATCAATAAATCCATCTTTCCCTTAGACACTGTGACCTGTGTTTATAATTTATTTTGAATTTTTCTTGAACCTGTTATCTGTTTTTCTCTTTGACTTCGAATTTGTTTGTAATCTGTTATCAGATTTATCATTGATTCTGCTTTTCGACCGAGTTTCGTTAAATGTAAAAGAAACCTTAATTTTTTTATGTATCGATTTTTATTTTATAGCAAAAAATATAAAAAAACACGTCATGAAAGAAAACCTTCAATAGAACCAGAGTTTGAATCATACGTACAAGAACAGGTTTTGAACTTTGTGATGAGAGGTGCTGCAAATAATGATGAAATGCATCTTTGGAATGACCATAATGTAGATAAATTTGATTTATAATTAAAACAAACTCCTTCCTTGACTAATATACACAAAGTCAAAAACAGATTTTGTCATATATTTGGAGAAATTGAGAAGAAATGAACTTAATGGGACATTAATAGTACTCTAATATATCACCACAAAAGCTGTAGAGAAATTTAAGGATTGTAAATATTTAACAAAAATGTATGTAACAACTCTTCCAGACTTTGACTCTATAAAAAGAGATGTCGTATTACAAAGGAACTTATAAATTCAAAGCGGAATATTTGGGAATAATCTAAACAAGAATACTATTGTTATAAAAATATAATATACAAATATACCCAGGTGCGTTCCTATTTTCTCTTTCAGTGATGAAGCTGTAGTTTATACCAATCCCAAAATATACTTAAACCCTTTTTCATTGTGTTGCAAAATTTAGATATATCACAATTACCTAGGTCCTAACTTAGCCACAATATCTAATGCAATAATGCTTTTTATATAGTTAGAGATAAAGAACATACAAGAATTTGGAATGAAGCTCAGATGACAGATCAAACAAATATTTTACTAAAATTGACATATAGAGGCGCAAGTATCAAAAGCATTGAGCTAAAGCGCCACTTTATTTATACGTGAGTGGATTTGAAATTAAACAAAAATTTTACCGACCGTCAATCATATTGACGTTGAGCCGTTAGATGGCAGCATTGCTGTTTTGTGTATATAATTTTAATAATTAATTAATTTGCAAAAACGGTAGCAATAATAAATTTTTTAGTTGTGGATGCCGGTAGAGCAAGCAATTATCTATAAAATGATATATAATTTATGTGGATTAGTTGTGAGGTTTTTTCTAAAAAGGGAGTGTAACATCTTAACCTTAGCGTATTAATATATATGATTTAGTCTTGTGCCAATACGAAACAATTAGGTCACCTGCAAAAAATTAAATTCAAAACTCAATTTAGTACTACTTAAGTTAGTAAATCGTGTTTAGTTATAATATGTTGATGAATAAATAATATTATTAACTGTTGCTTCAAATGCGACTTTAAATTTCTGCGCGAAGATTAATTCAATAGAGCGCATATTAATATCATGGCGAGTTTTAAAATAGCATTCGCGATTTTAAGTCATGTTCACGACTCGATTGTTGAGAATGTGCAATCCGATCTCATTTTGAATGATAAAAACAAAAATATAAATAGATCTAACCAACTATTTCATTATTCTGAAGGAAGACATTTGAACAGCACAAGAGTTTTTTGGCGGATTTGTTTAAATTATTCTCCACATTTAACTGAACATCTTTAGACATAAATTTGCTTGCGTTAGATTCCTATAATTTGAAGCTAGCTAAAGCACATTGTGGCGAATACCATTAACATGGCTTACACCTAATAGAGGTATACAATCAATAGGTTTTTCCGTTATATTTGCAAATAATGTTAACTGGTTTTTGAGAAGACATGTTCAGTCTCATCGCGTGAGGGCTAGAAATTATTACGTTCATATTTTAATAAATCACAATCAAAATAGCACAGCTAGGATTATTCAACATTATCATTTGTAGTTGACTTGAAGATATACGGTTGGTAGTTTTGCTTTCATTATGTAAATTTTATGGTGTTTTTAATACGGGAGGTATAATATTTTTAATGCACCCGCGTTGATTTTCAATAGTATTTATATTGATGAAAGTGCCACATACTGTTATTTTACGTTATTTTATAATATCGTGCTGTGCCTAAATGGAATTAATTAACTTAAATGTTACTCAATTGAGTATTCCCTCTGTCTTTTGTAGATGGCATATGACTTAATATTTGCATGAGTTTATATCATCCGAGCTATTTAAAAAGAAATATTTAAAAATAATACATAGATGTAATTTTCTTCGAAAAACTTGAACTTCGAATTGCTGATATTGTCATTCATTATTTCGGCCCTGAAAAAGGCCCTAGGGCTTTTAAAACATGTCCTTTTTACAATCAAAGACGGTTTAAGTAGATTTGCAATTTTTACAAGCTATAGCTCTGCAAGGATAATATTGATTTGATGTTATTTTATAATGCGATGTAGCAATAAAATTATTTATAATTTACTCGTGAAAACAATTTGTCGTGATGTATTATTTTCATAACATATTATGCATTGCGTACTGACAATGTTTTTTTATTCTCATCTGTGAATAAATGGAATATCAAGGATAAATTATAGTTATTTAATAAAAATGATTGTTATTTACTTGCAATAACTATTAAAAGTAAATTAATTAACAAAAGATAAGAATTGACATATCACGTGATTAATCACTTTCGGGATAATGTAACACCGGAAGGGCTAATACTTTAGATGAATCGTAACATATATAAAGGTTCTTCTTGACGAGATCTTTCTATGAGTTTATTTCATATCACAATTTATTGAGGGCCAAGTTCCTATAAAATTATGCTCGTTCTTTTTTAAAAGTCTTCTAAGTGATGATATAATATATACGGCTTCGTTCTACCTAAAACTTTTTATGAGTTAGGTACTCCGATATTTGGGACCCTTTATTTTTAACATTTTATTATCCATATTCGTAATTTAATATTCAGATGTTTAATGATTATTTTATACTGAATAATATTTGTATTCCCTTAACTAATTTTAAAAGACAGCGAGGTCATCTGTCGCTTTGATGCAGTTTCAACGTGTTATCGTACCACTATCATAAGTTTAGTTGATTGATAGGAAAAAATATTTAAAAAGGGAGTGTCGTAAATAAATAGATGATTTTTGTTTCAATTTATTTAAAGTTAATTTAGGTTAAAATAATAAGACAAATGATAGTGCAAAAAACTGTGAAATTTACTTAGATTAACAAGTAGTAGGGTAGACTGGGTATGGTTGTGCCAGGGTTCATTTGTGACAAAGGTCAAAGGTAGCGACATTTTAAGGAATACCGGAGGGGTGCAGGGGTAGCGAGGAGCGGCCTACTTGTCTGAACATGTTTTACAGTATTGGACCAGGCATAGCGCGATATTGACGCTGTCAAGGGCGTACATTTAAGTTAGTGATCAAATATAAGTATTTATATTCGATTTCTTTTTATGATTATTGTTGTATGTTAAATGAAACATTAGTAGTTAAATAGCAGTGATTGCATTCTACGTAGATTATTTTGTTTTATCAAAGCGATAGCTTTTCACAAAAGAGGAAGAGTGTGTACGGCAGTGACACCAGTCACATTTGTTTTTTTTTTACTTTTAGACGCCCAGAAAGGAGGGCAGTATAATATTTCAAAATATTCAGATGCGTATGAAGAAAGCAGACATTCATGAAATTAATCGCGTGTCTTTATACCGATACATTGGATAGATATATATATATATATATATATATATATATATATATATATATATATATATATACGATGGAGCTGAATACAGCGAAGATAGCATGGGGTTTGCAGAATGGGGTTTGTTGCCCACAACAAAGTATTCTCAGAGGAACAAGAACATCAATTGTCAAAATATCTAACAAGTTGTGGCGAAATATATATTGACATTTTTTCAAAAGATGTACTAAAGTTATCTTTTGATCTTACTGCTAAATAAAATCTAAAGATACCTGGTACTTGGTTTGAGAATAAGATGGCCGATGAGGAATCATTTCATTACTTGATGAATAGGAATCCTTTACTGTCTGTTCGTATTGCCAAAACCTTTCAAGAGCAACAAGCTTTAACTAACACAATGTGGAAGCTTTTTATGGCAATTTACATACGTTGTTACGGACAGACAAACCTGTGAGCCCCAGAATATATATAATGTTGACGAAACATTCATCCCAACTATCTGAAAACCTGATTTAGTCACAGCAGAATGTGGCCTACGGCAAGTAGACGCTCTTACTTCAGCTAAACGAGGCACATTAGTTACGCTTACCTTCGCAGTAAATGTCTCTGTCAATATTATGCCTGCGTTATTTATATTTCCCCGGTCGCGTTATCACGATCATTTTATGAGGGATGGGCCTACTGGTCCAATCGATCTTACTGGACAATAAAGAGACGAATACTACAGGTCACAATGAAATATCGCCTCTTTTATCACAAGAAATTTACGTTGCACCGTCCATTGCAAAGGACAGACTCAGTGACACAACTTGTTTTTGCGGCTGAAAATGTTCTACCCGAAAGCTTGTCAAAAAAAATAAGAGGTACTAGATCCCAAAAGTCGACCATTTATACAGACATGCTTGAAAAAGAGGTCGTCAGGCAAGAATATGAAGAAAAAGAAAATCTGTTGAAGGCTGAGCAAATAATAAAAAAATCTTACTAAACCAAAACGAAAAAACAAAGGTAAAGCAAAGAAAATAACTATACCACCACCATGAACGAAGAAGGGTTTTTTTCGGTCAAGTGCGTGTGGGCACGTACTCTAAAAGTAGACCTGGAGAAAATATTGAATCTGGTCCCACTTAAGGGTGCACAGATAGTAGTCGCCATTATTACTGTGATGATGCTGCTTAGTAATTAAACTAAATAACTATATACATATATATATATATATATATATATATATATATATATATATATATATATATATATACATATATATATATATATATATATATATATATATATATATATATATATATATATATATATATAGTATGTACATACACAATATATTACAATATTAAGATTTATTATTATTTGATCATTAAAAAGCAATTTTTTTTTTTTGACTGATTTTAATATGAAGGTTTTTATAAAAACTAAAGACGCTACAGTAGATACGCTACAGACGCCTTATTATTGATAAGATCGATCGCGATCGACCCAGGCACTGCGAAGGCTCCTGGGTTGAAGTCGGTTGTGACATTTTTTTATTTTTTTTTAAATTTGCTCCTATGGGCTAAATACTGAACTTAGGGATAAAATTTTAGTATCTATACATGGATATATGCTCTCTCTCTACTACAATAAGTAAATCCTCGAGCTAATTTTGGTAGTGTACCAGACACTACCAAAATTTTAGGGGAGATCAAAAAAATATTGTCAATAGCGTAACCAGTCAAACCAATGTTGTATTTAAAAAACACTTTGAAACATTTTCTTAGATTTTGGAATAACAATTCATTATACTTTGTAGGCTATATTAATTTTTTAGCGTCTGCGATAACCTAGACGTAGTAGTGCCCAGTTTGAAATAAAATACATATAAAATTCATACATTCATAGAAAATCTGGGTAATGAGTAATGACGATTTAAATGAAAGAAAGATATGATAATGAAAGCCACAAAACATTTTCAGGATTTATAATACACAACTGGAAAATACGGAAGTTCAACGGAAGCATAGAATAAATAACTGAATCATTATTGATACTGCTAATAAATTAACCATAATAGTATTAATCCAAAAAAGCGATAAAAATAAAATAAAATAGGATCCCGTTTTTGCACGGTCAACAGGCGGATAGATTGAATTTTGTTCTCACATTTCATAAATTTCATGTTTACAATATATATATATATATATATATATATATATATATATATTTATATATATATATATATATATATATATATATATATATACATATATATATATATATATATATGTATATATAATTAGATTATACATAACACTTATATATTCCCCGCGTCGTCAGACTGCGTAAACCATGTAACCTCTACACAATGTAGCGACGAAGCATCATTTTGGCGTATCTTATACCTGACGATATTTTAGCTTATTACCTGGTTGTAAAGTATGACAATGATTTTCGAAAAGACCGAAAATATCATCGACATACATATTCATAAATTGACGATATTTATAAATTGTAATACAGCATAGAAATATTGTTTTTACAAGTTTAATACATTGATCAGTTTGTGTGTTTGTTTGAAGACGCGTCATTTTAAAACTGCTTGCTGGATTTGGGTAAGGATTTAGAAGAAAAAAAAAGTAAGTGTTAATTTCACATCAGATTTAGTTTTTATTTCAACGAAGTCAGCTCAGACAACCAGAAGATGCGCTATTTAACATTTAAAAAAACTAGGTACATCCATAGATGACTCTAGGTCTATTTAAGTCGCGCAATGAAATTTTGTATCTGTACATGTATTAACAAAATCTAATTTTTATATAACTATTACTATAAGCCTCTTTAAATGATGGTTCTACTTCAGAGATTTTCATTTTCTTTTCAGTTTTTAATTACCTCCATCGTAAAATTTCTTTGAACATATTTGTGATTTGTATGAATTAACAATGTTTACTACTATTTAGAATTGCAAATTTTTGCTGAAAGCGGTTTCGGCAGAAAGTAGCTGGGACAAAGGAACAGACGGACACTCTAGTGAATTTTTAAGGATCCAATTCTTTTTTAAGTTATGGGATCAAAAAAATAAACAAACATTCGAATTTAAAATTGTAGGGATATTTAAAATGTATGAAATTATGATCTACCTTTGTACGAAATTTCATAAAAATCTGTTCAGAACTTTATACACAGTTTATGAACATTTATAAGAACAAAATATTTCGTGGTTCATGTGAGATATATTTACACAAACACACACGTATATATATATATATATATATATATATATATATATATACATACATACATACATATATATATATATATATATATATATATATATATATACACACACACACACACACTACATGTGTGTGCATGCAAAATTAATTAACGGTTCAATACTTGGTTGCGGAGTGAAGAGATAAACAGACAAAAAAAAATTTAATTTTGCATTTATGAGTTTAGTAGAGATACTTCTATTATTACTACACTTATTATTACTAGAACTCTTTACAACAAGATCTTTAAAATTACTGCTAGTACACATATATTGTATTATATTTATTTGCACTGACATAAAATGTAGGTGAACTTATAAAGTATGAAACAATAAAAAATTATATCAGCTCCACTTACGCATTGTAATTCTTCACGTCAAACATTAATATTTTTAATAAATGTTAAAAAGAACTTACCTCATATTTAATTTTAGAAGTTCATGGATACTTCTCTACTTAACATAGTGAAATAATCAACAACATAAAACATGTTTAGAAATAATGATGACAAAAATTAATTATTTCCAATTTGTTTTTAAAAGCGTGTAATGAGTAGAGTTTCATTTGTAAGATCAAGAGAGGAAGCGCCTTTTCTTCAGTCTTTATTAGCTAATATTATTATAATAAAATCAACAAAGGGAGATAATTTTATTTAAAATGGACTTTTTAAAGCTTATTGAAAATAAATTTTTTAATCATTAATTGCCTTCTGCATTCAATTATTTACGAAAAAATAATGTGTGCAAATTTTTGACATACATTAAAACGTTCTATTCTTTTTTGTAAATAATTTAAAGTGCGGAAAATATATAGATAACAAAAGATTAATAGAGACTTGGGGTCGAACGATAAATGTTCCATATCAAAAGGAGCCTCACAGAATAAATATGCAATTTGAGAATTTCATAATACGAATGCCATTAGAGATATCTTTGATTTTTTCAGGTTTCTTTAAATAATACATGTTTCTTGATAACGTCACTAGTTTAGTTAAGTATTTCATACACAAAATTATTTAATATATAAATGTTATGTATAATCTAATTAGATTGCAACTTTATTAATACGAAAATCCCATTTATTTTAAAAATATATATTCAAATCTCCACTTATATCGATCGAAGGAAAATAATATTCACTTGTTGTAATATATGTCAAGGAAGTTGTAATTGTCTGTAATTTAGGTATGCAAAGCCTCCGTATTCCGCATAGAACATTATTTCTACTTATTTATCTGATGTTGTAAATGTTTTCGCAGGAAGGCTAAAATTTAAATGTTAAAGGTCGCTACATAATTGTTTGGTAATATTTTTGCCTCTAAAATGTTATATTTGTATTGTTAGGATTTTGTAGCGATTGTCTATAAAAAAAATTAACATATTCAACCTACATGCTAATGGAAAAACATAATTAGTTTGTTAAAAATTATAAATATGATATTAATTTAAAGACGAATATGACTTTTTACTTCTGCAGAATTGGCAAGATGTATATTAAAAATTATTTTAATTTTATACGTGAAGTAATTGGACTTAAATATTATATTTCCCTACTAAAAATTCCCATAAATTTAATTAGTTGTTCTCAACATTTGAAATAGGAAACTTATATTCTATAATCAATAAATTCTTCACGTAGAGACCAATCTTAATAACTAAGTAATCATATGTGTCTTCACTAGGTGCGAGAAAGGACAATGTGCCACTACGTTTGCAGCGATCACCAGTTTTCGATAGATCATTAAATAATTATCCAACGTTTAATAAAAAACTGGAGTTAAATGGAATAAATATCAAATCTCGATTACCCAGTTCTTATTTCGTATTTATTAACTTTTTATTATAGATATACTCTTGTGAAATTTTTATATAGGTATCTGGTTTCAGTGATACAACTAATTCAAGTAAAAAAATAATATATAAACGATAAGTCTTAAAAAAAACTACTTTTAGTAATTTCTCAGACTCAATTTGTTATAAGATATATAAAATTATCAAAATGATCATGGCTCAACTCCCTGTTGCGAGGTGACTTCATTTTTAATGTTGCAAATCATTACATGGATATTTTAAGCGATTATATAATCACGTTATTCAGAGAATTCTTATAATCTGGGAACATGAAAATTGGTATTAGATGAGATATAATAGACATTACAACAAAAAATTGAAATAAGTGAAAAGGTAAAATAAGAGCAAATAGACCTTTATTTTATCGCTTATCCAAATGTGTCATTTTAGATGTAATTTGAACACGAAGTTATTGGTTTGAAACTTGAAACTGAGTCTTTCTTTTCTTTTTTGGAGTAAAATAAAACAACGTGAACGTTAAGTTTAAATTCCAGTATTAAACATATCTAAAAAAATATGAAAAATTATTTTTTCTTTCAATAATTTTTTTTTATTTATTAAATAAATTAATACGAATGGTATTCCAAAATTAATAGAAAAATCGAATTGTTTTCAAATGCAGATAAGTATTCCAATAGTTTTTTTTAAATTAATTTAGCTTTATGAACCATTACAACACAAAAAATAAATAAATCACGCAAGTTAACAACTTTGCCCAATCTCGTCTAAGCAGCCGTAAATTCAATACAATCTAGGGCTAACTTAATGTTAATTCCAGTCTTTGAATGACTTTATCGTATTTTCAGTACATAGATAAATAAGCAGAGACCTAAAATAAAATTTATTTATTAGTAAAGTTGAGCTACGAACTTTAATACGCTGCTTGAACCAGTTTCCATGCTACAGATTTTATCCTTGAATATATTAGCAAGCTCGTTACATTTATTTGTGTCCTTGCTACTGAATGCCAGGGAAAAGTTTCTATTTCATCGGTTAATGTGGGTTTGTGTCTAAATTTAAATGAGACGGAAAATATATGGAAGCTTTCTGTTCTGGTAAGTACCTTGTCACTTGTAAATTGTAAGTCATTAACTTGCGGTTTCTAATGTATGTAAAGCGTATAGCACCTCTCTAGTTGTTCTTGGTACATATTTGGGAAATGGCGAGATCGTTGTATGAAAGGTTGTTTTTAAGAATTTGTTTATTTGCCTTGGAAAATATTTGTTGCTTTTTTCAAAGCCGTTTTTTAAACTTAGAACCTGACTTGTTTAATTTATTTCTTTGGTAAACTAATTAATGGGAATATGAAAGTAAATCAACTTTATTTAAGACGGAAGACCACCGTGACCTTTTCCAAGTAAGTGTGGTATAAGCAAATACAAGCTCATTAGTAATTCAGTACAACAAAAGAACTGAAATTATACTGATGTCTAGATTATTTATGAAGTAATTTTTTGGTAAAGCTTGCACAATAGAGGGAAATGGTCTATTATTTTATCAACATATTATAGATGATTTACATATTAGAGATCTTAGGAAACTTTAACGAAACATCGATTTACAATATATAAAACAATACTTTACCAATATCATTATGGAATACCTCGAATTTCCTTATTTAGTATTATGTGCGTTTTAAAAAATAAACTTGTTTATTCTTGAATAATAAATTAAACAAAATTGTCCGGTAAAATTAGTTAGAAACAAAGAATCGTCATCCATGGTCAGGTTAAAATAATTTTTTTAATAATATTGTCAGGAATTACTTTATGAGCATTTTGTCGAATTTGTGGGATCTGACAGCGTATGCTATATCCAGCGTCTTGGCAGAAAAATACAAACAGACCAATTATCCGCTGAATTACGGACAAATTAATGGTTAATAAAATATTAATAGACAAATTAATAGCAATTAGAGAATTAAGATAACGCTCGAATTAGGAAATGTTTACTTTAGTTATTACACAATTTTTAATCGTCTGCTTTTTTCATCATATGCCATAACCCAGCATTTATGAAAGATCAGGCTAATAGGTATTGTATAACATTTTGAGTAATAGACATACCTATATTAAATAAATGTTCAACTCATATCGTGGATTATGAGTGTAGTGTTATATCTTTCGTTTAATCCTGAGTGTAGTGTTATCTTTCATTTAATCCGCAAGTAGACACATGTTTTACTTTCTTCTAAATGGAATCAACCATTTTTATATGGCATCATGATCTGTTCTATTTTTAAGTAAATCTTACCCATTCAGTCTGTATTGTTTTTTGCTCATTTTACAACATTACTGCTGTATTTTTTTATGTTTTTTTTTATTTGATTGTTATTTTTTTACATTACTATTGTAACTATAATATTAATGGTAAGATGATTTTTACAGGATACCTATTTGCCCACGTAACGTAATCCTACGTTAAGTTTTAGTAAACATCAGTAACAAAATACCACGTTATCCTGTCCTGGCACCGTGTCGTAGGTTTTTTTCATAATACAGGTAATAATATTTATTAGACTAGTATTTTTTATTCTTTTTGTATTGCAATGAACTATATTTTCGCCTTTTTTACTAATAATAAAATATGGGCATATTTTGGTATTCCTTGCCTTACTAAATTACATTTATTTTAATTTTTTTCCTTTTATTACATTCTTCTTTCATTTCAATTTTATATTTCTAGCTGTATTATTTAAATATCTAGCGTGAATATTATAGAAAATAATAATATGATATATTCACATTTATTTGTTCTCGTGTTTAATTTTATTAAACAGACAAATTAGTTACTAACAGACAATCGAGATAACGCTCAATTTGGAAAATTATTATTTTAGTAATTTTTATTGTTTAATTTATATTTACTGTATAAAACGCTTTGGGCATAATTTGTTATACTATAATATATTTTGTAATAACAGTTTTAATATACTTTGTCCATATCGTTTTAAACTTAAGAACAATTGCATTGTTTAATATTGATATAATATACTGGTATATTGTTTAATATTGATATAATATACTGTCTTTCCACGAGAGTATTGAGTCATTATATCACTCCCGATTAGGTAGATTAATTTCATTGAAGTTGGTTACCTAAATGTCGAGATAATATTTTTCCATCTTATTTAACATATCTTTTTCTAATCGATAACATTTGCACATTACAATGAATACATAAATTTGAAAGGTTTTTATTTTACAATTTTAAGCTTCTCTTCAGTTACTGAATACAAAATGGAAGTTGTAAAATTACTTTTCAATAATTACTTTCATTTAAAATTCTCATTAGTTTGTAATAATTATTTAATTAATAATTTATTATGTCATATACATGACTCGTGAATTTGATCATAGCGATTAAATGTTGCGAAATTTGTTGACGAGAATATGTTTTGTCGTATTGCTGAAGTCAATCATACCAAATTTATCAATATATTGATAAGATATATTACAGTTTGAAGTAAAAAAATTATTTCACTAGCTATATCGACGGAAACGTAATTAATTTATAACAAATAACATATCTCAACTAGTGCGGAGAGGCTGACCACCTTCTATACCATGCCCCGCGAAAGCAAGACCTTCACATAAAATTAAAGCATATAGACGATGTACGGAACTTATACTTCTCTCAATTAGGGTTGCCTTAGATTATTTTTTATTTTAATTTGGTGGGAAAGCGGAGAAAAGTAGGGATTATGTGGTTGAAACAAATTCTGGGGTCGCAAGGTAAATATATCGACTATAATCGTTTAGAACCTCGAATTGATTTCGTGTTGCATAATTTAAAAATTACTTGACATAAATTTTTTTACTTCAATCTACTTTAGATGTCATTAGTGCAATGTAGTTTTAAAAACAACTAAATTGTATTAAAAGCTAGGCCTAAATTTATTATTTAGGGCCTATAAAATATTTCATGACCTCATCATTATTTTATTTATGCTTATAACTTGATAATACCCATTTGTTTACATAGTGATTTATTAATATGTATATTTAAAATATATAGATAAAAGCAAATATTATCATCATTAAAAAAGCTTTCAGTCGAAGCATTTTTATGCAAGATCATAGGTATGCTTTTTTAATTTTTTTTTCTTATAGATACATCATTTTACTTACGATTATAACGTCATCACTTTTTATTTTATTCTGGTTAGTTATTGCCTTAATTATTTTAAAAGCAAAATATTGGATCATATGATTGAAAATCCATAAAGAATTCAAGCCAATGAAAGTGCCGCTCTGTGCACAGAACTAAATATTTATTAAGTCTTATGCTAAATGATGATAAAAATTATTTTATTTAATTTTCTTCTATTGCTTAACATAACATCATATTTAAAATAAAAATAACAGTAAGTTCTTTAAACATTCTTATAAACATCCATTTCATTTATATCAGCAAAATCATGAAATTTTAGCAAATTTTGTGATGCTTAAATAACATAAAATACATTCTTATCTAATAAAATTAAGATATTTGAATGTATTTAGAGTGTAACTTACATTTATTGAAACATATTACACGAAACTGTGATTTTATGAAAATAAAACAAAGATTCGTCTAAAATGGCTTTTGCTTTATCATATATTATTATATTATTAATAATAGGTATTGCGTTTTCTGGGAAATAAAAAAAGGAAAAGCAATTACGGTAAAATAATAGGTATTATAATTTTACATTTGTTCAATTTGTACAGACTCAATTGCTTATTTTGATATTTTAAAACATCGTGACTGTCGACCTCTATCTTTTGTGATTGTGCAAGTTGTAAAATTTATTTTATAATATATAAATAAATATTTTTTACATTTTGTTCTGACGAGTATAATGTTACAATTTGATTAATTATTACTGAAATATAAATATTTCCCTTAAAAATGAGACAAATTCAAATAGGAGGATTTGAAATAACAAAAACACAAGAGAATTATTATAAACAGCGTTTTTTAAAATTTTTCCAAAAATTAATATGTTTTTTGTAAAGAAACATAATAATATTATTTATGTTTCATAACAAAACTTTTTTCTTACAGTGAAAATTTAATTTATATTGTTTTGTATAGTATTTAAAATAAGAAGAGCAAAGTATATGTATATATATATATATATATATATATATATATATATATATATATATATATATATATATATATATGCATTTACATTAAAAACGTTTTTAGCTCGTGACGTCATATTTCTTAAGAAACGTGGGAGCACCTTTCTCGAAATGGTCTCGTCGACTGAGGCGAAGCTTCGAAATGAAATGTGACAGTGAAAGAGACAGCGCTTGTAGGCAGTAAAATGTCTTTTTCCTTCATAGTGTGAGTGTTTTTAAAATAACACATATAATGTTTTTACGGTAAGCAGAGGCGGCCGCAACGACAATATTTACATTACAGGATTACAATGGTTTTCCCCTTTCAGACTTGATAACTGATTTTGATTGATTTTGGGGCATTGATTACGGGAAAATGCTAAAAAATTCCATCACATCATGATTTTTAATTATTTGACATATTTTTTTTTACCAAAAGTATCCAGGCTTGCTTAGTCAAGAACAGATATTTTATTTGAAATGTTTCTTATTGACCAAAAAAACACTGAATGGTTGCAGTAGACAATAGTAAATAAGTTCTCATAATTAATTACTTAAATATGATTTAATTAACTGACATACCCTTCTTATTGGAAAAAAGGTGGATTTTTAAGTCATTTGCTAAAGACCTCATTTAACCGTAATTATCTTAAAGAGTTAGAAAAGGGTTAATGAGGGTAGTTTAAAAGATTTTTATATTAATAGCAATATCACTGTTTTTACAAAATCAGTACTTCCGTGCAATTCGTTACGAATTAAAAGATGCCATCGCGAATGTGTTTAAACTGCCGGAAAAATTTCATTATATTTGTGAGCAGCTCATGCTGACAAAATAGCAGCACAACATTATTGAATTCATAAGTAACATTTGTAATATGTATTTTGGTCTAGAAATCACTAACCAAGCCAAACAGTGAGTCCCACATAAAGTTTGTGCAACATGCGTTCGTGAATTTTGAAAGTGGTCAAATAGACAAAAATTTGATTTACAATCGCCTATGTAATGGAGAGAATCTCAGAATCACACAAAAGACTGTTATCTTTGCTGTTACAGGACTACAGACCACAATTTGAAAGCAAAGAAGGACTTGGTATATCCAACCGTACAATCGGCAACGCACGCGATGCATCGCGACTCGAACCATTCTTCATATTTGGAATCACTGCAATCTAAAGACATAAGCAGTGATGTCGAAGAGGTATCTCAAATTTAAGCTTAATTTGAGCCAAACGCGAGTAGATCAGAGTTATTTTCACAGTCAGCACTGAACGATTTAACGAGAGATCTAAGCCTGCTAAAAGATGCAGCTATCGGAAAAGAATATGTTTGTTCCTGGCACTCCATTTTCTTAGTATAGCAGCAGAGAAACATATTTCGTACCACGTTTTGCTGAAGATTGTGATTTGGTGTATTGCAAAGATATGCCTGGCTTAATAGAAATGTTTGACATCGAATATGATACGAATGAATGGAGATTGTTCATAGACTCATCAAAGCAGTTTGAAGTTTAGAGTTTCTTTTGCATAATGATAATAGTATGCTTCACTTCCAGTCGCCCATTTTGTACACTTGAAAGAATGCAACGACAATTTGAAAAATGTGTTGGATAAAATAAAGTACGTACAATACGGTTGGACGGCTTGGGGAGATTGGAGATTTATAAATATGCTGCTCGGCCACCAAATTGAACCAAAAATGTTGTAATATATATATATATATATATATATATATATATATATATATATATATATATATATATAGATATATTTATATATATATATATATATATATATATATATATATATATATATATATATATATACATACCCTAAAGTGTAATTCGGGATTTTTGTAAACTACGCAAAAACATAATATAATTTGAAGGCAGTAAATCCTATTAGAGAAAGACCTGTAGAATTTACGAATTTTATCAAGTAAGAGGAATGAAAGAAACTTAACTACGTATGCAATTTGAGATTTTATTGAAAGTATACTAAGCGAAATACTGGCGTATAAATTTATTTATGTCCGCAAAGGCTATATTTTATGGGTTTTAATGAAACCCACAGAAATTCACAAGTAAGATTATGATAAAAACACTTAAACTATGATTTTTATGCAAGAAATAGCGAAACAAATCTGGACGATCAATAACTTTTTGCAAATTAGTTTCGTGTTAATTTAATTACCATTTTTAAATTATCATTTTAGTTTAGGTTTTTAATTTATAAGCATAATTAATTAGGGGTTGACGCAGAGTTGTTTGTAATATATGAATATGTCAAAAAAGTATGGCTGTCATTGAATAAAATAAGAATACCTGAATACAGAACCTACAGATTTTCACCTTTCACTTATTTTTCCAGTCTAACATCATACTAAAATAAGAGGGCGAATAAAATAATTAAACAATATTTTTGAATACTATTTTATTTGTGCAACAAAATTTTGAAATACAATTTCATAAATAATTTCATTATAAATTCATTTATTGGTTGCAACCTAAAGATTTATATTTATTTTCTAGATTTACAACTAATATATTCATATTCTCGTTTACTAACAACGTACATGTGCTTTTCACGTATATTGTTCAGTATTTTAAAAGTCAAAAACATTTTTTATGCGCGAGTCTGGTTCACGTAGTGATTCACGAGTGGATTCTACTCCTCGTTTGAAGTAAAATCGGTCATTAAAAGTATAGGTTACCTAGCCAAATAAAACTTTAATTACACGTAATATAGTTAAGTAGAAGGGATATACAATATGTATCGATATGAATCTCAAAAATTATGACATTTGGAATTATCGTTATAGTTTTCCTACAAATTTTGGATAAGTTTCTGAACACCTTTTATGTAAAATTAGGATTAGTAGTTTCGAAAATTGGTGTGGGGGAGGTGAGAACATATTTTTTGCTTATTTACTAGTAAGTTTAAAAAAAACTATTTAAAATGATGAAATAAATGTTTCTGTTGCACTTATAATTAGCATGTACTTAATTTGGTATCGCGCAATATCGTAATGGAACCCCCAACTTTCCCCTTAAAAGTTCAATTTTAACTTGTATCAAGCTGGAGCATGAAACTTCCACGTCAAGCGAATTCTGAGATAAACGGTTGTCACTTACGGACAGATAAACATGTGAGTGATCTTGTAAGGGTTTCGTACTATCTATCTGTCTTCTAAATTGAAAAATAATTTGAAGACATTTAATTTGGAATACTGTGCACTTTTGCTAGAGGATTTATTTTTATCGCTCTGATGGACATACACTTTCTAGACAAACATCGTGTACGATAGATAAATTAAAAACAGTCATCTCTGTTCCATACTACTTGTATCAGTAGTATCTAATATGATACAGGTGAAGGGGAAGCTTCGACAAATACTTCGAATATATGTAAAGTGTAATTTATTTTTAAAGGAATATTTTTCACGTTATTTTTACACACTTTAAATTTTATTTTAACGCAGCCTTTAATTTTTATAGCCTTTAATTAAGTATAGGGTTTTAGTAACTGCATATTGTATACCTGCAATAAAAATGATACAAATAAGTAGATTCAATTGTCCTCAAAATGAAAATAAAAATGAAGAGAGATTACATAAAATATAAGGGAGAGTGTCTGAAGAAAGGTTAATATAATGAAAATAAAATTTTCTATATACTGAAATTCTTGCAGTAATTTATTATTAATATCAAGGGTGGTTCCCGCCTTATATTTTTGGGGGTTTGTTTTTATAAAAATAAAATGGAAGTAAACGTGATGAAAATACATACCATTTAATTTTGAACATTAATTACTAGTACGTTTGTAAAGAAATTCTTAAACAAACTGCAAATATGTATTGCATTCATTACTGGCTTGGAATGCTCTATTTCAATATTATTATATTTTAATATTAAAAGAAACAATAATATATGTTTCAATTATAATTGTAGTGAAAATACTGTAATTCTAAAATTTTTAAACCATTTTAAGTTTCTACCCGTTTATCTTCTCTTCGCAAAGAAACTTTACATCCACGCTAAATTACAACTTCAAATTTCACAAAGGTATTAATTTCAAGCAAATATGACTGAAGAATTTCAGTTGACTTAAGAGGCTTTTCCTGAGAAAATGATAACTTTCTACAGAATATTAAATAAGAAGTCATATGTGAAAACCTTACGAAAGGACGAGGAGGTATTTCATAAACCGAATATGTGAATCTATAAATATGAACTCTAGTTATAAACTCCGAGCCTTATTACTTTTATGCCAAGGATAATTCTAATTAAAAAGCTTCTATATGTTTAAATATCTCACATGAATTTGATATTCATAAATTCAATCAACTCATATTTCAAGTATTAGAAAAGGGTCGAATATCATAATACTTTTTTGTTTCTATTTTTCTTCAAGAAGATAAAAAGTGACAGCCGTAGTAGTTATTAAAATTTTTCACCTGCGCTGACCATTGTTATTTCAACATTATGTGCAAACAAGTTATCGTGTCATTAATATAATTTTTGAAGAAAATTTAAGCTTTATCTTTAAACTGTAGCCCTTAAATGTAAGTGAGAAGGTGACAATAAATCGTAATATAAAAAACAATACTCAGAATTAACAGTTTTTTTAACGATAATTAAATTTTCAACTCAATAGTGAGTAGGCTGAATGAAGAATTATGTACGTACGTATGTATATATATATATATATATATACATATATATATATATATATATATATATATATATATACACATATATACACATATATACATATATATATATATATATATATATATATATATATATATATATAAATTTATATGTGGTATCATTGTGGATAATAAGGAAGGGAATATTGAGAAAACCATCATTTTCAGCAATATAACCTTGGGTTTCTTACTTTAATTTTTTTGTTCTGCAGTACACCTCCCTGACATCATAGCCAAAGATTTACGTGTTTAACAGAAAACTATGTTATGTGACGGTGTAAGTCCAATCAAAATAGTGTAATAAAAAGTGTGATAAGAATTAAATAAAAAAATGAAATAAATAAATACATATTACAAATTAACATTAAAAAAAAGAATGTCACTATTCACTCCATTAACTCCCCTGAGTTTCCTTTTAAATTTAAATAGTGTGTATATATTTTGATTTGAAAATTGTGTACTGTATTTTTAAACTAGTTTACCACCAAAAAAGTGGCGTTTTTGTTCTTTTGTAGTATGCTAAAAAATAAAATATCATTGTTATAACTATTTGTAAATAATTTAAATTTATTTCCCGAAGAATGACTTCAGAAAAAGGTGCTATCAACAGCAATATGAAAGATATTTTTAAAAGTTTTATTAAAAGTAGTTACGCCGTAACAATACTAACTTTATTTGTTAATTTTATATTCAATTAAAATATTATTATCAGTCAATATATTAAGATAAAAAACATATTCCCAGTATAAATAACTAAATATTGACGATTGAAGTTGCTCATTATCCTTAACACACGTTTACAATTTTTTCATTACATTTTCATTTATCATGTCTTGTAATCATTATAATTTGAATTATCAATATTATGAAATAGTTCTACCTTACTAAGTAACAATTATGAGGTTATCAATAGGTCGCACTTTGGTCCAATCTACATTTCGTGATAAACCATTATTAAGATTATAAAGAGACAGGAAAAGGGGAAATATCAACACAAATACGGAATAAAGAATCGTTCCAAAAGTAGTTCAGAAACAATAAAACTTACTGGATGTTATTTCTGGAAAAAATGTTTAAAATTAAAAAAAAACCTTTCGAGTATAAGACACTAAACATGGACAATTGAATTTGCGCGATATCATTAGCCTTCAATCACTAGTCCTTCATTATAGTTTAATTTGCCATGTCAAGTAATCATTACAATCTCTAACTATCAACATTATAGAACAGGTCTTCCTTGTTAGAGAACAAATACGAGGCTATAAAAATATTGAGGAACTCATACGAGTTTGAACAAATACGAGGCTATAAAAATATTGAGGAACTCATATGAATAAACCATTTTGAAGATTTTATATAGAGAGAAAAATGGGAATACCAACACCACCATGGAACAAAGTATCGTTTTAAAAGTAGTTATGTCACAACAGAACTTACTTTAGATTATTTCCGTAAGATCAACAAGCCTTATAAGGTACAGTACCCTGTCTGGCTTAATTAGCAGTTAATAGCCCATATCAGACGTAAATATTATTTTCATCAACGTTGGAAACCACATTGTTCCGTTAGTGACTACACAATATTTATATCGCTTCGATTTACTTTCAATAATATATATATATATATATATATATATATATATATATATATATATATATATATATATTTATTTATTTATATATATATATATATATATATATATATATATATATATATATATATATATATATATAATAACTGTGTGTAAAGGGTCTTAGAGCTGGTTACAATTATAATGTGGAATCGAATTTAGAAAACAACAATGCATAGGTTTGATTTGACAAATTTAAGCGCCCCAAAAAGCTACCCGCCGCGTTAGCAACGTTGCTTCATGCGGTAGCGCGATTGTTCGCATCCCAGTGGCGGTCAAAGCTTTCGCTAGGCATTTTCAGTCATTTCTGGTCGAAACATTACTACAGTACCGGTGTCAATGTTGATGTTACATGTATTACTGGAAATGATCTTCAACTCGCTTTCTCCAAGCTGAAGTGATCAATCGGACCAGACGGAATACTCGGGCATATTTTAAAGCTTGCCCTGATATTTTCATGAAATCTTTGAAACACATATTTCAAGTATAGCTAACTCATGGCACTTATTATTAGCATTGGAAAGTTTCCCCTGTAACACCTATACCTGACGGTGACGCGGAATCAGGCATAAATCATTTCAAACCGATCGCTATCTTCTCTGCACCTATTAAATTATTTGACTTTGTTTTACATCGCGACATCTATTCGAGCTATAGTGGTTAAACCTGCATTGAAGTCCATTGGTTTCGAATCGAACTTTTGGTGGACATGACCTTGTATATTTCTTTAACTATGTTGCTTTAGATTTCAAGTAGATATTACATATTTTGATTACTAGAAAGTTCTCAACCGTGTAGGTATCGATATCTTATTGAACCTACTTGGCCATACCACTTTTACGATTTTTCTCTTCGTGTCATGCGTATAAAAAGTATTAAGTACCAGTGCATAACTTTACATCTGAGATCTACTTTACAGGTTCGGAAGTTAGCTAGAGTTTGAACCTCAAGTTTCAACTTTTCACTTTTCGGTAACTGATTTTGGTTGCGCGGTGAAGAATGAGTATTGTTATTCGCAGATAATAAAACACTTTTTCCAGTCGCCCAAGATACACCAGATAGCAAATGGTCCCAAGGTAATATCAGGGCCGATTTGAGTGGAGCGGCAGCAACCGGCTTACAAATTAACGCAAACAAATGTTCAATAGTGGGTGACAGCCGTGCACAGGGTCCTGTTAAATAGGAATACATGGTTAGTGGAATCCCATTGCATCATCTGTTTAAGCTCGTTGATTTACATTTGATTTCCGATTAACGTTTCGTGGGCATATGACTAATGTAGAAAAAAAAGTTCTAAAACTTGGATTATTGTTAAATAATTTAAAAGACTTTCACAATATGTCATCAACATCCGTGTCATCGCCTGCTCTAAACCTTATTGGTGCAAAGTCAATTAGAATCTGACTCCATAACTTAGAGCTGTGAGCTCGAAGCCAAATACCAAATACAACTTAATGATTCAAGGTATGCAAAAAGTTCCTCGGTACCTGATATCGCTAAATGAGATAGTATGGTAACTCCCCCTTTTTATTTCCTACCGATTACCTCTTGGATTGAAATAGGTCGTAGTTATGTTTTTTTACAGTTTTGTGTATTTTTTATTCATGTCTGATTTATATGTATATATATATATATATATATATATATATATATATATATATATATATATATATATATATATACAGGTTTGAAAACCGTATGATCTATAGTAAAATGATGTCCTTCAAAGGATAAAAATATAAGTAAATATCTGTTTGATGTAATTTGCTTTAAGCTTTTCGTTGGACGATTGATTTTTATGCTTCACAGTATAGACTTTCTCAAAATACCTTCATTTTTTTTAGAATTTTCATTTAAAGGTCACTTTCAACAGCGTTAATAGGATATTATCTATCTGCTATGGGTGCTTGTCAATTTATTACGCGTAAAGAAAATTTATTTAGGCTATTGAAGCTACCTTATTAAGCAACGTTATAGAGACACAGACTATTATTTCTACATAATAAACCACAAAATATAATTTTGTTTGTGGTTTCTAAAAAGATGACATCATCTGCATATATTACAGTATATAATGATCATCCATCCGTAATAACGTCTTATTCTGCATTCTCCAATATTTCTGAGAAGATTTATAAAGCATAGAACGTGTTGAATTTCACTTAAAATTTCTACATAGATGGTAAATCCTAAGTCCATATTTTCAGTCAGATCTTTATAGGGCAGAGTTAACTTCATGAAAACTCGTATGAACTCGCTATGCTCAAATGTGTATATATAACTCCACCAAAACTCGACATTGCATTTTAGACGATATCATAAATTCTTTATTACAATTGTTTCCCAAAAGCTTTACCGCTTTAAAGCGAACGTTTTCAAGAATGTAAATAACAAAACATTATAAAATATCATTATAAACCATCTATACACATGACAAAACTGTAGATTTGGCTTTTCTGTAAAATGAAATAATTCACGAAAAAAGGTTAACGGCACGTTTAAAAATAATAGAACACGAAAATCTTGTTTTCAAATTTTTTCTCTGTATCTGTATGTCCGTTTTAGTATTTGTTCTCATACGCATTATATAAAAACTACCGAATCAATATAGGTGCACCTTAAATAAAATATAGAAACCGACTTTAGGTAACAACTAACATTTTTTTGAACCGAATCAGTTCAGTCAATCAATATATATGCGAATATTATATTTTCATAAATTCATTTATATTGCTTCAGAACAATATTAAAAAAGTGCAAAGTAATTACTCAAATGTGTAGTATATCTACATATACAAATAAATAGTACTATATTCATTTTAAAGAATGGGTTATATATTGTCCACCCGGATATACATTGACAAAACGAGCATGGCGTGAAGTGAAACTTAGGATGGTGCAAGTAGTATACATAGTGTTTAAGTAAAAATGTGAATATGGGCAGATTCATAAGGGCAGACGTGATTGTCGATAGCCTTCTGCACTCTATATAGGTTCATTCTATCTCCAGAGTTTATTAAAAATTTGAAAGTGTTGTCAATATTTGTAATTCAATTACTTTGTTACCTTTAGTATGAAGTTGTACAAATATTATAGTTTCATACCTTACTACCCATAAATATATTAAACCTACGAAAGTGAATTGTTTGTATAAGGAAGTAATTTATGAACAATAATATGTAGGTATGAAAATAATATTTAGGTGAACCTAACAAACGAAGTAGAACACAAGAGTATTGCTTTTGATATTTTTGCCTATTTGTCTGGGAGTCCATTTATTTGTTCGGCAATCATGCAGAAACAGTTAAAGAAAATTCAAAAAAGTTCTGACTGGTGCATTTTGTTAGATTTAAAGCAAAACATAGGTAACATGTTTCTTCACAATTAACCTACAAAAAAATACATATATATATATATATATATATATATATATATGGTAATTTGACATTTCAATAAAAATCGAGCTTTTATGAAAAAGTTGAATTTCATATTTGTTATAGTGTTACGTGCATTAATTTTACAATTACCATAACAATATTTTCTAAGGGTTAACATAAACTTGGCTAGTAATTAATAATATCGAAAGGGTCAGCAACAAAAATTATATAAAAAATAATAGCGAAACTCTTTATTGTTACTTATCTAATATTGCTTAAGTATTAATTTTGTGATCGTCTGGGATTTTGTTTTTCATATTAATAACTTGTTTATGATATCCTAACAATTTTATAATAGCGACACACATCAGTTCTGGAATAATAAAAAATAAGCTAAGCTACTAATGTTTTAACTTAGATAAATTATACTCATATCTTCAATTTACTCAGTTTTTTTTATAATTTTCTTATTGATTTGACTTTTTAAAGAGTTTATTTTTAATTTTTTATCACAAACTAATTATTTTAAATATTTTAATATTGGGTTATGAACCTAAAAAGGAAAGAAATGTGTTTGATACTTTATAGCAAAAAAAAACACACTATATAAAGCAATTATAGCAATTATATAGTGTGACATAATTCGTAAAATTTTCAAAAACCTAGGCTGAAACGAGCTGTGTCGCCAAATTTTACATTTAGATAATGCACTGAATCAATATCTCGATTTTAAAGGATCTACATGCGTGTTGCGAATCTAAATTGACATTTCTATAAATGTAAAATTTTTCAGCTATATCATCAGTAGTTAATTAGAAGAGACTGGCAAAGTTGAGAGCAAAGAACTGTGAGGTCACATCTCTTCTTGATGGTACGATCAGATATCGGATGACCTAGACACATCAATGAATGATATTATACCAAACCGCTATCAGTAACCACAGTAAACATAGTTAATTGGCACTACAAGGAATAGTCATGATCATCAGGAATGAGGAAATAACTATGGCTTCACAAGTTGCTTTCCTTGATTCTTTCACAGCTCAAATCATAAACAAAAAACTACTAGATACAGAATATTTTTTGGGATATTTAGAATTTACAGAGCATGTATAAGGAAAGCGTGGATATGTTTTTCCTGGACGGTTACAGTAAGGAATTTCTTACATGCAATTGCACTAAAAAATAATTTAAAACTCTTAATTTGTTTTTCCACTTTTTCATAGTTTTATTTTTCAAAGTAAAGAAAAAACAGCAAAAAAAACGGAATAATTACAAGATCATTCGCTTGTCTGAATCGGTCATCTGAATCAGGGATAATCATAGGATCATTCACTTATCTGTTCAGTCCGTCTGTCGTAGTCGGTTTTCTTAGAAACTAGGCAACGCGAATACTAGGAGTTAGGCGTAGAAATTTTTTATATCATTTCAATGAGCTTATTATGAGGAAAAAAATATTTTTTTACAATATAAAAATTGTTTCTTTAAAAATTAAAATTTGAACAAAATATTACGGAAAAACAATAGCGATTATCCTAGATCTTAATTTTTTAAGTATTTACCATATGTTTGTATATATCAAAGATATAGTGAGCATTATATTTACCGTGTGGGAAATAAATATATTTAAAAACTTAATAGAAATACTATTTTTGCTTAAATGTTTATATGTGCCTAAATATACATCGGACCCATAAACTTCTAATAGTACTTAGCAGGTTTCTTTTCTCAAACTTGATCGACCCAAGAATTCTGAGACAAATATATTTAATTATTTTTGTAAAATTTTTGAAACAAAAGCTTCCTTTACTACGAACGTGTAAATTTTTTACTTTTTGTGTCAAATATTTTCTGAGTTTCCTTTCGTTGCTTTTCTCTAATTTTTATTATTCCATAACTCCAAGTTATGAAATAATAAAAACTAGAGAAACTATTGTAACAATTTATGATATTATATGACGACAACCGAAAATTACTTTCAATTACTTTCTTAATGACCACACGTAGACAAAATTGCACGCGTTTGAAAACAAAAGACCACACCTGGGCTTTGTTTTTAAACGAATTGCAACACCCGAATGTATTTTGTATATTTCTTTTCTGTTCCTGATTAAAATTGGAAAACCTAATATCGCTGGTCGTAGGCAAAATGTCATTTGAAATGAAATATTAGCAGAAACAAACGAACGCCTTCAGTTTAACTAATCGTCGTGTCGGTTGTAAACTGTAGTCATTATTTTGCTATTTCTAAAGTACTTAAAGCGTAATTTGACATTGAAGCCGTGTCAGTTATTCATTCAAGAGACGTTAAATATTGTAGAGCTTATGAAATCCTTGTACTAACTCCTTTTTTATTATATATATATATATATATATATATATATATATATATATATATATGTGTGTGTGTGTGTGTGTGTTTGTGTGTGTGTGTGTATGTAGATGTACAATGAATGCTCGTTGTAACCTAGATAGACAGTTTGAACTGTGATATGAAAACTAATTATAAGGCGACTTATCACTAAAATGTGGTATCTAGGTGGAAATAAAACATTACAGAATTGAAATGAAATTATTGAGCCTGGGAATAAATTAAAAAAAGCCGTGTATGCCTTCCAAATATTTTATCAAATTCGACTTATTTTACCCCACTGAATATGTTATTAGTTCTACACTCCCAAAATTATTTTGTGTTTTACATTTAACCACATTATGATACAGAAATTTAGTACAAAAAAACTTGCAATGTCGCTTCGATAGCTGTTAATGTATTTCTTAACTTTTACTTTAAATAATACTTGTTACAATATTCAAACGAAAACTTTCTATTGAGATATATATTCTTATTGAAATATTTGCGATACATAGGCAAGTAATATTTTTCCGCAAATTTAAAATTATTTTGGAATCCCTTCACTTTCTATTTTCCGCAACTATTCGCAGAATGCTGATTGATGAAAAAGGAAATTATGATGTACCACGTGAATAGACAGAATGCAGTTTTTTTTCCTTCTTTAATAAAAGCCAAATTTTTGAGAATGTTCTATTATTTTCATTTCATAATTTTCAAAACTTCGGTTAGTAAATTTAGCCTTTTTGTGACATATTCTAGTTTCGCTGTACATTTATATATTTTGTAAGACAGAATTAATTTTATAGAAATTAAGTAAAATATAGGAAACTTAGAAGAATTTAATAGTAAAATGGGTAATTTTTGCAAAGTGCATCATTGATTATGAAACAGTGATTATTGCTTATAAACCGATTTTTTAAATAAACTTATAAAAATAAATCCGTTAAGTATTGGAAAAACTCGCACTACGAGGGTTCCCTCTATTTAGGAGTTTATATACTTTTAAGGCCCATAGTATTTCTAATAAAGTATTCACAAATATAAATGTCTCACAACGTAAATATATTGACTGCCATATTTTCCGAAGGCATAATAACATGGGCATATTTCAATGAATATAAGATCTTGAGAATTTTTTCTTATTTTCCTATAAACTTATATCCTATTATTTTCCTGCAATCTCTTAGCAAGATTTTGCCAAGCCAGTATTTTCCATACTTATTAGCTGAGTAATTTTAAAATTAAGGGGCAACTATTTGCTCCATTATTGCACATTTGTTAGAATATTTTTTACGTATGCAACTTTAAATGTGAAAAATTATTTTGTGTTTCTTTTTTGAAGTTATATCCCATAATGTACACAATAAAAAAATGCCTTTATCCCTCCTTAGTTCTTATATGAATATTTTTAAAATATCAGTTAGTGCAAAGTACGCGTAGGAATTTATGAACCATTTTTACAATTATAGTACTTCTTAAAAAAAATTATTTCCAAAGAAATCCTTGCGTTTATTTTTCATTGGATTATTACCTCACCAGTTTTATTAACTTGTGACCACTAGAGTTGCAACTACAATTTCAAAACTATTAAACCAATTACCGAATATTTACCGTTTATATGAAAATTGGGTTATTTGAAAAAAAAAATTTGTAGTTGTGTTAACGAATTATTTCAAATGTATATAATGTAATATTCTCTTTTCACGAAGATATTATATATAGAGCTGGACGTTAGTACCGCTTTGTGATGACAATATGTAGAATATTTTCAGATGCAGAAGATATAATCGCGAAATTCGATCGAAAACTTTTGCAGATTGCCGACATTGCGACAAAGATCTTGACCAAATAGTCGAATTATCAGTGTTTGACTCAATACCAAGTATATTATTTATTGCAACTATAATAATTACATATGCTACCGCATTCACTTGGATAATTACAAATGGCACTGTATCTAATAATTACATATAATATTGATACAGTTAAATTATGAAAAAACAACAGTATTATTTAAAAGTTACAGGAAAGATGTACAAGATAAATCTCCAAATTGAGTAATTTTTATTAACGCGAAGTCCTCCTCAAAATTTACGATAGTATTTATATTTACATAGTCTATACTCAAAAATTTTCTCACCCTAACTTTTATTTTTTTTCCTACAATAAACACAATTGATAATAAATTTATATCCTGTTAACATCCTTAGTTGAAATTCAGGATAGTAAGTTTTATGTACGTTCAGAGTATTTATATTTTAAGACAATGTGTTTATAAACTATTTTGTTTCCATTTTACATAATAGCTACCATTTTAACAAAGAAATATAATTTGGAATTCGACACGTTTCTTAAACCTTGGTAGAAACGGTGTGAGAACAAAATACAAATTTATATCCGCAGACGTTTTTTTAAATTTTATGATAATGTGGATAATTTTATAAAACTCAACAAAACTTCACAGGTTATCTTGGCGGTAAAAAGCAAAGCCACAGATTTGGCTCTGTGCGAAAATAAATTCACTTTTCATATTTATGTTTGGAGGTCCTCGTTCTAAATGAGTTTTTTTTATAATCTCGCCCACTGCCCTAGTGGGTAACTAAGGCGCTTACGCGTAACTAAGGCGCTTACATCTGTACCCAATTGCAATTTTAGATTGTTCTTTGCAAAATTAAACAGTTGTTATTTGGAGGATAAAATCATATTAATCTACGAAACATGCTGTTTTCTTAAGTTATTAAATTTTAATATTTGAATTTTCTCTTAATTTTTCACAAGAATATAATATTTCTTATAAATTAAGTTAAGCATACCGTTGGTGTGTAGAATATTATTTATAAAAGAAAAAATAAAAATAATCTTTTCTTGGATTAAATTTTTATTATTTTACGTATAAATAAATGTATTATTTATGATATTTATTTTTGGAGTTATATAAAATGTATGTGATTCGTAACAATAAAAAAAAATTCGTTATGTAGTGTTTCAATGAGAATTATATGTAAAATCAGGACTGGATCCACATTTTACATGTTATTAAAAAGTAACAAGTTTACCCACAGCAAGAATGTGATATTCATCTCGGCTTCCGCGAAGTTATTCCGTTTGAACATTTATGTAGCGATAATAAAGAAGTGTTTTCCTTGGTAGTCGTTATTAAAAAGCGGAGCCACCTCTAGTTTTACATGAGATAGAGATAGGAGAATATGACAACCATTAATTGCATTTCACTGTATTATCTAAGACAGTACAAAGATAAAATTACTGTCGAAATGTACAAAAATATTATCTGCGGCTTTTTTATCTATTTCGGCGTATCTAGGGGTCTCTGCAATTTTTTTAGAGTAAACGGCTGGCATCAAGATGTTATAAATTTCCTATCGTTACTTCTTTTAATTTCATAGTTCAATATACTTTATTACTTGTAATGAATATACAATGCTCAAATGTGGAAAATGAAAATTACTATTTGAAGGATGAAACCATTAAACAAATTATAAACTTGTTCCGTAACGATTTTATGTCGATAATTTTTCTTTGTTCAATATGGGCACATGATAAAAAAAGACAGCATTTATTGTTAAAAATGTAATTCTAGTTAAGGAAAGTTATAAAATGTTAGCATCGGTTTTGGAACTGTAAGTAAAACTACCTATATAGCTATATGAAAAATGTCAATTTGTTGTTGTATAATTTAATATATTTTTTAAAAAAAAACAACGAATTTCTCGCACTGTTTTCCGCGTAATATTCAGCCAACTTGTAACCGTCTCAAGTTCGTTGTCTCGAATACTAAAAATGTTCAATATCTCTCGCTTGTTCGTTCCTAACAAATATAAAGTCGAGTTATTTTGAGCGGCACAAACTTCGGTAATTAGATTACTCTTCTCGTGTTTTTCCTGCTTCGAAATTATGGAAAGTTAAATTCGACGATAATTTTATGAGGAAAAACTTTTTATGTACTTTAGTTGTGAATTCATATGGTTGTGGTTGTGTCAGTATATAACGTAATATTACATATAAATAGCATAAATATTTAATCAATACATCTCTTTCGTCTGTTGAATTTTTTTTAAATTTTGACTTAAGACTTTAAACTCTATCTTAAAAATATATCACTAGAAGTGTAAGGAAATTTACTCTACTTTTCCAGAATTCTACATTAATAAAAAGCAGTTAAATACGATTTGCATTTTGAAATTTAAACTGTCGTAATTTTTGGGATTCTAATTTATCTTTTACTACCTATATAAAGTATCCTATATTGCACCTACATAAAGTATCCTACGGTATTTTTTCTTTGTCTACTTGATTTCTGGTTTTTCTACTTATCTGTATCTATGAGCAAAAATTACTATACTAATTAAAGGATAATTTTTATCAAAGAATAGCAGGAGGATTAAAATTAAAATGCAACTTGCAAATTGTTCTAATTGATTGTCAAGGGATTAAAACTCCATTATTGATCTTTACGCATTGTTTAAGACCAAACATATTCAAAACTGTTAGGAAATCCACAACAATAAACCCTAGACTTCAAACTAACCGTAATAAAAGTTACCTTTTTTCTATAATAATTGAATGTACATTTTTGACGCAAATATGTAACGTATAAGAAGGTTATTTATACACAAATGTAACCAAATCTTTAATGTGTGTATTGATAGTGTCAGAAATTAACCCTTCTTAGATCATTAAGCGGTTAAAGTCGTAAAAATATATTTAAAAAACCACTAGAGGACTGTGTATCCCATGAATATTTTAGGTAGGTGTAAACTTTTGAATTCTCAATACTGTTAAAAGAAACCCAGGAAGGCACTTATTACGACCAATTTATTATATTGTCTACTTTCTTGAAACGGTGTATTTAATACCCCGAAGAATTAGCCTATCGATAGTTTTTCCTACCTTTATATTTTGATCTTTGCGACGACTATTTATGGCTCTGTTACCGCTATTTTAGATTTCCTAGAATTCTTCAATAAATGCAGATATAATTATATTGTGTTTATTCTATTATATTAACGCTAGAGTCAAGCATTGACAGCATAATTTTTTTTTTATTCTATATGGAAAGAAAGAGAAAGTGCATTAAACATAGAAAAGGAAATAAAAGCAAACTCAGTCAAAATAGTTTGAACTAAAAACTACAATTTTGAAGTATGGAACTAAAAGTTGAACCCAAAAAGAGAGTGTGTACTCGACACATTCTCTTTGAGTAACAAGTGTCCAAATAAAACTGTGGAATCCTATTATTAAATATGATGCAACTTTTCTGTCAACGTGTATAATTTACGTCATTTTCACTTCTTATTTCGTTACAAATTCATTAGGTTTTAATAGTAAATAATTTTTCCATGTCAACCAAATACGTTGCTTGTTTTTTAATACAATGGTTAAATTACAATTTTGATAGTATATTTTTATAGGATTCTTACATCTTTCTACAAAAAATAAACTGATATACAAGCCGTTACTTACTCAGCAATAGATTAGAATATTATGAAAACGGATAAGAATGATCTCCTTTTTTATATAGAATATTCGGGCTTATTAAAGTAAATAACTTTAAAAATATATAGAATATAGTATTAATCAATTTTAATGTACTTCATTCTCCTTTTCTCAAAAGCCTCTTATCATACTTTTAGCAAATATTTCCTCGTGGCGCTCATAATTTTCATTTGTATCCCTTTAACAATTTCATTCCACGGATATTTCTCACCTTTTAAGTGCTTCTCCAGATTTATATTCAACAGGAAAATGTAGTTGCTCGATTGATAACGAAGTAAAATATTTCGGTTTATTGAGAGATAAGGGATATAATAACGAGGGTGTTTATTATTTTACATTATAAATTGTAATTTATAATCGCGCCCCGATTGCCGAATTCCCTATTTTTTGTATTAATTTCATGAAAAGGACGAAAATATCATATTATAATCCAATGGGGAATTCATGAGAGTCAGTGGAGGAGTTTGTTTTACGGCCAAGTTAGTCAAGTATGGTCCATATCGGAGTCTTGAAGTTTATCAAAATTAAACAAAGTTGTTTTTTATTTGACAATGCTTGATTGGATATGTTTAAAAATCTATAAAATATATCGTATCGAATCAAGAAACTTTTGTTTCTGGGGGTAAGAAGTGCGAATTAAAGAAGTTTAAACTTAAATTTGAAAGGGATAATTTTTATTTTTTTTGTTGTCGTACATATTATTTTTGATTAAAATATATTAATACGTTTGATAGAATTGGCTGAACAACGTATTTATGATCCCAGAATATCTCTTGCAAATGACGCGTGGTTCAGAAAAAAACAAGTGTCACGTTGATACCGTTGCTATGGCCACGTTGTTTGACAACTCACATTCTACAGGTTATTGCTTTGTTTTATGACCTCAGTAACTTTTGTTATTAAAATGGTCAAACAATATATTAGTATACACATAGATGTATTATGCTTTAAATGACTGAATACTGATAAACGTATCGACGCGAATATTTCTAGACATAAATACTACAGAAGGTACAGAAAAAAATGGACTAGGGGAGAAATTGAAGCAAAGCAAATGGAATATCAACCAACAAGACGTGCAAATTTTTATAAGAGATCTTAAAATTACAAATGACCTGGGGAACTCTCGTTTAATAAAATCAGTATTTAGTGCGGCGTATTTTTAAACGAGACTTCACTTTTAAAGTATTATATTTTGTCCGAGACCTACTGTTTTTGAATTAATTTTTACCGACTATGCAAACATTGCATATTAATATATGTTATATGTCTATATGACTGTTATAAGTTAATTAAAAAGTTAGCCAACCCATAATAATTAAAGAGAGAAATTTCTTAAGTCATTTCAAAACGTCACGCCTTTAGAAGTTGATGAGGTGGCGTTGGCAATGCAGGTACTGGAGTGCGATAATCGAAACAGATGTCACCAAAATCCTTTGTACTTCAGTGAAAGGGGATTAATGGCAAATAACAATTGTTTTCCTACTTCCTTATCAATATGTTTCCTTATAATATGTTATAAAAGTAAGTCTACAATGTGCGTGCCGCTAAAACTTAGAAATGAGTCCCGGTACGATCAAAGGAGTTGTATGGCGTGGTAGCCCTTTATCCACTATCCATGAAGACCGTTCCCGTTTTTACCTATAGGGCATGCCTAAGGGTTGGAAATTTCACTCTCTAGAAATTTTTAGAACAGTCCAGTACCTTCGTGAGGATTCGAAGGCATTCCACAACATTCCAAAATATCATGGAATATTCTGGAATGTTGTGGAATATTTCGAAATAGTCTGGGACGTTCGGGAACATCTCGGAACATCTCAGATCATTGCGGAACATTTCAGAACACCTTCGAATGTTGTGCAATGTCCTGAAAAATTATAGTTTCTTCTAAGCCGTTTTTATATGAGTGGAGCTACATATTGATAAGAACAGTGAAGTGTGAGTAACCAAAGTAATAGAGTGACTGAATATAAATCGAAAATAAAGTGCGAAAAGCATTTAAAGTGTACTCAGTGTATCAGTCAATGAACAATTTATTTGATATATATTTTATACAATGCTCAAACGTAAAAAGAATGAGATCTTGCCAGCTCTAAAGCATAACGGAGAAAACAAAAATAACAACGAAAATACCAAACAGTCGAAGAGCACGAAACACGTTTACGTTCCCAACTAATGAGAATGAATACCGTGAGAAGCGAAAAAATCGAAGAACAACGAAAGAACGAATTGAAGACTTGAGAATTGCGGTACAATCAATACACATATTATAAAAGTGTATAATGTGCATGCCGCTAAAATTCAGAAACGAGTCCCTGTACAATCAAGAAAGTTATGTGGTGTGGTAGCTCTCTATCAACCATTCATGAAGAAGGTTCTCGTTTCTGCCTGAAGGGCGTTCTTAAGGGCTGGAAGTTTTACTTTCTGGAAATTTCTAGAAAAGTCCAAATATTAAACAGTATTCGAGAGCATTCCACAATATTTCGGAAAATTCTGGAATATTGTGGAATATTTGGAAATAGTCTGGAACGTTTGGGAGCATCCCAGAACATCCCGGATCATTGTAGAATATTCTAGAACACTTCTGAATGTTATGGAATATTGTGGACAATTCGAAGCCTTTTTTGTATGGATGCGGCTACCCATTGGTATGGGTATATAAAGCAAGATCCGTTATGGGATCAAACGTCAGTTTCTTATCAGCTAAGTGCAGTGAATGAATAAGAACGAGAAGCTGGCCCCAATGGTCGACATGTATAAGTGATAGAAAATGTGCAAAAAAATACTGAAAACGATACTGGGACCACAAACCAACTGGATATGATGGCTATCTCAAATACAGAAAATAATCACCCAAAAAAAGGTGACTTTACAACAAAAATACGAACACGAGGTAGAGACGAACTGGAAATAGATAATAAATGGGTAGTACCATCTAACCCGCTACTTACCAAAACGTTTCAAGCACATATAAACGTAGAATACTGTAATACAGTGAAATCCATTAAATATGTTTGTAGGTATGTGAACAAAAGCAGTGATATGGCAGTATTTCAAATAGCCAAAGTCAGTGAACAACAAAACAGAAACGACGAGATCCTCATATACCAAATAGGAAGATACATCAACAGTAACGAAGCAGCGTGGCGGATTTTTAGTATTCCCATACACGAACACAAACTAACTGTTTACCATCTGGCAGTACATTTGGAGAATGGACAGAGTGTTTACTTCACAAAAGACCACAACCACGCGAACCACCTAAGAACATCAACCTTAAAACAGTCTATCTGTATAGCTAAATTTAAGCAATTCAGAAGTAAAAGTTAATTTGAAATCATTATATTAGAAAATTAAGAAAATTAATATTTGCTCAATTTGACATCGTCCGTATGGTGTGGCTTTATAGATAGTACTAACATTGTAATTGTATTACTTTACTTTACGTAATAAATGAACAATATTCACGAGATGAATTATCATAATATAAAACTCTTTAGAAACAAAAACGACATTACAGCTATTTTGTACTATGTGAAGTATTACAGCAATGCTTTTTAAGCCATTTTATAATTTTTTCATCTTCCATTCATCCATAGAGTTTGTGTGTACAATGTGGGCTTAGTCACAATAATAAAAAGGCAATTTTTGATATTTATTAAAATGAGATATAGGTTATAAATAAACAATAGGAAATTTGAGAAAAAGTAAGTCCGAATTCACTCGGTTAGTGAAGTTATTTTCATTAAAATGGAATCTTCGAAAACAAGAAATTGGGGCATACCTTTTTTTCGGAAATTTTTAAAATTTTTTAATTCTTAGGAATTTTATCCGTGTAATGTTGGGTAAGTTGTCTGTACTCGTAATAAAATTGCAATGGAGTAATTTCTGTACGTGAAAAATTATTTTAAAAAGAGTAATTGATTTAACATACAGACTGATAATTAAAGCCGGAAAACCTTTTTTTAGAATTTTTGCCTATTTGTATGTTATTGTGTGCATCAATGAGACAAAATATACTGGAAGAATTTTGATAAAATTTTGAATGGAAACAGATTATAACCAAGAATAATATATGAAAGAAAAAAAACTTATTTCAAAATTCATGCGAGTGTAACCGTGGAGAAGAACTATTAATAAACAAAAACATTATTTTGACATTTATTAGATCGCGACTTAATTTAGAAACTAATGATAAACCTGGGAACTTTTAAATTTCTTTCTCCGGTCATTTTATTTCATAAAGTATAATTTCCTTATTGAATTTCAATCAAAACCACTTGTTTGACGTACATTTGTTATAAATTTACTACTTTTTTGTCAATAGTTACATATTTCAAAATATTTTGGCATGTATGCAATCTGCATATGGTTTGACGGAAAACATTGAATTGTCGGCGTTTTTTTTATAAAAATGATACTTTTTAATTGAATTCAACTAAAACTCTCAAACACAACTCAGTATATAAAGTCCACCTTTGTAATGAAGAAGCATATTTCACCTTAAAAAAATCTGTTTATTACGTCATGTGCTTGGCATGCAATTGCAAAATGTTTATAAATTTATTGGGCCTGTTTTTATGTATTAATAAGTCATATTTATTATGATATTTGGTATCAAAGAGGCGATCAGCTGAATGCGCACTGCATAATTTTCGTTTGTTCAATGATCTCCGTACATGTAAAGATATTATACGATTATTGAGAATAAATAATAATTTTTTGAACACACGAACACACAAGCACACAAAGAAGGAATCACACAAATACAAAATCCACACATACGGATACAAAGATACAAAGCACACGAACACAGAGATACATACACATAAATATAAACATACACGTGCTCGCGCACACAACACTCGCACACATTTGTATAAATGTGTTTAAAATATCAGATAGTGCCTAGAAATATAAATGTCTATGATACATTTTTAATTCAAAGTTTCAACGCATTTTCTATCGTCATTCAATTAAATCTTAATCTATTTCAGTAAAATCGTTTAAGATTTTTAAACTTTGGAGGTAAATTCTTTTGCGCTGCTTACTTTTAACTTATTTTTAAATTTGACTTTATTCTATTTTATTACATCATAGGAATTAGGAAAGCCAAATTTGATTAAAAGTCTATTTGACGTAATTTTCTTGTAGCTTTTCTTGGAGTAATAGATTTTTTCACTCTTAATTATAATCCAGGATATGCATTTTTATTAGCTAAGATTATTAATATTTTAAGAATATTTATCAATAGCGCAGTCTCTGTACTATTAAAATTACCTCATCCATTTGTTACTGGCGCTTTTGGTTTGATTGCACAATAAATAGGTGTATTTAAGCTATTGAAACTGTCCGATTGAGGAATGGTTTAGAAATTTATATAGACTATTTTTACAGGATCCACAGAACAATGTAAATTTCCTTGAGGAAGAAAAAATAATGACATCGTTTGCACATGTCATATTAAAGTCATCTATTTATAACAATTCCCCATGACGCATTCTATAATAGTTTGGGAAAGATTTTATGATAAGAGTAAAGTCAAATTAAAAGCTATTGTCTGCTGGTGTGTTAATTTTTTTTGTTAATAATTTGGACTGGACTATGGAAATGAAAATTCAATATTTTCAACATAGGTTCTCTTTTTGATTTACGAATATGCAATGGAACCTTCCATTAAAGTTTCATTTTTACACTCACTCTTGTTTATAAAGAAATTTTGCATGCTTCGAAGAATTTAAGAAAATTCATTCTTTACGAATATTTTATATATAATATATAAAAAAGCTTAAAGTTGACAAATCTTATTATGAGAAAAGTATTTTCAAAAAGTTAAAAATTTTATTTTACAAAATAAATTCCATGGAGTTGAATCAGTTTTTTAAAATTAATAATACCGATGGAAACGTTTTTGATTGTCCATATCGCTTATATGATTCAGTAAATATATTACCGAGAAACAGTGTACGGGAGGGGAATATTTTGAATTTCAATTATCCAAAAATTATCCAATAAATTTGAATTTAGAGTCATATTTTCAATGAAAATTTCGTGAAAAAACAATTTTTTTGCATATATAAGATAGCTCCTTCTTTTAGTAGAACTTGATTGTGGTTAATTTTGTTTTTTTTTGAACTTATGAATGTGTTAGATTTAAATGGGACAGGACGCCAGTAAAATAAGTATTAATTAACTGATTACGAAATTTCTTGTCAGTGAATACAACAAAATATTAGACAAATATATAATTTCTCTGAAAAATATTTATTACAATTAAATTACATCGAACTAAAACAGCGTAAGAATCGTGAACTAATTTAAACCATCTATAATCTTGCACAATTATCGGTGAAGTTATAATAAAATCATATCGAAGATCAAAACTGAAGTTTTCCGAAATAGGTGAAACTATATAACGGATAATCTCCGTAATATCCTGCGAAATAATTTTCAAACTTGATTTTATTCAAAACTACGCCCATAATTTGGACGGTATCCCGTATTATTAACTCTGGTCGTGTCATGATAGCAAAAATAAACGAAAAACTAGAGAAATAGTACCTGCAGATATAATAAAGTACAAAATGTTCGCTTTGCGTCTCGATGTTTAATTACTTCCTATAAACTCTGATGCAGATTGTGCTTGACCGATATTGATGCAGATTGTGCTTGAAAGTGCAATCATCGGACTAGTTATTGTCCAACTCATTGGCGATCTTCATGACCTAGACACACGTCTGATGAATTGGCATGCCCAGTGCAGGCAATGCTTTCATTAGAAATACATTCTGCAATTTGCAACGGCACTATTTGAATATGCAGATTCCAAGTAATTAGTGTAAGACTAACTATTCACTCGCGATACATCTAATATGCTGGAACTAATCTCAGAAAATGAAATTAATAGCTTTAAATAGTTATATTTTAGCCTGAATAGCTGTATTTTGTTTGAGAATTGGTTTGTTCGTAATGAAAATTGAATATATGGGCTTTTATAATAGGTTATATAAAATGTAAATAAATTCTGATTATTACCACTCTTAGTTATTTATTTAATGGAAGAAAGTTTATAATTGGTGTGTAAGAAGATTATTTTTTGTCGTTGCTAGTTTCGGAAAATCATTTTTTTTTGCCAATGAAAATTGCCCCAGGTGAGGATAACAATTTTCCTGTAAGGTTTGCCAGTTATTGTGAAAACTATTTTCTATTTGCTCCTCAACAAGCAAATAATTTTTGGGTTATTTGATGTATGCAGTAAGAATCAACTTTAATTCTAATAATGTTGCCATATTGCTTACGTTATCGTTTGCTATTATTTTGGCTAACACCTCTTCATGAAAGAAGTTAGAAAGAAGTACGAATGCTTTGGTTCATGGGTAATTTCATTTTTAAGCTGAACAAGGGACGTACTTGCACATTACTTTCGGTTCCTTTCATGGCGCGGGAAGACTTTCGATTGAAATGTATTGTTGAATCTTTTCCCTTTACAAGAAAAAATTATAAAGAAAAACTGAAATGTTAAAACACCTGTAGTACTAAAAAACCTGAGTATACGGTTCATTGCAGTAGTAATAATTATATCATTTATTAGAAATTTAATTAAATATTATAGAAAATTGTTGTTTTAAATTTCCAAAATATTTGAGTAAACACATGTTTGGAATATTTTTTGCCTTGGAAACATGTATTAGGCTATATGATCTTAACTTTTGTACATTTTTTAATAAAAATATTATGTACTTTGTAAGTTTTACAGATGTTAAAAAAGTTACACTCGTACTTAACAGATTTCAACTTTCTTTCTTTTAGTAAATTTAATATTAAATGTATCCATATTTATTTTCCTATAAGAATAAGCTTAATAGTTGTATTGTCGAACTGGCGAATAAATATACAGAAATTTCAATAAACACCAAAAATCGAATGGTCACAAAAAATGCAATACTTTATATTCAGAGTAGATTATAGAAAATCGTTGCTGATACTCGTACATAAATATTTTCCCTTATTTTACCTACGTTTCTTGATTTGTATTAATATCCACAACATGAATTTATTATTTACCAACCTCAAACAAAGCAATAAAAGAGAAAAACATTTTTTTTATTTTTTAAGACTGGCTTTTTTCTACTATGAAATAATTAATGCTCTTTCCTTGAATCGTCAAAAAGGAATTTCCTCAGAGCGATCAAAGTGAGCAATAACGGCAAAGTCATTTCCCCTGAAACTTTACGATGGCTTCTTATTTAAATAGTTTTTGAGCAAAAATTTGCTCACGGTAGCTTTAATTTTGATTTTCCACAAATAAATTGATAGACATGATTGCGAGTAAAAAAATGAAATAGTCAACCTATTTAAATCCTTAAGCTATATTTTAACCGAAGAGGGGTTTTTACTCGACGTAAAAATTCTCAAGACTAAAACACTTTCAAGAAACTCTTTTGATTTAAAAGTTTAATAAAGTTAATTGAATTATAAAAATGACTTGAATTAGTATCTTACCAGTTATTTGTCCAAAAGAATTATATTATATTATTAAACATAATAATAAATAAAAAAATAAACGTAATGTCGTTCCCACAATACTAAATTCAAATTTAATTTGATACCGGTATCGCATTTATATACATGTAAAATTACAAATTCTTTCTTCAAAATGCTAATAATTTTTTACCTATATTATTTTCTTCTTAAAATTTAATAACGATCTATTCATGATTCAACGCACAAACCGGAAAGTGCAGAAGAGGACCTTTTGCAATGCGGAATTAGTAAGTAGGAGGACGAATTATTAATTTATATTACTATATACTCGTAATTATTATATTTGAAATTAGAATTTAAAATCTAATTATAATTAGGTTGTCAGATATGTGCTTCATATGTGATTCTTCAAAATCTGCAAATAATTGTAGTCATGGTAATATATCTTATACAGGACTGTTTGATAGGTTATAAGATAAATTTATTAGTATCTTTAACAATTTATATTTGATTTTTTGCCACCTGAAGATGTTGTAATACAACGAAACCTAGGTCGTGGTAAAGAACTTAAAGAAAGTAGAAATAATACTATATTACGTTGTTTCATTTAATTGTAAATAATGAATTTCTACAAAATTAATGCCAAACATATTCAATTTATTTTTGATTGCTTTTAAAACTCTTAATTAAGTGTATCTTTAGTCTAAAATTTTCCTTAAAATTATTAAGTTAATCATTTTTTTTAGGTAGAAACTATAGCTCAATTTGTTAATTACAATATTGCAATGTGTTCCAGGTTAAAAATAAAATATTTACCCATGATAATTTATAACTACAACAGTACAAAACGTGCATAAGAGAGAATTGATTTTTACTCATTTCAGAGATAACTTAAACCACAATAACTTTTGACCGCGATTCCGCTGACGAGGAAGTAGTGATATTAGCCGTTTAATTTTATAATAGAGTAATGTTTGGTTAATTAATTTATATTTATTTCCTAATAGTTAATATTGTTTTAGGTTCTTTAAATGCATCTGTAGGTTTCACTGCTCGTAGTGTAACATAATATCTACGAATTTTTGTTGTAATATTTACAAGTACCTCGCTAAAGTAATAATTAAACCAAATAAAGTAATCTTTTAAAATTATTTAGTATATATATATATATATATATATATACATATATATATATATATATATATATATATATATATATATTGACTTCTGTTTGAAAAGCTCAGTGTTAACGGTTCATAAAAGTCAACATTTTTTTAAAATTTTATTTATTTAATATTCATTAAATGTTGACGTGATTTATTAATTACAAATGACGTTAGACAGATATGTGCTGCTAAACTTTTTCTTTTGTTTTTCTTTCTTTTTTATTTTAAATGACCGAATTGATGCTGCTTATACGTCTATTTAAAATTTATATACAAAAAGTTGAGTGAGAAGCAAACCTACAGATAAGAAAGGTAGACAGATATATTGTGTTACAAAGTAAAAATAAGGCAAAGCTTAGTCCACGATAAAGTTGAAATGTTTTTTATAAAATTGGTTATAACTTTCTATTCGTTAATATGTTTAGTTGGTATTCAGAAAAATAAATTTTATTTATATTCCCATGGTATGTACATTGATTAGATCTACATGGTTTGAAACTTTTCTGTAGTCATGTTATTCATGCAAGAAAATATTTTGTATTTAGACTTTCTGACAGAACGATAATAATAAATATTTGTAGTTTTTTTTCACCAAAAAATTTCGTTTGCTGGAAAATACGAAATATACATGCACATATGCATTATCCAATTTATACAGGTTATATTCGCGGAAAAACTTTACAGACACAAATTTGTCTCCGTGCGAAATTGAAATTAACTTTTCATATTCGTATTTCGAGGTACGCATTCTAAATTTTTTTTAAAAACTCGCCCATTGCCCACTCCGCCTATACAAGGAGCTTTCATTTATAGTACACTGCAATTTAAGATTAGTTTTTGCAATATTTAATATTTGTTATTTCGGAGATAGAATCAAATTAAAAATATGAAGCACGCTGTTTTATTAGATTACGAATGTTTTAATTTTCCAGTCTTTTCGTAATTTTTTACACTAACTCAATATTTTATGATATTTACAAATTAGTGAAGCGTGTCCATAGATTCTAGAACAATATATATATATATATATATATATATATATATACATATATATATATATATATATATATATATATATGTATATATATATATATATATATATATATATATAAGGGAAATAAAAAAACTCTCCTTGTCTTTAATTTTAATTCCTTAAGTTTTTTAAAAAATGCGGTAATTTTTATTTTTGCGGTCAAAATACCAATTCGAAAATTTTGGATTCGTAGAAATCTACAGGTGCAAAGAAAAAAACACCTTTTATTCAAACTACAAAAATAAAAACAATTAAAGTTATTTTCTCATAAATATTCATTATTTAATGTTTGAGCTGGAACGACTTTTAAAACCATGAATCAATCAAAATTTTACATATCATTAAAAATGTCCTCGGAGAATTTATGCACAGTAATACCATTCATTCCTACTTTCGTGCTTTATTTCGTTCCTATATTAGTGTCATCATTATATTTGGCACAACAGCCCAGGGTGGGCGAAGGCCTTCTGTTGGAGATTCTTCCAGGAGGTTCTGCTCTTCGCCTGGGTTTTCCAGTTCTTAATCCTGAGAATGTTAAAATCTTCTTCCACTGAATTGATCCATCGTAATTTTGGTCTACCTCTTCTACGAGTTGTTAGAGCTTTTGCGATGAAAACTTTCTTTACTGGGTTTTCATATTTCATTCTAGATACGTGGGCGACATAAGGCTCAACAAACAACCTATAGATTTCTGAGTTAAAACGTCTTCGCCAAATAACACTTTCCTTGACACCCCCAAATATTCTCCTCAGAACCCTTCTTTCAAAGGCTACTATTTTATTCTCTCCAGTTCTAATCAAAGGCCATGTTTCTGAACCATATGCTAGAACTGGCCTAATAAGAGTTTTATATGCTAATAATTTTGTTTTTCTTGTAAGAAAAGAAGATTTAAGGATGGAGTTTAGTCCAAAAAATGCTTTATTGGCCGACGATACGCGATTCTGAATTTCAGAGAGTGTCATTATGCGTATATTAGTGTAGTACTATTTAAACCAAAAGCTATTTTCACAAAATTTAATTACAGCTCCTGCAGGGTAAAATCTGACTATTATTAAAATGTTTACATTTTACAAAGATAAATAATATATAAATAAAAGCGTTTTTAAGCTAAGTTCTGCATTGGTCAAACGGAAAAGATTAATTTTTAAAGAGCAAATGGGACTCATTAATTATTTGAAAAGTTACAGGTTTATCATTAATATGAAAATATGATAAATATATAAAATTAAAAAAAATGTATGAAATATCTTCTCTATGAGTTAGGACACATATGGGTTAAAATCGCCTAACTAAGTATAAGTTGATGGAAATGATCGTTTTATAGCGAATGAAGGGAAGTGTGCAAATCATGCAGGTAACTTTAGTCTCGTGAGATGCAACATTCCAAATAGCTTTTCACTTTACCCTAAACCATTTGAGAGTCATAAAACCCGTTTAAGAGCAAAAGAGCTTCAATAACTTTATTTATTGAATATTAAGCTCAAGCAAGATTGGCATAATAAAGATATACTAAGGAAATTCTCATGAAATATTCATTCGAATATTGCCATGTTAAGTCATCTAGCGCCTCTACCTATAATAATGTTGAATTTCATTATTTATTATTGTAAATTTTTATTTACTATTGTAAATCTCTGTATCTGAATATGTATGTTAGTAAAAAAACAGTTTTTGTTGGTTTTGCCAAATTAACTGAGGTTTGGAAGATAAAACGAATTTAAGTGTATCTTGTTGATTTCGCTGAAATTATTATGTGTAATTTTAATTTGATTACAATTGTATTCGTTACAGTTTCCTCTAAAGAAACATGGACATAATGCATAAATAAAGAGATTGACGGCGTTTCCAATTAATGTTTATTAAATTTTTCTCATATGAGAAATTTTAAACGAAAATTTAATAATGCAATTTATAGGTTACCCTAACTTATATTTTCATAGTAATATTTAATATCTGACATTACTTAGGTGTACATACTGTGTTTATTACACCTATATTCAAAAGGTTAATTTTTTAAGGAGTTTAAAAAAGTTAAATGAATGGATTAATTACAATTTCTCTCTTAGGGAAAACGGCAACTGCAAACATATTGATCATATGACGTATATAACTTATAAAAACAAAAATACCTTTTTTGAAAGCGAGCCTCTTTGTAGTATATAGAAATTATTATAAATAATGGTAGGGTATACGGCATATTACGGAACATTTCCGTTTGTTTTGAATTACCTATAAGCCTTATAGACGTGAGTCTTAACCAACGTTATATTGTGCGCTTTAGTTACTTTCGAGAAATTTTCTAATGTAAAAAAATTTGGTAAACGGGGAAAGAGGTTTTTCTTTGTACTCTTGATTGTGTTGTGCCGGGCCCCATGGCAGAGCACTCACGATTGTGAGAGTGTCGGATTGAAATCATCATTGGAGTGGTAGTGACTTTTCTGGTAGGGACCATCAGAAACGCATAATTTGAAATCAAGGAAATCCATGGTATTACTCTTTTTTAACTTATTTGTAATACACGTCTGCCGGTATTTGTATTATAAATTGATAATTGCCATGTCAAACAAAAGCATGGAAACTTTGACTACTTGCGCCTTTTGTGCCAACATCGATACGCTTCCATCACCTGCTTACATACAACAACCCCCCTCATATTTCTGTTATATTTCCTGGCAATATAAGAGCATGGCACCTTATACCTATATTTCTTTGTTTTCTTTTTGACCCCATCGTTTAACATTACTTTCGGATTGAGCGTCAGTAAAAGTCGATGCAATCAAAAATAACTTGGTGTCTGTTCATTTAACTACACAACGACTTTTTCTGTTGAAAATTTTCACCTAGTCACCGTAATACGTTTGATTTTGGAATCGTCAGTAAAAGTATATTCCTAAAGTCTATTCTTAATTAGTATGTCTGCACCTTTATTTGCTTAGTAACCATAGCTTAGTAACCATAGCTAGGCAACAATCCGAAAATATGAAAAATAAAACGATTTTGATTTGCATGAAACTCACTTGTGACACAGAATTTAAAAATTATTTAGAAATAACAAATGATGTGAAGTAAGTATCTATGATATCATATCAGGTCTCGTAATTAACGTAGATTATAAAACACGTAAACGTAATATTGAAATTACTCATTTTTCCATTCGAATTCCGAAAAATCTTGTCGAAACACGTTCACCACTTGGTCCTTTGCAGATAGACTGACACCTAGCAAATTGTTGCTGCGTAAATTTTTACATGTAGCAACGACTATACACACGATCGTGCGATCTAGGGCCAGTCATTTTATAGCTATTCAATAAATTAAGACAGATTCGAAAATTTATGCTCCCAAAAGTGATGGCCTGACTCTAAGGAACGAGCAACTAAATGAAAATATAGTTATGTGTATATGCAATAAGATATTATCTAAATTTTAATTTTAAATTTCAATGTTTATTTTTGTTTACTCTCAAAAATGTCATTAGTTAGTATGTTTTTTTAATATAGTGTACAACTTTAATTATACTTTAAAAATCGAATCATTATCAAGCGTATAAAGTTGTGCGTGATGTGTACTACACTTCCTATTTCTACATCGGATAAACGGGTTTTGACTATATTTTTATGAAAATATAAGGAAAAAATTATGGCCAAAATGTCCTAAACGGCTTCAGAGGTATCTTTATAAAATCGGGCTGGAATTTGAGTAACTTAGGACACAAAAAAGCATTAAAGTTTTTTTTATCTTAAGTCATTGATTCCATGACGGAATTTTATATTACAGTAAAGTATACGTTTTCTGCAAAAAAAGATATCAAAGGTGCTGAAATTTCTTTCAGGACACACACTTGAAAGTGAGAATTTCAAATTTTTATGATTTGACTCAGTTTCATTTTATACTTAAACGGTATTACTAGTAATAAATGTATAATGTTGATATGTTGAAAAAAACCACATTTTAAAAAAATAAAATTTATTACAAAAAACCAGAAACTTTTTTCAAAAACCTTCCAACTCTATTATTTTATTTTGTTCTAATTGAAACTTAGGAATTATACAAAATGTCACGTCAAGTCAAAATGCACAAGTAATAAGTCTTTTGTGGAGTGCCACCTGTGTATAAAAACTGTCTGCAATAAATGCACCGGTAAATAATATTATTTGTGCAATATTTGCTATTCTAGTAATACTAATTATTTTATATATTTTTCGTAATTTAGTACATGTAGAATTATTTTGTTAGTTGTGATGATTATGATAAAAAACAAAAATACTCACTATTTTAATTCATAATTTGTTTCATTTTTGTTTTTAAAGGATTAAGAATTGGATTTAAATGAATAAATAAACATATTTTATGCTAATGAACGTTGCAATAAATATGATGGGACAAAAATGTCACAGAGGCGGTTCAAGGGGGGGGGGTAACTTTCGGCTCTGTTAATAGTTTCTAATATCTTTCGCTTCTTCGTTTTTTACAAATACGACAGTAAGTTAACTTTGACGGTATAAAGCCGTTCGATAATGGGATTATTTTTTTATGTGGAGTATTTTTTTGTGCTTGACGGTAAATTTACGCAAAAAAACGTTCTTACGTGCGTAGTTCTTTAATTGTTAATTCCGTTAGTTGTGGTGGTTCCAGTACCTACTTTAATAGTATGAGTTAGTGTTAATAGCGTAAATATTTAATCAAGATTCCTTCTCCTTCCATCCCTGAAATATTTGTTAGCTTTGATTTTTAATCGTTAACCTATAACTTTCAAATATGTCAGTAAATGTTTAAGTTTTAACATGTTAATTTAGAATAACAATAAAAATTTGACTTTGAAAATAAAGAGATAAAATATTTGTCTGCTCACGTAGTTTTCTGTTTTCCTGTTTATCTGGATTATTGATTAAAGAAATATTATATAGACAGAATTTTATACAAATAATATTAAACGGATTTAAAGTTAACTTACAACGATATTATAAATAAATTTCAAATTAAAATCTAAACGAGGCTTAATTATAACTAAGTAAGTTATAAAGATTTCATATTCCATTATTGATCCTAATGGAGAAAGTATTGAGTAGCCGAGCCGAAGAACTGATACAAGGAAATTGTCAAAAAGGCCATGGTTATTCTGTTCAGAGTTTAAGTTTACATCAATACTAGTTACTTTTACTTTAGTCAAGAATATATTTGACATATATGACTTCAAGACAAAGGTCAGTTTCTCAAGAATGTAATAAAATATTTAATTTTTGTATTGACAACACGAACATAGCCAAGTTATGCCACAAAAAGAAAATTTCCCTAAATCCATTGATCGGGAGTCAGAAAATAGTTAGATTAGGTTCAAGCTAATTCTGAAATTAGTTTAAAAAATTCTGAAATTAGTTTAAAAAATTTAATGGAAAAGTTTAAATATTTCATAGTATTTACATTGATCTAAAATATTTAACATAGGAAAGAAGTTACCACCAGTATTTCAATTACGTTATTATTTAAAATTCTTAAAAATAAGAACAGCACGTACGCAAAAATATCCTCGTAGATTTTTATTTTAATATAGTAGCCAAATTGAATTTTGGTGCTTTATTTTTTAGGAGGCTTACACATCCGATAAAAAATACACTCTGGACTTTTCCAGAAATATATGAAAGCGAAAAAACTCAACACGATCTATTTTTATAGAATATACAAAGAGCTCTATGCAACACTCATAATCCTTATTCCCTGAATCTTTGACCTTTTCATCCCACGCACATTTTTACCACTTAAGTGCTTCTACAGATTTAGAAAAATATTTAAATTTTAAAAAAAATACGGAAAGTAAAGCGAATAAAGGAAATAATAAGTTCAAAAATATTTTTCTGTTGAAAATTATACAGATTTTTCATGAAATAAGAGTTTTCGATACGCAAAGAGCGGAGTGCAGTGGTGTTTTTTTTAAAATTTTGTTTTCACTGTTAGGGAAAAAATAATAAGTGTGTTAACTACTTTACATTTAAAAAGGTATTCTACAACGGCATGATATTTGACGATAATATTGTCTTTATACCCTACATATCCCTAATTTCCCTGCAGGATATAGGGAAATCATGAGAATGAAGGTAGGATTGTGATTTAAAATAAAAATGGATAAGCATAAACCATATCAGAGTCACATATCTCTGTATGTACTTATTCCGCATGAGCTTTCAAAAACTTAAAGTTTAAGTAAAAACTAATATTTCTTTTCATTGATTACTTGATTGATTGTATATTATTATATATAAAATATATCCTGTAAATCGGTAAATGCATGTCGTTATTTACTTATAAACTATGAAATAAAAAAGTTTAAATATAAATTTACTAAAACTTTAAGAAAATTATTATTGAAACTTTATACTTTTTTTTCCTCACATGGATGGTATCTATTATTTTTGGTTAAAATCAGTAAAGTAATTTTTGAGATCTGACCGAATACCAGAATGTCATTCACAGACGGTACGATTAGAAAAAATAAGTGTCATGTTGAAGCCGGCGCTTAGCTAATGTTATTTGACAGTTCAGATATAAAGTAAGCAAATTTTGTTGCAAAATGAACTGATGTACTTGAGAAGAGTGTGTTTATTAAGCTCCAAAATCACTATACATACATACTTGTATCGACGCGCATATTTGTACATATCAGTATGATAGAAACTGAAGGAGGAAAATAAAATACGAGACGAAAAGAACACACAGATTAATATAACGTTTAAATGTTTGAAGCAACTCTTTAAATTGTGCATCACCTAAATAATCGTGTGTTAAAATGACAATAAATCCAATTTAGTACAGTGTACTTTAAAATAGTTGTAACTGATTAATTCTAAGTACCACTTATTATAAAGACTAATGGAAATATAGAAAACTTTGAATCTATAACACATCAAAAGTTTGACATAAGATTTTTTGTCATAAGATCTTATGTCAAAGTAAACACACCTTAGCAAAGCTTTTTACGTAACGTGAAGTGTGTATCAATAACTTCAAAGTCTACAAAATGCGCAAAAAACACTTCCGATTATTCAATAATCGCAATGCAAAACGATGCCGACAAGTTTCAACTTCCTTTGTTAAAATATTGTTTATATTTATGTCCAAACATTTGAACACTTACTTAGGTATATAAACAAATTCACGCTTATTCAAAAATACTGAATTCCGTAACTTTAAAGGTAAAACGGAACACTTATAAGATTACTCACTGTTTGTCCGTATGTCTGTCACAGCCGTTTTTCTTTCAGAAACCGCTTGATGTAGAAATTTGAAATTTGGTACAATAATAAAACATTAATCCCCACATATCGCAATAGGAAAAACCCAAAAATATTGATTTGAAAATATTAGTAAGGTAAAGAAAATAATCGGAACAACTCGTTATTATTCCAATATATAATGCGCATGGTTTGAAAGGGCTAGTTAAAAAGACAAGTCTATATAGCTTTAGGTGTCATATTTTCACTTAATATTCTTAGGTATTGTATATGATATATTGAAAAATATGTAAAAAAATATTTGCTTTCCCCTATTTTAAAAACTACTTAACCTAAAGTTATATTAATGGATAGGTTTTTAGAAGCCCGCCCAAATGTTCTAGAAAAACTGTAGCGATGATTCTAGAATTTATAATTTTATAAACATGTTCCTGTATTTACGGCTACGAAAACCGAACTACGACGCTTATTTTCTGAGAAAATAATCGTCGCAGAAACTTGGAAGTTTATTAGTTACTCATTTTATTAACCAACAGATTTTTCACCAACTTTTTAATAATATTCTCCAACAATTAAAAGAGTCAAACAGGTCTTGAAAGTTTTTTTTCTCACTTTGGTTATTATGGAGTATTATTTAAAAGAGATTTTTATGAGAAATACGAAAATATTTTTTCCGATTTTCATTTGCAATATGCAATTGCATATTCAAAAGATATTAGAAAAAAATTATAAAATGCTTCAAGTCTCCGCCCGCTTTTCCGAACTACTGAATTGACTGGAAAACTAGAAAAATTATACTAGTTTTTATAATTGTTGGAATATGCATCACGCTTTTACTCCTGTGAATGATGTAGTACATAATAAATAGTAATGTATCTAGGTTGTGAAAAATTAATATTCACAAACAGTTCAAAAGAACTGCTATGTATGTTTCAACGTTTAAAAAGTGTCGAAAATTGTACGAAGCCCCGTAGTTTGAGCTTTGATTGAGAGTATTTTTGTATCACCCTTCAATCAAACGTTATGTTTTATTTCTCTTGGCTACATTTCCACCGAATTAAATTGTTAAAAAATTGCAGTAATAAAGTGTTCTTCAAAACATCTCAAATTTCACAAGCTAGTTTCAATGTAGTTGACGAACTGAGTAATCAAAGTGTTGAATGATTTCAAGAACACTGAAGCGCGTAATATGATTACTATATTTATTATGTAATCTATCTACATCTCTCAATTCAAGAGATCAGAAATAATAGTTAATTTAAACACAGAAAATTAAAAAATTAAATTTTAATTATGTTTTTGCTCGATTTGATATCGTCTCATGTCTTGAGTTTTATGTTTAGGGCCTAGATTGCAAATACATCCCAAACTAAAAATTTATTTGGAAATAGGTACGTAACAATACAATACGTAATTTAAGAAGGATTTTTAAAATTTGAGTATACATACAAATGTAAGCTTTATTGAAGAAAAAGTTAATTCCTAAAAATAAACAGTGATTTGTATATTTTACCCCATAAAAAAGCTCCAAATATATAAAGCCTATTTATTTTGTGTTCACAATCAATAGGATATACGATGAATCGGTGATTATATATTCGAGGAAGAAGGTGAGAAAAAACCGTAAAACGATGCCAAATCTCAAAGCTTCGATACACTTTTGTGGCTTTATTTTACGGCAATATTCGAGATATTAATTTTTCGTTTTTTTTGTTTATCTCCTTTAATTACGTAAGACATTCTTTAGTTTAATATTATAACATTTAGAAACATCTTGTTTTACAGCACCATTCTTGGTGTTTTTTAAAAAGGCGGAACTTGTGGACGACACATATTTCTTTGTAAACTATATATTTGTTATTTTGGAAAAAAATTCCATAAAAACATATATTCATTTTAAAATTAAGAAATTTTTCCATAACAAAATTTTAGGATTATGTATTCTAAAATGTTTACAATAAATTGAAATATAACGGTCTAACCTTCAAGCAAACCATAAAAGAACATTTTATCACTTATTTTATGGATGAGTAACAAACAAGAAGGAATAAAAATATTCGGAAAAAAATTTACATTCGCTTCAAATCACAAAAAAAGACAGAAAATATGTGAATTTCTTACAGTAACTTATAGCGCAAATACAGAGAATAATATTCATAACTATAAACCACTCGGAATATATAACGGCAGTTTTGACTGAACGGGAAAAAATATACAGCCCACATAGAATATTGAATCATTCTACATAAAGCGACTCGACGGCATTATAAAGCAAGGCTGAGCAATTCTTCCACTTGTTAACTTAGTATATCATTTTGTCACACATATGAAAAATAACATTTTATCTCCATTTTATCCACGTGTAGACTATTAGCTATCAGTGTCAACGTGGGATAAACTAGCAATTTTTTAGAGAAAACTCCATCGGAAATTAGAGAGAAATTTTGCGTAAAAAATAACAAATCAGAATCGATCTCAGACAGTAACGTTTTACTGTCGACACGTGGCTAGACTGGATCGCGTTCGCGGATGGAGGGCGACTATTCCAAGAAATGGTCAATACAAGAGATCTTTGCCAAGTCGTGCCCTGGGAAACTTTACACCCATCAAATTATTTACTAGTTCAAGTGGCGGATTTCATTTCCCGTGTAGATTTGATGCTGGAATCGAAATTAAAGTTACTGAGTAAATGAGACCTAGTTCCGAAACTATAAATCGGTCTAAATTGACAGCAGAAGAGAGTGGTGTAAAATACGTTTTTAGTGGATATATTTAAGATAATACTTTAAAAAAATTGTAAATTGTTATGTAATATATAACACATTACAAGTCTTATAATAGTCTCGTAAAAGTCTCAATAATCGATATTTACTAATTTGTATTAAATTAATAATCATGAAATAATAATAAAGTAACTGTTAAAATGTTCTGTATATATATATATATATATATATATATATATATATATATATATATATATATATGTATATATATGTTTATATAATTTTATCTAATTAGTTCTTGCTCAAATAAATTGAAGCACTTTTTGTTTCACAAATAATGACAGGTAGAAAATGTGAGGCAAATGGCAAAAACTAAATACAAATCCCTAATTTTAAAATTTGTTATGTATTTTATGAAAATGTACACAAGTTTAAGAACCAAGCAAAATATTGACTTATCATTTGATATTCCTACAGTTTTAATCAAGGAGTGGGATAATGCTCGAGATTACTTGAGCAGTTTATTTTATATTTATTTAATATTTGCGTATTAGATATATTAGATACAAAACGAATTTCAGTCACGGTGACGCCGGGTAAAATAGCTGAACTATCTAATTCACAAACACATTTATCTAAGCAAGTGTTACAACGCAATAAAAGGGGAAAAGGATCACTCAACGTGCATTTATCGTGGAGAACTTCACGACTTGCTCACTTTATTGTTGTAAAGCAAGATTAATGGAAGTAAGGTGGACTGTGAGAAGAATGAACGAAACTATATTAAGTCGCCGTTGGGCTGAGATCAGTATTAGAAAATGTTGCAATAAGACAGAAAATACTTTATTCCATATAATGCTTAGTTTATTTGACGTCACTGGACAATTTAAAGAACTAAAAAAATTAGAAATTTTGCGAACACATTTGTTAAATCTCTATAATATAAATACGCAAGTACATGTGGCGATTGATTTTATTATTCATTGCCTAAATGAGAACCTTAATTAATTTATATGACGCAGTTTTAGAAAACATTAAAAGAAACAAACCAACAATGGTTATTAAGCAATATTTTAGAAATTTCTGAAGTTTAGCTAGGAACGTAGTTGAAAGTTAAAAATCTCAGAGAAAATATGATTATTGAGGAGCCTGTTACTTATAAATATGTCAAGAAAAAGTCTGGAGTCTTATTCGATATGTTATAATTATTAATCGGTTAGAATATTTAATTTGCCATTCAAAACGTTTCTTCCTTACCGGCTATGTTCACGCGCTGCGAGCCAAGAAAATAGTTGTTAAAGCGTCATCCTTCCGCTATTTAAGTAAAACTCTAGTTTATAAATCCAAAATAAAAATAGAAGATAACAAAAAAAGTTTCTAGTTTGGAAAGGCTTGCAATATTCGACATTATATGAAAATATTATTGTATTCTACCATATGTTTCTCAATTCTTATGAAAAATTTCATAAGAATGATTAATCTTGACGCATGGCCAATTTTAGGCATGGCACAATAGACATTTAATTTATTAAATGAATTATGTGTTTGGGCATTTTTTGAGAAACGTGCAACGACAAATATTTATTTTTCTTAGATAAGAGCGTATTTAAAATATAATCATTTGCAGTTTGCCAAAAGAAAAACCAAATAACGAAATATATATCCTCGTATTTTCGGTGTTTTTTTCCTTTTTTTTTCAAGTTATGTTTCTCTGTCTGGGCGATATTTTTTCAGAAACGTTTCGGAAATTATGTTCTTGGCTGCTAGGTCTTTTTATCTAGTCCAAGGAAGACATTTTTGAAATTGAAGTCAACTTCATGAAAGACAAATAATTAATTTTAAATGATTCAATTGTTGACATTATTAACGATGATGATATTTTATGAAATTAACGAGTGAAATCTGTAGATTTTAGAATATTAACCGAATATATATTTCAAATATTTATCAGTAAACGAAGGGGTAAGTTCAATATTTAAGATGTAAAAAAATAAACAAAAAAAATCGTGTGCATAAAATTTATAACTTTCTTATTTTGGAATTAATTGAAATTAGGACTACAAGTAACGTGAAATAAAATTAGGGAAGGTTATAACAAATTAAATAATTAAGATTAATGTAGTTGTTGGAAGAACGTAGATTCAAAATATTACTACGTGAAAGACTGGGAAAATAATTAAAAAAAGATAAAATTGGACTCAGAATTAAAAACAAGTGACTTTATTGAGTTTGTATCATCGAAATGGTATGTTCTCATAAAAAAGGAACGAGAACCTAGTTGGAAAGATATATATTCACTAGATAGCAACATACGAAAAATCTATACGGACTCGGTGTAGGATTAACGAGGAGATCGGTAATCCTTTTTGAGCCCTAGCCAACAGTGGCGTGGCTCTCAGTCATTAATATCATCACTGTCGAATGTACCATGATCCACCCTGGCGAACAGTTTTTGCTTTCTGTATCACAGGCAGAAGGCATTAGTTGGAACGTCATTAGCTCCCTTTATTATTTATTATAGATCCCTTATTATTTCACCTATCAAACGAGTATGTTTTGATAATATTTATTTTGCATGCACCATATGGATTCGAGTGGGTTGGTGCTATTTTGTTTTGTTTAAATAAAAAAATTGCATGAAATTGCATGGATGTTTCTTTGTTCAACTGGTTCCATAAAGTGTTCCAGATATAGACAATATCCATATAATACGTTTACACATATTTTTTAACAAAAGCAGCGATTTTATGATCCACTTTCTCATTTTGTGAAATAGATTCCCATATATTAATACAAACTACTTTTGATGACACCTAGTGACTAAAAGTTATATTTATAAAATATTTTGGATTTCGTTTAAAGTTCTAATATTTACTTAGCAATATGAAAATAAAACTTGCGTTTTATTTAAACTATAAGGTTTTTTCTGTGGATAATAATAAATGTATAAAACAAATTTTAATTTTTAGTAGACGGATACTAAAAATTAAAATTTGTTATCTAAAAATTAAGTATCAATTTTATAAACATAATGTGCCTTAATTGATTGTTTTTATAATAAGAAAAAAATCCATTAAACTTACATTATAAATTAATGAACCATGTTTTGTGATTAAAGCTTCTAAACTAAAAATAATGAAGGTGTTTTGCGGAATATCTGTATATTACAGTTAAGTACGGATAAAATCTGCACTAGTATATATATATATATATGTATGTATATATATATTTATATATATATATATATATGTATGTATATATATATTTATATATATATATATATATATATATATATATATGTTGTACAAGGACCTTAGTATATTATAATTGCTATTTTTTCAAAGGATTTTATGCTGAGGCAATTGGGCTTTTAAAATATAGCGTGATAGAATATAAATAAAAAACAAAACTGCCTTTGTCATGCGGGTAATAATAAAAATCTGCTTTTCGATTTTAATAATATGAAATCACTAATACATTCAAAATAAAAATGTGATGTTTCTTCATGACTAAATGAAGTATGTCTAATTTATGGCCATTAGTAACACAAATGGTAAACTAAGTTTACAAAAATAAGATAGGCATTTTTAAATTTAAGGATTTGTTGTCCAAGTGTCATAAATAAGCCTAACTGGAGAGAGTCGATTGAATAATTTCAGTACGATTTCTCCAACTGTAAGCGAAACTACCTGTATAGTAGAAGTATTAACGGTCATCAGGAAACGTGACATATTTTGGTTATTTTTAGAATCCTTTGTAGTTTTTTGGCCCATTTTGGAAATCTCAAATACTTGTAGAGACGACAAATTAAATTAATTTTTATGTCATAAACTTTCTTAACCATACAAAAAACAGCAAAAAAGGCAAATATTTTTCGATTTTGAGAGGGAACAGTTACTAAACACCTTTCCCAAAAATTAAAGTATTCATATTGATTCTTGTGTACTTGTCCCTGTTAATTTATCTTTTATAAAAGGTTGAATTCAATTTGAAACAACACATATATATACCGATGATGAAAATCGTTAAAATAATGGACGTTCCAATTATAAACCTGCAAAAATGGAACTCGAAACCTGGGAAATTGTTGCTACTATACCAAAATATGAAATTAGGCTTTGATAATATTATCGAGAAATGGAGAAAACAGACCATTTCCTAAACATTTCACAGTACATTGAGTTTCTACTAAACCAGTCACCTCTGTTATACTAGTTGCTGGACTTGCTTTACACAAAATTCTAATGAAACAATTTGATTCTGGTCATTTTGGCATTGATAGTAAACTACACTGAAATGAGCGTCCATGTGAATAATGTTAGAGATGGACAGTGTGTCAAAATAAATCGTTAATAACTTTGATGAATTAAAATTAAGTAAGAATTAGGGTTAATAATTAACAATTTTTTATAGGTAAGGTATAAAATATTCGCACACCAGGTACTTGCGCACATTATTTGGGACAGCTTGGGGAAATAACCGATTAAGAGTTGCGAAACATCTGGCAGCTGAGCGAGTAATTGTATGTTATATTGAGTTTATTTATATGTAGCGAGTATTTGGTTTAATTGATTCGCTAAAAACATGAAATATAACAATTAGAAACATAATAAATAATATTATTCATGTACGCACGTAGCTCTGCGGTAACTTGCAGTTCTGCGGAAACAACTCAATCATTTTGGTAACAGTTATTTATACAAAATTATTAATTTAATATTAATGAACAATTTATTTCACTTGTTTGTTCAAGAAGTCTTATAATAATAACTTCTGAACATCTCTTATGTTTTGAAGTTATTCGTTTTGTTCTAAACACAACCGTGCTCTCCTTATAACTGAATTAATAACATTATACACCATTTGGGCATTTCTCTTAGTTTTATTAAAACTGTCGGTAATCTTTTCTTGAAAAGTTTGTTCGTCCGATCACTCAGTTGAGTATTTATCAAATTTGATGCTACTAAATTCATGGATTGAATGGTTTCCACGCAACTACAAAATGAGTGAGTATATAATGAGAGATAATATCATTTATTAAGTTTGTAATAGTTATATTTCATGTTATTTAACAATTAAATTAAACGAAATACTCGCTACGTATAAACACCTTTATATACAATGTCTCGCATGGCGACTTCGTGGTTATTAACTATTTTGTCCCGGTCACCGTATATGGATACATACATACCCATATATATATATATATATATATATATATATATATATATATATATATATAAGTATATATATATTTATATATATATATATATATTATATTTTATATTTTCTTATTACTGTGTTCAGACAGAAATTAATATAGTGTATATTAATTTTCTTTCAGTAATACATGAAAGTGGCAATTTATATTATTTGACATTAACTACGTGTATACCAAAAATAACTTAAGTTTATTTTGTAAATTAGGAAATGATGTTCCCTTTAATATAAGATCGTAAATTACTTTCGCTGTTAATACTGCAGGAAAGTTTAATTCAATCGAAGGTTTACTTTTATTATTTTCACAAGCTTGACAGAATAATGATTCTATTAGTAAAGTTGTAGAATGTACAGTTAAACCACCAGCCTGTTTTTGAACAACAAACATGTCATTTCTATAATTAAAAATGAATTCTTATGGTACAGATACACATACAATAAAACAATCGTCAAACTTAATTTTCTTTCAATTCACTCGATTGATAAATCCTCCAATGTGTCCGAAACATCGCATTAAGTCAGGTATCGCCCAAAATAAATACAAACATTGATCTAACTCATCGGACAGCGATGGTGACTCTATTTGTTATAATGTTTTTATTTTACTTTAGAATGGCGATAACGAGAGACAGTTATAACGTTTTTGTTTTCAATCCATTTAAGACCCGAGTGCTCATTAGCGAATCGATGGTTCTGATTTAATGAAATTCTCAACAAGTTTACTGCCAATGTATAAATATCCGTTTATCTTTGAGAATATTATTTAATTTCCTAAATAAAAAAAGAATAGTTAATTTCTTTGTTATAATTATTTACATAGATATAAAAAATGTTATCAAATACGCAAAAGACCAATTTCACACCCAACTTTGAATTATTCGGCAATGTTTCATGAACTAGGGAGATAAATAACAAATTTTTGCAATTTGAGTAATCTCAAATAAATTTCTAAAATAAATTTGATATATTATATAAATCCAAACTACATGCAAACACTGGGAAAAAGTACATAAATTTTGTGGATAAAAGAGGGACGCATCAAATAGATAAGTCACTATTCGCGCGCAACTGAAAATTGGAAGCTGAAAATTATTTATTTAATTTCTATACCTGAGATCAACAAAACAATAGAAAATGTTAAGAAAATAGTGGACATTACCATATATCGATACAATGAATTGTGAAAATATTGTCGATATGAAGGAAAATTTTAGAGAGTTACTGAACCTACGAAACAATTTTATTATCCTAGGCCTAATAATTTTAAAAATATGATTTTTTAATTTTTTTAATTTTTATTACTGCGTATGAAAAACAATTTTTTTATTAGGTATTATTACTATTTCTTCTCTTTTGTTGTCCAAAGTCTTTAAGAAAACATTTGCCTTTCTAATTAAAATGTTATTCATCATAAAAATTAAACGCTGAAACATGTGCATTTTTCTAATTACAATACTTGAAAGGGATTTTGAACAATGCTAGTGTAAAAAAAATGTATGGCAACCTTGTGGAACTTTATTTCAAAATCATTTGAAGATCACACAGATTCCAAAAAGTATAATCTTATAGTAATAAGTCTTTTCATAAAATGTTTTTTTGTTCCTAAATCCATACCATTCATAATTTTTTCGGTCATGGTAAAATAAAACAAGTGTAGTGTTCATACCGCATTTATTATATTTTATCAATTAGAGTAAATGCTCAAATTGCCTTCTCCTAGCTCTCATGTATAACCAAAATCTTCTTAAAACATTCCCTCTTAAACTTCGTAAGGTCCTTTCGTTGTTTTTTACCACTTCAGACACGTGGTGTAATTTTTGTCTTAGTTGTTGTTCTTTAGCGTTAGTAGTTTCAAAGACCGCCTCTTTGGAATATCACCATAGAAAATAATCCAATGGATTAAGGTCTGGCGAACGTGGTGACCATGCAATTGCACCGCCTTTCCTATCCATCGATTTGTGTAAGTTGCATTTAAGTATTTAGTTACTTGTCGCAAAAGTGGGCCTATGCACCATCGGGTTGTAGCTATGTCCTGTCACATATATAAAGAACTCCATAAAGCTGTAGCTGTAGATAACGAACTCCATTAAGCCTTTGTGGGAGTTCAAATGGACCGATGATTTTTCCATCCAGGATTCCAGCCCAAAAATTGACCCTGAATTGATGTTGAAATCTATCTTGCCTTACCATACGGGGATTTTCGATGACTCATTGGTGTAAATTGTGCTTATTAAATACTCCCATCCTTTTAAAATGCTGTTTTTCACTTTTTGAGACAAATTGAGGGACGGTGCTGTAAGTGGTCTTATAAGTATGATGTTTATCCCTTTTAAGATACGAAATCCCAATTATCAGAATTAGACTTTATTTACGTTTGGAGCACTTTTATGGTAGCTGAGCACTTTCATGTTTTTTTGACATATTTTTGTATATCTTAGATATAGGCACTTTTGGTCTGGCCAAAAAATATTAAAAAAAATTTCTTAAACGAATACACACACACATACACACACACACACACACACACATATATGTATATATATATATATATATATATATATATATATATATATATATATGTATAATTATATACTTCTTATCGTGATGAACCAAAGATAAAAGGGAGACACGTTTGCGTCCACAAAAGTTTCAACCAACAATACTTAACTTGCTCAGGTGAAAGTAATGCGAAAAACATAGATAAGAACTTAGACCTACGAGAATTTCTCAATACATTTTATTCTTTCTGGCAAGATATAACGTTACCTCCATTAATATCTGTCTGCCGTTGAAGTTAATCTCTCTAGTTCTTGGATCTTCTCCAATTGTGTCTTTATATTTTCGTATCATCATCCATAATCCGTTAATTTCATGTAATGAAATAACATAACTTAAAAGTTATTGTCTTGACATTGTTTTCTATTATGTGACTTTTTCTCTTTTCCGGGACGACATTTTCAAACCTTCTCATTATATCGATCAAAGGCTAGGAAAATCAATATAAACATTAGTGTAATGACAATCATATAAATATATACTAATTTATGCAACGAAATTTGCTTTGCCCATTTGTTTCAACTCCATCTCTTCTCTCTCTCTCTCTCTCTCTCTCTCTCTCTATCCGTTTAATAATTAACTAAATGCATATATCAAATAAGTCTCAAATAGTATTTATTAATTTTTTTGGCATGCACACCAAGCCATTTTTAGGTTTATGGAGTCAAAAAGCAAAAAAAAAAACTTTTATTCATTGTATTATCCGTCTTTGTTCTCATTATGTAACAGCATCATAACTTTTGAAATTGGAGGTTAATCGTAATGAAGTTTACGCGCACATGAAATTAGATTAAGTGTACGAGTAGATGCAAATAGAAGAAAATAAGTGGTGATTGCTTTGTATCGCTATAAATATTAAACTAATAAATCCAGCCAACTGGACTTTAAGAAAAAATCTAAAAAGGATATCGAAGATGTATTATTTAATACTTTACATCCTCTTTGGGAGATATGAGTTTCCGGATTTATTTACTTTGTCCCTTTCCCTTGCCTATATTTAATCATTTAATATTAATGCTAAATAACCTTATTTATATAATACATATCCGTCATATAATGTAATATAATGCAAGTTGCATTATAGTTACATTTTTGTTAGTATAATAGAAATATTAAGTCTAATAAATGTTTAAAATTTTGTACGCATGTGAATATTTTTCTTTCCGCGGGCACTTGTATTTTTATTAATATTTTTTTACAAATTCATTGCGAAAACTCCTTTAGTTGTCTGATAATTATATTGCATATATTTTTTCAAGTTATCTTTTTAAAAAAATAATGAATGTCTTTCTTAAATTATATTTTTTTGGAAAATAATATTTTTTTTATTATTTTCTTTGTTGATTATTTATTTTTGGCGCCAATATCACAAGTGTGATTTTATTGTCAGATTTTATTTGAATTCAACATATGGTAAATTTACTCTTATTTACAGCATTGAACATATATATGTTTATTCCTGGGTTTTATTAATTACTCTCTACTCGGTACACAACAATAGATTTAGGTGATTATTCCACATTATCTTACTCGACTAAACGAAAATCAAGAACTTTACATATATATTAATTTTCGTCATCATAGAAAGTATTTACCTAAATATTTATAGAACCTTGTGTTCACTAAGACCCGAGTACTAAATCAAATATACACTAAACGTTGAATATTAAGCATATTGCATTGAAATACTAGAAACACTTTTTATTTAATCGTACCTATACTGCAGTCGTTTAAGACAAGGGTACAAATGTATCCTTATCGCTGTAAGTATAATTTTTTCTGTAATAGATCAGGGTTAAAATTAACAGTAAAGTATACGTTATAACTTCGAGGAAATATTGGCTGATAAATGAACAAATTTGTATTTATTATTTTTTGACATGTATTTTTATATGTAAGAAATTATTACATCTTCCATTTGTATATATTTAAACGTCGATATGAGTCTATGCCATGTTCCATGCTTTGTAATTCCCTACATTACACCTCGTCGTAAATATTTTCTCCATTTATTGTTTCTTGATATAATGATGTACTTACATAAAAATTTGTTTCTACGATATCTTAATTTTATTGAAAGGATTTTAACAAAATATTTTTATTAAAATTGATGTTATATCGAATACAAACAGCGGTAGCTTTCAAATACAGGTGGCTATCAAATACAGCGGTAGCTATCAAATTGTCTACTATTATTTAAAGTTTGATTTACAATTTCAACGAATTGGCATATTAGTCTTTCGTTAAGCTAATTATAAATAAAAGTTTTCGTGCATTCAATGTTTAGTTATAATATATATAACGGTTTAATTTCTTTTCCTATTTGTGAAAATTATGCTGCATATTCAGAAAATGATGAGAGGCAGTCAACGGGTTTGCTCAATGAAAAGATCGAGGAAGTTGAGGACGCTGTTTATCGGGTTATAATTAGTAAGTCTACTCAATTTTATTTCGATCAGGTTTTATGTCAATTTTAAGGAAACAAATTAAAAAATTAAGAAAATGTACTCGCTTTCTGTTCTTGATTTCACTCAAGCGAGAAAAAAATGTCTCTAACACTTTTTGAAATGATGCCAATGATTTAAAATATTACCATGGTGGAAGTATAACCAATGTAAAGCCGACTCGACCAAAACAGAGATTTGATTAAAGGCTACCATCACACAGACCCATCAAAATCAATAAGTCCACACCATAAACCATTTTAAAAAGCCAGAAAAATTTTACTCGAGGATACAGAAGGTATCTTTTTTTGTATGTAATTTATCATCATTTTTGAATGACAACATAATATGTTCAGAAACGAGAGCCCATTTTAAGCAGTTTGTGTCTAAAAATTAAACGTAAGTTCTGAAAAATGAGTTTGTATCAAAACAGGAGTACATAAAATAATGTAAAGAGAACAAATGGACTTTAAAAAAATCGTAGTGTCGCAATCGGTTGAAACGCTTATGATCACTCTTTATGCGTTACAGATGATATCACGTTGACAATGGTCACAATAAAGAAATCAAGATAACATATATTAAATGCCGAGAATTTCTTACATACTTATTTGAGTGAATTTTATTGAGAAAGAAATTGTCCATAGATGTACTGTTTTTGCAAGACAACGCACAATATAAGGAGGAAAATTTTTGCTTCATTTGTCCCACATTACTCTGAGTTTCAAGTTTAGAACCTCTCTTCATGAAGCACGAATGATCCAGTCTAGTTATTATTTAATCCCTAAAAGTCAAATAAGGTTAAGAGATGAAATAGCGCATAGCAAAATGATAAAATTTGTAATTTTAGCTCATTTAATAGTGATGCATAATTATTCAACTTCGAATCGACAAATAAGTTGATTGAAGGTCTAAAAATTATAAATGGTGTATATATTTAAAAGAAAAATATTATTCTGGACCCTTCATTCTAAGAACTTATTGATCTTTTTCCGTATGTATGCAGATGCAAAATTTCCTTAAGAAAAATCGATTACTTACAGTAAATTACAAAATTTAAAATTTAAAAACACAGTAATTGTAAAATTGTAAATTATAACTCAAAAAAAAATTTTAAAATTCTGACATAGAAACATAATGCTAAATCGGAATTTTTTAGGAAATATAATGCAATCAAAAAAACGATTATTTTTTAGGAATTGGAAATAGGTAAAAAGGTACGAAAGGACTGTATAAGAAGAGATCAAAAACAAATATTTAGATTACTTTTAAAAGAAAAAGATGTGAGCCACTGCTTAAAATGGACCATGTGAATATTATAGTTTTCTTATCTGAATAGTGGATGTAGAATTTTCCCATATTCTACAAGCCGCGCAGGAAACAATTTTGGGTCTCATTTTTCAAATAAAAAAAATAATGTTTAATTGAAATAATACTTTCGATTTGGGGCAAAGCAAGTAACTACATATTATGAGTAAATTTTTTTTTTTTTTAAATAATAGTGACATACAGATGAAAGTTACCATACATACCATTTCACGAACGATACCTTAACGATATTTTGTTTGGACGCTTCAGGAACCGTTCCCAAATATGTCACGTATGATTTAATTTATTTTGACATAATAAGATTTTATCTCGTACTATTTTGAATGTGTAAGCCCAATTTTACTTAATCAAATGTGTTTTAAGGAGAATCTGAATATGTATTATTTATAAATTAAACATATAATTTTAACGGTTTTGCACATTAATTTGAATGGTGGTCAAACTTTAGAGTCTTGTCTGATGTTAACGACATTATAAATTTGATATTTTTTCTTTTAGTATGCCTGTATATCACTAATCTCATGTGATACTTTATGATCAAACAAAGCTGAAAATGTTTCACGAAAGTATAATGTGTATTTTATGACATATTATGTCTTCGAATAAATATGTGTTTAATACATAATAACAATATTATGAAATGGAATTTGTTTTAGTTTTATACACATGGGTATATTGAGTAAACTCGCATTGATAAAGTTTATTATTAATTGAAAACCGCAATGCTTAGTTTAACTGAAAGCTTTAGATAACTCTATTTATTTTGTCAAATAAATTTTACACATGATAAAATGGAGTTTTATTTCACATTTTGTTTCTTAGAAGTTAAAAAAAACTTTCAAAGAATGAATAATTTGCTAATGTTTAACAACGCTTACAAGTGTCAGTAAATAAAACGATATGTCAATTAAAGATGTATCTGAAATTAGCTCATTACACTTTTTTTTAACATTCTGAACCTTGTACACTTTGAATTTCTGATTTATCTACTCATAAAACTTCATACCGGGCGCTATGGATGAAAATCGATTATTCAGTAGTAAACTATAAAAATATGGACACAAAACGGTCTTTTACATGTATTCGGACATGCACTTGCTACTAATCTATGGAATATTTAATTTTACTTCTTTTTTCGATAAGAGAATAAAAAGTTTAGATTTAATGCTACATAAATTCTATCTTCCGACTATAATACACAAAACGCTAGAAAGTATTTCATAGGTGTTCCGGAACCTAGTTAGATCAGTTTAAATTTTCCGTTTTCTTGGATTATTTTTTTACGAGAGAAAGAATTTAGGAAACATCTTTTATGGAAAAATTTTCCCCGAAGATTATTGATATTTCAGTTATACGATTTCTGTTATAACTGAAATATTAAAAACATGGCTACTAATGTTAAATACTAACTTCATATTGTTCTAATCATGCAAATTTGCCAATCGCTTTTAAAATGATGTTTAAAAAGTCGTTCATGGGTTTCGTGTGCACCAAAGATGATGATATTTCATTGGTCCGTTGTGGATTTAAATTTTAATAAAATTTACTAACCTGACCCAAAGCCGTCTTTAGTGATTAACCTATAATAAAAAGTTAGCAAATTTTTCTATAGTTTTTAAATTTTGGAAAGTAATTTAGCTACCAATACTTCCGTAATTTCAAATTTCTTTCATAACATTGAGCGATTATTTCCGAAGAAATAATTAAAAATATACACTTATTTATTTTTCATTTCACATTTACTTGGAATAAAAAAAACAAGTTATATATTTCAAATTATTGCAATTCCCAATTTGTTTTGAATATACTTGTTTTGATAAGTTTTTTCTTTTTACTCCTACTAATTCATATGTCCTTTTTTGTTGAAATCAATTTGTCTTGATCAAGTTTATTGCAGTTCTATTTGACAAAACTACATTAACGTTAAATTCAAGACACTATTTAAATAACAGAGTTATAATAAATTTTATAAAGAAAAACGTAAATGCTTATGAAATATAACGTACAAAAATTCACAGACGCAGTTGGAAGAATGCCACCTTAATTAAATTTTGATCCATAAACATTAAGTTGATTAAGATTACACAAATGATTTAGCTTCCGTAGCCACACCAAGAAAAATATTTACAAACTTGTAACAGAAGAAAAAATAGCTTTTATTCAAAAGATAGATGCTTTCTTATTATATAAAATGTAAAAAGCAGAATAAGGTTCCATTAATTAAAATTCCCTGTCTATTTATTTGAGAGCAATGTTTATTTTTGTCTATTTTGAAATAAACTATGCTAAGTTTCCAAAATTTTGCTTAAGAAAATAAAAATCATAATGTAAGTGAGATTACATTAGGGCTTGGCTAGATACGTGGCCGACACAACTTTTGTTATTTTATGTTACTCGTTTCAGAGAACACTCAGAATCCTGGCTTATCTCAAATCCGAAAGCGCAGACTCAGCTGCTCATAGCGTCCGGCTATGTTTCGAAAACTTTCTCTTTCCTTTTGTTCCAAAAACATTGCGGTTATAAAAAAAATTGTACTCGGTTATATTTGGTGAAAGCTTTATTTAAAACGTCATTTTAAATTTTCTTATTTTCCCTTTATTTTACCCCATTATTTATTATTCCCCCATTTAATTACTTTCCTTATTTTAATCCTCATTATTTTAATTTTTCTTTCTAATTTGAACAAAATCACTTAGTTCTTCGTTTCTAATACACAGGTTAATTTCCCTCAATCTTTATTTTAAGAATCCTGATATAAAATGATCCCATATAATAACCAATAATTTGTTATTGACGAATTTATTAAAGAGATCTACACTCTCATCCAGATTTCATCTTGGACAAGAGTATAGGTCCTATAAAATATCACTTCAGAGATTTTATTTGTCATAGAGAAAAACGCTGGTCTATTATATTTACATAAAATCATACATTTGCATGTTGATTGTCTCTATCTCCTCTCTCTACTCAACTTCAGTAATTGATTCAGATCCCATATACAATTACAGAGATTATTCGTGCAAGTTTATAACGATAACACCTCTTTTTACAACCATAATTCGGAGGTGTCGATTGCATAACGATATTGTTTCTCAAAATCCGTATATATAATCCGTAATATAATATTTATAAATTAAAACCAGCTACTATAGAATTATGTAAACATATATATATATATATATATATATATATATATATATATATATATTTATATATATATATGTATATATATATATATATATATATATATATATATATATATATATATATATATATATATACAGGCTGTCCAGTGACAGATTTCAAAGTTTGAACAAACATAGTTTCTGAACACAACACATAACAGGGGCGCGAGGGGCGTCGTTAGAAGCGCAAACGGTGCGGATGTTTTAGTAGCCATGGAACAGTGGAGTGGAGAGCACCGCGCTTTTGCCGTCGAGGCGTACATTTCGAGTGGATTTTCGCTGTATGTAGCACGCCGCCGATTTAATAATCGTTACAGTATTCGTCGATTACGTGATGGACCATCGGTCAACCTCAATCAGTAATGGGTAGCAAGGTTCAGAGCTACAGGATCAACATTAAATAGGCCCAGGCCAGGATCTACACCATCGGTAACCACGGATGAAAATGTCGATCGTGTTATGGTTTCTGTCGTTGAAAATCCCCGTTTATCACTGCGTACACGTTCATCGATATTGGGAATTCCGAAATCAACTTTACAGGTAATAATGCAAAAAAGCTCAAGTTCCATCCATATAAAATTCAAATTGTTCAAGATTTACACAATTCTGACTTTGAATTAAGAAAAACTTACGCGAAGGTGATATTGTTGAGATTTCGCACTGCTACCCGGATGGGCAACATATTCTATAGTGACGAAGCTCACTTTCATATTGGAGGATATGTGAATAAGCAGAACTTTCGTTACTGGGATGTCCACAACCCAAGATAAATGCATCAAGAGCCTTTACATAAGTCTAAAGTAACAGTCTGGTGTGCCATGTCTGCATCTGCAATCATAGGGCCTTATTTCTTTGAAAATCAACGAGGCCAAAGTGTAACTGTGAATTCGGAGAGATATGCCCAGATATTAAATGACTTTTTCAGAATAGAACTACAGAATAGTCCATCCTTCAACCAAAACACATGGTTCCAGCAGGACGGGGCCACAGGTCACACTGCTAATGTGTACATGAATGCAGTGCGGCAGTTATTTCCAGAAAAAAACATATCCCGAAACGGTACCGTACCGTGGCCACCTAAGTCACCCCATTTAAGCCCATGTGACTTTTTCTTATGGGGATACTTAAAATCCGTTGTTTACAAAACAAAACCGAGCACTGGGACACAACTTAAACAAAAATATTCGAGCCGAAGTCAGTAGGATACCCCAGTCGCTCTGCAAACGCGTTTTTAAACTCGAAGAGTGTGTCAGACTCGATGGCCGCCATTTGGAAAACGTGGTTTTTAAAAAATTAAATCCGCATTTGTTGTTATAAAGTTAAAATAAACCTACTTTGTATTAAAGGTGTAGTTTTTTTTTTACAATTTTTCAAATATTGTAATCTGCCGTATATATTATATATATGTATATATATATATATATATATATATATATATATATATATATATATATATATATATATATACATATATATATATATATATATATATACATATGTATATATATATATATATATATATATATATATATATATATATTAGGTACTTATTTCTTAAGAGGCCATTTCATTCCCTGCTACAATATATATTTTCTGGTTAATAAAATTGTTACTATGCGGGGAGCATTTAATTGTTTTTTTTTCATTTCCTCTCTTTAATAGAATAATTAATAGGAAATTATTAGGGAACCTTGTCACATTATTTATATTCTGCATTATGGTAGCGCAGTTTATTAAAAATTCATGTATTAAAGTTTTTCAGATATGATTTACTCAACAGATTTACTAGACTTAATTCCATCGAACATCATTTAAATGAAATTAGTACCATAATTTACATCACCATGATTTTTAATGAAGAGTTAGACAAATATGTGCTTCTGTTTTAATGCATGTTCAAAACGCCTTTAAAAGTTATTATTGGAAATAATAGTATCGAAATATTTGACTTACTCCCTTTTTCTCTCAAACAACACAAAACTTTAGCTTTTTTTTAATTCATAAAAAAATTAACTGAAGTAAAAACATTTTTTAAAAATTATCGTGTCTTTAATTTTGTATATATGTCGTGAAGATGCATTTTATGGTTCGTTTTATTAAAATTTATCACACTGCGTCATATGTTGATGAATAGTAAAACAAATTTTCAAATATCAAACGGTATCGATTTTGACTGTTCGTATTGATACTGACATTCAACGTGAATAGGAAGTTTAATTTAAGTGTGTTATTCTCATTAATTTATAAATAAAAATTAAAATATTTTGATTTTATTTTATTTATTATTTAACAAGTTACTATTTAATGATTTAACAAAGACTTTCATTTCTTTTATAAGCCACTATTAAAGTTTTAGTTCCATGTAATACATTTTAATAATTTTTTGTTATATTATTTAATTTTTGATAAATCTTTTTAGTTTAATGGTATTTTTTATTTTCGTCTTAGAGAATAAAGTAGCTTTACTAGCTATAAGACTTTACGGCATCTTTCTAAATGCACTATAAAAGGAAAAGTTTGAAGATCTAAAATGAGTAAGATTCCTTTCTTAAAATACACTCAACTTTTCCTGCGCGAAGAGTGGGCGGATTTGAAATCATTAAAAAAACGGTCAACTCAAATACTAAATCACTAACCTAAAGTTACAAAATCACAATTGATTTCGTTGTCTGTAACACTTCGAGTGTCGTAGACAGAATTCCTTACACACTGACTGTCGATATCTGATGAATCATACAAGTCTTTCTAATCCCCAGTTTTCTTCGCAGACCCAACTGAAGTTACCCTTGAAGTGAGACAGAGTTGAAGTGAGCAGTGGAAGTTTTGTCATGTCGAGCACGACATAAAGTTATCAGTCAGGGGACGTGCACAAATAAAGTTTTAAGGTCATCACTCGTCGCTGTTGTAACCATACCTGTCTTAAGTTATACCATACACGCTCGAGTTTCTGCCGCGCTGACGAGTCTACCGTGCCGGTGTCTAGTTTTACTGCCACTTTACGCAGGACAAACTTATCTAATTTTCTGATAAAATAAGTTAGTTTTGGTATGTTTAATTTATAATAAGTTAACTTTTAATAGTCAGCTATGTAATATAAAAGTTTCAGATTGCATTTTGCGCGGCGTTTTAATTTTTTTTGTAATTTTGAAATTAATATAAATTTTTGGTTGCGAATTTTAATAATTATTTATGGTTAATTTGGTTTATGACTCTACTACTTTTTTCGCTTAAAACTTTTCATTGAATTGACCTGTATATTGTTGTTATAAGAAAGTTTTTTATTAATATAATTACTTAATTTTTTATTAATATAAGAACACGTAGTTTCTGCAAAGTTAAATAGTGCCAGATCAGCACTGATGTACAAAACTTACAGATGTAGAAAACGCGTATTTTGCTTGCTATGTGTGTCCAGGTTTACAATGTTGACTGAAGGTAAGAGAAAATGTCGTGTTATCATAGAAAAAGTTGTCCGGTCCGATGATCGAATACGAATGCGGAATCAAACTTTGTATGAGTTTTTTATTTATTTTTCTTCTCTTATGACAATGGAATACTATTAGACGATTGATTTATGTTTTGTCTTCAAGTTCTTGTATACAAGTATACACAAGTCTATAGATAAACTTTTCTTTGTGTATCTTTCGAGGTGGCTTTCAATAAATTTGATCGAGGTAGTACAAGTTTCAAATTACCCCGTGTCTTAAGAATAACTTATTAAAAGGTCGACAGACCGCTTTATTTAATCAACAAATATAATTACGTAATTTTAATAAATAATTTTAGTCATTCATTTTTGAAACTACTAGATACTTTATGTATTATTATATTGTAGAAACTTTCTTAAGTAATCAATCTATAGTGTAAAATACCAAGCACGAGTAAAAGTCGACTCACGAGGATTCTATGCATAGTTAGGCACTCAAGTGTTTATAAAACTTGAGAATACATAGTATTTCTGTGAAATTTTTACAGATATTAATTATTCACAACATAAACAAAATGCCTAATATATATTTTGCAGGCGTAGAAAGCCATTGTATATTTAAAAGATTATAAGATCTAGTACAATAATTATAATTCTCACATAAACTTTGCGTAGGTTTTTAAAAAAACGCTTTCAAGTTTGGTAGTTTCATAAAAAGGGTGGAGGGGTATATTTTGTATTATATTTTTCAGTGTAACTCTGAAGATGTGCTGCCTAAAATTATGAAAAAAAACATTTTTGTGCTCTCATTATTATACATTTTAAATTTAATATATACAGAATTAAAAATATTTAGTACTCGTAACTTACTTAATTTATTTCTCCAAAAATTTTCATGTGAATATTTTTGAACGTGTGAGTAGCAATTAAATGAGTAAATAATAATTAAATGTACAATAAACAGCTTTTTTTTAAATGTTGTAAGAGCCAAGTGTGATTATTAAAAAAACCTCTACATTTTGGATTATGTGTGTTATTATTTGTATTTCTAGTGACACATTATCAAAATAAATTCATTATATTAACTGGGTCGATATGATGTTTTCTAAGATAATTTAGTATAAACAGACGTATATACGCAAAGAACTCTCTACTGGAACCCCTCGTATATGAATTTGTTTGATGTTGGTTAAAAAAATTAGAACTTCTTGTCCATCCTATTGTATTGCCTACAAAAGAAAACATTTCAAACTTGTATTATGGATGCCACGCATAGAGGGCATAGGTACCGTAATATTGTCTACACAATCACTATACATTACCTACTAATATGAATTATCAATTTGTTTAAGTGGAGCCCGAGTCCGATGGCAATTTCGCAAGTTTCCTTTTCCATATACGGACCTAACTACGTTTCGAAAGTTCCGTCAAGGAAGCAGAGGGTAACTGTTTAGCTTTGAACTACTTTGAATTGTTTAGCTTTGAAATAGAACTAAAATTTAAATTGAAATATTGAAAAGTTTTCTAATTTACTCCTCCATGGATTTTTTTGTTCCCATGTAAGACCCTTTTAGAAGTTTTACTCATTTCAAAACCTGCTTCGATATTTTATATTTTCAAAACTTGTTTCGATATTTTAGTTTTCACAGTTCACGATTTTCACTTATATCGAGTTGCCCAGCAAAGAAAATTTTAAATGGTTTACGTAAATAAAGGGAAGGCTCTCTGTAGGATGCTTTAAGTGTGAAATTTTTAAATCGATTAATTGTAGTATATTTTCCTTTTCTACAAATAATTATTTACATTTTTAAACACATAATTATGAAGGCCATATACAAATGACGTTATGTTGATTTTAAACGATTTTTTAAAGTTTTTCCCAAAACTATCCTTTACCTAGTAGCCACTTATTGTTTTTTATTTAAATTTGTTGTCCCATACGTTATACTATACATACATTATAACTATGATATTATAAACGTGAACGACAGTTTGCTTTGTCTCATTTTAACAATACAACTGATTCAATGATCTTTGCGAAAATGTGCTTTATATAGTAGAGATCAATATAAACTGACCATTAAATTTTTAATAAAAAAAAATAATTGATTTTCTTTTGGTAATTAAAAAAATATCGTATTGGGGATGAGAGCGTGATAATAAGTAAGAGCGTAAAAAGGTATGTGATACCCATCACAGCAATCGTAGGCCGGTACTAGGCTACGGGCTTCAGAGTACTGGCTTCTTACTTTTCAAGCCATTTCTTTGATTATGTCCATATTAATACCCTGATTAATTTCTCGAGAAATATTTCCACGAAACCGTTATTTTTAAATTACACCACCTTATTTTTACACACGAGCGAAGGCACAGGTTAAAGCTAGTTTATGATAATACTTAAATGGTTTATGTATTCATTCTCATATTTAAACTTGCATTATAAGGTTCTTTATAAACTAATCTATTTATATTTTAGTGACGCAGCAAATAAGAATTTATTTAAACTTATTTAACAAATATTAAGCAATCATATTATATTTTAGCACTAAACAAAATGATACAACGTATATTTTTTAAATTTGTTGCTCTCATTTGCAGTATAGCATCGAATACAAGTAATATAATTATTAAACTTTCTACATTAACATCCAGAGTGTACACAACATCAGTTAAATCTATTAAAGCATGCGTTTTGTAAAAATTTTAATAATATTAACTCCAGCAGTTTCAAGCAAGAGGAAGGAATTATTCAAAACATGTCTTTTTGAATGAATTCCTACAGTTAAAATCAAACAATAATTATTCGTTCAAGTGAATTCCCACTTTTGTCTTGAGCGGGTATTCAGCAGATACTGTTCAAAATATAAATTGTATTTAAATTAATTATCTGCTATTATGATCAAGCAAGTTTTTCCACCCTTTCTCATTGTTTTCTTTTTCATTTCTATTATTCGACTTTGAATAGGCTTAACAATGAATTGGTTTTATTTTTTTCTAATATTAAAGCCAGTTTATAAACAAAATTCGCAACAACATTTTGTTTGGTATTTAAAAATTAGTAGGAAATATTTAAATTCAAACCGCATATTTTATCAACTTACTTAATAGTAACACAAGTAGCGTTCAATGGTTTTTATGCATAAAATATTTTAAGCTTGCTTTGGAGAATTAAATAGTCCACTAATAATATTTTAGCACAGTCAGGACATTTACAATAAATCACTGGACTTTATAAATACAGAAGCGGTCGAATCGAGAATATAAAATTACAAGAACTTTTAAGGTATAATTGGACCTACCATTTGGGTGAACAAACTTATGTGTGTGAAAGTTCAAACACTTAGTATCATGTAGTATTTCTAAAAAACAATTTACTAGAATAGATATTCACATCATTTTCCGAGTTCCATATCTCACGTGTACATCATTCTCAGAAACCGCTTGACGTAGAAACTTGAAGTTTAAGGATAAAAAGTGTTAAAAAAATTAAATTGCATGCAAAATATAAAGTATCGTTACAAAGGGCTAGATAAAAGGATCTCAAAAATATTTTCCATGGATAGTTTTATATATATATATATATATATACACACACAAAATATATCTCCCTCCAACGCAAAACTACTAAACATAAAATTGTAGAAAAACAGAGTTTTCGGCCTACCCAAGAGAGCAAACCCGTAACGATAATTCTAAGTATCATAGTTTTTGGAATATCAATAAAAATTGATATTCCACATTAGTTGACAATGTTGGGTACTATTAAATATGCATTGCGATAGGAAGACAACGTAATGGACAAGTTATGATAAATAAATTAATTTATATTCAAACCATGTCTGAAAAGCCTGACGCGCGAGCCAAACTCACAATTTTTAATTTGTTAGCGGTACATATTGATTAGAGTAGGACAGATAACACTATTGTCCATAAGCCTTTAAATATTTCATGGAAGTTAACAACCAGAATAATTTCCTATTCTAAAACGATTTAATCTTCATTACCTTAATTTGTCAGGTTCGTTATCTCCACTAATTTTTATTGTCTTCATTTGTCAGGTTTGTTATCTTCGTTATCTCCATTTCGTCAGGTTTTTGAATTTAGGTGATTATAAAGAGGGGAGGGTGATTTATAAGAAAGGGGAAAGAACATTGCGAAAGCTTTTAGAGATTCATATCTCGTGAAGGAGGCAACGACGATTTAAGAATTACATTTATATCATTTGTCTACGGAAATAAAAAAATACTATCGATTTGGAATTTAGGGCACAACCATTAATGAAACAGTCAGTAGAATAATATTTCACACATATGCAACTATCGTTCCTTAAAATTTTGTCTACTTTTCTGATAGAATATGCATGGAGTTTTCTTAAGAATTTCGCAGCGACTGGACTCGTAATTTATTTGTAATGCTTGCTCTCCATTCTGACATGAACTGGGTGAAAAGGAATCATGATGGCATTTTATTTCAATCCATCATTATAAAATTATTATTTACTTTTAATTTATTAACGGTATTTTCAACAGTTTGGTTATTCTATGTTTTGTGGTGTACCCAATCTAACTCAATATTTCAAGAAGTCCAAATTGGTAGCATAAAATTACTTTTCACCAGGCTCTGAAATAATAAGATATATACGCGCTGCTACTTTCGGAAGATTTAATTGTCGTGTATAACAATGTTTTAACTTAGCCATGGCGGTTTAGTTGGTTTAATTAAAAATATTCTATTATTCAGTTTTTCAATGAAAACCTGGTTATAGGAAATAAAATATAAATAACACACATAAATAATGATACGCACTTTAATTTTTTTTAGATTTATGTATTGCTCATAATATTTTAATCCGTTGTTAGTGAACAGTTAATTTGAAATCATAATTCTTTATCTCATCATTGTTCATTATCCACACGTGCTGGGAAGAAAATCTATTATACATTCTATGCCTATCTGGATACTATGAAATAAGTACATGAAAATTTAATTTTAATCGTATAAACTGTTTTTGGGGTGTGACAAATGCTCTAAGTAATTACTTTGACATATAGGTTGGTTTATATGTTAAATAATATTATAGAATAATTTTCTAATGCGATAATATTTCACTGGTGAAACATTATCTGTTCTGGGTGTGATTTTCAAACACATGCGAAGACGGCTCCAATCTCTAACCCCAGTAGATTAAAGTCTCTAACCCGATTAGATTAAAGTTCAAAATAATATATTAAGCTATGTACATTACTGCACTTGAAAATAAATTTGGATTATAGAAAAATGTAAGTCATCGAATTATTCAGGATAAATTAGGTATTCAGGATAAATTTCAACACAAATAAAAATTAATCGATCGCCTGCCTCACAGCTCCAATTTTTCTTATTTAGCTTTTTATTTTGTAATAATTGATATTTAAATTTTTTTCTTATTCATTTAATGCCAGTATATTTTTGTAATTATTATTATTATTATTAGTTCTTCCTATTATGAGAAATCGCCCTGATAGAATTGTCCTTTTATTAAATTTTATTATATTTTGTAACTTAATTTTTTCATATGGTTGATTATGACTGTTTTGTTTCATCCTGTACAAACGATGGAAGAATAATGTGTGAGAATATAATTTAATTGTTGGGATATTACGACATAAATCAGTTTGACTGGAAATAATTATTTACAGAGGTTATCTATCCATTTTGGCCTCAAACATTTAAAAATATATATAATAAAGTTTGATTTTATTGGCTCTAAATAAAAATTTAATAATATTTTTTTTTATTTTATTGTATTTCTGTGATCTATAATGTAACATTATGTGTTATTTGTCGCTGTTTTAAATTTTTTCAATATCATCGATTAATAATGTTCCAGAATATACTTCTAATAGCGAGACGCGACGATTTAAATCTGTTTAACGGGAAATAATTAATTTCACGGCTTGTAAATATTTCTGCCTCTAAATAAAAAAAAAACATAAGTAAAACAGGTTACGATTTTATTAACTATATTAATGTAAATATTACGATATAGTTTTCATTGTTAGTACTAAAGTGTTGATAAAATTAGAACATTTTTACAAAATTGACATGGTTTTATTGATAACTTCATCCATTTATATCTATACTTAAATGCAAATATTATGCAAACTTAACATAAAAACTTCTCAGTTTCATAAACGTTTGCCTATTTTAAGATAAACTTTTAAAAATTAATATAATTTAGAATTATTACTGTCCTTAAAAGGAGTTTGGAGACAGCGTTACTTTAGAAAGCCTTAATTTTAAATCCTTAATAAAATATTCAGTAAGTTGAGAATTATTCTGATGACCATAATCTAGAAATTGAAATTGAGTCGAGAATTATTCTGATAAATATAATCTAGAAAAAACAAAGAAGGTTGTCAACTTTTTTTAGTTGATTGGTATTTGTATAAGTTAATTAATATGGAAAAAAGTTTTTTACTTTTCCATTCCTGAAAGAGAGGTAATTTCATTTAATGAACTAGAATTTTAAATTTATGTGAGATACTTTAGATTCGTTAATTTTTTTTCTATTCTCGTAACGTTTTTTATTATTAATTTTTGTTGAGATAATTTCCGTTAGAATTAATTAGTGAGTCACGTCTAGTCCTTATCTTAACGGCTGAGTACTCACAATATTATCGTTAAGGAAAGAAAAAACCTGCTGAATAAAAACAAACAAATTTAAATGGGGCGACGCCTGTAGCAATAATAAACTATACCTTGTATCCACTTTGTTATAATGCTGCAATATCAACAAGCAATTTTTTTCTATCACGTTTCTAATTTAAAAAATAAACATCGAGATATTAGTCCTGTAAATAAGATGCTAAATTCTGTATATCATTTCTCAATTAACTGCGCATTGGCCTTTACTTTATATCTAGGTACTGGTCTCTTGGATTGGCGTATTTCAGCTTATTTTTCCATAAGCAAAAACGCTAGCGCAATGAAAGTTGATGTCGTAACATTATATTTAAAAATGAAAATTGCAGATTCTTTAATATTGTTGTGCCTTTATTATTTACCTACCAAGTTTAAAAAAAATATCGAGTTCTAGCCTCACTATTTAATTGTAAATGTTTATTTAGCCATGACAAATAGTTTAATTACAAAAGTGATAAAAAAGTTCAAATTGAAAAGTTGTAAGTTTAAAAATTTTCATCGTTTTCTTATATTTTTTTATGCATTATATTAAAAACATTAAGCTTTTATGTATATTGTATGTAACTCATAGGTTTGGAGCATCTGTGAGGGGATCAGCAAGTGCAAAAATCAATGGAGATTTTAAGACCCATATCTGAAAATCTATAAAGCTACATAGCGAAAATTTGAGATTCTCTTTAATATTTTCCGCTATATTACAGAATAATATTAGTTATTTAGTTATTTTCCTTTTATTATTTTGAAATAGTTATGAGGTGGGGCGGATTTTATGAGAACCAGACCTATAGATAAATTTTGCGACACACACACCCGTGCAATGGATACTAAGGGCTGGCGTAATTTTTTAGTGTAATAAAAGTGTTTCGTATCAATTTCGTTTCGTTTTTAGTCGTATTTAAAATATGACTAAATTTATCAAACATGAGGATCACCTGCGGAAAGTTTGTAGAAGTACCATCATATGATCTTACAATTTCCTATATTGAAAGGAACTGTGAACTCAAATTTGTTAATGACATTACAAAACCTTCAAACAATAAATAAATTGAACACGTGAGAATTGTCATAAACTAAAAGTGTGCGATACATAAAAATATTTCTGTTTGGAGCATAGTTATTTAATAATCTAATTACTACTACTGTGATAATATTACTAACATATACTTATATGTTTTGTTTTCTTTAACATTTCAGCGAATTTGTTTTGTTAAAATAAGGAACGTAAACATTTTTCGTCAACTTTTTCTGGCTTGTAATACAGAGTAACTGTTTTATCGATACCATAACATAATTAAATAAATTAGCATAATATATAGGAGTTGCGTTATGTTCCACTAATATATTCCATCGAACATTTTGTTACCTTAATAAAAAAATCGACTGCATAGAAGAAATAGAAAAAGATAAAAGAATTTTTTTTAATCTGAGTTATCATGACATTTTTCCATTGAAAGTTTATTTTCTAGAAGATGGCATCAAATCGTAGATGGACTTGGTGTAAATTAATTTTAAATTCTTTTTTAATATTAGATTTTAGAATACATTTTGTAAAATAAGTCCGATTTTAAAAATTGTTAAACAATAGATTACTTGTAGACTAAAAAATAAAATTTATTTTTATAAGTTATATTATAGTATCATGAAAATGAAATCTACCCTTAAATTTTTTGATCATAAAATTTCATGTACTTTACTATTCTATATTAATCTAAATATTACTTATCAAATTTATTTATTGATGCCGAGTTTAAATCAAATATACCGTTCTGGGCATTTTCAGCTTTCCGCATAATTATTTTAGATTTTTAAAAAAGTTTTGTAAGTTTATAATGATTAATTAGTTAATAAACCAATGATTAATTAGTGAACAACAATCTAAAAATAATAAAATAATAATAGAGATTATATTTTAAAAGCATGGCCATTTCAAATTCGAATGAAATTTTGACGTCTAACGATTCAATATTCCTGATTACCTATGTTCCGCAAAGCGAAAATTAAATCATCAATAAAAGCCCAGGCTTTATCGCTACTTTTACATCTCAATCTTCAATTTGAAGTGTAATTAAAATTTTTTGGAAGGCTTCGAAAAGATAATTTGAGAGGTATTTTTCTCGGCTCAATTTGATTACATCAACAGCGGTTCCGTTTCATCGAATCGAGCAATGCGAAACGTTATGACAATTGGTTTAGATTTGTGTTAGCCAATTTCATTCTTATTCAGTTACGAAGTTTTCAACCTATTCGTAATTAAACGATTGGACTCGGTAAGGACGAAAATTAAATTCTAATATAAATCGCAGTTAGCAAGAACAGAAATAATTCGACGAAAAGTAATTGATATAATATATATTTTATTTAAAAATTAATATTGTAACGTTCTATTATTAAGTGACCTAAATATTTTTCAGGTGTTTTTATAGATACGTAGAAGACATCCTTATCTTCTGGAAAAGTACACAGCGACAATTATACTAGTTTGTAAATTTAGCCAACTCAAAATAAACTAAACTCTTTTGGATATATAATTTATGTATATTTAGAAAAAGTCATATTTATCGACTCCATAATTAATAGTCAATCACAATACCTTTCGACCCATTCGCGAATTTCATCAAAGAATATTGGCGAAAATATTTGATCAAAAAACTACTTAAGAAGAAAAAATTAATAACTAAAAAAATGTGTAGTTTATGGCTCTAATCGATTTTATTACATAGATCGAAATATTTTGGCAAGTCTATAACATAAGAAAAAAAAGCTAATGTGTTAAAAATATATTATGATAGTGCACTAAAAAAACTAATAACGTTTCCTATAGGGTCTGCGTCAGTATCAGTGCTCAATACAAAATTAAAAGACGCTAGGGTGCTGACAGAAAGAGATGACCATTGAAAATTGATTAAAACTTGAGTGTCATACAATGGTAGTTGGCTACTAATGCAATTATAAAATGATACCAATAAAATATATAAAATCGATAGTAAATTTCAACATCATAGAGTCGTTAAATATTACCCAAATATTTTTCAAACTCATAGTTAATAGTTACCCTCGTCCAACAATTAAAATTTGTATCCGAGTTATGTGATAAGTGGCATAGACACACACACACATATATGCGTGTATATATATGTATGTATATATATATATATATATATATATATATATGTGTGTGTGTGTGTGTGTGTGTGTTTATGGTCTAAATTGCGAATTCACTCTGGAAAAGGATATTGAATATTATATGCAATTATGCGCATTATGGAGATCTTGAATGGAAGGTACCCGATGTACAATGAACCAGAAGGCAGTGGGAATTTTTATTTCGATTTAGTTTTTTCTTCGCAATAATAAATATCAGCATATTTTATCTAAATGAACGATAATCTAATGTTAATAATATACCATGGTCTTGAAACAATCGACTTCACACAGTATTTAATGCTCTATAATAAAATAATTAGAGAAATGAACATGATTTTTTCAATTATTTCATTACGATTACAATCAAAATTTTACTATTTGAGAAGTCTACCGAAATCGGCGAAATGTATATCCATTTCGGTCTTCTTGACTACCAGCATCGCATAACGTAAAAATTAATTACCGTTTAAACCGCCGCATTATGACAATGGCGCGTCAGTTTAACGTCTCCTGAAAATTGGTTTGAGTCTCCATATAATCTAATTGCAGTTATAGCTTAATTGAAGTCTTAATATTTAATGCGAGCATAATTATTGCACAAAGCTTAATCTGATTCCTTCGAAGTTAGTACAGTTCAATTAAGTTGAAAGAAGCAGAAATTGAAATTAATTTGTCACCTTGTAGCTATTTTTTTTTCCTTTACATACATTTTTAGTTATTTAATTTGCACTCTTTGTAAAATAATATATTGTAAAATATTAATTAAAATATTGTATTGCAAAATAATAAATATTGTTTGTAAAATATTGTATGTTCCTTAATTTCATAATTTTTTTGAGGAAAAATATTGAATGCATTAATAAATAAACAATTGCTTTTAAAGATTGTGTTTCCAAAGCAGATATATTTATGTAAGAAATGCTTAATGTCGAATTACAGGGATAACCTAAATAGAGATTGATTTTGTTGAAGGGGAAAAAATATAAAAATATTTTACAGTAAGATTTCTGCCGACACCTGACATCGGGTTGACGTCATCTAAAGTTACTTTTTATTATTATTACAAGTATGTATTACTTTTTATTAATATTACAAATTAAAATATGACTTAGTGTTGTAGGCAGGAGGATATCATAAAACAAGATTTGACGTAAAGTAGCTGTGTTATAATGCGAAATAATTAACTATGATTAGGTAAGATTTATTTACAGTAAAGGCTATACATGCGAAAAAAGTTTCTGCGTACTAAATTATGTCCAAAATTTGATAGCATATCGTAACGAACAACTAACTTATAACAAGCATAAACGTATGAAAAATTACAATGTATTTTTTAAATTAAAGAAGTATTATATGCAGTGGGTTTTGCAAGTATCTACTCTGAAAACCCTATCACGGCAGTCGACATTGTTAGTTTTTAAAACATTTCCTCTCATCTCTCTTTGCATAGAACCAAAGATGCACCTTACAGTTATTGGCATTCCATTTATATTCATCTAAATGGCATGGTAATGCACACTATGACTTTATTTATTTATTAATTTAAAGCTTTTTTACAGACTGATCCAGTGCTCGACTTGATAACAACAATAAATTAAATGGAATTAGTCAACAATACAATCAGTAACAATGGTTACAAAACATCGTTGATACGACGACATGAATGCAATCGACAACCACAAAATTAATAAAGAAAAAAGAAAAAGAAAAATGTTTGAAGAAATCTGAGTGCAATCTAAAAGTAAACCTGAGCATAAACCAAGTCTTTTTACGAGTTCAGAAAATTTTCCTGAAAAAATACTTTTCTTCCCTTCGAGCGTAGCTGCGACTCCTGACAAGTTTACTGAATCGAACATTAATTATCTAAATTTATGGTTTCCTAATTTTGGCAGAACTTTTAATGTAATCTGTCAGACTCGATGCTTTCAATGTTATTGATTAGCTTCAATTTTAACCAGACTATTTTGAACTATACGACATATCATATGTTAATGAAAACTTCAGTACTGTCCTGAATGACTCGAGCGCATTCAGATTCCCCCCTGGCATATACTGATTCTAGTTACTACAAAATATTTAATAATGATTTTCATAATTTTAGTAACTCTTTTGGGTAATCTTTTAGTCAGTGTCAGTAATGAGGCATAGAAAATTACGTGTCATCACGAATTATTTCGTAGTATCTTTAAAGGGTACTACTGGTTATTTAGATATTTTGTTCGGATATTATACTACGTCGGATATTTATATGTCATTTAAGAAACCGTTTACAATACAACAAAGAATATCTTGTAGTATTTTTTAATATAACGTTTTTTCGCGGATGTGTCAAAAATCTGCAGTAATAAATTAATAAATATTTAACGCAAAGTTTATTTTGGCGAAAATGAATTGGTAAATTCAAAGCATATGTTTGTATTCAAAGCATATATTTCATTATGTTATTTTCTTAAGTATGTGGAAAAATTTGCTATTATATATTCACATAGTTAACAATATTTTCAATGTTTTTAAAAATTTATTAGAAGTACTGCGTACTTTCAAATATTTAAACATTTGTTTTCACTTTAGTCTTTTTTGACTGACCCCTTAGTGTGAGGTCTATTTGAAATTAATTTGTTAATTTAATTCCATATTTAATACTATTAGGAAAGTTTTAATATTTAAATACGAGTAACTTTGAATGTCATTATTTTGCAGATAATGCAGTGATAACATTTTCTCATATTTCTGAAATAGTCCTAAATAAGAATAGAATTTTCACCGTGAAAGTTTTGTAACCATTTTGTTTGATATAAATATTTAAGGATAGGTAGTATTCTTAGTAAACTGTTATTAAATATTAACATTATTTTTCACCGCGCAAATATATTATCTAATATTTCTTTTGCAAACGCGATAGATTATTTTGTGTATTAATTAATTTATTCTGAAAATTCTACTGCTCTCTTAGAAAGAAAGCATACAGCGGTAGATTTAACAACGTCTTACAGTTAAACACAGTGAATCTATTAATAAAAGCAAGTTGATATCAAGTTGAGTCAACTCGTTGACTGTACATCTTCTATAAACCTTTTCAGTATGTATACTTATATCATCTTCTATAATTCTACTCTGTCACATAGAACACGTTTCAAGTAAAGAAAATATTTTATTGGTATCGAAAACAATTTTTTGTTTCTACGTTCTCAAAAATCCCAACCAGGTAAATGTGGCAATTATATGTGTTGTCATAAATAAGAAGCCTCTTTGTCATTATTTCTCATATAATTTTGGTTTTGATAGTGGTAAAAGAAACCATTGATCCAAAATATATTTACAATAAGTAATAAATGAGACAAAGTGTATAAACTTCACAAAACAGAACATATCACAGACAAGTGACTGCCCCATTATTTTCGGAATTTCGATCTTATTCTCCTATTCTCGATCCGAAATAGACATGTTAATGATTTGCGTCTTCCAGTATATCGAGACGCAATTGCGGTCTGACTTGCTTCTTGAAGTCGTATCTTGCCTTTTTTAAGCTTGGAAGTGCCTTAAAGTGACCGCGCCGACGAAAAGGTTTCTTTGAGTGTATGAGTAGGTTAGAGGCTTAGAGAAAGGCGTTGGGTCATTGACGTAAGGGAGTTGTGATCAGAAATATTGTGTTTTCATTTGAATATGCGAAGAGCAAAGTATGCGACAACAGAAGTTCTTTAATCACGACAAAAGAAATGTATATGTAAAGGAATTTAGATATGTTGTGACAAAATAGGAACGGATTTATAACCTTATGAATGATAATTAAAAAACACATAAATTGTTGTTCCCGTTATCTTGAAAGATGTGATATGTTATGAAAAGTAAAAAAGATTTTAAGTTTTTAATGACAATTCTGGTAATATCATAATTATTCAACTCTTACGGTTTACTAATGAAAGTTTCTTATAACCATTCATCTATAAAATGTTTAGTTATTACCTTATAATCGGTTCCATTGTTTAAAACATCAACAAGATTTAATATGTATAATTTTAGTATAAGTAGGTATAAAATGGTGAAAAAACTAAATGTTTTGCAATAACATTTCTATAGTTTTGCTTATTGTCAAATAAAAAGTACAAGTTACGCTGACCAAATACATGTCATTATCTCCAAATTCAGCTACTTTTACATTACCTTTACTTAAAATGTGTATGGAATTTGTTTGTTTGAAAGTATTGAAATGGATGCTATAATTCAAGGGCAGATAGCTTTTGTATTTAATGTGAATTAAGCACCTTGACAACAAATATGTTTAACAAAGCTTCTATTCCTGACTTCTTTCGCGTGAATTGCTCTGTAGCTTGCATGTCAATCCAAGCTATAATTTATGTCCTTTCCATATTTCAAATTCATCTAAACTTTATCATTTATAAAATTATAGCGTTTTTAACCGTGCGTGCGAAAAATCTCTCATGACACAATTTCCATAACTGAGAAAAAAAGACTATCTCGTTAAGTATTAAGATAATGCTAAAATATTCACATAAATATTTTCAATGTATTTATTTAAATGGTTTAAATACCGGCCGGTTGAACGCATTTCAATAATCTTTTGTGAAGTTTTTTCTACGAACTTCCTAAAAACATTACCAGTGATGATATGTAGTACAATTTTATATAGGCTACCTCAAAACTTGTTTTATTAAGGCAAATCAACCAGATTTGCCTTTCTACTTTGCAGAAAGAAGTTCTTATTTAGTATTAAAACCGTAAATTTGATTTAGAATATATTTAAAAATGTAAAAAAATGAAGTCTGTCTTTTTTTAATTTCACAAGGAAAAGGTCTACGTTTTGTTATTTGAAAGATTAATTTCAAGAAAGGACCATTATTATTATATCATGTTATGGGACATTTAAAATTTAATCCAAAGTTAATGGTAATAATTATTGATGCACTATCTACTTTGTGATGTGAAACTCGAAAACTCTACGCAGTGTTTACCTCGGACTCCTTAATATTATTACAACTTAAGTCCTATGTCCAGCATTTCAATGTAAAATTATTTTGGTATATTAGCAAAAATTATTTAAAAACTAGAGTAACTAAACCATTTGAAATTTTGAAACCTGTAAACTACCAGCCAAAATACATTTAAATAAAGAAAAATAATTTCAGCATTTAAAAAAAATTAAATGTATGTTCATTTAATTTTAACCATACGTATTTAAAAAATAACAAATTATACATAAATGTGTGCAGAACTAAACTTATTTTTTTGTTAACGATTCTAATAATTTCTTAAAATAAGCGAAAAATTTAGTGTTAGTTAAGAGTGAAAAAAAATAATATTTTTCAATTCATTTTAGTTTATTGACTTAATTATACCTTTTAACATTAATTGATCTAATTTAAAAATGCAAACAACGAGGAAAGCTTTCAAAAATAAATATGAGACAAGAGAGTTTAAGAATCATAAGATACGGGTGGATATTATAGCTACTAATACCAAGAATTCCGTTTGTCTTCTGCTATTTTAAACCCATCCCGCAAATTATTTAATGTAAGACCAATATGCTTGCATTAAAGTATACATAAATACACCGTACTCTTTGTGTAGGTACAAATAAATAATTTCTGTACTCATTCTGTTGACGTAAATCATTTCTGTACCGATCTTGAAGTGTTTTGCTAACTTTTTCCAGTACGTGTATTTTCCGCAAGACAAAGTGATTATAATTTTTCGAGTAATGAACTGTTAATACAGTTTTTGATAAAGGGGAAATCTTTCCCTAAAAGATGGTACCATTCTTTAAATTTTCTAAGATACTTATTATAATCTAAATTCGCCTTTCAAAAATGTCAAGCGTTTTCGTCTGTTGGCTTGTATGTATGATGCCTCTAGGGTGGTAATTCTTGACCGGTGTTGGTGATTCTTATTTTATCGATTCTCTAACCATTAGAATAAAAGCCTGTGTCAACAATGACGTGTCAAAGAGTTTAATTTTATAAAAAAAAATTCTGCTAGTAGTCCATTTTTTTGGGCTCGGCGACTTTTTTCGGCCTCCGTGTTGTATATATCTTCTCCCTGATGTTTCGAACTTTTTAACTTATTTTTGGAATTGTTTATTTACTAAACAACAAAATGAAGCGCGTACTTTTAATTTAACTAACTATATTGTTTTCTTTCTAATTCATTTTGTTTAGAAATATCTCATATGGACGGAAGACGGACGTCGTTGCCACGGCATTAGGGTTCTGTACGAATTCTTAGTGCATGGAACTATACAAGTTTAACTTTGATTTAGTAGTAGATGGAGAAGCGGTAATATATCATCGACTTTAGAAAATTTAGTAACCAATTTGATATATGTGCGCGTAAATACATTAGTGAAATAATTTAACAAAAAACTACGATCGGAATAACATATTATGCCAGTATCGTGTGACGTATTTTTATATATTTGTATCTACACAAAGAGTACAGCGTATTTATGTGTATTCTGCTGTAAATATATTGACCTTAGATTAAATATGGTTTGAGGATAGCTTAAAATAAAAGAGGATAAACATAATACTCGGTATCAACAGTTACAATATCCAACGGTATTTTATACTTCACAAACTCTCCTGTCTAATCTTTGTTGTGTGAAAGCTTTCCTCTTTGTTTGTGTGTCTCATTAATTTTAGAATGCATAGTTAAGTCAGTAAACCAAAAAACAGTGATCATAACAATTTTAGTATTTTTAATATCGTAACTCTCGGTAGTTAGAAGTTTAACCATTTTTTAAAAATTGTTCGCTTATTTTAACAAATTACTAGAAATGATAATAAAAAAAATTACGTGAAACTACGTGATGTAGTATTATTTCTACTTTATTTAAATTCTTTGCCATGACCTAGGTTTCATTGTCATAAAAAGAAACCTAGGTCGTGGTAAAGAATTTAAATAAAGTATAAACAATACTATGTCATTCACGTATACTACGTGAAATGGTATTGTTTCTACATTTAGTTGAGAAAAAATAATTTATGATTAATTTCTCTAAAATTAACCCCAAATACATTAAATATTAATCTTTAAGATAAGAAAACATGGATGTTTTCCTTCTGAAATAAAAAGAAGAGATTTTAAACGGACAATTTTTATTTAATTCGAAAAAAAGGATATTATTTTCTTTACATTTGGAAATTGGTTTTAAATCACACTAACGGTTTTAATAACTAAGATATCTTTTTTTGCAAAGGATTTATTTGGAAATATATTAAAAGAAGGCAAATCTGGTTTGCCTTAATAAAAGGAATTTTAAGTTATTCTGTATAAGATTGTGCTAAATGTAGTCATTAGGAATGTCTTTAAATGAAGTAGAAAACAGCAAATCGGGAGAAAAACTTCAGAAAAGGTGAAAGAAATGAGTTTAAGCGGATGTTTAAAAAAAATTATTTGAATAATTTAGGATTATCTCGAAACCTAATGAGATAGTTTTTTTTCTCGATGATGGTAATTACGTGATGAGAGATTTTTCACAAGTACATTTAAAAATACGATAATTTGATAAATTATGAATGCACAATCATTACAAATATTTAATAATATTTTAGATTTTTATTAGTTACTATAAATTATTCTTTTTTAGAAATATTATTAATGCCAAATTTGGATGGATGGAAAGATATTGTTTACAAACTCTATAACTCCTGAAAGAATCTACAGAAAAATTAGCTTAAGAGTAGAATACCTGCAGCATGGATTAACCTTTTATTTTCAAATCGAAGAAATCTACTGCGAGAAAGCATCCATTTTTTATAATATATTTAAAGTCACTATTGGAACACGTAGTTTTGCCTGGAAGGAAAATTTTATGAGTTTAAATTTAGCCTACATTAGCTCACACCACGTTTCCATAGGATAGCATATTGTTTTTTTCCCTTTTACAACTAAATTACTGAATATAAATGAATTTTGAAAAATTTAAGACATAAATTATATTGAATATATTTGGCGTTAATTTTGTAGAAATTCATTATTCACAATTAAATGAAACTACGTGATGTAGTATTATTTCTACTTTCTTTAATTTTTTCACCACGACCTAGGTTTCGTTGTATTACAACATCTTCAGGTGGGATATTAACAAAGATCTTTGCTAATATCCCACCTGAAGACGTTAAAGGAAGAAATTAAAGAAATTAGAAATAATACTACATTACGTAGTTTCATTTAATTGTACATAAACCATAACTTTTTTTCTTATTTTCTATTGCAATTCACGCAATGAAGTCAGAAATAGAGTCTCCGTTAAAAAATGATAGTAATTATGGAATTTGAAGGTGAATGGTAATAAGAAACTATCATAAGTAAGATAAGAAGATCTATTCTTCTATTATCAAAGAGACTATCATTAGTAAGATAAGTACCATAAGAGTTGAATTAAAATATTATTATCGGAATTGTCATTGGAAACTTAAATCTGTTTTACTTTTCATGAACAATCACTTCTTTTACGTGTTATTCACAATCAAGCGATATCTCTTTATCAAAAGCTGTATTAACAGTTGATTACTCGAATGATTATAAAATTATAAATACTTCGCCTAATACTTGAGTTTGACGATTAGAACTCTGACACCATAGTCGATACTGAAGCACACATCCCCCGAATAAATAAATATGTACATACAGTTATTTATTTATTTAAACTCAATACATACATCGATACATTACAGGTAAAATATTCGTAAACATAGAAAATTAGAAATTTAACGAAGTTTAAACTTTTAGATTATAAATGAACACAAAATAAACAAAAACTACTAAAGATAATGACGACGTCAAATTTATATTCATTCATCATAAAGAAATCACATTCTGGCGCTATTGTCATCAGGAAAATATAATATTCAGAGTAGGAAGACGCTACTTCGCATTGTCAACTAGAACTCATTAGAGCTATATGAAGATTTGAAAGTTCGTTAGGTGTTTTGTTATTACTATTTTCATAGAGTGTCTTGCATTAGAAATGTATCCACTAGTTGTATTTTGTATCGTTACATTTGGGAAATTCAAATTGCATAAGCTAATAAATAGGTAGGATTACATTTGAAGGTCCCTTTTGAGAAAAATATATTTTATATTTTGTCAATGCTCCGACTAAATTTTTTTAATTTAAAAATACAGTTAAATAAAAATTAAGATACTGGAAGAAAAGAAGGAAAATTTATTACTCTATTTAACTGTTTTTGAAACTTAACGTGAAAAGAGCAAAGCGTGCAACCATTTATCGGATAAGGTTATATAAAAACTGAGGAGGCGATTGCATCGTACAATTTAAAATGTTAATTAGATGATAAGAATATAATTAGCACTAGCATTAACGAAGCTAATAAATTGTTTATTTATAAATATATATAAAAATAAGACATAGGGTAAAATTCTATAAGTTTAAGGAGTCACGGAGGTTCTTAATAATAATTTGAAGGAGTCAAGGAAGTTCTTAATAAACGATAAAGACTTCATGCAACTCACAAATTTAACTGTCTCTGCTTACAATTAATCCGAAACGTCGTTATGAATAAACACTTTTTTTTAAATATATTAATGATTTATAAATTTTTTTCTAATATAATTAATTCGGTTAAATATGATATGCCTCTGGCTCTACAGCTGATCAACTTATGCTGTAAGTATAGAAAGCGGGATGTTTGCAAAATACCATTTTCGTGACTTTTGACCTTTGGTGTTTGCTACTGTAAACGCATTATATGAAAATTTCCATTTTCATCTTTCCTCCTTTTTTCTGAAGTTTGCCTTTATTTCGCCTATTTGACTGTGCTAAAACGCCATATTTTTGGTTAAAATTTTATTATTTTAAGTTTTTCAAACACATTCTTCACGAGGCCATCCCATATGTGCATTAATTACATAGGTGTAAGAAAAGGAGGTTTTTAACGTATTGGATTAATTCGAGTTATTTAAAACTTTAAGGTAAATGAAATTATATTTTGGACGTGTGCTCGAGAAACCAAAGTACGGATCGCGGTTCAATGAAAAATTCATAAGACTAAAATTATGCAGAGTTGATGTAACAAAGAGTGCTTCTTCTCTTTTTAATCTCAACTTTATTTCCAGATTACTTTTTTGCCATGTTTTGCCTGTGTGAATGTTTGACTAAATTTGGGTAATTTGCCTCTGACTCGATGAGACTTTTGTAAAATCTCTTTACAAGTAATACTAACATTGCACTAGATATTCGATAAATCATTTATTGATATGCGATATTAAATGTTTATTGCTTACTAAGGCATACAAAGTTTTATCCTCTATGAATTATATAATTTCTCGGGTACATATTTGGTATGAGTAACGATCTATATTACACCAATCTTCGGGAATATATGTTTATCAGTATGTTTGTAACTTTGTCACTTATCTTATATTGTTCTGTTCCTCGAAATGTATGTCAAATGTAATAATTATTAGGTGAAGAAAACTTTCTGGTAAGAATGCAAGAACATAAAATGTTCTGTAACATTATATTTTATTGCAAGTACGCTGTGAAACATTCGTTATGGCTTTCTTTTAAGCTTATAGTTGAAAATTGTATTTCTAAATTTAATGTTAGGTTACCGCTTAAGTATGTTTTGTAAGTTTCAACTGACAGCCTGTCGTGCAGCATAATCGTTATTTTTCCAAGTACTGCTTGAACGGTAGTAAGTTTTCTCCGGCCTTTTAATCTCATTGTAACTAAACAAGTTTCCCCACTATTGTATAAAAATATAAATATGGAATGTATTAAATAAGCCTTTAATATTTAATTTTGTCTTGAATGTCTCTTCATATCGAACTTAAGAAGAGTTGCTGAGGTATATTGGGAATTTAGATGTATCATAGTAGGATTTGAAAAATTCACTGGTAATTTATATATGTATGTGTGTATTCGTGCTTGCATGCGTGCGTGCGCGTGCGTGTACGTGTGTGCGTGTGTGTATGCGTGCATATGCATGTGTGCGCGTGTGTGTGTATGTGTGTTTATGAATGTATTATACATAGATATAAATATATATAAATATTAGAAACCCAATTTTGGTAATTTTTTTAACGTATTTACGAAGAGTTTTTTTAAAAAACTTTAATTTATTCATCACAAGAAAATAAGCAACCTCGTGCTTTATTAAATAGCGTACGATACTTTCATGACTTATTTTATCACGAAAAATATTGGTGATGTTGTTACTATAAGTGCTGATTGAATTAATGCTAAGAAACCACGTTGGGATATCTTTTAGTTTCATCTCTCTGAAATTATTAAAAATGTTTACGGTTCCATTACTAAATAGGTAAAATAGTCATAATCACATTTGTTTAAATATATATGTATTAGAGAAGCACATCTCATATTGACTTGGAAATTGACACAGCTACATAACTCATTTGTGTTACCTATCAACTTGCATTAATATCTTTAAAAAGCTATTTCAGGTTTTCTAAGCATTTTAAGATGGGATTGAAGTCGAAAAATTTTATTTCTTTCTAAAAAGTCAAGACATATAAGGCATAAAACCTCATAATTATTACATTTTTAGTTTCCATTGCTTTTAGATACCAGCAACGAGGTGACTAAATAACTTTGATTGATTAAAGGAATTATTATGTCCCAGTTTATATTTTCCTTCTATGTAATAATTTTCGTTCATTGTTTCTTTCTATTTAATATCTTCGTATTTTATCACTTTATAGGAAAATATTAGGATTTAGCCGGTAAAAATCAAGGATAATATGCCATTTCCCTTAGGAAAAATGATTGTTTCGCAATTATTTTAATTAACTTGAGTAGCAAAAATTTCATATATTTTCAATAACTATCGTAAAGTATTAAAAAGGTTACAATGATATTTCTTTCTATTCAAAAATAATGAAATAAAAGTTAATAGCCATTTATTTCTTTATTTTCTAGTTTATTCATGGATGAAAAAGAAAAGTGTAATTGGTTTTTTTTCTGGCTTTTGAATGACCAGTATGTTTACATCCGCCCATAATCTTGAAGAATATGTGAAATACAAATGGAAAAATTGAAAGAAAGTTTTTGGACAAATCATACATCTTAAATATGTATGTGTATATTTATATCTATATACATACACACACACATGTATATTATATGTATATATATATATATATATATACATATATATATATGTGTGTGTGTGTGTGTGTGTAAATACACTAACTGTGCCCCACCATCATCTAAAAAAGTGATCTCAGCAATAACTATTAATGTTTTTTCCATTTTTAAATATAATTATTATTTATGTGAAATAAAGATGAATGATTGAAGATTAATGAAATGAAGATATTTTTTAGCCTCATTTGCTTATCGAATGTAAAAAAATTAAAAGAACAATATTAGGCACGTAGTATAAACTCACTCACAGTAGCATACAATAGTATAACTCAAACACTCTGATAAAATCATAGGGCGTTTCATTTAAACTACTTTAAACTAAGAACAATGCTAATGCAGTGACTGTATTCATAAGACGTAACTAGTTAATGAGAATTTCAGTGAGTTGAAAACAATACGTTTCTCGTTCTTCAGTCCAACTTCAGACAGTATGTGAATTATTGGTTGCTTGAGCCCTATTCACTAATTTGAGTTTGAGATATCACTTTCGACTTTTCACTATGCCACCGAATATTCACATGCATTTTCAATGTGTTAAAGAGTTATTATTAATTTTGTATAAAAAAAACTAAAATGTTATATTTGATTAAATTATTGCTTTTGAAACCGAGTCTCTAATTTGAAATCAGGATTATTTATATATAAGTGTATAAATATATATATATATATATATATATATATATATATATATTTATATATATATATATATATATATATATATATATAAATATATATATATATATATATATATATATGTATATGTATATATATATATATACACACACACACATGTAACTGGTTGTGTGAAGTAAATTTCATGCATATTCTTTTTATTATCAAAACCTTATCAAAAATTAATATATTGAAATATGTATGTAAAATTTTACTCTTTAAATTATATATAGCTTTTTTCTTATAAATTTCCAATGAAATGTATGTAAACTACATATATAATTTATACTATTAATAATCATTTCAAAACTTGTTCAATAAATTTGGCAAAAATATATTTTTGTTAAAATAAGAATAAAAAATTATATTTCACAGAAGAGATTTAGAAATTAATTTTTTTGTTAAAAATTAAAACTTTTTAACCGAATGAACAAATAGAAAGAAAATTGTAACCCGAATAAGTAATTTTCTTTTTTGTCTACGCAAAAAAGTTTATAAAAACTGATAACTGATTTTAAAACATTATTACCATAGCCTGAAAGTTCAATTTGAAGCATGAAAGATTTGAAGTACTTTAAAATTAAGAAATTTTATTGCTGTTGTAGTTTATTGAGATTTTGCAATTAGCCCCGAGATTTCATATTTTAAATGTCTATTAGGCAGCCGGATCGGTAGGTCTTGCAATTAAGCTGGTACATATTTGGGATCCGATCGCTCATTCAGGGAAAGATGTTAAGCGTATTTAGGTAATCTGGACTTTGCACATCATTTTACCTAGACTCTTGTTAATTCTGCTTAAAACGCTAGTGTATTTACTTTTCGACTCGTACCTTTGTTAAAATAAATATTATTCATGTAGATACAAACGTTTTACAAGTGGACTCCAATTATATAAAATTCATAGTATATAAAATTCACATATTTGTAGTTTGGAATTGTTAGATGTAATTTATTTATACGTAGTACGTCCAATGTGAAATTTTATATAGGCGTCAACATGGTTTTGAAAAGAAAACATATTAAGTTTTAGTCCAAATTTATTCACTTGGTAAACAATAAATCAACCACATTATTTCAGCAATTTTTAATATTATTGTACATAATTGTTCTAATATATTTACATAATTGGATCCTGACATGAAATATGCATATTCCATTTCGGAATCATCTAAGAGATGTCTTACTGTAACTAAATTGGTAAATCGTATATATATATATGTATATATATATATATATATATATATATATATATATATATATATATATATATATATATATATATATGTTAGTAATTTATCAAGATCGATCGTAAACATAGTATATATTAATGGTTCTTCTATGTACAAAATCTAATATAATAAATTTATTTTCAGTTTAGATCCTCTGTTACCGTTGGTGTGAAGCGTTTCCAAAATTGAACTTCTCTTACAAGGACACCGTAACAGTAACCTTAGACTCACGTCTACGTCATATTAGGCAACAGTCGAGGCAAAAAGAAACCTATAACTGTCCAAGAAATTGGAATTAGTTTCAAATTAATAACGTGTTCCAATATACTTGTGCGCGCGGCTGACATCTGGCTCGCAATTAATTGCGAAACGGGGAGCGAGAATCGATTCTCGGATTTAAACGACGAGGAATGCGTATTATACCTCAACGCCGCATATAATGTTGGGTTAAAAAGTGTTACTCAGACTAATATTTTGGATGTTATTAAAAGATTAAATTAATGCAAATTTAACATTTTAATATAAATAAATTGGTATGTATATACTATTTATTTAAATTCAAACTTTCGTTCATATTTTTTGTGCTTGTTATCGGTTGACCTCATTAGAAATATGATTATGGAGTTGTTTGTTACATTACTGTTAGTCGACTAATTAGAGATTGATAAATTTAAATTACAATGTTTTTTTGCCTTTTTTATTTTTAGTCTTTTTCTATATTTTTATTATATATAAACAATTTTTATTTGTTATAGGTGCACATGTTAAAATTTTAGGGTAAATCTATAAATTGAACAAGGGGTAAATTTTATAAAAAAAGAGAATCTGGTTAAATCTTCGTTACTTCATGAACTTAATTTTGGAGTATCAGAAGTAACTCAATTTATATATTATTCCATGTCGATTTGTTTTTATGTCACTATGCATTAATAATAGTTTTGGGGTAAAATCATTCTTGGAGAATACTTTTTAACAGACTATTTTTGGAAAATTTTGGATTAAGGGATGTTTAAATCACACAGAAATCACAATGACATTATTTCTAGAATTTCCATCAGTGTATTTGAAAAACGTGATCATTATTTGATCGATTTAAATAAAATTTTCACTCAAATATTTTTTGGAGTTCAGGTAATATCTTTTTTTCAAGCATTTTCATCAAATAACTTCTAATGAATATTTTATCTCTCTGTTATTCTGTTTACCTCTGTCTGTTTAATCCCTCTAATCTGTTTGTAAGGGTAGAATTAAATTACTTCAGTGATTTAAATAAATAATATCAATAAAATTAAACCTCAAAATTGTTGTGCATTCAACACATAAGATTTATTTTTATATTTTTAACCTTTTTGCACTTTTTCTATGCAAACGTAACCTACGATCCACGGAAATTCACATTTGTTAAAGAACATATTTAAAGTAATAAATATTTAAATTTAATAATAAATTTGCATGCGGAACCCTAGATAAACGTAAGGGGTTAACACCTTGTCCAACTTATAGATTTACCCAAAGGTTTGAACATGTGCACCTATAACAAATAAACATTGTTGGAATATAATACAAATGTATAATAGAACTAATAAATAAAAAAGGCAAAAAACATTTTAATTGAAATTTATCAATCTCTAATTAGTTGATTAATAGTAATGTATCAAGCAACTCCATAATAATATTTCTAAAGGGGTCAATCGATAACGACCATAAAAAACACGAACGAAAGTTTGAATTCAAATAAATAGTATACACATACCAATTTATTTATATTAAAATGTTAAATTGGTGATTAATTTAATCTTTTAATAACATCCAAAATATAAGTCTGGGTAACACTTTTTAACCCAATATTATATGCGACGTTGACGTATAATACGCATTCCTCGTCGTTTAGTTCTGAGAATCCATTCTCGCTCCGCGTTTCGCAATTAGTGTCGAGCCAGATGTCAGCCGTGAGCACACGTCTATTGGAACACGTTATTAATTTGAAACTAATTCCAATTTCCTGCACAGGTGTAGGTTTCTTATTGCCTCGCCTGGTGCCTAATATGACGTAGGGGTACTCTAACTAGGGTTGCTGTTATGGTGTCACTGTAAGAGAAGTTCAATTTTGGAAACGCTTCCCAGCAACGGTAACAGAGGTTCTAAACTAAAAAGAAATTTATTAGTTAGATTAGATTTTGTAGATAGAATAACTATTAAAATATACTATATTCACGATCGAAAATTTTTTTAGTAAATACTAATATAAATATATGTATACAACATATATATATATATATATGTATATAACATATATATATATATATATATATATATATATATATATACATATTTTAAGTATTTACCATTTTTCTGGTACTTTTATGTTAGTAAATCCCACATACTTTGTCCATCATAAGTGGATCCTGAGATTTTTATAAATTTAACATTTTTTATATACTCACTTATATGGAAAAAAATATTTTGCACTCACACTTCTCTTGTGTCAATCTCCAATTTAACTTTCTGTTTTCTTTCTATTGGCTTCACGTTAAGTGAGTTAAATAGTAATAAATACATCAAGTAAAGAGAAAACAAATTAACTTTAAAAAGGGAGTTTTAATTGGTTTAATGAACTGCATTTTCAATGAGTTAAATATTAAAAGGTCAAGTAAAGTGTAGTATGTAAAACAGTCTATCTAAATACCATTAAGCAATTCATTTATATACTTGCTTGATTTCAAATAATTCCATATGGTGAGGCTTTATGGATAGTACTAACATTGTAAACGTATTACTTTAGTTTACATAGTACTTTTTTGAGTTTTTTTTTAAACTTAAACTCGGCTGAGAAAAAGCACGAACTGGGTATATTTTAGTTTGGTGATTACATCTGTATATTTAAGCACTTACAGAAAAATGTGAAAAGAAAACTACAAAACGGGGTCAAGTCATAAAATGTTGATATTCTATTGGCGCTTAATGATCAAAATGTTTCTCAAAGTCTTTAATTTTATGACAATTTCTTTCTGTTTAATACTTTGAGATTTAACTACATCTCATTTTAGATCTCTCCTTTTAAACGCTATGTCAAAAATTCAAAATTTTAGCAAACAAAATGAAATATATGCATACCTACAAGAATTTAGAAAAAAATTATATTGCCAAAGCAAAAATTCATTAAATTCGCAATAGATATTTATAGCATAAACAGAGTACCGACGAATTAAATCATGACTGAAAGTCACTCTCAAATTCCGACTAGAGTTTCAATAAAATAGGAAAAATTTAAAATCCATGTAGAAATTTGTTTTCTTCGTATATAATTGTATAGTATATAATTTGATCACACATGTGATAATTATTATTTGACATCAATTTTATCCACGTATACACAGTACACTGTCAGAATACTGAATATTAATGTTTAATTTTTTGGGGTCTGTTTTTGATAACATTCTTGATTGCACCTGCTCTTTAGATTAAACTTTTTAAGACGTTATATAGGATTAGTACAACGTCCGCAACATTTTTTAGTAATTTTTTAGAATTGTCAAAATATAAAACTCCTTAGAAACCAAAAACGACGTTACAGCTATTTTGTGTTGTGTGAAGTATTACGGCACGGCTTTTTAACCCATTTTATAATTTTTTCCTGGTAAATTCAACCATAGAGTTTGTGTGTGCAATATGGCCTTAGTCACGATATAAAAATTATCACTTTACGATATTTATTAAAAGGAGAGATATAGGTCATAAATAAACAATAGGGATTTTAAAAAAAAGTAATTTCGAAATCATTTGATTAGTGAAGTTATTGTCATTAAACATCATACATCGTAATGTAAAAAAAAATTACATCGGAAGGTAATCACGAGAATTTTGTTTCTTATATTTGATACCTACGAATTCTAAAAATAGACCCCTATAAACATAATAATCATAAATGTTTGACAATATTTGTGTGCTAAATTAAATACAAAAACACAAACACACGAACACACAAGCGCACAAACAAAGAATGCACACACGCAAAAATCCACAAACATACGCATACACAGACACAAAGATACAAAGTATACGAACACAGAGATATACGGAAACGTAGATACATGCACATAACTTACACACATACATGTGCGGGCGAACACATAACATTCATACACTATTTAAGAACACACACACTTAAACACGCGCACGCATTTGTATTAATGTGTGTAAAATATCAGATAGTGTCTAAAAATATAAATATCTATGATCAATTTTTAATTGAAAGTTCAACGCATTTTTTATTGTTATTCAATTAAATCTTAATCTATTTCAGTAAAATCGTTCAAAATTTTTTAAACCTTGGTGGCAAATTCTTTTGCGGGGCTTATTTTTTACCTATTTTTAAACCATGAGTTTGCGCATGTTATATTATATTAAGGTCATCTATTTATAAAATTTCTTATTACACATCCTATATTGGTTTGAAGAAGATTTTAAAAGAGTCGGCTTTGTTGGATACCAAGTAAATTTTCTAGATTTGCCGTAATATCTAGGACCACATTTGTAGCCGGAATTATCCTAATGCTCCGAATTTTTGCTACGCCTTTGAAGTTGATACTTAGCTTCTCAGAACCTGATTAATGCTGGTATATGGAATGCAATATAAAAATATAACTTTATAAAAATTATGTGAATAAAGTCAAATTAAAATATATCGTCATAACCGAATGATATTTTGAATATTTTTTTTGTTAATAATTTGGACTGGACTATGGAAATTTAAATTTTATGTTTTAACACCAGTTCTTTCTTTGTGATGTACGAATACGCAACGGAGCTTTTCATTAAAGTACCATTTTTACACAACTTTGCATGCTACGAAAAATATAAGAAAATTCATTCTTTATGATTTTTTAAAATCTAATATATAAAAAAGTTTACAAAATATATTATGCGATAAGTATTTTTTATAAGAATTTTAAGTACACCAAAATGAGTTTAATGGTGTTGGACTTGTTTTTAAAAATTAATAATGTTGACGGCAAGCGCCACTCAGAAAAGTATATTTCTCAGAGTTCCTTCTTGTCCATATTGTTTTTATAATTAAGCCAACATATTAAAGAGAAACAGTGTACGGGAGACAAACGTTTTGAATTTAAAATATTCAAGAATCCACTTTTGAAATTAGGGTTTCATTTCCAAGAAAAATTTCTTAAAAATATAAAATAACTTTTTTACATAAATGTTGTTCAAACTTATGAATATGTTAAATTAAGATGGAGCGCCACGCCAGTATAACCATTTTAATTAACTCATTGATAACATTTTCGTCAGGGAATGCAATAAAAAAATAAAAATGTTTATAATTTCTTAGAGAAATATTTATTACAATTAAATTACATCGAACTGAAATAGCGTAAGAATCATTAAGCTAATTTAAACCATCTTTAATCTTGCACCTACATTTTAATATAGGCCATTTTTGTGCCAACATTTTTCCTAATAAATCTGTACCGGATCAGAAATTCCTTAAATACATAAATTTCTTAAATACAGAAACACACATGGCAAACGCACGTACTTGCTGACATACATACATTCACACACACGTATGCGTAATGCGTACATAAACTATCAAGACTAACATTAGGTTTCCTTGTACCATGATCGGTGAAATTATAGTGACATCACCTCGACATTGAGAACTGGAGGTCTGATTAATAGGTGAAATTCTGTTACGGATAATCTCCGTAATATTCTGCGAAACAATTCTCTAACGTGAAAATTTCAAAACTGCGCTCGTATTTTGGATGGTATCAATATTATTTACTCCGGTCGTCTCATGAAAGCAAAAATGACCGGAAAAATAGATATATAGTTGCTATAGACGTAATGAAGTATAAGACTTTCGTTTTCATTTTGATGCTTAAATAACGTCTATAAAACCTGACACTGCTTGCTTTTGAACGATATCGAAAGTGCAATCATCGGACTGGCTATTTTTCACCTCAATGGCGATCGTCATGACCTAGATACATGTTTGATGAATAACCGGCTCAAGCAATGTTTTCATTAGCAACGCATTCTGCAATTTGCAACAGTACTATTTGAATATGCAGGTTCTAAGTAATTAGTGTAAGACTAACTTTTTAATTGAGATCTATCCAACACTCTGAAATCAACCTCAGGAAGCGAACTTTTTAAAAAGCCTATGATTGTCATACAATCATGTAAAATATACGGTTTTCAAAAAATGTGACAATTTTAAAAAAACACGTAATTTTTATATTGTTTAGGTTAAAAAGAGTCTCCAAAATGAGTTCACCCTTAACGATTGATGTATGTTGATTTGTAAAATGGATTTATATACGTACGGATGTAATATGAGTTGAAAATTTTAACAAATAATAAATTATTTTTTACAATTCTTTTTATTTTGTAACAAAATAAAACTTAGTAATAATAGCTAGACCCTGGCTTGGTTCACATATTCTCAAGCATTGTTTGAAAAATTATTAATAAAATATTATCACATACCATAATCAGTAACTATAATAACTTCAAAAATAATAATAAACCCCTATAGTTTCTGCCATTTAAAACAAACGTTCTAATTTTCATTAAAATCGTACTGAAAATGTTTGTCGTTATTTACGTTTTATCGTTAAAGTTTTTACATTTTACCTTATTTGACTTTATGTTTAATGTTAAGTTTATTGCTTGTTGCTTATTTTGTGTAAACTTTTGATGAAACCAATAACGAAACACTCCTATTCTATGAAAATAAACACCTTCCATGTTTCATTTTGATCACTTATCCGTGTTGTATCAAGTTGCTTTCCTAGATTTTGAATTCTTAAATTATTTCCTCATTGACTTGACTTCTAACAGTGTATCTTTTTATTTTTTAATAATTATCAAAAATGACATACCATATTTAAGGAAGAAAATCTAGTCCTAACAATTTTTATTAACCATCTTTTCATAAACTAAATTTTTCCGATTTCAATTAATAATCGGTTGAAAATAGAAAAAAGGCGTTGGAGCATTTTTCGAAGAAACTTGGTGCTTTGTGTATAATTACATATGTCGTAACATTTTCAAAGACCTATCCGGCGACGCGTGTGAGTTCTAAATTACTGTAAATTAATTGCTTTTTCTAAAGTACCTAAAACATAATTTGTAACTACGTTAGTTATTCAATGAAGTGATGAGTGAAAATTTAGGATTTATAGAAATGCTTATATTAATCACAGTTTTAGTATACATTTGGGATGAATACTCACTGTAACCTATTGAATGAGCCACTGAACTGTAATGCAGAGTTGTATAATAAAACTAAATATAAATCACTAAAATATAATACCAACAACTTTTTATATATTTAATTAATTTAAAAGGGCATTATATGCTGCTAAGATATTACATCTCTTCCTGCTTATTATATACCAAGAAATCCGCTAATTTTTTATACAAATTAATGTTATTTTCACCGAAAATTATCAATTGTTTTGCACAATACTATGGAAAATCGAGCCTGCCTTATCATATAGCAGGAATTTGCAGCCGGAATGAATTTATTATTGTCACTTTGTGAATGGATACAGGAAGGAAATAAGATACTGCCCTAATCAAATTTCTGAATAAAATATACTCTGACAAAGACATTAGTGCACAGTTTAATTATATTTGTTACCGTTACTCTTTTTGCTCCGTGAAGGAAGTAAAATAAATAAATTTTGTGGAAACAACCTTAACACTTTGTAATTTGATTCAAAAATTAAAAAATAAAACAATTTGTGCACTTGTTGTGTTCTTTATAACTAACATTTACAAAAGATGCTTGTAATTAAAGTATATATAAACGATTACTATTGAAGAAATTTTCACGTTTATTTTTCGAAAAATTAGTACCACATTTATTCGATTGAATGATAATTAGTATATTTGTAGCGAATATTTGGATATTCTTTGGCCCATTACCGAATAGCTATATTTTATTTGACAATTGGGTTGTTCAGTGTGCAAAATTGAATATATAATTGTTACAAAAGGTTATATAAGATATAAACACATCCTTATTAATATCACTCTTAGGTATTTATTCAACGGTAGAAAGTGTAAAAGTGGTATACAAAAAGAAGTATATTTTTACCTTTGTTTTTTTGGGAATAAAAACTGCCCCAAGTGAGTACAAATATTTTTCTGCAAGCTTTACTAAATATGTGGAAACTCTTCTATTTGCTGCTCAAGAAGCTAATCAATTTTCGCTTATTTGATGTGCGTAGTAAGGATCAAATTCAATCCAAATAATGTTCCTTTTTAGCTTACGTTATTATTTGCAATTATTTCAGCTAATTCCTCTTCATAAAAATGTTAGAAAGAAGTGCGAATGCTTTGGGTCATCGGCTATTTTCTTTGAGCCGAAAAAAGGGCAAGCTTTCATCATCGTCGCGGTTTCTTTTATTACGTTCTTTTAAGGCCTTTGATTGAATGTATTGGCGGACCTTTTCCCTTTACAAAAAAAAATTTTAAACAAAAATTGAAACGTTAAAAAACCTTTTGTATATTTTCAACACAGTATGATAATTTTTAATTTGGATGCAAGATCTTTTACACAAAACTAATCCGTACTATGAGTTTAGAGAAGCAAGATGTGGCATATCTATAGGTATATATATATATATATATATATATATATATATATATATATATATATATATATATATATATATATATATATAAGCGTCATATTTGGCTCAGTTTTACCAATTATTAGGCCAGTTAGCCAATCCTAATATTGAATGTTTGGTTTAAGCCAGAGTGTACGGTTCATTGTAATAGTAACTATTACATAATTTTAATTAAACTGCTAAATTTGGAAAAAATACAGAGTTAAAAAAAAATTTGTTAAAGTTTACTGAGAATTGCTGCTTTAAATTTCAAAATGTTTGAGCGTTTGATATATTTTACGCCTTTGAAACATGTAGTAAGAAGCATATGTACATGGCAAAAAATGTTCTTAATGTTTGTACATTGTTCAATCAAAATATGTACTTTGAAAGTTTTATAGATGTTTGAAGAGTTATACTCGTACTTAACAGGTTTTAGCTTTCTTTCTTTTAGTTAATTAACTATGAAATACTTACACTTTCATTTTCCTTTACGAGTAAATTTAATAATTCTGTTGTCGAACTCGTCAACAAAAAAATCAGAAATTTCTCAGAGGAGATTGCAGAAAATCGTTGCTGATACTCGTACGTAAATATTTTGACTTATTTTATCTATGTTTCTTAATTTGTATTAATATCCATAACAAGAATTTGTTATTTACCAATCTCAAACAAAACAATAAAAAGGAAAATAAAATTGTTTATTATTTTACGTCTGGCTTTTTTCTAGTACGAAATAATTTTCTTTCCTTGAATAGTGAAAAAGGAATTTCCTCAGAGCGACCAACGCGAGGAATAACGGCAGTCATTCCCCCGTAACTTTACGATGGCTTCTTATTTAAATGGTTTATGAGCAAAAATTTGGTCACGGTAGCTTTAATTTTGATTTTCCACAAATAAACTGATACACATGACTGTGAGTAAAAAATGAAATAAGTTGAAGCTATATTTTAATCGAAGAGGGGTTTTTACCCAGTCATTACAGATATTTGAATATATGGGTCGTATTTTAACTACTACTCGACATACAAATTCTCAAGACTAAAACACTTTCAAGGTACTCTTTCTATTTAAAAGTTTAATAAAGATAATTTAATTATAAAGATGATTTGAATTAGTATTTTGAAAACCAGTTCTTTGCCAATTTCATTCAGATAGTTAGAATTAAATATTCTTTCATAAACATTATATTATTAAACATAATAATAAATAAAAACAAAGTTGTTCCCACTATACCAAATTTAGTTTGATACCGGTATCGCATTTACATACACGTAAAATTATAGATTCCTTCTCTAAAATGCTAATCATTTTGAACCTGTATTATCCTGTTCTTACAATTTAATTACGATCTACCCATGATTCAACGGATAAACCGGACAATGCAGAAGAGGACCTTCTGAAACGCCGAACCTTATTGACGAATTAGTAATTTAGAGTTATTAACCGTGTCACTCGTAATTGTTATGTTTGAAATTATAATTTCAAATACAATTATAATTGGATAGTTAGAGATGTGCTATACAAGTGACTCTTCAAAATCCATAAATAAAATTGTAGTCAAGATGATGTGTCTTATATGGGACTGTTTGACAGGCTATACGATACATTTATTAGTATTTTTATCAATTTATATTTTAATCACTTTTAATATATCTTAATTAATTGTAACTTTAGTTTAAATTTTCCTCAAAAGTATTAATTTAATGATTTTTTTAGGTGGAGGCCATAGCCCGATGTGTTAACATGTTACAGGATATAAATAAAATATTTACCCACCTTAACTTGTAACTACGACAGTACCAAAGATGCATAAGAGAGAATTTATTTATACTCACTTCAGAGGATAACTCAAACAACAATAACTGTCGACCGCGACTCCGCTGGCCAGGGAGTTGTGATGTTAACCGTTTAATATTGTAAAAAAGTAGTGTTTGAATAACTTATCAATATTGTTTTATTTATAGTTAATATTGTTTTAGGTTCTTTTGTTGCGTCTGTATGCTTCACTGCTCGTAATATAACATAATATTTTCGAATATTTGTTGCAATATTTACAAATACCTCGTTAAAGTAACTATTAAACTAAATAATGTAATATTTTAAAATTATTTAGTACGTGTATAATGACTGTTATTTGAAAAGTTCAGTGTTAACGGTTCACAAATGTAAAATTTTTTATTTTTATTGTATATACATTTTTGTTTATTTATTATTTAATAACTATTAACGTGATTTATTAATTACAAAAGACGACATAGAGATATGTGCTGCCAAAATATGTCTTTTGCCATGTTATGTAAGAGCTACTATAACTCTCCTCTACTACAATACCCAATTTTAATATACTTTAAACTGTTCACTCAGCGTAAGCTATAACAGGTCGTTATCAACAGAATATTTTCCCGGCATGCCGCACAAATATTGTTATAGTTTAATAATATCACAATGTATATTAATCATCATCATCATCATCATCATATATATTAATACGCTAAGGTTAAGATGTTACTCTCCCTTTTTAGAAAAAACCTCACAACTAATTGTGAGGTTTTTAGATAATTGAAATTTAAATTATATATCATTTTATAGACAATTGCTTGCTCTACCAGCATCCACAACTAAAAAATTTATTATTGATATTGTTTTTGCAAATTAATTAATTATTAAAATTATATACACAAAACAGCAATGCTGCCATCTAACGGCTCAACGTCAATATGATTGACGGTCGGTAAAATTTTTGTTTAATTTCAAATCCACTCACGTATAAATAAAGTGGCGCTTTAGCTCAATGCTTTTGATACTTGCGCCTCTATATGTCAATTTTAGTAAAATATTTGTTTGATCTGTCATCTGAGCTTCATAATGGAATAAATAATGCGAAGACTTCGCACGGGTCACGCTAGTATTATATAGCTTAATAATATCACAATGTACTTGAATATTATATACGTATTAATGTAATTTAATATTATATAGTTTAATAATATTACAATGTGTATAATAACACATACTAATTGTTTGGCGCAAATGACCGATTTGATGCTGCTTATACATTTATTTAAAATTCACATACAAAAAGTTAAATGAGAAACAAATATACAGAAAAGAAAGGTAGACAGATATATTGTATTACGAAATAAAAATAAGGCAACGATAAAGGTGAAATATTTTTTTTATAAAATTGCCTACAATTTTCTATTGGTTAATATGTTTAGTTGATGTTCAGAATAATAAATTTTATTTTTATTCCCATGGTATGTACATTAATTAGATCTACATGGTTTGAAACTTTTCCATAGTCAAGTTATTCATGCAAGACAATATTTTGTATATAAAATGTGACTTTCTCACAGAACGATAATAATATATATTTGTAGACTTTTTTTCACCAAAAATTTCGTATGCTGTAAAATATAAAATCTACATGTTCCCACACTGTACAATATGTAATTTATACAGATTATATTCGCGGAATAACTTTACAGACACAAATTTGGCGCCGTGCGAAATTAACTTTTCATATTCGTACTTCGAGGTCCGTATTCTAAATGAGTTTTTTTATAACTCGCCCATTACATACTTCACCTATCCAAGGAGCTTACATCTATAGTAAATTTTTTTTCTTTCAATTATGATTTATGATTAGTCTTTGCGTCTAAGCATGCTGTTTTATTAAATTACGAATGTTTTAATTTTTGAGACTCCGTAATTTTTTACACTGACTTAATGTTTTATAATATTTACAAATTAGTGAAGCGTATTCATAGTTTCTGGAATAATATATAAGAGAAACAAAAAAGCCTTTCCTTGATTTTGATTTTAATTTAAAAATACGAATTTCAAAATACGCAAAGAAAAAATTGCCATAAAAATATTAGTTATATTCTCATAAATATTCATTATTTTAAATTTGAGCTGGAATGAGTTTTAAAACCATGAATCAATCAGAAATTTACATATCGTTAAAGAAGTCCTCGGAGAATTTACGCATGGTACTAGTGTACCTTTCATTCCTACTTCCGTGCGTTCCTTCAGCCGTATATTAATATAGTACTATTTAAAACAAAACGGTAAGATCTAACTATTGTCAAAGTGTACATTTTACAAAGATAAATAATATATAAACAAAAGGGTTTTTAAGCCGAATCTTGCATTGGACAAACGGAAAAGATTAATTTTGAATGAGCAAATAGGACTTATTCTTTATTTAAAAAAATAAAATAATTGTCAAATAAATATATAAAATAAAAAAAATATATAAAATCTCTTCCCTATGAGTTGGATACATATGGGTCAAAATCGCCTTACTAAATATAGGTATATGGAAAATCGATATCGTTTTATAGAGATATAAAGGCAGTGTGCAAACCTTTTAGGTAACATTAGTGTCGTGAGATGCAACATTCCAAATAGGTTTTTTACTTTACACTAAACCATTTGAGAGTCATAAAATCCGTTTCAGAGCAAAAGAGTTTCAGTGACGTTATTTATTGAATATTAAGCTCACGCAAGATTGACATAAAAAAGATATCCTAAGGAAATTCTCATGAAATATTCATTCAAATAATATTATGTAAAGTCATTTAGCGAAACGCCTCTACCTATAAGAATGTTGAATTTAATTATTTACTATTGTAAGTTGTATTACCTTTGGATCTAAATATGTATGTTAGTAAAAAAACAGTTTTTGTTTGGTTTTGTCAAATTATCTGAGGGAGGAAAATAAAACGAATTTAATTACATCTTGTTGATTTCGCTGAAATTATTATGTGTAATTTTAATTTGATTACAATTGTATTCGTTACAGTTTTCTATAAAGAAACATCGACATAATGCATAAATAAAGAAATTGACGGCGTTTTGAAAATTTTAATAATGAAATTTATATATTACAAATTAAAATAATAATACGTCTTCTTCTACGTCGTTCATTGCAACTGACTGAAAACGATATTTGAATAAGCATGTGAAGCTATCATATCAATATTAGTAACATCATCATAATTTTTACTGTTAGTTTGAGTCTCCTCTATTGGTAGCATGCAATTTTCATTTTAATCGGAATCTTCTCACCAGTTAAAAACATTTTGAGTGTTCAAAATACCATTTCTATCCTTAGATATATTATATCAATACATTGCACTTACATAGCTAGGCAGCAATCCTAAAATATGAAAAATAAAGCGATTTTGATTTGCATGAAAATATTAGCAATTTCTGGTACTAAAGCCGTACACTCACTCGTGACATCAAATTTAAAAGTTAGTTAGAAATTGTAAACGAAGTGAAGTTAATATCTACGATATCATATCTAGTATAAATAACGTAGACTATAAAACACACAAACGTAATATTAAAATTACCCAATTTCCTATTCGAATTCCGAAAAATCTTGTCGAAGCACGTTCACCTCTTGGTCCTTTGCAGACAGACTGACACTTAGTAAATTGTTGCTGCATGTATTTTTACAAGTAGCAACAACTACACATACGATCGTGCGATCTAGGGCCAGCCATCTTATAGCTATTCAATAAATTAGGACAAAATCGAAAATTTATTCTCCCAAAAGTGATGATCTGACCTCTAAGTAATGAGTAATTAAATGAAAATATGTGTATATGCAACAAGATATTATGTAGATTTGAATTTTAGATTTCAATGTTGATTTTTATTTCCTCTCAAAAATGTCATTAGGTAGTATGTTTTTAATGCAGTGGATAATTTTAATTATACTTTAATGTTCGAAGGATCCTCAGGCTTATAAATAAGTGTGTTGTGTTTACTACACTTTCTATTTCTACATCGGATAAACAGGTATGATTGCAATTTTGACTTGTTTTATGAAAATATACGGTTCTAGAGGTCCCTTTATTAAATCGGGTGGAAATTTCAGTAACTTACGACACACAAAAACGCATTAAAGTTGTTTTATATCCTAAGTAATTGATTACTTTACTGAAATTTATATCAAAGTATAGTACACGTTTTCTTCAAAAAAGGTATCAAAAGTACTGATATTTCTTTCAGGACATACACTCGATGGTGAGCATTTGGAATTTTTGTGATTTGCCTTATTTTAATTTTATAATTCACTATACTTAAACGAAATTATTAGTAATAATTGTATAAAGTTGATATGCAGAAGACAAAAGCTACAATTTGAAAAAAAAACTTATTCCAAAAAACGATAATTTTTTTTCACAAAACGTCACTCGATTATTTTATTTTGTTCTATGTGAATATTTGAAAATAAGAGTACAGGAGAGATAAAATTTAATAATATATATATACATACATACACACACACACACACACACACACACACACACACATATATATAAATATATATATTTATATATATGTATCGTAATGATATCGTTTCGTTGCATAAAACATATTGAGAAGAAAATGAATTGATTACTTCTACTGATTCCACATAGTATTCTAGTATCATGTAATGAACTATTCAACTTCGTTGTCTCATCTACTTAACAATTGAAGCGCAGCCGTCCCATTTTTGTCCCACCCGCAAGTTTGATCGTCTCTAACTTTTTTATTTTTTGCTAAGGTCCTGGAGAGTTTCTGACTTAAAATAATTTATTGTAATTATTAAATTCAAGATATTTTTATTTCATTAAAAAATAATATTTAATGAAAAAAAATATTCACCAAAAACCGTCACTGGGTCGTTTTTGTCCCGTTAGTATTTTAAGCAATAAGCTGCATTAGTTGCGTGTAGTGGTGATGGAATAATTGGAGACATTTATTGCTGTACTTTACATACATGGTGCAGTTGGTGCACATAAATTAGATCTAGATTCATTATGGTCGATGAAATGGGCTACCCCATTTCATCGATAATAAAAAGCCCTATAACAAAAAGCAACAAGGTCTCGTAATCGTTTCCGTAAGATAATTAAGTGCCTGTGATTTGATTATAAATCTAGTAGAGGATAAAGACAAATATGATCAAAAATGTTGGATGACTGTTGACAAAGATGATAATTATGTAATAAATGCATTCCCTTAACTTGCAAAAGATGCTAATAAACCTAATGACGAGCGTTTAGGCGACTGGGTGGTGAAAAAATTGATGGAACTTTACATCAATTAAAGTAGAATATTAGTTGTTTTTCACTTCAGGTTCACTAGCGGAATATTTAAAGTTGAAAAACACTAGTACTGGTGGCACAGTCTACAGAGCGCAGAGAAATATCTGTTTCCGTGAAAACCGCAAAAGAGCAATTATACATTACGTCTATTCTAAAAACGGGTGATACAACTTTGACTGTTTATCAGGCAAAATCTAATAAACATTTTCTAATTCACTATGCATCCCGATGTAACAATAAACTGTAGTTCAAAGAAAAAACTTGACACAGTGTTATTCTACAACAGCACGAAATATGGAGTAGATGTTGTAGGTTCGATGAGCTGCAAATATACCGTAAAAACGCCTTCTAGACGTTGGCCAGTTCATACATTTTACAATCTGTTCGATTTGGCGGCTATAAACGCATGGGCATTGTAGAAAATTTTCAACAACAAGAAAGTTAAACGCATGGACTTCTTACTGCAACTAGAAAAACATGGGGAACACAGTGTATCAATGATAGAAAAACAACCATACTTGTAAAAATTCCAGAAACACCGGAAAGAGAAGAAACATATACAAGGTGTCACGTCAAGTCAAAATGCATAAATAATAAGTCATTTGTGAAGTGCCACCAACGTATAAAAGCTGTCTACAATAAATGTACCGGTAAAGAATTTATTTGTGCAATATTTGCTATTCTGGTAATAATAATTATTTTAAAGATTTTTTGTAATTTAGTACCGTTAGAATTACTTTGTTACTTTGTGATGATTATGATAAGAAACGAAAATAGTCATTCCTTCAATTCTTAAATTGTTATGTTTTTGTTTTTATAGGATTAAGAATTTGTTTTAAATGAATAAATAAACATATTTCAAGTATCTTACAAATTGTTTTGATCATAATTCTCTTATACTAGTTGGAGTGAAGATAATGAGACAAAATTGTCACGGAGGCGATGCAAGGGGGGTGGGATTATTTTTTTGTGTTGAGTATTTTTTTGCATTTAACGGTAAATTTACGCGAAAAAAGTACGTAGTTATTTAATTGTAAATTCCATTAGTTGTGGTGGTTTCAGTACCTAATTTATATTAAATTAGGTACTGAAACCAGTACGAGTACTTCTATCGCTGAACCTTTAATTTTGGACCGTTAACCTATAACTTTCAAATATATCAGTAAATGTTTAAGTTTTACCGTGCTAGTTTCCGTGAAGAATAATAATAAAAAATTGACTTTGAAAATAAGCAGATCAAATATTACTTTTTAAAACTTTCACTGTGATAATGTTTGGGCTTAAAATTTATATTTGTGCTAAGTATTGTTTCTATTTTATGTATCCCAAAGGGATTTTTGTATGCCTAAGTAGTTTTCTGTTTTTATGTTTATCTGTTGATTAAAGAAATATATTACAAATATTACTAAACCGATTTAAAGTTAACTTACACCTATATGATAAATAAGTTTCAAATTAAAATCTAGATGAGACTTAATTATGACTAAGTAAGTCATAAATATTTCATATCCCATTATTGATTCTAACGGAGAAAGTATTGAGTAACCGAGCAGAAGAACTGATACATGGAAATTATCAAAAATGCCATAGTTATTCTGTTCAAAGTTCAAGTTTACATAATACTAGTTACGTTTACTTTAGCCAAGAATACATTTGATATATATGACTTCAAGACAAAGTTAAATTTCTTAGGAATGTAATCAAATGATTAATTTTTGCATTGACAACATGAATACAGCCAAGTTATGCCACAAAAAGAAAGTTCCCTTAAATGCAGTGATCGGGAGTCAGAAAACAGTTAGATAAAGTTAAGCCTAAGGGCGTTAGCGTTCAAAATCCTGAAAGTACTTTAAAACAATTAATGGGAAATTTTAAATATTTCATAGTATTTGCATCGATTTAAAATATATGACATTGGAAAGAAGTTATCACCAGTATTTCAATTACGTTATTAATTAATATTCTTGAATATATTAACAGAAAATATTAAATTTTTTTAATTTTTACAAATTTTGGTACTTTATTTTTTTTAAGTTTTACACATTCGATAATAAATACAATCTGGACTTACCCGAAAATATATAAAAGCGATAAAACTCAACACGAATGACTTCTTTTTATAAAATATACAAAGAGCTCTATGCCAATCCTTATTCCCTCAATTTTTGACCTTTTCATCCCACGAACATCCTTACCTCTTAAGTGCTTCTACAGATTTGTATAGATGTAGATGTAAAAAAAATATTCGCCCTCCCTTATTTTAGAAACTACTTAACCTAAAGTTATATTAGAGCATAGGTTTTTAGAAGCCCGCGCAAATGTTCTAGGAAAACTGTAGCAATGATTCTAGAATCTATAATTTTATAAACATTTCCATGTATGTAGGAAAACTGATCTTCCCAGAAAATATGCTTCGTAAAAACTTGAGAGTACCGTGCTTTGTATATTTTACTGCATAAAAAGCTTCAAATATATAAAGCCTATTTATTATCTATTCATAATCAATACGATATGCGACGAATCCGTGATTATACTTTTTAACATTAGAAGAAGAAGGTGAGAAAAAAACCATAAAACGATACCAAATCTCAAAGTTTCAGTACACTTTTGTAGCTTAATTTTACGGCAATATTCGAGATATTTACTTTCCTGTCCTTTTTTATCTCCTTTAATTACGTAAGATATTATTTCGGTTTAATATGAACAAATTTAGAAACATCGTGCTTTGGAGCTCCATTCTTAGTGTTTTTTTTTAAAAAGGTGGAACTTGTTGACGACACATATTTGTTTTTAAAATATATATTTGTTATTTTGGAAACAAAATCAGAAAACATATCTTCATTTTAAAATTAAGAAATGTTTCCATAACAAAATTTTAGGAATATACATCCCTAATATTTTAAAAATAAATTGAAATATAACCGTCTAACCTTCAAGCAAACCATGAAAGAACATTTTATCACTTATTCTATGGATGAGTAACAAAGAAGAAGAAATAAAAATATTTGGAAAAAAGTTACATTAGCTTCAAATCACAAAAAAGACAGAAAATCTGTAAATTTCTTATAGTAACTTATAGGGCAAATACAGATAATAATAATCATAACTATAAACCACTGTGTACATATAACGACAGTTTCGATTGAACGGGAAAAAATACACAACCCGCAAGAATCATTCTCCATAAAGCGACTCGGCGGCAATATAAAGCAAGGCTGAGCAATTTTTCCACTTGTTAACTTCGTATGTCATGTTGTCACAAATATGAAAAATGCTAGTTTATCCCCCATTTTATCCACGTGTAGACTGTAAGCTATCAGTGTCAACGTGGGATAAACTAGCAATTTTTTAGAGAAAACTCCATCAGAAATTAGAGAGTTATTTTGCGTAAAAAATAACAAATCTCAACCGATCTCAGACAGTAACGTTTTACTGTCGACACGCGGCTAGACTGGATCGCGTTCGCGACTGGAGGGCGACTATCGCAAGAAATGATCAATACCAGAGATCTTTGCCAAGTCGCACATAGGGAAATTTTACGTTTACGCTTTAAAAAAATTTGCAAATTTTTATGTAATGTATAATACATTACAAATCTCATAATAGTCTCGTAAAAGTCTCAATAATAGATTCTTACTAATTTGTTTTAAATTAATAACCATGAAATAAATAAATAACGTAATGAACAAATACATATATATATATATATATATATATATATATATATACACACACATATATATATATATATATATATATATATATATATATATATATATATATACATATATATATATATAGATATGTATATGTCTATTCCTTTCATTAAAATCCAACTATTTTGATAGAAATCTTTAATGACATATATATACACGTCATTAAAGATTTATATCAAAATAGTTGGATTTTTAGTAAAAGGTAAGTATTATGGAACAACGGATCTAAAAAAAAATTTAGTAGTTCCAAAAACAGAAAAAAAATATTATTCGTGGCAGTATTTTCGACTTTAAGAATGTTTAAAGAATATTAAAAGTTTATATTCGACATATACTTGGTTTATGGATTTACCTTTGTTGACATTATGTTACTTTCCAACAAAATGTAAATGTGATAATTCGAAAAAAAGTATGTATTAAAATGAAATAAAACGTTTTAAACGGAATAATAGGTAAAAATACATAGGATATATTCATCCAAGATCGAAAGTATTTTTCGACTAAATTTAATTTAAATTAATTTACATATTATGGTATCAATAAATGACACACATTCAAACAAACATCGAGACTTTCCAATTTAAAATAATTTTAATATTAAAATGTCATATTATACAGAAATAAAAAGATACAAGATACTGTTATACATTGAGCTAAGCCATAAGTCCACATTGTTATGGCATTTGATGACGCGACACACCGTGGTGGAAACCTACGGTGCGCATTCGACTCCCGGCCGCTCCCTGTACAAGTAATATTTACAATTGTGTAGCCTTTCTACAGACTTGTAACGTTCAGCAGTACCTCTGGTACAAGAGGAACTAAGTTTGGTGCTTGCAGCACCAAACCGCCTGCCCAGCGCGTGGCGATTATAGGCATCACGTCCAATAATACGTTCATGGGAAAAAGCCTGTATCCAGTAGATCGGGAAGACAAGCTGTTGATGATGAAGATACAAAAACAATAGCATCAAAACTCACGAAAGAAAAATTGTACAAAGAGGTACGAATAATAACTATTAAATAATAGCGCATCGTTGATGCAATTTATAGTTTTTTGCAAGAAGCTATATATATATATATATATATATATATATATATATATATATATATATATATATATGTATATATATATATATATATATATATATATATATATATATATATATATATATATATATAATTTTATCTAATTAGTTCTTGCTCATATAATAAATTGAAGCACTTTTTGTCTCATAAATAATGAGGTACAGAACGTGAGGTAAATGGCAAAAACTAAATACAAATCCTTAATTTACAAATTTGTTGTGTATTTTATGAAAATGTCCACAAATATAAGAACCAAGTAAAATATTGACTTGTCATTGGATATTTCTACCGTTTTAATCAAGGAGTGGGATAATGCTCGATATCGTAATTACTTGAGCAGTGTATTTTATATTTATGCGTATTAGATATATTAGACACAAAACTAATTTCTATCCCGGTGACGCCGGAACAGCTGAACTATCTCATTCACAAACATATTTATCTAAGCAAATGTTACAACGCACTAAAAGGGGAAAAGGATCACTCGACGTGCATCTATCGTGGAGAACTTCACGACTTGCTTAAGAAAATGACCGTAAAGACCTTAAGAAAATGTAAATTTTCGGAAGAAATTTGTTTAATCTCTCTAATATAAGTACGCAAGTACATGTGGCGATTGATTTTACAATTCCTTGCCTAAATGAGAACCTTAATTTATTTCCATTATGCAGTTTAGAAAAAACAAACCAATAATTGTTATTAGGCAACTTACAAGAAATTTATAAAGTTCAATTACGAACGTAGGTGTAGTAGTGGTTGAAAGTTAAAAATCTCAGGAAAAATATGATTATTGAATAGCCTGTTACTTATAAATATTTTGTTTTGTTTAAATAAAAAAAAACGCATGGAATTGCATGGACGATGCTATGTTCAACTGGTGCAATAAAATCTTCCAGTTATAAAAAATATCCATACATACGTTTACACATATTTTTTTAACAAAAGCAGCGATTTTATTGTACATTTTCTCATTTTGTGAAATATATTCCCATATATTAATACAAACTACTTTTGATGACACCTATTGACTTAAAGTGATATTTGTAAAATATTTTGGAGTTCATTTAAATTTCTAATATTTACTTAGCAATATGAAAATAAAACTTGCGTTTTATTTAAATTAAATTGTTTTTTTTGGGCAATAATAAATGCATAAGACAAATTAGTATATTGTAATTGCTATATTGACCAATGTGAATACAATCTTTGAAGGGATTTTATGTTAAGGTAATTGGGCTTTTAAGATGTAGGATGATAGAATATAAATAAAAAAAAACTGCGGATAATGATAAAAATCTGCTTTTCCATTTTAATAATATAAAATCATTAATACATTAAAAATAAAAATGTGATGCTTTTGCATGACCACTTTAAGTATACCTAATTTATGGCCATTAGTAACACAAATGGTATACTAAGTTTACAAAAGTAGCCTATCTTGAAATTCAAGGAATTGTAGTCCAAGTGTCATAAATAGGCCTAACTGGAGAGAGTCGATTGCATAATTTCAGTACGATTTCTCCAACTGTAGGCAAAACTACCAGTATAGTAAAAGTATTAACGGTCATCAGGAAACGTAAGATAATTTGGTTATTTTTAGACTCCTTTGTAGTTTTTGGGCCCTTTATGTTTCTGTCACACCATTTTTTTTTCTAATAATACACCTAAATTTAACGTTTGAGGGAAATCTCAAATACTTGCAGGGGTGACAAATTAAATACATTTTTAAGGAGATTTTATGTTATTAACTTTCTTAACCGTACAAAAAAAGACAAAAAAGGCAAATGTTTTTCGATTTTGAGATGGAACCGTTACCAAAACAGCTTTCCTAAAATATGAAGCATTCATATTGATTCTTGTGTACTTGTTCCTGTTGATTTATCTGATATAAAAGGTTGAATTTAATTTAAAATAAAAAAATTATATACTGATCATGAAAATCATTAGAATAATGGACGTTCCAATTACAAACCTGCAAAAATGGAACTCGAAACCTGGGAAATTGTTGCTACTATACCAAAATATGAAATTAGGCTTTGATAATATTATCGAGAAATGAAAAAAAACAGAACATTTCCTAAACATTTCACGGTACATTGTGTTTCTAGTAAACCAGTCACCTCTGTTATACTAGTCGCTGGACTTGCTTTACACAAAATCCTAATGAAACAATTTGATTCTGGCCATTTTGGCATTGATTGTAAACTACACTGAAATGAGCGTCCATGTGAGTAATGTTAGAGATGGACAGTGTGTCAAAATAAATCGTTAATAACTTTGATGAATTAAAATTAAGTAAGAATTAGGGTTAATAATTAAAAATGTTCTATAGGCAAGGTATAAAATATTCGCACATCAGGTACTTGCGCACATTATTTGGGACAGCTTGGGGAAATAACCGATTAAGAGTTGCGAAACATCTGACAGCCGCGCGGGTAATTGTATGTTATATTGAGTTTATTTATATGTAGCGAGTATTTGGTTTAATTGATTCGCTAAAAACATGAAATATAACAATTAAAAACATAATAAATAATATTATTCCGGTACTCACGTAGCTCTACGGTAACTTGCAGTTCTGCGGAAACAACTCAATCATTTTGGTGACAGTTATTTATAAAAAATTATTAATTTAATTTTAATGAACAATTTATTTCACTTGTTTGTTCAAGAAGTCTTATAATAATAACTTCTGAACAGCTCTTATGTTCAGAAGTTATTCGTTTTTTTCTAAACACAACCGCGCTCTCCTTATAACTGAATTATTAACATTATACACCATTTGGGCATTTCTCTTAGTTTTATTAAAACTATCAGTAATCTTTCCTCGAAAAGTTTGTTCGTCCAACCACTCAGTTGAGTATTCATCAAATTTGATGCTACTAAATTCATGGATTGAATGGTTTCCATGCAACTACAAACCGAGTGAGTACATTAATAATATCATTTATTAAGTTTGTAATAGTTATTTTTCATGTTATTTAACAATTCAATTAAACGATATATTCGCTACTTATAAATTCCTTTATATACAATGTCTCGCATGGCGACTTTGCAGTCATTAACTATTTTATCCCGGACATCGTATATGGATACACACATACGCATATATGTATATATATATATATATATATATATATATATATATATATACATATGTATACAAATACTTTTTTCTATTATAAACCGTTTTTTAATATTTTCTTAATACTGTGTTCAGACAGAAATTAATATAGTTTATGTTAATTTCTTTCAGTAATACATGAAAGTGGCAATTTATATTATTTGACATTAACTACGTGTATGCCAAAAGTAACTTAAGTTTATTTTGTAAATTAGGAAATGATGTTCCCTTCAATATAAGATCGTAAATTACTTTCGCTATTAATACTGCAGGAAAGTTTAATTCAATCGAAGGTTTACTTTTATTATTTTCACAAGCTTGACAGAATAATGATCCTATTAGTAAAGTTGTAGAATGTACAGTTAAACCACCACTCTGTTTTTGAACAGTAAATAAGTTATTTCTATAATTAAAAATGAATTCTTATGATACAGATACACATGCAATAAAGCAATGGTGAAACTTTAATTTTCTTTCAATTCACTCGATTGATAAATCTTGCAATGTATTCGAAACAGCGCATTAAGTCAGGTGTCGCCCAAAATAAGTACAAAAATTGACCTAACTCATTGGACAGCTATGGTGACTCTATTTGTTCTAATGTTTTTATTTTACTTTAGAATGGCGACAACGAGAGAAAGTTATAACGTTTTTCTTTTCAATTCATTTAAGACCCGAGTGCTCATTAGCGAATCGATGGTTCTGATTTAATGAAATTCTTAACAAATTTACCGCCAAAATATAAATAACCATTTTATATCTTTGAGAAAATTATAAAATTTCCTAAATAAAAAAAGAACAGTCAATTTTTTTATTATAATTGTATAAAGAGACACAAAATTTTTATCAAATACGCAAAAAAATAATTTTTCATCCGATTTTGAATTATTCGACAATATTTCATGAACTATGGCAGATAAAAAACTAATTTTTCATTTAGAATAATCTCAAATAAATTTGTATAGAAAATTTTATAAGTTATATAATTTCAAACTACATGCAAACACTCAAAAAAAAATTCATAACTTTGTGGAAAAAGGAGGGACGTATCGAATCGATAAGTCACTGCCCGCGCGCAACTGAAAATTGCAAGCTGGAAATGTTTTTTTCATTTCTACACCTGAGCTCAATAAAACAAAAGAAAATGTTAAAAAGCAATGGAACATTGATAATATATTGATACAATGAATTGTGAAAATATTGGGGATATGAAGAAAAAATAACTGTCATTTTATGTGGTATAGTTCTGCCTACTAGTGTAATAGAAGTAAATGTGGTAAACTGTTTAATAATATTAATATTATTTTATCATGTTGTATTAAATATAAATAAATAAAAATATTGCCTAGTATATCTTTAAATTGTAATTAAAATTTTCTGAAAGAAGCCGTCTTTTAAATTTTATTTTACAACAATAAAACTATTTTTCCGTCAACGACTAACATCTTCCTTTGTCCGACACTTATTCAAGGACACCGTGTATTTAAAAATATGTATATATATATATATATATATATATATATAAATATTGCCTAGTATATCTTCAACTAGAGTGAAATATTAAAAAAAAATTAAATAAAAATTTTTAAAAAAATTTAATAAATTTCTTATCAACTTGTTTTTTTACCAAATTTTACTTTTGAAATTACAAGTTTTGGAGAAAAGGAGGAAGCATGCGTTTTTGTAGATATTTTTAACCACATTTCTAAAAGTACGTTATACAAAATGTTTCCTTAAAAATTGAACCTAAGAAATATTGGTAATAAAGTGGGTTATTGTACAAACGAAATAATTTTATTATCATAGGCCTAGTAGTTTTAAAGATGTGATTTTTTAATTTTTTTTGTTACCGCGCATGAAAAACCATTTTTTCAATACTCATTATTACTATTTTTGCTTTTTTTTTCTCCAAGATCTTCAAGAAAACATTCACCTTTCCAATCAAAATGTTATTCATCATAAAAATTAAACGCTGAACCATGTGCATTTTTCTAATTATAATAATTGAAAAGTGATTTTGAACAACGCTAGTGTAAAAAAATGTGTGGCAACCCTGTGGAAGTTTATTTCAAAATCATTTAAAATTGGCACATATTCCAAAAAGTATCATTTTCTAGTAAAAAGTCTTTTCATAAGATGTTTTTTATTACTATATTCACACCATTCATAATTTTTTCGGTCATGGTAAAATAAAACAAATGTAGTGGTCATACCGCATTTATTATATCTTTTTTTATTAGAGTGAATGCTCAAAGTGCCTTCCCCTAGCTCTTATGCATAATCAGTATCTTCTTAAAAAATATCTTTTTAAACTTCATAAGGCCCTTTCGTTGTTTTTTACCACTTCAGACACATAGTGTAATTTTTGTCTTAATTGTTGTTTGCGAAAAGTGGGCCTGTTGTAGCCATATCCCGTCACGTACATCATGGTATTTCATTCAACACATTTCCAAGTTCGCCTCTTAAAAACCGTATATAACGAATTCCATTAAGCCTCGGTGGTTGTTCAAATGGTCTGAAATTTTTTTTTTCTCAAATTTCTTAAACGAACACACACACACACATATATACATACATATATATATTTTATATATATATATATATATATATATATATATATATATATATATATATATATATATAATTGTACACTTCTTGTCGTGCTGAATCAAAAATAAAAGCCAGACCCGTTTGTATCCGTAAAAGTTTCAGTGATTGCTATTTAACTTGCTCAGGTAGACCTACCAGAATTTCTCAATATATTTTATTCCTTCTGGCAAGATATAATGTTACCTCCATTAATATCTATCTGCCGTTGAAATTAATTCCTCTAGTTTTTGGATCTTCTCCAATTGTGTCTTACGTGATCGTCTATGAATTCGTTTCGCCTCACAAGTAAAACCTTTATAATTTCGTATCATCATCCATAATTCGTTAATTTGATGTAATGAAATAACATAACTTTGTCTTGACATTGTTTTCTATTATGTTACTTTTTCTCTTTTCCGAGACGACATTTTCAAACCATGTCGCTATGTTAATCAAAAGCTAGGGAAGTCAATCCAAACATTAGTATAATGATATTAATTATATACATTTATACTAATTTCTGCAACAAAATTTTCTTTGCACATTTGGTTCAACTCTCTCTGTTGTCTCTTTGTTTCTCTTTTTCTAGAGAGAAAAACAAGAGAGAGAGTTTTTTTTGGATGTATTTTATCATCATTTTCGAATGACAACGTAATATGTTTAGAAGCGGCATCCCATTAAATATACTCACGGTTCCTAATTTTGCTGAAGTTTTTAAGCAGTTTGTATTTAAAATTGAAACTTAAGTTCTTCAAAATGAGTTTGTATCAAAACAGGAGTACATAGAGTAATGTAAAAATAACAAATGGAATTTAAAAAAAATCATAGTATTGCAATCCGTTGATCACTCTTTATGCGTTACAGACGATATCATGTTGACAATGGTTACAATAAAGAAATCAAAATAACATATATTAAATGCCGTGAATTTCTTACATACCTGCTGGAGTAAATTTTAATGAGAAAGAAACTGTCCATGGACATACTGTTCTCGCATGATAACGCACAAGTAAGGAGGAAAATTTTTGCTTTTTTATCCCACACTACTCAAGTTTAGAACCTCTCCCCTTGAAGCGCGAATGACCTATTCTAGTTATTATTTAATCCCTAAAAGTCAAAAAAGGCTTAGAGGTGAAATAGCACATAGCAAAATGATGAAATTTGTAATTTTAGCTCATAGTAAATAAGCTGATTCGACATCATCAAATAAGCTGATTGAAGGTCTGAAAATTACTTTTAAAAGAAAATGATGTGAGCTACTGCTTACAGCTGAACCATGCAATTATCACAGTTTTCTTATTTGAAGCATCTACTATGTTTGTCACATTATTCTCGTAAAAAGCCTAAAAATTTAAAATTTTATGAAATAGCAAAAATGAAATATGATGAAATAGCAAATCTGATCAGATTTAAAAATATAGTAATTGTAAATTATAAATTTAAAAAAATACTCGCATAGAAACAGAAACAAAAGTAAAAAGAACAATGATTTTTTTAGGAATTGGAAATGGATAAAAAGGTTCGAAAGAGCTGCATAAGGAGAGATCAAATATACGTATTTAAATTACTTTTAAAAGACAAAGATATGAACTACTGCTTAAAGTGGAACCATGTAATTATCACAGTTTTATCTGAAACACCCACTATGTTTATCACATTATTCTCGTAAACAGTCGAAAAATTGTAAATTTTGTAAAATAGCGAAATTTAAATACGATGAAATAGCAAATTTGTTCAAGTTGCTGCCATTCCCAATTTTTTTCAAATATCAATATTTGTTTTAAAAATATAATTTGATCCACCCAGAGTTTCCTCCTGAATGATATTTTACACACCGCGCAGGAAAGAAATGTGGGTCCCCTTTTGCAAGTAAAAAAATAATAGTTAATTTAAATAATACTTTCGATTTAGGGCAAAGCAAGCATATTATGAATAAATTTTAAATCCTTATTTTTTTTAAATGAGATGCCTATGATACATGGACATACAGATGAAAGTTGTCGTTTCACGTACGATACCTGTATATTATTATTTTGTTTGGACGCTTCAGGAACCGAACATATTTGGATATGTCACTTATGATTGACATAATAATATTTTATCTCGTACTATATTTAATGTTTAAGCACAATTTTACTTAGTCAAACGTGTATTAAGGAGAATCTGAAAATGTATTTATAAATTAAACGTATAATTGTAATAGTTTGCATATTAATTTGATTGGTGGTCGAAATAGAAGACTTTAGAGTCTTGTCTGATGTCAACGACATTATATATTTGATTTTCCATATTTTTTTCTTTTAGTATGCCTATATATTACTAATCTCATGTGAGAATACTTTATAAACAAATAAAGCTGAAAATTATTCACGAAAGTATAACGTGTATTTTATGACATATTATGTCTTCCAATAAATATGTGTTTAATACTAACAATATTACGGAACGGATTTGTTTTAGTTTTATACACATGCGTATATTGAGTGAGCTTGCATTGCTATTGCCTTTGTCAAGTAAATTTTACACATGATAAAACGAAGTTTTACTTCACATTTTGTTTCTTAGAAGTTAAAAATAAGTTGAAAAGAATGATTAATTTGATAATGTGTAACAACGTTTATTACTGTGAGTAAATAATACGATATATCAATTAAAGATGTGCCTGAAATTAGCTCTTTACACTTTTTTTAATACTCTGAACTTAGTACTCTCTGAATTTCTGATTTGACTACTCATAAAACTTCATACTGGACGCTATATATGAAAATCAATTCTTCAGGAGTAAACTACAAAAATATGGACACAAAACCGTCTTTTATACGTATTCGGACGTGCACTTGCTCCTAACTTATTGAGTATTTACTTTTACTTCTTTTTTTCAATAAGAGAATAAAAGGTTTAGATTTAATGCTACGTAAATTCTGTCTTCCGACTATAATTTACAAAACGCCGGAAAGTGTTTCATAGGTTGTCCGGAACGTAGTTAGATTAGTTTGAATTTTTTCCTTTTCTTGGATTATGTTTTAACAGAGAAAGAATTTAGAGAACATCATTTATGGAAAATGTTTCCTTAAAGATTCTTGATATTTCTGCTATAACTAAAATATTAAAAACATGGCTATTAATGTCAAATAATAATTTCATATTGTTATTATCATGCAAATTTGCCAATCGCTTTTAAAATTATGTTTAAAAAGTCGCTCATGGGTTTTGTGTTCCCCAACATAAAGATGATCATATTTCATTGGTCCGTTGTGGATTTAAATTTTAATAACATTTTCCAACCTGACCAAAAGCCATCTTTAGTAATTAACTTATCATAAGAAGTTGGCAGATTTTCCTATAACTTTTAAACTTTGGAAAATAATTTAGCTTCGAATACTTCCGTAATTTTAAATTTTATTCATAACATAACTTTGTGCGATTATTTTCGAAGAAATAAATAAAAATATACATTTATTTTTCATTTCATATTTATCTACTTGGAATAAAAACCCAAAACATTTTTCAAACTATTGCCATTCCCAATTTTTTTCAAATATGGCTGGTTTGAGAAGTTTTTCCTTCCTACTCCTATTAATTCGTATGCCCGTTTTGTTGAAATCCATTAGTCTTGATCAAGTTTATTGCAGTTCTATTTGATAAAGCTACATTCAAGGAGAATTCGAGACACTATTTAAATAATATAGTTATAATCAATTTTATAAAGAAAAATTATGACAATGCTTATGAATTATGACGTACAATAAAATTCACAGACACAGTCGGAACAATGCCACCTTAATTCAATTTTGATCCATAAATATTAAGTTGATTAAGATTACACAAATGATTCAACTCCGTAGCCAGACCAAGAAAAATATTTAGAAACTTATAACAGAATAAAGAATAGCTTTTATTAAAAAAATAGATGCGTTCTTAATATATAAAATTGAAAAAGCAGAATAAGGTTCCATTAATTATTATTCCCTGTTTTTATTTATAAGTTTCTTTGTCTTTGATTATATGGAAGGTTTCTTTTTAGCTAATTTTAAATATACTATGCTGAATTTCGAACATTTTGCTTAAGAAAATATAAATCTTAATGTAACTGAGATTACATTCGAGCTCGTCTAGATACATGCCCGACACAACCTCTCTTATTTTATTTTACTCATTTCAAAGAACACTTAGTATCCTGGCTTATCTCAAATCCGATCACAGCCTCAGATGCTCGTAGCGTCCGACTATACTTTTAAAACTTTCTCTTTGCTTTTGTTCCAAAAACATTGTCGTTATAAAAAAGAATTCTGTACTCTTTTATGTTTGGTAAAAAATTGTAATTATTTGAATCTTAATTTTAAATTATCTTTAACCCCTTATTTATTATTTCCTCATTTTATTACTTTCCTTATTTTAGTCCTCGCTATTTTATTTTTTTTTCTGAATTTAAAGAAATACTTACTTCTTACACACACAGGTTAGCTTCCCTCACCTTTATTTTACAAAGCCTAAAATTGAATGTTCCCGCATAAAAATCAATAATTTGTTACTGAAGAATTTATTACAGAGATCTATACTCTCGTCGAGATTTCATCATGGACGAGAGAATAGATCTTATGACATCAAACTACAGAGTTTTAATTTGTCATCACTACCTGCAAGAAGAAAAAGGACTAGTCTATTATATTTAAATAAAATCATACATTCGCATGTTGATAGTTCTTATCTCCTCTCTCTATTCGACTTCAACACTCGATATAGATCCCATATACCATTACAAAGATTATTCATGCTACAAGTTTGTAATGATAACACGTTTTATAACCCTATAATTCGAATGTGTCGATTGCATGGCAATATTGTTTCTCAACATCTGTCCTAGGGCATTTTTGAAACAAAATTATTAACAATTAAAAAGGAGATACAAAATATAATATTTACAAAATAAAACCAGCTATGAAAGAATTAATATTTTGTTCAGTATGTAGAAAATAACATAATTCTAAGTTAATGCTAACGTTAATATTGATCAATACATTTTGTAGTATATCTAAAGATACAAGTAACCATTGAAAATATGTCTAACCATTTTGTGCACACATAATTAGAGTTATATCCTAGTTTTACGTTTTGTTCTTTTTATTATACATTTACATGATTGTAACTTGTTTTGTGAGTCTATCAATAAAAAAAATAAACAAATTGAGTGGACGTTACTATTGGGTAAATATTGTGTATATATGAAACACATATACACACAAATATATATATATATATATATATATATATTTATATATATACATACATATATATATATATATATATATATATATATATATATATATATACATATTCATAATTACATACATATTAACACAATGATTTGGAAATTTTTTTCAAATGATTTGGAAAAGATTATTTGATTAGAAGTTACTTATCTCTTAAGGGGCCATTTTATTTCCTGCTATGACACAAATTTTCTGATTAGTAAAATTGCTGCTAAGGCGAGAAGGATTCAATTGTTTTTTTTTCAGTTTCTCTCTTTAATAGAATAATTAATAAGAAATGATTGGGGAATTTTGTCAGATTATTTATCATTAGCATTATTGTCGCAGCAATTAATTTATTAAAAATCCATGGGCAAAAAATATTTTCTATATTTTTTATTCAACAGATTTACTAGACCTTATTCCATCGAACTTCATTTAAGTGAAACTAATACAAGTCATCATAATTTATAATAAAGAGTTTGACAATGTGTGCTTCTGTTTTAATGCATGTCTAAAACGCCTCTAAAATTTATTATTGAATATAATAGTATCCAAATATTTGACTTACTCCCTTTTTCCCTAAAACAACACAAAACTTTAGTTCTTTTTTAATTCACGCAGTTTTCTAAAATTGTTCAATGAAGTTGTATTCAGTGTAAATAATTTAATAAAAAAAATAATTGAAGTTAAAACAATTTTTTAAATTATTGTGTCTTTAGTTTTGTATACATATCGTAAAGAGACTATGTATTTATGGCCTATTTTATTAAAATTTATCACACTGCGTCATATATTGATGGAATTATATAACGAATCTTAAAATTTCAAAGGGTATCATTTTTGAATGTCTGTATTGATACTGATATGCAACGTCGTGAAAGAAAATTTCATTTCATTTAAGTTAGTCATAAAATTACAATATCTTGATTTAATTTTCTATACTTAATAAACAGGTAACTATTTAATTGTTTAACAACGGCATTAATTTATTTAATAAGCAACCATCAAAATTTCAGTCTAATATAATGTAGTTGTATCATTGCTAGATTATTTAATAGTATTTTATTCTTTCATTTTTAGTTTAATGGTATTTTTTTATTTTCATATTAGTGGGTAAGCTAGCGTTACTATCTATAAGACTTTATGGCATCTTTCTAGGTGCACTTTAAAAGGGAAAGTTTGGGGATCTAAAATGCATAATGATGAAAATGAAAATGAATGAAATGAGCTGAAAATACACTCAAATTTTGTTGCGCGAAAAGCGGACAGATTTGATATCATTAACAAAATGATGGATCCAAGTACTAAATCACTAACCAAAAGTTAGAAAATCACAATTGCGCTAGTTCTGCTTAGTCCGTAAGACTTGGAGTATCGTAGACCAAATTGCTTACAAACTGTCTCTCGATATCTGATAAAACATAGAAGTACTCCTCTCCAATCTCGGTTTTTTTCGCAGACCCAACTGAAGATTCCCTTGTAGTTAGACAGAGTTGAAGTGAGCGGTAGAAGTTTTCTTATGTCGAACACGACATAAAATGATCAGTCAGGGGACGTGCACAAATAAAGTTTTACGGCCATCCCCCGTCGCTGCTGTAACTCATACCTATCGTAAGTTATTCCATACACGCTCGAGTTTCTGCCGCACTGACGAGTCTACCGTGCCGGTGTCTAGTTTTAATTGTTTCGACTGCCATTTTACGCAGGGTAAACTTATCTAATTTTCTGATAAAATAAGTTAGTTTCGGTAAGTTTGGGAGCGAGTTGACTTTTAATAGTCAGTCATGTAATATAAAAGTAAATTTTATTAATTATTTATCGTTAATTTGGGCATATCATGACTTTCTTCGCTTAAAACTTTCCATTGGATTTTTACCTGTATATTGTTGTTATAAGAAAGTTTTTTATAAATATAATTACAATTATAGATTAAGAGAGATTAATTAGTTATGAAGTAGTTATATCCTCATAAATCCCACAAATCAGAAGACTGGGTTCCCGTATAATTAAATAGTATCAAATCAGCACAGATGTACGAACCGTACAGATGTACAAAACGCGTATTTTGCTGGCTATGTGTGTCCAGGTTTACAATGTTGACCGAAGGTGAGAGAAAATTTCGTGTTATCACAGAAAAAGTTGTCCGGTCCGATGTTCGATTATGAATGCGGAATCAAACTTTGTATGAGTTTTGTTATTGTTTTTTTCTTCTCTTATGACAATGAAATAATATCGGACAATTGATTTATGTTTTGTCTTCAAGTTCTTGTATACAAGTATACACGAGTATACAGATAAATTTTTCTTTGTGTATCTTTCGAGGTGGTTTTCAATAAATTTGCTCGAGGTCAACAGACCGCTTTATTTAATCTATAATTAAAATTATATAATTTTAATAAATAATTTTAGTCATTCATTTTGAAACTGCTAGAATAAATTTGTGGAAACTTTCGTAAGTAATCAATCTATAGTATAAAATACCAAACACGAGTAAAAGTCGAATTACGAGGATTCTATACATAGTTAGGCACTCAAGTGTTTATGACACTTGAGAATACATAGTATTTCTGTTAAATTTTTACAAATATTAATTATTCACAACACAAATAAAGTGCCTAATATATCTTTCGCAGGCGCGGAAAGCTATTGTGTATTTAAAAGATTATAAGATCTAGGATAATAATTATAGTTATCACATAAACTTTGCGTAGGTTTTTAAAAACTCTCTTTTAATGATTTCGAATCTAGTAGTTTCATAAAAAGGGAGGAGGGGTATATTTTCATGAATATTTTCCAGTGCAACTCTGCAGATATACTGCCTAAAATTATGAAAAAAGCCTTTTGTGCCCTTATTATTAGACATTTTAAACTTAATATATACAGAAATAAAAAAATATTTAGTACTCATAACTTACTTAATTTACATCTCCAAAAATTTTCACTTGAATGTTTTTGAACGTATAAATAGCCGTTAAACGAGTAAATAACAATTCAATGTACGTATATAAACAGTTTTTTTAAAAGGGTGTAGGAGCCAAGTGTGATTTAAAAAAAAACCCTTACGTTTTCGATTATCTGTGTTATTATTTCCATTTCTAGTGACACAAAATCAAAATAAATGCGTTTCATTAACTGGATCGATATGATGTTTTCTAAGATAATTTAGTATAAACAGACGTATATACGCGAAGAACTCTCTACTGGAACCCCTTGTGTACGAATTTGTTTGTTGTTGGTTAAAAGAATTTAGAATTTTTTGTCCATTATATTTTTTAGCTAAAGAATATCAAACTTGCATTATGGATGCCACACATAGAGGGCATACGAACCGTAATATTGTCTACACATTCACTATACATTATCTACTAATATGTATTATCAATTTGTTAAAGTGGAGACTGACCCCGGTGGCGATTTGGACAAGTTTCTTTTTCCATATACGAAACTAACTACGGTACTAACTACGGTAAAACGGGGAAACTAACTACGGTACGAAAGTTCCGTCAAGAAAGCAAACGGTAACCGTTGAATTTTAAACTATCTAGATCTGAAATTTAAATTAAAATATTGAAAAGTTTACTAATTTATTCCTCTATAGATTTCTGTGTTTCCATGTAAGACCCTTTTAGAAGTTTTATTCATTTCAAAACGTGCTTCGATATTTTATATTTTCAAAACCTGCTCCGACATTTTAATTTGTACAGTTCACAATTTTCACTTATTTCTGATTACCCTAGAAACGAAAATTTTAAATAGTTTAAGTAAATGATGGGAAGACTGTCTGTAAAATCCTTTAAGTGTGACGTTTTTAAATTGATTAATTGTAGTATATTTCTCTTTTCTACAAATAATTATTTACATTTCTAAACACATAATTATGATGGTCATATACAAATAAAGTTATGTGGATTTCACATGATTTTAAAAAGTTCTTTCCAAAAATGTACTTTATATAATGGAGATCAGAATAAACTGATCATTACATTTTTATTAACATAAATAATTGATTTTCTTTTGGCAATTAAAAAAATATCGTATTAGAGATGAGAGCCTGATGATAAATAAGAGCGTAAATAGGTATGTAATAACCCATCATAACAATCGTAGGCTGGTACTAAGCCACTGGCTTTAGAGTACTGGCTTCTTACTTTTTAAGTAATTTCTTTGATTATGTCCATTTTAATCCCCTGATTCATTTCTCATGAAAAATTTTCAAGAAACCGTTATTTATAAAATACACCACCTTATTTTTACATTTACACGAGCGAAGGCACAGGTTAAAGCTAGTTTATAATACTATTTAAATGGTTTATGTATTAATTCTCATATGAAACTTGCATTATAAAGTTCTTTATAAACTAATCTTTTTATATTTTAGTGACGCAGCAAATAAGAAAACATTTTTATTTAAAATTAAAAAAAAATATTTTAAACTTATATGACGAACGTTAAGCAATCAAATTGTGTTTTAGTACTGAACAAAATGAAATAACTCTCATTTGCAAGTGTGTCCAGAGTGTACACAACATCAGTATATGTTACATCAGTAGAGAAATATAAAATTAATAAATGAAGACAAATAATCTACACAAATCAAGGAGCTAATTATTGAATTAAATCTATCCATTGACGCGTGGGTTTTATAAAAATTATTAACATAATAACTCCAGCAGTTTTAAGCATGAAAATATTATTATTTTAAATAAATTCCTACAGTTAAAATCAAACAATAAGTATTCGTTCAAGTGAATTTCCGCTTGTATCGCGAGCCGGCATTCAGAACACTGAGCATTTATTGTTCAAAATATAAATTGTATTTAAAATCATTATCTGCTATTATGATCAACAAGCTTTTCCACTCTTTCTCATTATTTTCTTTTTCTTTTTCATTTGTATTGTTTGTTTTACTTTGAATAGGTTTAACGATCGATTGGTTTTATTATTTTCTGATAGCAAAGCGAATTTAAAAACAAAATTCGTTTGAAAAATTTAATTGGTATTTAAAAATTCTTAGGAAATATTTAAATTTAAACCACATATTTTTTCAACATACTTAATAGTAATACAGGTAGCGATCAATTGTTTTTATACGAAAAATATATTAAACTTGCTTTGAAGAAATAAACAGTCCAACGATAATGTTTTAGCATAGTCAAGACATTTATAAAAAATTACTAGAGTTTATAAATACGGAAGCTATCAAAGCGAGAATAAATATTACAGAAACTTTTAAAGTATAAGTGGAACTAAAATTTGTGTGATCAAACTAATTTGTGTGAAAGTACAAACACTTAGTTTCGTGTAGTATTTCTAAAAAACAATTTACAACTATTCATTAATTTCCGAGTTCCATGTCTCACGTGTACGTCATTCTCAGAAACCGCTTGACGTAGAAACTTGAAGATTAAGGAGAAAAAGTGTTAAAAAAGAATGAAATTCCAAACATAACATATAGTATCATTTCAAAGGGTAGTTAAAAGGTTCCCAAAAATATGGTCTATTGATAATTTTATATAAAATAATGTTATATATATATATATACGTAAATATAACGTAAAATTGTCGATAAACAGAGTTTTCGGCCTATAGTTTTTGGAATATTAATGACCACATAAGGGATAAGTTATGATAAATAAATTAATTTAATTTCAAACCATGTCTGAAAAGCTTGACACGCAAGCTAAACTCACAATTTTTTATTTATTAGTTGTACATATTGCATAGAGTAGGACAAATAACTCTGTTGCCAATAAGCCTTTAAATATTTAATGGGAGTTAACAACTAGAATAACTTGGTATTCTAAAACTATTAAATCTTCATAACCTTCATTTGTCAGGTTTGTTATTTCCACTAATTTTTATTGTCTTTATTTGTCAGGTTCGTTATCTTCGTTATCTCCATTTCGTCTTGTTTTTGAATTTAGGTGATTATAAAATTAGAAAGGGGAATGCACATTGCGAAATCTTTCAAAGATTTATATCCCGTGGAGGAGGCAACGACAATTTAATATCGATTTGAAATATAGTGCACAACCATTAATGAGACAGTCAGTATAATAATATTTCATATAAATGCAACTATCGTTGTTTATAATTTTGTCTACTTTTCTCATAGAATATGCATAGAGTTTTCTTAACCATTTCTCATCGACCGGACTTGTAATTTATTTTTAATACTAGCTCTCCATTCTGATATGATCTGGGTCAAAAGGAATCATGACGGAATTTTATTTCAATCGATCATTATAAAATTATTTTTTATTTTTAATTTATTAACAGTATTTTCAACAGTTGAGTTATTCTATGTTTTGTGGTGTACCCAATCTAACTAACTAACTATTTCAAGAAGTCCAAATTAGCATAACATTACTTTTCACCAGCACTCTAATATAATAACGCGCTGGTACTTTCGAAAGATTTAATTGTTGTGTACAACAATGTTTTAACGTAGCCATGGCGGTTTAGTTGGTTTAATTTAAAGGTATTCCATTATTCGGTTCTTCAATGAAAATCCGGTTATAATACACATAAATAATGATATACACTCTTAATTTTTTTTAGATTTATATATTGGTCATAATATTTTAATCCCTTATTAGTATACAGATATATTGATTTCATACTTCTTTATCTCGTCATTGTTCATTCACCACCCGTTCTAAAAAGAAAATCTTTTATATATCCTATTCCTATCTGGATACTATGAAATAAGTAATTTTCGCCGAATAAATTGTTTTTGGGTTGTCACAAATGCTCTAAGTAATTACTTCGGCATATAAGTGGGTTTATAAGTTAAATAATATTGTAGAATAATTTTCTATTGCGATTATGTTTCACTGGTGAAACATTTTCTGATCAGGGTGTGATTTGCAAACACATGCGAAGACGGCTCCAAACTCTAAACCCCATTGAATTAAAGTTCAAAATAATATATTAGGCTATGTACATTACTGCGGCTGAAAATAAATTTGGATTATAGAAAAATGTAAGTCATCGAAGTATTCACAATAAATTATGTACTCAGAATAAATTTTAACGCAAATAAATTTAATCGATCGCCTGCTTCACAGCCTAATTTTTTTTATTTAGCTATTTATTTTGATAATTATTGATATCTTAATTTGTTTGCTATTCATTTAATGCCAGTATCTTTTTGTAATTATTATGATTATTATTCTTAGTTATTCTTATTTTGAGAAATAGTCCTGATAGAATTTTCCTTTTATTAAATTTTATTATATTTTGTAACTTAATATTTTCATGTGTAGTTTATGACTGTTTTGTTTCATGGAAGAATAATGTGTGAGAATATCATTTTATTATAGGTACATTACGACATACTTCGGTTTGACTGGAAATAATTAACTGCAGAAGTTATCTACCCATTTTGGCCTCAAACATTTAAAAAAATATCAATAACACAATTTGATTTTATTGGCTATAAATTAAAATGTTACATCAATTTTTTTTATTTTATTGTATTTCTGTGACTTACTGTAACATTATGTGTTATTTGTCACTGTTTTCTCTTTTTTCAATGTCATCGAGTAATAATGTGCTAGAATATAATTCTAATGGTGGAATACAAAGTGATAAATCTGACTAATGGGAAATAATTAATTTTACAGCTTGTAGGTATTTCTGCTTCCAAATTTAAAAAATATGAATAAACAGGTTACGATTTTATTAACTGTAATAATGTAAATATTACGATATATTTTTCATATTAGTACCGACACTAAAATATTTATAAAATTAGAACATATTTACAAAATTGATATGTTTTTGTTGATAACTTCATTGATTTATATCTATACCTAGATGCAAATACTAAGAAAACCTTAATCAGCAGTGATTAGAAATGCTTGATTATCTATAACATAAAAAATGCAACTGTTTGAAAAACCTCTCCTATAATTGGAAAACCTCTCAGTTTCATAAGCGTTTGCCTTTTTTAAGGTGCACTCTACGAAATTAATATAATTTAGAATTATTTACTGTCCTTATTTGACAAAACTAGACTTAAATTGACAAAACACAGCAGTATAAGCAACTGATTAGTAACTAGGTCTTCGAAAATAAAGAAAACAAAGCAGATTGTCAACTTTTTTAGTTGGTTGGTATTTGTCTTAATAAGTTAATTAATATATTAAGATGGAAAAAAGTTTTTTTCTTTTCCGTACCTAAAAGAGAGGTAATTTCATTTAGGGAACTAGAATTTTAAATTTATGTGAGATACTTTAGATTCGTTAATTTTTTTTGTATTCTCGTCACGTTTTTTATTATTAATTTTTGTAGAGATAATTTCTCTCAGAATTAATTACTGAGTCACGTCTAGTCCTTATCATAACGGCTGAGTACTCACAATGTCATCGTTATGGAAAGAAAAATCCTGCTGAATAAAAACAAACAAATTTAAATAGGCCTACGCCTGTAGCAATAATAAAGTATACCTTGTATACACTTTGTTATAATGCTGAAATATCAACGAGGACATTTTTTCTATCTCATTTCCTATTTAAAAAATAAACATCGAGGTATCTGTACTATAAATAAGATGTTAAATTTTGTATATTATTTCTCAATTAACTGCGCATTGGCCTTTAGTTTATAGCCAGGTATTGGTCTCTTGGACTGGCGTATTTCAGCTTATTTTTCCATAAGCAAAAACTTTAAACTAGCGCAATGAAAGTTTATGTCGTATTATTATATTTAAAAATCAAAATTGCAGGTTCTTTAATATCGTTTTGCCTTAATTAACCTACCAAGTAAATTTTAATTTAGCCATGACAAATATTTTATTGCAAAAATGGTAAAGAAGTTGAAATTGAAAAGTTGTAGGTTTAAAAATTTTCACCGTTTTTTTTTATTTTTCCTTTTATGCATTACATTAAAACATTAAGTTTTTATGTACATTGAATGTAACTCATAGGTTTGGAGCATCTGTGAGGGGGTCAGTAAGTGCCAAAATAAAGGGAAATTTGAATACCAATATCTGGAAAATGTGTAAAACCACATGGCCAAAATTTGAGCTTTTCTTTAATATTTTCCGCTTTATCACAAAATGATATTGGTTATTTAGTTATTTTACTTTTATTGTTTTGAAATCGTTATGGGATGGGGTGGGTTTTATGAGAACCTGACCTGTAGATAAACTTTGCGACCCACACACCCGTGCAAGAAATACTAAGAGGTGGCGTAATTGTATGGTGTATAAAAAGTTTTTCGTATCAAATTCGTTCCGTTTTTAGTCGTATTTAAAAATATGACTAAATTTATCAAATATGAGGATCAACTGCGGAAAGTTTTTAGAAGTACCATCATATGATCTTATAATTCCCTATATTGAAACGAACTGTGAACTCAAATTTGTCAATGACATTACAGAAATCTTCAAACAATTATTAAATTGAATACTGGCATATTATTAAATTGAATAAAATTGTCATAAACTAAAAGTGCATATACAAAAATATTTCTATTTGGAGCTTTTTTATAATCTAATTACAACTACAGTGAAAACATTACTAACATTTACTTATGCGTTATGTTTTCTTTAACATTTAAGCGATTTTTTTTGTTAAAATAAGGAAAGTAAAAATTTTTGCTAAAGTTTTTCTTGCGTGTAATACAGAGTTACTGTTTTGTCGATACCATAACATAAGCGTGTCTTTTACTAACTACATTATAAATTTATGAAAAATATTCTTTATTGCTAATAATACTTATAATATATGAAGCTTTAGAAAATATTAATGATTATTTGAGTTAATTAGTTTTGGTTTATGGCTGTATATAGAAAATTTCAGTGGGTTAAGCGTGTAGGAGTAAATCGTGTTTCAATTTAATAAATATATTCGATTAGAACCTGATAACATTTACAATGATGACGGTTTATATTTTATTATTTTATTTTAGTTCCATCTTTAACTTGAGTAAGTTTTGTACACAGTCCATCATCATATAATAATATAAAAATTTTTAAGAAAGTATGTTCCGTTTCTTTTAGAAGGTTTTTAGAAGGTAGTGGAAAATATCTTATCCAATCGGTATAAAATTTTCACCGTTCTCCACTTCATAAAAAATAATATTTTTTTTAAATATGATGGTACTCGTATCGTAAACCATATAAAAATATGCAAATATATAAATAACACGTTATATGTTAGAATATTGCAACATACAAACTATTTTCATTAAACACACTGCAGCTGTATAACTACGTCAAAACATATTTAAAATATTGGGAATAAAAATTAATTTACAAAAAAATCACAGGTTGTGTATGGCTAGTCACATTGAAGTAAGCATGAGAATAATAAGTAAGCTATAGATATATGCTGCTAATAAATGCTCATAAAGCTTTATTCAATAAAGAAGCTATTTGCAAACTGCAATTATGGTCCACAAAAAGTGTTTTAAATTTGTTAGTTTTGTTATCGGATATGTTAAATATTTAAATATTTAAGGTTTTAAACACTCTTGTTAAGAGTAAAACGTTTATACATCACTAAACGTAATAAGTGCTTAAATTACTTATTAAGAACATTATTTTTTATCTAGCTGAATATGCATTAGAAAGCAAACAAAAAAAACTTTGCTGCTTATTATTTCACACACTTGTTTTTTTGAATACGTTATGAGAGAAAAAAATGTCTATTATAAAATTTGTATTTGATCATATCACAAGTAAAGTTATTTTAAATAATTTAAGCAACAATTGCATGTCTTGATATATAAAACGCTTTTTGGACTTTGCGTAGAATAATAAGTTTCACACATACGCTATTGACTTTTCTAATATTCACCGCGCTATTGACAAACACAGACTAATGTAATATATAAAGATTAAATAATTAAAATATATAAAGCAGACAGTAGATATGACAATTATGTCATTATCGTTATAGGTAAGTAAAAAATTCACAGGTCCTATTCGGATGGTGTCATCGTAAACTTATCCATATTTAAAACTTTTTCAACTGAACCTACAGATTCACTTTAGTTTTTATTATAGTGGCCTGAGTTATATCAGTTGTTTCAATTTCATCTTCTAATCTTGTGATTGGAAATAATAAAAAAAAAATTAAAAATTAAACAATGAAAAATTAACTTAAATATTATTCGCATATTATTCAAAATTAAATGTTGGTTACAGCCTAATTAGTATTACAGTCTAGTTTGAATATATCCAAAATCTTTTACATCGTACTCTCCTCATCTAACTTCTTACTAATAGGCCAATAAAGTGAAACGAAGTCGAATTACCAATAACGGCACGTGTTTCAGTGGAAAGTTATTTTGATAGAATTTAGATTAGAAATTAAAGATTGAGTGTATATTTTTAAACCAAGTTAAATATTTGTTTTGGGCCTGTGAAAGACATATTAGGCAATATAATAAATTAACTAAAAAGTTTTAAACGATGAGTTCGAAACTTTTCTAGAAAGTTTGTCAAAAGTTTCAGAATATTTTATCATAAGGTCATACCTCATGATATAATACAAAGACCTCAGGTCTTGTGTTCAGCTAATGAGAGTTAACCTCAAACTTCTAAGCAATATAAGCGATATCATTTAGGGACTTTGTTAATTTTAGAGATAATATCGGTCGATAAATATTGAAATTTAAACGTAACTTGTGGTGGATGAAGTAGAGCTTCAAGTAATGATGAGTATATTTCATAAATTGAGTATACTCGTATATGAAAACTCTAGGGTCTTAGTGATGGACATACAGGATTTGCAGTTCCCAAACCTAAAGTAAAAATCAGAAAGTTAGCGCTAATATGTCAGTGAAATATCAAGAAACACACTTCTGGAGACATATATGATGAATGCCAAAGTTTACTGTTGACGACTAGATGGCCTAGATACAAAAATTAAATTATAAAATAGACTATAAAACTAAGTTTATTTTATCCACGGTAATAACTGAACAACATACCGCATAATATACGCGTAAATATAATCAAATCAATTAGCATAATATATAGGAGTTGAGTTGGGTTCCACTAATATATTCCATCGAATATAGGAGATCTTGAAAAAGATTAAACAATTCTTTTTTAATATGAGTTATCATCACATTTTTCCATTGAAAGTTTATTTTCTAGAAGATGGCATCAAGTCGTAGATGGACTTGGTGCAAATATATTTTAAATTCTTTTTTAAGATTAGAATTTAGAATACATTTTGTAAAACAAGTCTGATTTGACAGTTTGTTCAACAACACAACACTTGCAGACTAAAAAATAAAATTGATATTTATAAGTATATTATAGTATCATGAAAATTAAATCTACCTTTGAACTTTTTTATCATGAAATTTCTTGTACTTTAATCTTTTATATGAATCTAAGTATAACTTAACAAATTTATTTATGATGCCGAGTTTAAATCAAATATACCTTTCTGGGCATTTCCAACTTTCAGCATAATTATCTTAGATTTTTAAAAAGCTTTGTAAGCTTATAATGATTCATTAGTTAATAAACCAATGATTAATTAGTGAACAACATTCTAAAAATAATAAAATAATAATTAAGATTATATTTTAAAAGCATGGCCATTTCAAATTCGAATGAAATTTTGACGTCTGACAATTCAATATTCCTGATTACCTATGTTTCGCAAAGCGAAAATTAAATCATCAATAAAAGCCCAGGCTTTATCGCTATTTTTATATCTCAATCTTCAATGAAATTTAAGTGTAATTAAAGTTTTTTGGAAGGCTTTGAAAAGATAATTTGAGAGGTATTTTTCTCGGGTCAATTTGATTACATCAACAGCGGTTCCGTTTCATCAAGTCGAGCAATGGGAAACGGTGTAACAATTGGTCTTGATTTGTGTTAGCTAATTTCACTCTTCTTCAGCTACGAAGTGTTCAACCTATTTGTAATTAAACGATTGGACTCGATAAGAACGAAAATTGAATTCTAAGTATAAATCACAGTTAGCAAGAACGGTAATAAATCGACGAAAAGTAATTGATATAATATATATTTTATTTAAAAATTAATATTGTAACGTTCCATTATCACATGACCTAAATATTTTTTCAGGCGTTTTTTATATTTATCCAGTCTGTAATACACAAACTTTTGCTATTAAAAAAAATATTAAACTAATTTAATAAAAACAATTAACTATATTTTAATATGTAAAATTTTCTTCAGCATTAATTGTTAATTAAAAGAAATTTTTTTTCTAAGAAAATGAAAATGATACTTTTCATTGAGTAGAAATGAAATATTTTTATCGAATTTTCAAATTTAGAAAAAAATTAAAACTTTACACCTACTGTTTAATTTTTTATTACCATAAAGTGTATTCTTTTACTTCACGGGACTTTAATGATCTTTAAACTATATCTACTCATTAACTGTTGTCTATTTGTTTATCTATGTGTGTACGTTTCCTCATAGTTGCGGTTACGGTCTTACTGCAGTAAAAGTTGGTAGTGCACTGTAATGTCACTACATATTTCAAAATATATATTGAAATATTTATGAAAACTGATTTAATTAGCAATATAAGATATTTCTTCCTACATACGAAAGATAGAATAATTTAATATTTTGTCTTCGAATGCGATAAATACTATTCTAATAAAGTTTAAAATCAATATCTATAATCTTTTTTTAATTTAACTTGTTAGTGCGCCAGTCACCTCAACTCTTTGCTTGCGGGAAAATTTTACAAACATGTGTCACTGGACAAGGTTATAGATTATCATTAATGATAAAATGCCACTGATGATAAAATGCCGGTGCTAATATTAGCTTCTCTGTGCTAGCATTATACAAATAGTAGACCAATTCATCGCGATTATCTCTATTTTGATGAAAAACAAGACAAAAGGCTGACGCTCCGTTTTTCCTTTCACACTCTATGACGTAGCCTTTTGATGTGTTGTATCCATCCCACCTTTGTTGGCATTGTACGTCAAAATAATGTGTAGTTTTTTTTTATTCTGTAATGACTATATTGTTAGCTGAACATAAAAAGAATTCATAACAGATTCACTTTATTTTTCTTGGCAACTTACGACGCTGTTTATTATCAATTCAAAAGTGAAGTCTACATAAAATTGGTTGAGACTTTCGAAGTTATGAACTTAAGAGACAACTCGTATTTATTTTTCCTGATGGTACTAACATTGTTAATTCCTCAGACTGCAAGTCATAAGTCAAATTTAGATATGAAAAAATTGTCGCACGTAGTATTGCCCACATATTTTTCAATTCTATGACAAGAAATTTTACGACACTCTCTTTTAGCTGTACGGCCCTTATGTCTCCTTCCCTAGGAATGGTTTAGTTTCCAATATAGACTGGATTCACTGTCATGTATGCTCCAAATCTTGTTACCAAATTTCCAGGAAACATGTTTGTGGAAAAAGCAGTAAAGCCTGAAGGTATTAAATTTGTTGTCAATAATAATGTATCTTGTGTGTATATATTTTTCTCAAATATAAAAAAATACCAAAAGCTAGCTGTGCAAAAATTTGTCAAGCACCAGTTTAACTTGCAATACGTGTGTCCCATACGTATTTCAACTATATACATTATATTTTTATTAATCTGTTTACAAATATTAAAATTTCGCAATGTAAATATATCGAATATATTTGGCGTTAATTTTGTACAAATTCATTATAATTTAACTTTTCACAACTAAATTCAACTATGTGATGTAGTATTGTTTCTTCTATATTTAAATTCTTTACCGTGACCTAGGTTTTGTTGTATGTCAACATCTTCAGGTGGGCCATTCATTAAGATTGACTATTAGCAATTTCCAACAACATTTAAATAAAATACAAAGCAATAGCGGAAGCGGGGTTTGCACGGATTTTACCACTGTGTACGTTAGTGAATTTATGGTAGGGGAGTGTTGTAATTTTTAATATATTTACGAAAATTGTACAATATACAATTATTTTAGTGAGGATAATAAATTAAATGAATATTGTTCTCAGTATTATATGTAATAGCAATTGTATCTGATGGTTAGAAAAAGTATATATTTAATTATACACCTCCACCATATTTTGTTCTTTTCTGTTATGTGTCTCCTTAGATGTGTGGCCGGGCTTAATTTATTTGACGTACATCATATATTTCAGTGACATTTAATAATAAAGAAATAGAACTTTTAAATAAAGGATTTAAATATAATATTCCTACCGCACCCTCCTGAAATAGCATAGAATCACTAGTAGTAAATTCCGTGATTGCATATAGTAACCAGTACGTACTTACTAAACACAAAGCTGCCGCTAATATGTAAAGAATACTCAAAAATCAAAACACACATAAATGAAAGAATTTTTAAAGATCGTAATTTATAAAATAAAATTAATTAAGATAAACTTATCCTAGCTAAATCACATAAAGGCAACACTAAAGTTATCCTAGACCAAAGTGAATATATAAATAAAGTTTACGATTTCCTTTAACCAAAAGTCTTCATAATAAATGTATCTATAAACTGAAATGCAAAGACTGTAATAGCATATATAGGTAAAACAGGAAGAAGTTTTACTACCAGATACAAAAAACACATTGCCATGTGACGAAATAACGAACCACACATATCTGACTTTGCAAAAATTTCTTATGGAAAATAACCATCAACCCCTACCGACAATGCGCTCTATACATTAAAAATAAATACAAGAGGCAATAAATTCAACATCTTACAAACGTTAGAAATAAACAGACATAAAAGAGACACTAATGTTAATATATTGAGTGAACAACTCAATACAATATCATCATCCATACTTAATTTCATCTAGACATTATATAGTTAGACAACATTGATACTGCAGTACACTTTAGATTATTTCAGCCCGGCTACACATCTAAGGAGCAACATCAGAAAAGAAAACAAAAAATGGGAGATATGTATAATTTGTTGTATGACCTTGTTCCAAACATCAGATGCCTTTGCTATTGTATAAAGATATTACTGAGAATAACATCCATTTAATTTATTACATACACCGGAACATTTGCATTGTACAACCTCATAGAATAACATCAATTTAATTTATTATCCTCACTAAAATACTCGTCTAACTTTCGTAAATATATTAAAAACGACATCGCTCTCCTACCATAAACTCACTTGCGCTTCCCCTATTGTTTTGTATAATATTTAAATGCTCTGTGAAGTTACTATAAGGCTATCTTTACAAATAGCCCACCTGAAGGTGTTGTCATACAACAAAACCTGGGTCGTGGTAAAGAATTTAAATAAAGTACAAATAATACTACATCACGTAGTTTCATTAAGTTGTGAAAAATTAAATTAAAAGAGTAAATATGTTGCTTAACATAACTTAAAAACAAGGAGAATATTTAAAAAATTATAACATCTATAATCATAGTTAAAGTTTTCCGACAACTATTGCGTGGCCTTCTGAAAATCAGTTTTTTTTTTATAATTTTAGATTCAGTTTTTGGGGAATAAAGGAGAGGAGGATACATATTTGGCATATGTTTTAGTATATCCCTGAAGATATAATACCTAACATTGTGAAAAAAAATACTTTTAAGACCCTTTTAACTAGTCTTTTCCAACAACACCCCGCAAAATATATGGATTAAAAAATATTCCGAATACTTAATTTACTTTATCCAAAATTTCCAAGTGAATATTTTTAAGATTAAGTTATTACGATATGTGTTGGTTAATATGCTTTATAACTGAACCGAATTTCAAGTTTTTACATCAAGCGGTTTCTAAGAAAAACTGCTGTGTAGTCATACGGACAGGTACTTGAATGATTTTGTAAGGGTTCCGTTTTTTCTTTCAAGGTTTTGAACTTGATGTATTTATAAAATAGCAAAGTTATTAATACGTTCTTTGAATTCTTATAATAAAATATGAGTTAAATAAATTTTTAACGAAATGTTTTCCATAAGTAAATATTTTAGTTTCTTTATTCGACCACATTCGCGAGTTTCATCAATGAATATTGGTGAAAATATTTGACCAAAAAGACTACCTAAGAAGAAAAAATTAATAACTAAAAAAATGTGTTATTTTTTCTATTATTGCTGTAACCGCTTGGCTCTCCATAATGATTTTGTTACTCAAATCAAAATATTTTAGTAAGTCTATAACATGAGATAAAAATGCTAATGTGTTAAAAAGATATTGTAATAAATAGTGCACTAAAAGAACTAATAACTTTTCCTATAGGGGTTGCATCAACCAATATAAAATTCAAAACTAGTATCATTGCTCAATACAAAATTAAAAGACGCTAGTTTGCTTACAAAAAGAGATGACCATTGAAAAATGGTTATAACTTAAGTGTCATACAATGGTAATTGGCTGCTATTTCAATTATAAAATGATACGAATAAAATATATAACATCCATAGTAAATTTCAACATAATAAAGTCGTTAAATACTATCCCAATTTTTTTCAAATTCATAGTAAATATTTACACTCGTCAAAGAATTAAAATTTGTATCCGAATTATATTAAATTATAAGTGGCATAGATACACGCACGCACGCACGCACGCATATATATTTGTGCGTGTGTGTGTTTATGTGTCTATATTGCGATTTCACTGCGGAAAAGGGCATCGAATAGAATATGCCATCACGTGCATTATGCAGATCTTACACGGGAGGTACTCGATGTACAATGAACCAGAAGTCAGTGGGAATTTTTATTTCGACATGGTTTTTTCTTCGCAATAATAAATAGCATATTTTATATAAATGAACGATAATTTAATGTTTATAATATTTCATAGTCTTGAAGTAATCGCCTTCACACAGTATTTAATGTTCTATAATAAAATGATTAGAGCAATGAACATGATTTTTTAAATTAAAATTTTACTATTAGAAAAGTCTAATTAAATGGGCGCAATGTATATACATTCCGGTCTTCTTAACTACCAGCATCGCATTATTTAAAAATTAATTACCGATTAAACTCCCGCCTTATGACGATGACGCGTTAGTTTAATGTCCTCTGAAGATTGGTTTGAGTCTCCGTAAAATCTAATTGCAGTTATAGCATAATTGAAGTCCTAATATTTAATGCGAGCAGAATTGTTGTACAAAGATTAATTTGATTCCTTTGAAGTCGGTACAGTTCAATTAAACGGAAAGAAGCAGAAAATGAAATTAATTTGTTAACCTGTAGGTATTTTCTTTCCTTTACATACAATATCAGTTACTCAATTTGCCGTCTTTATAAAATATTGTGTTTATGTTCCCTAATGTAAAATGTATTAAAATGTATTAAACATTTTTCGTGGGAAAATATTGAACAAATTAAGAAATAATAGTTTTTAAAGATTGTGCTTCCAAAGCAGGCATATTTATGAAAGAAATGCATTATGGTGAATAATAGGGATGACCTAAATAGAGATTGATTTAGTTGAAAGGAAAAAATAAAAATAACCCGACACCTGACATCGGGTTGATGTCAGCTAAATTTACTTTTTATTATTATTAGAAGTTTGTCTAAATAAAATATGACTTAGCGCTACAGATAAAAGGATGTCATTAAATAAAACTTGTCATAAAGTAGTAATGTTGTAATGCGAAAGAATTAACTATGATTAGATAAGATTTAATTAGAGTAAAAACTTACATACGCGAAATAAAGTTTCTGCGCACTAAATTATGTTCGAAATTTGATAGCATATCCATACAACCAGTTAACTTATGACAAACATAATCATATGATAAGTTACAAGTTTTAAATTAAAGAAGTATTAGATGCAGTGGATTTTCAAGATCATACTCTAAAAACCAAATATTCACATAATTATTTTGAATTTTTATTTGTTTAAATGGTTTAAATACCAGCCAAGTGGATGCATTTCATTCATCTTTTCTGAAGTTTTTTTTTCTAATTTGCTAGTTTCAACTTCATTTAAAACATTACCAATGACTATATGTAGTATGATTTTATACAGGCTGCCTTAAAACTTGTTTTATTAAGGCAATTCAACTCAGATTCAGATTTGCCTTCCTTCTTTGCAGAAAGAAGTTCTTATTTATTATTAAAATTGTAAATTTGATTTAAAACATATTTCCAAATGTAAAAAAAATAAATTCTGTCTTTTTATAATTTAAAAAAAAAAGTTCTATGTTTTGTCATTTTAAAGATTAATTTCAAGAAAGGACCATTATTATTACATCATGTTATGAGACATTTAAAATTTATTCGAAAACGACTAGTAATATTTGTTGATTGTGGTATCTATATTGTGATGTGAAACTCGAAAACTTTACGCAGTATTTACCTCGGGCCCCGTAATTATATTACAACATAGTCATATGTTCAGTAAATCAAAGAAAAATTATATTGATATATTAGCAAAAATAATTAAAAAGACAAGGGTAATTAAACCATTTGAAATTTTGAAACCTTTGAACTACAAGCCAAAATACATTTAAACAGAAAAAAATAATTTCGGTATTTAAAAAAAATTAAATGAGCATACTATATAACCATACGTGTTTAAAAAATAACAAATTATATTTAAATATGTGCAGAACTAAATTTATTTTTTTTATTTATAATTCCAGTAATTTTTTTAAAATTAGCGAAAAATGAAAAAAAAAATGTTAAACATTCTAAACTCTAACAGTTAAGCTTTCAACAAAAAAAAATAGTATTTTTCACTTCATTTTAGTTTATTGATTTAATTATACTTTTTAATATTAAAGGACCTAACTTAAAAACACAAACAAAAAGGAAAGATTTTAAAAAGCAAAGATTCGACAAGGAAGTTTAAGAATTATGGATGTTACAGCTACCGATACCGCGAATTCCGCTTGTCCTCTGCTATTTTAAACCCGTCTCGAACGATATTTAATGTATGGTCAATACTCTTGCGTCAGAGTACACATAAATACACTGTACTCTTTGTGTAGGTCAAATATATAAAAATACATCATACGGCATTGGTGTAAATCATTTCCATACCGTTCGTAAAGTTTTTTCAGTACATGTTTTTTCCGCAAGACAGAGTAATTACAATTTTAAAATTTTTCTAGTAATCAACTGTTAATACAGTTTTTGATAAAGGGGAAACATATCCCTGAAAGATGGCATTTTTTTTATATTTATTATAATCTAAATTCGCCTTTCGAAAATGACATGCGTTTCCGTCTGTTGGTGTATAAGTATGATACACTAGAGGATTCTAGATTCTTGACGAATTTTGATGATTCTTGTTTTGTCGATTCTCTATTAGAATAAAAGTCTGTGTTAACAATGAAGTGTTGAAAAGTATAATTGTGTAAAAAAATTTCTACAAGTAGTCGCTTTTTTCGGTCTCGGCGACCATGTTGTATATATCTTCTCCCTGATGTTTCGAACCTTAAATTATTTTTGGGACTGTTTATTCACCAAACAACAAAATGAAGTTCGTATTTTTAGTTAGTTTTTTTAACGATATTGTTTTTCTTCTAATTCATTTTGTTTAGAAATACTTCATATATACGGAGGACAGACATCGTTGCCACAATAGGGTTCTGTCCGAATTCTTAGTGCATGGAACTATAAATGTTTGAACTTTGATCTAGTAGTAGATGAAGAAGCGGCGGTATATCAAAGACTTTCGAAAATTAATCAGCCAATTTGATATATGTGCGCGTAAATACATGTTCTAGAAAAACTTATTAAAAAACTTTACGATTGGAATTACATACGCTAGTGTCGTGTGATGTATTTTTATGTATTTGTGTCTACACAAAGAGTACAGCGTATTTATGTGCACTCTGATGGAAGTTTATCGACCTAAATTAAAAATCGTTCGGACTGGCTTAAAATAAAAGAGGACCAATGCAATGCTCAGTAATAATAGTTATTACATCCAACGGTGTTTTATACTTCACAAACTCTCTAGTCTAAACTTTGTTTTTGAAAGCTTTTCTCTTTGTTGGCATGAGTTTTCACTATGTAAATATATTTTTCCTGGTAGGTCACACGTTTAAAAATTTTAAACTATTTGGTTGCTCTTATATTTTTAAATAATTGATACGGGACATAACGTGTAATAGAATTAAAGGGTAAGGGATAGTCATCAGACTGTTGTGAACGCAAAACCCAGGTTAATTCATTTAGAAAATTATATAAAATTTACTCATAAATAAATGGATAGATTTATATAGTGAGGTTATGTTTCCAAGTAAATGTATACGTACTGATATGATGTTTAGTTCTGGAAGAGTAAATTATGATAAGATACATAGGAGACAATTCAAAGGATGTACATTAGTACGTACTACACAATTGATATTGTCTCAACGCTCAACGTAACTGCGCTTGACATAAAACTAAATTAATTTCAAAGCAATACTAAAATGGTTCCTGTTTTTCATTACTGACAATCAATGTTCTATTCAGAGTAGGGGAATGCTACTTCAGATTGTCAGCGAGAATTCATTAAGGTTATATGAAGATTTAAAGGTTCTTAAGATATTCGCTATTACGTTTTTTTATGGAATGTGTTGCATTAGAAAGATGTCTATTGCAAAGTTTTCATTTCAAACAATTTAATTACCGTAAAGTATAACCACGACTTGTTAAGTATTTTGAATCGTTATATTTGGGAAATTCAAATTGAATAAGCTTATAAACAGATAGGGTTAAATTTGGAGGTCCTTTTGAGAAAAATAAATGTTTGGTCAACATTAAATGACCAAATCCTTTAAATTGAAAAATACAGTTAAATAAGAATTAAATATCGGAACAAAAGAAGGAATACTTTTAACTCTATTTAACGTACTTATTAATTGAAATTTTCTCAACACTCAACGTGAATGCCTTTGACACGAATCTAAATTAATTTCATACCAAAATTAAGACGGTTCGTGTTTTCTATTACTGACAATCAATGTTCTATTCAGGATGGGGATGGGGATGATATTTCACATTGTCAACGAGAACGCATTAGGGCTATGTAAAGATTTAAATGTTCGTAAGGTATTTTGTTATTACGATTTTTATAGAATATCTTGCCATAGAAAGATATTTACTGCAATTTTTTTCATTTCAATCAATTAAAATATCTTAAAATATAATCACTACTTGTCAATTTGGGAAAATAAAATTGCATAAGTTAATAAATAGGAAGGATTAAATTTGGAGATCCCTTTTGAGAAATATATATTTTATATTTTGTCAACGCTAAGCGACCAATTTTTTTTTAATTTAAAAATATAATTAAATAAGAAATAAATATAGGAAAAAAAGGAAAATTTATTACTCTATTCAACTGTTTTTGAAACTTAGCGTGAATAGAGCGAAGCGTGCAACCATTTATCGGATAAGGTTATGTAAAAATTGAGGAGGCGGATGCATTTTACACTTAAAAAAGTTAATTAGATGATAAAAATATAATTAGTATTAGCATTAATAAAACTCATAAATTGCTTATTTGTAAAATATATATATCAAAATAAGAAACAGGGTAACATTTTATAAGTTGTAAGTAAATGAACTTAAATAATTTGAAGGAGTCACGGAGGTCCTTAATAAACAAAAAAGACTTCATGCAACTCACAAATTTAATTGTCTCTAGTTTCAATTAATCCGAAACCTTATTATCAATAAATACTTTTTTTAAATATATTATTATATAATTCGGTTAAGTATGATATACCTCAGGCTCTATAGCATATATAGTGTTATGCTCTAGGTATAGAAAGCTGGATGTTTGCAAAATACCATTTTCGTGACTTTTGACCTTTGGTGTTTGCTAGTGCAAACGCATTATATGACACTTTCCATTTTCAGCTCCCCTTCTTTTTTCTGAAGATTGAACTTAGTCCGTCTATTTTACTGTAGAACGTTATAGTGAAATAAATTTTCTTTAAGTCATATTGTTGGTGAAAATTTTATTACTTTAAGTTTTTCAAATACATTGCTCATAAGGCCATCCCTTACGTGCATTAATTACATAGGTATAAGAAAAAAAGGTTTTTAACATATTGGGTTAATTCGAGGTATTTAAAACATTAAAGTAAATGAAATTGTGTCTTGGACGCGTAATCGGAAAACCAAAGTACAGATCGCGGTTTAATATAAAAATCATCAGACTGAAATTATGCACATTTTATGTAACAAAGGGTGACTTTTGCAAAATCTCTCGATGATTCGATGAGACTTGCTAAATCTCTTTACAAATAATACTAAAATTGTACTATATACTCGATAAATCATTTATTGATACGCGATATTAAATGTTTATTATTTTTTAAGACATACAAAGTTTTATCCTCTATGAATTACTTAATTTCTCGGGTACACATTTAGTCTGAGTCACGATCTCTATTACGCCAGGTTTCGGGAATATCTGTTTATCAGTATGCTTGTAACTTTGTCACTTAACTTATATTGTTATGCTACTCGAAATGTGCGTGCTTAATATACCAAATGTAGTAGTTATTAGTTGAAGAAAACTTTGTAGTTAGGATGCAAGCACATAAAATGAACTGTGTCATTATAATTTATTGCTGGTATGCTGTGAAATTCGTTATGGCTTCTTTTTAAGTTTATAGTTGGGAATTGAGTTTCTAAACTAATCGCTAGGTTACCGCTTAAGTATGCTTTGTAAGTTTCAACTGACAGCCTGACGTGCATTATAATCGTTATTTTCCCACGTACTACTTGAAATCTAGTAAGCTTTCTCCAGCCATTTAATTAAACAAGTTTCCCCACCAATAAAGGAAAATGTAAATATAATTACATTATTTAAAAGTAATATATGAAAAAAGCCTTCAAAACTTAATTTGTTTTGAATATTTCTTCATGTAAAACTTAGAAAGATTTGCTCAGGTGTAATTGGAAAATTAGATGCTATCTTAGTTGTTGAAGTGAAAATAAATTAAAATCTAAAATGAATATACTGATGTGGTTTTTAAAATGTGTTAGGATTTGAAAAATTCCACAGTGATTTGTATACGTGTGTATGTGTGCATTCGTGTGCATGTGTGTGTATGAGTGTGTGTATGCGCATGTGTATTTAGAAATGTATTATACATAGATATAAATATTAGAAACCAAATTGTGGTGATTTTTTTATTAACGTATTTACGAAGAGTTTTTTTAAACTCCTTTAATTTATTCACCAGAAGAAAATAAACAAACCCCACTTTATGATGTGGCGTATAATAATTTCACGCCTTATTTTATGATGTAAAAATCATGGTGATGATGTTATGGTCAGTGCTGATTGAATTGATACTAATAGACCATATCATCGGAATATCGTTAAATTTAATTTGTCTGAAATTATTTAAAATGTTTACGGTTCCATTACTAAATAGTAAAAATAGTCATAATCATATTTGTTTAAATATATATGTATCACAGAAACACATTTCCCATTGACTTGGAAATTGACACAGTTACATAATTTATTTGTGTCATCCATCAACTTGCATTAATATCTTTAAAAAGAAGTTTAAAATTTGACTTCTTTTTACAAATTAAAAAGAAATGACACATAAAACCTTATTTTTATCATATTTTAATTTCCACAGCTTTTAAATACCAGCATCAATGTGACTAAATCATTTTGATTGCTTCAAAGAATTATTATGTTTCAGTTTATATTTCGTTCATTTTTTCCTTCTATTTAATATATTCGTACTCAACCATTTTATCGGAAGATGTTGGGTTTTAGGCAGTAACAATCAATGCTAATGTGCCATTTCTTTAAGGAAAATGTTGGTTTTGCAATCATTTTAATTGAGTTTAATAGCACAAATTTCTTATATTTTTAATAACTATCGTAATGTATTAATAAAGTTAGAATGGTGTTTCCTTTCATACAAAAATTCTGAATGATCATTTCTTTCTGTATTTTCTCGTTTATTCATAGATGAAAAATAAAAGTATAATTGGTTTTTTTCTGGCTTTCAAATGGACAGTACAATATTTATATCCGGCCATAAACTTGAAGAGAAAATGGAATCACAAATGTTTTTTGGATTAAAATATAGTACAAATAAACAAAGTTTTTGCACATATCATATTTCTTAAATATATGTGTGTTATATACACATATATATATGTGTTATACACACACACACACACACACACACACACACACACACACACACACACACACACACACACACACACACATATACATATATATATATGTGTGTGTGTGTGTGTGTGTATATATGCGCTAGCTGGGCCCTACACTCTCCCGTAAAAAAATTACCACACGAAATTTTACCAAAACCAGTCTAGTAGATTTCAAGTGATTGACGAACAAATTAACATACAGATAGACGGACAAAAATACTAAAAACAGGTTTTATAGCTTCTATTTTAATTCTTTATCCTAAACCAATTACTCTTTATATTATTTTCCATACACAGATTTCACTCTGTTAATATTCTATGAATAGTATAGATATAAATATGTATACGTACGAGTTTGTGTGTTTTTATCTAAGAGTATATGACTTGAAATAAAGTAGGTACGATATTAACTTGGCGCGAGCCCGAAGTACTTTCAATAATTGTTTTTAAGTGTCAAAAAGTGAATAATATAAAACAAATGTTGAAACCTTTACTGAATATAATCTCTAAACAGATATTTTTTTCATGCAAGGCGTATACTTACAAGTAATACTTGCAGTATACCTAATATATTTCAAACTAATCTTCAGAATCTTTTGTACATGTTCGTCAATTACCTGAGTTTTCCCGCGTAGGTTTTCTTTCAATCTTCCATATTTGTCATTTTGGATTTTAAAATTTTGTCAGAAACAAATACATGAGTAACTATTCCAAGTCGGCTAAACCTATTTCAATTCGCTTGATTCCCGCAAGACTCTCCGTGATGTAAATTTAAATTCATTAATGAACGGAGGACAGAAGCTTGTCTTCAAATATCACTAACGAGCAGCGCCTTCCTTTGCACAAAAATCAAATAAATTGTATGTTTTAAATTGTGAAAGAGTTCTCCTTTGTCCCTGTGTTTCTTTGCTTTGCGGTGACATTCGTCTACACAAAATTATCTGGGATAACTCGATGAAGATTCTTGAAGTTTTCTTATTTAAAACCGTCCATATGTATGTCTCACAGAATAACATTTTTGTCCACATGAAACACTAGCAAATTGAACTTTTCTGCGTAAAATTTTACTAGAAATATTTAGAAAATCGTAGAACGTACTAATATTTATTATTACACAAAAAAACATTTATTTTAATACAATAGAATGATTTGTACACATACTTACCATTGACAAAGAGGCTAGCATTTATCTCGGTTAAGGAAAATTATTTTAATGCCAAAGGTATTCGGTCTCAAAAACATATCCTTAAATTACGACTTTGATATAATTTCAACTTTAAGCTTTTCCTAATCACTTTTAAGCAATTCATCGTGTTACTCTGACATTAACGCCAAATCCTTTTATCACTGTGGCCAGGAAATGTGTTTGTGGCTTGAAAAAGGCAAAATTATTAGCCAAAGAAACAGTTTGTAGCTCTCCAAGTTTAAAAGTTTACTACTAACTTTTAGCTACGAGCTTAAGACTTTTTTGATGTTTTTCTAGAAAATTTATTGAGAGTTCTATAAAACTTAATTATACAGTGCAAGAAGGCAATACACGCTCGGTTTTGGCGGAAGCAAAACCTTCAAGTTTTTCGTGAAAAACGATGGAGTTAAATCAACATCAAGTACGGATTCGTCTATTTATGAATTTTGCCTAAACCCGAATGCCAAGATTACCACAAATAATATGTGCCATGCGATCGGCAGATGAACGGTAACCCATAGTACGATGAAAATTTGAGTTACGAATTTCAATTGTCTTAAGAGTGATCCCTAGTTCGGATATCCTGTTGCATTAGATATATTAGAACAGCTAATTAAAAAAGACCCTAGATTTACCATTTCTGAATTACAGTTGCCACATAATAGAGGTAAAAAAATAAATTAATATAATTCCCAAATATGGAAATTGGGATTTTATAAGAAAAAATTTGTACAAAATAAGTAATAAAATCTCATAATATTCAATTCTATGTGTATATAATTTTACAGGTTGCTGTATCAGATATTAATATGTGTAGTGAAAGTAGTTCATGTGTGGCTCATTTAATTTAATGGGATAGTAGAGAAGAGATCATAAAAAATAAAATTTCTGTTTATTACGTATTTTTTTAAGATCCATTTGCAAACATTAGATATCGATAACTAATATTATTTCCGACCACTTCAGTTACTCATGAAAAAAATATAGACATTGAATATTGAATATATTTGGCGTTAATTTTGTAGAAATGCATTATTCACAATTAAATGAAACTACGTGATGTAGTATTATTTGTACTTTATAAATTTCTTTACCACGACTTAGGTTTTGTTGTATTACAACATCTTCAGGTGGGATATTAGCAAAAATATTTATCTTTGCTAATATCCCACCTGAAGATGTTGTCATACAACGAAACCTAGGTCGTGGTAAAGAAATTTAAAAAAGTAGAAATAATACTACGTCACGTAGTTTCATTTAATTGTGAAAATCTCATAACTCAAACCTAACATTTAATGAGTTAAATAAATTTGGGGTTACCTTCATAGAAAGTTATTCGGGAAAAAAATTGACCGAAAATTTTTTGAAAAGTTTTGGTAATATTTTCATGTTATGAAAAAAAAATCTAAAATTTTACTTCAACAAGATAAATAACATTACTTACACACGTTAAAAATCACATTATTTACATGTTAAAATTTTCAAGCTAAGCTCTTACGGGTTGTATTTTATTCTCTATTTTATTCTTTCTAAATTATGCAGCATTTTTTATGGAGTATTAAAACTTCTGTATTGAATAACAAACGCGATCCTTCGCAACATTGTGTGCTAAGGTAAAGTATTTAAAATTACGTTAAATTTCTCTAAAAAAAGAGAAATTAACTGCTTTTCTTATTTTCCCTATTTTGTAGGATTTAAACTTGCAAGTTTGCACTTTACGATAATTTGTCAAGATGATCATTTTTAGAGTTTCGTACCAAACTATGTACCCTTTCAATTCCGCCATGTCCGTCTTTGTTCTCTTATTGACAAGGATATTTATAACGCTTACCAAATTCTGAAAAAAAATTTAAAAACAATTTACGGTATTTTACTTACATGTTTAAGGAACCCATATTGTCGGGTGAAGTTGAATAAAAACTTTAAAAATATTTGTATATTTTATGGATATTTCTTTGATACAGAAATCCTTTTATAAAATATTAAGTCTTAAAATGGTAATTTCTATTACAGTTACTAGTCTCCTCTGCTTACTAGATAAACCTCTACTTTTTTAATATCTGAAAAATATGCAAAAGACTAGTATATACAAATAAATTGAAAGAAAAATTATCAGTAAGTTATACTCGATTACGAGTATTAATTGACCAATTTATGACGTATAGATGAGTATTTAAAACGTTCATAAAAAACTCCTTATGAATATTTTAATTCAGCAGAAAAAAATTTGCATATTTAGAAATGTATATTTTTTTAATAGTTCATTAATTTTTGAGACCTGAGTCATACGGAATACAGTTTTCCAAGAAGATGAGAGAATTTAGACAAATGTTTTCTTTTGTAAAGTAGATGGACACGCCGAAATAGTTTAAGTTATGCGCATAAATTTGGTGACAAAATGGAGCATACTACGGTCATATTTTCTATTGGATTATCATAAATAACCATTAATATTTTAATTTACTATGTATACTTGAATTTATCAGCCTTTAAATATGAAACGTATATAGTTTCCCGGAATTGCACTAAATAGTTTAATAGAAAATATTATTAATGTATACCCTTAATAGTTTATCCATTATTAATTTGTACGGAACCCTCGTAGAGTGAGTTCTACTCGTATTTAGCAGGTTTTTCTTTCTAGTGCGTATTGATATATTCATATTCTTTTTCATTTATCATTAAGGTAAGGGTGTGAATATGTATTATATATCGGACCATTTTCTTTAGATGAAAGTTGCGGTAAACATTTTCACCATTTTCTAATAATAACCATCTCTGAGAAGTTTCACGTTATTTTAATATAAGGGATGCCTTAAAGGAATATTGACAAAACATTGATTTTCATAATTCTTTAGTTGCAAGTAATTTAACCTGTACCTTGTTTCAGCGTATTATTGTTGCATTTGAGTATAATATACATTATATTATAATCGTTTAGTCTATAAATATAACGAGAAGTTTCATTCACCCTTTTTATATTTGAACCTAAAATTAAAATTAGTGAATTTTTATAATAATATTAATAGATTTCATAACCTCTATTCAATGAAAAATATATTCATAGTTATTGTTAGAATTTTATTCAATAAAAATGTTCGTAAATATTGTTGGAGTCATTATTAAAATACGAAATTATGTTTTTATGTACAAAGGCTTTTATCTTTTCACTGATTTAATTTTAGCTAAAATGTAATATATTTTTCAAGATAGTAAAACAATTATATACCATAAATAAATATTTGTTGAACATCACAACCGGTTTATAAATCAATCTTCCCATCCAGTACGTACGTATGAAGAGGTGAATTAAACACTAATATTTTTTTACATATTAACTAAATCTTAATCTAAAACATATATTTGCATATTATTATGTATATATGCGCTTACTGTAGAGACTGTGATGCTGTAACAGACGGCGGGATATGATAAAGTTAGAAGGGTTCATTATGTATATAACGTCTAAAAGTACAGAGATTGTGATGCTATGAAGAACAGTCGGATATAACAAAGTTATAAGAATTTATTTTGCTTATAATTTCTAAAAGTATAGAGACTGAAATACGGACGGCCGGATATGAAAAGGTCATGAAGATTTATTACGGATATAATATCTAAAAATATGGAGACTGGATGCTGCAAGGAATGGCCGGATACGATAAAGTAACAAGAGTTTTTTTATGCACATATATATAAACGCATACATACTGTGATGCTAAAAGGAACGGCCGGATATGAAAATGTCATTAAGGTATAATATGCATATATGTATAAAAGTGTAGAGTTGTGGTGCTGTAATGGACGACCGGATATAATAAAGTTATAAGGGTTTATTATGCATATATGTCTATCAGTATAAAGATTTTAGTGCTGTAACGGACAGCCGAATATGGTAAAGTTATAAGGTTTCTTGTTCAATTAGGACCCATAAAAAGAAAAATACATTTGTAAGCACATATTTCTTTGATCAGACCAAACTATGAAGAAATATCTGCCTTTGCATTAATTTATACATTAAATTGAAGGAACATAAACGGGCACAGGACCTTTTGTAACCTGTTTGGGAAAGAAAAAAATTTTCCCAGCAATAACTATTCATGTTATTTTTCATTCATAAATGTAATTAATATTTGTGTGAATTGAAGATCTTTATTTTTTTTCTTTTGCTAATAGAACCTAAAAACATTAAAGAAGCAACATTTGGCGCCCAATAGATAAACGCTATTAAAATTATCAGAGGATATTTCATTTAAAATATTTTAAACTAAGAATATTGCTAGTGCAGTGACTGTATTCATAAGACGTAACTGGTTAATGACAATTTCAGTGAATTGAGTACAATATGTTTCTCGTTCTTCAGTTCAACTTCAGACAGTACATGAATAATTGGTTGCTTGAGCCCTATTCACTAATTTAAGTTTGAGTTATGGCCTTCGACTTTTCGCTAAGTCACCGATTATTCACAAGCATTTTCAATGTGTAAAAACTTATTATTAATTTGGTATTAAAACACTAAAATATTAAATATGATTAAACTATGGTTTTTGGAACTAAGTTTAATTTGAAATCAAAGTTGATTACATATACGTATATATATATATATATATATATATATATATATATATATATACATACACGCTCACACATATATTAGGTTGGCAACTTATAAACACGTCACTTTTTTCGACCGATTTCTGGAATGTTATAGAGGTTTCTATAATATTTCTTGGGCATATGAAAAGTGAATTTCAAACTTCTATTCCGTTTACAATTGAGTAATAAGCTAGTAAAGAATAAAATAAAAATGAAAGTATTTCAAGGTGAACATACAGGACTCTTTCTTCATGAATGCCGTTTAGTGCGAAAAACCAGCGAAGCATCAGACAATATACATACAACAATGGGTAAACGTATGCTCTATTACAAAACAGTTAAGCACTGGTTCCAAAGATTCAAAGAAGGAAATTTTGCCTTGTCTTCTCCATCCAAAGTGACCTCCTACAATGAATTTTGAAAAACTTGAAAGTTTTATTGAAACAGAATCTAGATTAAGTTTGCGTTGTTTGGCAGAGCTATTTTCATGCTCTTGTACTTTAATGAAAAAACACACTGCATTCCCATCTTTACAATGAAAGGCGAATGTATCTGGTTAGAGGAGATGAAAAGCGGATGAAGTATGTTAATTTTTGCGTAAATGTCAGTCGCTAGGAGCTGGAGAAAAAAGTGTCTCTAGACCAAAAAATTATATATACAAAACACAGTACAGTGGGGTATAAATAGAGTTAGTCATTGAGTTATTCATTGGGAGTTCTCTCAGGTTAACAGTATAATTATATATATGATTTATTTCGAACAATTGAGCAAAGTTACCGCTAAACTTCCTTCAAATCAACCCAATTTTTTTTACATGCTTGGCCCCACGTAGCAAATATTACGGGTGAAACACTACTTTCACTTGGCTGATGTATGCTACTTCACCTAGACCTTCTCCATCTAATTACTTTTCTCCAGATGTTTTTCCATCTATTTATCTGTTAGTAATTTCATGTTACACTCAGTTTAGGAATTTCATGTTACACTTACAAGCAGACAATACGATCAACAGAATAACTCATGGACAAAATATTCGTTAGGAAATATCTGATAAAGATACTTGAGAAAATAGATATTACCTGAATGCCAAGAGATATTCGCCTGCAGATTTTATTTAAATTGATTTAGTAGTGATCACGCTGCTCTAATATATTTTGAGGCAAATTCTAAAAATAATGTCATTGTGGCTTATATGTGATTTTAGATATCCTTTGACCTACAGTTTTCCAAAAATATTCTTTAAAAAAGTCTTTTCCAAGAGCTTAGTTTAATCCGAAATTGTATTAATTCATAGTGTCATAGGAACAAATCGACATGGAATAATATATAACTTGAGTTATTTCTGAAACTCCAAAAATAAGTTCTTGAAGTAATGAACATTTAATCAAAATCTCCTTGTTATAAAAATAACACCTTGTCCAAATTATACATTTACCCAAAGATTTGAACATGTATAAAGATTTGCGCACATTCAATAAATAAAAATTGTTTAAATATAATAAAAATATATAAAAAAACTAATATTTAAGAAAAGCAGAAAAGACATAATAATTTAAATTGATTCATTTCTAATTAGTCGATTAATAGTAATGTATCAAGCAACTTTGTAATCATATTTCTAAAGGGTCAATCGATCACAAAATATTAACGAAAGTTTGAATTTAATTAAATAGTGTATACACTTATATTTACCAATTTAATAATATTGAAGTGTTAAATTTTGATTAATTTGAATCCTTTAATAACATTCAAAATATTAGTCTGAATAACATTTTTTTAATCCGACATTATATGCGACGTAAACATACGAATACGCACACTTCATTGTTTAATTCTGAGAATCACTTCTCGCTCCGTGTTTCGCAATTAGTGTCGAGCCAGATGTCAGCCGTGAGCACACGTCTATTGGAACACGTTATTAATTTGAAACTAATTCCAAATTTCCTTCACAGGTGTCGGTTTCTTATTGCCTCGACTGGTGCTTAATATGACGTGGATGTACTCTTACTAAGGTTGCTGTTACGGTATCACTGTAAGAGAAGTTCAATTTTAGAAACGCTTCAGAAATTGTAACAGCGGTTCTAAACTAAAAAGGAATTTATTAGTTACAGAGATTTTGGAGATTATATAGGATTGATAGGCAGAAGAACTGGAGAACTATTAAAATATGATATGTTTGCGTTCGAAATATTTCTTGATAAATTACATCACAGTAAAATATCTCTCATGTGATTCCGAAATAGAATATGCACATTTCAGGTCAGGATCCAGTTAAGTAAACATATTAACACAATTATGTACAACATTATTAAAAATCGCTGAAAAAAAATGGTTAATTTATTGTAGGCCAAGTTAATAAATTTGGACTAAAATTCGAACACTTTTTTTTTAAACCACGTAGACACCTATTTAAAATTTTACATTAGACGAACGACGTATAAATAAATTATTGTAATGTAATAATTTGAAACTAAAAATATGTGAATTTTTTATACTTTGAGTTTTATATAACTGGAGTCCACTTGGAAACTTTCATATCTACCTGAATGTTATTTATGTTAAGAAGGTACGAGTCGAAAAGTAAACAACGGTAATGCCGTTTTAGGCAGGATTAATAAAAGTCTAGGTAAAATTATGTGCAAGGTCCAGATTACCTAAATGCACAAATTAATATAAAATATACCATACAGATTTTTATTTCTGTAATAAATGAACGTATGGGAGGTATTTTTCCATGAAGGAGAAAAAGAAATCAAAAAAAATTAAAATCAAACAAAATGAGAATTACCTTATAAAAATGGCAGACATTATTAATTCATCAAGTCACTACTTGTGAGGTCAAAGGAAAGTCAAAACATATGATCAAATAAAGCAAAGAAAAAATATTAATTAGCAAAAGATAAATGGAAGTTGTCTGCCCTTTACGTGACTTATAAAAACAAGGACAAAAAGTTATTATTTATCGCAGTAAATCATATTTATTTTACGCAAAATGGGATTCCCAGAAACTTTAAAATTTAAAATTACATTTTATATTATAATTTTATTTAGGTATGTATTTGTAGGGTATTCGAAGTGGGCTAAATACGGCGGAGAAACCTTCCGAAATCTATTAATATATATATATATATATATATATATATATATACATATATATGTATATATATATATATATATATATATATATATATATATATGTATATATATATAAATATATATATATATACTCATATAATTTAAGGTGGCAAAATATAATAGGGCTATAATAGTTAACTTTTGAATATTTATTGGAAACCGGATAACATTGGCTTTATTAATAGTGTACGTGTTCATAATATTATTTTCATTAATTTCATATTGATGACTAATTAGTTTTTATGTAAGTATAATTAATTTAATACCCAGCTGCTACGAAAAATATTTTTGCATAATTTATATTCATGAAGAAATTTTTACTTATTATTAAGTTGTAAAATATTAAAATTTAACGATACGTTTTTTACATATACAGATACATATTTTTCGTTTAATGAGTCCCCTTTTTAAAATTTTAATTACAAGTTCTTTGGTTTATCGCTTAATTTTTATCTTATGCGTTAATTCAATTTCAAAGTCAGTTTATTTTCTAATACTAAGATTAAATGCCACAAAATTGCATCCTTAAGTTGTCCATTGCAATATTTTATTAGAATGCTTACCCTCCTATACTTCCACGTCACATTTACTTCGTCATGAGCTTAATTTAAACCTATATGATACCAGATTATCTTTGACATGTTATTTATTTATTTTAATTAACTTTAAAATCGACGACAGACTGATAAGTATTTTTCGTGATGGGTAAATAATTATTCCTAAGAAAGCACTCGATGAAAACAGCTACGGCATAAATTGAGGTTTTGGAAAAGAAGTTATGGAGAAGAAATGGAACTGTATGTAATATATAGTATATATATAAATATATATATATATATATATATATATAGTATTATATTGGACAATATTAAAGTGCGGAGTGGATGTTTGTGATTGGATAAAACATTCGAAGAGTTATTTGAAAGACGAAAATTAACCATTTCTCGATTTGAAATAATGGTGATGCTTTAATTTATTTCTTTATTATGGTGTTTCCACGTATCTTACATAAACATCAAGTACAATTATTTTTGTAAAATAAACATATAATTAAAACAGCCAGTTCTAGTGGAATACAAAAAACTAAGTCACCACGTTAATGTGCAAATACCTTAAAGGTGTTAACTTACAATGTTCTGCATTCCAAATGTGCCTTAAAGATGTTAACTTACAATGTTCTGCATTCCATCTCACTTATCAAACTTCTACTTATCTAAACAATAATAAATACCATAAAATGGCTTAAATTTGATATGTGGAAGGAAAAGAAAAAAAACTAAGTAAATAATGTATATAATACATAACAAATAAGTAAATAACGTATTTAAAGGAAAAGCGTTATATTTCATACAAATTCAAAATCGTACGTGAACGGACCTGCTTGATGCCGAAATTATATTAATTTAAAAGCTTGTTTGCGAATGAAGAAGAAATGTTTATAAAATTACAAAAAAAAAATATAAATAAAAAACGTAGTGCAGAAATTTTAGAAACTATACTCATATTGTGAGAAAATAAGTTAGTGAATTTGATTGGTTGCATAATTACGTCATACAATTGAATCCATATTGTGAACTAACCTTTCATTTAGTTCATGAAATAAACTTATTTAAGTGAGTACAATATTAAAAAGGTAGAAATATTCACAATAAATACCAATGTAAATGCTGGCACAATTTTGGGCGAATTTGGTATTTTATTCATACTTAATAGGTATAGAGGTTATATATTTCTTGACAACGTTTATTTATAGGGCTTATTTTTCCCATCATTCTGAACGTAAAATGAATTTGATGAGTAGGAAAAATTCAATCCTTCACAAGATAGTGACCTTGAAAAATTTTGAATGAAAAAAAAATTAATACAAATATTACGTTGTCTATTGGCACCATGTAGTATTACTTTTCATTATTTTGTAGATACCTAACTTCGTGTTACACTGGATGCGCTAAATACATGTATAAGTTTAAAAAATTATATATGAAAATATTTTAATCATAAATTATCGGTAATATGAGTAAATAGGAAATACCTCAACATACTTTCGTGCTGTTAGTATTTCACGCAAGTGAGGTCGCCTGTAATAACTTAGGTATTACGTCAAATAAACTATATGCGTGCCAATTTCGATAGGGATTCCTTCCTTTTTACAGCACTTTATTTATGAAAAGTTATTACTGATGTGGACTTCTTAACAATATTTACTTATAACTAATATGATCAATAATATGTTATTTATTAATAACTAACATTTTATATTATTTATTAGTACTATGATATCTAGAATCTTCATAAGAGTTTAAGTGAAATTTTTCTATAAACTTTACAACCCATTTTTCATAATTATAAGCTAAGCGGTTTAAAAATATCAGGGGTGTATTTTTTCTGCATATTTTTAACGCATCTTTGAAAATATAAAATTTAGCTTTTTCGAACGATAATCCACAATGTCCTATACATTGTGGATTATCGTTCGAAAAATAAAAAACATTTAATTAATATATATACATATAATTAAAAAGTAATAAAAAACATTTAATACTTAACATGCCTTCTAAAATTTTCATGGACATAATCTAGAAGCGTTAAAGAAAGATATGTATGCAGATTATTATGCTTCATTACTTTGCCTCATTTAAAATTTCAAATATATTTTATATAAGAGCATGAGTGATCTTATAAATGTCCAATTTTTCGTTTCAAGGTACGAAACTCTAAAAAAAAAGAAATTTTGGGATTTATAATATTAGTAGGAATATGTCAAATATATTGAATCATTCCCATATCTAATACTAAATTTCATAAGACCCGTCCAGCTGTTTAAACGTAATTGAACAACGAAAATCCAAACACATGATTGGGAATGCTAGTGTTCCATGTAGGTGTAGCCAAAGGTAAATATATGTATTATTCGGTCATAAAATATATATATATATATATATATATATACATAAATACACACACACACATATATGTATATATATATATATATATATATATATATATATATACACACATATATATTTGTATATATATGTAATCGTACATATTTATATGTTTTCTATAACTAATTTATATTATCGTTGTCAAACCGACGCTTTTCTCCTCTTTCACTTACATTTTCACCCACACACACAAAGACGAATGCTACAATTCACTAGGCATCAACTCCAAAAATCTTTAGCAATAGAAATATTTTGTAATTTTATTTATTTTCGCAAAACCATGTTATTCCGCTAAACTTCCTACTATGTATTCTTATTCCCATTATTTTATACTTCTTAGTGCACTCCTTACTAGGTGTTTATTTAAGGTCGGAGCGACACATTTGTTAATTTTTTTTAAAATTTTTAGTATCAATGATATCCTGTTATATATTATGTAAATGTCTCCTGTTACATATTACGATATGATATTTTGTATCCCGTTACATATTATGTTATGTAAAAATATCACGAAATTATGATGTATTCAATATCAATAATGTATCATTTATTAAAATTTGAACAGGCGTTTGCGGCGTTTAATAAACCTAAATATATTCGTATACATTTACATATATACAAGCAGACATACACACATACATACATGGTTTCACTGTTGTAACTAGTTACAACCTATGTACAAACAGAAGACCTGCCTACTAATATTCTCTTTATTAATTTATATATTTATTTATAAATTTTAAGAGCAAACTTTTTGCTTCGCCTAGCATACTTATTGCTACAGGTATAATCTCTTACAGTTAATCAGAGTTACAGTGTGTTAATGAACACATGGGATACGCAGATATCTAAAAGTAATAACAAAATGCAATAGGTAAAATATTGGAAAATAATAAAAGATACCAAAAGAAATAAAAGAATAACAAAAATTATGTGATTTTATATGGGGGGTGGAGTTTACGATTTGGACTAAGGGGTAGGATAATTAAGGAAAAGGATCGTGGGAGTCGTATATGAAAGGAAATAGAATATTTAAAGTGAAGTGAGGAGAGGTATGATTTTTTCACACAGCTTTTGAATACTAGAAGGAATAGTGAAATTCCTATGTCGGAATTGAGGTTGCTTTATGACTCGGTATCATGAACAGTGAACGGATTCTCACAGAAAGAAAAAGGATTTGGGATAATGATCATGAGAAGTCTTTGGAACGTAGATCGAGGCAATGGATATAAAAGGCTGTAAATTTTGCTGCATGATAAGAGGGACTGTGAGAGATGTGCAAAATATTATAAAGCTGTGAAAGAATATGAAAGTTGCGCCGGTCACGAATCTACATTCATCTGTATCACATCCGAAGATCAGAAATATGATCAGATTTTCTGAGACTTTAAATATAGCGAATGTATAAATGTTGAAGGTGTTGAAATTTAATTACCAATGGTTTCAAAATATTTGCATACATACATCTCCGTAGTCTATTAGACACAATAGCAAAGTTTGACACAGGTAAATTTTAGTTTCAAGGGGAATTAAACATTAAACACGTTTAAGAGTGTATTCTGTTGAAGACGTTACGACTGATATCATTAACCTGGGGTTGCTAATGAAGAAATTGATCGAATCGAAATCATTCAACTGAAGTCTTTTACAATGGAAGAGAACGGGATAACTACATCGTTAATAACAGTTGTGGTAGATCAAACATACTAATGCTATAAGGAAGTTTCTTACCAATAATAATGGCCTGGAACTTAATGAGATTGCCAAAGAGACTCTTGTTGCAAGCCTATCGACCAATTAAACTTAGATCCACTTTCAAGGAAATAATAGCGTTAGAAATATTACTGGCGTCAATGTGTATGTATAATTGAAGATAATTTACATATGAGTGATTCCTGCAGTAGAGGTTTTTATATATGGAGTATTAAAATATGGAAAATAGAAACGAAGAAATGACCCTACTTTGCGGAACACCAGCAACCAAATCAGCCCGCATTGAATAATGTCCATCTATTCTAAAGGCTAGCTCAACATACGTATTAGTAGATGAGATTTGAACTATACATATTATATTTGAGAAAAGTAGACTATCTTTAGGCATGCTAATAAATGTGTGGAATTCGAGTCCACAGAATTAAATGTACATTGTAATTGTTACATGTCTTTGTACATACCTCCAGATACTTACGAGTACTTACCTGCCTACCTAGGCACTACTAACCTTTAGTCACTTCATGCTGTTTATATCTGTACTTACTTATTTACAACTAATATTAATATTACTAATATCTTAGCAACTTCATGCTTTTGACTGTAGCTGTATACATTTGCTTACCTATTTACATTGTTGTTTTCTTATTTAAGTCAAGACAAATAAACCAAGTGCCAACTCAGCCAATTTATTTATATCAGTAAAGACTTCCAATTACTTCTATCCGGCTCTATAACTGTACCCTAATTTTGCTACTTATACTGCCCTTAGTCGTGCAGAAACTTTATAATTTTTAATTATTCCGTCCGTGCCGTACCTTGTTATAGATTAGCTTCAATTTTCAAAAGCAAATTCTAGGCAACTTTTACAACACAACATTGAGGCATTTAAATAAATAAAAACAAATAAAATTAATTGAATAATGTCTGAGGTACATGAACAAAACAGGCAATACTACTACAGTATCAGCCTGAGTAATTACTATCAGGAATTCATTAACAGAATCTTTGCTTAAACTTACGATACTAATTTAAAAGTAGCAGATCCTCAAGGCTCACGATTTAAGTAGACAGTACTCCCGCAGTTTCAGGGCTAAGAGATTGAAACCCGTAGTTTAATGATAGGATTTCTTCTCGAGACACACAAAGTAAATTAGTTAAGATTCTAGAGAGTGTCAAGACCTGTACCAAAACAGTACCAAGACTGAAGAGATGGAACCCGAAGTTCAATATCTATGGTTGAGACCCACAATACGATTTAAGAACAGCAGATCCTCAAATATCACAGATTAGGCAGGTAATACCCTGTAAATCGAAGGCTTGGAACCCGCAGTTCAATAACAAAGACTCTGTACGATACCCACAATAGTGATTTAAAAAAGACGGATCTTCCCTATATCACCAGGAATGATCAGTTTGAACCTAAATCATAAGAGTTTCGGCTTCAAAACCAAAGCACCAATTTAAAAATAGCACATTCTCCTGTCCCAAACTGTAAATAGGCAGCGCTTGCAGAGCGTTATGACTGAAGAGCTGAAACTCAAAATTCAATGGCAGAGACACTGCTTAAGATCCAAAATAGTAATTTTAAAATAGCAGACTCTCAGGTCTACCGGTTTAAGCAGTCAGTATCCCTGTATTATCGACTACTGACGAGTTGGAATCCAAAATTCAACGACTGTGGAAAGTTACAAAAAATATCCTATTATAATCGTTTCGCTAGAAAAAACAGACATCGTAATAATGTTATTTTGTAATACAGTCATTAATCTTGAAAAATAGACTCCATATGAAGATATTCGCATTTTATTTGAGAATTTTGAATTAATTAATTATATATATTAAAAAAAAAATTGTCTTGAACTGTATGAGATATCAAAATTAAACATATTTACAATCTTTAAATGAAACATGAACTATTTAATATAGATTTGTACCGTATGTATTTCAGAGAATATAGGGGGTGATGCCAAAATATTCACACACATATACATCTGTTTTGAATTATGGCGAGTTCAAGTTAAGCATATGTTAAATTTATAAAACAAATTTTCCAAATAATATGTCACATGTCTATTTATATACGTTTATGTTCTCATTATTCATAAATATTCTCTTTAAGTATACCTCCTCTATGGAAGGAATTTTACAGTATAAAAGATTTTGGTTTAAGGCTGACGTACCAGGGGTACAAATAAATAGATATAAGAACCGATGAATAAGATGAATACACCCTTCACATAGAAAATTTTTAAAATAAGTCGAAAAAATCATTTGAGTTTAGATCAACTTAACATAGTTATGCTGTAGAATTCATTATTGTGTACTCTAAAATAACGAACATTTTCCAAATACCGTTAATAGAAATATATGAAGTTTTGTGTTGAAGGGATAATCTCAAAAATTACCATCTCAAATAAATACAAAACAAAATAATTGTATTGAAGTAGTAATGATATAAATTTACTGACATTATGTAATCCAAAATGAAATGTTTGGCGTAGTTGATTGCAACTTATTTAAAATTAATAGTTTCAAATTATCTATTTTGGATACTGATGAAATTTCAAATATATATATATATATATGTATATATATATATATATATATATATATATATATGTATATACATATATATATGTATATATACATATATATATATATATATATATATATATATATATGATTCAAATTCCGTATTCAATTGTTGGTTTTAAATTAATTTGAATCCTATCAAAAATCTCATAGAAAACACGCCAAGTTTCTCTTTAAAAAAGCCGAAAAAATAGTGTCACAAAGGCCGTCGAGTTCTTAAAAATCTTCGCTAGCAAATGGATGAACTTGAAACTTTTTGACTGGATTTATTGAATATTATATCTACGATAACAACAAATTTGGCTCTAGTGGACAGTTTTGAGATATTATGAATTACGCAAAGAAAAAATTTTCAGTCTCGTAAATTTTATAATGTGGATAAGAGGTCCAGAGAGAAATATTTATCACGAAATATTTATAACCGGTTACAATCAGATATTCATCTTCCCACATATTAAATTAAAAAAATAGCTTTTAAGCGCTTCAGCTAAAGGGGGAGTGACCATTTTGATAGTGCAGTGTCGTGCACTCGGCATAAATTTTTATTTTTGTCAAATTTGCAGTTAAAATGATTTTTCATTTTGTTAACTTTAACAATAGTTGAAGAAAATAAATGTATTAATGGGTATATAAATTGACTCGAGCTTGTAGTGGAAAAATGTTGCCAAAAAATCCATTCGAGTTTGAACTTTATTTATAACCGCGGGTGTCTTATAGATGACATTCAAACGAACATAACATTTAGTTTAGTAATTTGAAGTTATGTATCTAATACTATTGCTAACTCCGTGGTTTTAACTCAAGATTCATCAGCTGAGCGCACAGAATATATAACAAACCGAAAACGAGGAGTGCCCTGCCGCCTATAATCTAAAACTAGTTTGTAATTGAAAAGTGCTAAGGGCATTAATGCTCATTGCATATTTAGCTGAAGAAATTTTGTGAAAAATTGTACGTTCAAAGTTTTGGTTGCAATACTATAATGCATAAAAGCTTTAAAGATAACGCTGGGATTAAACGTATAAGGAATGGTACAGTTACTTATCCCTGGTAAATGTTTTCCTTTTAATAATCGTATTGAAAAAGTTTTACGATTGCTCATTTCAAAATGGTTGCAGCTTATTGCAGCTCCGTTGTTTTTAAGATTGTGTTCCGTTAAAATGGAAAAAAACGGAATTCTTATAGAACCATTTTTTTGTCCATCCGCCCAGGACTCTATCAGTCTTTTCTCAAAGGCGGCTAGAAATGTAAATTTAAAGCTAATAACGTATATTGAGATCAATGGTCTTACATAATTGTGAAAATTTAAAATTTTTTAGGTTGTCCCAAAGATGTGGCTCCAAAGATGAAGCACGCAACCAAGGATGTGGCCCTTTAAAGTACAATACTTTTATTAAAGGTTTATTTTTTCTTTTATTTTAGATCTCATATCAAGTGAAGTTAAAAATCCAAAAATTATTTCTAATACTATTAGGAATTATTCCTTTTTTAATTAGTTTACTTTTATGTCTCTAAAAGGTACAGCAAGGACTGTATTGACTTTATAAAAAAATTATATTTGCATGTAATTTTATGAAAAATACTATGTACTCTTAAATTTTATAAGTACCTAAATATGTACAGACGCCTCGTAGTGCAAATTCTATTCGTGCTTGACAGGTTTTCGTATACTAGTGCTTTAATTTGAATTTGATTATCGATAACTTTTTCGTGATAATGGTAATATCGTAAGTAAACAAAATAAACCCACAGATCTGCCTTTTGTACAAAAATTTAATTTCTTTTAAATAGAAAGTTGCTAGTTAGAAATACGATATTAGCAATTTTTATTCTTGGCATCCATTTATTAAATATCAGAGTGTACTCATTTCTACAGATACTCAAAGAGCATGAAATATAAAGATGATATCGACTAGCTGTTATCTTTGATTATTTCTTCATTGTCTTTCCATTTAATATCAGATGTGAAATAAATCAAATGCTTGCTATGATTAGATGAAACTATTGACAATACACTGTACTACGCTTAGGTGATAATTTTATGCGATCGATCATTCTCGATCCTAAACTTTCGAATCGTGATCTTTGAGTGTAGTTTTAGCTTAGTCACAATAATTTCATTTATTTTAATTTGAATTAATTATGATGATTTGTATATAACTTTGTTATTATTCGATTCATATTTTAAAGTCAGTAACGTTTAATTATACTGCAAAGTGATTATACGACATTTAGTTTAGTTTACTTCGAATAAACATTTAATGGCTATTTTAAATTTAATTTTATTATATGAATAACACAAAACCATCTTCTAACATTAATATGTTTACTAACACTTACTTGATGATTAATTTTGTTTTACAACGTTACATTTGTTTTACAGTTTAGAAGGCATAATTAAAAAATAATATTATTTTCAAAATGGACCAATTTACAAAGTTACCCTTCATTTTTTCTTTTTCATTTTTATTTCCCTTGAATAGCTTGAAAAATCTGTTTTGGGTAAAATTCTGCAGAACATGTGTGTAGAGATACAATAACTTTTCGCTGTGTAAGTAATAACCTCGACACTGCGCAATTTGTATATAATAACACTCATATCTCGATTGAAAATGACCTTGCGTGTGACCAAACTTTTCAGTTTCACAGTTCAGACGATAAAATATTTTTAAAAATATCATTAATCGGGACAAAAACGACAGTTTAATAGTAGTGAATATGTGAGAAGCAAGGTTAGCAACTTACGTATATTATTAAGAAAATTATAGACTTCATCATAATTGTTTGTTCTTAAGTTGCACTAAAATATACTTAAATATGTGTAAAAATTGTAAAGAGGGAATTGCTTTCCTTAATTACATTTAGAGTAGGCGTAAGCATTATATTATAAATTCAGTTTTGATGACAACAGCCTTGAATATTCCGACAGTAACTGGTAAGTTGGCGCCAGAAGCGCATGTAAAGCAGCACGAATGCGATACAAAAGCTATCACATTGTCGTTATTGCTGTGGCGATATTGTCTCTCTAATATTCGAGTTGGGTAATTTCTTTAGGACCTTGTGTTTTCCAATGGTTTTTCAAGGATATTTTTATAAATCAGTTTTTTCCTTTTAATTGATTAAACTCATTATTTATTAACAAGACAAAAGACGATAATGTTGTTTAATATTAACCAAGTTCACCTGGTAAAAAACTAAGGGAAAAACGCAAGCCTGCAAATGTATCTTGTGATTTCGCAATGAAATTAATTTCTTTTGATGTGGAAATCGTATTGTTTTATTTTATAATTGAGCTGACAAAAGTTTTGTATTGTTAAGGTTGTAACTAATAAGGTATCCCCTGCACATGATTGCACATGATTTTAATTGCTTTAGAACTTAGCTTTGATTAACGAGTAAATACATTTGTAAAACTACAGTAAATGTATTTATGTAAATAGAAAGAAAGTGAACATGTCAGTTATACCTAAATTTTAAGATAGACATGTAAGATAAAAAACCCAGACGGTAGAGGGATAGGTATAAAAATATTAATTAAATAATTATATAATTTATCGTGCAAGATCGTTACATCCCAAGTTATAATTTGGATATGGTTTGACAAATAAAAAGTAAATAAATTTAAAAAAAATTAAAGCGTCATCAAAGTTATAACGCCATATTAAATTTTGTATCTAATTACTTTGCAAACTATAGGATCCCCAATTTACCTTTTAAGCTTTAGTACAAAAATTTTTTAAAATCGTATTGAATCACAAATGTGCTATTAGCTTAATGACAATTGGTGGGTTTTTACCTGCGTACGTTTCGAATATTAATTCATAACCATTATTGAAATACCTCAACATTATTCGCTACATTTCATTACATTTTTGAATTCAATTTCGGAATTGTATTTACAAACATATCTTACATTATCCAATAAATAACTAAATGTATATTTTACTATTGTAACCAGAATACCTTTTAATTTACTTATTTTACCACTAACTTTTTTACTGTTAGATAAAAAGGTACGTATAAAAAGTATGTATATATAAAAAGTACCTGCACTCCTACTTAGTACTATTCCTACTTCTAATTTACGCCCCATTTTACTATTCAAAAATATATTTAACTTCTAAAATACTATGATCTTAATAAATCTGTAATATTAATCATAATGTCAATATAATTGTAGAAAGATAAAATATTAATTTAGTTTTAATCCAATTGATTTTTAACAGATGGTAAAAAGAGATTTCTATATTGCTTGTTTGAGCAATCGTTTATTTGGTTAAAATGCTGTTTATTTGAATAATATGATAAGAAAGAAGCATTTATGAGTGTTTTTAGTCTAAAGCAATTACTGAAAACTACCGAATTTATTTTAAAAATCCCTTCATTGTCAGATAAGTATGTTGTATCAAAAAATATATTTTATCCGCTTTTACACTACATGGTATCTGCCAAAGGGGTAGAAATTACTAAAGTTGGGGAAAAACGCCTATATTATACAAAAAAAATCTGAATTTGCTATTGTACGTCAACGTTTATAGTAATTTTAGAGGTAACTGAAACGAAAAGATAAAACTGTGGAATCATCATTTTAAATTTAGGGGTATCTTTACGATAGATCGTCAAAGGTGCCAACAAAATAATTTTTGAAGTATAGTTTTATGTTTGGTATACCTTAAATACAACTCTTTGATTAGGCAAGCGCCGTATAGTCTATTTTACTTCAATAATATATAAAAATATTGTTTATAGAGAAGAAGTCTATATTCAACCTAAAGAAAGAAAAACATTCGGAAGTAAAACAAAAAAAGAATTGTTTGTCGTGTTCTTAATTTTTTTATTTATTATTTAGTAAGAATTTAATTAAAAAAAAATTTAAAAACCCAAAAAAGGAAAAGGTAAATCTTTTGACCGTTAACCATTTAAAGTAATCCATTAACGGATAACCATTATCGATTTTTCCTTTATCCACACGAACGAGGTTGTGTGCTAAAGCCAGTTATATACATTGCATTTTATTTGATAATTTTATGAAGTGAAACGTTTGTTTCTTTATTTTTTTAGGATTTGGCTTAAAACACTTTATTTGATCAATATTAATTTTTCATCATCATGTATTGCTTTGGTATCCAGCTGGGTTTTGAGTGTGTAATATTTCTTTTCAATATTTGAGTAATAACTAATAAGGATTAGAGTGGGATAGACGAGGTGTATCTAAATTATTTTGGAGAGGATATGGAGTAGACTGTTAGAGTTGCATTAAATATATATGAAGATATTATAGACAAAATGAAAACTCACAAAAGATTGACCGGATATGTACAACATTACTTAAAATAGATTGTTGTTGAGAGATGTGAAATATATTTTTGGATAATATTATGTTCATTAGTCTCAAATATATTAATTAAGTATTCAATTTAAGCTTTTGATATAAAGAAATAGCTAATGCTAACGCTCACGAGGTGTTCTGACGCGAGTAAAAAAGACAGTTTGCGATTTCATATTGAGTCATAGAATAATGGAATAGCTGGGTAAATGTATGTTTTAAGTATATGTGCAGAGAGTAGAACGTCAAATATAGCTATACGGAATAGTTTCGTCTAACAGGATAAGTAAACCATAATAAAATCTGGAATCAAATAAAACCAAGCAATATATGTATGTCAAATCCCAATGAGTTATATAGGAACAAATATTGGATGTTTTATCGTAAACGATAATGCATAATTTCCATTAAACAGTGTTTTATGTTTTACATGTCGGAATATATTTATTTAATTTCATCAATAATAGTAAATATACGCTAATTCTATTAGTATTGTTTATTATGTACATATTAATCAACAGAGGTAGATATTATTACTTAAGGTTTTTAAAAAAAAATTAATCACTGTTATTTTTAATCGTTAGTTGTTTTTAATAGTTGTATTTTATTGGATAACTTCTATTGACATTTTTTTTATTATTTTTTGTTTAGAAGTTTCTTAGCATACATACAATTCTAAAAAAAATCAAAATCAAATGGTGTCTGAAAAATGGCTCTAATAAACAAATGAACGAATACGTGAATGATCTGACAAGGTTTTTTTCTCTACCAAATTATAAAACTTAACGAATTTGTCAAAAGTTGCGACCTGTAGATATCTTTGCTACGTACATAGGATCAACAAATTGATAACCGTTCCTGGTAAATATTTCAAAAATACTCTGCAAAAATATATGATTTATGGTCTTAGGTACTACATTATACTTAATAGATAAATATTAAAGTTATGCGACACATTAAGCTCTCTAATTTGTTTCCATCATTTATTAGAATAAAATTACATAAGACATATTTTTTTATACAACTTGTCAATTTTTTTAAGTCTACCTTCCATTCGAACTAACTTCCATTAGTAATGACATATTAGTTTTAACTTTTGTTAATTTAAATTTAACTCATTTTAAAGTTACAGATTATCAAAGTTACCTGCCGTCAAGTCTTTTCATCAGTTCACAGTTTAATATTTAAACGGGCAATTAGCCCAATAACCTAATGGGAGATGAAATTATGAAACATAATCGCTAGACCCATTAAACTATAATAGCAATTAACTTATGAAACTCAGCGGTATCCAATCCATTCGAACCCAAATTTAAATTCGAAACTGTGCTGTATAAGTTTTGAAAGCTCTCCCACAAACTGCAAAATTGCCTTTAAATTTTTGATAAGTATACCATTTAGTCAAATTCGATATAGAAATTTGTAGTGATAGAAATTTGTAAGAAAATACTTACAAATTAAATATTTTCTTTATTATGGAGTTTTTTAACAATACTACGAACGAAATTTTCAAACGATATAATTTCTGTTGTTTGTCATCTACAACCAGAGAAATTAAATTACCCAGTGATTTTCTAACTAGGGATTTCTACTGCAAAATTGTTCATAGTATTTTTTCAGTTATAAATTTGCAAATATAGCAATGTATTTTGATGAAAGTAGAAATGCTGTACAACAATGTTTTTTGTCGTATGGAAAAGGGGAAATAAATAAAATCAACTAATGTACTGAAAACTCTAGAAAAATGTAAAAAAATTATTTCATTGAAATAATTTCGATATATTTGAGTAAATGTGTATTATTTTTACAAATTCCGTTTTTAATTTATTATTTCGTTTTTTGTCAATAATTAAATCTGCTTGTATGATATTTCATATTTTTTTATTATTCACGTTTTTTATTCTCATATATATACTGAGAAATTATATTTATGTATGTGATAAAACCATTAACGTATTTTTTACGTGTAAGTATATATTTTTTCCCAAACTTCTGATCAATGCTTTGATATTTTTTTGAATTATTTAGACGCAAAATTTAACTGTGGCCTTCCCCAAAAATCGTTCATATTGCAATGTCTAATACAGTCCCACTCAAATAAATTTTAATATAAATTTATAATAAAATCTCCGACATTTTTCATAGGTGGTAACTATATAACTAATAGAAATCAAATGATTAAGAACAATTTTCCAGAAAGTAATATTAATTCAGTAAATCTCGGGGCTCATGTCAAAAGTTATCATTTGTCAACGGATTTCAATGGCACCACTCAATCTATAATAATCTGGAAATAAAAGCTCTTGGAGCAAAAATTACACAAATCTGACCTGGTGTCTTTGAAAAGAAGAAAATAAGTATAATTTTGTTTGTAGAAGAAGAAAAGTAAAACACGAAATTTGTTTTTTTAAAGCTTCATAGATTACGATGTACACTTCCGTCTATTTTCGTGTCGCACTTTCCTTATATTTGTCTTCTCGACTAAATTTGAATACGACAGTCATGAGCCGCGTGGGTTATTATTGTATTTCAACTTATAAATGATTACACGGTTTGTTAAGCTGCCGTTCTTGCCCAAAACTGATAACTGAATTGAAAATGAGACAATACACGTAAAGAGAATTCTGAAACAATTTTCATAGCCATCGGTTATTCAGTTTAGGATTCCTATTTTTTTCTATGATCTGACTAGCGTACACCGGTAAATAAATACCTGTGTTGTAAATTGGTAAGTCTCAGAATACGAAACAAAATAAATATTATTTATTTTCCCGTTAAACATTTAAAATTTCAAGATCTCTAGAAAGTTTTAGCCATCCAATAGTTCCGTGACCGTATTTTTCTCTTGTTTTGTGAATTTTCCGAGTCGGATTTTAGTTTTTGTACTTTTATTTTATTTCAAACTTTTAGTAGGTAGTTTTTACTAATAAATCATGAATTTTATCCTCATGAATATGAGAAACCTAATGCAAGCTACTATATTGACTACATATAGTGTAAGACCATTTCCATTCATTTTGGCATCGCCGTTGTGGGGAATGAGGAAAAAACTTTTATGGCATTTTTTTATGATTCTTTATTCACAAAAGCATACGCGAATAATTTATTAAATACCAGCACCTTTTTTTGCTTTTCTTATTTTTTCATACATGGTATTTTTATGGGAGATTATTTCTTCCTCAAATTTTTAATTTGATTCCCATATTCAATGTATCTCAAATGTATATTTAATACAGCGAAAGTAAATAAATGAAGCGAGTAGTTGCTATTTTATATTTTATATGTCCTATGACAAACTTATTATGAGAATATATTCATTGATAACTTGTTTAATAAAATCACTGGAGTAGTTTATTTTCAAAGATGGAAAATCTTTATCCACATACGGACATGAATAGACAGCAGTATTCGAAGGAAATAAAAAAATGAAAAAAATTTACCATTAGAGACAAAAATAATTTGGTTGAAAAATCAAACTTCTATCATATTTGTGTAATTTTCTTCTTTTTAAACACTTTTGTTATTAAGTCATTGATAACAATCGATTATTCCTAAACATAACTTACGATATGATGGTAGTTTAATTTCTTATTTTTTTAGGTAAATTATTTTGTGGGGTAACGCATTAAAATAAAAATCTGTGTTTGAACCAGTGTAAAATAACAGGTGTATCAGATATGAATTAGTAAATCACATTTATCATTTTCAATGTCGTGCTGTGTTAAGGATATCCAAGATCGTATTTTGACATCGATACTGTTATGCTGTGAATAGTGAAATGTTATAGTTTAGCAGCATATGGAACGTCGGTGTAAGAATGTAAGCAAAATTGATATAACGTTATTTTTTTTATATCGTATTTACATTCCATCTCATTAATCTCATCCATCAAATAAGAACTAAAGAGTTAAAATAAAATTAAATTTATAAATTGTGTGATATTTAAAAAAACAAACGTAGTGCAAAATTTATTTCATGTTATGGGTACTGAAAATCTTTCCAAATCCATTAAATGTAAATTTTCATGTTTCCATACCTCAGAAGGAAAACCGGAAAAATTGTAAGATCAATCACGTTGCTGTCTAACCGCCTATTATAACCGTTTTTCTCAGAAATGGCTTGAAGTAAAGGTTTCAAATTGCCGTAATAATTAAACTTTTTGACTGACACGTATCCCAATAGCTAATCCTCAAAAATATTCATAAAAAAATTGAGGAGCTGGGTTCAAATTAACTCCTTGACATTTTTTTTTGCATATACGTTTGGGAAAAAACTAATAATAAGGGTTTACGTAAAAAAACTAATAACAAGGGTCTAAGTGTAAAAAGTAATAACGAGGATCTAAGGGTAAAAACTAATGATAAGATGGAAAAACTAATAATACGATTACGCGGAAGAGGTAACGCTGCGGCAGGAATTGAGCGCATCATGGCTTGACGAGGTCAGTTTTACTGGACGGTCGACACCGCTGCACATAGGTATTGGTACTCCATCACCACAAGCTAGTGAGACACGCTAGTATGGAAATTGTGGTAAATGAGCTGCGACAGCGTTATCGTATTACCGCATTACCACCCACAGTAAGATGCGTCGTGCACGAATGCCAGTTGTGTCACGTCCGCAGAATCCACCCGCAAATACCACCTATGGGGGACCTACCATCTGCAAGGGTGGCAAAACATCAGTGCCCGTTTTTCTTCTGCGGCTTGAAATTCTTCGGACCCGTGGACGTCACGATCGGGCGCCGCCGTGAAAAACGCTACGGAATGCTGTTTATATGCATCATCACGCAAGCAGTTCACTTGGAGCTCGCAGCCTGCCTGAAGCCTAACTTTGCCATCATCCGCCGAATGATGGCATGACGAGGCTATCCCACTTCCCTGTTCTTGGAATTACCTTACGCAGGACCGACAAAGAATTACGTCCGGCTCTCGTGGAAGTGGATCATCATCACGTCTCTCAAGAGCTGGCAAACAAGGGAGTCGAGTGACGCTTCATACCACCCTCTTCGCCACATATGGGAGGCTGCTGGGATAAACTAGTAAGGAGCATAAGAGTAGCACTGCAAACCACCGAAGGAACGAGTATCAAGAAGAGGAAGTGTTGCTGACTCTGCTGGTCGACATGGGACACAGCATTAATAGCAGACCACTTACAAGTCTCCGTTGACAGCCGCAATAGTGAAGTCGTGACATCGAACCATTTTTTGTTGTGGTCCTCATCCAATGGTGCAGTTCCTGGAATATTCACAAACATAATTTGATAGGCAAGAAAAAATGGACAACAACACAGCGGCTCCTTGACTCTTTTGGAACTGCTGGGTGCGCGAATACTTACCAACTTTGCTACCGCGACGAACCACGGAGAACAGGGCCCATGAGTTGGAGACGTCTCACTAAGAGTGGACTACATGCTGCCTCATAAAACTTGATATCGTAGCTTAATCAAGGTTGTTTATACAGGAAAGGATGGACAAGTACGAGTGGTGGAGGTTTCCATCAGGAGGACGACGCTTCGACGCCCAGCCGTGAACATTATCGTGCTGCCTCCAAGAAAGGAGGGAGCGGAAAGGCCGCTTTTCTGCACCGAGGAGAGGAATATTAGCAACACGACACAACCGTGATGGTGCGTTGCCTCGAAACCGGTCGAGGTGCGTTGTTCGAAGCCGGACGACGCAGAGAGCACAATTTACAGAAAAAAACTGGTTTATACTAATTAATTAACGTGACGAGATCATCAGTGGAAAAACTCAGAAAGATCTGGAAAGACCGCAGAATAACCAGAAACACAAAGGTTCGACTTATGAAATGCCTGGTCTTTCCGATTTTTCTATATGGAGCTGAGACGTGGATGCTGAGGATGCAAGACCGTCACAAAATTAACGCGCTTGAAATGTGGTGCTGGAGGCGTTTGCTTAGAATCTCACGGACCGCGCACCGAACCAACGTTTCGATCCTGAAGGAACTTAACATCAAAGAGATTATCGTCGACTGTGCAATTGCGAATCCTCAAATTCTTTGGACATGTCACTAGTAACGTGGACTCCATGGAACGACTGGTGTTGCAAGGCAAAGTCGAAGGCAAACGATCCCGCGGACGCGCTCCGACACGGTGGACAGACCTAATAAAATCTGCGACGCACTCGAGTGTAAATGACTGCTCTCACTCCGCAAAACACCAAACTACATGGCGTCACATCGCGAGGGCGGCAGTGACGAAGGAACCGGCCGAATCATGATCACGACCACTCTGTCAAGAGTGCACGACTAAGAAGAAGAAGACTAATTAATACCTTATGTTATGATTGTACTTATATGTTTTATATTTTTGTTTCATATTATGTACTTTTATTTAAAATAAAAATGAGACCCAAGTGTACAAACCTATCAGAGTAGCCTTAACAAGGCATCTAGAACGTTCAGTGCAACCAAGCAGAACCGACCAAGGAATCGTCTACGCTCTGGTGAAATGGCTAGATCGGCTCTCTTTCTCTCTACCACTCTCTCCGGCAATAAAAAACAGGGTGGTGGAACGGATGTTGCGACGCTGTCTCCAAGCGGAAATTTCGAGTTTCATTTACGTCGAAGCCCTGAGACGTGGAACACCCGGCCGCCCCTGCGCTTTGCTCGTGGACGATCTCGTCTCAACGTTCTGCGAGGCGCGTTGGCGTAAGGCGAATCGGTGAACTGCAGCCCGCGTAATACACGAACGACACGAGGCTCGCACCCTCCGTAAGGTGTAGTCAGACTGCGGTTCTAAACACGGTCGCCCGTCGGCTACAATGAACGAATAGACGTTTTCACGTCAATAAAATAAAATAAATCAAAATACGTAAAACTATAAACTACTTTTTTAATTATTTGAACAAAGTTTTACAACCTAACGAAATAGTTTTCTAGATGTTTAAAATTTTTATTGGGTGATAGTGGTTACCTTTAATGAGTTTTTAACTTATTTCCGTAAAAATTTAATCTTTTTGACCCCACTCCTTTCACGTCCCCAACTGCCAACTGAACCTCGCTCTTGCCGTGGTGACTACACTGTTAATGGAAATTCTAATACAACAATATTTTAACGCATAACGGTGTCGCATTGACTGTGTAGTTAAGTTATTTAAGCTACTATATTTGAACTTCCACTAGCGATAAAAAAAATGATTTTCAAGTTTTAATAAAGCCATAATTCACTCCCTTTTTCTGTATGTTTACTAAAAATTATAGCGGTATCATAAATTAATAAACTTAAAAAATTTGCTTCACTAATTTGGGAAGATGATTTCTTAAGAAAATCAGAATCTAGCCAAAGTAATTTTGCTACGCTCATATAATTTGCGTGATAAACTTATAGAAATATCTTCAAAATAAGCGCTAAGATCTGGTAACTATTTTTTTAAAATTATGTACATATTTTGGGATGAACCTAATCTAACTTAGGTAAAAAAAAGTTACGGGAAAACTTTTTTAATTTTGACGATTGGAATATGTCCGGGTTAGTTTAGTTTGTCACTTATTATTATTCTCACTGGCTGATTTTGGCTTATTAAAAAAAAATAGTGGTAAAAATAAATGGATGTACGAACTGACTTTGGGTATTTTTGGGTGATTTTGGGTATCTTGAGTTATCCAAAATAATTACGTTAAAGACGATAATGGGGGTATTGCGATCATTGCATTCGAGTAATAAAAAACTTTATACATTTTTAAAATTTTGCTTTAATTTGTAAATAATATGAACACTTGAATAATAACCAGAAAAAAGCTGGTTTATATATTATCTATCTATATGAAATTGTTATGGGTTATTAAGGTGTAAAAATAAGACAAGTCAAAAAATGTATGATATTGGGAGTTAGGATTATTTGGGATTGGAAAAACGTAACAGTTTTGAAGGAGGATAGTTCGCTATTACAAACTTTGCTCAACACGTTGTCTTGATTAGTTTATTTAATGAATGAATTATTAAATAGATAACACAATTATGTAATCCAATTTTTTAACATTATGCTAACAAGCAAATAAAATAATGCTACGTGTTTTAAAGTATAACTTGATTTTGATATTAATAAAATAGTACACGAAACAACCAAATTTGAAAACACTATGTTCAATTTACTTTTTTAATTGTTATTTTGCACGTATGTAATTTTTCTTATACTGACTCTAGAAGTAACATTTTTTCAGTGAAAAGCGTCCATGCATTCATGTAATTAAACACATGTAATGTAATTCTCTGTGACAGTTTTATATGTGAATTTATGTGAAATGAACAGTACCGTACATTTAGTCCTGAGTATTGTTAGATTTATACGAATATATTGAAGTACTAATAATACAGTTATAACAATGCTCAAGCACTATTGGTGAATATACATACGTGAAAAAATATATGCGTATATCAAAGCAAGTGTATTTAAGATGAAAGGAGGTGCGGTGTGTCTTTTTTGTAGAACATTACTTAGATTTTAATTTGACAAAATGTCAAAATTAACAAACATAGAAATATATTTAACATCTGAATTATTCCAAAACATCGTTTTTTGGGCGACTTTGGGTGACTTTTCTCGTCCCATGTTATTTTCATTTTCCTTTTGCTCATTTTTTGTATCAGAGTGTAATATGTATTTCAAAATTCACTTTATTTTCATTGCTATATTTGACGATTTGATAAAATGCGGGCAGAAATGAAACACTTTCCTCTTCAAAAATCGTAGTTATAATTCCAACAATTGGCGCCTTGTTATCACATGATTTCACCTGATAGCCAAATCCTGCAATTCTACGCCAAAGTAAATGTCTATAAATTGCATTACGAGGTTTTTGCCCATATTTAACTGTGCATAAACATTTAAGTGTTAATGTATATAAATTGAACTATTTTCATACGTATTTCGTTAACATATCAGTGAAAACGAAGGTTAAAATAATTCATCAAAATGGTGAACTGATTTACATAAATACACAATGAACGCTAAAATTGCCTGATGCCTGCTCATCGTAGCTGTTACAAAAATTATCGTCAAATCTATTTAAAATGAAAATGAAATGGATCGATAAATCTAATTCAATTTGTATTTTAATTGCTCAGACGAAGAAATTGCAGAACATAAGTTAAATTTCGTTTTTCATCCGGTTGTTAACATAGAGACACAATAATTAATGAGTTTTTTCATAGCCAATAGTAAATAATGAATATCTGGGCGAGAGATGCAAAAACATGGAAGTTATATAATATACACGTGATAATAAATTAAGAATACTACTAAATAAACCTCATTTAAAATTGATTAAACAGAGATTGAACGTTACTTTTAAATTATGTTGGCTTCTATTCAATTAAGGCACACACACACATGCACACACATACACACACACACACGTGTCTGTATGTGTTCGTGTGCATGTATGTGCGTGCGTGTCTATACGAGTGTGTCTGTGCGTTTGTGCGAGTGTGCCTGTGCGTTTGTGCATGTGTGTGTACACATTAGAATCTACGAACGAGGTGCAATCTTAATTATGAATTATTTTTACAGAATAATCCAGCCATTATTATGAATAATAAAAAACTTGTAAAGTACGAGTGGAAATCTCATTATGAGGGCTCCGTATATATCAAAATATTTATAAATATTTAAAGATATTTAATATTTATATTTAACTGCTCACGAGCCTAATTTTTTTACAAAGTAAATATATTACTTCCCATATATTTCACAGTCGTAAGAATATGGTGTATATTTAAAAAAATATGACACCTTGAACATCGCTTTATATTTCCTACAACCTTTGCCTAGACTTACAAAAAAAATATTTCTTTAGTAGTTTCAGAAATAGGGGATATATATTTTTAGCATATTTTTCAATAATTCTCTAAAATTATGAAAAATGTATTTTTGGGACCCTTCTCAAAATGTACAACATACTAATAAGGATTGTCAAAAAAAATCGAGTGTCTAATGTGTCCCCTCCACCCATAAAACGTTTATATAAATATTTTTCAATGTTATATGTTCAGTGGCGTACGGATTAATATGTTTTATTTCCAAGCGCAATGTTATCTTGTTTCTAAGAAAAATGCTATGAGAGACAGGCAGTCATACACATTAATGATCTCATGAGGGTTATTTTTTCCTTTTTGGTTACAGATCCCTCAAAAGAAAAAGAATCAGTTATTTCGAAAATATTTTGAAATTTTTTCGAACTTCTCATAGCACGTATTTAATCTATATATGGTTAGATGTGACATTATTTTTAGATTTCGATCCATTACCATGGTTTATTATACATACTAAAACTAAACTTCAAAGATTATTTGTGGCCACGATTTATTGTTTATTTTTTTTTAATTCCCCGATTGCCTTACAAGAATACACATATTGTTTTCTTGTCTTCTAATCCGTCATTAATTTTTTCCATTCATTCTAAATCTCGAGATATTTCAAAAGTATTGATTAAATTTAACATTTCCTTTATATTATTCTGTTCACCAGAAATCATGTGACAAAAAATATACAACTCAGTGATATTTAGCTTTATTTAATGGAAAATTATTTTTGACAAAGTATTGTTTTTAATTAATTAACTAAAAATGAAATGTTAAAATCAATAAACGTTTTATTCCCACTGATATTGTAAATGACAGTGTTGTATGTTATTCAATATTTCTTTAAAAAAATAAATCGATTCTTACCAAATAGAATATGTACTTGACAATTGGCGATGAGCATATTTCCCTGGCGGCCGCTTGGGAATTAACATCTGACAGAATCGGTATATAATTCTCATGTATCTAACTTTTTGTAGAAGAGCTTTGCTATAGCGATCAATATTTTTAATAAATTACTTTATAATTTTACCATTAGACATCTGCAAATTTATTAAAAAATTAAAAATACCTAAACAACCTAACTACCTGAATCATTTTTCGCTTCATGAAAGCGAAAAATGTTTCAGATATTTAAAAAAGATACGTAGGTGTGGCCAACTTTACTTACTGCACAACATAACAGTGTTCCAAATTTTAATTATAAACCATGCTTCAGTTTACGTACGTTTAAATATTTGTGATACAAACATTCTATGAAGTAGTCTATTTTTTTCCTATAATTGAATAACGGTGAATAACGGAGAAAACTCTTGATCCAAAAGAAAACAGATAAACGGGAAAAAGCAGGAGAGAATCTTTTGATACTTGGAACCCTGGTAACGAATTAGTAAAGTAGGTTTATTAGCCACGTCACTCGTAATTATTGTATTTAAAATTAGAATTTAAAATCCACTTATAATTTGATAATTAAAGTTGTGCTCCAGAAGTTGTGCAGAGAAGGATTTAGTAATAGTTGTTCTTTTAAGGCGTAAGTAGGCCTGACTGCCAATAATGTTGTGTAATATCTGCGTGGTATTTAAAAATATCTCCCTAAAATAATTATGAAACCAAATAACGTAGTAAATGAAGATGTTTTAGTACATGTATATTAATTACTAAAACGTATAGATATAACCGTAAACACTATGTAAATGTATATATATATATATATATATATATATATATACATATATATACATATATATTTATCTATTTTTTTAATGTGTATACATGTGTGTGTGTGTGTACCGTTACATTTTTTTTCTTTTGTGATATTATGTAGGAGCTATTATATCTCTTCTCCATTACCACCTAATTTTAATAAACTTTAAACAATTAAGGCGGTGTAAGCCATAATAGACCCCAATTCACAGATCTTTATCTGACTTGCCACATAAATGTTGTTATAGTTTAATAATGTTACGACCTACATTATTAGTACTATTTGCAGACTTTCTTTCTTCATCAAAATATTTTGTATGTTGGAAAATGTGGAATGTAAATTTACAATATGCGATATACACGTTAAAATGGCGGAAAAACTTTACAGCCATTAATTTGGCGCCGTGCCAAAGTAAAATTAGTTTTTCTTAGTTTTGTTTAGGAGTACGAATTCAAAATAAGTTTCTTTTTATGAACTCGCCCATTGCCAATTGCGCGTACCTAAGGAGCTTACATCTGTACTCAATTGAAATTTGAGATTATTCTTCGGAAAATTAAATAGTGAAAATGAATAGTAAACCGATGAAGCATGCTGTTTTGTAAGGTTAGAAATGTTTTATTTGTTGCGTCTTTCCTTAATTGTTTACACTGATTTTCTTAAATTATGAAAGCGTATACATAGTTTCTAGAATAATATAAATAAGAAAAAAAGATAAAGAAAACCTTTAATTATATATTTATTAACTTTATTTGTTACTTAATTGAAAGAAATATTGTATTGGCTTTTGTGGTTAAAACACAAATTTGGAAATACAATTAAATAGCAAATAGAATTTGTCCCTTATTGGAAAAGTTACCTGTTTATAATTAGTATATAATCAAAAAATAATTAAAATAAAAAAAATTTCGAAATGTGTTCTCTATGAGTTAGGTCATATATGTATCAAAACCGTATTACTAAACATAATTTGATGAAAAATCGATATCGTCTTATAGCGAATGAAGGACAGCGTGCAAATCATTCAGGTAACATTAGTCTCGTGAGATGCAACATTCCAAATAGCTTTTTCGCTTTACGTTAAGTCATTTTGAGAACCATAAAACCCTTTCAAGAGCAGTAGAGCTTCAGCAACATTATTTATTGAATATTAAGCTCACGCAAGATTGGCATAAAAAAGGAATCGTAAGGAAATTCTCATGAAATATTCATTTGGATTTTACCATCTTAAATCGTTTAGCGAAGCGCTTTTACCTATGAGAATGTTGAATTTTATTATTTACTATTGTATACTCTTTCGTTTGGATCTAGATATAAATGTTAGTAAACAATGGCTTCAGTTGATTTTGTGAAATTATTTGAGGGAAGAAAATTAAACAAATTAAAGAACATATTGTTGATTTCTCGGAAATGATTACGTGGAATTTTAATTGTATTCGTTAGAGTTTTCTCTAACTAAGCGTAGAAATAATGAATAAACAAAGATATTGAAAGCGTTTCTAATTAATGTTTCTTAAACTTAACTGTTTATAAGAAATTTGAAATGAAAATTTAATAATTAAATTTTTAGATTCCCATTACTTTAATTTTAATGGTATTAATCATTGGCTTTATTTGGATGCGTTAATGCAAATTTTAAAAGATCCATTTTTATTAACGAAGTTAAAAAAATAAAATTAAATAAAATGGTTTTCTTAGTGAAAACGGCAGCTCTAAATATATGACATACGTCAATTCTTAAGATATAATAAACTGTTTTGGAAGCAAGCCTCTTTACAATGTATAGAAATTGTAACAAATAATGGTAGGGTATTACGGAATATTAAGTAAAAAATTAATTGGTTTGGAATAGCCTACAAGCAACTAAAGGAATACACATACATATATATATATATATATATATATATATATATATATATATATATATATATATATATATATATGTATATACAGTTTCCAATCAGTGTTTATTAAACCTATCTAAGTAACCTTAAAGGAAAATGTAATGACACAATTCCTAGATTCCCTTAAAGTTAATTTCCATGAGAGTAATCGCGATTTGGCCTTATTTATACATACTTAGTTTAATTATTACCCCTTAATTTAAAAGGTAATTTATCGTTAGGCAATTTAAAAAAATATTAATTAATAATAAATTATTAATTAAAATTTTTTCCTTAGTGAAAGTGGCAACTGCGGATATACTAATTATATCACGTATATAACTTGTAAAAAAGAAGTATTCTTTCGTGGAAGCAAGCTTCTTAATGGTGTATAGAAATATTTCCAAATAATATTAGGGTATTATCGGCATATTAAAGAAAAGTTTAATTGGTTTTAAATTATTTATAGACAAGTAAAGGAAAATGTGATCATGTGTATAGGCAAAAAGATATCATATAAATATGAATTTTATATTTCAATAATGTTTTTTTTTTCTTTAAATATTTTCAATACATGTAGGCTTTGTAATGCGGTGTACAACTTTCATATTCAGAGCATCCTCAGGAATATAAAGCAGTATGTTATGTGAATTGGTATTGACTTTTAAAATCAATAAGCAACTTCTTGTTGTACATAGAATGGCCAGGTATAAGAAAATGATGAAAAGTTTAATTACGTTTTTTCTATTTTTTATCAAAATGCACTAAAATGTTCTAGGGATACCCTACTTAACTCAAGCGGAAACTTCAGTAGCTTAGGGCACAAAAAGTTTTTTTTATTATAAGTCATTGATAACTTGATTGAATATTATTTCAAAATTCTGAAACTCTTTTCGCAAAATTTCCTTTTTTGGTGCTTTGTGAATACTTGTAAATATGAGTGCAGCATAGATTAAAATGCACACACATACACACCCACACGCACACGCACACGCTCGCTCAACCGTATACGCACATGCACACGCATATGCACCCACACATGTGTACGCGCACGCACACACATACACACACTGATATATATATATATATATATATATATATATATATATATATATATATATATATATATATAAATACTCGTGGACGTATTAAGAATAATGCAAAAAAGGAGGCAAATTTACATAAAAAAGTTGCTGTAATATTGTTCAAAACCCTAATTTGTTTTCGTATTTACACATTCAGTATTTAGTATTATCTCTTATTGCCGTAAAAGCTGTCCGCGTCCGCCTGGACATCATTTTTAGTAAATTGTCAAAGAAATTTTGGCGTTAGACACATCGGTAAAGAGTACCTTTGACCAAGCGTCATCATCCCATTTTCGGTGCAGAACGAGCAAAGTTTGACCGAGTTACTTGATGACTTGCAGTGAATAAAGGCCCTCTGATGGGCAAGTATGCCCCTATTCTAGTCGCCTTAACTCTTCTTCTAATGGATTTGGTGCTCACTTTCACTTATCGAAATTCGTGAAACTTGGTTCTTACCTCGTAATAAAATGAAATGTAGTTTTTTAAAACACTGCTAACAATAAACCTGTCGTCCATCTCTGTTGCTACTCTTTCGCGACATTGCCGTTTACATTTTGTATAATTTCCAGTCTATAGTCTAGTCCCGGTATCACTAACATTACGAAGAATCACAGACTTAGAAAGTCGGAGTCACTTCATTTTAAGTGCAACTGTTTTAAATTAAAGTTATGACTTTCGAAACTTGAGTAACGCTGGGATCCAGCAGTATGACTTAAATTTATTAAATTTTGTTAACGTAATGAAACAAATTTGTTAGAAAGGGAACAAAAGTAAAGCGTTTGTTGCAAAGTTATTGAATATTGTACGCAAAATAGAAATTACTAGATAACAAAAAAAAAATCAAGTCGAAATTAAAATTCAATTTAAATCGTTCTTTCTTTTTTAATTTATATATATATATATATATATATATATATGTGTGTGTGTGTGTGTGTGTGTGTGTGTGTGTGTGTGTGTGTGTGTGTGTGTGTGTGTGTGTGTATGTGTGTGTGTGTGTGTATAATTATTTTTAAGAACTATAGAATTTAATGTGAAAAGTTATAATCCCGAAGTAAATTATCACATAAAGCCATCTTTTCGTTGTTTAAGGTGAAATATATTTAAAGACATTAATGTATTACTTCTACTGTTTTTCACATATTATTCTGCTATTATATATTGAACTTATCAAATTCGTCGTTGCTTGCATATTTAATAGTTTCTAATATCTGTAGAAAATATTTTGTAAGTCATCTTTAAACACATAACCAAACATCATTTAACTTTACAAGGTGTATTAACTAATTAAATTGTATATTTATTTAGCTAATAACATTTTCAAAGAAAGTATATATTTTTGAAATATTGATAACACTCGTAACTAAATGGTATAATTAGAGTCAATTACAATGTTAAAAAATGCAGAAAATATGAAATTAGATGAAAATTTATAACTCATAAACTAAATTGAACACCATTAAAGAACTAGTCAAATAATATAATTAGTGAATTAAGAATAATTACAAGTACTGTTAAGTATTTCAAATCCATCCACTACATTGAATATGAATTAAGCATTTGGATCATATCACGTTAGATCAAAACTATTCATCCAATATATTCGACTACTTGTGAAGTTATGATGTCGGTAAATTACTTCACAGTCATTTTAACTTTACTAACTCCATGTAAATTTATCTCAATTAATATTAATATACTTCAAAACATGAGACTGAGTTGTTCTAGGCGGTATGAAATCACTTGATTATTAGAGAACTTTTCTCGTGTTCTCCGTTCAAAATTTATGTAAAAGTAATCCTTATTTTCATAGTTGTTTAATTGTAAATTTTGTTGGTTATGGTTGTTTTAGTATCTACCTTAATACTAAGAGTTCGTGAAACGAGCGTAAATATTTAATCAAGATTTTTTTCTATTTATACCATGGCAATATTTGTAACTTTTACTTTTAACTGTTGACTTATAACTTTCAAATATATCAGTAAAACTTTAAAGACAAATACAATGCTGGTTTCAGTGAAGAATAAAAATAAATATTTAGTATTGAAACTTCAGCTACGAATTGCTAAAAAAAGATTAAATTTTGGAAGCGATCCTTAAATTTTAAAATCCCTGAGTAATTCTTGTGTAAAAATATGAAAAAATCCAGTTAAGTGCTATATACTCGTACTTTAATTAGTTGTCACTGATAAATTTTATTTTAAGACACCTTAAAATTTGACATGAGTTATTTTTTCTAAGGTTGGAATTTTCGAAATAATTTTTAGCAACTATATATGCGTTGGTACATCTGAATGTCTACACGAATATCATTAGTTGAATGTTTGCTAATCAATAATATTCAAATCTGTAAGAATTTTCTTAAATTATTTTGGAAGGTCACGCCCTCACAAGCCAGAGACAGCGATGCAAGACAGGTAATTGTAACAGATATCGCTAAGATCCTTAGTGATTCAGTAAAGGACTGGAAGGTCACGCCCTCGACAGAGACAGCGATGCAAGACAGGTAATTGTAACAGATGTCGCTAAGATCCTTAGTGATTCAGTAAAGGACTGACAAAAGATAACTATTTTTCCTACTTTCTTATATGTCACACAAAGCAATTCAATTTCTTTTATCGTTTTAAATATTGTATATATGTCAGCAGCGCACATTAGATATTTCATACATATATTAATGTAAGGTAACAAAATGTCTAAATATTTTTAGATTTTTTGACAATCAAGAGTTACAGTAAAAAGAATTCTTGAATATTCGTCTTCCTAATTTTGGAAAAAATATTTTCTTGTTGACCAATGTAATTTTATTTTTGCAATTTTATCACTAATAATGGTGATGTAGTACGGATAGAAATTAATTTGTCGAAATAATTTTTTTTATTAAAAATTTTATTAATTGTTACAATTAGTTTAATAATATTTGTATAAATCGCGATTTTATCATTTATATAAATTGTCACGTACTCCAACAAAATTAGGAAAAGCAACCACTATAATGTATCAAACACAAACGACAAATAGCGTTTCCATGATAAAAGAAGAATTCATTAAGTTATAGAGTTATGTTCCACAAAGTGTTTCATAGGTTTAAAATTGTACAAGTAAATATCAAGAAACTTTAACCAAATTGACGTTACTTAGTATCATAAAATGGAATTTATTATATGTATTTTAATTAAATCTTTATAAAATGCAAGAAAAAAGTAAACAAACCTTTTACTTTTTATTCTCATTCTAGAAAAAAATCGTTAATTTCAAGAAAAGTGAGTACAAACAAACAAAAGTTTTTTGAATAACGCAGAGTGTGTATTGATAATTTCAATGCCTAAAAGGCGCACTAAAAACTTATAATTATGAAATGTTCACAATGCAGAGCGAAATCAACAAAATTCAGATCCCTCTGTTGAACTGAGGTGTATATTTATGTAGACTCACTTAAATATTTATATACAATACTTTCCAGGAATACGCATCTCAAAAGGAAAAACGGAACATTTATAAGATCACTCATTGTTCATCCGTATGTCAGTCACAGTCATTTTTTTCAGAAACCGCTTGATGTAGAACCTTGAAATTTGGTACAGTAATAAAACATTAATTCCCACATACTGCAATAGATAAGTCAGCAAAATATTGATTTGAAAATATTAGGGATGCAAATTGACTAATCGATAAAACTTTTTTAACTTCATATATAGTGCTCATCGTTTTAACGGGCCAGTTAGAAAGAAATGCCTTTATACTTTTGGATATCATATCTTTAGTCCGTATTTTTAGGTATTATATATAAAATACTGAGAAAGTGCTAAAAATATTCGCCCTCTCCTATTTTAGAAACCATTCAACTTAAATTAAACTTATAAAAATGTATAGGATTTTAGTAAGCCTGCCATAACTTTCTAGGAAAACTACAGCGATGTTTCAAGATGTCATAATTGTTTAAATATTCTCATGTTTTTACGCCAAACAAAACTGATTTTCTCAGAAAATATGCGTAGTAGAAATTTACAAATTTGCAATGTATAAAATCTCAATAACTATTTTTACATATTGTACATATTTATAACGTATTTTATACATATTTATCACATATTTTGCTTCACCTTTTTTAAAATATTCGTACAACAATTAAAGAGGACGTCAATACAAGAAAATCTCAAAATTATTTTTTTAAATTTTATTCATTATTGAGCATCATTTAAAAAGGATTGTTAGGGGAAATATAAAACAGTTTCCTCACAATTTTACATTGCATATAAAAAAAGTTATTCCGCAAAAATATAACATACCATAAGACATCTCCCTCTCCCCCCGAACCACTAATATTACAAACTTTCCTACGAAAATTATTATTGTAAGGACCAGTTTTAATACACCTTAACTTGATTCCAAAACTGCCTACCAAGTAAGCCAAAAATGAAAAAAATAAGAGTTTTAGTAACATCTGATTAGAAAGTGGCAAGAAAACTATAACGATTACGTTAGATCATCTCATTTTTGAAATAATCCCCAAGTTTTTACTCCTTTGGAAGATGTATTATATAATAAATTATATATATATATATATATATATATATATATACATATATATATATACATGTATATGTATATATATATATATATATATATATATATATACATATATATATAGGTTAAAAAGAGTTTAATAAAACACCTTGTTCTCTTAAAGCTCTATAAATACTAAAATTTGAGCGGAACACCCGCCTTGTGAGTTTTACTCTTGCTTGACAGGTTTTTTGTGCTAACCTTCAATTAAACATTATGTTTTGTTTCTCTTAGCTAAATTTAAACCAACTTAACAAGTTAATAGGAACAGTCCAAAATTAAATGTTCTATAATAAAATAATTCAAGTTTTAACAAAGACCATTAATTTGTTTTAATCAATTTATTTAATTTAATTTATTTTCAATGAGTTGAATAATTATAAGAGCATTAAAGCGCGTAATAAAATCAGGGTTTATATTGAAAAGTAAGCGCCATTAAATAATAATTTAATTTCATTTGAATTAACGAATTGAGTTTTATATATTTTACTGCATAATGAAGCTCCCAACATACAAAGCCTATTTGTTTTATGTCCATAATCAATATAATATGCGACAAATTAGTAAATCTATCTATAGCTTCGAACATTCAAAGAAGAAAGTCGAAAAAAATAAAAATCGATATCAAATCTCAAACTTTCATTCCGACTTTCTTATTTATCTTCTTCGATTATATATTGACAGATTTGTCAGTTACCATTTTCTTTACAATATTACGTTATTAATATTACATTTTAGAGCATCTGCTTGTCATTTTTTTTAAAGGAAAAAGTGGTTAGCGACACGTAATTTAAAAAAAAATATATATTAGTTACTTTAGAAAAAAGTAATAAGTTGAAATATATACTATCAAACCTTTAAAAAAACTATAAAGGAAAATTTTACCACTAATTCTATGACTGAGAAGCAAATAAAAAGGAATACAACTCGGGAAAAAGATACATTCGCTTCAAAATCCCAAAAAAAACAAGAAGAAAATTCTTACAGTAACTTACGAGTATGAACAAATACAGCCGCTGACAATATTAATCATAACTACAAACCACTCTGAACATACGAAGGCAATTTTAACAGAACGGGAAAAAATATACAACCCACAAAGAAAATTGAATCATTCTCCATAAAGCGACTCGACATCATAAAACGATGCGGAGCAATTTTTCCACTTGTTAGCTTCGTATGTCATTTTGTCACACATAAGAAAAGTGCCATTTTAACCTCGTATAGACAGTAAACTATCAGAATGAACATGGGAAAAACTAGTAATTTTCTACAAAAACTTGATCTGAAATAAGAAAGATATTTTGCGTAAAGAATAACAAATCTGAACTAATCCCAAACAGTAACACATTACTGTCTGCACGTGGCTAGAATGGATCGCGTTCGTGGTTGAAGGGCGACTATTCCAAGAGATGATCAATACGAAAAGTCTTGCTAAATCGCGCGCCGGGAAACATAACGACTATCATATTATTAACGTTCACGTCACGGCTTCCTTTTCCGTTTAGATTTGATACTACAATCGAAAATAAAACTTTGGGAAAAGATAAGACCTAGTTTGGAAAATATAAATCAGTTTTGAAATGACGGCAGAAGAGAGTGGTGTAAAAAAGTTGTAAGTGGATATATTTAAAATAACGCTATAAAACAATATTATTTTGTTATGTAACGTGTTATATTTATTTTTAAAAAATGAAAGTCTCAATAAAAAAATTTTTATAATTTGTTTTCAATTCATGACCATGAAATAATAATTAAAAAGCTGTTAAAATATTTTGTAACACATAGGAAAACTAGTTAAACACTTTAACATACTCCTATGTTAATAATAATAATAATGGATATTAAAAAAATAATTTTTGCTGATAAACTTTGAATATATGTAAGTATTATGAAAAAAGACTCAAAAAACAAAAAGAATTAATTATATGCATATCAATTGATGATAGTACTTCACACGTTAAAATATTTAGAGATTACTAAAAACTAACATTCGAGTTGCACTAGATTTATAGCTTTACCTTAATATAATGTTAATTCACAATTAAATGAAACTACGTGATGTAATATTATTTATATCTTTAATTTCTTTACCACGACCTAGATTTCGTTGTATTACAACGTCTTCAGGTGGGATATTAGCAAAGATTTTTGCTTATATCCCACCTGAAGATGTCGTAGAAAGATCTTTGCTTATATCCCACCTGAAGATGTTGTAATACAACGAAACCTAGGTCGTGGTAAAGAAATTAAAGATAGTAGAAATAATACTACATCACGTAGTTTCATTTAATTGTGAATAATGAATTTCTACAAAATTAACGCCAAATATATTCAATAATGTTAATTATTATAATCTCACTTTCAAATATAAATATAAGTTTGGATGGAATGAAAAAGTACGCATTAAAATAAAAAAAAGGATCAAGACGATAGTTCTTTGGAACAAAAATAATGATGCATAAAATATTTAAATCTATGGCGTGTATACGCTATTCTTGGCGTGTATATGCTGTTATACTTATTCTTGTACTAAATTAAATATAAATAAGTTCGCTTATTATAGTTTCCATAGGTATGAAATATTTAAGAAAGAGGTAAGGTTAAACGTGTTAAATAATAGTGTAGCGCTGAACTGTTTCAGATTTTTAAGTTTATTATCTAGTTAAATATTCTTTAACGAATATTATAAGCTTGGATCTTCGATATTTTGGAAATATTACTAGATTTCTTTCGACTAATTTCTATCAGAAATAAAAAATTGGTCTTTTTAAAGTTTATGTATATATATATATATATATATATATATATATATATATATATACGGATACGCATGTCTATTTATTTTATACATGTATCCAGCCAGACAGTTCCGCCAAAAATAATGATGAAAATAATTGAGAAATCATTTTCAAATTGGGCCTAAAAGTAGTTCATTTTTTGTAATGGTACAGCACTATCTGAATGGGATAAAGTAAGAGAAATTTAAAAAAAACCTAAATAATAAATATTCGATTAGTGCGACACGATCACATGTAACCTGTTCACATCTATGTTGTATTCCATTATGAGATCACAAAATACAGCTAAATAACTTCAGAGTACAATCTAGATGTGAAAGCAGCCTTTTGTCAGATAAATTAAAGTACTATTTGTCTCTTGAACAAATGGTAAAAATTAAATATTAATCAATCATTTTTAAATGTTTTGTGTATGTTTATGAAACTATCTATAAAACAGGCAATATATTGATTCATCATTTGATATTCCATCAGTTTTACTCAATGGGATTATGTTTGATATCGTAAGTACCTGACCAGCTTTTTAATATTTACGCGTATTAGCTCTATTGAACAAAAAACTAATTTCTAACCCGGTGACGCCGAGTGAAATAGCTAAACTATCTCATTCACAAATACATTTATATGAGCAAGTCTAACATAGCAATAAAAGGGGAAAAGGATCACTCGACGCACGTTTATCGTGAAGACTTTATTGGTGTAAAGCAAGATTAATAGACGTTAGGTGGACTGTGAGAAGAATGAACGAAACTGTATTAAGTCGTCGTTGGACCAAGGTCAGTGTTAGAAAAGGAACAATAAGACAGAGATACTTTATTTCATTTATTATTTCGTTTATTTAACGTTGCTAAATATTTTAATGCCGCAAAAGACCTGAAAAATGTAAATTTTTCAAACTATTTTTTTGATCTAATTTTGATAATTTAATTATATGATGTAATTTAGAAAAAATATTGAAAATAAAAAAACAAACCAAAAAATCATTGTTATTAAACAAATATAAGAAAATTGCAGAGTTTGATGAGGTGATGGAAGATTATAATTATTGAAGAGTCTGTGACTTACAAAAGTGTCAGAAAAGTATCTGAAGACTTCTTCGGTATAATTGTAAATAAAGGTTAGAGTTTTCAATGCGCCATCTAAAATATTTATCCTTACTGTACGTAAATGTTACGGAACGCTTTGGTTTATAAATATAAAATAAAAATAGATGACAATCATAGAGGTTTCTTGTTTAACGAGACCAGCAATATGAATGAACATATTATCGTATTTTAACATAGGTTTACCAATACTTATGAACAATTATATGAGCATGATTAATCTTGATTCATAGCCAACTTAAAACGTGATCCAATAGACATTTTGCTTATTGACTGAATCATGTGTTTAGGATTTTTTGAAAAATATGCAAGAAAAATGTTTCTCTTTGGCAAATTGGGACGTATATAAAAGACAATCAGTTGTAGTTCGCAAAAAGAAAAACTACGTAACAATATTTGTATTTTAATAATGTTAGTGTTTTATTTCCCGCTTCTTCTTTCAGGTATGGACTCTATGCTGGGCATTATGATTCTGTATGGGCGAGATTTTTTAAATTTAAACTAACTTCATATAAACGAAAGAATTAATTTTAAGCAATTCAAATTATTAAACCACTAATGATAATAACATTTATGAAAACAATGAGTGAAATCTGAAATAGTTATAACCTAATAATCGAATATATTATATATATAGATATATTTGAAATATCTATCAGTAATCGAAACGGTGTTATATGTGATATAATAAAACATATTAAAAAATATCGCAGAAAATTATAACTTCCTAATTTTGGAATTAAATAAAATTAGGATCACAATAAATTTGATACCAAATTAGGAATAATTATGTGAAATTACACCATTAAAAATAAATGTAGTTGAAAATACGAAGGTACAAAATATTACAATGTGATAGACTGGGAAAATAACTGAAAATAATTAAGGAAATTTAGAGGAATCAAAGGTCACTCTTCTATTTTCATTGAAAATGTATTTCTAAATACAATTAGAGGCACAATTATAAGCAAATGATTTACTATGTTTATATCATAGCAGTATTATTAAGTAATAATTGAAATATTTAGCTCCCCGCTATTTCTCAAAAAAGAATGAGCCGGGACATAGTTCGAAACAGCAAGATATATACATTAGTTAGCAACATATGAAAAATCTATACCGACTCAAAGCAGGATTAACGATCTACATTGGAGGTCTAGCCTACAGTGGCGTGGCTCTGTTATTAATATCACCGCTGTCGAATGTAGCGTGATCCACCCTGGCGAACAGTTTTTGCTTTCTGTATCACAGGCAGGCTTTACTTCACTACTCGGAACGTCGTTAGCTCCATTTGTTTATTATTGTAGATACCTTATTATTTCATCTATCATATATTTCGATATTAATTATTCGGTCTGCCCTATATTGCTTTGAGTGCGATCCAATAGGTTGGCCTTAACTATATTGTTTGGTTTAAATAACTAAAAGGCATGAAATACATGATTTTTTTATTTTACACCCGCAAAAAACCTTTCAAAAAATTATTTGAATATCCAATTTCTTATTTTCTGAAACATGTCTTTATATAATAATGCAAACTACTGTTGGTGACACGTGTTGACTAAAAGGTATATTTATAATATGTTTTAGATATCAGATAAAGTTTCCATATTTATTTAGAAATATTAAAAGCAAAATGTATTTTCTTTAAAATGTAAGATTTTTTCTATAGGCTTAAAAATGAAAAAAGTTCTTTAAATTCAAATTTAAATTTTCACCACTGTCAGTGTTAACAGTATAATATTATATATATATATATATATATATATATATATATATATATATATATATATATATATATGTATATGTATATATATATATATATATATAAATATTATCAAATTATATTTTAATTCCCGGTGCATGTAATTTTATGTAACCTAAACCCTAATTTATCCTCTCCTAGACCGTTATTTCGTTGGTTACTAAGTTTGATCATACGAGTATATATTCAAAAAATTAATGAAACGCTGACAGGCGAATTAGTTCGAATTTTTTCATCATAAATTAAATTATGTAGTTTCTACCCTTATACTTCATAACATGTTCATGAAGACCACTATCAAAACAAAAAGTAAAATATTTTTCCGAATTAAATTGACTTGGAAATTTGTTCTCTGCGATATCATCTCACGCGCAAATTTTTCAATTAATTTTCTTCAACCGATTATTTCGTATTATTTAATCTAATTATTTGTTTGTGGACCTTAAAAAAATCTTTTTCTGTCTGAACTGCGTAGTCCTGTGTACTACGGCAGAAATGACTCTTTGATGAATGTGGCACATGAAAGTATATTTCTAACAATTTGTATTTCTGTCAACTTCTACTAAGATAACAACAACGTCGTCGTCGTTGTGTGTTGAGTTAAGCACAACGCATACGGCATGTGACGATGCGGCGCGCGCGCGATATGTATCAATTAGGTACGTTGAAATAGATAAATAAATAAATAAGATAACAACAAAAAGTTGATAAATTACTCTCAGCCAAAAACACCGATATTTTAAATTTTATTTTATTTTTAAATTATGTTATAACTTTGTGACTTTTTTTATCAGGTAGAAGTAGATTGATATAATATGTTTAAAGTTCCAAATTGCTAAGTTGTAGCGTATAAGAGTCAAAAGTAACATAGTATGGTTATAATTATTATTTTTTATGAAGGCTTTCCCGTTAGTAATAAAATTGTATTAAGATTGTTATATATTACCGAAATATTTTAAGAACCATTTCATCCATTTTTGTCAGAGTGATAACATGTATATTTGCAATTATTAGTAAAGAAAGCAGACAAGTAGCAGATACATTAGTTACGTTCAGCCAGCCCCTGGCGCAGGACAACCTTACAAATTGTTACAAAATTTATTGCAAATTAACATATTTTCTAGCGTTATTAAAAAAAAAAATTTAAGTTTACAAAGTATCCTTGGTAAATTATTTACATCTATTATACTAGTTTCTGGACTGGCTTTACGCAAAGTCGTAATGAAGTAATTTGATTCTCGCCATTTTGGTGCTGATAGTGAAAGTCCATTGTAGTGAGTGTTTATGCAACGATTTAGAGATGATAAAATAAATCGATAAAAACTTCGATAATATAAAATTGTATACAGCCAATCAATTTCTTATTTCCTGATAATCACGGTTGATTAATGAACGTTTTCTATTAGCAGGTGTAAAATATGATACATACGTGTATGTTCTGTATATATTCGGTTGGCTCATAAGTTTTTAACCCCGAACCGCCGTCAACAATAATTATTAAAAAAATTATGTATTAAGGTAAATTTAATTTAAGTATGCACAATTATTATCTACTACTTGTCGCCATCTATTGGCAGTGACGATATTTATATTTATGAAAGACGTATATTGATTGAGAAGCCATGTGGCTTTAAATATATTAGCCACAATTTTAATTATTAAATTTGCTTTGTTTTATTGGTTGCAATTCAAAAAAACATAGGTACCTACCTAATTGTCTATAATTTTGTAGAAATATTTTATTTATCGTTTAAGAAAATTAAAAAAATATTGGAAACACGCAAATACCTTCATTTTATTCCTCAATCGAATTAGAAAATAAAGTTAAACACTTTGGGACGATAAAATAGTTGACACTGATACGGTATTTCACATTTCGGGAATATATTATACTTATCATATACAATTAAGTGAATAATATTTTATGTTACTATATTCAACAATTTTATTTTCATCATGAAATACTTATCTCAAAAAGGAAAAGTCAAATTCGATCGCTCTGGTTTTTAAATTAAACATTTTCCAAATCTATCACACGCCTTAAAACGATAACTTCATTTACCTGCGACTCATTATCCATTTTTAATTTTAGCAACAACTCACACAGTTAACTTACGTGACAGTTACTTTTATACCACAAAAGTAATAAAATATTCTTTTAAACTAGTAAATAGTTTTTGTCCTAATAAATGCTGTTATGAGATGATTAATTTTGCTGGTTCATCTGCGTTAATGAGATGGTTCATTTTGCTAAAGTAAGGTTTAGAAAATATACGGTTTAAGTATGGATATTTTTATTCGTGCGTGAAACATTTACGAATAATTCTCCGAGAAAACGAACACGTTTCAGCTCTAGAAAAGACCATGTTACAATGTACCGCCCTTACGACGTATCATTCCCAGAATGTCTTCGCCAAATATTATTTGTTTTCGTAATAACCATTTATTATGTGTATTTTCAGGCTAATAAATTTTTTGAAAAAATTCCATTCTTATTTCTTATTTATTTTGATAGTTGGCCTATTTCTTTATTCTCACTTTTGTAACCTTCTCAATCGGTAGCCAAAACAAATTATTTTTATATAAGTATTGCCATTTTCATTTATTCTGTAAACTGAACAAAGTCAGCGCAAAAAGTTAATTGGAGAGCATCTAAGTTATTCACAAATGAAACTACGTGATGTAGTATTATTTCTACTTACTTTAATTTCTTTACCATAACCTAGGTTTCATTGTATTTCCACCTAGGTTTCGTTGTTGTATTTATATAATGAATTTCTACAATTTCTACGAAATTAACGCCAAATATATTCAATATCTACCTTATTATTTTTTTAGCGCTAATATTAAAAATATTTGCATTTTATGCTAATATTAAAAATATGTTTTCTTTTTCCTTACTTCTGTTTGGATTCAACATACGATATGTTTACTCCTGTCCAATTGCATTTATGTTATGTTCTATGTTATGTTAACTACTGAATGTTATTGATTAATCTCTATTCAGTATACAACCACAGATTTACGTGATTCTTTCATATTATTTTACCCATTCAAAATAAAATCGAGGAGCTTAACTTTGAATTAATTTACGTCAGCGCAGGAATAATTTACGTAAATATTTACAGGACTTTGTATTCAGTCATACTCGAGTACTGAACTAAATATAAAAACATCGTTTAATATTAAGCATAGGGCTTTCAAATTTTGACAATTTTCTCATTCAACTGTATTATAATGCTATCCTTCCATATGAGGGAACAAAGTTTTCCTTGTCTGTATAAATATAATTTTGCTAGAATAAAGCAAGGCTTTGAGCCTTGCTCAAATGTAATTATTAATAATAATATAGAAATCATGATTTTAAAGACATTCTGACAGAAAAATTAAATGATAGCAAAATATTTTTTTTAAAGATCGTTTTGTAATGATGTAATCGCACTTAAAGATATTTTTACACTTTTATTTATGATTTTTATTATCACACTCATTCATATATTTTTGGAAAGATATCTGTTAAATTTTCATAAGGTATGTTTGTGCTTATATTTTGACTACTCATAAAATTTTATATATAATATGTTCAAGACGACAGTTAGTACATGTTACATTAGATCTTATGAAGGCCATTTAACAATATTAACTCGGTTACGGTATAGCTATAAAGGTACATGTTTTGGAAATGTACAGGTGAATTTAGCTGGAAGTGGAAGAGATAATTGTATATTTTGCTGTCAATCTTTCTCTTCATACTTGGGTGAAAAAGAGAAAAAACTGAAAGGCTCCTGAATGAACTATGACTCTATTACCTTAAAAGATGTAAATGTGATAGAAAGACACTCACTCTTTATTAGATACCTATCTATAAAGATAGAATATCAAATGTGTGAAATTAAAAAAAAAACAAACGGAAAAAATTACTGGAAAAATAACCAGGTTCGAAAATTGATGCCAGAGCGGAATGAAAATAAATAGAGAGATAACATGATACCACAGTTCCGACAGAATTTGTAATCTAACCAAATTTTCCCCAGAACACATTTTTGACTCTCTTGTCGACATGAATCTCTTTCCAGTTAAAATGAATATCCGTTATGTGATGAATTATATTCTAACAAAATCCTTAGTTTATTGACGGACCACTATGACTTTCGAGTTAATAGGACTGCAACGATTCAACCATTACCATTTCATATATAAAAAGTTTCCCAAAAATGCTCTTTCTTTACTCGTATCCTGTGTATTCATGTACATTTTTATAAATAGCAAGTATTTAAGGTATCAAAAAGGAAAGTAATGAGACAGAAAATTATATTGCTGTATTAAAAAAAGTTAAGTTTTGACTTTAACGAAATTTTCGGTGGTAGTTTCAAATTTAGACTTAAAGTTTTTATGGAACATATTCTACAAAACATGGAGATGTCCTGACTGGAAAATACTTTTTTATTACATTCTATAATTAATTAGTCTGTGTACCGTTTAGTAAACAATGGCAAAGAGCAGTTGTGCTTATTGTTACAAGAATTTAATCTACGAGAAATCGGATCCGGAAGAACGCTTACCGAACTATTGTTCAGAGTTGACGACACTCGATCAGCGCGCAGTGAGCTCGTTAATTTATTAACGAGGGTTATCGAATGTCGATTAGCATTTTCTTGTTAGTGTTTGCTTTCTGGCGCTTAATGAATGTATCCGGTAACTAAGGAATGCCCGGAAATTCATGACAATTTTTGGTTTACTCTTTGTTATAGTTAAGAAGATGGTGTTAATTTATTTAACTAAAATCTGAAAGGATTTTGCAACATGTTTGTGAAATCCTACCATCACAAGGGACGCGCATAGAATATTAATTACACAAAAAAAGCTAATTCGAAAAAGTCATTTTTAATTCGATATTTTATGTAAAGCTCTTTATTTGCTTATCCTTTTAAAGGCTGTTAAATTTTTCTTTGTATCATGTTCATACCACAATATACCGTTCTTCCTTTTTTTAATGCAATGTGATCCTGTAAAATTAAATTTTAAGTAAACATGTAATTTTTCTATTTAATTAATTTTTACATTTCTACAATACATTTTTAATCAATACGTTTTTATTATTCAATATTAGTTACTTATTCAATATTTACTTCTTTGAATTTCTATTTAACGTCTTAAATAAAAATATTCATTTAGTATAAAAAATGTAATTATTAAAGCAATTTGCATAAGAAGATTTGCTTAGCAACTTTATACTAACGAACTTCAATTTTAAATCTCATATTCCTAGATTAATTCGAAAATATTTATTATTCATATAAATTTTACGATTTTTGTAGTAAAACTAAGAAGTTGATAATGATCATAAACATTCGTCGGTCTGTCGTAGGTTTGGGATTTCAACAATCTTTAACCTATTTGTAAATAAACTTATGGTTGCTCTATCAGATGGTGAAGATATTAATGTGTATAGTAAAATGGGTTCATTTGTGACTCATTTTATATAATGGGATAGTAGAGAAGAGATTATAAAAAATTAAATTTATCACGCAATATATCGGTAGTAACAGTTAAATTTTGATCCAAAAAATTAAAAATTATCCTAGATGCAAAGAATTTGATTAAGTTTTACAACTAATATTATTTCCGTCTACTTCAATTACTCATTAAAAAAATATAGACAAAGAAAAAACCCTATTTCGATATGCATTTTCTATTAATCTATGGCACGTTTACCTTTCCTTCATTTTCCAATAAGAGAAAATAAGGTTTCAATTCAAATCGAATTCTCTCTCCCGGCAAAAATATAAAAATTTGAATTTTTCTTTTTTCTGGATTATTTTGTCGGAAGAAAAAGAATTTAAAGAAAATCTTTTATATTACCTTTTCCCTAGAGCGTTATTTTCAACATTTTATCAATATTTGGTATGTATTAACAAAAGTATAGATGTATATCTCAGAAAGAAGAGAGGTAATCGGTTGGTGGACGATATCTCTTGTAACCGAAGGATTAAAAGTATGGCTATTAATCCTAATAACATCATATTGTTCTAATCATGGAAAGGCACTAATCGCTTTAAAAATTGAATTTAAAAAAATTGCTCATGGGTGTTATGTGCCCCAAGATAAAAATGATATTTAATTAGTCCTTTGCGGATTTAAGTTTTAATAAAAACTTTTGATCTGAGCCAAAGTCGTCTTTATTGATTTTATACTTAAGTTTTTTATACTTAAGATTTAGTTGCAAATATTTCTGTAATTTTAAATTATTACGTGTGATCATTTTCTTTGATGGGTTCTTCCTTTTTAATTTTAATAATTAATATGCCCTTCTTTGTTAAAATAGATATTTCTTGATCAAGTTTATGGCAGTTCCATTTGACCAAGCTATATACGGGTTTAATTAAAGACATTTTCAAAATTGTAAGACTTTTAATCAATTTTACAGAGAAAAATTACGGTAATGAATATGAAATATCACACACAATAAAGTTCACAACCACGGTTGGAATAAAGCCCCCTTAGTTAACTTTGAACCATAAATATTAAGTTGGTTAAGGTTTTCACAAATTATTTAACTTTATAGCCAGACCAATAAAGCTATTTAAAAAATTATCACAGAAGAAAAAAGAGCTTTTATTTAAAATAGAGTTGCGATGATATAAGTTTCCATTAATAATTATTACCAATTTTTATTTATATTTATTATAAGCCAGTAGGGTTTTGTTCTTAGCTATCTGAAGTAAACTATGCAAAATTTCCAACATTTTGCTTGAGAAAATATTAATTTTAATGTAACTGAGATTTCGTTAGGGCTTGTCTAGATACTGGCTTGTATAACCTTTGTTATTTCATTTTATTCGTCTTAAAGGAAACATAAAATCTTGGCGTATCTCAAATCCGATAGCACAGTCTCAGCTGCTCGCAGCGTCTGACTTTATTTTGAAATCTTTATCTTATCTTTTTTTTCAGACACATTGCCAAACAATTAATAAACAAATTTCAATGCTCTTTCATATTATTTTATAACTTTGAAATAAATTGATATTTGATTTTAAATTTTTTCCTTCATTTATTTTAATACTTCTTATTTTAATTTTTTTTCTAATTTTACCAAAATGACTTCCTTCTACATTTCTAATACAAAAAGTTGGTTTCCTTATCTTTTTTTCATAAAGCCTAAAATAAACGTTAAATAAAAATTTGTCATTGACGAATTTATGACAGAGGTAGTGAAAGTGATCCGTAAGTGGCTTTTGACCCATCGAATGCAAACGGAATAAATGAAAAATATCGTCACTTCGAAATTATTTATTTAAATTATTATTTGATTTAAATTATATTTATTATTAGTGTCCTCTTTTTTCTCTTGCTTTCCGAATTTTGGTTTTACTTCTTTTCTTTGTGCTGTTTTCTCTGTGCATAATAATGTGTATGTAGTTTTATGTCCGTATATATCACCTATTTTAAAAATAATTATTAGTATTATTATCTATTGTGTATGTATATATATATATATATATATATATATATATATATATATATATATATATATATGTAGTATTATTATCTATTGTGTATGTATAATATCTATTACATATATATCTGTGTGTGTTTATCAACAGGTGCCAGCTATAAACCGGCCATGTCGGTGATGTTTATAGCATAACTGCACAAGACGAGCTAGTTATCTTTTTGTGAATAAAATGTTGAACAATTTAAATATAAGGGGTGTCTTTTAATTTTTAATTTTTATATTGTCATCAGCTCCAAAAAAATTTCTGTACAGGTCTATTACTTCATCCGTGGTATTTTATGTAAACAAATAAAAGATACTATTATTAATATTATTATTAAATTACTTCTTTATTAAAAGGTCATACCATTCTATGCTACAAAATACACTTTCTGATTAACACAATTTTCACCTTATTAATTGTCAGTCTTATTGTTGCATCAATTAGTTTATTAAAAATCCCCTATGGTTTGCTAGAACTTACTTCATTGAAGAAAATTTAAATGAAATTAATTTAAGTCAACATAATTTATAATAAAACGTTGGAGAAATGTACACTGCATTTGTAAAACGCATTTCAAAATTTATTATTTGATACAGTATCAAAAAAATGTTTCACTCTCTCGGAAAAACAAAAAAGTTTTGGTTTTTTTTTAAATTATGCAGTTTTTTAAATTTGTAAAGTGAAATTATTTTTACTACCCAATGAAAACACTTCAATAAAAAACCTAAAGTCTGTTTTTGTTCTTGTAGATATGTTTTATAAAAATTAATGCATTTTGTGGCCTTTTTCATTAAAATTTATCGCACTACATCAAATATGGGCTTTTGACCGTCTTTATGGAAACTGAGTTGCAACGTCATGAAAGAAAATTTCATTCTTTATTTTTTCATTCTCTTTATTTGACAAATAAAAATGACAGTTTTATCATTTAATTTTAGATAATTAATTAACAACGACATTAATTTATTTAATGACCCACCAACAAAATTTTATCATTCTTTGCTAGATTATTTAATTCCAAATGATTTGTTTAATTTAATTGTTTTATTTATTTTAAGTAAGTGAAGTAGCATTACTATCTATAAGACTTTACGGCACCTTTCTGGGTGGATTTTAGAAGGGAAAAGTTGAAGATCTAAATGCGTAAGATTTTGTTCTGATAATATATAAAAATAACATAAATTCTCTGCGCGAATAGTGGGTAGATTTGATATCATTTACAAAATGTATCAAATTGATAGACTCAAATAATAAATCACTAACCTAAAGTTACAAAATCAAAATTGATTTAGTTGTCCGCAACACTTAGAATATCGTAGACAAAATTGCTTGCAAACTGACTCTCGATATCTAATGAAAATAAATGCGCCACTTCAAACCCCAGTTTTCTTCGCAGGCGCAGCCAAAGTTTCCCTTTCCTGTATTGAAGTGAGCAGTGGAAGTTTTGTCACGTCGAGCACGACATATAGTTATCAGTCAAGGAACGTACACAAATAAAGTTTTACGGACATCCCTCGTCGTAGCTGTAACTCACACCTGTCGTAAGTTATGCCATACACGCTCGAGTTTGTGCCACGCTGACGGGTCTACGGTGCCGGTGTCTAGTTTTAATTATTGTGACTGCTATTTTGTACGGGGTAAACTTATCTAATTTTCTGATAAAATAAGTTTGTTTCGGTATGTTCAGGAAGGGAGTTGACTTTTAATAGTCACCCATATTATATAAAAGTTTCAGGTTGTGTTTTGCTTGACGTTCTGGATCGTTTTCTAATTATGAAATAAATATAAATTTTTATTGAGAACTTCAATAATTTTTACGGTTAATGTAGCCACATCTATATGACTATTGCTTTTTTCACTTAAAACTTTTCATTGGATCGACCTGTTTATTGTTGTTATATGAAAGTTGTTTATTAAATAAATTCATGAAGTACTTATATCATATATATACCTCTTAAATTAGAAAACGGGATTTTTGGAATATTAAATAATGCCAGATCAGCACAGATGTACAAAAGGTGACTTTAGTTCATAGCCGATTTTAATCTAGCCTCAGGCAATTTTATTTTAGTTTTATCATATAGCCCTGTATATGGGAAACATCAAGTTTTCTATATTTAGTCAACATTTTCAGGTAGAACTGACTATTTCCCAGTTATAAATATGTTTACATTTGTTAATAAGTAACACTGGTTTATTTCGCTTACTATCTGTGTCCACGTTTATTTATGTTGACCGAAGGTAAGAGAAAACTTCGTGTTATCACATAAAAAGCAGTTTGTTCCGTTGCCTGAATAGAAATTCAGAATCGAATTTTGTATGAGTTTTGTTATTGTTTATTTTTGCTCTTACAGTAATGGTATACTTCCGGACAATTGATTTATATTTTGTCTTCAAGTTTTTGTATGCTAGTTTATATATACATTTTTCTTTGCGTATGTCACTATGTGGATTTTTATAAATTTAGTTGAAGTGATTCAAGTTTCAAATTTCTCCGTTTCTTACGAATAACTTATTGAAAGGTCTACAGACCGCTTTATTTAATTTATAGATAAAAAGATATGATTTTAATCTATTGTTTATATAAACGTTATTTTTTGTAACTGCTGGACTAAATTTATGGAAACTTTCGTAAATAATCAATTAATGACATAAAATACCAAACTCGAGTAACAGCCGAACCACGAGGATTATGTACATATTTATAATCAATTGAGCATACATAGCCTTTCAATTAAATTTTTAACAAATAAGAATTTTTCACAATGAAAACATATTGCCTATTATATTTTGCTGGCGCAGCAACATATTGCGTATTTAAAAGATTATGAGATCATTTAAGTTGAGCAGTTTTGGAAAAAGGGAGGGAAGTGTATTTTCTTATATATTTTTCAGTGTATCTGTGAAGGTATACTACCTAAAATTATGAAAAAATGTTTTTGTGCCCTCAATATTAAACACTTTAAACGTACTCTATATAGCGTTAAAAATATTTCTAAATTAAGCACTCGTAAATGAAATATTTGCGTATCCTAAAATTGTCATGTGAATATTTTTTAATGTGCATTATTGTGTTTTGTATATATATTTATATAAACACACACATAAATATATATGTGTATATATATATATATATATATATATATATATATATATATATATATATATATATATATCATAAAATAATTTTTTTCGATGGCATTTGGTAAGATGTTGATTAGAAGTTACTTATTTCTTAAGACAACATATGTATAACATGGTAAAATATATATTTTCTAAATTGTTTACTGTGGACATTTAACAATTTTCAGGTATTTCATATTATACTAGCTATAAAAATTTCAAATAAATTTACGTAAATGAAGTGAAACCTATCTATAGAATGCCTTGATCGTGAAGTTTTTAAATCGATTAATTATAATATATTTATATTCTCTATAAGTAATCACTTAAAGAATTTTAAACCAAATTATTAGCGAGGTCGTATACAAATGGCATTATGTTGATTTCAAACTTTTTTTTAAATTGTTTCAAAAATAATGGTACATACTTTTTAACAACATATTTAATAATACTATAATTAAAGTTCGATAGTTTTTATACGAAAAATATATTAAGCTTGATTTGAAGAAATAAGCAATCCACCAATAATATTCTAGGGCCGTCAGTATTTGTGAAAAATTCACTAGAGTTTATTATTACAGCAACTGTCGAAGCGAGAATACAAATTACCGAAACTCATAAAGGTAGAGTAGAATTGCCATTAGGGTAATCGTACATAATTGTATTAAAGTCCAAACACTTACTGTCACGTAGTGTTTGTAATAAACAATTTACAAGTATAAATATTAATATAATTTTTAGGGATCCGTATATCACAAGAACGTCTTTCTCAGAAACCGCCTGAACTTGCAGTTTAAGGAGATTAAGTGTTAGTATACATTAATTTCCATGCATAATGTGTGGTATTGTTTCAAAGAACTAGTTAAAAGGGTCTCAAACAATTTTTCTTTTGATAATATTATATATATACATATATATATATATATATATATATATATATATATATATATATATATATATATATATACACCTATATATCTTCAAATATATTCGTAATATGTCTCCCTCCAACGTGAACCTACTGAATATAAAATTGTAAAAAAACCGACTTTTTTAGTCCTACCCAGAGAGCAAATACTATAATGATGACTCTGTATATCATAGATTTTGGTATATTCATCATAATACATATTCCCCGCTAATTAATTATATTGGGTATTATTAAATATTCCTTGTGCTATAAAGTCCACGTTAGGGATAAGTTATTATAAATAAAGTAATTTAATTTCTTACCAGATATTGACAGCTCGATGCGCAAGACAAACTCCCACTTGTTAAATTTTTTAACCGTTCATATTTCACAGCGTAAGGCAAATAACTTCGTTGCCAATAAACCTTTAAATATTTAAAGACATTTCTTTTGGCAGGTTCGTTATCTTCGTTACTTTCATTTTGTCAAGTTTTTGGTTTAAGGCGATTAAAAATTAGAAAGAAGAAAACACATTGCGGAAGCCTTTAGACACTCATATCCCGTGTAGTAGGCAAGGATGATTTAATAAGAATTACGTTTTTATCATTTGGCTATTTGGTAAATTTTAATGCAAATAAAAATTATTCGATCCTCTGGTTCGCAGTATAAATTTTTTTTAATATCATTTTTTTATCTCATTTCCTATTTAAAAAATAAACATCAAGATGTCTGTAAATAAGATATTCAATTTATATCTGTCCTGTAAATAATATACTTAATTTTATATCTCATTTCAAAATTTAATACGCATTGGTCTTTACCTTATACCTGTGTAATGGTATCTTAGACCAAAATATTTCAGGTTGTTTCTCCAGAAGTAAAATCGAAAGTTTATATCGCGGTATTACATTTAAAATTCTAAATTCTAGATTCTTTAAAATTTTTGCGCTTTCATTAGTCACCTACCAAGGTTAAAAAAGTTGTTGATTTTTAACCTCAGTATTTAAATATAAATGTATATTTAACTGTCTTGATAAATCGTTTAAATGCAAGATCGATAAATAATTTGAATTTGAAAAAGTCTTAAATTTCAAAATTTTTAGCATTTTCTTATATTCTTCTAAACATTTTAAGGTTCCAGGTACATTGGACGAGATTATGGACGTAACGATATTTTGTAGTTCCGGGTACATCGCACGTGACAAAATTAACAAAAATTGGGAGAACCATATCTGAAAAACCTATAAAACCACCTATCTGAAATTTGAGATTCCCTGTAATATTATTTGCCTGGTCACATAAAAGAATTAGCTATGGACTTCAATCATTACTTATAAATGCAAGGAGGCCGAGTTCTTATAAATAGTGCACGAGATACGACAGGTTTAGGAGAATTTATTCTATAGAAAAATTGTGCGATACGCACCCCTGTGCAAGAGGTACTAATGCTGCTATTTTTAGTGCCAAAAAATTTATTTCGCACAAATTCGTATTTAAAATAGGGTCTTAATTAATCAAACTTTGGATTATCTTCAGAAACTGTTTAGAAAAACCATAATTTGATCTCATAAATCCTTGTATTATGAAAGGTGCTGTGAACTCCAATTTATCAATGATATTACAATAATCTTCAAAAACTAAGTAAATTGAATATTAGAGAATTGTTATAAACTAGAAGTCTGTGACATATAAAAATATTTCTGTTTAAAGCATATAATTGTTTTATAGTCAAATAAACACAGCAATGCAATTATGAATATATAATTACATCTTTGGTTTCCTTTAAGATTTTAGCGAATTCTTCTTTATTAAACTAAGAAAAGTAAATAGTTTTTTTAAGTTTATTTTACATGTAAACCAGGATTCCTTTTTTGCGGAGGCGATAATTAAAACGTGTATTTTAATCACTGTAGTAAAAATTATTGAAACATATTATTTATTGCTAATAATACTTGTTATATAAACAGTTTTAGAAAAAATTAATAGTGAGTTCAGAGATTTAGTTTCGGTCTATGAGTAGACATGCGTGAAAATTAGCTCTGTTAAAAATGCGGATATGGGAAATTTCACTAGGTTGAGCATAATAAAAGAGTTAATTGAAACAAAAACATATTCGTTTAGAACAATACTGATTACAAGGATGAAAATCTGTAAATATATAAATGACACGTTGTATGTTGCAATGTGACATTGAAATGTGACGCACAGTAAATGTTTTATTAAACAAACTACACCGTTATAACTATATCAAAATATATTTAAAAAATCGGGACCAAAAATTGAATTTACAAAATTTTCCCAGCCAAAGATTACTCTTGAAAATTAAATGGCCCACATAAGAAATTAAATTAAAAAGCACTAAGTTGATTTTCTACACGGTTATGGGTAAACCACACAATACAAAATTTACGCGTAATTATAACATAAGCGTAAATAAAATATACACGTCATCATAATTAAATCAATTAGCCAAAGTTATAAAAGTTTTGCTGGGTTTTACTAATATTGAGTGATTTTCTAATTTTATTCAACCTGTCATTATTACATTTTTACATTAGTAGTTTATTTTCTGGAAGATATCATTAAGTCATAAATGAGCGTGGTGCTATGTAGTTTAATTTTTTTTACTATTAGATTTTAGAATACATTTTGTAAAACGAGACTGATTTAAAAACTTGTTAAACAACTCAGTATTTGCTGACTAGAAAATAAAATCTATATTTATAAACAGTATCATAAAATTGGAATTAATTGTTAACTTTTTCAATCTTAATATTTCTTTAACTTAATCTTTTATATGGACCTAAGTATTACTTAACATATTTGTTTATGATACCGAGTTTAAGTCAAATAGACCATTCTGGGCATTTCCAGTTTTCCGCACAATTATAATCTTAGATTCTTAAAAACGCTATGCAGGCTCATAATGGTACATTAGTGAACAAACTAATTAGCAAACAACAATCTAACAATAGTAATCATCGACATTCTATTTTCAAAGCGCCATACTAAACGATTCGACCTTCCTAATTACCTACGTTCAGCAAAACGAAAATTTAATCAAAAATAAGTCAGGGTTTTGTCGCTACTTTTACACCTCAACCTTCGATTTGAAGTGTAATTATAGTTTCTTGGAATGCTTTTAGAGTAAAATTGAAGTAGTATAATTGTTCCCGGCTCGATTAGATTACATTAACGGCGGCTCCGTTTGAATCGAACAATGAGAAACGATGTTATAATTGGTCTTGATTTGTGTTAGCCAATTTCATTCTTCTTCAGTTACAAAGTTATCAAACTATTTGTAATTGAACAACTGGGTCCGATAAGGAAGAAAATTGAATTCAAAGGAAAAATTACAGCACAAGCAGAAATAAATGTACAAAATGTAGTACATAAATATAAATTAACATTTTAGATTCCGTTAAAATATGACTTAAAAAAATTTCCGTTGTTTTTTGACATTTTTACAATCTGCTAGTGACGAACTTTTACTAGTAAAAATAACAATAAAGTAGATATTTTAATATATAAGATTTTCTTCAGCATTAGTACTATCGAGTGTTAAGCAAATTTTTTTCCCAAGAAAATTAAGTTTCATTGAGCAGAAATGAAAGATTGTTATCAAAATTTAAAAATTCGGGAGATTTAAAATTTTCATACCCACTATTTAATTTTTTTATTAAACTAAATTATTTTACTTGATATATAAGCTATATCTACTCATCGGCTGTTTTCTTTTTTTTTGTCTCGAATGACATAACTTTATCCTTTGTTCGTGTTTCCACATAGTTGAAGTCGCAGTGTTGCTGTAGTAAAAGCTGCTAATGCACTGTAATTTCATTACGTAATTTAAACATGTATTAAAAAAATAGGTAAACTGATCAAACTAAAAATATAAGATATTTCTTCCTACACATAAAAGATAGAATATTTTATTCTTACGTCTTTAAGTGCGAAATAAAAAAATATACATAAACTTTAAAATTAATATATATAAAGTTTTTTTAATTGAACTTATAAGTACGTCAGTCAAGTCAATCCTTTGCTTGCAGGAAAAATTTACAAATGCCTATTCCTGGACAAGATGACAAAATGACACTAATGATAAAATTCCAACGCATTTCTTGGCTTTTCTATGCCAGCATCATAGGAACAATAGACCAATTTATCACGCTTATATATATTATGATTAAAAACAGAAAAGAGGCTGACGTTCTGTTTTTCTTTTCATAACCTCCATCATAACCTTTTGATTCGTCGTATCCATCCCACTTTTGGTAGCATCGTAAGTCAAAATAATGTGTAGTTTTATTTTCTGTAATGAAGGTTTTGTTGGACGACCGTGAAGAAATTTATAAAAGAAGTAACTTTATTTTTCTTGGCAATGTATGACGCTATTTATCATCAAGTCAGATTGAAATCGGCATAAAATTAGTCGTACTTTTTAAAGTTATGGACTCAAGAGGCAACTCGTATTTATTTTTCATGATGGTACTGACATTATTAGATCCTTAGAGTGCAAGTCATAAGCGAGATATAGATATGAAAAAAATTGTCGTACGCAGTATTGCCTCCAGATTTTTCAAGTTCAATGACAAGATGTCTTACGGCATTCTCTTAAGCCATACGGCCATTGCGTTTCCCTCCCTAGGTATAATTTTAGTTAGATACTATAATAGACGCTGAACCATAAAAAAACCAATCGCTTTCTATAGGGCCTCTGTCGAACAATAAAAAACTCATAACCAGTGGCAGTGCTCAACACCAGATCAAAAGACACTAAGACGCTAACGGCAAGAGATGGCCATTGAAAATTGGTTCATACTTGAGTAACTCATAAAATTATTCGGTTTTTAATGTAGTTATAAGATGATATGATTGAAGAATTGTATAACTAAATAAATTTCGACATGATAGAGCTGTTAAACATTACCACAAAGTATTCTTCAAATTAATAATTGATAGTAATTCTCGTCTGAGAAATAAAAAATTGGGTGTGTGTGTGTGTGTGTGTGCGAGCACACGCGCGCGTGTGTGTATGTGTGCGCGTATACATGTGTGCGTGTACGCGTGAACGCGTGTGCGCGTGAGCGCGTCTGCGAGTACGCACGTGTGCGCGTGCGAGCGTGTGTATGTGCGCGCGTGTGCGCGAGCGCGCGTGTACGCGTGCGCGCGTGTGCACGTGTATGCATGTGTGTGTGTGTATTTCAAATATTTTTTTTTCTTAGGAAAGGACGATTGAATAGTACATACAATTACGTGCATTATACATATTTTGCGCAAAACTCATTCGATATAACAATGAACCAAAAGGGAGTTGGAATTTTATTTGGTTGTGGTTATTTCTTTAAAACTTTTTAAATTGGTAAAATCGTGAAAAGTAAAGACCAGCATATCACATAAGTATACCACAAGGTTTATAATTACCATAATCTTGAAATAATTGAGTTTGCATAGTACTTAGTGTTCTATAATGAAATAATTTGAGTGACGAAAATGATTTGTTCAAACATCCCATTATGATTACTATAAAAATTTTAATACTAGAAATGTCTAACTGAATCGGCGTAATGTGTATCCACTTCGTTCTTCTTAACTACCAACATCCCATTAAATAGAAATTAATTACCCGTTAAACCACCGCCTTATGACAATGACGCGTTAGTTTCATGGCTTCTGAAATTTACTTTGAATCTCCGTAGAATGTGACTAAAGTTTAGCATAATTGAAGTCTTAATTTGTAATACGAGCAGAATTATTGAACAAAGCTTAATTAGATTCCTTTGAAGTCGCTACAGTTCATTAAGCGGAAAGAAGTAGAAAATGAAATTAATTCGTTATCCTATATTGCAGACTTTTTCCCTTAGTACATTATCATTTATTCAGTTTGCCTTCTTTATAAAATATCATTTTTACTCTCCCTAATTTTATACATTTTTCGTGGAAATATATAGAATCAATTACTTAATAATTTCTTTTAAAGATTGTGCATCCAGAGTAGGTATATTTATGAAAGATTTTTTTTAAAGATTGTACATCCAGAGTAGGTATATTTATTTAATGTTGAATGACAGGGATACACTACTTGTTGATTTAGTTTTAAGAGGAAAAATATTAAAGTATTTTACAGAAACAATTCTATCGATATCTGACATCGGGTTGATGTTGTCTATCTAAAGGTATTTTTTACAACAGTTACCAGTATGTCCAATCAATAGATGACCTTGTGTAGTCAGAGGATGCTGATAAATAAAGTTTCCAATGAAGTAATTGTATTGCAATGAGAAATAAGTAACTATACTTAGATATGATTTATTTAGAGTAAAAATTTGCACATACCAAAATAAATCTGCTTATTGAATTATATCCAAATTTTGTCTGCACATCCTTGCAACCAGCTAACTGAAAATCTATGAATAGTTCCAACGTATTTTTTAAAATTAAATAATTATTAAATGTAGTCAATTTTTCAGGACAAATCTCTGAAAACTCCATCACGGTAGTTGATTTTGTTAGTGTTTGAAGGGTTATTCCCTTTGCGTGCCCAAAAACCAAAAATTCACTTTACATAATCATTGGCATTCCATTTGTATCGTAATTTACAGCTTATTAATATAAAATATCTCCTTTTTTCCGGAATGATATAGTGCTTGACTTGATAAAAACAATAAATAAAATGGAATTAGTCAATGAAACAACCAGTTAGAATAGTAACGCCGTTGATGCCTGAATTCAAACGAAAGCCACGAAATCACTAAGGACTTCCTCATTTTGGCAAGACTTTGAATGTCAGGCTCGACGCTTTCAATGTTTTTGACCAGCTAAAATTTTAACAAAACGATTTTCAAGTATAATTGGAATAATATATTATATTTTAATGAAAACTTCGGTAGTATCACAAATGACTCTTACGCATTCAGAGACCACCCCTGGTACATAGAGATTCTAATTGTTACAAAATATTTAATAATGCTTATCTAAATTTTAGCAGAAATTTTGATAATCTTATAATCAAAGTGTCAGTAAGTAGGCATAGAAAATTGCTTGTCATCACGCATTATTTTGTAGTATATTTAGCACTTGCTGATATGCTAATGGCCATTTGAGCTATGTGTTTTAATTTTAGAGCGGAAGTAGCTGATGGAAGGTGGTTTTTTGGTTGTTTTATGCGCGACATTTGGGAATCATGGGACGTACATTTTTCAACTGCTTCTATATTGCATTTGTGCTGCATTTGTGTTGATAGATATTACACAATAGTGCAGCCCCTGGATTACCCTTTAATTATGACGACCAATCGTTGGGCATCATGGTGGCCGTGGTCTGGTGTAGTCCAACCCTGGTATTAATTCTACCAATATTTATGGGATGGTACGTTACTAACGATCATTTGGACTACAGGAAGGGACATCCCAATGTTTGTAATTTCACTGTAAATCGGTTTTATGCAATTATTTCGTCGAGTGTTGGTTTCTGAATCCTCGGTGTTATCATAGTTTTTATGTATTATAGGATATATGTGAAAGCTGACAAATAAGGTAAAATACTGTACAGGTAAATGAAACATTATAACAATTCCTTGCACAGTTATGTATTATAAAAACTTTCATTAATTGTGGAAATGCTGTTTGTATTTAAAAGCTACTAAAGCGTTTAGAATTGAAGTATAATTAATAATGTTTTGTTTCCTGAAGCTAACCTCTTTTAGTAAAGGTAAAATTTATTTTTTATCTTATTTTTGTTAAATATTATATTACGACTGTTGTTGAAATATCTCAACGATTTTCTGAATTGGCATTTCCTTTTCCAATTTGGTGCTATTTGGGACAGATTGTCTTAAAATTTAAATAATAAAATATCGATTAAATTTATAACAAATCAACCAAAGAATCTAAAAAATCAAGTAAGCAACTAATGTCAAAAATAATGAAGAGTGCATTCTCATTATAATAAAGAATGTATGCCAAAAATTATTTAAAACTGTTTTAAAAACCCTGCAAACTTAATCTAACATATTAGTTTAATCATTGCAAAAATACAGTTAAACCTGGGCAAAATTTAAAGAAAAGGAAATTTAGCCACCGTAAATATATGTTACAAGATGAGGGTGATAAAGAAAATAAATATTATTCATCAAACTCTTATTTTTACTTCATCTTTCAAATAAACATTGAAAGTTCACAGTTTGATTTAAATTTTGTGATGGTTAAAAATTTCTGTTTATTTTTATTTGGATGGATAACATTTATTTTCTTCAATAATTACTGTACAATGTCATGTCAGAAAGATAACAAACTATACATATTTGTTATGATTACATAATTTATCTACAAAAATTACACACGTACAAAATAATAAATTAAGAATATTTCTTTTCCGACTAGTAGGTTTACCAGCTTTTTTCTGTTTGCAGAAAACTTTGAAGTAATCTAAAATTTTGACCATTTTTCATTAAAAAATAAGTGAATAAAAATATTTATAAAGGCAATTTTATAATCTTTATGTAATTTGAAATGACTCCTGAAGGTTTTCTATCTTATTAAATATTCAACATCATTTTTCCGGTACAATTTTCTCGCAATTTTTAAAGATCACTTTCAAGACCTCAATTTCATTCTGATTCCACACAATATGGAAATTATATGTTTACTAATATATGCCTTTTAAATATAGGTAAATGTAATAAATTAATCGAAAAGCTAAATTCCATAAGATGAAATTAATTCAAAAAATTTTTAACTGAATCTTTTCTTAAAGTGACTTTAAAAAAAATTATGAAATTTCAGACACTGCCTAGGGTTCCATAATTAAATTACAAATATTGAAACCGTATGAATTTGTCTATTCCCATTCATTCATATTCTAAAGTATTGATTCCCATAAAATTTTACAAGAAAAGAATTAATTGAGTATGCAGAAATTAAAAAAAAAAATATTTTGTTGAGGTATATCTCCGTACATCGAACTTGGAGTTGATTTTTCATCCCATGATAACCATGGATATTTGTCATTCTAGAAATGTTTTAAAATTTAATAGAAAATATCTAGAAATTTTTTTTTAACATAGCGGTTCTTCGCGGATGTGTCAAAAATCTGCAGCAATAATTTAATTAATACTCAAATGCAAAATTATTTCGGTCAACTTGGATTGATGAATTAAAAGCATTTGTGTATATTTTATTTTGTTTCTATGTTCCTAACTTATGTGGAAGATACACTATTATATGTTTACATAGTCACCTATGTTATTAATATTTTGACAAGTTTAATAGAAATACTGTGTACATTTAAATATTGAACTTTTAGATTCACTTTGATATGTAACGACTAATCCTTTAATGTGAGTTTCATTTGAAATTATTTTGTTAATTTAATTCTCTATGTAACCCTATTGGGCCACTTTTAATATCTAAATAGGTGTAAATTTTAATGTAAATAAGTTGAACCATTTCAGAAGAAATCCAGTGACAACATTTTTTTATATTTCTTAATGAAAGTAAAGTAAGTAAATAAAAGTAAGATTTGCACTATAAAGGTACTATAAATATTTTGGTAGATATAAACACATACATACGCGTATATATAGTATTTTAATTAACTATAAATAAATATTAACAACACTTTTTACTGCGCAAAAATATTGTTCAGTATTTTTTTCATAAGCGTATCATTTTATTTTTTATATTAATTAATGTATTTAGGAAATTTGACTACAATCTTAGAAAATTAATCGTAAAGTGGAAGCCTTAATACTATAAGATCCACCTCTTCTAGACAATTGCAATTAAACGAGTAATAAAAGGAAATACTCTGGAAAACTGCACATAATCTAAAAACCTCTTCAGTAGTCGTACTTGTGTCTTTTCCTGTAATTGTGCTCTGTAACATGGAATATGTTTTAAGTAAATAATATATTTTATAAGTGTCAGAAAATATTTTGGTTTCTACATTCTCAAAAAGTGATCCCAGTGAGGTAACTGTGGCAATTATAAATATGGCCAGAAACAATGAGCGTCTTTGTCATATATATCTTATATGATTTTGATTTTGATAGTAGTAAAAGAAACCAATGATGCAAAATGTATTTTTCAATAACTAATAAATAGAGATAAAAAGTGTATGAACTCCAAAAAGCAGAACATAACAGAGACAAACAAAAGCCCCATTATTTTCCCGAATTTCGGTCTTATCCTATTTTCGATCCGAAATGGATATGTTTATGACTTGGGTCAGCCTAAGAGCCTCCGAGTCTTTCGAGACGCAAAGGATATTGCGGTCTGACATGCTTCTCGAAGCCGTATTTTGCGTTTTTCAAGTTTCGAAGTGCGTTAAAGTGACCGCGCCGGTGAAAAGGATTCTTTATGAGTATATGGGTAGGTTAGTGGCTTTGCGAGCTTTGGGTCATTGGCTTGTTTAAGGAGGTCGGGATCGGAAATTTTGTGTTTTTACATGAAAAAGAAAAGATAAAAGTATGCTACAATAGGAGTTCGTTACTCGCTACATAAATAATTCCTCTCTAAGGGGACTTTGATATGTTGTGACAATATACGAAACGTTTTGTAACTTTCTGCTTAATAATATATATATATATATATATATATATATATATATATATATATATATATATAATATAAAAAGGATTTTAAAGGTTAACATATCAAAGTAGTCCAATTAAATGTTAGATTTTATTTATTATTACCATTAAGTATGAAAATAAATAAAAAATATCTAATTATCCGACGTGAAAAAACAGTATTTTTAACTTTATTAAATTTTTTGACATTACTAAATCTTTTAACAATAAACCATCTAATTTGAAACAAAAACAAAAGATTAAAGCTTTCGTAAATATAGATTATACAAAGAATTTGTGAATTATAATATACCGTTGCATGATTGATAAAGAGAATTCCGTTTGTTCTTTGCTATTTTAAGCCAACCTCGAACGATACTTGATGTAAGGCAAGAACGCTTATATCAGAGTACACATAAATACGTACTCTGATATAATCTCATTGTGTAAGTAAATATATATAAAGAGACGCGCAACATCATACTATGCCGGCGAATCTCATATTATAGATCTTTTGCTTGTATATTAAATTGGGTGATAAATTTTCTTAAGTCTTCGATATATTACTCTTTTCCCATCTACTACTGAGTCAAAATTAAATTTGTGTGGTTCCGTATATTAAGATTGCGAATAAAATGTTATAGTTGTAGCTACGCTGTCCGCCCTCCGTCCATAGGTCAAATATTTGTAAACAAAATAAATTAGGAAGAATGCAAAATCGTTAGTAAAACGAAAGATAAACACCTCATTTTTCTGTTTATTGAACAAGCCATTTAAAAAAAAGTCAAAATGTTAAAAACATCAAGAAGAAGAGATATCAGTCATCTGCAAGACAAAGATGGAGAAAAGTCGGCGAGCCCAAGAAAGAACTTCATGTAGACAATTTTTTTTATAACATTAAACTATTCGATGGATCATTGTTGTCATAGGCTCCTATTCTGATAAAGAACAAATCGACAAAAAAAATTCACCAAAATTGATCAAGAGATGGGTCAAAAACGTCAAAAAGGTGGCGACATCTGTAGTGTATCCCTCCACGTGAAGAGGTTCAAGGCAAAATTTAGGTTATAATTAATACGTAAAGAGCTACGTTTGATAGGTGTAGAAATTCGTATATTACGAGAAATTCGTATATTTAACACAGTTATAATTACTGGAAAACTCAGAGATAGACGCAGAAGATTTCACGATCATTTTCGGGAAGATAATGTATCCATACCGTTAACAAGGTACTTAATATCTTAATTCCGCAGAGAGAGTGAGAGAAAGAGAGATAGAGATATAATCTCAAACTGATTATATATATATATATATATATATATATATATATATATATATATATATATATATATATATATATATATATATATATATGTAAACTTGTCTTAGACTTGCAGTGCAAAGTGGCCGTGACATAGGAATGAATACATTTTGTTGCCCGCGTCTTTGCTTGCATAATTATTTGACCAAAATGGCGCAATTTGTCTCTGAATCAATGAGCCTTGCAAAATATATTTATAAGTAATGTTAAAATTAAAATGTATACCCCATGCGTCATTTATTGATATGCGATATTAAATATTTATTATTTACTAAGATACATTCATCCTCCATGAATTATATAATTTGTCGGGTAAATGTATAGTCTATATATGAATCTGAGTCACGATCTGTATTACATTAAATTTCAGAAGTATATGTCAGTATATTGTCACTTAAGCATATTAGTATTCAACGCGAGCAAATAGTATATTATTTCGTTACACGAACTATGCCTACGTATATCAAATCTAGTGAATCGATGCCTAGTTGCATAGTTAATAGGTGATGAAGAATTTATGGTTAGGATGTGAGAACACTTAAAAATTATTGCCGGTATATTGTCAAGCATTAAGCTTATAGTTGAGAAATGTACTTTCATACTAAATGTTAGGTTACCGTTTAAATATGCTTTATAGGTTTCAACTGACAGCCTACGTGCAACGTAATCGTTATTTTCCCAAGCACTGCTTGACAGGTAGTAAGTTTTCTCCGACTGTTTAATCCCATTTTTTTTTGGAAGTTTCCCTACCACAAAATGAAAATATGGAAACATTATTTAAAAGTGATGTGTAAAAAAAGTTTTCAATATTTAATTTTGTTTTAATTGTTTCTCTATATCGAACTTGGGATGGTTTGTTTTGGGTGTATTGGCAATTTAAACGTTATGTTAGTTATTGAAATGAAAATGAGTTGAAAGCGAAAATAAAATAAGTATACACGAATTATTTTGAAAATTTTTAGGATTGGGATTTTTTTTGACTGAGTACATAATTGTATGTTAATAGCTATAAATATTGAAAACCAAATATGGCGATTTTTTATTTACTTGTTTACGTGGAATTTTTTGAAACTACTTTAATTTATTCACCACACGAAAATAAGCCACCGTACGTTTCATTAACCGGTGTACGATACTTTTATGACTTATTTTGCCACGTAAAAATCTCGGTGGGATTTTATGGTAAGCACTAATTAAATTTATACCAATAAACCATGATATTGAAATATTGTTACATTTCGTCTGTAAGAAATTATTAAAAATATTTAATGTTCCATTACAAAATGGTAAAAAAAATTACAATAGTGTGTTTAAATATATATGTATTAGAGAAACCTCATCTTCTGTTGAAAATTGAATAGTTACAAAACTTAATTAGATAGTATATTCATATAATCATTAAAATATTATTTCACTCTTTCTATGAAGTCCAAGGTATGGTGGAAGTCAAATAATTTGATTTAATTTTACAAGGTCAAGGGGGATGAGACACATAATATTTTTGCTATCACACTCTGAACTATATTTATTTTAATTTTAGTTTCCATGTCTTTTAAATGTTAGCAACAATATGACTAAACCGTATTATTGTAATTGATTAATCGCGTTATTATTTTCTGGTTTATATTTCGTTTATTACTTCCTTCTGTTTAACATCGCACTAGTTGTATGAAAATATTAGGATTTAGATGATATGAATTAATTGTAATTTTCCATTTGTTTAAGCATAAATTTCATGTATTTTTATAACTATAGTATTGATACTATAGTATGAAACACTCTAGAATAATATTTTTTTACTTAGAAAAAAATCAATCAAATTAAAGTGAATAGTCATTTCTTTCTTTATTTTTACATTTATCCAATATTATTTTTAATATTTTAGGTATTATTTACCCCTTTACATAATTTTCAATAAATAATACAGAAATGTAGGGAAAAAGAAAAATGCAATTGTTTTTTTCTGGCTTTTAAATGGGCAGTGTATGTACATCCGTCCATATTATTAAAGAATACATGGAATCACAAAAGTTTTTTGGCATTAGAATATAGTACAAATAAACAAAATTTCTGTAAATATTACACTCCTCAAATAAGATGTATATATATATATATATATATATATATATATATATATATATATATATATATATATATATATAAATATATGTGTGTATGTTTGTGTTTGTTTTGTGTGTGTATAACTTGAAGTAATATAGATGAGAAATTAAATTAAATTAGCACGAACTGTTTCTAATAATTGTTTTTAATATCATAAAGAACATGATTTGAACATGATTTGAACTATTGAATCGTTTGCTAAATATAATCTCTAAAAAGACATTTTGTCATCCAATGCTGAATATCACATACACATAAGTAATACTTATCTGATGCACTCGTATTTTTCAAACTGTTCCCCAGAATCTTTTTGCACATTTTCATCAATTACCCAAGAATACGTACGCGGTAAAACCGCGTACGTATTCTTTTAAACTTCCACATTTGCCACTTCGAATTTTAAAATTTTGTCAGTAAAAAATGCACGAGTAACTATTCCAAACCGACTAAACCTATTCCAAGTCACGATCTCAATGAGACTGTGATTAAATTTGTTAAAGAGCAGAGCACAGAAGTTTGTCTTCAAATACAACTAACGAGCGGCGCCTTCCTTTGCACATAAAGCAAGTAAATTTTTGTTTTAAATTGTAAAAGAGTTCTGTATTGTCGCTCTATTTCTTTACTTTGGGGTGACATTCGTCTACGCAAAATTGTCGGAAATGACATGATAGGGTTTTCTAAAGTGTTCTTATTTGAAATCTTCACATGTATGTTTTAAAAAATTAAATTTTTGTCCACATAAACTCTTAATATATATAAATTTATTACGTAAAAATTTTACTAAAAATATTAAGAAAACCTCGTAAACTGAAATACATCTTTTTGTACAAATATTAATATTTGTACAAAATTTATTTTAAAATAAAAAAAAAATGTTTTTAATTGACAAAAGGATTTATTCACGTACTAACCATTGACTAAGAGGCTAGTATTAAACTCCTTTAAGAAAAAAAAATTTTAATGATAAAGATATTTGGTTTCAAAAATATATTCTTGAAGTACAACTTTGATACAATTTGAACTTTAACCATTCCTTAATTACTCTTAAGCAATTTTATCGTGATTCACTGACTTAACGCCAAATCCTCTTCACACAATAGCCAGTTTACGCTCTTCATGGCTTGGAAAAGACTAAATTATTAGCCAAAGAAACGGGTTAGACCGCAATCGGATGTCTCGTGTTTTAGGAATGCTCGTAGCCACAGGGTCGTTAAAATGTCAGTTTGGGTCCAGGTTAGAAAGGGACAGCGAAAGTTGTGTGGATGTTGTAGACCGTGATTAACCCGTCTCATGTTTAGACCCTTCGAGACCCAAGCATACAAATAATGGTTACTACAAATATTTTTGTTTGTGTCTACGGCAATGATTGCTAGCGGAAATAGGAAATAAACTGACTTACAGGAAATAATACTAAAATGGTTTAGATAATATAAATTCATTTATAATTATACGGGTAAAGAAATCTTTATATATATCACTAAATAAATATTAGTAGTATCTGTTATACAAACCCAGTTCAGTTAATATACTAAAATATTATATGAGCAGCAATCTATTTTTTTTTTATTTATAAAGTATTGCTTCAAATTTTGTTATAAAAAAATATTATGCCAATAATATTATTACCTGCAGACGGTACACAACTTATAAATCGCTTCCACACCTTTCTTTATAAATTTCTGAATATTATATGTATAGTATTATTTACGAAAGCCATATATATTTGATATTAGAAGTCGCGGATTCTCATATGGCTTAATGTTATGTCTTTATCTCAAATAATATATTCTCCTACCCGAAAATAATGCACTTAAAAATTAAAATAAATTTTAGATTTCTTCTTACTTATAATCATTTAAAAACAAAAAAAACCATTTCCTATTGAAAAATCTAACAATGAATTCCAGTTTTGAATTATTAATGAAAAACTTTTATCGTTAAGTTTTTTTTTCATTCACCTTTATGTTTTTAAATCAAATTAATTTTATACATAACTAATTGTATTAATCGGGTATTCTTGGAGCATATTTTATGTGAATGGTATATTTTCATCGATATCATGATTGCTGTTTTCTTTAGTATCATCTATTAGATTTACCTTTGAAGTTTTTCACAATTATATTTACAAACAATAATGTTCGAGTTTGTAGCTCTCCGAGATTAAAAGTTTGACTAGTACCTTTTAGCTACGAGCTTCAGAATTTTTTAATCTTTTTCTAGAAAAGTTGTCGAAAGTTTAAGAAATTTTTTTCTATACACTATAAGAAGGCTGGCTTTTGGCGCAAGCCATGCCTTCAACTTTTTCCTGGACGTCAAGTATGGACTTTTAAGTGGACGTCAAGTATGGACTCTTCCATTTATGAGTTCAGTCTGGGTTAGGAAGCCAAAACCGTCACAAATAATATATGTCATACGATGATATTTAGTTGAGTGTGTAAAACGTTGACAGAAACTTCATACGAATGACTTAAATCAACAGTAAAAAAATTTCGTATTGTAAAATGTATCTACCTATATTTATATACAAATTTGTAAACTTTCAAAAGACAGAGACATGCAAACTGTAGTCTTCCAACCAGATGGGAGAATTGAGACAAATATTCTGTTTTGTAAATATAAATATGGGTATGCCTAATTAGTTAAAATAATACGTACGATTTTGGTGACAAAATGGACAAGGTTTTTAACATTTTAAGTAAATAATTGAAAATATTATACATCCTTAAATGTTTATACCGGGCTAAGTTTATACGGAACCCCCAAGTGCAAGTTCAATTCGTAGATTTTTCTTTCCAGATCATATGATACATAAATTTTATTTTTCATTTACAATTAAAACATAACTCATGTATCATAACATTGTTTCGAGATGAAACTTGCGGTAAACATTTCCACCATTTTCTAATACTAACCAATTTTTAGAACTCGCACGTCGCTTTAATATAAAATATGCCTTAAAAGAATAATGTCAATATATCGATTTTTATATTTCATTAGTTAGTTGCAAGTGATCTAACCTGCAGCTTTTTTTAGCGTCATATTGATGCACTTGAGTATTATATACGTTGCGTTATGACTTATTTTATTTATAATAACATGAAAAACTTGACTGTATTGAATTTATACTTTCAGGTATTTCCCTTTTGTACCTCATTGATCCTTTAAATTATATTAGTAGATTTGTTCAACGCTATTAAAAGAAAAATACGTTCGTAGTTATTGGTGGGATTTTTACTAAAACGTGAAATTATTTTTTGACATACAAACGCTTTTATTTTTCACTTCTATGGATATAGCTAATATTCAATATAATATTTCTCAGGACCTACGGTGATGCAAATATTTGAAAGTATGGATAAGTGGATAATAGTAAGAAGTAATTTCTTTTATTTAAATTGTCTATGCAAAATTCAATATCATTATACTATTACTCATATTATTTACGTAAATTTCTAACAATCCACTTATCCAATATAATAATATTAAGCATATTAACTTTTTTTTATACATTCTAAAGTATTTGAGTAACAAGCGTATTTTCCATTAAAAAAACAGCTAATTATGTATTTTATTTACAGCTATAAAAGTGCTAACTATTTTCTTAATATTTAACATATTTGAGACGGGATATTAAGTATATTAGCAATCAGACACACACAAACTGTAAATGAATATTTGTTGAAAATCACAACCGTTTTATAAATCGATGTATCACTTCCACTGTCTACGTAGAAAGAGGTGCATTAAAATAAATAATTGTTTACATATTAATTGAAATCTTCATCAGAAGTACTTCCACTTGCATATTGTTATGTAGATATGCGCGTAGTGTAGAGTCTGTGATGCTGAATCGGACGATGGGAGATGATTAAGTTTTAAGGGTTTATTATGCATATAATATCTAAAAGTGCAGAGAATTGTGATGATTTAACCTACGGCCGTATATGATAAAGTTAAAACGGTTTATCGTGCATATAATATCCAAAAGTACGGAGGTTTGTGATGCTGAAACAGACAGCGGGATATGATAAAATTTTAAGGGTTTATTATGCATAAATATCTAAAAGTATAGACTGTGATGCTGTAACGGACAGCCTGACAATACAAAGTTATAAAACTTTATTTTGCACATAATATCTAAAAGTATAGAGAGTGGGATTCTATAACGGACAGCTGGATATGATAAAGTTACAATGGTTTATTAAGCATATCATATCTCAAAATATAAAGACTGTGGTGCTATAATCGATGGCTGAGCGTTAAAGAGTTAAAATTAAAAGAGTTTCTTGTCCAGTTAAAAACCTTGAAAAGAAAAATACATAATAAATATTTCTTTGATCAGACCAAATCTAGAAGAATAATGTGCCTTTACATTAATTTATATCATACATGATTTATTTTACTATCGTAACATGAAATGGAGGGAATTTAAATTCGCCCATCTATTTGGAATATGATTGGGAAAAAAAAGTTTTCTCAGAAATAACTATTAATGTTGTTTTTCATTCATAAATAATAATATAATTCATATCGGTATAATGTCCTAAAAAAGACCTTTATTTTCTTAACACTTTTCTTGCTGATCGAAGATAAACAAATTGAACTCATAAGTAGTAATATTTAGCGCGTAGTAAATAGTGAAACACTCTTAGGAAATTATCAAAGGACTTTCCTTTGAAATTATTTTAAACTAAGAACATTGCTAATGCACTGACTGTATTCGCAAGGCGTAAGTCGTTAATGAGAATTTCAGTGAGTTGAATACAATAAGTTTCTCACTCTTCAGTTCAACTTCAGACACTACAGGAATTATTGGTTGCTTGAGCCCTATTCACTAGATTAAGTCTAAGATGTTACGTTCGAATTTCACTGTGTTACCGACTATTGAGATGCATTTTCAATATGTATTAAAATTTTATTTCTAAGTTTGTATTAAAAACCTAAGCATCAAATGCGATAAACTATCGCTTTTGAAAATGGCTCTTTAATTTTAAATCCTGTGATCCTGTGTAACCCTGTGATCTTATAGTGAAACGAATTATAAAGGTAAAATTATAGTAAAACCATGAATAAGTGTGAATCTATTTGGGTTTGTGATTATGCTCTTTTATTAATCGTAATTATGCTCTCTTTTTAACCGTAATATGATTTTTAAGGTTATAAAAATACTGAAGTAACAACAAGAAACAATTATTTTTCAATATTCAACTAAGAAAACTAAACTTAAATCATATGTCTTATTAACCGTGTACGAAAACCAAAAAAGTTGGGATGGGATTAAATTAAATGCAGATATAAAAAACCATAATTCGTTAATAATGGTATATTCTATTAAAATATTGCCGACAAACCGGCCATTTACAATCTATGCAGAGCCACGTCATTTTTCTAAATTTTCCTTTATCTAATAACCATTGTTCGACGATAAATTCAAAGGTATGAGTAGTTGACAAAATGACTGGTGAATTTAATAGTATAATCATTTAGAATCAATTTCTGAAAAAAGGAGTAAAATCGAGTAACATAAATCGGGGAAACAAATAGAAATAAAAGGAATAAATTTAAAATATTATGGCTACCTCTGTATGCGTTTAGGATTTATGCAAACAAACTGTATATATATATATGCTTATACGTCTTATGTACGACAATACGATAATTCCAATTATCGTTAGGTCTCTTTTCCAAAATAACATAGGCAAGAATTTAGAAATGATTTATATGTGGCATATCAGTATATCTGCAACTAGAAATAGAACCAACCTATACATACTGAATACTGAATGATAGATTAGTTTTATAGAAAAGGCCGTACTGCAAACTATTTTTAAACACACGCAATCCAACAATATCAAAAGTATTATGTTTCAAAATAACTAAATATTATTTACATTTATTTCAATATATGTTGAAAGATTAACCATTAGATACTAATTTCTAACTGTTCTAAAATTATTACCTATTTCTACGAACCGTAATTGTTGTAGTTACCGGAAAGGAGATTCGATAGATAATAATTCAGAATGATATTACAAACTAATTCCTAGTTAATTTACGTTAATTAAACCAGGTCTCTGTTATGTTTGCTCTATTAATAACTGTCACTCAAGTTGTTATAAAAAACTGCCTGCCTAACCAAAAAAGAATTTTATTAAAATTGCAAGTTTGGAAAATTATGGTAATATAGCACGTAGCGAAATAAAAACTTTTAAATTTTGAAAAATGTCATGAATCTTTTTTAAAGTAGAGGACCTGGTTACATTTTTGATTGTGAAATAAAATATGTTCTTACTTCGTCTGTTATTAAACAATAGAAAAAAATTATAACAATTTAATTATTTTTCGTCTAAGGGTAACGATTTCGAAATATTAATTTAACTAGCCATTTTAATGGGGTGCTCAGTCTTATCCTATATCAACTTTCACCTACGGTTCCGCTCGTATATTTAATACAAAAATTAAATATTTATTAGTTTAAATATATCCACAAATAAGAGTGTTTTCTCTGTAGGTCATAAATTACGTCAGCATAAAGAAAGTACAAAAAAGTTAGAAAAATGTAACACTTAATCTTATATCTTTTAAAGCAACAATTTCCAATTAATTTAAATGAAATTTTTATTTTAATCAGCTTAGCAGCTTTATTTTAACCTTTTAGACCAACAAAACGCAAACCGACATATAAAATATTCGTTAGAAAAAATCTGATAAAAATACTTAAAAAAATAAATATTAACCAGAACTCCAAGAATTATCACTGTGAAAGTTTTATTTAAATCGATCTAGTAGTGTTCGCACTGCCGTAATGTACAGACGAAAATCTTAAAAAATGTTTTTATTAGATATTTCTGATTAGAAAATGACAGGAAAACTAAAACGGTTTGGTCAGATCTTATTACTTTTTAATATTCCCCAAGTCTTTACTCCTGAGGAAGATGTAGTATATAATAAATTACTATATATATATATATATATATATATATATATTATGTATATATACGTTAAAAAGGGTTTAATAAAATTACCGTGTACCCTTAAACCTCTATATATGCCCTATATATAAAATTTAAGTGGAAGTGTAAAACTCGCACGACGGGAGTTTAATACTTGCTTGTACGTTTTTTTTTGTTTTGACCTTCAATCAAATATTATGTTTTGTTTCTCTTAGCTAAATTTCAACCAAATTAAAAAGTTAATAGAAAAAGTCCAAAAATAAAATATTCTATAATCAAATAATTCAATTTTAACCATATATAAATTGTTTTAATGAATTTAATTTTCAATAAGTTGAATAAGTACAAGAACATTAAAGCGAGTAATAAAATCTGAGTTTATATTGAAAGTAAGTGCCATTAAAGAATAATTTAATTTTATTTGCGTTTACAAATTAAGTTTTATATATTTTTCTGCGTAAGGAAGCTCCAAATCTACAAAGCCTATTTGTTTTGTGTCCAAAATCAAAACGGTATGCGACAAATTAGTTAGTCTATATATATCTTCGAACATTCAAAGAAAGTCGAAGAAAACAAAAATCGATACCAAATCTCTAATCTTCAGTACAATTTTGTAACTTAATACTGGATCTTTATGGGAACAAATAACTTTCCGCCTTCCAATTTATCTTCTTCGATTGTGTATTGACAGGTTTGTCAGTTAACACTTTCTTTATAATATTTAATATCACTTTGTTTTGGAGCATCCTTGTCCAGACATTTTTTTTAAACGAAAAAGTGGTTAGCGACATATAATTTCCATATATATACATATATACATATATATATATATATATATATATATATATATATATATATATATACATATATAAGTTATTTTTGTAAAAATTACAAACAAGTTTTAAATTTTCATTGGATGAAGATTTTTCAATAAGTCGAAATATAGCTATCAAACCTTAAAAAATATTTTACCACTAATTCTGTGGCTGAGGAGCAAAAAAAAAGAAATACAAGAATTCGGAAAAAGATACATTTGCTTCGAAATCCATAAAAAACGAAAAGAAAATTCTTACAGTAACTTATGAACAAATAGAGCTGCTGACAATAATAATCATAACTATAAACCACTATGAACATATGACGGAAATTTGAACAGAACGGGAAAAAATGCATAACTCAGAGAGAAAATTGAATAATTTTCCATAAAGCGACTCGACGACAAAATAAAGCGAAGCTGAGCAATTTTTCCACTTCTTAGCTTCGTATGTTATTTTGTCACACATAACAAAAGTACCATTTTAACCACCTGTGGACAGTAAACTATCAGAACCAATATGGGAAAAACCAGCACTTTTGTACCAAAATTTGATCTGTAATTAGAAAAATATTTTGCGTAAAGTGTAACAAATCTGAACTAATCCCAAACAGTAACACATTACTGTCTGCACGTGGCTAGAATGGATCGCGTTCGCGGCTGGAGGGCGACTATTCCAAGAGATGATCAATACGAAAAGCCTTGCTAAGTTGCGCGCCGAGAAACATTACGAATATCATAATATTTACGTTCACGTCACGGCTTTGATTTCCCGTTCAGATTTTATACTCTAATCAAAAATAAAAGTTAGGGAAAAGATGAGACCTAGTTTCGAAAATATAAATCGGTATAAAATGATAGAAGAAGAGAGTGGTGTAAAATGTTATAAGTGGATATATTTAAAATAACGCTTTAAAACAATATTAATTTTTATATAATGTGTTATATTAATTTTTAAAGAAAAAGTCTCAATAAAAGATTTTTACAAATCGGTTTTCAATTCGTAACTATGAATTAATAATTAAAAAACTGTTAAAATATTCTGTAATACATAGGGAAACTAATTAAACATTTTGACATACCTCTATATTATTAATAATAATAATAATAATAACAATAATGGATATAAAAAATGTTTTTTGCTGATAAACGATTAATATATACTTAGAGTCTGTTTATTTATATATATATATATATATATATATATATATATACATTTATTTATATATATGTATATATATATATATATATATATATATATATATATATATATATATATAAATATATATATATACGTTGACTAAAATAAATTTGCACAAAAACGATTATAATATTATTTACATAATTCAAACGATCCCATGTTTAGTAAAATGTCAGTATTATGAAAAAAATACTCCAAAAACAAAAAGAAATAATTATATTCATATCAATTGGTGACCGTACTTCACACGTCAAAATATTTGGAGATTATTAAAAATAAACATATGACTTGCACTAGCTTTATGACTTTACCTTAATATAATATCAATTATTACAATCTCACTTTCAAATATAGATATAATTTTGGATGCAATGAAAAAGTACGCACTGAAATAAAACACTGTTAAAAAGATATTCTTCGGAACAAAATGATACATCAAATATTTAATTCCGTGGCTGAGATTATTCTTGTACTAAATTGAATATAAATTATTTATACTATTTATAACTATTACATCTTAAGAAGTAAAAAACATTCAAGAAACAGGTAAGGATAAACTTGTTAAATAATAGTATAGCGCTGCATTGGTGCCATTTATAGTTTTTCTTGACAAGCAGCATGGATTGTTTCTGATTTTTAAGTTAATTATCCAGTTAAATATTTTTTAACGAATATTTTCTACGAAAATAATACTTGGATGTTTTATATTTTCGGAAATGTTACTAAATTTCCATTGACTGATTTCTACCAGAAATAAGAAGATCGGTCTTTTTAAAGTTTATATATATATATATATATATATGTATATATATATATATATATATATATACACACATATGTATAAATATTCTTGTGAATATTCGATTAGTTCAACACGATCATATGTACCTGTTTACATCTATGTTGTATTTAATTATAAGGTCACAAAAGACATCTAAATACCTTCGAAGTACAATCTAGATGTGAATATAGCCTTATCTCAAATAAATTAAAGTAGTCTCGAAGCAAATGGTAAAAATTCAATATTATTCGATATTTGTTTAATTTTTGTATATGTTTATGAAACTATCGAAAAAAAAGGCAAATAGTGGTTCATCATTCGATATTCTATCCGTTAATCAATGGGGTTATGCTTGATATCCTAAGTACCTGTCTAGCTTTTTTATATTTACGCATATTAGCTATATTGACCAAAAATGCTAATTTCTATCCCGGTAACGTCGAGTGAAATAGCTGAATTATATCATTCACAAACACATTTATTTAAGCGCTAAATCTTACATCGCAATAAAAGGGAAAAAGGCTCACTCGACGCAAATGTATCGCGAAGAACTTCACGACTTGCTCACTTTATTGCCGTAAACCAAGATTAATGATTGTACGGTGGACTGTGAGAAGAATGAACGAAACTGTATTAAGTCGTCGTTGGGCCAAGGTCAGTGTTAGAAAAGGATTCAATAAGACAGAAATAATTTATTTCGTTTAATTCTACATTTATTTAACGTTGCTAGATAATTAAATGCAGCAAAAGACCTGAAATTCGTAAATTTTCCGAACTATTTTTTTATCTAATTTTGATAATTGATTTATATAATTAATTTAAAAAAAATTACATAAAATAAAAAAAGAAACCAACAAATTTATTGGTATTAAACAAATTTAAGAAATTTACAGAGTTCAATATAATTTTGTGACTTAAAAAAGTGTCAGAAAAGTATCTGAAGACTTCTTCGGTATAATAGTATAAAATGGTTATAGTATTCAATGTGTCATCTAAAGTATTTATCCTTATTGATAGTAAGTGTTACGTAACGCTTTGGTTTATAAATCTAAAATAAAAATAGATGACAATAATAAAAGTTCCTTGTTTAATGAGACCAGCAATTAGAATTATATTATCGTATGTAAACATAGATTTACCAATTCTTATGAATAATTTTATGAGAATGACGAATATTTATTTATAGCCAACTTAAATCGTGGTACAATAGACATTTTGCTTATTAAATGAATCATGCGTTTAGGATTTTTTTTGAGAAATATGCGGGAAAAATGTTTCTCTTGGCAGATTTGGACCTATTTAAAAGACAATCAGTTGTAGTTTGCCAAAAGAGAAACTATATAACAATATTTATATTCTAATAATTTTGGTGTTTTATTTCCCGCTTCTTCTTTGAGGTATGGGCTCTATGCTAAGGATTATGATCTTTGTATGAGCCATATTTTTGAAATTTAAACTAACTTCATAAAAACGAAATAATTAATTTTAAGCAATTCAATTATCAAACCACTAATGAAAATAACATTTTATGAAAATAATTAGTAAAATCTGAAAGACTTATAACCTAATAATCAAATATATATTTCAAATATCTATCAGTAATCGAAACGGTGTTAAATGCAATATAATAAAACAAATTAAACAACGCGCAGAAATTTACAACTTCCTAATTTTGGGATTAAATAAAAATATAATCACAGGCTATTTGACATCAAATTAGGAATAATTATGTGAAATTACACCATTAAAAATAAATGTAGTTGTTGGAAAAACGAAGGTAAAAAATATTACAATGTGATAGACTGGGAAAATAACTTCTATTTTCATTGAAAATGTAATTCTAAAATTTTACCAACAATTAGAGGCACAATTATAAGCAAATGATTTATTAAATTTTATCATAGCAGTACTGTTAAGTAATAATTAAAATATTTAGCTCCCCGCTATTTCTCGAAGAAAAAAAATGAACGGGGACGTAGTTAGAAACAGCAAGATATATAAAAAAGCAACATATGAAAAATTTATAACGACTCGGTGCAGGATTAACGATCTACATTTGAGCTCCGGCAAACAGTGGCGTGGCTCTCAGTCATTAATATCACCGCTGTCGAATGTGGCATGATCCGATGGCGAACAGTTTTTGCTTTCTGTATCACAGGCAGGCTTTACTTCACTACTCGGAATGTTGTTAGCTCCATTTGCTTATTGCTTATTATACCTTATTATTTCATCTAGAATATATTTCGATTAATTACTCGGTCTGCACTATATTATTTGAGTGCGATTCAGTAGGTTGGCCCTAAGTATATTGTTTGGTTTAAATAAATAAAAGGCATGAAATTCATTGTGATTTCTATTTTCCACCCGCAAAAAGTCTCTCAGTTATAAACAATATCCGCATAAGGAGATTACACGTATTTTTTTTTTGGTGACACGTGTTGACTAAAAGGTATATTTATAATGTGTTTTAAATATCAGATACAGTTTCCATATTTATTTAGAACTATTAAAAGCAAAATGTGTTTTCGTTTAAATATAATATTTTTTCCATGGGCTTAAGAATAAAAAAACCTTCTTTAAACTTATATTTAAATTTTCACCAGTGTCAGTTTAAACAATAACAATTACATATATATATATATATATATATATATATATATGTATATACATATATATATATTTATATATATATATATATATATATATATATATATATATATATGTGTGTGTGTATATAACCTGTTTATAAGTTTTGGATTTAAATTATCTAAAATGTCATTTTTTCATTGACATTATGATTTGTGTGAAAATAATTATAAAAAGGCAATGTTAATTTATTGGATTTTATATATTTATGTACAATTTAATATGCAATACTGCTATAGTACAGATATGTTCTATACTTAAACTACGGATAATTAAGGTGTTTACCAAACACTTATATTATTTGTATAGTATGAAATAGTAAAGTAGGTATGAAATATAAGTTACAAAAATATATATCTGGAATATATTATCAAATTCTATTGTAATTCCCGGTGCGTGTAATTTTAGGAAACTAAAACTGTATTTTTTTCTTTCCTAGACCGTTATTTCGTTGGTTACTAAGTTTGATCATAAGAGTATATTTTATTAGGAATATTAAATATATTTGTAAAATACAATAAATTAGCATTGCATTTTTAAAATTTTTTTCTCACAAATCGAAATATCAATGAAAAAATGAGATTTTATATAATTTAAATGCAAAACTTAGAAACAGGTTTACAAAAATATAGGTAACAAAAAGTCTATAAATTTATGTATTTCAGTGGCAGATCGCCATCAGTAGTATTTAGAATGAAATAATGTTTTATACAAACGATCCAACATAATTTACTCGTTATAATCTTCAGTTGAGTTAGAAAGGGGGTTTAAGAGGTATAACAAAAGTAGAAATTAACAGAACTTCCCCTCCCAATGATAGTGGTGTTTGATTTTGGAAACCAATTTTTCTGAAATTCCCGAGCCCATTTTTGCAAGATACATATTAAATATAAGACAAGATAAATAGTATTGTTCTAAATAGAATAAGGCATTTTAAGGGACATTGTTCCTATCACGGCCAAAATATGAAACAAGGGTATAAAAATATAAAGAAATTTAAGAAAGTGACGAGTTAAATTCCTAGAAAAGTTTCGTGTACAAAGTTTAGTAAAAAAAATTTAAGTGTACAAAGTATTTTTGGTAAATTATTGATTTCTGTTACACTAGTTGCTGGACTGGCTTTACGCAAAGTCGAAATGAAGCAATTTGATTCTCGCCAGTTTGGTGTTGATAGTGAAGGTCCATTGTAGTGAGTATTTATGCAAGGATTTAGAGATTTAATTTGAGTATGTACAATTATTATCTTCCAATTGTCGCCATATAATTGGCAGTGACAATATCCCTTTTTTGTAAAATTTCGGTGACTTTGATTTAAAAAACTGTGCGAGCTCGATTAGGGAATCCTCTTCAACGTCGAATTTTTTTCATGTAAATGGTTACTTAGATCCCTGAGTCAATAGTAATCAGAGGGCGCAATGTCCGGTGAATATGTGTGGATGAGTGACTAAAACCTGGTCGAGTTCCTTTAATTTATCCCCAGTACGTTTTGCAACATGTGGTCTAGCATTATCATGTAGGATATAAACTCGATAATATTGTCTACTCAATTTGTTAGCTAATCGTTCTAATTGTTCACAGTAAATGTTTCCATTAATTGTAGATCTCTCTAGAAGTAACTCCCAATAAATAATGCCCTAAAAATTCAACTAGTAGCTGAACGTCTCCTATTTGGCACTTATTTATAGTTTGGATATGAAACTCCCGTTACTCCGAGACCGAGCCATAGACGCTTGCATGTGTGGTTAACGTATGTAACCCACTCTTCTCATAGCCAGTTACTGACTGATTCCGCAAATCAAAGTTTCAAGGTTAATAACTATTGACAAGTATAAACTCTGCACTGAAGGTGACATGATTGCAACTCGTGTGGATACACCGTATTTTGAAACTTTTTCAAATTCGTCAAATGTATTTCTATGATGCCGGAACTGCAGTGTAGCTCATTTGCAAATTCAGGATCCTCCTCAATTCGGCATTGTAATCGTTGAACGTCTAACTCAACACGACGTCCAGTATGGGGTTCTTTGTCAAGATCGTAGTCCTCATTTCTGAACTTTCTGAACCAAATCTTTGCCATCGCGTAAGATACAGTGGATTCGCCCATCGTGTGACATATTATTCGTGGCAGTCTTTGCATTGTGACCCAGACAAAATTCGTGAAGTAATAGAATTCGTATATGATACCGATATAAATCAATTATCTTTGTCTATTAATACTCTGCAGTAAAATCTTCTACAAATTTTGAGAATGATTCTACAAAAGTCCCGAAGTCCAAAATCCCAAAAAGTTGCAAACTTACTAACCAACTTAATAACTTATGTATATGTATATATATATATATATATATATATATATATATATATATATCTGTATCTATAAAGTTTTGTATATACTCGTAATATATAGCGAATATTTTTTATTAGTATGTTCAAGGAGATATCTATATAAATTGAGTTAATTTGTTTTACTGATATATGAAAAGGGGTATTCAAATTATCTGGTACCAAATCTGAGTGTACCAAAAATGATTTTATTTTCTTGTAAATCAAAAAATTATATTCCCTTTTTATCCATACGACCTTTAAGAACTTTCGCTGTTAATAGCCCAGAAAGTTTTATTACATCGGATGTTATTACAGGCTTGGCGGTGTAATGATTCTACTAGTAAACTTTTATAAAGTACAGTTAAACCACCTCTCTATGTTTGGACTACGAATCCTATACAATTTCTACTATTCGAAATGATGTACAGATTAGCATATAGCTAAGCAATCGTCAAACTTAATTTTGTTCGCGTTAGAGCTCAGTATCCTCTGAACTAAGTGTAAAAGTTCACTGAATTCATTTTAGAGTATTGATGATTCTATTTATCACGTTTTTATTCATTTTATAATAGCAACACTGGTAGATAATTGTAATTATTTTTTTTGCAAATAATAATTTTAAGCCTGAAATTTTCGTTTATTTCATTTATGGGGCACAAATTTAACAAAATTATATAAGATTAATAAAATTATAGAAAATGTAAATATAAAAAAATGGGATATTTCCATATATCAATACAATGAATTGCAAAACGGCCTGTTAAATTAAAGGAAAATTTTTGAAATTCTTAATTAAGCGTCGAATTTAGTTCCCGTGATTTTCATGACGGCACCATTTTTGTGTATTATCTTATGCACAAAAATGACAGTTATTTTATAGGGCCTGTCCAACTTACTAATATAATAGAAGTCAATACTTTTATAAACTACGTACAAAAATTAATATTATTTTCATAACGGATATGTATTGTCTGGCATATCTTTCACATAACTAAAATATCCGGTTTTCCGGTAAATTTTAAGCAAACCTCTAATAACGCTGTTTTCCTAAATTTTCACTTTAGAAGTTTGAGGGTTTCGAAAGAGGGACAGATCGAGGGAGGGAACACATAGTTTTATGGATATTGTTAGCCATATCTCTAAAATTGGGTTAGCCATATCTCTATAAATTCTTATACTTAGGTACGGAAACCTAAGTATCAAAATTAGGAATTTTATTTAAATTTATGACACTTTTATGACTGTTAAGTTATGATTAAACCATTACGCAAATGTCTTATTTCCTTTCACTTTAAATTTTATTTTTATGACATGTGTATAGCGTAGATATATAGTAGGTATAGGTACGTTTGGTTTCGACAAGTCTACGATTCTAATTAAAATTATTTTAATAATTTACTTTGAAGATTTTTGTAAACGAACATACATACATAGAACTGTGTACTTCTTGTCGTGGGGTAGTAAAAATAAAAAATACGAGATATTTTTGTGCCCTCAAAATTTCTTAACTTGCTCAGGTAAAAGTGCTGCAAAGAACGTAAACGTAAAAGTGCTGATAAAAACTTAAGATATAATTGTATCAAAGTATCGCAATATATTTTATTCCTTTTGTACAAACATAACGTTATTTCCATTGATATCTGTCTGTCGTTGAAATTAATCTTATATTTATAAGATATTTTTTGCTTAGCAAGTAAAACCTTTACGATTTCTTGTCGTTGTCCATAATCCGTTATTAATTTGTAATGAAATAACGTAATTTAAAACATATTGTTTTGATATTGTCTTCTATTCGGTAGTTATTTTCCTTTTCTGGGGAGCATTTTGAAACCTTCTCGTTGTTTAAACCGAAGACTACGAAAGTCATGCCAAACATGAACGTCCTAATTTCTGTAATGAAGTTTTCCTTCGCCTATCTTGTCCAAATCTTTCTCTCCATTCATTTAATAATTTAACTTGTCACATATATTAATTACATGTATTAAATATTTATTTAACTTTTCGTCGTTATTTGAAATGCATTTTTGCTGTCTTTAGGCCTATGGCTCAAATAGCAAAAAGACTCGTATTTATTATCTTAAATGTCTCTATCCTCAATATGTCATTGCTTCGTATTTTTATTTTCACTTGAAGACTAATCGTAAAAAAATTATATCTGCATAAGGTAGGTGGTAATATGGAAATTTTTTTTTATGAATCCAGCCAAGTGGTGTATAGTTTTAAAATGGTATCGAAGATATATTGTTTATTACTTAAAATCTTCTTTGTGAGAAAACAGTTTCCGAACCGTTTTACATTGTTCCTTTCCCTCGCCAATTTTCCTTTACCTACTGGTTTTTGATATGTTTACTAATATTTCTTTGCAAACGTCGCGAAAAACTTCTTAACTTTTTTAACAATTTGCAATACTTTTTAGTTTTTGTCATTATATCGGAATGTTAAAATTTCTGCAAAGCAAATTAGAAGCATGAGTCCTCGATACATGGGTATTATCCTTCAGAGAAAGACAGTAAGAAATAGAGTATTCATTGATTTTTAGAATTTTACCGCTAATATTAAAAACATTCTTTCATAATAGCTACTTCTGTTTGAATTCAACATTCGATATGTTTACTCCAGTCCAATTGCATTTATGTTATGGTTTTTGTTATGTTCACTACTGTGTGTTATTGTAATATTCTATATTCAATATACAACCATAGATTTAAGTAATTCTTCATAATTACTTTACCCATATAAATAAAGAATATAATAAAATTTATTTCCCTCAGTGCAAGAAATATTTACATGAACATTTATTGGACCTTGTGTTCAGTCATACTCGAGTACTAAACTAAATATACAAGCATCGTTTAATATTAAGCATAGGATTTTCAAGTTTTCGAAAAATTTCCCATTCAACTGTATTATAATGCAATCCTTCCAGACAAGGGAACAAATGTTTATTTGTCTGTATAAATATAATTTTTGCTTGAATAAAGCAAGCCTCAAATTAATAATGTACACATCATGATTTTAAAGACATTCTAGCTGAAAAATTAAAGGATATCAAAACAAATTTGTAATCATTATCTTACATTATTAAGTTTTTGAAATGACTTTCCATTTGTATATATTTAAAAGTTTATGCGAATCTTTACTGCGAAACATATTTATTTTTATTTTCCTGTTTCTTGATGTAATTATAAACTTACGAGTCTGATTTATTTTTAAATTCCTGAAAATTATGTTGAATATTAAGAAAATTATAAGACGCGATCAATAGGTTTGCTCAATGGAAAGAGCGAGAAATTTGAGAACGATATTTATCGCGCTATTGTTAGTAAGTCTACCCTATTTTCATTGCAATAGCTTTTAGGTTAATTTTGCGAAAAAAAGAATCAAAAATTACGAAAATGTTTCAAAAATTACCAAAATTCTGTTATTAACTTTACTTCAGCTTAATGAAACGCGGTATGCGGTTTTAGAATCGACTGACATTTATCCTTTATTATATTCATAAGTTAATACACAGTTGTCAATAGATGGCGCTACTTCTTATCTGGATATACGTGATAGTCAGCAGATGGCGTTATTTGTTATCTTTATTTTAATACATTAACACAACTAGAAAAAAACTTCTCCAACACTTTTCTAAATAATGTCAGTTATTTAAATAATACTTTTGAAAAATTACAACCATTACAAAGCCGAATCAATCAAAACAGAGATTTCATTTAAGCCTACTATCGCTCATTGAAATCAATAAGGTTATCCCACAAACCATTTAAAAAGCCAATAATATTTACTCGAGGACACAGAAAGCATCTTTTTTTAGTTTTTATCACCATCTTAAAATAACAATAGTCAGCGTAATATGCTTAGAAACAAGAGCGCGTTGAAACGTACTCACGGTCCCCAATATTGCTGAAATTTTTATCCAGGTTGTGACAAAAAAAGGAAACTTAATTTTCTTAAAAAGAGTATATTAAAACAGAAGTCCATATAATAATGTTAAAAGAACAAATGAAATTTAATTTGAGATTTGATATTTCGGAATATATGCACTTTACAACCATGAACATTTCGAAAATTTTTTTTAAATCAGATGAAAGTATACACATTAAAACTATATATCAGGAAAGAAATTCTGCAGCTGATGCTTATTTATTATAAAAAAAAACATTTTCAAAAAAGAATACTCACCAGAAATGTGTTGAATGAAAATTACGTCAAAACAATGTAATTTTTAACAGTATTAAACGTCAAATAAGAAAAATTATCACTTATACCAACTTAGTAGGTTTCACTATCTTTGAATCTATAATTTATGTTTTTTTTTTAATTTATGGCTATCAAGTTGGGCAATTGCATTGCTATATAAATATAATTATGGTTTTTATTATATATATATATATATATATATAAACATGTATATGTATATGTATATATATATATATATATATATATATATATATGTATATATATATACATATATAGAAATGTTACTAAAATAATTACCTGCCGTGGCTAATGTATTAAAAAAATTGTTTAATAAATAAATTCCATAAAAAATTTATGTTTTCAAAAAAAAATTGTTATAAGTATTTTAAAAGTATAAACAAAATCCTAGCCAGGCCTGAGCTGAATTTAAATAAAAAATAATAAATATTGTCAATATTAATAATTTAAAATATATTTAAAATTTAGATAACTATAATATGAAATAAATACCATAAACTATCCAAAAAATATATGACCTAACCTAACCTAATCTAACCTAACCTAACCTAACTTAACCTAACCTAACATAACCTAATTTAACCTAACCCAACCAAACAACACTAACCTAACATAACTTAAACTAACGCAACCCAACCCAACCATAACTAAAATAATTTCTGGCCATGGCTGATGTATTAAAAAATTGTTTAAAAATAGCTTCCATAACAAATGTATAAATTCAAAAAAAAATGTTTAAATAAAAGCAAAATCCCAGCCTAGCCTGGCCCGCGGCGGACTGAGCTGGCTTTAAACTAGACTAATGGGACTAAATTTTAATAAACAACCCCATTTTAGGATTACTCATTCGGTTCATAAGAAAGAACGACATAAAATATTAGAATTTTTCGTATTTATTTTTGTTTTTATATTTATTTGTGTATACTTATTTTATACTATCTTTATATTATAATTTAATTTTATTATAATTAACTTTTTGCTTATCTGTAGCCAACTTCTTGTTTATTTTTTATTATCTTGTTCATTCTTTTGTTAACAAGTAACAATGACAAATATACGAAATATGGCTTAATCAGTGTTACTTAGCCTTTTTTTCCACACTTGATATTGGCAAAAGTTTGTTCTGGAGAGAACAAATGCCATATAATCAAAAATAAAAATAAAGATGTTATGATTCGAAATATAAACCATAGACAAATAGACTTTATCCTATTCTGAATGTTGGTACAAAAACAAAATGTACTGGTGAAAGTGACAGGTTAAAAAAACATTCTAATTAAGTAACTAAAATGATAATTTATAATTAAATATTTAATATAAGTTTAAAAATTTTAATATAAGTTTTGCTTTTAATTGTGTAATAAGGGCATAGTGATAAAAAAAAGTAAAGTAAGGGAACAAAATAAACTTTAAAACACATTATACCGCAAACAAAATCGTCAAGTTCAAAATTTTTCAAATTGTTTTTTTTTATAATAAACAATCATCAGCTGCAGAATTTCTTTCCAGATATGTAGTTCTTAAAGTGTATACTTTCATATGATTTCAAAAAAAATGTCGTAATGTTCTTGGTTGTATAGTGCATTTATACCGATATTTTTTATTTGAAAGTGTCGCAATCGGTTTAAAAGCTGATGACTACTCTTTTTACGTCACAGACAATATCATGTTGATAATGGTAACCATCAAGAAATCAAAATAAATTATATGAAATATCGTGAATCCTTTTCACACCTAGTGGAGTAGATGAAAAAAAATTTTAATGGCAGAGAAATGGTCCAGTTATGTGCTGTTTTTGCATAACAATGCACAAGTGAGGAGGAATATTTTTGCTTTGGTTATCCTACATTATTCTGGGTTTTAAGTTTAGAACCACTTTCCTTGACGCTCTGACATAACCTTTTTTAGTTATTATTTATTATCCAAAAATCAATAATGCTTAGAGGGGAAAAAGCAAACGACAAAGTTTTCAAACTCACAATTTTAGAAAATTTGATGGTGCGAGACGAATGTTCATTTTCCAGGCGATAAATAAGCTGATTACTTCTGAAATTCTTGATTTTCTCTCGTATGTAAACTACAAAATAAAATGAATTAAAAATATAACGATCGTAAATTTTTACTTAAAAAGCTTGGAAAAAGGTTTGCATAGAAATTCAGATTTGAAAAATTAATACAATACAAACAAAACGTTTAGAAAAAAGATTTGTTGATATATCGTACTGTTACTACTAATGATTTTTTTAAGATATGTTTTGCTACACCAAGAATTTTCTTATAAACAATATTCCACACGTAGCGAAGAAAAAAAAATTGGGTCACCTTTTGCAAGTGATTAAATCGTAGATAATTTTAAATAATGGTTTCGAATGTGGCCAAAACAACGAACTACGTAACATATGCAGATATTTTTTTTCTTATTTCTTTAGATAAGCTTCTGATATGAGGACAGATGAATTAAAGTTGCCATTTCATCTACGACAACCCTGAAAATTCTCAATTTGAGCATTTTCTGAATCATGTAATAATATATTCATGAAAATTGAAAAAAAAAATTTTTCGGACGCTTCGGGAGCCTTCCACAAAAATGTCATATAAGATTTTGTTCATACTGATATTATAAGATTTCATCTTTTGCTATTTTAAATATGTAAGCTCAATTCCACTTAGTTAAATGTTCTTTACGAAGGAAATGAATACCTAATATTTTTCAATTAAATGTATATTTTTAACAGTTTTGCAAATTAATTTGAATGGTCATCTAACCAAAAGGTTTCAATTTTGTCATAAGTAGCTTAGAAATATTGTTACATATATTTTTCTTCTAGTATTCGTACATATTAATAATCAAACACATATCTAGGTGAATATGTCAAAAATTTACCGAATGATCATTTTGTATTTATGTAATCGCATATTATGATATTTTCACACTTTTATTGTTACTGAATATTTTTTATTATCAGACTCATTCACTCACTCATATATATATATTTTTGGATAGATATCTGATAAATTTTCATAATGTAGGTCTATGCTTATATTTTGACTACTTATAAAATTTTATATGTGAAAAGTTCAAGATGATAGTTAATCAATGTTATGTTAAACCTTATTAAGGCCATTAAACAATATTACCTCGGTTACTGTATAGCTATCGAGGTACACGTTTTGGAAACGTACATGTGAATTTAGCTGGAAGCAGAAGATGTAATCATAGATTTCACTGTCAGTCTTTCTGTTCATACCTGGGTGAAGAAGAGAAAAAACTAAAAGGCTTCTGAATGAACTATGACTTTATTACCTTAAAAGTTGTAAATGTGATAGAAAGACATTCACTTTTTATTAGATACCTATCCTTAAAAAAGATATCAAATGTGTCAAATTAAAAGAAAAAACGGGCAAATTATTAGAAATATATACAGATTGGAAAATTGATGCCACAGCGGAATGAAAATAAATACAGACGTAACAAGTATCTTGTTCCACATCACAGTTCCAACAGAATTTATAATCCAACCAAATCTTCATCAGAACACATTTTTGGCTCTCTTGCCAACATGGAGCTCTTTCCAGTTTAAATGAATATCGGTTATCTGACGAATTCTAATCGAACAAAATCCTTAGTTTATTCACGGTTCACTATGACTTTTGAGTTAACAGGACACCAACGATTCAACCATCATCATTTCATATATTAATAGTTTCCCAAAGATGCTCTTTCTTTGTTCGTATCTTGCGAATTCATGCACATTTTTATAAATAGCAAGTATTTAAGATATCAAAGAAGGAAGTAATGAGACAGAAAATTGTATTGCTATATTAATAAAAAGCTAGAGTTCTGACTATAACAACATTTTTGGTAGTTTGTAAAACTTAAACTTATAGATTATAAAGAATATACTATACAAAACATGAAAATGTCCAGACTGGAAAACAATTTTTTAGCCAGGTGTGTCAAAATATTGTGTAGGGCAAAAATACTTTCTATTATATTCTATAATTCATTACTTTGCGTAACGTTGATTAAACAATGGTAAAGAGCAGTTGTGCTCACTCTTCCAAAAATGTTATCCACAAGGAGTCGGATACGGAAGAACGCTCACCAAGCTATGCTTCAGAGTTGATGAAACTCGAATTATTTATCAGCAAGCAGAGGCTCGTTAATTTATTAATGAGGATTTTCGAATGTCGGTTAGCATTTTGTTGTTAGTTTTTGCTTTTTGGAGCCTAATGAATGTATCTGGTAACTTTAGGATGCCCGGAAATTCATGAAAATTATTGATTTACTCTTTGTTATAGTTAAGAAAATGGTGTTAATTTATTTAACTAAAATCTGAAAGGGTTTTGCAGCATGTTTGTGAAATCCTACCATCACAAAGGACGCGCATAAAATATTTAATAAACATAAAAAACTAATTCCAAAAAGTAACTTGTAATTCTATTTTTTTTGTAAAACTCTTTAATTGCTCACCTTTTATAGGCTGTTTAATTTTTTTTGTATCGTGTACATACCGAAATAGACTGACCTTTTTTTCAATGCAATATAATTCTGTAAAATTAAGTTTTGCGTAAACGTGTAATTTTTCCATTTAATTAATATTTTACGTTTCTACAATACATTCTTAGTATCCAATATTATTTAGTCATTCAATAATTATTTCCTTGAATTTCTACTTGACGTTATATATAAAAATATTCATTTGGTGTAAAAAACGTAATTATTAAAGCATTTTACATAACAAGATTCGCACTTAGCAACTTTATACTAAGGAACTTCGATTTTAAACCTCATATTCTCAGGTTAATTTAAAAATATTTTTTATTCATACAAGTTTTACGATTTTTGTAATAAAACTATGAAGTCTTATAACATGATCACAAACATTCGTCCGTCTATCGCAAGTTTGTAATATGAACCATCTTTAATCTAGGTGTATATAATTTGAAGGGTTGGTGAAGATATTATAATGTGGAGAGGGTTGCATTTGTGGCTTATTTTATTTATTGGGATAGTAAAGAAAAGATAAGATACTTATTAGACATCAATATCTCATGCAATATATCTGTAGTAACTGTTAAATTTGATCCAGAAAATTTAGAATTACCTTATATGCAAAGAATTTTATCAAATATTTCAATTAATATCATTTTCGTCCACTTCACTTATTCATTTAAATATATATATATATATATATATATATATATATATATATATATATATATATATATACATATATATATATACAACTAAAAACCCTATTCCGACATGCACTTTTCACTAATCTATGGAACGTTTACTTTTTCTTCATTCTTCAATAAGGGAATACAAGGTTCGAATTCTAATTCTAAGATAATTCATTATCTTTCCCGGCGAAAATATTTCATAGATTTTCGTAGTCAGTTTGAATAAATTTTTTTCTGGATTATTTTGTCAAAAGAAAAAGAATTTAGAGAAAATCTTATATAGGCCATTTTGCTATAGCGTTATTTTCAACATTTTATCATTATTTGGAATACATTAATAAAAGCATGGATGTATATCTCAGAAAGAAGAGTGGTAATCAGTTGATGGACGATTTCTGTTATAACTGAAATATTAAAAGCATGGTTATTAATCCCAATAACATCATATTATTCTAATCATGCAAATGTACCATTCATTTTAAAAATGGCATTTAAAAATTAACTCATGTGCGCCAAGATAAAAATTATATTTCAGTAGTCCGTTGTGTAATTTAAATTTAAAAAAAACTTGTGATGTGAGCCAAAGTAGTCTATATTGATTAACCTAATAAATCAAGTTTTTTTTATACCAAAAATAATTTAGTTGCAAATAAAATAATTTAGTTGAAAAATAATTTCGTTACGAATATTTCCGTAATTTTCAATTTATTACGTATGATCACTTTCTTTGATGAATTCTTCCTTTCGAATTTTACTAATTCATATGTCCTTCTTTATTAAATTGATTTTTCTTGATCAATTTTATGGCAGTTCCATTTGACCAAGCAATATCCGAGGTCACTTAGAGACATTATCAAAATAATAAAAGTTTTAATCAATTTTACAGAGAAAAACTACGGTATTGATTATGAAATATGACACACAATAAATTTCAAAGCAATGGTTGTAATAATGCCACCTCAGTTCAATTTTGCTACTACAAACATTAAGTTGGTTAAAATTTCCACAAATTATTCAATTTCTTAGCTACACCAATAAAGCTATTTAAAAATGTATCAAAGAAAAAAATAGCTTTTAGTTAAAATATACATGGTTTCTAATTGAAACTTAAGAAATAGAAAAAGGTTCCATTAATTATATTCAGTCTTTATTTTATTTATTATTAGCTAATAGGGTTTTGTTTTGAGCTGTTTAAAGTAAACTTTGCTAAATTTCTAACATTTTGCTTAAGAAAGTATAAATTTTAATGTAACTGAGATTACTGTAGGGTTCGACTAGATACTGGCTGTTGCAACCCTTGTTATTTCATTTTATACATCTTAAAGGAGACTTAAAATCTTGGCGTATCTCAAATCCTATAGCACAGTTTCAGCTGCTTGCAGCATCTGGCTTTACTTTTAAAACTTTATCTTATCTTTTGTTCTTGACATATTCCCGTTATTAAACAAATTTCTATACTTTTTCATATTTTTTTACAATTTTTAAATAAATTGAACCTTAATTTTAATTTTTTTCCTCTGTTATTTAATACTCTTTATTTTAATTTTTTTTTCTAATTTGAACAAAATTACTCTCTTCCTCAGTTCTATTATAAAAACTTAGTTTCCTTACCTTTGTTTTGTAAAGCCTAAAATAAATGTTAAATAAACATTTTGTATTCACAAATTTTTGACAGAGAGTGTAGTCATTTCTATTAGGTTACTTCTCTGCGTTTCTAACGATGGTTAAGTGTAGGTATATTGTATTTTAGAAATATGGGATATATTAAACTGATCCGGCAGTGCTCATCGCCACGTGACGCGGGCCAGAGACCGATTTCTCTTAGTCCCGTAACATCGCACAACCGGTTATCAGGATAGTTTCAAGTTTGCTGCAACTAAAATTTGGAATGACCTCCCTCCACTGCTGGATTCAGGACAAATTTTAAGCGGTCTATCCGTAAGTGGTTGCTGACCCATCAAAGGGAATAAATGAAAAATGTCGACACTTCGAAACACTTTCATTTAAATTATATTTATTATTAGTGTCTTCTTTTTTCTCCTGTTTTTCGAATTTTGGTTTTACTTCTTTTCTTTGTGCTATGTTTCCTCTATGCATAATAATGTGTATGTAGTTATATGTCTGTATGTAACACCTGTATTAAAAATTATTATTATTATTATTATCTATTGGATATGTGAGTATATACATATATATTTTTGTTTTATATATATACGTATATATATATATATATATATATATATATATATATATATATGTATATATATATATATATATACATATACGTGTATGTGTATTAATAGGTGCTAGCTGTAAACCGGCCATGTCGGTGATGCGTATAGCATAACTGCACAACCCGAGCTAGTTATCTTTTGTGGATAAAATATTGAAAAAATTTAATTTAGGGCGTGTAATTTAATTTTTAATTTTCATATTGTCATCAGCTCCAAAAAAAATCTGTACATGTCTATTACTTCACCTGTGGTATTTTATATAAACAAATAACTGATATTACTATTATTATTATTAAGTTACTTATTTCTTAAAAGGTCATACCATTCTATGCTACGAAATACACTTTCTGATTAATACAATTTTCACCTTATTAATTATCAGCATTATTGTCGCAACAATTAGTTTATTTAAAAACCCAAAAGATTTGCTAGAACTTATTTCATTGAAGATAATTTAAATGAAATCAATATAAATCACCATAATTTGTAATAAAGCGTTGGAGAAATGTACACTGCATTTTTAAAACCCATTTAAAAATGTATTATTGGATACAGTATCCAAAAATTTTATTCACTCTCTCAGAAAAACAAAAAAATTTAGGTTTTTTCTAATTATGCAGTTTTTTAAATTGTTAAATGAAATTACGTTCCGAACACAATGAAAACAGTTTAATAAAAAAACTTAAGCCTCTTGCCTATCCCTACCGTCTTCTTGTAGATATGTCGTTCAAAAACTAATGCATTTTGTAGCTTGTTTTATTAAAATTTATCGCACTACATCAAATATGGGCGGAATACTAAAATTAATCTTCCAATATCATAAGTTTAGGCTTTTGACCTTCTTTATTGGAACTGAGTTGCATCGTCATGAAAGAAAATTTCATTTCATTCTCTTTATTTGACAAATGAAAATCACAGCATTATCATTTAATTTTAGATAATTAATTAACGGGTTGCTATTTAATAATTTGACAACGACATTAATTTATTTAATGAGCCACCAACAAAAGTACAATATAATATAGTGTAGTTTTATCATTCTTTGCTAGATTATTTAATTTTCAGACATTTCTTTAATTTAATTGTATTTTTTTATTTTAAGTAAGTGAAGTAGCATTACTGTATATAAGACTGTACTGCACTCGTCTGGGTGAATTTCAGAAGGGAAAGTTTGAAGATCTAAATGCGTAAGAATTTGTTCTGATAATATATAACAATAACACAAATTTTCTGCGCGAAGAGTGGGTAGATTTTATATCATTAACAATATGTATCAAATTAATGAACTAAAATACTAAATCACTAACCTAAACCTACAAAATCACAAAACTTACAAATTGATTTAGTTGCCCGCAACACCTAGACTATCGTAGACAAATTTGCTGCCAAACTGACTTACGCCACTCCATACCCCAGTTTTTTTTTCGAAGACCCAGCCAAAGTTTTCCTTTCCTGTATTGAAGTGAGCAGCGAAAGTTTTGTCACGTTAAGCACGACATAATGTTATCAGTCAAGGAACGCGCACAAATAAAGTTTTACGTTCATCTCTCGTCGCTGTTGTAACTCATACCTGTCGGAAGTTATGGCATACACGCTTGAGTTTGTGCCACGCTGACGGATCTGTCTACCAGTCGGTGTCTAGTTTTAATTGTTTCGGCTGCTCTGTTGTATGGGGTAAACTTATCTAATTTTCTGTTAAAATAAGTTTGTTTCGGTATGTTTAGGAAGGAAGTTGACTTTTAATAGTCACCCATATTATATAAAAATTTCAAGTTGTGTTTTGCTTGAGGTTCTGAATTGTTTTCTAATAATTAATTAAATATGAATTTTTGGTTGAAAACTTCAATAATTGTTACGGTTAATTTAGCCACATCTTTATGGCTATTGCTTTTTTACTTAAAACTTTTCATTGGATCGCCCGTTTTTACGTTGTTATATGAAAGTTTATATTAAATAATTAATAATACAGTGAGACTTATTATTTATGAAGTACTTATATCAATAATATGCCTCTTAAATCAGGAAACTGGGCTCTTGTAAAATTAAATAGGGCCAGATATACATAACGTGACTCAGGCAATTTAATTCTAGTTTTGTCATATACCCCTATATATAGGAAACTTAAGTTTCCATTGTTTAGTTCTTACTTAATATTTTCAGATAGAATTGACTATTTATTCCCCAGTTATGTATATTTTTTTAGTAAGTAAACACTCGCTAATTTGTCTTCCTATCTGTTTTTTACGTTTACGATGTTGACCTAAACTAAGAGAAAAATTCGTGTTATCGTAGAAAAATAGTCCGATGGTCGAAGAGGAATGGTTTTGGTTTTGTTAGTCTTTATTGCTGCTCTTACAGTAACGAAATATTTCTGGACGATTGATTTATATTTCTTGTAAACAAGTTTAGACAAGTTTGTACTTAATTTTTTCTTTGTGTATGTGTCTATGTGGATTTATATATATTTCTTTGACGTGATACAAGTAGCAAATGTCTCCGTTTCTTATGAAATACTTATTAAAAGGTTGATAGACCGCTTCACTGAATGTATAGATATAAATATATGATTTAAGTCGATTGTTTATGTAAACGTAATTTTTATAACTTTTAGATATTATTTGTAGAAACTTTGGTAAATAATCAATCAATGATACAAAATGCCAAGCCCGAGTAACAGCCGAACCACGAGGATTCTATACACATTTAGGCATTTATAATCACTTGAGCATACATAGTCTTTCAATTAAATTTTTAACAAACATAAATTTTTCACAATGAAAATATATTGACTACTATTATATTTTTACCGGCACAGAAACACATTTTTTATTTAAAATATTATGAGATCATTTAATTTGAGCAATTTTGGAAAAAGGGAGGAGGAGTATATATTATTGCATATTTTTCAGTGTATCTGTGAAGGTGCACTACTTAAAATTATGAAAAAATATTTTTGTGCCCTCAATATTAAACATTTTATACATACTCTATATAGCGTTAAAAATATTTTCAAATTAAGTACCTGTAAATAAAATTTTTGCGTATCTTAAAATTTTCATGTGAATGTTTTTGAATGTGAATTATCGAGTTTATAAATATGTATATACATATATATATATATATATACACACACATACGTAATAAAAGAATTTTTCCATATGCTTTTGGCAAGATGTTGATTAGAAGTTATTTATTTCTTAAGAGAACACATCTTTTATATTAAAATAAATAAAATATATGTTTTCTAAATGGTTAACTGTGGACAGTTAACAATTTTCGGGTATTTCATTTTATACTGGCTATAAAAAATTTAAATAATTTTATATAAATTAAATGGAGCATATCCAGAATGCTTCCTGTAAAGAATGCTTTAAATTTAAAATTTTTAAATTGATTAATTATAATATTTTTCTCTTTCCTATAAACAATCACTTATAAAAACAAAAAAAAATTTTTAGCGAGGTTGTATACAAATGGCATTATGTTGATTTCAAAAAAATTTTTAAAATTATTTCAATAATTACCGTTTCTTTATCTAGTAGCCATTTATTGTTTTTATTTGAAATTTTTGTACTCTCTAAACTCATTACTGATCCTAACTACAATATTATAAATATGAAAGAAAGTTTGCTTGATTGTCTGTTTCGATTTCACTATTTAATTGCTTAAATGATCGTGGCAAACATTTGTCTTGAAAATGGAGATCAATACACACTAAATATATTTCTCCATTTAAATTGTATGAAGAACTAAATTTATTTTTTTAGCAATAAAAAAAATCATCGCATCAAGAATAACAGCGTCGAGGCCATCAAGAATAACCATCCACTAATAACACTCTAGTGCAGTCAGTAGATGTGAAAAAATCACTAGAGTTTATTATTATGGTAGCTGTTGAAGCGATAATACAAATTACAGAAACTTTTAAAATACAAGTAGAATTGCCTTTTCGGTAATCATACATAATTGTATGAAAGTCCAAACACTTACTGTCGCGTAGTGTTTGTAATAAACAATTTACAAGTATAAATATTAATATAATTTTTAGGGTTCCGTATATCATGACTACGTCTTTCTGAGAAACCGCCTAAACTTGCAGTTTAAGGAGATTAAGTGTTAGAAAATATTAATTTCCATGCATATTTTATAGTATTGTTTCAACGGACTAGTTAAAAAGGACTCAAAAATATTTTCTTTCGATAATATTACATATATATCTTCAAAGATATTCAATATATATCTCCCTCCAACGTGAACCTACTGAAAATAAAATTGTGAAAAACGGATTTTTTAGTCCTACCCAGGAAAGGTAAACCATAACGATGACTCTGTGTGTCATAATTATTGGGATATTCATGATAATACATAATCCCCGCTAATTAGTTGTATTGGGTACTATTAAATATTTCTTGTGCTATATAATCCTACATTAGGGATAAGTTATAATAAATAAAGTAATTTAATTTCCAACCAGGTATTAAAAGCTCGATGCGCAAGCGAAACTCCCACTTGTTTAATTTTTTAACGGTTCATATTTCACAGCGTAAGGCAAATAACTTCGTTGCCAATAAACCTTTAAATATTTAATGAAAGTTAACAACCAGAGTAACTTTATATTCAAAATCTTTACAATCTTCATTTTTCAGGTTTGTTATCTTCGTCATCTTCATTTTGTCAGGTTTTTTTGTCTAAGGTGGGTGAATAAAAATTAAAAACGGGAAAGCCCATTGGAAAACCTTTAAAAAGGACACTTATTAAATCATCCTTGCTTTCTTCACGAGTTAGGAAAGACTTCTATCTAAATATAGCGTACAACCATTATTGAGACAGTCAGTAGAATACTATCTACCTATCGTTCTTTGTAATATTGTCCATTTTTATTAATGGAGTTTTCTTAACTATTTCGCATCAATCGGACTTATAATTTATTTTAAATTCTAGTACCCCCTTCTGATATTATCTGGGAAAACAGTGGTCGTGACTGCATTTATCTTTCAATCGATTTTTATAAAAGTATTATTTACTTTTAATTTATGAATGGTGAATTCAACAGTTTATTGATTTTATGTTTTGTTGAGTACCTAATCTAACTCAATATTACAGAAAGTCCAAATTAGTAGCATGAAATAATTTATGACCAGCATTCTGAGAAAAAAAATATATTAGCATGAAATAATTTAAGACCAGCATTCTGAAAAAAAAATATATGCATGCCGGTACTTTGGAAGATTTTATTGTCGTCTATGTTAATGTTATGACGAAACTATGGCGGTTTAGTTGGTTTAATTTAATAATATTCCATTATTCGGGTTTTCAATGAAAATCGTGTCATAAAAGATAGAATATAAATAACAGACATAAATAATAATACGCACCCTTAATTTTTTGTAGATTGATAGGTTGTCTACAATATTTTAATCCGTTATTAGTGTACAGATATATTGGTTTCATACTTTTTTACCTCGTCATTGTCCATTATCCACATGGTATAAAAAGAAAATATATTTATATATTATGCCCATCTGGATACTATGAAATAAACGGACGTGACAATTTAATTTTAATTTAATAAGCTCTGTTTATGGTGTGATAAATGGTTATTGTAATTTAACTCTAACCCCATTGGATTAAATTTCAAAATATGGTAGTAAGCTACACGCAACAATACAATTGAAAAGAAATTTGGATTACAAAATAAATACAAGCCATCGAGTAACGTATTCGTGGTAAATTTTAATACAAATAATAATTAATCTGTCCCCTGGTTCGCGAAACCAAATTTTTTTTTTTTATTTCGCTACTTATTTTGATGATAGTTATTTTTTTTATTATTCATTTAATGCTAATATATTCTTGTAATTATTATCATTCTTGGTAATTCTTATTTGAATCAACATCTTTTATTAAATTTTAATATATTTTTAACTTAATATATTTATATGGTTGCTTGTGACGGCTTTGTTTTCTTTCTGTACATACAATGAAATAATATTGTGCAAGAATATAATTTCATTGTTGGGATAACTAGCTGCAAATAATTATTTATGGAGATTATATCCATTGTGGTCTGAAATGCTCAAACAAAATATAAATAAAATAAATTGATTATTTTGACTATAATAATCAAAATATTACAATAACTTTATTACATTTCTATTACTTAATGCAACATGACGTGTTGTTTTTCCCTGATTTCTACTTTCCTGTACATATCATGGAGTAATAATGTGCCAGAATACAATGGTGGAATACAGAGATTTAAATCTGTCTAATAGGAAACAATTAATTATACGACTTGTATGTATTTTTGCTTCCAAAGTTAAAAAAACTTGAGTAAACAGGTTAGGATTTTGTTTACAATATAATGCAAATATCCCAAAATGGTTTTCATTGTCAGTATTAGTATTGTTGGTAAAATTATAAATTTATTTTTTGTTTATGATTTTTGGGTACAAAATTGATATGTTATTGTTAATAACTTTATTGATTAATCTGTATTCAAATGCATTTATTGCACAAACCTCAACCAGCAGAGATAGTAATTACATGACGATCCATAATATAATAAAAAAGGCACGTGACTACTCTTCGTACACACGTGGATACAAAATCTCTTCGTTTCAGACAAATTTGCCTTCTTTAAGATAAACTATTCGAAATTAATATAATTTAGGAGTATTTACTGTCTTCAACAAGTGTTTAGAGACGGCATTATTTGAAAAATATTAATTTGAAATTATTAATAAAATATTCAGTCAGCCAAGAATTATTTTGATGTATCTAATATAGAAATAATCGAAACACAATAGTTTAAATCATTGACAAGAAACTATGTCTTCCCAAATAAAGTAAATAATGCAGGTAATCAACTTTTTTAGTTTGTGTCTATTTGTTCTAACAAATTAATTAAAATATCATGATAGAAAAAAGTTTTCTAATTTTCCTTACGTAAAAGAGAGATACTTTCAATTAGTGAACTTGAATTTTAAATTTGTATGAGGTATGTTAGATCCGTTAATTTTGTTGCGTATTCCCGCCACGTTTTTTAATATAAATTATTGTAGAGATAATTTCTCTCCGAATTAATTAGTGAGTCATGTCTAATTCTTATCTTCAAGGTAGAGTGCTCACAATATTATCGTTAAAGAAAAAATCCGGCTGAATATAAAACAAACAATTTTAAATGGGCAAACGCCTGTAGTAATAATAAATTATATCTTGTATATACTTTGTTATAATGCTGCGATGTCAACAAAGAAGCTTTTTCTATTGTATTTTCTATTTAAAAAATAAACATCAGGATGTCTCTAAATAAGAAACTAAATTTATATCTTTACTGTACATAAGATACTCAATTTTATATCTCATTTCTCAATTTAATATACACTGGTCTTTACCTTATACCTGTGTAATGGTGTCTTGGACCGACGTATTTCAGCTTGTTTATCCACAAGCAAAAACGAAAGTTTATATCGCGGTATTTAAAATTCCGAATTTCAGATTCTTTAAAATTGTTGCGAGTTCATTAATCGCCCACCAATTTAAAAAAAAATTTCTAAACTCAGTATTTAATTATAAATGTATATTTAACTGTCTTGATAAATAGTTTAAATGCATAATCGATAAATAATTTGAATTTGAAAAAGTTTTAAATTTAAAATTTTTCAGCGTTTTCTTATAGTCTTATTATGTACTACAATAAAAATTTTAAGGTTCCAGGTACATTGGGCGAGACTATGGACGTAATAATATTTTAAAGTTGCAGGTACATTGGACGTGACAAAATTAACAAAAATTGGGAGACCCACATCTGAAAAACCTGCAAAATCACCTATCTGAAATTTTGAGATTCTCTTTAATATTGTCTTCGTCATCACATAAGAAAATTAGTTATGGGTTTTAATCATTACTTATAAAAGCAAGGAGGTCGAGTTCTTATAAATAGTGCATGGAGAGCGACAGGTTTTATGAGAACTCGGTCTATAGAAAAATTGTGCGACACGCACCCCTGTGCAAGAGGTACTAAGGGTATTCCTATTTTCTTAGTGTAGTAATTATTTTCCATAAATTCGTATTTAAGACATGGATTTATTTGACCAAACTGTAGATTATCTACACATACTGTTAAATATCATCATTTGATCTCATAAATGCTCACGTTATGAAAGGAGCTGTGAACTCCAATTTATCAACGAAATTACAAAAACCTTCAAAAACTAAATAAACTGAATATTAGAGAATTGATATAATCTACAAGTCTGTGACATATAAAAATATTTCTGTTTAGAGCATATAATTGTTTTATAGTCAAATAAACACAGCAATGCAATTATGAATGCATAATTGCATGTTTTGTTTAAGATTTAAGCGAATTTTTATTTATTGGAGTTACTGTTTCGTGGAGACGATAATTAAAACGGGTATTTTAATAACTGTAGTAAAAATTATTTAAACATATTATTTATTGCTAATAATAATTGTAACATATGAAGTTTTAGAAAGAAATAATAGTGAGTTCAGAGGTTTAGTTTCGGTCTATGACTAGACATGCGGGAAAATTAGCTCTGTTAAAAAATGCGAATGTATTATTTCAGTTGGTTGAGCATGTAGAGAGGAATTAATTGAGACAAAAACATATTCGTTTAGAACACAATACTGATTACAATGATGATGGTGTATAACGAGTTTCGGCTTTACCTGGACTAACTTTTGTGCAAAGTTCAATAATTATATAATCACACGAATTTTAAAAGGAGTAAAGTTTCGTTTGTTTCTAAGTTAAAATAATGAATTGTAAACGTTGTAAACAACATAAAAATCTGCAAATATGTAAATGACACGTTGTATGTTGCAATGCAACATTTAGACCCACGATATATATTTTATTAACCAAACTGCACAGTTATAATTATATCAAAACATATTTAAAATATTACCAAAAATTAAATTTGCAATATTTTCCCAGTCAAAGTTAACTGTTGAAAATTGAATGGAATATATAAAATAATTAATTAAAAAAACATTTATTTTCTTCACGATAATGGCTAAACTAATTAGTAATTAAAAAAATTAAAAATTGAAGTAAATTTCTGTTATTATTGCTGCAAACGCTTTAACCAATTTTATAATCTTATAACACAAATCAAAACCCGTGAGCGCATATGCGTGTGCGCGTGTGTGCACGTGTGTGCATGTGTTTTGCATTTCAAATACTCGTAAAAAGGAGTAGTGAATAATACATGTAATTACGTGCATTATGCAGATTTTGCACAAAACTTATTCGATATAACAACGAACCACAAGGGAGTTGGAATTTTCGTTTGGTTATGGTTATTCCTTTACAAATTTCAAATTAGTAAAATCATGACCAATAAAGATCAGCATATCACATAAATATACTACAAGGTTTGCAATTACCATAATCTGGAAATAATTGAGTTTCCACAGTACTTAATGTTCTATAATAAAATAACTTGAGTAACGAAAATTATTTGTAAAATCATCCTATTATGATTACTATCAAAATTTTAATACTAGAAAAGCCTAATTGAATCGGTGTAATGTGTATCCACTTCGTTCTTTTTAACTACCAACATCCCATTAAGTAGAATATAATTACCCATTTAACCGTCGCCTTATGACAATGACGCGTTAGTTTTATGGCTTCTGAAATTTGATTTGAATCTCCGTAGAATCTAACTGAAGTTCAGCATAATTGAAATCTTAATATGTAATATGGGCAGAATTATTGAACAAAGCTTAATTTGATTCCTTTGAAGTCGGTACAGTTCAATTAAGCGGAAAGAAGCAGAAAATGAAATTAATTTGTTACCCTGCATTGCAGTTTTTCCCTTAGTACATAATCATTTATTCAATTTACCTTCGTTATAATATATTACATTTACTTTCCCTAATTTTATACATTTTTTGTGGTAATATATCGAATAAATTAATTAATAATTTCTTTTAAATATTATGCTTCCAAAGAAGGTATATTTATGAAAGAAATACTTAATGTTGAATGACAGGGATACGCTAATTATTGATTCAGTTTTAAAAAAAAAATAGAAAAGTATTTTACAGATAATATCCTGTCCATAGCTGACATTAGATTGACATTGTCTATCTCAAATTACTTTTTACAATAATTACTAATATGTCCAATCAATAGATGATTTAATGTTTTAAGAGGATGCTGTTAAATAATTGTTTAATAAAGTAATTGTATTGTAATTTGAAGAACTGTGATTAGATATGATTTTTTTAGAGTAAAAATTAACATATACAAAAATAAATCTGCTTATTTAATTATATCCAGATTTTATCAGTATATTCTTAAAATCAGCTAACTTATAACCTATGAATATTCTAACGCGTTTTTAAAATTAAATAATTTTTAAATGCAGTGGATTTTTCAAAACAAAGTACTGAAAACTCCATCATAGTAGTTGATTTTATTTAACGCGTTATTCTCTTTGCGTGTGCACAAAACCAAAAATACACTTTACAAAATCATTAGCATTTCATTTATTTCTTAATTCACCGCTTTTAGAGCTTAATAATATAAAAATATCTCCGGTTTTCCGAATGGATCTAGTACCCGACTTGACAAAAACAATAATTAAAATGGAATTAGTCAATGAAACAACCAGTTGCAGTTGAATTCAAACGAAAGCCACGATAGACTGGTTGATAAGACTTTAAAGGTAATCTCTCAGACTCGACGGTTACAATGTTTTTAACCGGCTCAAATTTTAACCAGATTATTTTCCAGTATGATTGGAACAATATATAATATTTTAATGAAAACTTCGGATAATACAAATGACTCGTAAGCATTCAGAGACCAGCCGTTATACATAGTGATTCTAGTTGCTACAAAATGTTTAATAATGCTTATCATAATTTTAGCAGCAATTTGAATAACCTTATAGCCAAAGTGTCAGTAATGAGGCATAGAAAATTGCGTGTTAACACGCATTATTTTGTAGTATATTTAGAACTTGCTGATATGCTAATGGCCATTTGAGCTGTGTGTTTTAATTTTAGAGCCGAAATATACCGGTTTTTTTGTTATTTGGGACGTGTGTTTTTCAACTGCTTCTATATTGCATTTGTACTGTATTAGTGTTGATAGATATTAGGCAATAGTGCAGACCCTTGATTATCCTTTAATTATGACGACCAATTGTTGGGCATCATGTTGGTTGTGGTCTGGTATAGTCCAACATTGTTGTTATTTCTGCCAATCCTTATGGGATGGTACACTACCAACGATCATTTAGACTAGAGGAAGTGACATCCCAATGTTTGTGATTTCACTGTAAATCGGTTTTATGGAATTATTTCGTAGAGTGTTGGTTTCTGGATACCCGGTGTTGTCATGTTTTTTATCTATTATAGGATATATATGGAAGCTGATAGACAAGGTAGAATACTGTACAAGTGAGTGAAATATTTTAAAAATTTATTACATAGTTTTGTATTATAACAACTTTCATTCATTGTGGAAATACTGGTTGTATTTAAAAACTACTAAAACGTGTAGAGTTGAAATTTGATTAATAATGTTTGTTGGAATTTAAACTGTTTTCGTATATATAAAATCTATATAATATACAATTTTTTGTTAAATATTATATTAAGACTGTTGTCGAATTATCTGAATGAATTTCTGAATTGGCATTTCCTTATCCAATTTGATGCTATTTAGGACAAATTTCCTTGAAGTTTAAATACTACAATAGCGGTTAAATTTATACATGTCAACTAAAAAATTAACTAAGCAACTAATACCAAAAAAAATACAGCGAATGCAGATGCTAAGAATAATTTACAACTGTTTTAAAAACCCTGCAAACTTTATCTAATGTATTTTTTTATTCATTGCAAAAATAGAGTTAAAGCTGAGCAAAATTGAAAGGTTAAATATTTATCACAAGATGACAGAGATAATAAAAGTAAAAATTATTCATCAAGCTCTTATTTTTACCTTTCATCCCATTTCCAACCATTTTTCATCTTTCACATAAACATTGAAAGTTCACATAGTTTTATATAATCCTTGTGACGGTTAAACATTTCTGTTTATTTTTATTTGGATAGATAACAATTATTTTCTTCAATAATTACTGTACAATGTCATGTCAGAAAGATAATAAATAATACATATTTTTTACGATTTGATAATTTTTGTAGGTGCGTACAAAATAATAAATTGAATGTTTCTTTTCCGTCTCGCAGGTCTGCAAGTTTTTTTCTATTCACAGAAAACTGAAGTAATCTAAACTTTTGCCAATTTTTTTTTTTAAAATAATATGTGAATAAACATATTTATAAAGGCAATTTTATAATCTTTATGTAATTTGAAGTTACTCGTGAAGGTTTTCTATCTTAGTTAATATTTAACATAAATTTTCAGGTACAGTTTTCTCGCAATTTTCGGAGATCACTTTCAAGACTTCATTTTGATTCTGATTCCACAAAATATGGGAGATGAATATCTTCATAAATATACTAATATATGCTTTTTATAACATATGAAAATATAAATTAATTATAAAACTAAATTCAATAGGATGAAATTATTTCTCAGTGACTTTAAAAAAAATTATTACATTTTTGACACTGTCTAGGGTTGCGTAATTAAATTACAAAAAGGGAAACCTTATGAATTTGTCTGTTCACATTCATCCATAGTCTAAAGTCCTGATGTCCATTAAATTTTACGGTAGAGGAAATAAATGTAGCAGAAATTTGCAGAAATTTAAATATAAATTCCATTTCATTTCGGTACACCAAACTTAGAGATGATCTTTTATCCCATGATACCCATGGATATTCGTCAGCCAAGAAATATTTTAAAATTCAATAGATTTTTTTATTTATAATATAAAAATCTGCAGCAAGAATTTAATTAATACTCAAATGCAAAATAATTTGGGTCAAATTGAATTGTAGAATTAAAAGCATTTGTGTATATTTCATTTTGTTACTATATTTTCTATGGTCCAAACTTATGTGGAAGATACACTATTATGTGTTTACGTAGTGAACTATGTTATTAATATTTCGACAAGTTTAAAAGAAATACTTCGTAATTTAAATATTGATCTTTTAATTTCTATTTTAATTCTCTTTATAACCTTATTGGGCTATTTTTGATATTTAAATAGGTGTAAATTTTAATGTCATTAAGTTGAACCATTTCAGAAGAAATCCAGTGACAACATTTTTTTGTATTTCTTAAATGGTAAAATAAAAGTAAAGTAAGTAAATAAAAGTGAGATTTGCACTCTGAAGATACTGTAAACATTTTAGTAGATATAAACACATACATTGATGTGTACATAGTATTTTAATTAACTATAAATAAATATTAACAGCATTTTTCACTGCGCAAATACATTGCTTAGTATTTCTTTTGCAAGCCTATCAGTTTATTTTTTATATTAATTAATTAATTTGGAAAATTTGACTACAATCTTAGAAAATTAATCATAAAACAGAAGACTTAATATTACAAACGCCACATTTTCCAGTCAATCGCAATGAATCGAGTGATAAAAGGAAGTACTGTGATAAACACATCATCTAAAAACTTTTTCAATAGCCTTATTTATATCGTCTCCTATGATTATACTCCGTAACATGGAATATATTTTAGGTAAAGAATATATTTTATAAGTATCACAAAATGTTTTTATTTTTACATTCGCAAAAAGTGATTCCAGTGAGTGAACTGGGGCAATTATATATATGGAAAGAAACAATATTCTTATATTTCTTATGTATTTTTGGTTTTGATAGCAGTAAAAGAATCCAAAATGTATTTTGCAATAACTAATAAATAGAGATAAAGTGTATAAACTTAAAAAATTAGAACATAACAGAGACAAACAAAAGCCCCATTATTTTCCAGAATTTTGGTCCTATTCTCCTCTCCTCGATCCGAAATGGACATGTTAATGACTTGGGTCAGCCCAAGCACCTCCCAGTCTAACGAGACGCAAAGGATATTGGGGTCTGACTTGCTTTTTGAAGTTGTATCTTGCCTTCTTCAAGCTTGAAAGTGCGTGAAAGTGACCGCGCCGGCTGAAGAGGATTCTTTATGAGTGTGTGGGTAGGTCAGTGGCTTTGCGAGTGTTGGGTCATCGGTGTATTTAAGGAGGTCGGGATCGGTAATGTTGTGTTTTTACATGAAAAAGATAGGAGCAAAAAATGCTACGATAGGAGTTCGTTACTCGCTACAAAAATAATTCCTGTCTAAGGGGATTTTGATATGTTGATACATTGTGACAATATACGAAAGGTTTTGTAACTTTCTGCTTAATGATAATTAAAAAAAACTTAAGATATATATACTTATAAATATATATATATATATATTATATATATATATATATATATATATATATATATATATATATATATATATATATATATATTATGAAAAGGAATTTAAAGGTAAACAAATCAAAGTAGTCTAATTAAATGTTAGATTTTATTTATTATTATCATTAAGTATGAAAATAAATAAAAAATATCTAATAATTTTTCAAAATAAAAGAAAAAATTAAAATAATGTTTAAATACGTTACGCTACGTTAGTTCGAATCCGACGAAGAAAAACAGTATTTTTAACTTTATTTCATTTATTGGTATTACTAAACCTTTTAACATTAAACGATCTAATTTGAAACAAAAACAATGATAAAAGCTTTGGTAAATATAGGTTAGACAAAGAATTTATGAATTATAATATACTGTTGTATGCCATAGCTATTGATACCGAGCATCCCATTTGTTCTTTGCTATTTAACCCGAACCCGAACGATATTTAATGTAAGAAAAGGAACTTATATTAGAGCACACATTAATACGTAATCTGATATAATCCCATTGTGTAAGTAAACGTATTTAAAAAGATGCGCAACATCATACAATGCCGGCGTATTTCATAGTATATTTATTTTGCTTGCAGTATATTAAATTAGGGATTCTTAAGTTTTGATTTATTGTTGTAGTTACACTGTCCGCCCCCCATCCGTAGGTCAAATATTTGTAAACAAAATAAATTAGAAAGAAAGCAAAATCATCAGTCAAACGAAAAGTGCACACCTCATTTTCCTGTTTATTAAATAAGCCATTTAAAAAAAAAGTCGAAAAGTTCGGAACATCATGGAAAAGAGAGATGGGGCATCTACAAGACAGAGACCGAGAAAAGTCGTCGAGCATAAAAAAGATCTTCATGTAGAAATTTTTTTTATATAATTATATTATTTAATGGATCATTTTTGACATAGGCTCCTATTCTGATAGATAACCAATCGACAAAAAAAATTCACCAAAATTGGTCAAGAAATTAGTCAAGAACGTCAAAAAGGCGACACCTGTAGTATATCCTTCCACGTGCATAGGTACAGACCAACCGACAGAGACGCAAGCCATTTTTCAAGGCAAAATTTAGATCATAATTAATACGTAAAGATATTTACTAGATGTTATCATTTATATACAGAGATCTCTTTTTTTCCAAGAGCGTTCTATAGACTTGAGTTTTATCATTATAACTCGAGTCTGATGGAGCAGTCAATTCTTAAGCACACATTCGACGGATGTGTTTTGAATATATACATAAATACATATACATATATATATATATATATATATATATATATATATATATATACATATATATAATTTTTTCTCAAACCTTGTAATAAGTAATGAAATGTGTTGCTCTTATTGCTTTCAGACCTGTTTCTTCACCATGTATATATTGGAAAATTTAATACTTAATTCATCAGCACCTGGACTCCCAAACTGTTGTGTAAATATCCTGTGTTTTAGCAAGGAGCATTGAAATGACATTCATCTTTAGGAGTTAGCGAATTGTGAATAATACAAATTTAAGTTTATGGTAACATTTCATTAGCAATATCCCACTGAAAAGATAGGAAATATTCCACAATTTGAGAATTGCGGCTCAACATTAACGCTGAATACTTCCATCGAAAGACAAGTCATTAATGTTTAAGGTTTATTTAACGTAAACACCGTTTGGCATAGATGGATTTTCGTAAAAGCAAAATTTTGTGACTCCAAATTGGCCATTCATACCAAAACCCTGATCTACGAGATCGGTCAGACCAGCCATACTGTGGGAGCCCAATACTGGACTACCAAGTTCACTGATTGTTCTAGTACGTAAAAACTGGTTACAATGATAAAGAAAATGCTAAAATGAAAACACTGATGAAAACGCTAAGTTTGATAGGTGTAGAAATTTGTATATTACGATAAATATATATATATATATATATATATATATATATATATATATATATATATATATATACATATATATATATATATATATATATATATATAGATTTGTTTTATATATTATACTTTTAGTGCAAAGTAGCCGTTTGTATATTGGGGGCCTTATACACCCGTTGTGTTAAACGAAACAGCCAATCCCCTTATGGATCATCATATGAGTCAGCATTCGACGAAAATTGTAATCTGCAGATAACAGAACGTTACTTATTAACTTTTAGTACGAACACAATTAAAAATGTAAGAGATATCATTATCACTTTGCTATTTAATTTCAAGAAATGATTTTCCAAATGCAATGGGCTTGTAATTTTTTTCTATAGTCGTCAGTATATTCCAAATGTAAAGTTCAGCTTAATTAATTTAAGATGTTAAGCAAAATTTTGCTCATAAATAAATGGAAAATTTTATATAGTGAGGTTAGGGGTTATAAATATATAAATACTAAAATGACATTTATTTCTATATGAGTAAATTTCGACAATATTCACAGGAAGAAACAATTCACAGGAAATATATTAGTACGACTTCGCAACTGATATTGTCTCACCGCTCAACGTAACTGCGTTTGACATGAATCTAAATTAATTTCGTAGCAAAATTAAGACGGCTCCTGTTTTCCATTACTGACGAGCAATGTGCTAGTCAGAGTAGAGTGACGCTATTTCATAATGTCATCGAGAACTCATTAGGTCGACATTAAGACTAAAAGGTTCTTAAGGTGTTTTATTATTACATTTTTCATAGTTTTTTTTGTATGAGGAGGATGTCCATTGCAAAGATTTAATTTTGAACAATTAAGTTGTAGTCAAATGTAATCATTAATTATTAAGTATTCAGAATTGTTATATATTGGAAGTGTAAATTACGTGAGCTGGCAAATAGATAGAGTTAAAGAATTTTGCTTTTTAGAAAAATATTTTTATGATTGATTGGCGTTAAGCGACCACTTTCATTTTAATCTATAGTTTAGTAGTAACTTAGAATAGAAGAAGGAAAACTATTGCTCTATTTAGGTGTTTTTGAAATAAAGAGTGTTGAGAGGTAATCGTGCATAAGCTTATCGGATAACGTAATGTAAAAAAACAGATGCAAAATGTAAAATAGCAGATACGCTTTACAAAGTGAATTACTGATAAAAATATAGTTATTATTATTACTAACAAAGTTAAGAAATTATTTATTATAAAAAGTTAAACAATTTTGTTTATATATCTGTAAAAAATATATGTAAATATAAACATAAAAAAATTGTAAATGAGAGACAGAATAAACTTACATAACAAAATGAGTTATATAGGTTTTACTCCACAATAAATACTTCAAGCCGCTTACAAATTGAATCGGTCTATGTTTCCAATTATTCATAAATAATTTTGTGAATAGTTTTTTAAAATTTTATTAATAATGATAAACATTTTTTTATCATATAAATTAACTCTGTTAAATGTTCTCTGTGTTTGGCTCAACATTTTCATAGCGATATGCTATAAACGGATGCACGTTTCCACTCTCCTCACCACACCAAAAATATTAATACAAACCAAACGTATAGAGAATTTTTTGCACTAAAATTTGTTCCATCTCTTATGACATGGGAAGTACAGGTGAAGAAATATTTGCACAAAAATTTTTCCCTTTTTAACTTTTGATATCATAACTAGCGGACGCAATATATCGTTCACGATTTTTCCGTCCATTTTTAGAATGTCAATATGTAAATTTTCAGCTTTCCTCCTTTTTCTAAAGTTTAGCTTTATTTTACTTATTTGAATGTACTGGCATATTATAGTGAAATTAATTATTTTTAAGTAATATTGAAGGTAAATATTCTATTAAAACAATTTTTAAAACTATATTGCTTTTATTTTTTACGTGCAATAATTATATCGGTAGAACTAAGGGAAGTTTTAACGTATTGGATTAATATAAGTTATTCAAAATAGTAGCGTAAATAAATATAGACTTTTGGACACGTTATCAAGAAATCAAATTACAGATCGCTATATAATATGGAAATCATAAGACTAAAATTACGACGAGTCTATGCGACAAAGGAATGGATACGTAATTTCCCTTTATCTTTGTTATTTCTAAATAAATGTTGTTGCCCGAATCTTTGCTTGCGTAAATATTTAACCAAGATGGTGCAATTTGTCTCTCAATTGATGAGACTTGCAAAATCTCTATGTAAGTAATGTTAAAATTAAAATGTATACCCCATGTCTCATTTATCGATATGCGATATTAAATATTTATTATTCACTAAGATGAATATACATTCATCCTCCATGAATTATATAATTTCTCGGGTAAATATTTAGTCTATATATGAATCTGAGTTACGGTCTATTTTACACTAAGTTTCAGGAATATCTGTATGTCAGTATATTGTCACTTAATAATTTTTCGCAGATTAGTATTCAATGCGAGCGAATAGAATATTATTTTGTAACACGAACTGTGCCTACGTACATCAAATGTAAGGGATTGATGCCTAGTTGTAGAGTTAATAGGTGATGAAAAATTTATAGTTAGGTTGAGGGAACATTTAAAAATTATTTCCGGGATATTGTCAAGCATTAAGCTTATAGCTGAGAAATTTATTTTTAAACTAAATGTTAGGTTACCGCTTAATTATGATTTATAGGTTTCAACTGAAAGCCTGACGTGCAACATATTAGTTATTTTTCCACGTACTGCTTGACAGGTAATAAGTTTTCGCCAGCTGTTTAATAAAATTGTAAGTAAGCAAGTTTCCCTACTAAAAAATAAAAATATGGAACATTATTTAAAAGTAATGTTATAAAAAGTTTTTAAATGTTTCATATTTTAGTAGTTCCTCTATATCGAACTTGGGAAGATTTGTTTAGGTGAATTGATAAATTAGATGTTATCTTTGTTGTTGAAAAGTAACGGGATTTTTCTTGAGTCCGCTAAAAATAATATACACATATATATATATATATATATATATATATATATATATATATACATATATATATATATATATAAATATATATATATATATATATATATATATATATAAATATATATATATATATATATATATATATATATGTATGTGTATATATATATTGTTCTTAAAGGACTCAAGAAAAATCCCGTTAATTTAAAAAATGTTGTAATTTCATAAATGTTGTAATATTAAATGTATGTGTGTGAAAAACTTCAAAGGTAGGTCTGACAGACGATACTAGAGAAGACAGCAATCATGTTGTCGATGAAATATACTATTCACTTAAAATGCGCTCCAAACGTACACGATTGGTATAATCAGTTTCATATAAAATTAATTTGATTTAAAATATATAAAGGTCAATGAAAAAAAATCTGAACAACTTCTTCATCAATGAACTTTTTCATCAATAGTTAAAAACTGGAATTAGTGATATATTTTTCAGTAACAAATGGTTTTGTTTCTTTTTAAATTACTATAAATTGAAGAAATTTGTAATTTATTTTAATTTTTAAGTGCATGATTTTCGTGAAAGAAGAAAGTCATTGTTTGACATAAAGACATGACATCCAGCTAGATGGAAATCCACCACTTCTAATATCAAATATATAAGTTTTGTAAATAATACTATACGTACAATAATCCAAAGATTATAAATAAAGGTGTGTAAGAGATTTATAAGTTGTTAACCCTAATTTTTTTATTCCAAAATTTTAAGCAATGCTTTATTAATAAAAAAAAATTGCTGCTTATATATTATTTTAGTATACTAACTAAATTGAGTTTCCATAACAGATACTAGTAATATTTATTTAGTGATATATTTTAAGATTTCTTTATCAGTATAATTATGAATAAATTTATATTATCTAAAACATTTTAGTATTATTTCTTGTAAGTCAGTGTACTTCCTATTTCCGCTAGCAATCCTTGCCGTAGACACAAACAAAAATATTTGTAGTAATCATTATTCGTATGCTTGGGTCTCGAAGGGTCTAAACAAGAGACGGGTTAATCACAGTCCACAACATCCACACAAATTTCGCTCTTCCTTTCTATCCTGGACCCAAACTGATATTTTAACGACCCTGTGGCTACGAGCATTCCTAAAACATGAAACATCCGATTGCGGTCTAACCCGTTTCTTTGGCTAATAATTTAGTCTTTTTCAAGCCGTTAAGAATATAAACTGGTTATTGTTAGAAGAGGATTTGGCGTTAAGGTTAGAGTAAGTGGATCACAATGAAACTGCTTAAGCTAGCCTCTTAGTCAATGGTTAGCACATATATAAATTATTTTGTCAATTAAAAATATTTTTTTTGTTTTAATGTAAATTTTATACAAATATTAGCATTTGTACAAAAATATATATTTCAGTTTACAAGGTTATCTTAATATTTCTAGTAAAATTTTTACGCAATATAGTTATATATGTTAGGAGTTCATATGGACAAAAATAAACTTTTTGAAACATATATGTAGAAGATTTTAAATAAGTACACTTTAAAAAGCTCTATCATGTCATTCCCGACAATTTTGTCTAGATGAAAGTCCCCGTAAAGTAAAGAAACAGAGCGAAAATAGAGAACTATTTTATAATTTAAAACAAAAATTTGCTTGCTTTCTGTGCAAAGGAAGGCGCCGCTCGTTAGTCGTAGTTGAAGACAAGCTCCTGTGGTCAGCTCGTTAACGAATTTAAATTTATATCATAGAGAATCTCGTTGATATTACGTAACTTGGAATAGGTTTAATATATTTGGAATAGTTACTTCCGAATTTTTTACCGAAGAAATTTTAAAAGTCGTAGTGGCAAATGTGGAAGTTTGAAAGAAAATGTACGCGGTAAAATTCGTGTAATTGACGAAAATTGGAACAGGTTATTAATTTGAAACTAATTCCTATTTTCTGCACGGGTGTAGGTTTCTTATTACCTCGATTAATGCATAATATGGCTTGAGTGTACTCTAACTAAGGTTGCTGTTACATTGTCACTCTAAGTGAACTTTAATTTTGGAAATGCTTCAACAATTATAACAGAGGTTCAAAACTAAAAAAGGAATTTATTTTTAAAAGATATTGTAGAGGTGTTGGAGGTTTAAGACCTGTAGAACTATTTAAATATAACATATTTACGGTAGAAATATTCCTTGATAAAACACGTGACAGAAAAAACATATCTGACATTATTTATAACTGTTCTCCATAAATGTAGAATTATTGTTAATACACATGTATTATTAATCAATTGACAATGCAAAGCAATTTTTCTAGTTAACTCGACTATTAAACACATATACAACATACAAATTAGTCTTTAATTCAAAATACGTACAATTGATTTCGAAATTAAATCTGCATATTTCTTGTTAGGATCCAGTTCACATCAAGTAATTGAAGAGAGTTAGTTAATATCATGAAGACCAGAAGAAAATGATTACACATATTTGATAATAAATATTAATTCTGCTGACAAGCTTTAACCGATATTATTTATATTAGAAATACTCTTCGCAAAAGACTAATGATCTTTCTTTAATAATCGCAATCTTTATTATTATATCATGTTTTATGAAACAGATTTTTGAGCGGATTAAATACTTAATTATTTATATTTACATTTTTATTTTCTCTATTTGATTCTAAAAATATTTTAAACAAAAAAATATTTCCTAATTTTCACAAAGGTAGGGAATATTTAATCATTACGATTCAATATTTTAAAATTCTGAAAAAAAGCTGGAATTAAAAGTGGTTTTATACTGACCAACCTATAAACAAATTTTAATACTAAGTTTAATTTATTAATGATTGAAATTCTGATAAAGAATATTTGTTATCGTAGGAATTATGAAATATTATTTCTTGATCAGATTTACATGATTGAAATACCTAAACATTTTCATTTTGAAATTATCTAATTTTCACAAATTAGATAAAATACATCTGTTTTATATTATTAAAAAGACAATTATATCATTCAGATACAATATATTGATTGATAAATACCCGGTAAACCAATTTGAATTTCTTCCACCTGTATTAATCAAATTGAAAGTTACAAGCAATTAAATTATTCGCATTCGAAATATATTTAAAGTTCCATCAACAACCGTGTACGCGACCTTCTAATTTATATGCACTAATATTTATAATATTCTGTAATTTCAAGCAGGAACATAAGCTTAAAGCTCTTCTTTCGTATATTTTTTAAGTAATTATATAACTTTACGATATTCATTTCCCAAAAAGATAAAATTACCGTAATTTAAAACTAAATTTCTTATCGTGGCTAAAGTTTTCGTTGAAAAATATATTTGTTTCTCTCAGTAATTTCAAGGCAAACAAAATTTTTGATGATATATTATTAACATTTTGTATCTGATACACGAAACTCCAATATCAAGACTTTGTCGTCTGTTACACCGACAGTCTGAAACAGTTGAGAGTTGTGGAATAATGGAATTTTATAAGGTTTATTAAAATATATCGAGGGCTTCTCTAAAATTTTGAAAATAATAAGATCTGTCCTTTTTTCTTCTTTCTATTTAAGTTTGATCAATTTGTGACTATCCTAATTCTATTAACATTGTAGGCATAATTATTGTAATAGTTATATATATATATATATATATATCGAAGACTTTTACAACTTTACGTTAATCGTTCTTGTAAAACGTTCTGATTCCTAATAATAACATCTGTCCTTTTTTCTTCTTTCCATTCAAGTTTGATCAATTTGTGGCTATCCTAATTCTATTAAGATTGTAAACATACTTATTGTAATGGTTTCAATTGGAATAGAAAATTAATAATATACGAAGACTTACTTGATGCCTCAGTTAGTAAATATCTTAAATTTTTCTCAATTCTATAGCTATCTGCTTTTCTTATGTGGATATATACTTATGTACGCTATTCACATATAATTTACTGAATTACAAACATTAATCTTAAATATTTAATTTATTATAATAATGTACTGAATTAATATACTAAATTACAAACTTAAATCTTACTGAATTACAAACCTTAATTCTAAATCTTTAATTTATTATAAATAGTACGAAGTATGATATGTAAAACTATAATATTTTAACAGTTTTGGTCAGATATAATTACATATCTAAAAACTTACATACGAGTATATATTCTCACTACCCACCACGGGGTTTTCTGAGTAAAAAGTTACCTCGACTGCATACTTTGTAAGTAATTTCTCTTTTTTATATAACCAATATTTACGGTCGGTGATTTTCCGTAACTGCTCAAATGGTCCATACTTTATTTCTGTCTGAGATTAAAATTACAAAATTCCATATCTATAACTCTATTTAAATAAAGACAATACATATTTCCAACTCCTATTTTATTGCTTTTGAACTCAGAATTCATACAAAATTATTTTTTATCGAGTACATAAATAAAATTCACGTGGAAAATTTCAAGCTTGTAAGCTTTGTAGTTCTGGTGGTTTCGTGATTAGTCAGTCAGTGAGTGGCTTATATATATATATATATATATATATATATATATATATATATATATATATATATATATAATTATATAAGATCTTTACAATTTTACTTTATTCGTTCTTGTAATACGTTCTGATTCAGTCTAAAATTATCAGATTTTCAGTATTAAGATGTAACTATATATTTCTACATTTTTTTGTTTATGTATATATTTTAAGTCCTATGCTGGCATTTTTATACTTTTTGTTCACCTTGTAATTTAATGCTGCTTCCGACAAAGTTTCATTAAATATTAACTTAGATTAGGTTATTCATTTATTCAAATAATAAACGTGATAAACATAAAGTTTTGCTTTTTCAAATACATTTAGTTATAAACCATATCGATAGTCAGTCATTTTGGATAATCAAGAATAATTATCTATAACTTTATTAATTCTTGTTAAATTTGAAACATTTCATTTAAGTTATTAAAAGTAGGTAAAATAATTTTAAACTTCAAAAATGGTTTCTGTATTATATTTATTGAATATATTTGGCGTTCATTTTGTAGAAATTCATTATTCACAGATATTACTTAATTCCCAGATCATGAAGTTTATATTTCATTGCAGTACATGTGCACGAGAAAGCTCTGTTAACGTAAACTTAACCTGGGATATGTTTGGATAAGACTTTTTAATTTTATTTTCCATTTAGGCAAAACATATTTCTGGATAATTATTAGCAGAAATGTCATAATCTATATTTGAAACTTTGGAAACAATGTTTGGCTGTACCGTAGTAAAAATAAATGATAGCAATTACTAACAGAAGGCCAACCACGGCCCTTTTAATAATTTACTGAAAATCAATAAGTATCTATAATATTTTGAAAAATTGCTGGAAAAATATTGCTTGTTTATTGTTTGGCAAGTTAATAACTTTGGACTGAAAACCTAATATATATTTTTTAAAACCATGTAGATGCCTATTTAAAATTTCACATTAGTTGAAGAGAATAAATTAATATCCAACCCATAAATTAATTAAGTAATAATTCCAGAATATCCAAGTATTGGAATTTGAAATACCTTGGATTCCACCTGAAAAACTTTCCTGTCTACCTGAATATTCATTTTAACAAAAGTAGGAGTCAAAAGCAAACACACTTTCGTTTTAGGCAGGTTTAATAAAGTTTACGTAAAATGACGTGCATGGTCCAGATTACCTAAATACGCTTAATGGCTTTCCCTAAATGACCGTTCGCGTCCCAAAGATGCACCTGCTTTATTGCAAGATCTACCGACCCGACTGACTAATAGACAATTAAAATATGAAATCTCGTGCCAAATGGCAAAGTCTCAGTAAACTTCCATAGCAATAAAGTTTCCCAGTCTTAAAGAACTTCCTTCATAAATTGTTTGTTCGCGTACTTAAAGAAGAAATTTACTGATTTGGGTTAAAATTGTCTTTCTTGGTTAAAATGTTTATTTAGTTATAGGTCTTTTTATTTTATCGAAAATGGAATTTTCATATCTTCCTTCCGTGAATTATAATTTTTTATTGTTATGTTATCAAGAATATATTATGCGCTTACTTTTTTAAAAATAATTTTTCATGTTCGATAACACAAACAATATCTTCAATTTATCGACAAAAATTAAACATAACATGTTCGTGCATAACGCGCAAATAAAATTTAATGGGTACCATTTACACACATAGTTATTTTGATAGAGCAGTTTGTAATTGCATTTAATTAATGAAAAAGATGCATGAAAGTCACTTGTTTTTAACGCGATATTTCTTTTTACTTAATGTAGTTGCTTTAATGTTCATATATTTTATTATCTTGGTAATAATTGTATAAGTAAATAAACGATACTTTGTCAGAATTTAGCGCAAAACATATATACTATACCGATATAATTTGGTTAATTTAGGCTCTACCCTGCTTTACGATATGAAATATTTATTTAAAGTTTTTGCTGCAATCCTCGAAAGTATATTATACTTTATATAATCATTGTACGCAATCAATGTTTTTAATAACGTCATATATAGTGGCATTATTCAATTAATGTCAAATATACCATACAAATTTTTACTTCAGGCGTGTTTTTCTTTGAAGGCGAAAATGATTTGAATGTATTATCAAAGAAAATAACGATTACTTTATAATAATAACAGACCTTAATAAATTTACAAGTCACTACTTGTCAGGTTAAAGGAAAATTAAAATATATGTCGAAGAAAAAATATTAAAAGTTTAAAATGATTTAATAGGTCAAAAGTAAAATTTGAGTTGCCTGCCCTTTAGATGGCACGCAATAACAAGAACAAAAAGTTATTATTTATCTTCGTAAATAACTTTCATTTTATGCAAAATGGAAAAATTCCCTGAAATTTTAAAGTGAAAATATACATTTGACTTTGTGATTTTATCTAGGTGTATACTTTACGGTGTTTGAAGTGGGATAGGTACGGAAGAGAAACCTTCTAGAATTGATGTACATATTTATCCCGTTTTGCGGAAACTTTAGGGAAATGACATGAAACATGTTATATCCGTATTGATTCCCGATGGTAATTTCTGAGGAAAATGTAACATGGCTATAATAGTAAAATTTTGAATTTCTGCTGGAACCAGGTTAATATTAACATGAGTAATATCATGCGTGGTCGTAATATAATTTTCTATAATTTCATCTCGGCAACTAACTAATATTTATGTAAACCTAATGATCAATTCAACAAACCAGAGTGACGACAACTATTATGATTTAATATTTGAAAACATTTTAATATGTTATTTAATTAGATAGTGCAAAAATGGTCTAAAAGGTCAATAATTTAATCGATATATTGTTAATATATACGGACAGTACATTTTTCGTCATAGACTAATTTTTTTATAGCTTTATAGTTTGAATTACGATTTATTTTATTTGTCACTTACCTCTTATCATATGCGTCAATTAAATTTCGAAATCAGTTTATTTTCTAACACTAAGATTAGACGTCACGAAATTCCATCTGTAAGTGGGTTTGTTCCAATACTTCGAATTATTTTATTTTATTAAATTATTTGCACCTCCTATCATGGGAACCGCATTGGTAATGTCCTGTCACACCTACATAATTTACTTCGTCATGAACATAATTTAAATTTATAAAATATGAGATTATCTTTAAAATGTTATTTTAATTCATTTTGCTGATAAAATAGACGATAGCTGATTAGAAACATATAAGTGTTTTCTCTGGTCTGGATATAATTATTCTAATCAAAGCATTCGGCGAAGAAGAAGTTTTGGAAAGGAAGTTATGCAGAAAAGTGAAATTGGCATGTAATTGTGATTGTGTAATATTGAGTTAGATGTGATATTTGGGCATATATGACATCGGGGAAGTATAAATTATATTGGAACAATAGGTTGAGCAAGTAGATGTTTGATTGTGTATAAAAACGTTCTTAAGAATTATTTAAAAGAAGGTAATTAACGTTTTTCCTATTTTACATAATGGTTACGATATTTATTTATTTGTTTATTTTGATGTCTCTGTGTGTCTTAAATGTACCACACATGTATATCAGTTAAAATTATTGTTGCAAAAATAAATTCTCTGTTTAAAAATATTCAATAATTTTAAACATCTTGATCCGGGATCTACAAAAGATTATAATGACATACTTGTCAAAACAACAAAATATACCACAAAATAGCCAAATTTTATGTGTCATGTGTATGAGGTATAAAGAAAATATAAAAACTTTTGAATTTTGAGAAATACGATTTTCTGACACGAATTTTAAAATCGTTCGTGAAATGTATTAATTTTATGCCGAAATCGTAAAAACAAAATTACAAAAAATATTTATAAATAAGTGACTTGCAGAAGGTTTCGGAATGTACATTCAGATACTGAGAAAATATGTCAGTGAATCTGATCGATTGCCATATTACTTCATTCTTGCATCGTCATACAATTGAACCTATATTATGAAATAAACTTATTACTACGTAGTTCATAAAGTGAACTAAATTAGGGTGAATTAGATAGAAATGCACCAAACAAATACCAGTCTAAGTGCTGAAAAAAATTTGGGCGAATTTGTTATTTTATTTTTATTTAATCTTTATACTGTTTATATTTTTTCCAACACAGTTTATTTACAGGGTTTATTTTTCCCATCAGTCTGAATGTAGAACATAATTGGAGAATGTAACAAATTAAACCCTTCATAAGATAATCACCTTCAATATTCTAAGTATAAAAAAAAATATTATTGCGCCGACATACGTTGTAGTGTTACATTTTCATTATTATTTAAAGACACCCGAAATGCTACACGAAATGTACTAATTATAAGTTTAAAAAATTATGTATGCAAATATTTGAATCATTAATTTATTGGTAATATGAATAATACCAATAAATTAATATATGAAATATCCCAACATACATTCATGGTGTTAGTATTTCACGCAAGTGAGACCGCCTGTAATAGCGTATGTGTTACAACCTCATATAAACAATATATATGTCAAATTCAATAACATTTTGTTCTTTTCGCATTGAAATTACTATATTCATCGAAAGTTATCACTAATATTGGCTTCCTAGCATGGAGAAAATAATAAATATTTTTAATATCTACTATAATGGTATTATTTTATGACACCTAGAATTCAACAAGTAACTTGGCTATTGTGGACAGTTTTGAGATATTACGATATCTATCGATTTTAATTATGAATTATGTGAAAAGAGAATTTTAGTAGTTTTATAAATTGTATAATTTGAATAACAGCTAAAGATAAAAATATTTATCGCAACATTATCGAAAAATTGCAATATGTTACAATCAGATATTTGTCTTTGCACGTATTTATAATCAGACTTGCAACATTCGTTGGAGCTGAATTACGGGGAGGTAGGAGGGGGTGGGGACGCGGTATAAAAATAGATGTTAGTATCTTGGGTTACATATAGAGTATATACCCTGATAGCGCGTTACCGTGCACACAGACTATAATTACGTATTTATCAGATTTGCATTTGATGTGATATGTAATTTGTTGATTTTATCAATAGAAGAAAAAAAATTATGTAATAAGAAGTATTTAAGTCGACGTAGGCTTAAAGTAGATAAAACTCCATTCGAGTTGAAACTTCAGTTACTATCACTGGGGTCTTATAGAGTGCGTTCAAAAGAACGTAATTTTTATTCTGGTAATTTTGAAATTTTGCGTATATTACTATTGCTAACTCCTTATTTATACCGCAAGATTCATCATTTAAGCGCACGGAATAAATAACAAACCGAAGAACTATAACATGCGCCGAGCCTATAATCCTGTAATCCAAAACCAGCCTATGATCCAAAACTAGCTTAACATAGAAAAGTGTTGATGGATGTCCATTAATAGCCATGGCATATTCAGCTGAAGATATTTTTTGAAAACTTTTACGTTTAAAGTTTCAACTATAGTATTTCGTTGCATGAAAACGTTAAAAAATAACGCTGGGATTAAACATCTAAAGAATGGTATAGTTACTTATCTGTTTTCCATTTAATAATCGTTATACGATTGCGCATTTTGAAATGGCTGCAGCTCGTTGCAGCTTCGTTGTTTTTTTCGAATTCTGTGCCTGTAAAATGAAAAAATGGAAACTTTATAAAACCACTTATTTGTCCATCATCCACTTCTCTGTCAATGTCTTTTCTCAAAAATGGCTTGAGATATCATTTTAAAATTAATAACGCATAATGAGGTCTCACATTATTGTAAAAATTTAAAGTTTGTTTAGTTCACGCAACCAAAGATTTAAAAAGAAGAACCCTTTAAAGTGTAAATTTGTTTTATTCATGCCATAATCTTATTCACTGATTATCAAAATCTAAAGGGACCAGTTTTTTGAATCTGTACTGAACTGTCTTATTTTCACGTACTTTCTTTTAAATATTTAATCTCATTTCTCATTACAATATTATTGTTGGTATTTACATCTATTTGTGCAATAATTCACGACTTAGGTATAAGTTTCCTATACATCTGTTTTATTTACCTATTTGATTATGTATTAACTGTGTCTACGATTTCGTTCTCGTGTAATTAAAATTAGAAATAGAAGAAATTTTTTTTTGTACACTGCTCCTAGATTTACGCTATTATCACACTAAATTTCATAAAAATCTGTCTAGTATTTTTTGTGGGATAACCCCTCATATTAACGTACAGTCGGACAGATCCAAATTATAAAAAAAAAATTTCTGGCTTCTATTGTCATTTTATTTGCTAAACAAATTACTTTTCTCAAAATATTTTCAATGAATAAGACTCACTAGGATACAACTTTATTATATGTATGTTTTCTCAATGTACATTATTTTGTATTTTTTATTGGTATTCACGTATATTTAGTAGGGTTTTAAATATTTCTCATCGTTATGACCTTTGTTTCTTTTTATAAATACAAATTTTTTATTTGTTTCAATTTCACAATAATTACATTCATTTTAATTTGAATTTATTTTGATGTTTAGATATAACCTTGTCATTATTCGATTCATATTGTAAAGTCAGTAATGTTGAATAATACTCTACAAAAATATCAATTACAATGTTATAGTAAAACATATTTATCTCCACTTCAATCCCGGGGTAAAGAAGTGAAGCAGAACTAACCTATGATCCATTCCGAAAACCTTCTTCGCCTTCCTGTACATTCCATAACCCTTCCAAAAGTGGGAGCATTGGTTTCAATACTTTTACATACTTAATGTATTTCCACTCTTTATTAATTACAGGGTTGAGCATGTATATACCATGCAGTGTGTACACCTTTCCACATGTGAAGGCTCCCAGTAAATCCGAAACGTAAGGTTAAGATTTGCGTTTGTATTATTTTAGACCTGTCTTCCGTAATTGTGTGTATATTTCTTATTATGCTGCAGATGATTTTCGAAATTTGATTCGTCAAGAATTTCTAGATACCACCATATATTTAAACTATGCTAATATCCTAGATTATGTGAGAGGGAGAATTTTAGCAATGTTGATGGAAATTTTAGCAATGTCAATGTTGAACTGGTATGTACCAGTTGATTCACATTTGAGGTGACGAAAAAGAACGAAATCAGAGTACACAAGCAAAAAAGCGTCTCTTATTTAACTCGCAAGAGATGACGTCATCCACTTTCTAAGGTTGCTTGTTAGTTAACAGTCAAATTTAAATTATTTTTCCAGTCTCATATTTTTAGGGAATATAATTAATAATTTTGCTTGGATATTTGTATTTTTAAGCTAAATAATGGCTGAACCAAACGTACCAATTTCTTGAAAAGACGATTTCTATAGTATTTTGCTCGAATTTTTATATTGCCTCATTTAAAATCTGTAATAGAACACGATGATATTTAAAGAAAGCTATGATTGCCTAGAAAATGAGTTCTTGGTAAAAATTTGTTAACAGAGACTAAAAAATGGTTGCTTTATATAAGTACTATCAAGGAATCTAGTGTTATTTATCTTTCCAAAATGAAAAGATATATAAAAATAAATATAGGTAAGTATATATACAGCATTTCACAATTCTTCAAGTTTTATATCCTCAAACATTTTCTAGGAGGAATAAGTTGAAAATAAATTAATTTGCCACATATTTATTTTTTACTAATTTTAAAAACATTTTTAATAGAAATGTTGCTTGTATATCGATATAAAAGAACATACATAGTAGTACATAGTAGTAACAATGTAGTACAGAGAAATACCAAATAACTATTGATTGAGAGCAAAGCAAGTTTCATTGTAATTTTATTCCTTTAGTGAAGGCGTGGGTTAAAATGTGATATTAAATTTCATTAAACTTGGGTTTATAATTAGATATAACCTTAAGGCCTTCTTGTATTCATAAACCATCAAGACCCAATCAGTGCTTAAATATTAACTGATTACAATTAAATAGCTACGATGACTAGTGCAGTCGGAAGGAAGAATCTCATAGTTGTCGATTACCTATATTTTTTGTACAATTAATTAGAATATAAAAGTGGCAAACGTTGTACAACCGACAAAATAATACATGAATTTAAGTTATAAATATACAAAAATCCACTTTTGAATCGGCAATATGATTTCGGAAACAAATACCATGAAAACAATTTATCTGGTTCTGTGAAGTAATTCAATAGTATCGAATTAACTTTTAATAAAAATGGAATTATTTATTTTAATGAAATTTAAATTTAATTGTAGTATGCAAACAAAACAATGCCTTTTTCTTGTATTAATATTTATGTTAACACTTGATTCGAAGTTACTTTGTATTGTATACCTATTGTCTATGTATATAGTTTAGATGGTAAAGTTATCTGCGGCAATAAAAGTAAATAATATTAAGAAAATGGAATGTGATATTGTATGTAAATACTCGCCATCTTATCCTTCTTATTTTTATTTGTCTTGAACAGTTTGAACAATTTCGCAGAACATGTGTGTTGAGGTACAATAACATTTCGCTGCGTAAGCAGTGACCTCTACATTGCACAATTTGACTAAACAAATTTATATCTTGGTTGAAAATGACTTTCAAGTGTAAGTTTCACAGTAAAGACGATAAAATATTTTTTTTTAATATTATCAATAGGTACAAAAACAATAGTTTAATGGTAGTACATGTATTATAAACAAAGTTAGCAACTTACGTCACTATTGAGAAAATTATAGATTTATGTAATAAATATTATATAATACATATTGATGACCATAGTCTTGAATATTCTGAAAATAACCGGTAAGTGACGCCAGGAGCATATAAAAAGCAACACTAACGCAATACAAAGACCTTGTCGTTATTGCTATGTCGATGTCGGCTTTCTAATATTTGAGTTTGATCATTTCGTGAAAGCTGTGTTTTTTGCCATTGTTTTTCAAGAATTGCGTGATATAACAGTTAATTGTTTTTTTTATTAATTGTTTAAAAGTACGATTATTATCAAAAGGCAAAAACCATAACATAGTTTAATATAAATCAAGTTTTATCTAGGTAGAACTACGAGAGGAAAGTAAGCCTGCAAATATGTTTTGTGATATCGCAATTAAATTATTTTCTTGCGTCGTTGTAATTGTGTTGTTTTGTTTTATTATTTGGTTGAGAAAGTTTTTGTATTGTTAGGATTTTGTTCGATAATTTTTCCCCTAGACTTTAATGCTGCTTTAGATTAACGAGTAAATATATTTGCAAAACTACAGTAAATATATTTGGATTAATAGGAAGTTTATATACGGCCCTGTATATAAATCATAATTAAAATGCTTTAATATTTAAGAAATAAAAAAATAAAGAATAATACTAATAAAGCTATACTAAACTATGTTTCTAATCCCTTGCTTGGTCTGAAAAATTCAAGCTATCACACTTTCAATTTATCTTCTTTGCTTTAGGCGAATACGTTTTAAAGGCGTATTGAATCACCAATTTACTATTAGCTTAACTAGACTGTGGGTTTTTTACCTGTGTAGGTTTAAAAAATTAATTCATAGCCATTATTGAAATAACTCAACATGTTACGCAATAAAAACATTTTATTATTTTAGGAATTTGATTTCGGAGTATTATTTACTTATATAACTTACTTCATCCAATAAATAACTAAAAAAATATTTTGTTATTGTGATCAAAATACTTTTAATTTATTTATTTTACTATGATAATAATATACTAACTTTACTAGAGAAAAAATTCCTGCACTCCTGCTGAGTACTATTCTTAATTCTAATTTATACTCTACCATGCTACAAATTATTTAACTAATAAAATACTGCGATTTTAATAAATTTATAACATTGATCATGATGTAAAATTGTGTATCCTGTATTGTCATAGGATGATAAATCATTAATTTAATTTTAATTCAGTTTTTAATACATGGTGAGAAAAGATTTGTATATGGTTTGTTCAAGCAATTGTTCATTTGGTCGAAAATACCGTGTATTTAACCGATATGATAAAACAGAAATATTTGTAAGTTTTTTAGTTCAAAGCAATTTCTGAAATCTACCTAATACTTTTAAATAATTCCTTCATTGACAGATAAGTGCGTTCTAACAAAGAATATATTTTGTCCAATTTTACATTAGATGATGTCTGCCAAAAGGGTTGAAATTGGTTGGAAGTTGGAGAAAAACGCTCATATTACACAAGAAGGTGCACTGTCATTTTAGAGGCAACCGTAATGAAAAGATATAACGCGGAATCATTATCCTAAATTATGGGATTTTTTATGAAAGATCGTTAAAGTTCCAAAAAAAAATTCGATGTAATGTCATTTTGTGTTTGGTAAACTTTAAAAATAACTCTTTTTATGGGCAATTGCCATGTTAACTAGAATACTCGTATGAATTGCATAAAGCTAATAAGTTTATTTTACTTCAATACTACTTAAAAATATTGTGTATATAGATCTAACCAAAGAATGAAAAACATTGGAGAGTAGAAAACATTATTTGTTGTGTTTTTTTCTTTTTAAATTTATTATAAATGACCATAATAAATATATATAAAAAAGGAAAAATTGATAAATCGTTCAAATAAGTCCATTAATGGATAACTATTACCCATTTATCACACAAACGAAGTCGTGTCCTAAAGCTAGTCCCATATAGACTGCATTTTATTTGATAACTTTATACAGTGAAAAGTTTCATTTTTTTATTTTTTAGGATTTATCTTAAAAAGACTATTTGATCGGTATTAATCTTTCATCGTCGTATAGTATTTTGGTATCTAGCTGGGTTTCGAGTGAAAAATTTTTGAAAAATATTTTGTTACAATATTTATTTCAATATCAGGAAAACTCATCTTCATTACTTTTAAATTATAAGTTTGGAGCTGTTATGGCCAAACAAACATATATATGTCATAGTGCTGATATACAGATGATGAAGTGGGATAGCATAATTTTAAGTAATATGAAAATAAAGGTTATTGTTATGCAACAATGTATGTTTCTATGTTCATAAACAGTTTATAACCTATACAAATCAATGATAAGATTTGGGTGATTACATCAATAAGAATAACCTTTTTTGCCAAACGTATATGTTGTTTAAGCATAGCCTCTCTTCATACGTAAGACACTATTGAATTTTCTACTGTATGAGTTATATTGTTTATTGTATTATTTGCATCATGATCAAGGAACAACTCAAACATTACAAAAATATGCTATCTGATGTCGACTTAAATCCATTCATTTTGATATTTAATGGTTTTTATTTTAACTTTAAGGTTTGATACTATTAGTGGCTGAGTGCATTTTACACTTTCTAAAAAAAATATTCTATAACTTTTTGGACAGTCTTAAACTAGTAGCTAAATATTTTTTAGCCAACCAAATATTTATAACATCTTTATCGGTACCCTACTAGGAGCTACCAGATGAAATAGTTTTTTTTTAAATAGACATTGTACTACAACATCTAAATATATATTGATTCATTACACATTTTACTCTTCCACCGTTATGTATAAATTCTGACAATTTTTTTATGAAAATAGCTTAAAAGATCCATACACAAATAACTATGAATATCAGTAAATTTGAAACTAAGATGCATCTAACAATTTATAAAAATTAATTGGATAATTACTATACATGTTTATCTCCTACGCTAAAATTATTTCATTTTATTATATAGGCGTGAGATGTCCATCGGTTGTACTAAATAATCTTCCTTCGTATTTACGTACTTGCTTACACTAAACAAGTACATTCATTCCTTTTACGCAGGCATGATGTTTAAGAGCAACGATTAAACTATATAGAATCATTTTCCTTAACCTTTTGGTTAGCTTATTCCCTGTCAAGGGTATCGAATATAAAATATAATGACATATGCTTGATAAAGGAGAAATAATTTTGTAAAGATACTTGTATATATAAGATAATGAGGAAAGTTGGAATTGTATCTAATGACATGAAAGGGAAAAGTAAGATAGATAATCTTTTATAATGAAACTTGTTAATTTTCCCAGGGAGTAAATTTTTTTATAGGAAGTAATCAGTTTACTTACATTTTATTCAGTTTCGTTCTTAGTAACGGATGTGAAATGCTAGTGCCGCTGTACCTATGCAAGTGCTAGCAGCTGATCCACCAAAACAAGTTTTAAAATGAACGAGTTTTGAAGAAAGCGGAAGGGATGTTTGTCATTAAAGGAAAATACTTAAACTAAGTCGAATTCAAAGGAAATTTATAAAGTATCACGACTTCCCTATTAACACAATCCACTAAATTCTTAGCTTGGTTCTTTTAGTTCACAACAGCTTCTATTGGTTTTCTTTCCTCGAATTAGTCGTAATGACTTAGTAAATTAAAATATCTTTTTGGGTTATTAGTTATAATAATGTGACTCTTGTTAAACTTATGTTTTATTATCAAGTTGCTCTTAATTTCATGCTGTTCTTCCTTCGTGTATTGATACATCAATTGTTTTTACGATTTTATTTTCTCATGTTATGAAGAAATTTTTATTTTACTCAATTTTAGTCAATATTCCTGCTATTATATCGATTGGCCCATAACAGGTTTTTAACAGATAATCCATTTTTTGTGAGACTTACCTAGGCAATATAATTAGTTCTTTTATTGAATAATATATGAGAATTTACTTCACGGAGAATGATATAAAATTATATATATTATATGTAAAATTATATTATAATTAAATCTGCTTATCAAGGATAGAGCAGAAAGACGAAAAAATGATACACGATACCAAAACCCGTTTTCACATTACCTCTTTATTTTACATTTCTCCGGCATATCATTAAATGGGCGTAGTTTATTAAAAGAAAATCACATACCAGCGTTTAATATATATTAATTATTAGACTATACTATACTTAGAAATTGTCTTTCAATACAGGTTCCAGAGAATCTCTTTCTAACACTAAATGTATCGATGTAAAGTTTCAGAATATTCTTTTACAGAATCATTTATTATAAATTATATTTTAAAAGGAACAAATCAGAATAAGTATGATTTAAATGTTAAATGACAGTTTATTATTATTATTATTGTTGTTTAAAATATAGATTAAAAAAAATGTTTGAATTTAATTAGTTGATTTTAAATAAACAAATATATATAAACTGAAATAAGAGTTAACTTTAAAATATTTTAGGAAGTGTTGACGAAACATGTTGGTGGTATGAAAAATATACATTCTTAGGAATTATTAATAACTATGGCTATTTATTTTAATATGATGAAATTTTTTAGATACTTTATTATAATTTTGTAATAATAATAAACTGACAACGTTTCTAGAACCTTCAAACCGTTGATGGACTTGCGAAATAAATCATGAAACCCGATAATTTTAAATTGACATATCCCATTTTCATGTAAATATTAGTAATAAAAAAATTTAGTAAAATACCAACTTTCTTTGAAAAATTGTTGGTAATTTTCATTTTTCAAGAAGTTTTATCGATCAACGCATAGACAAGTGTAATTATTCTACCTAATAAAAACGAATTTAACAAAGGAATTAAAATAATTTTCCGGATTAAAGCCGCAACTAATATATTCATGCATTTTTAACTAGACACTGATTTTTCATCATAATGACAAAAAGTCAATGAGCACATGTTTTACTAAGTACACACTTTAAATACGTCTGCTATTTTTGTTTTGAGTGGAGCAATTTTTAGACTCATGAATCATAAGGTGGAGTTTTATCTTTATTGTTTTCTCTATGTTTATTAAAAGATTCATTATACAATTTAAAAGTAAGAAATTTGTTATCCTGCCAACTTAAATCGAAACATTATTTTAACTAAAATCAATATTATCAACACAACTCTTTATTTGATCGGGCAGTAAGCTCAAAAAATAATTCATTTAAATTTTAATAAACATCAAACCATCAAATTAAATATCTAGATACACACAATTGCTGCATGTATTTTCTACACATGCTTGCAAACTTACTACTGCTTACACTCATCCCTTTTTTCCACAAAGATTTGGGTCAGCAGTTTGATCAAAATCTTGGTTGGCAATCCCTGATGATTGACTCGGTAACGTTGGGTTAGAATTCAAAAGGTGCAATAATTGAAACGATTTTCTTTTCTGACGAACATTTCTACTTTTTTGCATGATTGTAGAAATTTTTCAATTAGATCTCAGAGAAGAGCATATGAATAAAGCCCATCGACTTTAAAATTTGCATATCCGCTATATCTTTTACCTCATATAGAGGCGAAAGATCACAATCCAATAGACAGAAATCTCATTATGGTTTTGAGTGTTTATCATGACACAACTAAGCAGAGATAGATCGCCGACACTATTTATATTTTCGATCACCCAAGTGTCGGTCACCAAATTTTTAGTAGAATATACAATTTAAAGCGAATTCATAATTTTATTTACTCAAAAATAATTTTCGTTTCTACAAAACATTTCCATTTCTTTTGCTTGACGGTAGAAATATTTTATCTTAAGAACATCAATAACAGAACGGAAACAAAATAAACTGACTTTTCTAAAAAAAATGTTACCCACTATACCTTCCACCTATGGAAAACCAATGATGGTTGTTGGTTTAAATCACGATGCAACTAGACAGAGATGCGTGACTGACAATATCTATATTTTCTCTGCCTCATATATAACAACACAATCAATCTTAATAGTATATTATACGTTAACTCTGTATTTACGGCTCCATGGTATCAGATTACGTCATGAAGGCCTCCTAACGCTTCTCAATCCCAAGCTTAAAACATCATTCTATGAGTTTTATTTAGAGTGTATGGTATTAAATTTTGAAATGCATTGAATTGTGATACACAAAAATCCTTTAAATTACACGTTTAAATATTATTTCATGTTTCCCTAATTTTTTTTCTCTTTTTTTACCTATATGTAATGGTTGGTAATGTTGTAACAATAGTTAAAATATGTTTTCTCTCGGAAGTGTTTTGGGCTTTGTAATGGGTTTTCATGTAAATTATAAATGTTCCTTTTTGATGAGATAACATCACAGATAAGAATGTCGCCTATTATCAATTCTATAATGTTATTCAATACATTTCTTATTCACTCTCCTTTTAACCTCATAATTTTCTGCTATAATTGCGTTAAACTGCAAAGTTTTTCCAAATCTATAGAATTTTCTTTAATAATACGATTACGTTAACACATAATGTCAATTATTATCAACAACTTCGTATAGGATAGAAAATATCGTTTTCCACATTATTATTCATATAATGTGAAGACTAATAATGGTAAGTAAAATTCCTTGTTAAAACAAAATTGACAATATCGAGTATCTAAACGAAAATGGTATTATGTAAACATTTGCTAGCAGATTTATAAACTAATGATATAAGTACCGTTAAGTACCTCAGATATTGCAGGAAACGTCGTATGGAAGTAAAGCTTTCAGGGATAACATATTTTGCTCCGTAAGGGCTAACAGTAATGGATGGGATATCGCAATATTCTTTAAAAAAAAAAGTAAAGCATTCGAAATATGTAGAACCGATCTACATGTATAAAAATTATGTATAAAAAATATCTGCCATGACTATATAATTTTGTAATGGAATTTAAATTATCGATTAAACGTAATTCAATGTTTATACTAGTAAAATAAATTTTATTTCTAGTTAATCATAATAAATTACTGCCGATTTTCCCTTATTTTTTCAAAATTATCAATCATATTTTCATGATTAAGTACAAAGTTAGCAAAAGTTTATAATTACTTTTTGATAACTATTTTTTCTAATCATAGGGGAAGGATAAAAATACACTTGAATAAAAACCGACAAAAAAGATATTTAATAAGACAAGACTTTATTATATCGATTTCCAGTAGTTTTAAACAGTCTCCGTTATTGATTAACTATTATATCAGTGAGCAGGCTCGCCTACAATGATTAATTAAGAAATTGACCTTTTCGAATATATTTAATAAATCATAGAATTTTAATATTCTGTCAGTTCATCAGTCCCATTTTCAAATTATCATCATTAATTTTCTCTTAACTATTGTTTTGTTTTTGTATTTTGGATTTTACTTGTTTTTTAAGAATAATTTTTGGATTTAAATTTAAATCTTCTTATTCACGAATAGAAAATATTTATTATATGTTTTCGAAAAAAAATAGGTTAAAAACGTGTTCCATTATATTATACATATTGAAAAATATCCAGCAAACAAAATAAAATTGGTCGCAATGTCATTAATAAAATTTTAAATATATTCGTTTGTGTTATTTATATTCAAATTATTGTCATCGGAAAATTATACGTCGGAAAAACATTTTTTTGTTTGGTTATGTGTATGAATTTACGTACAATGATCTGTTAAATGTTCGTTATTTTCTATTTACCGCAAAATATAAGTTAAAAACCCTTTTTATTTTGTAATATTTTAGTTACGTTGCAACTTTACTCTTTTTGTTTTTCCATTATGACATAACGGTAACTAGAAACTTAAAACGTTATTACGATTTAAGTTCTCGTCGAAAACTATATTTATATTTTTTTCATGTTTTCAAGATACGCAAAATTTTTCTGTATACTTATTAAGATTTCGTTCTTAAAGTATGTAGGGTATATGAATATACTTTAAAGGGAAGGTATATGAATATAGTTTATAGTTTGAATATTTTAAATATGCACACACATACACACATATACATACATTAATTAATTACTTTTTATAAGCGTAAAACTATAAACAGTTGTATAGATAATAATTATGACGGTGAAAATTGGAATGAAAAAATTAACTGCATATGAACTTGTTTGTAACTATATACTTTAATGAATGAATTTTATTATATGAGTCTAAATGCACTTTTTATACTGTTTTAAAAATTTTGACAATCTTGAAGTTGTCTTTTTTGATAAATATTCTTTCATTGAAAAAAAAAATTCATGGGAATTCGACGATTTTCAACTTATCGTCCAAAAATTTTCACACATATTTTCTCTAGTTATCCGATCCCAACTAGGTCAGGGCAAAAGGAACAATGACGGCATTTTATTTTTCACGTCTTCAACTTCGTTATTCCCACATTTTCGTACGGCTTCCAGAACCATTTTCACGCGAATAATCCGAACATCTGGAAACCATGGGAAACGTTTGTGAATTTTTAAAAAATTATGTATCTTGTATATATGTATATATACATATATATATATATATATATATATATATATATACATATATATATATATATATATATATATATATATATATATATATATCAAGTAGTTTAAAAATGTTTAAAGTCGTAATTATTTTCATATTATGTCACACAAATGTATATTTCTGGTTACCTATTTGGTTAAATTTGTTGAGCAAATACCAAATAATACACAACATATCGATATGTTTAAGTTTCCCATTTGCATGTCAACTAACGTTCTAGCTTCGTTCGCATAAGAATAGTTTTGCAGCCATTTTGGTTTTATATCCATATGAAACTTTGTACCGGGATAAAAAGTATGAACGAGGAAAAACAAACAAAAACATTTTCACATTTATAACATGCGTTCAGCGCTAGGCTCCATAGTACGTGCTCTTAGCACATATTGCCCAATACTAGTGAGGCGCTGTGAGCGTTCAGCGCTAGTCCCTAGCATGTACTTCTGAAGAATATTTCCTTGCCCCGAGCGTTCGGCACTAGACTCCCTAGCACGTGCTTCTGACACTTATTGTCTTAGGCTAGTGGGATGCATTGATCGTACGGCGTTAAAGTCTCTAGCACGTGCCTGAGACGTATGCTCTCTTTGATTTGCGAGACGCTGTGTATTTTCAGAGGTAGACTCTTCAAGTCGGCGTACTTTAAACGCTCTCTCCTGGGATGTATGTTTAGAAAGTTGTGATTTTTTAGGCATGTTATTATTAAAATCGGTGTTGTCAAACGATTTTCACTTTCTTTAAAAATTACAAGTAATTATTTATTTAAGCAAATAAATTCTATTATGTGAATCATGACATGTTGATAATGAAGTGTTTTGTACGAATTTAATACTTTCCTATTCTTCATCGCAATATATATCTCATATACATTCTTTTTTTGCAGAAGTAAAAGTCAATATTATATGTTTAAATCAAATCCGCAATGCCATTTTAATGTGCGACGAATAGAAGTTATTATATATATATATATATATATATATATATATATATATATATATAAGACGAATATAATAGGGATTGCGTGTTATGCTACGATAATAATTTTTTCTACACACACACAAATACGCGCGCACACACACACATGCATGCACGCACGGATGCATGTACGCACACACAAACAGACCCACATTAATAGATACTTTACAGCTAACCTATTTGTAACAATAATTTAACAAAATATAAACTTATAGATCAAACATAATTAAAAAAAATTACACAAGAAGTATAGAAGGTAATATGTTTCGACAAATTTACATTCACACGTCATAATAAAATTACACTCTGATGCAACTATGGGTCGAGTGAATAGTTTTGATATAATTTGGTTCTAGAGCGTGGCATACTCAAAAGGTGAGGATTTCATGAGCACTGGTAATTGTCTGGTATAAAAAATAAAAATTTACCTAATAATACCGCGAATAAAATGTTTCCTTTTAATAGCTGGAAAATTAATTTTCTAAGTGAGACGTCTCTTCTGAGATGCAAGGAATGCAAACCCACTATAACCAAAATGAAATTGGTAGGGAATAGAAAGGGGAAATAACCGTACAATCTAATGTACAGATGTCGGACGAACATCTTTCTAGTTCATACATCAAGCTGTATTTGCCTTCATGTGAGCTCCAAATAATGTAGCCAGATTCTTCCCTTTGTATCAATGAAGGGTAAATGCAAGCAAATGGATGATGCGGATTGAAACTCCTCCAAATTTTACAACACCAATCCAAGTATCCGATACATGTCCATGAAACGTCAATTTGACATATACCCACGAAACGTCAATCCGACATATGCCCACGAAACGTCCATCCGACATATGCCCACAAGACGTCAGTCGGGAATAAAAACCAAATCAACGATATTATCCAGACAAGGCCATGGAATCTCACTGACTCTATATTCGTATTTAACAGGAGAGCGTGCTCGGCTATAATTCTCTTTTGAACATTTGTTTTCGTTAATTTGTAAGCCCCTAACAAAATCACTAATGTCACGCTGGAATCATTCGAATTCTGCTGCATCCTTGATGACTAAAAATTGCATATCGTTCGTGAATAACAAGCAATACGCAGTCTTCAACGCGCTAACATTATAATTTACCAGAAGAATGAAATTAGGCCCCATATTTTGAATAGTGGCTCACTCCCGATCATGGAAAGTAAGTCTTGGATATAAAGTACGGAGAACACTGCTTCGTCAAGATGATTTGGTAAGATATCGTTATCTACATAATTGATAGCTTTCTGATAGTAAAAATATTCAACATCTACTGGAAATTCGAAGTAAACGTGATAAGCAACATGGGCAAGGAAACATTCAATGTTCAGGACAACCCAAAATCCAACTCGAAACCCATGCTACTCATCGCAGATTGGATCTCTGTAGCTCTGATAGATGTTGTTAAATAAGAGGAAGTTAAATAAAATAACTGGTGCAGAGAGGAAAACGATCTTTCTGAAATCAGTTTCGTAATATATAATATATGTAATACAATGTGCATAATTTAACGTCGGGTACTAACAGGTAAACTTCAAATATACTGCAGAATATCGGAGGCCAACGTAAAATTTCAGTAAACTATATTCTAGTGTTATATCAAGCGTGTTTCGCTAAATCCTGACAAAATATGCATATATTTGGTTATAGATATTACATGAATATGTCAAAATGAAATCAAATTCAAACTAGTAATTTCCACGTGTATTTTTCGGTTATTCAATTGAAAATTATAATTATCGTCTTAATGATATTAATTAAATAATAAATATTATTACTATTATAATAAACTGCTAATGTAAGATGTTACCTTTCAATAGTAAGTGCAGGCGTATCCCTGATATTTTGTCTGAAAGATGTTATCTTTCAATAGTAAATGCAGGCGTATCCCTGATATTTTGTGTGAAAGATGTTATCTTTCAATAGTAAATGCAGGCGTATCCCTGATATTTTGTCTGAAAGATGTTATCTTTCAATATTAAGTGCAGGCGTATCCCTGATATTTTACCTGTCCCCCTGATATTTTGTTAGAAACATAAAAATTATTTTTTATATCATTTGTACTGATATTTAATTTAAAAATATCATTAACAAAGAAGAACTAGTCAACTACGAGTATAACTCGCGATACAAGGGTTCCGCATATTAAGGTATTTGTAAATATTCAAGGTGCTATTAAACTTTTTAAAAATATTAATATTTTACGACTTTAATACCTTACCTATTATTTCTTTCACAGGCGTAAAATATTGTAAATACTAAAAATGTTATCTTTTTATCTAGAAATGTAATAATTTTTTTTTTCAATGAATTAGTTAAATTAAATTTAAAATTAATCCATCTATCTACTTTTGCATCATCGCGCGCGCGCATTTGAAAAACCTATGATCAGCATTTATTTGACAAAATTCCTTTTCAGCCTTTTGTCATAATAATTTTTTTGGTTATATTCCATGAATTCTACTATATAGTAAAAAAAAAAAGAAAATGACATTAGTAAAAAATAATGTTAAAGAATTATCCATGTTTAATACAGAATGGTTATACTAATTTCGTATTGTTATCAAGGACGGTAGTCCTTGATAACAATACGAAATTAGTATAACCATTCTGTATTAAACATGGATAATTCTTTAACATTATTTTTTACTAATGTCATTTTCTTTATAAATTTACGTAATAAATTAAAGATATTTCCCGCTTTTGATTTAATTAAAGACATTGTCATACATTATCTATATATATTATACAAAATTATTCATGTGTACATATATTCCACTCTGCAGCTAAAACTATATATTGCAGACGAATGGGATTTGTGCGTGGTAGTAGCCTCAACTATTCCATCGTGCATTATGGTGGTTGCGTGTCGATAATTATGAGGGAGTGGTAAATGTGGGGGTTGAATGTAGTCGACCCCCAAAATATATTATTCTAATATGAAAATTCCGATTTTTTCTAGAAACTTCTAGAAATTTTAGGTAATTTCCGCAATGTTCTGGAATATGGTCGAATTCTGACACATTAATTTTCCTCACTTTTTTCTTCATCTTTTTTGTAACACATATTTTTATACAAAAAAAATGTATGAGATAAGAATAAATGGACGACCAAAAAACCCAGCAGAGCGGGTATTTGCTGCTAGTATAATAAAAATGTTAAAAATAACTCTTTCATAAATAAATTAATATGTAATAATGATCTAAGTATAATAGTCGAAGTATACTGAATGCATTTTTGAATTAAACTTATAAATCATAATAGCTACATTAAAACAATATGCGCTTAACACGTAAAATTTTTAATTTGAAATACTAAAACAGTCAAAAGAAAAATAGCATTTCGTTACTGATTACCTGTTAGGAGACCTACTATATTTCGACGGTGATTTTTGCATTAAATGACCAATTTGGCCTTCTCACTAAAGAAACTGGCATATTTCGACAACTTTGACTTATTGAATGGTGGAGAATAGTTATAAGTACAGTAAGTAGCAGCCTCGTTTTTTGCAATTTTTTCTAATCTATTGATATAAAGCCAAAATTCCCAAGCTCATTTATGCTAAAATTCGTGACGGAACTTTTCGAGCTCATGGGTCGAACTATTGAAATTATAAATATATAATAATATATCATAAGTAGTGGTTTAGGTCCTAGTGGCCTCGGAATTTGAAATATGTAGGGAATATCTCGGAAGAAAAAAAGAATCCCATTCAAAATCACAAAACTACTAAATCGCTCCGAATTTACTAGCTGGAAAATTCATTCAGTAAATTTCTCCTTACTACATTGATATTTTTATATAAAATTCATACTAGAATAATCGTTAGGTCATTAGAAATTAAAATTTTATTTTTTTTTAAATAATTAATTAAAAAAATTTGAATAAACTTCATTACAACTGCCAAATTACTACATAATGCGATAGGCCGGTTGGTCGTTTTTAGTATTGCGCGAGCGCTCGTTAATGTCAAACCTGTGTTGAATTTTTTCGCCCCAAACGATCGACCGTAAGCAATATAGCGTAACTACCTAGTTTTGATTATGTAAGTATTCTTTGTAACCCTTATTATATTGAACAATTATTTTATATTGAAAAACATATATGTTGACTATTTTTTTAATACAAATTTTTACTTATTGACTGTTATGTTTATTTCTAGGATAGGTCAAAAAGGCTCCATGTATAGATGTGTCAGAAAGAAAAGATATATATCTACATTAAGAAAAGCAAATGACGCAAGGCACATCTCTCCTCAATAAACCTATAACCTTTTCTTGTGTAAATTTTCAGCAATTTATGAAATAATATATAAAAATGTTTCAGAAAGGGTAACTATTCCGCCAAGAAATAATTTTCATCTCCCATATATATAGAAAACATCAAATTAGAGGATGCGGTAATATACCTTTTCCATTATATATTAGTAAATAATATATATTTTTTAATTCCACATATTGTAATGTTTGTAACACATTTTTATTTTAGAAACGTTCTGGTGATGTTCCTTCATCATCTACATACAATTCAAATCTAACATACGAACCGCCAATGCCAGCACTTGACGAGATAGATACGACCGTGACGATAGAAATGGAATCCGAGAATAGTACGGTATCAAAGAAATTATTGATTTTTAATAAAGTTAACCAGTGATCTTCTTCTTTTCTATTACATATATAATAATAATATTTTGTTTCAGGAAGGAGATTATGTAGTTCAGGGATGGAGAATAATTGATTTCCAATTCTTTTTAAATCAATTGTTTCATATTGAATAACATGGTGAGAAGTTTGTTGGTAAACTAAATAATAAGAAATTAGTTCCAGAAAAATAAAATGGACTTATATCAACATTTTATTGTAACTATCATATATACGGCTCTATTTAGATTAAAAACGTGTAACGATAATGATCCGAAATGTGATGTAAATGCTGGAGCGGTATCAGGAACCATTCTAACAGGATTTGGATTATAAAGTCTGGACGAACTCAATGCCTCTATGGATTTACAGTCTCTAACATTTGGTTTATATAGCAACACACATGATAATGTTGCTGAAACATGGGAAATTACCACTGAAAAGTTAATGCAAGACACGGCCAAAGAAGAACGGGGGTTGCAATATCTCGTGGTGACGTTAATGGTCCTGAAATAGCAATGATAACTGTAGAAACTGATGCGTGTTTTAGCTAACGATCTAATAAAACTAATTATTCAGCTTTATATGGATATGAAGCAATCGTTGTGAAACAAACCGGCAAGGTCCTCCAAATTGAAATCTGTAACAAATATTGCGATAGCTGGGTTTGGGCCTTTTCTAAAGACGTGGCACCAGGAACTCAAGATTGCACAAAAAAACTATTCTGGGTCGTCATCCAGTATGGGACAAGTGATTCTGGTTGACGGTTTTAAGTGCTCAATGGAGGAAAGAAATCTTATGTACAATGTATTAAGAGCTGACGGTGACTCAAGCACGTATAAGACCATTCTCGAAAGCAAACCGTGTCCGGACGTGCATGTGCAAAAAATGCATTACACCAACCGTTTGTTGCGGAAAAACGGTAAAAATATGAAATTGCAAAATATAATACGATCCCTCTTAGAGAAAGTAAACTTTCAACAGGAGATCTTCTTACTAGGTTACGCACTGCCATCCGCTTTGCTATATATGTTTAGAAGTGAACAATATGTTTCTACAGAGAAAAAAAAAACTTAATTGTAGAAATATATATTAAATAGTACACGGTGTGTTTTTGGAGACCACGCAAAATGTGATGATTTTTACTAGACACTAGAAAGAAAAGCAGAACAAAATCTGGCTCCGATATTATAAAATTTAATGCTGATATTACAGAAGAACACATCTCAATTCGCATTTAATTCTAGGAGCCTTCTAAATACTCTCGCTAACAATCGTCCTGAACAATTTAATAAGGTTGTAAATAAATTGGTGTTTGTCAAGAGCATAAATTATTCGTTAAAACGTTCATAATAAGCACGCTGCTACGTAGCACTAGTCGCTTTACATGGCGGTAAACCTCAATACAAATTATATAAGACATTGTGCGACGAGAGCCCAGAAAATTCTATAAATGAATTAGAACGCAAACGATGTGCCCAAAGTACATACTAGACAATTCGTCCAAAGCGCTGTAAACCAAAAGCAAATTTTGGTAAAACTGATGAACAATATGGCAAAGAATATCAACGACCAGATATGAACCAATACGATTTTGACAATGCAAAGGTGCTGTTTTTAAACAACATTAAGCAATAGTGGTTGAAACGTTTTGAGATCGAGGGCTATTATTCTGCAATACTATTTATTCTGCAAGCAGAAAGAGCATTATGACTCCAACTTCGGAGATGCATTTTCACGGCATCCATTTTTTCAAAAATCTGCAAGAGACGTGCAAATTAAAAGTCTACCTATTATTGACAGCTATTTTGTATAGGGTAAAGATGCCTAGTAAGAGATAAGCGCCAAATATGAGATAGCGAGGAATTGCCTAAACTAGTTATGGCGGCCATTTAGCGTTAGCATCGCGTCAACCATCATATTGACAGTTTCAAATATTTAATAGTGTGCGCCAGCCATAGGTGTTGTTAAAACGTAGCGGTTTTTACGAAAGCACAAAATAATACTTTTTCGTTCAATGGAACGACTTTCTTATTATGATATGATAAAGAATATTTAGTACGTGTAAACCGTCAAATAGACCTCCGATCAACCCAGGTTTGTTTGACAATGGAGTATTAAAAGTGAATCTCTATGCATAATTTTGCATAACTCCTTTGATTGAAAATGAAATCGACTAACATGCTGGAAGCCTTATTAAATGTAGAATGCCAAATAAAAGTCAGAGAAAAAATACCTAGGCATAATTTGGCAAGAAAACCCAATGCGGATCAGCTACTTTAATTACTACTTCCCCGTGTAAAAATTCCCTTACGGACTCTACAAATAACAATAAAGGAAAGGAAAATAAAAAGGGATAGAACAAAGGTTCTAAGAAGGCAGAAAAAAACCAACAAGGAAGAAAAATGAGAGAGTATTGATATCGCAGTGAAATTATTTTTTGTTGTTGTTGACATGATATTATTTTGTTTTATTATTTGAATGACAACATTTTTGTATTGTTGAAATTGTGGCAAATAATATCTCTTCTATACTTTAACCTCGCATAAGGGCTTTGTCTTGATTGGTAAATAAATACATTTTTGAAATTACACTTAATATGTTGTATGAACAAGAAGATAAGCCGGATATCAAACATAACTAAAATTAGAGATAGAGCTATTTATAGCCACGGTATATGTAGGAGTTCATTATTAAAGTTTGTGCAGAGTGTAGATAGAGGAACAAGCATAAAAATAGAAAATTAGTTATAAATATAATAGAAAATTATTTTACAAGTACATTACATCTTAAATTATGATTTGAATAAGATTTGAACTATAACAGACAAATAATTTGAAAGCAAAATTAGCCACTGAACTAATAAAGTCAGATTAAATTACATTTCTAATTAATTCCTTGTTTTTAAAGAATTTAAGTCTTGCGATCTCCAACTTGCCTTCTTATTTTTTGGTATGAATGTCTTAAAGAAATATGTAATCACTAAATTTCTTATGTAATCACTAAATTATGGCATATTTTTGTTTCTTTTTTACACAGATTGGCCAAATAAACTTGGGACCTTCAACATTATTCGAAATAAAAACAATATTTCATAAAATTTAAATTTATCTTCGAGTTTAGCTTTCTTAAATAATTTACACTATCTATTTAAATAAAAGTAGACGAAGTGTATTTTTTTTGTAAACGAGATCTTTACTGAATTTTGTATTCTGAAACTAGATTTACTAGAAAAAAAAAACTTGACAAATTAATCTGCTATAGTTGCATAATACAAGCGCTATCAACATATCGCCACTCCTATTGCCATTTCCATTTCTAACTTACGTCAAAACACCCTATAATATAAATAAATACCTCGAAATCCTTAAAAATACGGTAATCGTAATATTTCAATATGTATTTAGTATTCTTAGAAGAAGATAAAATAGAATAGTTTTAATTCAATCAATTTCTCAACCGATTAGGTTTCTCTATTATTTCTTCAAGCTATTGGTTATTTAATTTTTTTTCTGAGATACAAAATCATAAAAAGAAAAATGAAGGAAATTTACCAAGAATTGCGAAATGTAGATATTCTTTTCGTTCATTTATATCTCCTAAGTATAAATGGATAATAGTTCGTGGAAAATATTTTTGCGGAAATTATAGCAAGTTAGGATCCAAGGCACTCCATCATTTTGGGCAATATCACCTAGTAGATAATTATTATGGGAAAAACATAGTGTTCTCTTACCTGTTTTTATTATTTATTAGAAAATAGCCATATATACCACCTATTCTTTTATAGGTCATGACAGTGTTTTTAAACTATTAACTTTTATTAGATAAATTAATATCTAAATTGTCAGTCATTTCTAAGACCACAAATTATGAAAGTTATCACCATCACATCTTACCAACTGTTCACGGTTTAATAAACGGACGTAATGGCCCAATCGCATAATGAGCGATGAAATTTTGGAAAACAAACCGTAGAATAATTAAACTAAAATAGCAATTAATCTTCCAAACTCATTAGTACTCAATATATTCTGGCCAAAATTTTACTTCAGAAGCTTTTGAAGGCTCTCCCCGAAAGTGCAAAGTTGCCACTAACATTTTGTAGGTTCCCTTTTTGATCAGAGTCGAGGTAGTAATTTGCAATATCAAAGTTATTGGAGCAAAAATTTGTTATTTTTCAATTAAACATTTTGATATCTAATTGCAAAAATGTACATAAAAATTTAATTATTAATCGTTAGAAAAATTTATAATATTCCATCGTTTTGAGTTGCATCTCATTAACATAGGAATATTTTTCTTATCGGGACTGCATTTATCTGCAATATTTGAATATTTTCTGTAATTTTATTTTAACTAGTATAATACGTACTTATTTTTTTGTGTTTTAATGGAAAAACCATTTTTTTTTTAAAATATCTATAGGAGGTAATGCCTGTTTGTGTTCACTTACATTTAGGAAAAGGAACTTACATAGTGCTCTTGTAACTAAATATTTGGACTGCAGAATTTTTATATATATATATTAGCAAATATAATGTAGTATACTGACAGCAGTGAAAATTCCGTTTACTAGTTTCTATTCAATTGAACAGGGGATTAATAGGTATCTTGCATCTTCTTGGCGTTATGGTTCAATAATTATAATTAATTAATGAACCGTAACATTGAGAAATATGTAAAAGAAATATTTCATTAAAGTCTTAATGAATTAGTAGTTTTGTGTTTTACTTTCAAATTTCGTTGTCAATTCATTTTATCATTTTACATCATTAGTTGAAGTGCGCGCACATATTGGCTGATTTTTACCATTTTTTTAAATTTTATTAGGTGTAGAAATGAGTTTTTGTTCTAAAACTTCTGACAAACGCTCATATATTTTTAAAACTAAATTTAGAAAAAAATTTCACAATGCACTAACTATCTAATACATTTTAAAATTATAGTAGAAATAGCAAGATCAAAAATTATTTTGGGAAAATTAATGATACCTGCATTGAACCGTTTCATAGGATTTCTAATAGAAATTAATTTTTCACCCCGAAGTTGAACTAAACATTTTTTTTAAATTTTCTTATGGAATTAAAAATAATCTCTCGATTTACAATAACTTCAAAATTACATGTTACTTTGATGTTGCGATTTGGCATAGAAAAAAATAAATAAAATTTCCATTACAGTAGAAAGAACCCAAGTAAGTTTTCTGTACGAAAATATATTTCACTATGCACCCTCATCTATTTTCGTGTCGCGCTTTTCTTCCACTTGTCGTCTCGACTAAATTGGATACGACCGAAATCAACCACATGGGATATTTTTGTATTTTAAGAAACTAAATGTAACTCTGGAGGACTTAGGATCACACGTTTCGTTATACCGGTGTTATTGAGCTAATAGATACTTGAATTGTAAATGAGACAAGGCAATAAACCAATTTGACTCGCATAAACATAATCTTGAACTAAAAATATCGACGTAGAAAGAAACAGACGAGTAATTCGTTTCGTTCAAGGGTTTCGTTTTTCCTTTTTAGGCACAAAATTATGAAAAGGAGTACAAATCAAACATTTTGAAAATATTCTCATATCTATCACAGTTTTGATGTAACTTACATTGTTATGTAGATTATTTGAAGTATTCATTTAGTTATTCTGATTTATTCCACAAACTGCAAATTATTCCATGAATCACTTTGATAAATCATTATTTATTTAGTTTAAGTAATTTAAAGCTAATATTTATAAAATTTTACTTCTTTATGTTAAATTATTTTTTTATGAATTAAAAAATCATTTATTTGGACTCGGCTTATATATCAACACTTAATTGTGGCTGATATAAAATAGTGCTTCGAACTAAATTAACCTATGTTCATAATTAATATATAACAAAAATCTATAATTAAATGAAAATGTATCAAATATATTCTGAATTATTTCAAAGACAATTTATTGGTATTATTTATGTTTTTCGGGTTTTCCGATTCCTTTGTTTTTCCGATTCTTTTGCTTTGTTTAAAACTTCGTTTTTTTATTATTCATTTTACTTTTTCATTCTTAAGTGTAGCTCTATATTGACTTTCCTAAATTACCAACGATTAGTTTTTTTAATTCAATTTTTTTTACGTAAACGCATTTCGTTTTCAATTAAACTGAAATAAAAGAAACTCTAAAATAAGAAACACTTTGTACCTACTAATATTGTAAATGTTAATGTTTTATGTTACTCAATATTTATTTAACAGCGAAATGTATCCTTATAAAATAGAGTTTGTACTTGATACTTGGCAACAAGATGTTTTCCTGGCGATCGGGAATTAATGCCCGATAGAATCAAAACACATTTCTTAAAAAGCTAGCTTTTTAAACGAAGAGCTTTGTTGCAGTGTTTAATATTTTTAATTAATTACGTCATAATTTTGCAACTAAACGTCTATAAAGTAACTAAAAATATAAAAATATTGTTAGTCATCTTTACAAATGCAAATAGTCGTTAAAGTATTTAAAAAACTTATGCAAATTTTTACTAACCTTACCTATGATACAAAATAATCGTGTTTAATTTTTAATTGTATATCGTGCTTAGTTTAAGATTTTTTTAAGATGCTCCTACAGAATATCCACGTTGAACATATGGAATGACATAACATATATGATAGATTCATATAACATTCAAGTATCCAAGTTTTCATTAGTTCGTCAATTACTTGTGTTCTTAACATTTTGGCTCTTGGACTCTACCCAAAATTATATAAAGTTAAGAACATCAAATTTGATTATAATGTCATCGTATAGGAAAAGTGATCATATAAACCATTCATGGTATCCTTAAAAAGTGTGACAAATTGAGGTAACACGGGTTAATAATAACGGAAGTAATAGTTTCAAAAATATTTTTTCCTCTAAGTCATAAAGGCGCAAAATATCAAGAAAGAAAAGCAGACGAATCAATAGTTTATACTCTCACTACACAGTTTCGTCCAAAATTATGTGTTCATCTCAAAACTTCAAATATTGTAGTTAACAATGATTTCAAAGACTTAATGAACAATGAAAGTACGAAATCACAATCCTCATTTGAACTATGCCCTTGTTTAACTTTCCTAAGTCTGAAGAAAAATCAATTTCTCCGTCCTAAAACTTTACTTTCAAGCCTTGCCAAATAAGCTTTCAAATCTGCCTAAAAGGTTGCTATCAGAGTTTTAGATGGTTTTCAATTTGTGTTGATCCAATATAATAGTCTGCACTTCAGAAGCTATTGATGCGAATATTCGCTTTTGCTTAAATTGTTTTTGAAGTTCACTGGGTTCAAATAAAAAAAATTCATTAAAATGTAATTGATTTCGGAACATCTCGTTAAAAGAAAGCTCGACTTTTTTCACGATTGTATATTCGGCGTTTTTTAAATATTTTAACGGGTTTGTGTACCTTATTAATTTACCTCTTTTTGGGAACGAGAACAGGTTTATTAAAATATGAATGAAAAGGTAGTTATTGGCTAATTGGTGGTCATAATGATTGATCTATAATTGTTTATAAAGGTGAATGTTATGCAATGCATTTTTTGTTGTTTGGCGTCAATAATAAACGTATAAATGTAACGTAAGGTAAAGATCTCGCATAAACTTGAACCTTTAAAATTAATATTCTGTGCAGATAATATAAAAAAAGATTTCATTTTGAGATATTGACACCCTCTTATTTTAATCGTCCTTTTATTTATACTCCAACCATAACACTTCAACAAAATTAAATCAATCAGTGCACAATCAGACTAAAGTTATAAGTTACGCAGGATTAGAGTTACTGCTTCTGCTGTTACTTCTAGATAATTTGATCTGTATGTGATCATGTATCAGTATGCGTTTATACAGGCTTATCAGTTTCGATTGTTTGGTAGCCAATTTGTTTTTTGTTGACTGCGTATAACAGCCGTAACTGCCATACCATGTCGGATCAAATGAAGAACTACCATAACCTCACCGCTACTTTGTTACGGTTGTGTTTTTGTTTCTGTCATTGTTTTACTTTTATGCTAAAAATCAAACAATGTGACAAACGTTTACGTATTTAAAGCAACTAGTAATAAGTATATTAAACAGTTCCTTTTGCATTTATTCAACGGAGTAATGTACGGGAGTTTTTTCCTATTGTTTCTTTGGTTATTAAAATAATATTATCCACCTCAATCTAAGATTAGGATATTTTTCTTTCTTAGGAAAGTTCCTATGAAGCCGTGAAAATATTAATTTCAGCGTTTACTTAAAAAAAACAAATTGACACGTTAGTTATTTTTTTTAAATATTTATTTAAACAAATAATAACATATTTTAGTATAAGATAGTATTTTTGCGCAATATTCTATTTAATTTATACAAATTTCTCGCCAACCAGATGGGTAGCAGATCACCTACTGCCATCATCTTCATCACTTTTGATAATATTTAATTGATATCAGAAAATTATGATCAGTATATATTATGACTAACCGATCAGTATATATGATTGATCAGTATACATTATTTATAAAATATCAAAATCTAATATAAAAATCGGTTTTTCGTTTAGTTTCACTTTTTATAATTCCATCTGATATGAATAAGTTCATTAAAGCTTTTTCCTCAAGTGCAAGACTGATTAAAAGGATTATTCGGAAACTTGTTGGGTGGTTCCCGTCTTGAATTTGGGACTCGCCAGACACACGGACAAAGTACTCAATGAAGCTATAATATTTGGCTCCGTTAAACAATTGAAATATATCTTGAACAACAACGAAAATATAGAAGATAATGTCTGAATAATCACAGAAGAAAATTTAGTACAATTAAATAAAAAATACCACCTAGAAAAATTTGGCATTGATTTTTGATAATATTCTTCTTCTTTTAATGAAAACGAGTAGACATCCTTGCAGAGTACGAGGAAGGAATCTTTTTAAGAAAGAAATTTTCATTTAATTATAATATTGATTATAAGGGACTTGTGGGACACAATATTAAATCCAAACTGGCGTTAGGTTAGATTTGCGTTTACTGTGAGAATAATGCATGTCGTATCAAATTGCATCTCCGACACAATCCGTGAGTATCATTGCTAGATCCGTAATATATCCATAATGTTGTTCGTAGGAAAGTGTGTTTAAAACTCGCCATCCCAATAAGATGAAGCATCATCCCTCAAAGTGATGTGGAATCGAGAAGTAGTAGAAACCGAGTAAAATTCGTAAAGAACTTTGCAGCATCACTAATTTTCGTAACACAAAAATGTTATTTTGAATATATTTGGCGTTAATTTTGTAGAAAATCATTATTCGCAATTAAATAAAACTACGTAATGTAGTACTATTTCTACTTTTTTTCAGTTCTTTACCATGACCTAGGTATTTTTGCTAAGAGCCCACCTAAAGATGTAATACAACAAAACCTAGGTCGTGGCAAAGAACTTAAAGACAGTAGAAATAATACATCATGTAGTTTCTTTTAATTGAAGATAGAAATCTTATTAAAAGTTTATATTATTTATTATATTTAATTATAAATAGTCTTATAACAAATATACATAAACTACGTTAAACAAACATATTATTATATGCCTATTTTCGATGTAACTGGCAAAGGCGTAGCGTTTTTAAATGTGCATTTTAGTATTCAGTTTTAGAAATAGTCCCCTATTTTTAATTCGGATTATTTTATATTAATTATTATATATATTTCAACAGGGTACCTAATTGCGTTTTTACAACATGTAAATCTTTTAATTTTAAATAACAAATACATAGAAATAAAAGCTGCGGTAACACAGCTAATACAATAAAGAAATAAGTAGAAATATATTTCTGCAAATGAGAAATATTTTTGAGTTTTTGTAAATCTTTTACAAAATTGTCAATATGGATTCCAGCTCACAGAAAGAGTCGAAATTATTGTTACTAGTTAACCTAATAACAGGTAAATTAGAAAGTGTTTTATTAATCCTTGATCTTCCATAAAAAATAGCATCAATTATGTTAAAGTTTGAAATAAAATTAACGAAGTTGAAAACGTCATCATTATTCGAATTGAAAAATTATAAAGTTTTTCACAATACCTTGCAGTCTTTTGACAATTGAAATATGTGGGAATTAACGTATATTTCGTCATAATTGTACTTGTGAAATGGCATCGGTGAATTTGTTTGCATCATCAGTCTGAAGTTCCTAAGAATGTTTTATGAATTGTACTACTATCATTGAACAGTCCACGTGTTGTGTTTTTCAGAATATTTCTAAAGTAAGATATGATATAGATCTTTTTAATATTACTCCTGAAGGGTTTAAAGGAATAGCGTAAGCGATTTCGATAAGTAAAAAAATCACAAAAAATATGTATTTGTTAATGTAACATCTATTTTATTTAAATGTGGTTAAATCTACTCAATATCAAGGTACGTTATCACATTTCAATTATTTTCACTGAATTTAACACCCAGATCCAAACTTCCTGTTATACATGAAAGGGAACGACTGGTGCACAACGTTTGGGGACATTTGTGATAAAATAAATGATTCAGTTTCAGAATAAAGTTACGGTTTGATTTTATCGTAATGTTGAAGAATACGTTTCCTGTTTGTTGTCATAGTTTGACTAATTGCGGTAGTCAATTATTATTTTCGGCTTCTTTTCTCCAGAGGCGTATAATTTTCTTAGGAAGTACCCAAATTGATACGTTCCAGGGTGAAACAGAAAGATAAATAATATTCTTTTTCATCATTGTCTTCATTTGAGTTTCGATTTCTTCCTTATGACACTCGAGGAAGGGATAGGATTTGGCATGAACATTGGAACAGCCTCTTCAGTGTTAATACAGTGCTCCATAGAATTTGTACAAGAAAGAGGATTTCCTTCAAAGTGAAATATATCAAAGTAATGAAACCAACAATTTAACAGAACTTTGGTTTTTTTAAAGATTTAGACGAAAACTTCAGAATTAGTGTGTTCACGGATAAACGTTTTGTTGAAAGTCTTTATTTCTTTAAAGTTACTAGAAGTAGGATATTCTGTCGCCATTTCAGAATGCTGAGGAATTATATATTTACTATAAGTAGAACAAACTTTTCAGGCAAGGAAAATTTAACATAAGCGTTATTATTTTCCAGTAAATCGTTACTTAATGTCCCGTCATATATAAATTTCATATCGTCATCGATGATATGGAATCTCTAATTAAAATTAAGGGCTGAGATGATTAAATAGGTTTTGATTGAGATGACTAAGGGTGATTGAAGTAGAATTGAAAACTGTCTATCATTTTTCAGTACGAGTCATTTTCACTAATGCCCATGAACTTAATTTTTCCGGGGAGTTTTTGGTTTTTGAGAGGCTCAACTTGACAATAACAATACTTGAACCAATATCGATACGTAAACAGAGTTCACTATCAGAATGTTCTGTTTTCAAGAAGATATAAGTAAAGGATATTTTTTTTGAAGGAAATTTTAGTTCATACAATTAGTATTATAGGTTGGGATGTAGATTTGGAATTTTTATTTATGTAAATTAGTCCTTTATCCTATAGAGTACTTTTTTACATTAGATTTGCGGGAATAAATAATGGGTGTTCTATACAAATTAATATCCAAATTACTATAGGACTTGGAGCTAATAAATAATTGGAATTAAAAGTGGGACTAAAAAGTAATTTTATGAGATATATGATTTAATTTAATAAAGGATACAAACAATTTAGTACTTAGTTGAACAAGATTTAAAATTGAGTTTGAATTTGATTGCCTAAGATTTTGGGATTACGATAACATGGGCACGTAAACCGATCACTTGGTTTAAAATATGTTTTTGATAGATATTTTTAGTTTGTTCTTCCATTTAAAATTAGATATGATATTGAAGTTTACCGTCTTCATTAAATTGAGGATAGTTTGCTAATTTAGAATCAATATAGATAAAAATTACGGAATAAAATAATGAAGGAACTGGGGAAAAATCGGTAGAAATGGCAATAACAGAGGTAGCACTATTTTACTCATAATAACTGCACGGTTATGTCGATTTACACGAATAATTACAGAAATTCGGCAAATATTTTCAAGGGAAATGACTCAGCGGTGACGTTAAGGTGATTTAGGTAGGATATATCAGGGCTGTTATCCAGCTGGGATAGCAGCAAAGTTAGACAGGCATATAAGCGACGTACACTATAGTGTGGATGAGAATTCGACCAGGGTACAGGGACCAAATAATGTGATAAAAGAGACAGCGATCAGGATATAGCAGAAAAATATTCAGTGCAAATATGTATATATCAGGATTCAGCAACTTTAGAAATGTATACTAAATTCGATGAAATGTTTTGTAGTCCTTTTTTCGAATTTCAATCTTTTTTTCAGACGAATTAGTTTAATTATAAGATGCTGAGGTAGATACAACTTGATATAATAGGAGATGAGATGATCAGTAATAGATACAAAAGACTTGTGTCGACTACGAATATCGAATCGAAACAAGAATAATGCATGTCATTGCATTTCTCATACGATCCTTGAGAACCACTGCCAAGTCAGCGATATATCAGTAATGTCGGTGGGAGAGAGTGTTTGTTACTTAAACATAAAGCCTGAAACTTATCTGGTGAGAATCCTATAAATTTTTGTGAAGTTTTTACACAATGTGAGTTTAAATTATAAGGATAGGTATTTATCTCAATAACACCAATATTTTTGATATATGTATAGGAATATATGTGTTATTGGGCAATATGAAATTAAATAAATCCCAATAAAATGGGATAATCATTCAAATTTTGAGAATTTTAAAAGGCACGAATAATACATGCACATATATATAAACATATATATATATATATATATATATATATATATATATATATATATATATAATATATAACTCATATGCTTCGTACATAGAAGTGCAAATATTCACATGGTCGGGTTTATACAATATAATTTTGCCCTAAAACATTTTTTTTTACTTTCGTAGGCAATCTACTACACGTTAAAGTAATATTCTCCTTTTTTAATAAACAGAAAACCTTAAAAAATATCAAACTTAAGAACACATTTTCCTGAAAAGAATTGTTTTTGGATCAACATGCATTTCTAGTACTAATAATAATAAAATGAATAGCACTAAAAATAATACGTGCTCTCAAAATATGATATAGTTTTGACAAAATATAATTTCTATTTATATAACGCAATGTGTCTGTCTTGTATCGGTCTGTTTATTTATAACTTAACTACTACTGAACAGATTTTTTATACGATTTTCAAAGCCATACAGAGTATTTACCGAGGAAGATTTTCGTGTGTGAAACATAAGCATATATGGTTAGTTTACATAGCAATACTGATATTTTACAGGTGTATCCATAAATGAGAAGAGAAGCGAAGTCAACTTCACAGCTATACTGAAGACCAAGACACGTATTATTTACTAAAGATATTCAAACTGAATGATTAGTCGTAAAAATTGTGCACCTCACAGTTTATATGTGAGTGGAGCAGCGGAAAAAATTAGTGCAACTTTATTTCGGACTAATTTTTTTATACGTAATATACTATTATAAAAAGACAAAAAATTATATTGAATTTTAGTCAATAGTATATGCACAGTTCATCATATTTCTTTAAAAAGTACCATATACCAATTCAAAAAGTTGGCCCAAAAAAATCGTAATATAAAAGCATCCTGGCTCTTCCAGATGGTTCACAGAGTAGTGTAGATAATTGAATTAGAATTTTGCATTTAAATTTATTGAATCTTATTTCTATCACATTTAATTTGGCAGGGGTGGATAGTTTATGGATATTTATAGCTCCAAAAAGAGTAATTCAGTTATTTTCATTGGTTAATATTGCATCACTATTGGGTGTGGGCCAAGTACCTATAGAATTATTCTCGTTTTCTGTAACGGTTGCCTAAATAATTACATAATGAAAAAGATTCAGATTTATAAATGATATAGCCTGAAATGTTTTAACAGAATTTTGGGAGCGTTTATTTTCAAAATATAGTGTGTTTTCCATATCCGTAATTAAATATTATTTTTTTTAAAGATGGTTCAACATAATCCATGTTTACATTTCGTTTCCTGACTTTGAAAGACGCTGAGGTTATATGTTTTTTCGTGCGGTGTTAATGTGGTTTCGTGCCACTTTAATCAGTTTAGTTGATGGATAAGAAAAAGTGTTTTAGAAGAAAATGTTATTTTAAATGATACTGCAAAAACCGTGCAATTTAATTAAATTGACAAGTGGCATATTATATTTTCAACCACGTCCTTCGATGTTGGAATAACAGTTCATTATATTTTACACGCTATATTAAGATCGGCATTTCTTAGGATCTAGCATGGTATAATTTCAATTAAATAAAATATTTTATATTAATTATATAATGTATTAAGTTTCGTTTCTTTTTTATATTTTGGTACAATATCGGGTCCTCTTGTAGACATGAAATTGTATTTATCCAAAATGATATCTTATCTAACTTATCTATGTGACTTGTAGTGTCCAGTAAGAAATAGAAAATATACGTAATACATTTTTAGAACACCTGGGTAATGAGTAATAACGATTTAATTGAAAATATTCGAAGTATATTTTACCTGAACATAGTTTAACGATTGCTTTTTAATGAATAACCCTTTTTCTGTACAAAAGTTTTAAGATTCAAGGTAGAGACTATTGCTGTATTCAACGGAAGCACAGAATAAATAATAGAATCGTTCAGAATACTGCTAATAAATTAATCGTTATAAAAATTAACAAAAAAATACACTCCAGGTCCCCTTTGACACAAAAAAATCCGGGACGGGTAGATAGACTAAATTGTGTTTTTTACGTTTTCCATTTTTAATATATGTATTGCTTTCTCGTGTAAATAAACATATCCACATAAAAGTTACTTTAGGTACTTTAGGTAATAAAGTTAACTATTTGATTGACATTCTTTTAGTAATCGGATTAAACGTGTTGTATTGCATTCATTATTTAACAGATTTTTACTGTACTCCATTTTACATTTTGACTTATTTCACGAAATAATTCCCTACATCACAATGAAAATCGTAGAGTATTCAAGTCATTAGTGATTCTTTTGAGTATTTTATATTGACTCTGTTCTATTTAAGACTCTGTATTTCAAGAAGCCGGACGGAAAACTATTTCTATAATAAAGCTATTTCTATAAGAAGGATAGAAAGACTAGCACTTTCTATCCTTATATCAGGTACCTTTAGTTTGTTAAAGGAACGAACTACAAACTTAAAATTATGACACTCTAATATGTATTATTATATTTAAAAATTTAGGCACTAAAGTTCCAAAATAAAATTTGGGTCCGAACGGATTGGATACCTATTATTAGGGAATGTTAATTTCTATTGTAGTATATGTAGAGTTTGTGTAGTATATGTAGAGTTTGTGTGTCATAATTCGATGAAGAAAAGATTTCACATGGAAAATTACATCGCAAAGAGTGATTTTTAGACACTTGGTATTCTCTTTTCACAATATCCCTGAATTTACAATAATAAATTCACTTTTTACCTTCTAATTTAAGTCGCCTCAAAAATTACCGTACAAACTTTCACATACGGTACCGCATAGTAGCATAGAAGTCTTCTTGTGAAAGATTGGCATTATTCTAGAAGTTTCGTCATTTCAAAATGCATCTATTTACATTGTAATTTAAAGTTGGATAAAACGTATTCTTTGTCAGAGCATTAATTAGTGAAGGAATTTTGAAAATCGTGTAATTAATTTTTGAATTTGCCTCGAACTAAAAACTCACTATCTGCAAACCTTTATTATATTTTTATACATATGTAAAAAATATGACCTTTCAAATAGAATTGTCTGTTAAATTTTAGAATTAGTTTAAGGATTTACGAGATTAGCTTTTGTAAGCATGAAATCTTCGAAAATTTCAAATATAACTTTTTAAAAATATAATATGTATAAGCGATATAATTAACCAAATTAGCAATTGCATTAATGAACGATATAGCAATTTTTCACCATTTTTTAAGAAATTTAATTAAATTATATTAATGTATTTTCATCGTACAAGAATTCAAAATTTTTATATAAAGAGAAAATATTAATTCATAACGTTAAAATAGTAATAGAAATAATTAGAAATCGATGAAATATAATGTTGATAAATTGTTGATTAACATTACTTTTAACAGCTTTCATTGAACTGCCCTATTTTAGGTCTCCTTCTTCTTCAATAGAAGCACAACAGCCCCTTGCAGGCCTTGGCTGTCTCTACTACGAGCTCATTCCAGTTTCTTCTGTGAGTCACGACGAGTCGTTCCAATTAATTATGTTCAAAATTTTTATGTTTTTTTCGATGTTATCCATCCATCTAGATGATGGCTTAACTCTTGGTCGAGTACCCTCGGGTTTCTTGAATGTTAGTATTTTAGTGGGATTATCCTCTGGGCTTCTCCACATGTGACCAATCTATGTTAATCTGTTACTACAGATTACTTGGGTAATTTGTGGTCGCTTTAGGTCTACTTTCAAACATACAGACATTTAAAAACACACTGAACTTTTAAAGTTATAGAGTACTGGCTATTTTATTTATGAAACCTTTAAAGTGATACAATTCATTGTTATTTTAAAAATATATTCTTGTAGATTCGGCATCTGGGTTTTGCAATGTTAATGCAGTCTTTAATCACACATCAGTTATATTTTATTAACATCTATCTCAACAACACCTTCAATAAAAATGTTTTAAGCAGCAATAACATAACATCGTGTTGCAAATACGTTCTGATAAGGTATCTCGTTGTCTTATAAACGTTATCATTTCACAGAATACTTTATTGCTAGAAGCTGACAACTCCGTCAATGAATGCGATATAATATTGACATGTTCAATGGACTGCTATCGTGGGAAATTCAGTCCGGTAATTTAAAGATTTAATATTTATATAAGGACCACATTTTTATTTGTAATACAAACATTAGTAGCGCTGGGAAAATTCTGATACAGTGAAATAAAATATTTTACATGAGAATTTTCAAATCAGAAAATAACTTTTTTTGTTTGTATCGCTTTCTAGTTAGCCATAAAATGCATCTAGGAAGTTATCGTCTCAAAATAGAATCCACTTTTTCTCCTTCAGTTTGGCATTCCGTAAAAAAATTGTCCAAATAAAATACTAATGGAATAATTTAAGTTTCAGTCGATTCATCTATCATAAGCGGCTTTCTCGGAAAACATTGGACGTAAAAATTTTAAATTTATCACAGAGATAAGAGTATGAATGCTCAACTGGAAATATAGAATATAAAAAGGTGAATTTTGGCTCTTGGGTTTATTTTCTGCGGGTAAATTGGAAAATAAAATGAATTCTTCAAAGGTTTTCATTTAAGGAGTTAAATGAAAACTCATAGTAGTATAAACGCATTTCGTTTTATGGTTTTTCGCTTATACCCCAAACACTGTAGTCCATAGTTAAAATTTGGATATATTAAAATAAATAATAATATATATACATATATATATATATATATATATATATATATATACATTTATATATATATATATATATATATATATATATATATATATATATATATATATACATTTATATATATATATATATATATATACATTTGTTGGAAAATGGTTATATTTTTCGTCAGAAAGTACAAACACTGTAGCAAGAAGACATGTGAATTTGAAACATAAATGTCAATTCCCCTAAATAAGATCACTTTTATTTAATTCTTGTAACATACATTATTCGTATATAATTTAACGCCATTCTAAGCTATTGAAATGATAAATGGCGTACCGATATCGATAATTTTAAACTAAAAATATGATTTTACATTTCTATAATATAAATTGTTAAGCAATAATATTATTGGTATATAAAAACATATCACAATTACAAACATTAAAGTTTTAAGTAAAAATTTTACATATTGACTATTTTTTGTTAATGCCCTTATTTTTATTGTTGAAAACTCAATTTAATGCTAATAAAACTAGCTGATAAAATTTTGGCTCAAATTGTATCTATTTATTTACTCACGTACTTGAATGTACACAAATGACATAAGGCGGACTTATTGCTACGAAAAGAATCTTCTACAGCCAACTAGATCCCTAATCCAGACCCCCTCGACAAGCGACCGGGTTCAATGTAAATATAACTGAAGGAAAAAATTATTTTGATATTTAATTGCGTAAGGTTTTAAATAGAAAATTAATTGAAAATATACAAAATATCCCGCTATACCACGATAACTAGGCTTTAATTTTTTTTTTATTATGAATTTTCAACTTTTGTTTCTTATGTGTGTGTTTGTGTGTATGTATGTGCGCATTCGTGTGCATGTGCATGAGCTTGTGCGTATGACGCGTATGCGTGTGAGGGGTACGCACGCAACTGCATGACTGCGTGCGTGTGTATGTGTGTGTGTAAGTGTATGTGTGGGCCCTTGTGTGAGGGCGCGCGCGCGCAAGTGTGTGTGTGTATGTGTGTGTGTGTGTGTGTGTGTATGTGTGCATATGTGTGAGTATCGGCATGTTAGTATTATCCTATGTAGCGCAATTAAACATCTTTAAAAATTATATCTGTTTTCTTTTACGTTTGGTGGGATGGGAGATATATATCGTTGATAAAAAGATATCTATATTTTTATCAACGATGTATATCTACATACTTATATTTACAAAAATTTTGTCTTTTGTTTACATATTAGGGAAAATTAAACAAACTTTTTGAATCTGTTTCATTTAATGCCTTTAAAGTGCTGGTTTTTAAAAAAGTCTTTGGAATAGGAACCACTTTATTAAACTTGTTAATTACAGTATTTAAATGTTTTCGTTGTTTGAATAATTACTATGGATGAATGGATATTTCCCAGATGAAATGATTTTATGTGCCTACGGTTTTACTTCACTTATTTTTGCAAAAATAAGAATGTGAACTGTTTGTTTAAGAAAGTCGACAAAATATTCGGCTAGTAAGTTAAATCATTTATCGAATAAATAAATGAAGGAAATAATTAAATGTTCGTGTAAGTCATAAAAAATTAAGTTTTTAAAAATATTTTGTTAAGTTTTTGAGCAAAGTATAAAAATAAAATACAATAATAAAGCAATATTTTCAATAATGATAATTGTAGTCCACAAATTACTCCTCTCACTTCTACGTGAGGGTTTTAGATTATGGAAGAGCGCGACCGACTTTGTTCACGAGAACAATCAGGCAGAAAATATTTTTAATAAGTAATTAACTCATTTTTAAGATATGCCACGATAATTTAGTACAAGAAAAAGCAAGGAAAAAACAGACGACAGTTCAAATAGCAATCATTGTTTTATCGCCCCTTACCACTTAACTCTATAATTTAATGTTAAAATATTAATAACATGAAATTCTTTGTACGACTTTATATTTCCTGTCTTTCTTCATAGGTTTTAGCGACAAGCCATTTATTCTCACTTGTATGGAAAAACTTCTTATTTTACTATCATTTAAGGATTTTTGTAAAGAGAAAGGAAATTGTTAGAAGAAAGGGATTTTATAGAGAGAAGTGTAGGGATTGATTTGATATATCGAAGTGTTCACGTAGCGCATAGTTGCATATTAATATATGTTCTCTATAATTACTTGGATAAAATACACCACTCGAAGTAAATTACTTTTAATTAATGTCACCAACGTGAGAGTAAGATAAAATAAAGTTAGATGAACTGTTGTAATGCCCTCGTTTCTTTTCAGTTGGCAACAAAGTATTGAAATTTTGAATTTATATTGGAATATTTATCCACACGTAAGCTTGTTATACGGAAAATTGAAACGTAATAGAATCACGGAAAATTTAGACATTATAGCTAATAGGTATGACAAGTGATTAGTGAGTTGAAGGATAAATTCTATTAGTAATGTCATTTAATGTTGCTTGCATAGAAACTTTGTACTCTTTCCTTAACTTAAAGGTTCGCCAGTCGACAGTCATTGCAATTTATATGCTGGAAATAATAAAACAGCGCGATGTAGGGCCAAAATGCATTAAATACCAAGAAAAATAATGCCAGTACAAACTTGAAATAAGGCTATTTTGTTCAAGTCCTTGGATCACTCTGAAAATTTTGCTATTTTTATGGGGAAATATTCGTGGTTTCCATAAAAATTTATTTATATACCAATCCGACAAAATTTAGACCCAATGATTATAATAGCAAGAATTCATTTTCTATAGATGTCTTTAAAGATTAGAAAAGCACTACATTTCCCTCTTCCTCTTTTTCCATCCTATTTCAAGTTTCTTGGGTTTACATTTTATACTACTCTTAAATTGTATAAGTGTCTATCTTTTTGGTTTCCTTTTAGTGTTAAATAATTGATAAACAATTTGTATAACCTAATTATTGTGTCTAACTAGAAAACTTTGCTCCTGAAGCGATATATAAGTTGTAGATATGTTTTCTTACATGAATTTAAATTTTTAAATTAATAAATATTGCAAGACGGTTCAGTTATCCTATTCTCCTTATCTGTGAATCATTTGGGACTAATGGTTGATTGATTTTAGTACATTGAAAACTTCAAGTTGTGGATGTCCACTTTAAAGCATCTTCAGCATTTCATTCCTCTTGAAATTAAATTTCATCTGTGTTTGAAGACGATGATTATTCTGATCTTTCAGAAGAATGATTTAACAAACTATAACGCAATCAAAATGTGTATACTTATTACATTTTCCATCTCCAAAAATGTGATCATAGCTTTGGATCAAGGTCACGAATCTTTCACTGCTTTACAATATCTTAAAAAAACTTATTATTTTCTCTTATCTTGTTCAAAGATTTACAGTCCTTTCCGTCCATTATCTTTACCTACATTTTTGAAATATTCTCTCATTCTTTATCTCCAAATAGAGTACTTCTTTGTTTGATCATTTCATAACTGTTCATACTGCCAAGTTATAGAACAAACTCGATTCCAATACTAAGCATTCCTTGTCCAGTCAAGTTTTCAATATTTGTATAAAAAATTATATCTTCTCTAACTTTTCCATTTCTTTTCTTATCTCTTTCCATTAATCTTTTCCTTTTTTATTACCCCTCAGTGATGCTGCAATACTCCCCTTCTCCTTATAAATACACTGTCATTTTGGACGAATAAACGAAATTGTTACTGAAGCAATATGTTTGGCAGATGTACGTAATTACCATAGCAAATAGATGTTTGTATGTTATATAAGGAAATCGATTTTTAATGTAAATAACCTATTAAAATTGCTATAGACGTGTTAGAAATTTTTAAAAGAGAATTCTAATATTTAAAAATGTTATTGAACACATTCTGCTTCGTTTCATTTGGTTAAGGCATTTATTGTCTTTTATACTGCACTTATAAAAATACTTTGAAAAAATTCTTGTAAATATTGAAATGTTTTATGTACGGAAATTAAATATTCCAATACTTAAATAATGTGAATATTAACTAGTATATTACAAGTAAGAAAGTCATTTGGTTTCTTTGCAGTGCTTTTGAGAGATCTCAATTAAATTTTTCGTATTATAAATTATGTAATGTTGAGATAAAACTAAGGCCCCGGAACAACTTGCTTGACAGTTCCTCACTTGCTTGACAGATGTCAGTTAAATTTTTCATGTTATAAATTATGTAATGTTGAGATAAAACTAAGGCCCCGGAATAACTTGCTTGACAGTTCCTCACTTGCTTGAGAGATCTCAGGTAAATTTTTCGTGTTTTAAATTATGTAATGTTGAGATAAAACTAAGGCCCCGGAATAACTTGCTTGACAGTTCCTCACTTGCATGACAGATCTGAGTTAAATTTTTCGTGTTATAAGTTATGTAATGTTGAGATAAAACTAAGGCACCGGAATAAGATATATTTTTTACACCATATTATCCCTTTGTTACTCAAAGTCGCCGATAAAATCTAATGTTAATATAAATGAACAAATAATAATACTGTAAATAGTTTAATTGTAGTTGTAGAATTATACTGTAAAATAATATATAAATAGATATCTAAGTATTACTTTTCGTAATGAGTTTAGACCAAAATAGATCATTATCTTGTAATGTACAAGGGGATGTATGAAGTAATTTAGTATAATTCAATGTGATAAATGAGAGTGGTTTTAAGAAAAAAGGTTTAATGCTCTAAACAAATTAGGATACGCTTTTTCCCAGGGATGAGTTTTGGACTTTTAAGGATAAATTCGTAATTTTATTCTCATGTAATTTTGTAGAAAATAATTTCTTATTCCTAAAATATAACTGCTAGCCATGGAGCAAATTTAAATTTATACCTCAATATGAGTTGAATAAAATTCCTTTCTGGGCAATGAATTGCACCATTGTTACCGCCTGGCTTGTGATTGTAAAAATGGTGTAATTAAATAAATATTTTAGGCATTTTTAAAAAAAACAAGTGAAAATATTCATCTAAGTCCTTCATAAAGATTTAATTTTGTTAATAGGTTTTTTTTTATACTTTGTAAGTTATATATATATTATTATATCCATTAGCAAATGTCTAGATACTTCGGAATTATAAATAATAATAATGATCCTAATTTATTTCCACAAAAAGAGATCATATATCTAATTTTAGGCTAAGCCATTAATGTCCTAACCAGTTAGTTTATTTCTGTTATTGGCGTTAATTTTGTAGAAATTCATTATTCACAATTAAATGAAACTACGTGATGTAGTATTATTTCTACTTTCTTTAATTTCTTTACGAAGACCTAGGTTTCGTTGTATTACAACATCTTCAGGTGGGATATTAGCAAAGATCGTGGTAAAGAAATTAAAGAAAGTAGAAATAATACTACATCACGTAGTTTCATTTAATCGTTTATTTCTGTTTAAAATTATAAATATTTATAATTAATATATTTATTAAATATAACAATTTTTGAAAATCTCTAGTTGTAACTTATTGGCCACACAAATTTCATATAGAATTTTATTTTAATATTTTTTCTAAAGTATTTCTAAAATTAACCATCAATTTTAATATAGACTTCTGTTGGGAAAATTAAATACCCGATAAACTTAATTTGATTAAATGTCCGAAAATTTAATTGCATTATTTCAAATTTTGTTTACTTACTGATTACTGAATAAATTTATACTGACATTTACGGAACATTTCAACAAGGTAATTTTTTAATACGTGATAATGGTTTATAAGAATTATATAATTTTAATGGAAATGCAAAAGATAATGAAAACTATCGATGTTACCCCATAAGACTAGTCAATATATAATTAATTTCCATATATTTTCACAAACTTGAACATAAGAAAGTATTTCAATTGAATAAAAGAAAACGACTTCCAAGCAAAGGAAATAATTGCCGAATATAAATTCATCTTATATTTTGTTTCTATCGCCGATGTTTAATGGAACCAATTTGCGTTTCTGAAAATTATATTTATTCCAATACTTTCTCTAAATTACACATTTCCAAAATTTCACTAGAAGTAACTGATATTCTGGAGACGGAATTAATTTGATTATAGCGAATAAGATATTTAATTGGTATGCAAATAAAATCGCTCTGGGGACCGTAATTGAAGCATAATTTTAAATTTATTTTCTTTCAAGTCTTTACATAGTATCGTGAACTATTTCTGTTTCTTATTAAAATTCTGAATTAAAAAGTAGCCCACTTTATAAGATAATAGATCTTTGGTATGTATTTTATACCATATCCGTTGTATTATAAAGATTTTTTTGAAAAATGTTTATTTTTGCAATCAGGTAATGCGTGATTTGTATTATTCAATATTACACATTTTTTTTCTTTTTACAGCCCCATAGTTTGCAATACAAAATAGTTTATTATGTTTATTACTCTCACAGAGTAAGAATATGTACAATATAATAGAGAATAGTTTAAAATTAATAATTGAATTGTGGGCTTTTCAATAAACATAATTTAAGAAAAATCCCCTATTGTTGAGCCAATTTAAGGTACAAATTTTTAAATTAAAAAACTCTAGTTTTCTTTTTAATTTTTAAATTTAATTTGAATTTATAGAATTACAGAAACGCCATAGAATTCATTACCAATGAACACTTAAAGAATTCTAGCAATGACCGAGTTTGGATGATGTAGGTCTAATGATAATATAATAAGAAACGAATAAGAGCAATAAAAATTTATATTGTAAAAAAGTCTGGTTAAAACGATGGAGCCGGAAAATGGGGCAAGAACTCATAAGCGATGAGGACTAAATACATAGACTTTTGACACGTTTTACTTGCCTTGACGTAGCAAAAAAAGTAACAAAGTAAATAAGTAGGCGGATATTATATGAATACGTACAAAGGCATGAAACCATGTTTAAATGGCTATACTCACTTTCATGTACTATATGTTGATACAAATCTTATGATCTTTTTTTCAACTACTTAATCGATTCTCTTAAAACTTGGTACATGTTTTTGGTCCCCATAATGATACAATATTATATTCAAGATTTGATCCATAAATTTTTATTCTGTAGGTGTAGAGCTAATTGATATATAGGACTCTGTATGTGTATGTGTGCATTTACTTAATAGAGAAAAAGTGCGTTATGGCGCCAATTCCAAGCATATCACTAGCAGCAGCGTTATTTTTTCCGAACTTATTCATGTTCGGAAACAATATTGTACCGCAAAAGTTCTAATTAAATTCTTGTGTTTTTATTATTTAATATGCATTTATTGCTCTGTGGTTACTTGAAGGCAGCTAAATGTTTTGTAAAAATATTAAAATCAAAAGACTGGCAGCATGTTCTCCCACAAAAAGTTCCAATTGTTTTATACACTTGTAGCAATTAAAAAAAAACAGGAAAGTAAATCTAAGGACAAATGTAATTCTAATACACAAATTTTTAGATCACATTATTTTTTTAAACACTTCCAGGTAACTTGGTCTACCGTGTAAAAAAAGGCTTTGAATTTTTTTTTACCTGATGTGAGTTTAAGTTTAAGTTTTACCAATTTATATAATCTGCACTGATATTATACAAGACATATGACAAGCCGAAACATATGATAAGCCGTAACGTTCTCCGCGATTTTTTCCGTTGGGTGAAATATGTTTAATTTCACACTGTACGCTAATGTTTGCCGTTCTAGTGTCAAGAAATGGGTTAAAAATGGGTCATATTTTCCTTTTATTCTGCCGTTATACCAAGTATTTGAAGGTACTTGAAAGTCATTTGAAGGTATAAGGATTACATATAATAAATATATATCCATTCGAAACATGAGTACGATGTATTTTGATGACGAGCGAGTAGTAAGAAATAAAAAGAAAATAAAACATTTCTTTGCGTTTTCAAATATTACGCTTGAAGGCAATTAAATTTAATAAAATACTAAATTATTGCAGAAATCCAGATATTACATAACTGGCTGTGTAATTAGAGACAAGGGAATTTTAATATTTGATTTTGACGGCCGCTAGCAAATACGCAAAATCTCGAATGAAAATTGTGGCGATCAGATTCAGATCAGAGAGTGAAATAAATTTTCCTTCAATGTGTAGAAATAAGAATTCATACAATAATGAATAGACGTTGAGATAATAAAAAGAAGGTCAAATTAGAGTAGAACCCTTGCTCTAATGAATCCATGCTGTTATCGTGAAGTTTAGAAATATTTTACATATATACAAAAACCGAAAATTGAAAATATTAAAAAAGAATAGTTTATCAGGTATTCGAAATCGAAATAAAAATTAATATTTTTTTTTGTTCTATGAGATATTTTAGTTATTAAAATCGGAGATTTTAGATAAACAGAAAGTGCCCTTAAAAAATTAAATGTGTGAGTCGGTATTAAAATATGTGATATTTAGAAAAATATCAGGTCATAGATTTTAATAATATAATATACTAAAATCTATATAGTCTTAATTTTAATTTTCACTTAAAACTTTATCTGTACCTACGAAAAAGGGACTTAACTAATAGACAGATACACAGATAGAACCATAAAAACAATATTTGATATCAACATAAACAATGATGTAAATATATACACCTAAAATTGAATGGATTATAAACGAACTCAGGCATCCGGCGACGTGGGTAGCTACCTCAACATGAGAGGTGGTTTACGGGCGATAAGAATGCGAAATGTATGTTAATTCGTGCGACTACGATAATGAGAAATGCAAGTTAATTCATGTAAATTATGTCGAGCCTTTATAACCGTTTTCATCTGGCGAATTGTGGCTGTCTTTCATTACATAGGCCATTTGGTATTAATTATTTTGTATGTTTTTCTTGACTTCTGTATGTTTATCATATAATAAATGCTATTTATTATGTAGTTATTTGAATAAATAATATAGAATGTCAAAATATATAAAAGTAGAAATATATAAAAGTATACGTACATATTATAAATCATTCCACATCTTTTTCTCTGAAGGTTATGTGGACAGAATTCTTTCATATACTTATTTTAATGTTAAGATTATCAAAATCTTTTCATTTCATACATTTCATTCTTTTAAGTGACTGACCTTCATTTGTTTCTCTATTCGAAAAGACTGAGAATATATTTATTTACATTCAGAAATAAACCCTTCGCAAAAATTCCTTAAAAAAATGTTTTCTTTTAAATTATTATTCTGTCATTTTGCTTTCAGATTTTTATTATAAATACGTTAGAAACTTAGTACTAAATACTTAGTATTCGGTTACCGCGAGTTCAAGTTGCAATTAGCCTTTTGGACAAAAGTATTTTTCAACTCGGTTTAAAAAGTTCCTTCCAACAATATATTATTTTTTGACGTCGTTATTTTACGTACCAGAGAATCCAACGAAAAATTATATGCTAAATTTGAAGTTAGCTCTGGCTTTGGTAAATTACTTTAAATAATATTTTCAAATGTTTAAAGCGGAAACAAAGGAAAATTTGTATGGACGACTGATCACAAAATATCTGCTACTATTATATTTCTACATACTATTTAATTTACTGAGGTCAGTAATATTAATCTCACGGAAAGAGTAATAAATATTTAGAAATATTTTATAGAAAATACTAGAAAAAATTATAGTTTTAATGAATCTTGTTGCATGATACGGAATTACCTTTGAGTACAAAATCTAGTGAATACTTTCTTTTAACCTTCTAATTTTCCCCATATAACACAATTGTTTGTAAGCATTATCCTTCTAACATGTTTCTTGAACAGTTTGTTAGGTTCAGATTTAAGTGCGGGTTCAAAATTTCCTAAACTTTCTTAAAGACTGATAAGATAGTTTCGCGAGACTTGTAAATAATTTTTTTCATAGGAAGCTGTCAAATATGATTCTTTTCGAAATTCTGTGTGTAAAATAAATTCACCATCTCTTGATATTTTCTGTGTTTAGCACAAAATATGGTAACCTGCAAACATTTTTAAATAATTTGGAAATATCCCCCTTCTTTTCCATAATGTTTTTAACTGCATAAATTTTGATAAATTTAAATATGGGTTACAGACGACATATTACGTAGAATTTTACAATGACACCAATATACATTAGAAAATGTATGCAAATTCTTCTTGACTGCCAAATCATCAACTTATGAGATTACAACTATAAGAAATAAATATTAACCTGCTCTAAAATTATTGAGAATATTATTTCAGTAATAAAGTAGACAATTCCTATAAAACCACTAATGTTATTATTACCATATCTCTTAAATATTAAATATAGTACCAATGTATGACCAAAAAAAATATTTTATATCATTGCACCTAGGTAACACGAGAAAACATATTAACAATGACATATTTGATGAAACGTTCTTTCTAGCTGGTTTCCAATTCCACAAGTATTTTATGGTCTTTTTCACACAATGAATATATTATTATAAAAATTTCGGGAAACATTCTTTACAAAATGTAAAACAGTTTATTTCATTTACTTCTACTTTGCTATAGTAAATGAAATACTGTTGATTGTTTTACATTTAATTTTTTGAACCTAATTTTAATCAAATTTGGTTTTAAAAAGCTTGTAAATGAATGACCGAAGATTCTTATTAGGTTTATTATTTGAATTATTTTGATAAACACTTATACCAAAGCTCAGATTCTAAATACATTGTTCAATATAAAAAGAAACAAAACGAAGAATAAAATTTTCATAAAATGTTGATATTTTAAAAGAAAAAATTCAATTGTTTTACCCTAAAGATACCTGTATTCAGATTTCCTAGCTTTTCTACCCAGTGTAACTGGTATTATACATTAATTGAGTCGAGGTAATTCTTTTGAAAATCCTTATCAAAACATGTAAATTGTAAAAATTTCAAATTCCAAGAAACAAATATGGATATATGCAATGAATGCAGTACCATATTCCGTCTTTATTTCTAATTACATTTTGATAAGATTTTGAATACAAACAAGATTTGATTTACTCTTAGTCAACATTAAATATTAAAAACATAAATCATATCATTACGTGCCTTGACATCGTACATAATAATTGAATTAGCAACTTTACGACTGGTCTGCATTACTTTGCACAGTGTTATTGAGGGTTTCGTAACTCAGCCAAGCCATATCGGTAATTAGACTTGACATGACAGACGAGATACTTTCTTCCTTTCTTCAAATACCACTAGTTGCAAAGTATTTCGTGGAAAAAAAATTTTAAAAGGAATACACGTATAAACTCCGGCATTCCATGTTGTGATGAATTGAGTTTAACTTAATCTTTCACTGATTTAATCGCTTTATTCCTAAGTACACTATTCGTGACATTCTCAAATAAATTCATTCATGGAAGTAAAATTACATAAATAGAAGCTAGTGGTCGTGCAGTATATTGATAATTATTATTGGATAATTATAATGCATTTCTGATATAGATAACACCTCTAATTAAAAAAAATCAATTAATATTTTATTTATGATTTATAAATCAAAATGTACTTTAAATCTTTTTCATTTAACGCAATACATATGCCGTACCTATAATTGACTAGTATCCTAGACAAAGAAAGAGAACTACATTTAAAACACCCAGTTCCACTGAACGCGGAGTTTTTCATCGTCTCTTCGCCGGATGTCGATCTGTCTTGAGAACTGCTGATAAATAATTTCCCCCAACTACAATAGAGCAAATGAAAAACAATATAATTTAAGAAGAGGAAAATAGTTCTTGAGATAGAAATTACGGAAAGTCACAATAAGAAAATAGTTTGCGTTAAAGTTACACTTTATATTTAAGAGCTATCACTGACTGCATATTGTGAACATGACCATTATTATTTCGATTATTATATTTGAAGCTTATTTTAAATTGTCTATCCGATTTGATTTCACTCAATGGAGGAAGTTAAAAAATGTAATATTTTATTAAATAATAATTGAGATTGCCATTCCATGTATTCAAGTCTCAAACTATGGACAATATGAAGTTGTGACAGACGTACAGACGGACGGACATGACGAAATTATACTCATCAAAGCCCTCCATTATTTCCGTAGTTAATCATAAAGCGCAGATGCGACGAGATCGAGATGGTGAAGCTATAATCGCAAGAGAAAAATGTGCTCGTGTTTGTGACCCTGAAAATATAGCGTGTAAATTAAAAAAAAATATTTAAGCAATATTTAGCGAGATCTACATAGCTTATTGGATCTGATCAAATTGTATCTTTGTGTTCTTTAGCAAGCTGCAGCAGAATATTTTCGGGTATTATGCAGACAAACATACACACACGCGAGCGCAGTGTTAGAAAATTCTTATTGAATTGTTTTTAAAAAAAATATTATTTTATTGAATCAGAATTATTTTAATTAATTAACTAACAAATCAGAATCTGGTAAGTGTCGTCGGATCAGAGGCGTGTGATGAACTGTACGGGCGGATTGACTATGAGAAGGAAGCTAGCTTACCGCTATGTGGTCTTGTTATTGAGAATTATATTTCACTCAAGCACCAGTGTGCAGATACCGAGAATAGGAACTTGGGAACTGCTTGAAATGCTGACTTATTGATGCCCAGTTGTTGGCTAGAGGGGCAATGTAAGATAAACGTAAGACAAATCCCATACGTATAGGATATATAACAGCCCCCCCCCTCCCCCGGATGAGACTAAACGTTCACGAAAAAGTGAAGTTATGTAAGGGAAGTTCTAATTCCAGGTCCAGGAAGCGGAGGAGATTCTGTAACGATATCTGAAGGTTCATCTGATGTTTTGACTGTTTGGTTTCTTTTATGAAAAACGATATTGAAAATTTGAAGGCAATTGCCAAATTTATAAAATCTACAAATAACATATAAGATTATAATGATGGCAATTACAATTATTGTGTAAGTATAATGATTCTCGTAAAGTACTATGTGAGGTTTACCTATGATGTCATTAAACCTTTTAACTATCTGATCTGTAATTTTACCATGATTTAATACAATAGAATCTACATCAATATTTCTTCAATTTTATACTGGAAAGTTTTATTGAATTATTTTACTGAATTTCCCAATATTGCAACATGAGTTATTTATTAGCTCAAAGTCTTGATTAGGTTTCAATTCAAAGTGGATGTTATATTTCGGACTAAGTTTCATATCTCTACAGTAGGCAATGCAATCAATTGGTATATACTATTTTGAATTCAAATATATTTATTTTATAACAATTTATAGATAAATTTGACTTTTGGCTGATGACAAATATCCATTTAACGTAATAAACGTAACTTTTGCCAGATATCTAAATGACCTTTTATAAACTTCAATGTGAGACTACATTGATATGGTATTGAAATTAGTGTTTTAGAAATAATTTCAGTTTCATAAATTGGAGCGACAGAGCTCGAGTATACATCAGATATTTCGCAAATATAAAATTGATTGTATATAATATTAAAATATTTCAAATTATTTAACTTAGAATAATAGGAGTTATCTCTAGTTATGCTGAAGTATTTAACAAATGGAACAATAGCAGAGTATGAATTTTCATTTTCAGTTATAAGAGTAACATGAAAAGGTACAATTTGATACAAAATACATTCTTTCGGATTTAAAAGTGATACCACTTAGGATGTATTTATTATAATATTTATATTATCTAAAACTAATGGAACAGTTAGCTTATTAGAGTTTGATATAAAACAACGATTATCTACTAATTCTACAAAAGTTGCTTCGGAGTTATAATTGAAGGATGTAATGTATTGGATTTGCTGAACATGCCAACAATCCTCCAACTGAAATGAAAGTGTTAGTAAACTATTTTCTAATATGTGTAATAATTCAGATATTTTAGATTATACAAGTAGGTTACCTGATAAAATGGTTACATTTTTAAAATCTAAAATTAAATTTTCAACAACGCTATTTAAAATTTGTTGACTAATATTTAATTCTTTAATTACGTCCTTAAGGGTTGAAAGGGTTGATGTAGTAATGAGTATATTATCTTTCGTCAAATTTGGAATTTGGTTCTGATCTTTTTCAATAATTTGAATAGCGTTACTCTATCTTATGGCATCGTTTTGATCCACCGAATAATTATTTGAAAATAATACCAACACCATACTGATCTTTTTGAAATCAAAAGAGAGATTGAGTCAAAATCTTTGACTACATCATAGTGCCGTGTTGATAGGGGTTGAAATATGTTATGACATTCAATATCACTGTAAGAATTAGATTGTTTACACAAGTACTCGGATATTTTCATAATGATGTATATATTTTCTAAATGTGGTTTAAAAAATTAAATGTCTACTGGGATTTTACACACTAAAATATCCGTCAATTAATTTTAGAGATGCCAAGGGATCAAAATACATATCGGAATTTTTTGCAGCGGGTTGGATTAATTTACACTGTGCTGATGATTGGATACTGTAATCAAATAAGGAAATTAATTAAAACTATATGCTTACTTACATATTTATAACATTAAGAGATACTTTTATGAGCAAGCTTAACTTCATCGTAGTGATGAGTCTATTAATAAGTAAAATCAAAGTATTCCTACCCTTGATTTTGACAATTTTGTACGGTCGTTCCAAATTGGTGAAAGAGCTTCACGTAATCGAAAATGATTTTTGACATAACCATAAACTCTAATTTTTTTATTTAAGAGGACATGTGTGTGAGTCATAATATATTTTAGATGATTCTTTGGATGTTATGATATTTTCCTGAGCTTTTTTTTAGAATACTCTAGACTATGTTGGAGCATTTTTATGTAGTCTGGATAAGTAACATCTGCAATAGTGTCATAAATGAAATTGGGAATGAATGGTTTATGGTTAAATAGAAGCTTATAAAGAAAATATTTTGGAGTTGTATGTATGGCGGTATTATATGATAATATTGCTGTATATACATATTTGGCCCAGTTGTCTTGACTTTCGATAATATAGGATTGAATGTACTTACGGGTTGAGTGACTTCGTTCCAGGGAACCTTGAGTTTGGGTATGGTAATTAGAGGACCAAAATTTGTTTAATTTTTAAGAAGGAACATGTTTTTTTTATTAAGTCTGCAGTAAAATTGTTACCTTGGTCAATAAAGATGGTTTTAAGAATCCCAAATATTTCTTTGGTCGCCGCGTTTTGAACGGGGTAGGGAATAGAATATTTTGTTAGATAATCTTGTAGCGTTAATATAAATTTCAGTTTAGCGGAACCGGATTCAGGAAGTGGACCAACTATATCTATGGATATTCGCTCAAATGGAATAGTGGATGTGCTTGTGATTTACATGGGAGCTCGGTTAATTTTACGTAGGGCTTTGTTAGTTTGGCATGATGAGAAAGATTTTACATAATTTTGATGTCACTACGCATTTTTTTGTAATTATATTGTTCATTGTGGCGAGATTTCCTACGATAAAGATGTCGTGGTTTTCTCTTAGGATTTTATGAATTTCTTTTAAGGTGGGATAATATATTTTTTTGCTGTAGATATGTATATCTATATTGGTGTTATGAAATAAATATTGTATATTTTTATGTAAGTATGTCGATCAAATGGATTTTTAAAATCTGTGATGCTTAGTGCTTTAAGGTTATCTGGCCATACTACGAGTTTGTTTCGAAGGATTTTTAGTGTTGTGAATATGCCGGCATATGAACAATCATCAAAATGGTGAACCTTGAAAAATAGAAAATAAGTTTTCTTGTTAAAAGTTAGAGGTTTAAATGAATGGAGTGTTCTTTTAGATTGAATAAATATTTCGGGTTGAGAGGAATTATCTAAAACTTGCTGCACATAGTACATAATTTCGTCTAGATCAAGTGATGTGGGAATTATGATTACTTTTCAAGACTATCATTGTGTTCAATAATTTTTGTGTGGTAATCGGGGTTGCCAGAGGATTTAAGGAATTTTGAATAAATCACTTCAAATACTTCGTCAGGAAGGAATGAGCTAACTGAAGGAATATAGAATCGTGGTTGCTAGGAGAACGTTGAGGATGCGGGTTTGTAATGGTGTTTGTGTTATTGGATATTGTGCGTCATCAATATTGATGTCTGAAGGGTCGTTGGAATTGGTGTTTTGATCGAACGATGTAGGAGACAATTCAGAATCTTTTATTTCAGTATTTATAGGGTTTACATGGACAGTGTTTTGAGCGGGAAAACGGAAAAGTTCATCTGCTGCTGAATTTAGTTTACCTTTGCGATATATAATTTGGTACTCATATTCCTCAAGTTGAAGACGCCATCTTTGTAACTTACTACTTGGGCTGGTATGGTCAAACAACCACTTTAAAGGTTGATGATTGCTAACAATACTAAACTTTCTGCCAAAAACATAAGATTTGAAAGTTTTACAACCAAAAACTGTAGCTAGGAGTTAGTTTTTAGTCACGCTTAATAAAATTTCACTTTTATTAAGTGTTCTGGATGCATGTGCGATAGAATGATCTTTGCCAATATGACCTTGTGACAAGATAGCTGAAATCGCATAATTAGAAGCGTCGCAGGTGAATATGAAAGACTTGGTGAAATCGGGGTAAATAAGGACAGGAGCGGTTATCAGTTTATTTATTAACTGCTCAAAAACTAATTGCTGTTCAATACACCAATTGAAGGGCTTGTCTATCTTTAAGAGTGACGTTAGTGGTTTTGAAATATTAGGATCTTTGCTATTGTCAATACTCTTTAATTTAAGTGTTTAGTTTCTCAGTTTCATATTAGTATAAGATTGAATTGAAAGTTTTTTTAATGAGATAGATGGAAGAGCTGGTATCTACAAGTAGACGTAGGAGTTTGTTAGAAATTGATGTGTCAATAATTATATAAGGAAAGATATTTCAGTAGGATCACAGGATATTTCGTAAAGAAACTCATCCTGATTTATTAGACTCGGTTTCTATTCAACGTTTGAAACACTAAACTGAGATTGTTTATCAGCTTGAAAGTTTGATTTGAAAGATAAGGCTCTTATTTGGAGCTGGTTACCCGTGTGATCCTCCTATGTAGAATATATAGAAGATGAGACTCTGGCTTGGGGCTGGTTACCCGTGTAATTCTTGGATTTAGAATATTGGACCCGTGCTTAGGGCTGATTACCCGTGTGGTCCTTGGATATAGAAGAGGTACCATTATGCCGAATTTTATGTTTTGAATTTGACTGGGGTCTCATGAGATACCGCCGTGAGCCCCTTACATGTTTAAATGGTCGTGAGATGGAGATTGAGTAAAGTCACCGTAGATATTATGTTCGGATTGTGTGTCGTCAGTGTAGTTGTTGTCCTCATTTTTGTCTACAAAATTAACGCGAGTCTGATGGTCTCGAAAAATTCGTATGAGGATTTGGTTGCATAGTACGTCGCAGAGCTTGAGATGAAAATTTTGTTTTAAATCGATTGTTATTATTTTCTCGTTTTTTACAAATATCGATTATATGACTGGTGGTTTAACAGTATTGACAGAACGCGTTAGAATTATGTTGAGGATTGACACTTTTTATAGAATGCCCCTAAGAATCGAATTTACGAATTGAACGCCGTGACATTGAATTAATGCGGTCCGAGAAAACTTATGGAATATGTTTATATAGCAATTTTTGTATTTTCTCCTCTAGGATAGCTAAATTGATGGCTTCCTTTAAGGTAGGTAGATCTTTTCAGCGGACGAGTTTTGATAGGCTAAATCTTCCATAGCTGCAATTCGTCCAGAAAGTTCAGATTTTTTCTTATTAAGTAGGGTTATTTCGGTAAGTAATTTTGAGAGGCATGTTTCTAATATTAATGAAAATTTGTGGACTGGTTCGTCATGTAATAGTCGACAGTCTTGCAAGTTGGTAAGTAAATGTATATAATGTTTTTGCTCCCCAAATTGCGTTTTGAGGAAATTGCTGAGTTGTTCCCATGAATCAAAATCTTAGATGGAACAGGTTGATTCAGCTTTGTCATGCAGTTGGCTTTGAATAAATTTAAATAAGATATTTTTGTGATTTAGTGGCTAAGGTATATGCGTTATTGCATTTTGTTAGAAAAGGGTTGAGTTTATCTCGTGACCCATCGAAAGGTTTCACGAACTGAAATAATACGTTAATTTTATATTCTCGTCTCCTTCAGCCTTAGCAGTTGTCCGGGATTCGTCTCTTGTAGTCATAATGAAAGTCAATAGTAAATAAAACGAAATAAAATTAAACTGTATACAAAATATGGAAGCTTGTTTATATTAACTGAACTGATAACGCTAAGCTGGCTATAAACAATGACATACAATTCAAACAATTAGTTTTTGATGTCAATTAAGTTGTAAATTATTATATAAACTTAATGTCTTTAACAAATTAAAAATTGATGTAAGAACACTTTAAAATTACTAAGAAATATTTTGAATTTGAATTGGACTAATCACAGTAAAATATTCGCTTACGGAAACACATAGAAGAAGACAAATAGGAATATGTTACCCCAGGAGTGTGAAGATTAACTCTGGCTCGGGATATGCTGGAGGATAATATGCGTAAGAGTTCATTTGTGTTTTATTTTTTAACCCAAAACGGCGACGAGATGTTCATGGTTGAAGATAAAATATAAAAGTTCAAGATTTGACGAATTTACGATGGATTTATACTTAGAAAACAGTGGTGAGTTCAGCGCTAGGATTGGGAAATTTTTTGTGACGACACTTTTAATATATAATTTCGGATTATTATTTAGTCCTGATTTAGAACCAAAGCGGAATCAGGGACGTGCCGAGGATTTTAATATATGTGTATCCTTAAGCTGCCACCAGATTTGTATGAGGATCCTTGTTGAATTGTTTTAAAAAAAAAATTATTATACTGAATTAGAATTATTTTATTACTTTCAATTAATTATTAACAAATCAGAATAGCGTGTCGTTGGATCACAGGCGCTTGATGAACTGTACTGTCTGGTAGACTAACTGTGGGAAAGAAGCCAGCTTACCACTATGTGGTCTTTTTATTGAGAATAATATTTCACTGGTCAAGCACTAGTGTGCAGATAGTGAGATAGTAGGAGCTTGGAAACTGCTTGAAATATTGACTTGGTGAAGTCCAGTTGTTGTTGGCCAGAGGTGCAATGTAAGATAGACGTAAGGCAAATCCCATACGTATAGAATATATAACAGTACGCACACGTACACGTATACGCGCACACTTTGAATTGTCTGGAAGGCCAAGAAAGGTGAAATAGCAATATTTAATTGTTTTTGCCACACTTGCACTGTGCCGGCAAAAGTAATAAGTTCAAACTGAATTAGGATGTTGGTTTAGAGAAAAGGATGATATTCGCCATTATCTATGGAAAATAGGTTAAATTCGATTTGCCTTACAACAATGCTATTCCATTTGCATTTCCTTTTACTCGTTCCTCTAGAAAATGAACTTAAAAATACACACCTCATTTTATTGGTAACGGGGTTCGTTACCAAGAAACTCTCCACTCTTTTATAAGATTCATTCTAGGCACTTGGTATTTAGTAAATCTCATTGACTTATGCTAAATTTAATATTTAAATTTGTCGAAGGGAATTAAATTTTTTCTTTTCGAGTTAATATAATGTCTTTAAAATATATCTTCGATATCCATGTTAAACCAAACTGTTGTCTAATGTATGTATCATTATTGAATGTAGTTTTTTTGCACCAAGTTTATACTTTATTTTCTTTCCATATAATTTTGAATTAATAATTAATGACGTGGGAGACACACAAATACTCTTTTGCATTTATGATATTAGTTTAGAGGGAATTCTCTGCCTACCTACTACGTTCAAAAATTAAGTCTATATCTTTCTTCTTAGTAACGTGAAGAAAGGACAATTAAATACATTTTTGCATTTATAATATTAGCTACTTAATTAATAAATAGTAATTGATAGTAAGTAATTAGTGATTAATGAACCGGAATTACTAATTATTGAATCAATAATTTATTTATTGGGATTTTCCTTTAAATTAAAGATTAAACGTAGTGGTTCTGATGTCCATTTGTATGGTCTGTGTAACGGTTGAGCAGAATGAATCATACTACATTTTTCTTAAACGGTTTATGTCGTGTCTTATTATTATAACTCGTGAATACTTAATTTGAATGAGTTAATACAAAATTAATAGAAATATATTTACATTTCGAATATCTGAAAATGACTATGGAAAATCTATATCAGTTCTTAAAATTGCATTTTATGCTATGAAAATATAATAAGTTCATTTATTGAAAACTTATTGAAAACTTGACGTCAAGTTTAAATATCGATATTACTTAAAATATGACAACGTACGTAAACGTTAATTCCTATGAAAATTAAAAAATATCATAGGAACTTTTTTATCCTATTATTTATTATAAATCTCATCTCAACAACATATACATTCATAATATTTATTATAAATCTCATCTCAACAACATATACATGTATATGTTGTTGAGATGAGATTTTCTGCCTACAATCTCTGTTCAAAGAAATTACGCTGTTCTGTATTTTTTTCGCGACGTTCTTTTGTTATTCTCTTTTGTGTACTTTCAGTTTTAGATAAAATTTTTCAAATAAGTAAAATTTTCGAGACAATAAACAACCATATATACCTACTTATCATCTATATCCATGAAAATTATTACTTTGATCCGTTGCTTTAATTCAACATGAAAGAATGACAAACACACTTTTGCTTTTATAAGATTAATTTGAGTTATATTATTAAATTACTCAAAAAATTATCACAATTTTGAGAATAAACATAACGTTCTTTCTCATGTGAGGTCGGTCAATATTCCTTATAAGTATTATTTTTTTGTTACTTAACTTATTTTATTAACTAAATGACGACTATAATTGGTCATTTTATTAGTCAAAAATTAATTCCGAAATAAAAGCAATTCGTGACGACCATAGAATATGACCCTTCTTAATCTTTTGATGTGCGAATACGATAATCAATAGATCATAATCCGTCTTTGATCGTGTTTGTTTACACGCATCAATAAACTATATATTTCTTTTACGAATTGAAAAGCAATAAAAACCTGAAGTTACTTTATCTAATAATTACACTTTAAATTTGCCACTATTAGATATTCTAATGCATAAATACTAAAAACTGACGACTTTTCCTTAAGTACACACATGTTAAGTTACCTCTCCTAGGTTTTCTATAAACCTTTACCATAAACGAATGCTTGAGTTATCACCAGCTCCTGTTACGATTTCACGACCGCCTAACTCTAAATTTTGTCCTTATGGCGTCCTAGGTTTTACATACACAAATTTGAAAACCGTAAGTATATCTACAAAGCAGTCAATTTAGAATTAAGATCCATACGTAGCCTATAAAATGTATATTAAACTCTACCTGTTAAGTTCTTCAAGCGTAAATATTTAATGACATAATTGCTCTAATTTGGACAAAATATACACAATATATTTATTACGTACTTGTTCTCGGATGATGATTTATTTAATGTGCTAGCTGCGCCTAAGACTTCATTTATATGAAATTCGGAATAATACAATTTATTTGTTCTCTATCTCGTATATTGCTCTTGGATATAAACTATTACTACATCAAATTTCATCAAAGTCCGTCCAGTAGATTTTGCGCAATTGATGAACAAATTAACATAGAGGCGACAGCCAACTATTCTAAAATACTTTTTCTGGTTCTATTATTATTATTTAGGCTAAATCAATACCCTTTTTAAAATATTTTCCGTGTAAGGAATTCACTTTGTTAAAATTTTGTGCATATATATGGAAATATAGATATATTTGTCTGACAAAAAGAGACTACTACCCCCCAGTTCATTCCATTAAATTATTCAGTTCCATTAAATTATACAGTAACAATAAACTATATTTTGATGACCTTGACTTGGCATGTATCTCTATTTAACCCTTAGTGCCTCACGCTTCTAGCCTCGAAATATATTTTGTCATATTTGTAATTTAACGGACATTAGAAGAAAGTAAAATATTTTAGCTTCTAATCTATACAGGTCATATTAAAATAATTTTTTAATTATAAAGAAAGAAAAAAAAATCACTATTAAATAAATAGTCCACATTTTTATAACAGTGTGTATCTATTTTTACTAGCATAAATTTAGGTTTATATAAATCAATAAAATTATTGATTAAAAATATTTTTTGATGAAATATTGAAGCTTGTTTAAATTACCATAATAGAAATAATCAAAATCTATACCAAATTTTCTGGAGATAATTTTACATACGCAGAATAAGTAAATAGACTAATTAATATGGAATAGATATCCAAAAGATAGAGCCGAATAAATTTAAGGAATCACTAAAAGAGAACGACAACAAAGCCTTAATTAGTAATGAATAATCATGACAACCTGTACATCAATAAGTATTCAAGTGTTTATTCAAGTAAATAAGTTAATCTATTGAATCTCCTAGGTCAAGACTTTATTGAATTAAAGACATACCTATCAGCTAATATGTAATTTGATTGTAACCTATGAATAAATTTTACTTAACCAATTTCAGTTAACCACAACTGCACACTAATGCAATCATTCCGGTGTTCGTCCGTCCATCTGACTAAGTCACTAAGGAACTAGCCAACGTAAATTTCAATTTAGCATAAAGTATGATAATCCAATTATAGAAGATCAGTAAAGAAGGTTCTTTGTTGACCTCAGTTTCTTTGTTAATTGCTGTTGGGGAAATTGGAAAATTAAAAAATATTCTTTCGTGGTCATCTTAAAATTTACTAAAACACGAATTGAACAATAAATATAATGAATTGTTTTATTAATATTTTTTTTGGAATATGCCTAATATTTGTTACTCCGCATCTTTAACACCCAAAGGATAGCAAAGAACAATTATTAAAATTCAGAAAATCTTGTGCAAACTTTTGTCAAAATTAAAAAACGCGCTTCTAATCGTTATAAACATTTTGATTGTTTCTCTTTTCACGGCTGGGGAAACATTGATTTTAGAGAATTTCTCAACAAAATGATTTCTCAAAATGTAAGGTATTTTGTATTTATACGTTTCTCAAAATTATTAATTTAGCTCACTGGAATTCCTTTTCACTCATCTCCGCGTATACGCGATGTAATACAGCATTAGTACTATTGGCGGTGGTAAGCGTGGCAGATGGACCCCTTTTAAGTTGGAATGTATTGTAACTAATATTTAAGAGGCGGCTGATTGCACATGATAATAGTGGTAAAAGTATAGTTTGCATTTGATGGATTTTTTAATAATCAACCAGTGCATAATATTAGAAATCTGGACATTCGTCTAGAGCTAGTCCTGTGTTTTTAGAATAAGTAAATTATATAGTTTTATCTCAGATATGCTACTAACATATGGAGGGAATTTCCTACGAATATATTTTGCTATGAAGAAAATCTTGAAATTATTACAGTGAAAAAAGTTATAAATAAACTTAGGTATTATTACTTAGTTAAATACAATTAACCAAAAAATATCATTATAAAATTTTTTGTTACAATTTCTAGACAAGATAAGTAATGAGAAACGTCATACTGAGTACAAAAATGAGGTTAAGCTTATTAGCAATTAAACAATTTAATTTCCACAGAAAATTGAGAAGGCTAGAAGTATAATGTGGACAGAGAACGCACGTATCAAGTCAGCGCGAGAGAGCTATATTAACTTTGCAACGATTTGCGCCTTTTTCTCTCTCATATATTTTTCTTGGAAGTGAAGCAAAAACTATTACGAAATATTTTTTAATTTTTTTAACAAGCTTAACAAATGCTAAGATAAATGTTGTTTTAAAATCAAAATAAAATTTTTAGATATTGATATAATAAGTCAATTTATTTTGTTTATTTTTACACCTGTTTTCATTTGTTTATTTGAAAATATATGTACTTTAGAATAGACAAACTTTGTACTTAAATACACTTCTATTTCAGGGAACCCAAGTAGTTGAAGAACCAGATCAAACTGGAAATTTCAATAACAATTCCATTCTAAGTTCAACCCCTCGTAAAATTTTTACAATTTACAAAGGAAGATTGTTACAATTTACAAAGGAAGATTATCAAAATACAAAAATTAAAAGTTTTTTTTTCTTTGTGGTGCTTTGACTGAAACGGGAATATTTTTAAATAATAAAGTACTTTTATTTCCATATTTTTCTTTAATTTTCTAGCGTATTTATATTCGTTTTTATTAGGTTATATTATGAATGACATGTCCAATTACTTCGTTCTCGCGGCATATAAAATAGGGAATCTATAACAATTGTTAATCTCCCTTGCACTATACCTTGAATTTCAATAGATTTATTTACTTCGGCACATTTTTCTCTTCAATGAAATGATGAAATTCATTTTCTGGAAAAACTATGTCAGGTCTAAAAAAAATAGAAAATAACCATTCATTGGTTAATTTTTTACTTTTATATAATTATGCTCTAGATTTTTAGTAGAAGTTGTTTATCGATATCTTTTAACGACTCATTCCACTCTAATTGCAACCCCCGTTGATACGCTGCATTGCCTCGTTCAACAAATCACAGCGTCTTAGTGCGCTATGATTGGCTAGAAACAAAGCAATTAGAAAATAGTGGGTGTGAAAATGGCATAAGCGGCTCTAGTACAATTAATGCATAATAACACTTCTACCCTACTCGATGTTCTGTGATATGAATTTGACATCAGAGCCAATACAGGAATGATAAAAACAAAAAAGAATTTTTGAAAAATAATTTTACCAGTTCATACTATCAAGCCCGTGATGCAAAAAGAATGTTGATTATATTTATCATTCCAGCTGGAAAAATACCTGTATGAAAATATGATATCCCGTGTACAACAGCAAGAGAAATAGTGAAATCATATAAATGAAAATAAACTGGATCCTCATTCTTTATATTTTTAAAAATACTGTCCACATAAAATTAACAATAGAAACCTCAAACTATTTCTATAGTTTAAGGTTTCTATTATATATCTTATAGGGTACTTTTTATCAATGATAAAAGACATAAAAAAATATCAACAGAAAATATCTAATTCAAAAAAGGCTGCTCACAGTATTGCGGGACCGTCACCAATTTAATTTGTAGCGCAGTGAGTATGCCAACACAAAAACATCTATTTTGTTTATCAATTTCTCAAAAATCGTTAGAGGTAGTGATTTCCAATTGACTTCAATTAATTTTGTACATAAAAGTCAATTAAGTTTAACTACGGTTTTGTGGACCTGAGGAAACACACACATAAGTCGTGAATTTTTTCTTCAAAATAATAATTTTTCCAAAAGAAATTTGGTAAAACTTTAATTACATCGTTGTATGAATTCTCTTCTTTACCGTCAGTAATTGAAACATCCTGCGTTTACGAACATTGTATTTATCCATTGCTCTCACCTAAATATATATTTATAAATATTTCTCAATCTCATTATTACTCTCGACGCAGAATTATTTTTGGTTTACCTAATGCATTTATCACGCAAATAAGTTAGTCTCAAGAGAATAATTAAAGTATAACTTCTAATTTGGAATATTACAGACAATGATGGATAGTTGTTACTTTGAATTTTCTGTTGTTTATTATTATCACTTTTAGGAAAAAAATGTTACGCGTTAGAACCAAAATACCGTTGGGCATATCTGGTAAATTAGTAGGTAGATTATTAAATTGTAAATTTTACGGCTGAATATTTATTTTATTATTAATAAAATGTATGTTCTAGCCCTTGTTTAAAATTTGTAATAATATTAGATATCATCAAAAACGGCAAGCCAATACAATGTTTTAAGCATTCCATAACTTCTTTTACGTGTGAACTACCGTCCGCATCGCAACGTTCATTCGCTATTCAAGATGATAGAAAATTCGGAATATTTTTAGTAATATTGATATTTTTCCTAACATTTTACTTTAAAAATGTGCAAAATGTTGATAAGATTTAGATAATAGTTATTTATAATTGCATAAATTTTCTCCGGTCTTTCTTTGGCTCTTTTTTACGAGATACTCAAATTAAAAAAATCTCCACGATTTTTTTTGGCGCTACTTAAACACATGAACATATCAAGTTACGAAACTTATGACACTAAAACATATTCCATTCCGGTCTTTATAACTTTCGTCAAAAAATATTCTTCGTCTGTGCATGTTCCAACATGCACCTGATCGGTTTTACATATTCTCTATATTCATAAATATTACTTAAATCACTTTCGGTTCTTATAAAATTTATCCGTTATATTTGGTTTTGTTTTCAGAATTTCAATATGTTAGGCATAAAAGTGACAAAAGTATTTTACTAAATTTGGAACCAAGTAACTTTAAAAATTTAATCTCCAGGTGCTAACAACGATAAGTAAATTAATTATTATATTTATATAAGCATGTAAGTATTTTACCTCTCATTGTTCTTTTTTTGTTATAAATGTTACCTCATTAAAGGCATATCCAGTAATTAATATATTTTTAACATAACCAATTTGTGTTTACTGGCATTTAAATATTCGGTATAACAGCAGACTTTACAATGAAATATCGCCTATTGTTAATGCATTTCTGTACAATGGAATGACAAAGTATTAATATTAGTTTAAGACCTAAAATTATACACATTTCATATGGCGGATACAGCACTGAACGCGCTTTGATTCGTCGTTGCTTTATTATTTTAGGTTGGATAAAACAATGTAATATTGGTGCAGGTACTGAGAATTATTTAAATCTGAGTATATTCAGTTTTAGTCATATAAACAGACAGTTATATCTGAAGATCGACAATTGGTATAAACATTTACAAAATTTTATATTTTTAGAATTCTCGTGTTCTGAGAGTTACAATAATAATGTAAAATTTAAAATGTCTCGTTTTCTCAACAAAACAGTAGAAATATTTTAATTAAATTATAAATTTAGAAATATCTGCGAGGAGCATCAGTGGTACGACAGAGTTACAACTTCAACTATTTCAAAAAATAGTCTTAAAAAGCAGACTATTTTAAAATTTTATTCCAAAAAAAGAATATTATTAACTCTTGATTTTTAAATATATTAATGCATTTATGAGCTGGCTTTTTAGTTTACATTGAATTATTCTAGCTGTGATGTTTAAAAATATGTATTCTTCATAACTGTTATTATTGTGTGAATATGCTTAGTTTCGAGATAATAGTTTATAATAAACGATAAATAAAATACAGGTAAACAACGAAACTGTATCAAAATTAATTGGTATAGATAATGTTTGTAATCCAAAAGATGTTATGCAACTAGATAAAAGTAATAAATGGTAAATTCAATAACACAGAGAAAAATATTAATTTATAATTACATGTAAAATTCAATGTCTAAGAGAAAAATCACCTGTCAACCTGTCTAAGAAAAAAATCAGATATAAATACAACTTATTTAATAAATACTTTTTAAACTTTGTTTATGAAATAATCAGCCCCTGAAAAATTATTTACCAATACGATCTGTGTCGTACCAGAAAATAATTTAAATAGGCCCGCATCAGAAAATAGTTTTATTACACATTTAATTGTAACTGTCTCTTTTATGTTTTTAATAACATACTTTATATCATAAACATAACAAGTAACTTAATAAAACAAATAAAATAAAACCCGTTGAAAAAAGTCGCTATTTTTGGCTTACCTTATGTTTTATCTTATCGCTCCCTCTATATTATATTAAGTTATGGTCTTTTCCGTCGCTTTATCTGCTTGAAAATTAAGGCAACAAGGTTTACACGAGATTAAATTTAACTATTAGGACTCTTCTATATAAATCATGTGTAACGTTATGTCGATTTAATATACATGTCGCTTCAACAATGGACGTTTCGGAGGACAACTCGCGCGAATAATATTATTTCTCCGATCAAACTCTAACGTATTTATTAAATGGAATAATCGTCTATATTTATATCAAATATAATGTTCTAGTCGTTTAGACATGATTAAGTCATAAATATCAAAAAACGTTTTTCATTGCATTAGTTTTCCACGCGTATTAAGTGGTAGCTAAAATGTTACACCGACTCGTGACTTAAGTATGTTATTTATATAATTGGGACTAGCTTTTGATACTCTTCCGGTCTTTATTACTGTGCTATCAACGCGGAGAAAAATAGAACTTAAGATAATTACGTTTTTCTCCATCGAGCGTACAACTACGACTGGCCATTATCATTAAAGTAATATAATATTTTATTATACGGCGCCTTGATTTTGTCTAATATATTTGTAAAAGTCTCAAATGAAACATAGGATGAAAAATAAGTTTTGTTAAAAACAGCAAAATATTCAGTGTAATAATTTGTTTGAAGCAGTTGAAATTTTATATCCCTCTTATCCGATATTCCTGACGGCCTTTTTATTTTTAAACGCCATATTTTTGGCATAAAAATGAAAATATTGAACAAGACATATTCAGGTTAACGATACACCTACCTGCTTGGCAAGTGTTTATCAAATAGCAGTTGCTCTCTGATTATACTCCTGAGATTAACTTGTTTGCATACAAATTGAATATCTATGTTATACAATCAAGTTAATTCCATCTCGAGAATACCAAAGAACTTTAAAGAAATGGCGAAAACGTGTCTTTCCGTAAAGCCCTTAGACAAATATAATCGCAAAGTTGGAAACGCAAATTGCTTCAATTAAGTGGCGGTGATAAATATAACTAATGGCATGATATCGAGTATTTCACTTTTATGTAATTGAAAGGAATATAGAATTCTTAGTAAATTTCAAGTTCGTGTTATAATTTTTCGGTGTACAACAAATTCCATTGAAAAATATTACAGTTCAGCTTAACTTTAATATAATTCACAAAATCACGAATATGCAAGTATAGTAATAATCAACATATTTTGGCTATGTAAAGTTTATTATTAAAATATTGGTTTAGACATTAAATTATTGTTTTAAATTATCTAAAGCGAAAGATATGATTTATAACGTAGAATTTTAATTTCTATAATAAACTTTTATAATTTGGTTTCCGGAAGTTAATTACCATTACTTTTTAATGTGAAAAGGTGAATTATTAAGACCAAGGATCGTATAAATCAGCCACGATATATGTAATTTCATTTCTAAACAAATATATTCTGATACAGGTATCTACATGTTTTGGCATCTTTAACATTTCTTCCTCGAACAAATTATGAATTATAGGAACTATACCTGTTACATATACTTGATTTTCACTATTTTCTTGTGTATATTCAGATAAATTAAATTCTTAGCTTCGCGTCAGTCTTACTTTTTCACGTTGTGTTATTAAGATATTTTATTGCAAATAATCTTTTTTTCTTAAATTTGTGAACGTTGTACTAGATTGGTGGAAAAAGTTCAATTAAATTATTATATTTGAATTACATTATTATATTGGTGAAATATTTTCTAGAAGGCTCGTCATTTTGTAAAAATATCGAACACTTCTCTCGATAAGGAATTTGACACACATTTTTAACTACGATTTAAATGCCTTTTGTTTGTGTATTGAATTATAAAAAGAATATTATTTCATGCTTCATGTGGAAGAAATCGATAAAAAATTAATTTTGTGTCTATTAATTTGTTTCTAACAATCGTTAAATAATCTTATCGAAGGGCTCACGAAATAACTCTAATGGATTTTAGGTAATACTAAGATTTTCCGTTATATTTGTGCGTTCTTCTTCTTTTTAGCAGAAAGTTGGAGTTCTGTATTTAAAAATAAATGCAGAATATTATTATAAACGATATAATGAATTAACATAGGGTTCCATTGTAAAGAACTTTTAGATTTCACGTTTTGTGAACATAAATATATTTTATAGAAATAATTGTATTTACAAGAAAAAGAGTTAACAATAATCAAACGTAAATGTTAATAAAAAATTGTGCGTGTGCTTATGTACGCGCATGAGAAGTTGTACTTCTTTGGCATAGCACAAGAAATACTTTATTTATCACGCAAATAATTAATGGATATAAAACAATAAAAGGACTGGAGAGAGATTATAAATACGGTTGCTAAATTTCAAAATCCATCAAATAACTAAATTTCTACAATATAATTTATTTTCTCAAACAAAGTAGAGCTTTTATGTCGAGTTACAATCATTATCACCTAATGATTAAATAATTTCAAAAATTTATACACTTGAATACATCGACATAAACTACTAAATACAACCTTACGAATATTTCTCTAAAGGTAATTTTCGAATGGATAGTCAACGCCATCTATTTAGAATAATGCGAACTGGACGAAAAATTATTGAACTGACAAAATCGTTGTGTACCAGTAGCCAGGTAATGGAATATTATTTATTTGATAGTTTACTTGAAAAAATTGTACGCTCAGTTTTGTACAAATAAATTTTTGTCTCATGATTACTTTGCATACCTTTTTTCAAAAGACAAACCCCCTACATACTTTTGTATTTTATGTCAATGTCGCAACAGTAATTGCATACAAAATTTTAAAATATTTATTTTTTTTTTAACAGAAAACATACACTTGACTGGGCGTCCGCGCTGATGATATACGTAGTTCTGTGTGTTCAGTGTATACACAATACACTGTTATTTTAGTTTTACTCTCTACATGACTATAATACTTGCTAGCGATGAAAACATAATTATCCGTTCTGTCATTGGCTTATGAATATTTGTTGTTTAACCTAAACACAGGCAGATTATGAAAAAAGTCATAATTGTTGTACACGGAAATATATATATATATATATATATATATATATATATATATATATATATATATAGATATATATATATATATATATATATATATATATATATTGAGATTATAGATAAAATATAATAATAACATATATTTTAAAAGAAATAAAATAACTTATATATTACAATGCAATCAATTATTGCTCTTCAAAATTTTCTTAAAATTTTTGTCGTTTAGATATACTTTCCATATTCTCAATATTAGATTCGTGATGCATTCTAACATTTATATATATTTTTTATTATTGCACTCATTAAATGTAATATATGATTAAATGTTATCGTTAGATCTAATGAGTGCGAATCTAAAACAGAAAATGTCCTCTTTCCGCGATTGGTATTTTTCGCAATTTATTCTGGTACAGTTTTGTGAAAATTTATGGGTTATAATTATTATTAATCGCAATTTTTTTTAAGTTTTCTTTTCTTCACTTAAATTAAGTTTTTCAAATGGGATTGTTAAAGCTCTGTGGATCATCAAATGGAAATCTGCTAACTGATATGAATATAATAACCGTCACCCTCATACCGACGATTCCCCCTGTATATTACAAATAAATACAAAAGGCAATAAACTCAAAGTCCTAGAAACATTAGAAATAAACAGACATAAAAGAGACATCAACGTTAATATATTAAATGCAAAACTAAAGACAATATCATCACCCATACTTAATATCTTCTAGTATAATTAGTTGTATAACTGTATTCTAACCATCAGATACCCTTGAAAATTGCAAAATTTCACCAAAATCGATATTACTGTGAATAACATCCCCTTAATTTTATTACATTCACCGAAATATTTGCATTACATACCCTCTTAGAATAACTTTAATTTAATTTATTACCCTCACTAAAATACGTGTACATTGTAAAACTTTCGAAAATAAAATAAAAACTATACCCCTCTCTTACAATAAGCTTACTAACGTAAGCAGCAGGAAAACCCTCACAAATCCGGTTTTTGATATTGTTTGTGTAATATATAAATGCTGTTGCAAATTATTAAAAACTAATCTTTGCTAATTGTCCACTTAAAGATGTAATACAATGAAACCTAGGCCGCAGTACAGAACTTAAAGAAAATGGAAATAATAAATAAATAAATACTACGTAAAGTAAATTCATTTAATTGTAAATAATGAATTTCTATAAAATTAAATCCAAATATAATAAAAAAACATATTAAAGAATTAATTTTAATTTATTCTTTTAATATTTTTTAAGCCCTAATATAGTTAAAATAATGTTTCTTACCGATATGCGAGGAATTAATTTATTCTTTAACCAGCGTAGACTTGTTTGTTGTCACAAAGTCATCATCCAAAAAATATGCAAAACAAATTCTCGTATTCCTGATTTAAGAAACGAATCATCACGTTGCAATCGCAATACTCTCCTTCATACTTCTTTACTTACACGATCATATGGAAACCTGTATTTAAAAATAATAAGTAACTGAATAACTAATCGCATAAACAAAATATGTTGACAGAGAGCATGCATTTCTCGTTTGAGACTGGTAAAACCATTGTAAGAACAACTTTTCCAATCTTCACTTTCTCCAAATTTTAGATTTCCTAATTATATGTACTTGAAATTTTTAATTATATGTACACTTATTAAAGACTGATTATATTTTCACCATTGGTTATATACAATGTAGGAACAGTGTCATTTGGACTTAAGTATATTGTGGTACGATTCTTCATTATATCCACAACATCACGAAGTGCGCGATTAACTTAAAAGTACACTTCCTAAATCACAAAAAAATTCATGTATAAAATCTTTTTTCTTTTGGAATACTGTTGTTATAAATTAGTGTAAATATGTTCTTTATTTTCCTTCATTGCCCTTTAAGCCATTTAATAATCTAACGGTATATTATATCTCGTTATTATATATAGTCGCCGTGATGTATTGGATTCATCAAAAGATATACGGCATTTCATAAATAAATAAATAAATATATCTTTGCTCCACATCTATTCCGTTAGGTGGACGTGGATGCTGCTTACGTTCTGCAAGCTTTCAAAAACTTCCAACAGTGAATTATGTAATTCATTGACAATTGAAATACGAAATGAGCAGTAAATTTAGGAATCGTTTTGAAAAATTATTCCTCATTCTATTGTTTATATCGTTGTCTTAACTCAACTTAAAACACAATAGTTTTTCACAAATAAAGATAAAGTAAAAAATTACATCAGTACAAAGTTACATCGTCCAATAACGAAACATCTCTTTAATTTAATATGACATTTATTACCAATATTTATATAACGTTTTTATATTACAATGCGCATGAAATTAGAAAATATAACCGTAACTCACCGATGGTACCTTTTTTTGAACACTTTTTCTTAAAGTCTTTGCACCTTTTTACTACAAAATTCGGCATTATATTGTTGGTAAAAACCGGTAAAATACATACAACAGCTACGCGTTCAAACCGGTACACAACTGTTGTAACTTGATGATTCGAAGTTTCTACAGTTTAGAATTTTGACTCCATTGCGGCGGCGACGTTTGAATGTAGCTAGTGCCATATATAGTAGTTTATATAGATGTATGAACATCTAATAAGTATTATTAAAAAATATATAACAATAAAGTACACATATATTATGAATAGAAATAAAATACATATAATTTCTAAATTATATCCACCACCATAGCAACTTTCAGTAATATTTAATTGAATTGGAACATCAGTTATGAGTGATTTATGGTAACTAAAATACGATTGAATACTTTCGAACTAATGGCATCAAGATATTGCGTACATACAACATCAATGATGGTACCATGTCGTGTTATTGAAATATTAGGATCATTGCTGATTGTTAAGTTTACCTGGTTTTTAATAAAAGTCAATAAGTGGACTAGTAATTCTTCTCAGAAAAAAATGACGTTAAAGTCTTCACACAGAACTATTGATATCTTTATCTTTCACTATAACACGTGTTATTCTCGTCGTCTACCAAAATATTTTCCTCCGTTTGTTGTTTATGGCTATACTAACCGTTTCATAAAATAAATTATATCCTCCATTCTTTCATTGGATTAACGTAAATTACTATTAAAATAATTTTCTACCCGCCTTCCCTTTTGCATTGCGCGACACAAAACTTACCAGCATTATCTTTGATTATATAGTATTCGATTACCAGCATTAAAACAAATAAATTTAAATTCCAACTTAATATTACAGGTGAGTGGTTCACAATTTTATTTTTCTGCAGGCTTTCCATTGTAAGCCAATAATTTTCCAGACCGTTTCAAAATTATCGCCCTTAAAATGTATTAATTTCTCATACAGTATATTAAAAACTTTATGTTATTTCAAATTTAAATTCAATTAAAAATATTTTTTTATCTATTTACTTGTCCGAAGTGCGAGGTGCTGTCGCGTTTAACACGGCGACAGGTCATTGACGTGCACCACTTTGCTTTTCTGCTGACTTTCCGTTAGAAGTCAATCATCTACCACACCGTTTCCAAATGATTGCATACCTACTTTATGATTCTCTTTTTTGGTAATGGAAATTTTATAATGGTACATATAATAAGAACATATGATAAAAGAATTAAATTAAATACAGTTAATTTTAAATTTATTTTAACGGATGAGTGGCCCGCCATTTTATTTTTTTGGATAACGTTCATAGATCATTAATGGTTACTAATGAAATTGTCTTATTTGTTTTTAACCGTAATTTTTTTGGATTTTTTTAATCTTTTCAATTTTCTTGTGTGGCCACTTATATATACTACATATACACACACACAAACGTAAACGTGCAAAATTCAATACCAATACACCAAAACATATATGTTTAATAACATTATTTTACATACTTTAAATGGAAAACAAAAAAAATTACTAAAATCGTACTGATGAATTAAAAATGTAATTAAAATGGACGTATTGTTGCACTATTGTCTTTTTACTGAAGGTATCTGACTGGAGGTAGCTAGATAGCAATAAGAGATGTTTATTTCAATCAAATCATAAAACGTGTAAAGAAGGTAAAATAAACAATCCTAAGTACTCATTCTCAGTTGGGCTCAAACGTAATAAATCAATATGAAAATGAAAAATATTTCTGAGCGGAAATACATTGATAAAATATAGCCCACTTAGATTCTATTTTCTTTTTCCACTGAATTAAGTTACAAAATAAAAAAATGGATGAATAAATTACTCAGAACAAATGTATCACTTTAAAACTTGCATTTTTTATTTTAATTTTACGATTACATTAAGGAGAACAAGCACGTTAAAAATAAGATAAATTTATTTATTTCACAGTAAAAAAATGTTCCATTAAATAATCGCTAATCAAACCATTAATGCATTAAATAACACAAAAGTTACCCGTTCTTTCATTTCTGTTTTTAGATTAATTTCAATATTTAAGCGTCTGCTATTCATACCCCCACCTCAAATTTAAGTTTCATTTTATGGGCTATGTAAGTGTTCATGATTGTTCGCCAGAAAAGTAAACTTAATACAGTCTCATACTTGATCATTATTTATAGTAGAGACATTTAAATATTATGTTGAGAACACGATATTTTATAAGAACTTTCATTTTAATTGTAATAAATTGCTTCATTGAAAATTGTAACTCGTTTAAGTGAAATTTGCAACTTACTATAGAAACGAGAATGAAACCAATGGTATAATTATCCTCTTTTGATGATATCATTTTACAGTTCTTTCAAAACTTCTGATAGAATTCAATTAAAATTATAAGGGTTAGTTTTAATTAGCAGACAAAAAATTAAATATAAATAAATACTTTCATTTGAAACGTTTTATTTTCGAAACGTGATCCCAGTTTCACGAAAAGTAATCCAAGTTTGATTTCTTTTTGAAACTAAGAAAAGAAGATTACGTAACATTACACGTACTTTTATTTGTATCAACTGATGGTAATGCGTATTTTACTACAAAACTAAATATCCCTGACTGATTATATTAATATCATGGATACACCGTCTATTTTTTTAATGTATATTTATAATTCTTCTACCAAAAAAATGTGCGTCACATTTTAACAATTACTTTTATACCCTTATCGAATATTTAACTAATAGTTTAATATTCGTTATAATTTTATACCGATTACTAAAAAAGAAATTAAATTTAAATGTAAAATTTTCCTCCTAACCTCTCTGTCTAAATTTAACTTGTAAGATTAAAGCAATAAGGACATAGGTCCTTATTAAATTACAAAAAAATACATGACATTTACAGCATTCATTTGATCTCCATAAATATAGCAGCTCATCTAAAACGGATCAAATAGTGACAAATATCATCTGATAGGTTACATATGGGTCATAATTCGTCACTTAATCCCGTTAATTGGTCACCGATAAAACTTTTTCAGTTTAACTTTTTATTTTCGATACGGCTTTAAAAAAATATTAACCCTTCCAGATACACCTATATTAAAAATGAGGAGTGTTTTAGGTTGGTAGTATACAGCTTTGGTCCGTTATTATTTCAGAAGTAGTAAGTTGGATTAAATTTAAAAAAAATAGACTCTCGTTAGTGGCACGTCCGCATGCGCGTCTTTTAAGAACTTCTATTAGGTTATTATGTCTATTTTTAAATTCAGTTTTAAAGTGGACAGTTCAGCTCTTGATCAGAAACAAACATGAAATGGCTGAAACCTTAGAGTTTAGTAATTAATTACTAAAATTAATTAAGTGGTCACACAGAAAAAATATTAAACGGTAATAAAAATTTTAATGATTTTGGGCATGCGTGACAACAGTCTGTTAGAATTTAAAAAAAAGTAGATTTGTAACAAATTTAAAAGTAACACACATAAAAAATGCTATTAATTTTAGGTGGCAATGAAAAGGCTGTTTATTGTTCAGCACTCTAAAACAGAAATTAAATGGATTAATATAAAGAAGAAGTAATTTTGGAAATATTATTTTAAATCCAAATGAACCGGATATAGTAACTTACAATAAGAAAATTTTATAATTACCTTTCTTTTTCATTTTCCAGTTTCTTCGTGTTTGGAAACTTTTTCTCATGAATATTGCTGCAGGAGTGACTATCGAATCTTGGTACACGTTAATGTTTTTGTCGGAAAGATCGTCTTGCGATACTCATTTATTATCATCTCTGAGATAATAAAGGAAGAAACAGACAGGTTTATTGGTAACGATTTTTCATAATCTAGAGACAATACAATTTTTTTGGCCAATTATATGTATTCACATTTTTGATAAATAGAAAACTGGACAGTTAATACTGACCGTATTCCTGTATCACCGTATGCCTGAAAGTCTGGATGTATGTCAAAATGGATGAATCATATTATATGAAAGCGCAAAGATAATAGATATAATTATTTTATAAAAAAAAATATATTTTATAACCCACTTATTTACTTGCGTCATTGAAAATGAACCGTCAATCGCTGAATAATTGATAAGTTATTTTAACAAATTGAAATATATACATAACATTTGTAAGTTCAGAAGAAAACCTTTTTTAAATCATATTTGTATTATATTTTTCACATATAACGATAAAATTAATTTTTAAAACTTTTTTTTTATAAACTTGATCGAATGTGTTACAAAAAGTCGTAAGAACAAAATTATTTAATGATTTAAAAAAAATCGAAAAGGCATTTGATTCTATGCATGTCAAAAAAAATTTTAGCAAATGTAGAATCGAATAATCGCCTTCTTGACTTAAACTATGGGTTTGTTTTCTTCTGAATCGAATGGCAATAAATCTCACGGTGTATATAAAATATCAACGAAAAAATAAAAAAAAAACTAGATTAATGCTCAAGCGAACAGCTGCAGAATCTATCAATCAAGAAAATGAGGTACTTATTAATTTACACAAGGTTAGAAGATTCAATTGGTTATTTGACTAATTGTTTATTTCTACACCATATTTTATAATTATATGATTTTGTTAATGTTTGTACGTGCAATAATAATAAATACGAGAATTATATGAGGTTTGTAGTCTGGATATGATACTGATAAAAGGAAAAAGAATAAGTGAGAGAAATCGACGAAATATTTTTACCCATAGAGTTGTAAAAAGAAATACAGGTGGGCATTATTTCGTCGTAAAGATGTACGACCACCAACTCATTGCCATGCTGTGGAAGTAGATAGCCTAATGAAAATGGGTTAAATTATTTCAGTGACGTTTAGACAAGCTTTAAAAAGCACGTCTCCTTTACAGTTCAAAACACAATGAATAATTAAAATATAGAGTGTCCTGTAACGAGCCAAATGATAACGCATATTTCTTCAGCACTACCAAATTACATTAAGTCACATATTCATGGGGTATGGATTCTATATGATTGCTCGAGATGCTTATTGGGGTCAAGACCGTGAATTAATCAGTGAACCATAAATTCAAACTGATACATCAGTCATTATTAAATGTCGTTACAAAGCTCCGTCCCACCAGATTCAAATTATTATCGACTCACATATGACAAACTTAATTAATAAGTAGATACATACTGACAATGTTCGGAGATGATCGTATTTTTGTCCTTTTTTCCTATAGAATCCCTATATGTTCACGTGTATATAGTGGAAATCCCTATATGTTCACGTGTTCTTTGATATATGATTGTTTTATATCCATCATTAACACAATTTGAATTTTCACCTCACATTTTACATTTCCATCGACTATATTGAGCGAGTCGGAAGAAATATATGAAATTGAATACATTTTTTTGTTACTTGTGCAAGCTATATATCTAAAAACAACCAATACATAGGACATAAAGAAAACAGTTGTCACATCAAAAAAATAATAACATATACCTCTATTAACCTATACCACATGTTGATATATAAACCTCAATAATATTTGTTCAAAACTATATTATAAAATTTAACAAATACTGACATTCAAAGAAACCATTTTTACTTTTTTTGAAAACGTTCATACATTTTTAAAAAATTTATATTCAAGTCGAAGTAATTTTTTTAAACATGCATTATAAAAATATAATTTAACTGTTTCTTTTTCGTTGTTACGTAATCCAATATATGATAATTTATTTTATGAAAATTATGGAATTGAAATATATGATAATTTATTTACACACTCAACATAAATAATTGTAATTCATAAGTCAGGAAAGAGAGGGAAAACTTTATCTGTCGGTGGAAGTTTAATATATACAAATTACAGAACGAACAAGTTCTGTGATGGGATTGCTTTTAAACTTGGAACAAAACAATGAAGAGGAACATTGAATTGGTTTCTAACAGAACATGAAGTGCACTTCAAAGTTTTAGGAGTACTTCCCCCTTTAAATCCACCCGTAACGGATTTAGAGCATCGCCACAAACTATTTCGAAACTTTAAATGGTTTGAGTTTCGTTTGGTCAAAATCGATTTAGACTGGTTTCCTTCTCTTTGTATAGATATTTTACTGCGTGATTAAAAACAGTCTTCCAGCTGCTCTAGTTTTGATTGCTGTAAAAATTATGAAGACAAACTTTTACTCAGAGTATAATAATAAATCAAGTCATTTTTAATTTACACTAATTTTTAATTTTTATGGCAAGTAAATACAAGAAAACTTAATCCAAATCACCGTAAAAATTAGTCTAAAACCAAGTATTACACGACGTCTGAAATTTAAAATGATATCTGCTTTTGGCTTTAAAATATGTAGTGGATTTTTCCTGTGTAGGTTTTCAAATTACTGTAAAAATATATTTCTTATTAAAGTGTTTATTTATTTCATTGTTAGAAAATACGTGAAATCAATGTTGAAATTAGATACATATATGGATGTACAAATACACATGTATGTGTACGTAATGTTATTTTTGAACTATTTACAAATGTCAAAAATAATTTTTCCTTTTATATATATATATATATATATATATATATATATATATATGTGTGTATGTGCTTGCGTGAGTATGTGTCTATTATACAATGAGCACAAAACAATTACGCATATGCAAAGTTATGTGAATGTTACACCAATCAAAAACTACACTCTCATATTTTTGCTTTCAATAAGTATTGTATTCTTTCTGAACCGCTTAAGAGATTATGCAAAGAATTGATTAACTATAATGCAGTTAACTTTTTTATTTGATCCATCTTTTCACCGGTTCATTCTACTTAGTTATTTGCTCCTGTATTGAAGCGTCACCCATATGTTTTAAATGCCTTAGCTTAGTTAATCCCTTGTGTTATATTTAATTTATATATTTGCTAATTACCTTTAACACATCAAATCACTTAATTATTTTTGTATTACAGTTGACTTTATTTTTGACAATAAAATTAAAGTTTATGTATACGCTAAACTAAAATTTACAATAATAGTAGTCTTCTGTACAGTGTCATGTCATTCTGTACAGTGTATCATGTCTTAAATACAATTTTTACCGTTATTGGTGATTAATTTGATATATTTCGTGTCTGAAATACTTTTATATGTCTAAACGATATTGTAATTTAAAAATGATTTAACGTAATGCTATTTAAAATAATATCTTTCCCGGTTCGTATGACGCATGCCATATGCCACCTCCCCCCCTCCTCCCGCTCGTGTGTAAATAAATATCATCGAACGACGTCTATTATTATTATGTTATCGTCAATACTGTCTGCAAGAGTATCGATTGTAAAATAATAATAATCAATACTTTTAGCAGTACTAATACGTAACATCGTAATGAAGTAGACATTGCATAAAAAACCTAAAACAAAAAAATAGATACCCATTAAAAAGTAGCACACGGGAATATTAGTTATATTTGAGACAATGTGACTTTGTATACCATTGAGTTAGAAGATGTAATTTTTCACAGGACCATGGATGTAGACCTTAATATTTTATAATAATTTTAACTTCAAGGTTTTAGGTTCTGCTTCTTCATCTGAAAATTAAAAACGTAAAGGATTAAAATTTATAGATCCGAAAACCTAATAAACCTTTTTACACAAGCGAGAGGCAAAGTTTCCAATTTTTAAATTTTATTGAAGGTTCTTTCTTTCTATTTAAAAGAAATTTCAATACAACAAACCTTGCATATAGTTATATTCTACCTATTTAAAATTACGTAGGCTGAAATTGTTGGAGACTCATAATTTCTCTATATTTACTTTTATTAGTAACCATTTTAAAATCGAAATATGTTACTTCTATTTTTATTAGCGTGTTAATTGTAAGTCACTTACTATAATCACGAGGTTTTTAAAGTATGGTGAGTGCATATTTGATGAATATTGGAATGTAATCATGAACTCTTTTCAATGTTAATATTTTGTTATAGAGTGAAAAACAGAATTATTTAACTAAAATCGCACTTGTAGACCTGAAGGAAAACTTGAAGATTTGATACCCGCAGCGTCACAATAGATCTACACGACAATGCTATACGTCAGATTTATATCAACCGTTTCAAAACATACCCCTTATAATACCTAATTATAACTTTTTTTTACCGTTTTTAAACCTGCGGCTGATATAAGTTAGTTTTTAAATATCATATTTGATATAAGTTAGTTTTTAAATATCATATTATAATCTGCCTAAATAAATGATGAGTGTTGGTTTTTAACAAAAAGCATTTCGTGGGATGGTAAAAGTTTTATGCTAGCTTTAATATTTGTATTTCATTAAACACTTTATAATACTAAAAATGTATATGCGCGACTCTCCTCTACCATTGTATTTGTTGTCAGATAATGTGACATGTAGGTGTTTCTCTTCTCTCTGATAACAAAGGGCTACAATACAGTAAAGTATAATACACAAACAAATTTACGCTATTTTTTCACCCTTGCCAGTTTATTTATCATTAAGGAGGCTTCACAATAAAATACGTTCCTTATACCTATTAACCTATTAATGGCGTATATATAGTATTCAATAAATACATTTTCAGAAGATGTAAGTTTCATAAAGGTTTAAATATATTAGTTTTTTGAGCATTCAATATATTAGTTTTTGATTCATTCATAGGAACTTATGTTGATATTTTTGGCATAAAAAAGTTAGTTCACAAATAGCAGACTGTATTACAATAAAGAAAAAATATTGCATTTTTTACACGCTATTGAATAGAAATGGAGTAGCCTTCAGTCGAAACGGAAAACTAGGATAATAGGATTTACACCCATTTCCCTCGTAAGTTGAAAGAAGATCGGATGTAAAATTTGCCCGTTACTTCCTTAACTTGCTATTGTTGGCACTAGAAGATAGTTAGAACGTCATTTTATTTCATATTTAGGTATAAAACATTTTTATAAATAATTATTCCTGAATCTTTTAGAAGTTCTTTCCACTATTTGCAATTTGAAATTTTTATAAACTTAGTTATATAACTTTCAATATCGGAATTAAAACACATGAAACTTAAAACTTAACATAAAATTAATAAAACAAATTTCCAATTATCAAACAAATAAAATAAAAACGTGTAAAAAGGTAAAATAAGGAAGATATTGCAAAAAATTAAACCGTTGTGAAATTTAACATTTCACAACGGTTTTCAATACTAAAAAACTTTTAAATCGATTATTTATCTAAATTAAATATACTGATCGGTCGTTTTTAGATAAGCACTTCGTTTAAAATAAAAACAGAAAGTATTTGATTTTGATTAAGTAAAAGAGTAACTAAATATCATAGAAAAACCGGCAGGAGGCTTGTTAACGAGACACATGAAATATAATTTTTTTCCCCACAAATACAGACACTGCAAAAATTTTTATTTGAATAGTGATAGATAGCGATAGCAGCATAAACAATTAATAAATGCTACAACAGACAAGTAACTGGAGGAAAAAGAAACCGCACAATCACGTTGTCAGCCGAGTGGAAAAAATATCAATCATTATAAAGCACTTGCAATCTTCTCAAAAATCCTTGTGTGAAACCATATACTATTTTGGCTCAAATTTTTAACGTGCACAAAAAATGTTCAGCCAATATCATTTCCCTTTTTAAGCAACCATTTACTCTGCTGAGAGAAAAAGGCAAAAATCAAAACTATAATTTCTATTTGGACTAAGCAAAACTGTCAAGTTAAAAGACAAAAAAAGATATTTGGAGGGAAATTTATAAAAGAAAAGACTTAATTTATTCACATGTCATCTGGTTAGTACTCGTACACTAGTACAAGGCTGATTAAACTCCCAGTCTCAGTTCAGCGCTGGATATAAGCTTCATCAACAGCCTGTCTCAGTCTACTCCTGAACATACGAGTAGGTCTCTCCTAATCTGTAATTCGAGTAGTGCTTTTAATCAATAAAGGACGTACTTCGGAGTGTTTCGCGTGCTCCTGCAAGTCTCTTAACCAAGCAAGTACAGTTTTTACAGCTTTTCAATATATTTTTTTTTATAAACTGCACACCTATTCATTCTTTCAACTAATTTTCTAGGTATCGTGCTTCGATAAATAACGGTCTTTTTTTCTGTAAATATTTTTGCGTTTGGGCAGCAAATTGCCATCATTGGACAAGTGAAGGATCTTTGATTGGACCAATTATGGTAACTTTTAAAATAAAAAATTTAATTGGTAATTTTTTTATTTTATCATGGCAAAACGTGAAGAATATTATGTGTAGAATGAAGAAAGCATGAAATTGTCATTACATGCTTTGATGATGATAGAAGGCTGATGCACAGAAGGCTACACTAAATCAAAGATATGACGACAAAAAATTAAGGGCTAAAGGAGAAAAGCTAATAATTGGTTCGATTGGTTTTCTCACTCGTGAATTGGAAAATAAATTAATCACTCATATATTAGAATCAGAAAGATGTTTGTATGGAATTGCGCCAAAAGATGTTAAAAGTTTAGATTTCAAAACAGGCGAAAAAAATGTTTTAAAGCGCAAATTCAATAAAAATAAAAAAATTGCTGGGAAAAATGATACTACGAATTTTTAAAAACGCGCGTTTAACAAGCCAACAGTAAACGATTTTTTTGAGAAGTTATAATGTAAATGAGACGAGGCTTGCTACTGTGCAAAAAAGGCCAAGAAAAATGGTAGCAAATAAGGGCAAGCATCAAGTAGCTGCCATACCACTACAACAGCCGTTTGTTGCGCTAAAGCGGCCGAATTTTGTACCGCTGTTTATAGTATTCAAACATAAACGAGCCAAAGATGAACTAGAAGATGGTGCGCAACCTGTCACAATTTTTGTATTTAACCCTTAACTGGTATCGTAAAATTGACAAACGTAACTGGTATGATGGGGACAGCGCGGCCCCATATGATTTTTGCTTCTAGCAAACAAATTTTAACTATGTACTTGATTAAATGCTCATAAATTACGAATAATAGGCTTGATTTATGAAATCAATTACTTTTAATTTTTATAAATTTTCTTACTTAAATATTACAAGAGATCACAAAATAGTAAAAACTTTTTGGTAATATTTTTTTTACGTTAATATATTGTTAAAACTTATTGTTTGGAAAGTTATAACCAAAAATAATATTATTTTACTTAATATAGAATATGTAAAATTAAATAAAAAATAACGCTTTATAGTCTCTTATTAATATTTCACAAAAATCTACTTGAATCTTCACTTAAGATTTATGAATACAATAACAAAACTTTGTTCAGTCTTCACAATTATCACATAGTGTTTTTGTGCTACTATGTACTTTGCAAATGAATTTTGAACAATTATTGCACTTTGTAGCAAATTTTCCATCTTTTTTTTCTATCACATGAGTAACAGCGTCCTCTTTTCAAGACGTTTTGGCTTGAATTAGCCACATTAGACGTCGAGGGTAATGACGCCACGTTAGCGGCTAAGAAATTATCAATTATATCGCGCAAATTTCTGGGTTACTTCAAATACTCAGCTTTTCTGTTTGTGATGTGTTCTTTGATGAGTTTTACACCGACAGATTTTATATAGTTCTTTCGCTTCATTCTTTTTTTAGTGTTTGAAGCTTTCCACAAGACATAGCCGTTCACGCAAGCAATATTTAGAATACCAGCAAATACTACACTTGGCCAACGTCGTGTTCTACGAGCTACTGAGTAATTGGCGTATTTTTGATCCAAGGCATCCACTCCATCTTTTATGGAGTTGTAAAACTCAATAATCTCCGGTTTCTTTCTACGTTCAATATCACTTTTGTCTTGATGCGTTGAAGAAATCATTGCAACGCTTTGATTTTTTTTTGGCACAAAAGAAGATAGTGTTATTTTAGCTGTAAATCCAATAACACAAGCTCCTGGTTCTCTATGCTTATGTGGTTTGAATGCAGTGGGGATTTCACGTTTGTTTTTTGGTAAAGTCCCAACGTACGTCAATTTTTTTTTGAGTAATGCAGCAATACCAACTCCACCAAAGAAAACCAGTTATCTGCTGTTACGTTCCTGCTTGATTCAAAAATCGGGGAAGCCAACTTTAGTACGGATTGTGTAGAAATAGACGGTTGCCCTCTTATAAGTTTCTGCTGTTTACCTGTATATATGAAAGCGTTATAAAAATAGTGAGTCTTAGCATCGCACATACGTAATATTTTGATGCCGTATTTAGCAAGCTTTGGTTTCATGTACACTCTGAAAAGGCATCGGCCTCGGAATGGACATAACATTTCGTTAATAGTGATATATTCTGAACAACAGTAATTTTTTTGGCAGTTTTCTATAAACTTATCAAATATTTCAGAAATTAGTGCTGCGCGATTCACAGCCTTTTGCTCCTCTCTCGATGCAATATCATCAAACCGAAGATTTGACAAAATAAACACAAATCTTTTCAAAGATATGGTAGCTCTAAAAATATCACAACCTGTTCCATCTGTAGTCCGCAAAGATTCTATATCGTCATGTCCTGATTTGAACACTCCTCTCAACAGCAAAATATCTATGAAAGATTTTATCTCTGTAACATACATGTGGTCCGATTTCTCTGTATTCTTCTCGTTGGTGTAGTTGGTTATAATTTGTATAACGTTATTATCAACTGGCAATTCAAACGATTCTTTGGTAGTAATATTACTTTTAGATGCAGCGAGACCAATCAAACCAGGTCTTTGCTTTATTATATTATGTTGACGAGTACGTGAAAGTGCTGGTGGATATTTAGACCATTTGTAATTATTTCTTCCGTAGTAGCTGGATTGACTAGGTCCTCCAACAATTTCATCTTCACTCTCTGACGAAGACGCTTGAGTATCAGAATCCACGTCGCCATCATCGTCAGAATCAAGGGTTATTGGATCTTCACAATAATTTAAAATTTCACTATCACTACATTCGTCTTCTGGTCTGGCTCCAATAACTGATTTGGTATCAGAATCTTCGTTTACGATTACTCCTATTGTTTTATCACTTAAAGGCCGCGACATCTTGATTCAATAACTATAAAAAAGAAGAAACAAATAAAAATTATAATGTCAAAAAACTAACGTAACTGGTATCGTGGGGGCCGTGCAGACCCCAACACGTGCATACCTGCGTCCTGGTAAGAGATGCAGCGCCCAACGTCCGACACCCGCCGCGAATAGCGACGTAATGAGAATACTTAAAATGGCGGCTGCTTGTTAGGAAATATACAAAATGTTATGCGTGGAGACCGCGCGGCCCCCACGATACCAGTTAAGGGTTAACCACGACAGTGGTTATATAAACAAGAAAAATTTTTCGTCTGTAAGTTATGCACTATTTTTTTTGTTTGAACTCCCATATGTGCATTGAACGAACCACTAGAAAAAATTCCCAAAGTCCAATGATAGCAACTGACTGGTCCAAACAAAGAAACAGTAGTCCAAACCAAGCAACTATTACTGAATAGGTTTTTCCTTGTTCATTTATTCATTCTCACGTCGATAAATCGGAATTAACACATATAAGTTCTTTTATATGAGACTTATCAAAATGACAAATCTACTACTACTACTACTACTACTAGCCAACGCCCACCCTTGGCATGTCTGCCATTAGGTGGCGCGCCGACCAGTAGAGAAAAGCTGTTTTGTAGGCAGGGTGATCATCAGGGGGCGCCCTCCTCTCCCAATCATCAAGGTAGGGCTTCATCTTCGGGCAAACGTGGAGATGGTCAAAAGACATTCCTGGACGTCCACAGAGCAGGCAGGCATCGCTCCCCAGGACACCAATATGTTTCAGGTGGCACGCCAGGTAGTCGTGACCCGTGGTACACCGGAAAGCTGCGACACTGACAGCTCTGGGTAGGTCGCATCGAATAGGTGAATCAATTAGACAAGCCCAGTTCTTTCCGACGGCGGACTGTGTGCGCCGAGACTTGATCCAGGCATGTATCGCTCTGCAGACGGCCGACTTAGAGGATGAAAATGACGGAGAGCAGATGGGCTGCTGTAGAGTCGTTCCGTGTTTTGCCAGTACGTCGGCTTTTTCGTTCCCCTCTATCCCGACGTGGCTCGGAATCCACTGCAGAGTAAGTCGAAAGCCAGCATTCACCAGGTTGGACAGTCTGGCACGACAGAGTTGGGTTTTGGACTGTCGGTGGAGGCACCTGCCTCAACAATGATATATAAATCCGCATCCGTTTTCAGGACGTTTCGTTTTAGTTCTAAGAACTTGTTGTTGCTTAGACCTCCGGCATTCCAAAAAATGACTTTGAGGCCTGCGTTCTGGCGCTTAGAAGTGCCGTTTGATAATTGTTTTCTTCGCATGGTCGGCGCGCAAAATGACAAATCACTATTCTCCTTATCATAATATTTCAACTGTTACAGCCATACAAAGTTAAGTGGTCCAATAGTGGCATCCTTATCCTAACATCAAATATAAGTGCAAATTATAATGTGTCGGTAAGCTAGTAAACGAGTACTTTTATGAATATTTGTCAAAGGAATATTGATTTTCAGTAAAAAGAAATAACAGCTAAATAGAAAAATGATTAACTAATGAAATGTGACTATGAGACTCTTGTTCATCTTATTAAGATCCTCTTTTAGCGAATGTTTATATAAAACACTATTCAGACCTCAGTGTTGCCAAGAAATAATAAAGGCTTCAAATTTAATGTTAGTGGGATATTTTATAATAAATTTTCATTTACATGACCACAAAGTTTGGTATAATTTGGACAAATATACAAACAATAAAAAAAATTCTTTGGAAAAAACATACTTGAATTAGATTTACGGTATCTTTAGGTGATTTTAAAAAAAAATTGTTAATACAAATCTATTTCGAAATAAAAAGCATCTGTAGACAGTTTTAAATATTTAAGAGTAAGTAGTTTAATTTCACAATATTAAATATTTTTACTATATAAATATATCATATGTGCATAATAACATAGTTTTACTTAAACTATGTGAATTAATATAACAATTTAAAATTAAGATACACGATGTCCGGGAATAAATATCGGACAAAGAAAGACGTTATTCGTTGGCTATAAAGGAATAAATTGTCGTTGAAATAAAATATAAAACACGTCCTTTTTTTAATTGAGGGCAAAAAATATTACATATAACTCTTTCTAACACACCTAATATCGCTAACGCACACACACAAGCTCACGCTAGACGTACGCAACCATTACATTAACCTGAGCGGTACTGATTTACGTGCGCAAGTATTGTGTGTATGAAAATAATGAGAAATAATTAGGAATAATATTTTCAATTTTCTTAACATAATTCATATTTAACATTTTATTTTGATAAAAATCTATTCTCCAGTCAACAAATAACATCTTTCTTTCATCTGACATCGGACACTGTGTATACTATAAGTTAAATGTTATAAATTACGGTATTTTTGGCGAAAATAAATATTGCAAATATATTTTTACAGGAATAACGAAAAAAACCATGTATATTGCTTAATATAACTTCACTTTTAATATTTTGTCGTGAAATACTCAAAAACTATCGCATTTAAAATCGCCTCTATATGTTTCTGGTAAACTTCAAGAAAAACCCGTAATTACGTTGTTTTTTCCATAACTTAGGTTTTTTTGTTTTTACAATAATATCTCTCAAAAAACAATTTCCATAATATCGAAATTAAAAAAAAATTTAAATTCAATATCGCCTATATTTGCATATATTTGAGTAATAAGAAAACAATATAAGAGGTTTAAAATAAATTATTTCCCATTCCCCTTATCATTAAATAACAAACAACCAAATTTTTATGTTGCTCGTCAATCGTAAATCTTTATTTGCAGACACTATATGGTAATGCTATTCTATGGCCAAATACACGTTTATCGGTTCGGGTACTTAATACGAATCACTACATGTCACACGTTATTGCGCGATTGATGGTTTCGAAAAGTAAATAATTTTCGTGAGGGCGATAGCGGCTATCCATTATTGCGATAGCGGCTATCCAATAAATAATTTCTGTAACAAGTAAATTTTGCAACGACAAATAGCTCTTACAGCTCAAATGGGCACTGCCATTTTTATTTTGTGCATGAAAAGAAGTAAACTCGTATAAATGTGGCGCAAGCAAATTTTAATAAATATTTTATTCAAAGAAATGAATAAAATTTCCTGCACCATCCCGCGCCGTCTAGCTCGGCATAGCGTGAGATGACGCCATGGGTCGCTGTACATCTAATTCAATCTAGTAATGTCTCTGTTGGGATTGCGCTATATAGCACCATCTTGCAGTTTGCATCCCGTTATCCTTGCGATTCGTTCCTTGCGATATGTATCGTCGTTGGACGAGTTAAAGCGAAATTTAAATTCTTGTGCGATCTTGTCTTGGCTATCCTAATCGGAGGAACGTCACATTTAGTTTTTATAGCGGCTTTTGCTTGATATGCGCATAGACACAATCACATTAACATTTTATAACTTACACAGATATGGCCTTTTTTGTACTCAAATTATGCTTGTCAGGAGAAATAAGGAATTCAAACATTTTGGGGATCCAAATATTGTTTGTTAAGAAATATTTAAAATGAAATTTCAGCAAGAGAAAGATGCTAATTTCCACAAATGAATTTACACAAATTTATGTCATACTGTAAAATCCTCGCAGGCGTATTTTATATTAATTCACGTCATAAATGTTGCTTTGATGACGCGGTGTAACGAAGAGATCTAGTTTCGATTCCCGGCCGCTCGTCGAGCGAGGCTAGACTGATGTTCTTGTCGCATATGGCGAACTTATTATTAAATCAATAATTTTGTGATATGCCTTATTTGTTGATGAAGCCAAAGTCAAATTGATTGATATTCACACAGATTTGACATTTATTCAGTAAGGGATAGTGTAGTAAAACTGTCCCTGGTTTCTAACTGCTGTTGTTTGCAATAATTTTTCTTCTCTTTACACAAATAAACTAATTTACTCTAAAAATTAACCCAAATTCTTCGCTAGTTATCTCTTAATATTAGTAATCTTTTTAAAAAATCAACGTAAATCAAAATATTTTGAAACTAAAGATAGTATAAAACCAAACTGTTTTTCGCAAAAGCCTATTTCTTTTTCTACGACGTGACGACTGATAATGTTAAGCACTTCTTACGAAGTCCTACTACAAGGGCAACATTTACATAACGTTTATTAAATTCGTATTATTTTCACTTTCAAATTATTTTTGAAATTTTGGCTAATGTGAACAGAGGTATCGGTTAATTATTCGGTTTGGACGTACCAGGAGGTATCGGAAAAACATTTCTGATAAGTTTAATATTATCTAATACACAGGTTAAAAAAGAAATTGTACTAACATTAGCATCATCAAGAATTGGGGCAACATTATTGCAAGAAGCACAAACTGCTTATTCAGGAAAGAATGAGAATTTCCAATTTATAATATATCAAGAGCATCAGGATGAAGCCAACTTATAAAGGAGGTTGATAACATTAATATATGTTTTGAGTAATCATTTTCCGGTTTTGAATAAAGACAGTACAATTAAGAACAAATATGAGCGTTAAATTTTCCAATAATGAAAAAGGGAGATGGTTTGCCGGAAAACTCTTCGAAAAAATCGGTGAAGGCACTCACCCAAATTATTGTGTTAAATACAAAATTGAACTTATGAATAACTTATGTAATATCGTGAACAGTCCAGATGAATTGATTGATGAGATTTATCAAAATATTCAAAATTATAAAAATTCAGATCGGTTGTTTGAAAGAATTATTTGATCAGTAAGAAGTCACGTAACTGACAGTATTATTTTAAAAATGCAAAACAAGGTTCCCGGCGAAAAAAGAATATATAAATTAATGGATTAATTGTTCGATGACGATTAAAATGTAAATTTTCCTTTCAAAGTTTTGAATTTTCTATAAATGCCAGGAACGTTTCAACGTGATTTAAAAATAAAAATGAAGTTACCAGCCACTTTGTTGAAGAGTTCAGGATTCACTAAAATTATATAATCGAACAAGAATGACCGTACGCAGTTATCAATTATATTGAAGCCAAAACAATGTCGGAAAAAGATAAAAGAAATACGATATGTATTCCAAGGATTTCACTTATATCTACCAAATTATTGGTTCAATTCAAAACACTTCCATTTCCAGTAAGATTAGCATTTAGTATTACCAAAAATAAGGCAGAAGCGCAAATATTATGGTATTGTGGTATTAGTTCAAAAGGATCATGTTTTTCTCATAACCAGCTATATGAAGCTTGCTTTAGAGTGGGAAACCCAAAGAATATGATGAGAAATGCAGTTTACACGCAAGTATTTTAAAAGTTATGAGAGTATTGTAAGTCAATTAAATATGAAATAAAGTTAGAAAAATTTAAAATAAAAAACAGAGTTTCATTTCACTGATTTATACACAACCGTATTAAGAATATAATTGAATCTATTTATAAGTTCAAGCAAAACAAATATTACTTTGGCTAGATAATAAGTATAATTCTAGTTCAGTATTTCTACATCCTAAGATATTTCTATATATAATCAATATATAGCCACATACACAGATGAATTACTATATAGGAAAATTGGCTTTTCTCCCTTTACTCTCAATCCTGTGTAGGCAAAAAGTAAATAATATGATGTTACGCCAATGCTCTTAGTTATGCTGTTAACTATGGTACAAAAGTGTAGACGAACGGATAGTGTAGTCTTTCCCAATGGTATTGTTGTACTCCCAATATATGTTTCATAAAAAAAATAACATATTTTTCCTAATACCGGTTTATAAAAAATGTCTCTATTTTTCACATACGTATGCAGCAGATGTCTAATAATTAACTCACGCGCTACACGAAATGCAAACAAATTATCCATAATAAGCTCTTTCACGTACAAAGTCGCATAAAGAAAACTTTCGTGTAAAAGAGCCCGCTTGAAGCTTATACCCTAAACAAAATTGAACGTTATTACCGCATTTAATGCTAAACTTCAATATAACTGGGATTATGATAACAGCGAAGTCCTTCATAGGGCCTCTCGCTTAACAATATATTTAAGGCTGTCGTAAAACATTTACGAAACAGAAGGAAATTTTGTGAAAGCATTGAATTTTTAATGAAATATTTCGTGTTTAATAAAATATTAATTACTTTGTAACGGATCCTGTTTAAGTAAAGTGTAAAAATTGACAAATTGAATAATAAAACGAAATTGCTTGTTTTCCTTATAACATTTTATTCTATTTTTGGTTACTATTTATATTACTGAAACTTTGACTCAACTGAATTTTAAACAAATTTTATCTAATATTTAACGTAGTAAAATTAGCTTGTACAAAGTTTTGCAACTTTTCATTCATAGATAAGCAAATAAGGACTCAGTGTTTTTATATTGTCCGGTAAGTATGACCGTGAAATTTGTACCAAAATAGAAACGTGGAATTGGATTTTGAAACTTTTTTATTCATTATGCGTCCATAAACACAGCCTATGTTGATTTTATACTCAAAACGAAAGTTTAGTATTTATGAAAGAACAATTGTTTTATACCTACGTCTACCATCCTCCATATGTCTTCTTAAGTTTTCTAAAACATGGCAATTGAAATTATATTATTGAAATAGTTATTTACAATTATTGTAAACGCAAAAATTGTTTGAAAATATCTTTGACTTTTGTTGTTTTCGCCATTATTGTTGTTGTTGTTTATCTTACCGTCGCCGAGTGTTATTTTTCGTTTATATCACGGTTATCTTTATCATGTTTCGTTATTATTGTTTACGTCTCGTCATTATCGCCTTCGCTGAAAATAAGTTGCGGTGAAATAAATAACTTAACAAAATTTGCAAATGACTGATTTTAGTACCGTATTGCTCTCGCGAATTTAATACCTAAACAAATTGAAAAACTAATGAAACATTTATATAATGGAAACTACCATTTTTTACTTTTATCGTGAACTTTTTGATCCTCTTCATAAGGCATATTTTTATACATTCTGTCCCTTATATAGGATACATATCTTGTATAATATAGAGAATGAATAAAAAAATGACTTTTATTTTGGAATTATATATGAATATCTAGTACATAGTGCCATAAGTGGGTGTAACTATTTTCTTCCTAAATAAACCATTCTGAACAAATAAGTTATAATATATAAAACATTTTAGTTTTCTAGCAATATTATAGGCAATGATGTTGGGCGAAATATGATACAGTAAGCTTAAAGTGACTACTATTTATTGTTGTAAAATATTTGAAAAAAGGAAATTGAATAATTTTGTCTAAATTTTGTTTTAATATGTATTTGTAATAATTCAAAAACAAACTAATTTAATTAGCATAAGTTTGTTTTATCAGTTAAGATTTTTTTGTCTTTCAACAAAGCTCCTAAATAGATGGTGGCTAAAACTAAAGAAAAAAACATTTTTATGGTTTCATCTCCACTGTGTTTAATTTCGAGAAATTTGTATTCCTAGAACTCTTTCGAAAAAAAAATACGTTGGCCTGGAACGAAAATTGATGACGATATTTTCTATTTTGTACGCGAATAATTTTTTCAAATTGTGCAAAATTCGTGATATAGAAGCAAAAATAAATAGCATCCATTTGAACGCTGCGAATTAAATAAATTTTGGTATCCCTGTCATATGCTAAACGAACAATTTTGTGGAACTCCCACCGAGAGGTATATACCTTTGTTGAACAAAACCAAAAGAAATGATTAATTGAATAATTGTATATGACTACGCGTACGTAAATGTTTGTCGTATTAATTGAATTCAGGCATTCTATCAAAACGATATCAAACAAAAATTTAATTTAACCACGCTTACGTTGATGATATGATAGTCGTGCATTTCATCGAATTTTATATAATATTCACAGCATTTATATTCTCTCAAGAATTGTGGACATTGATTGAGGAACCGGCAATCAGACAATCGGGACTGATTAAACCGCTGTTACTGCATTGTAAGATATGATTGTTTACGTCATAATAGGTCATCTTAAAGAAACAGAAGCTACAGTTAGAAATCATTCATCAATCATAATATGGATATTATTTTGTAACATCTCATTTAAAATTTTACTTAATTTCATTTATTCACTTATTTCCTCGTATTAATTAAAAAAACAGATTGACAATTTGTTCGCGACTAACTACACCAGTCATAGCTTGTGACCGACTTTTTACAAAGATATATCTAAGCATACACAATACGTGTATTCGTGTTGACACTAGCTCCCGTCCGTTCATACATATTAACAAACATTTTAATAATTAATGAAAAATGTTAATAATGAATAATATACCGAAATATAATTATTGTATAGTTTTGAGAAAATACATAAGCTCAGAAAGTTTAAATGATTCTCAAACATTAAAAGTAATATTCTAAATGACTCAAAACTAAAAAAAAAACGTTATTGGATTGACAAATATCATTAACGAGAGACCGAATATTAAGGCAATTGGTTTATAAATAAACATCACCGGTGCATTAATATTTTATTCAATTATTTTTCATCGCCAAAAAGAGGTATTTTAATTAGGAGAAAATGCTTAAAGCATTTTATTTGAGTCTCGAAAATGATATACGAAAACATTTTATCATCCAAATTTTACTCCGAATTTTTAATTAAGATAACAGCGAGCAAACTCTCGATAAAAAGCTACATTCAAGCAACCAGAGCAAATAACTAATGAAAGAAATGTGGATATCTGGGTATTCGCAAAATATATAAACGCTTGACTTTCTCTTAACATTGCATACTGGAATAAATTGAATTTAAAAGAATTTTTTTATCCGAAATCAATGAACCTGAAAAAAAAAATATGTTAAAGGGACTATTCGCGTCAATACCTGCTGGGCTATAAACTCTTATGTTTAATCAGCATAAATGGAAAACGTAAAACTTTGATAGCAACCTTCCAGGTAGATTTTTAAGCTTATTTGCTAAAGCTTGGAAGTTAAGTTAGGGGATGGATTAATTAGGTTTACTTTAGGTTTAGTGTAAAGTTATTCGTAGGTATAGTTTAATTAAAGATTCGGGTTCTGTATTGTGATATTCTATTAAGCTGCTAACGTAATTCTTAACTACAAAATTTAAAGTCTTGTAATGAAATAAAATTGTCTAACGAGATTATTTTATTGATATTTTGTGAACAATAAGTAACTTAGAAGGAAAACAATATATTGGAAACTATTACTGATATTATTATAAAATTCGTAACTCCAGATTCTATCGTGTAATTAATTTTACTGTAGATGTCATAAATGAAAGTTTACTTATTATACGACAATATTATTAAAATATTTTTGAAGGCGACAAAATAATGATATCGTTGACGATCGCTGTCTTTTAAAGGTGACTTTGCGGAAATTAATTTACGCTCAAAATAAATGTTTTATAGGCGGTATTTGGAACTTATTAAAGTGGTCTGGAGAAAATAAAAAGAATGCAAGTAATTAACTTGGAAATAAACTACTTAAGTATAGTAGCGGCTACGGCATCTAGCGGACTATAGAAATATTTTTAGTTAATTCTTGAAAAAGTGTGTATTTTCTAGGTTGAAATTGATACTATATTTAGAAATTGATATAGAATTGATTTATAATTATACTATACTATATTTAGAAACCTACCGTTTTATACCGTCATCGTTAGATTTTTTAAACACTTTCAAAATATTGTTTTTTCATAATGAAATTTAATAATATTTTTAGTGGCTTTGTAGATATCTAATAGGGAAATTACAATGTAATAATTTAAAAATATTGAAATATCTAGGAAAATTCTCAATGCAGAAAATTAGCCATTTAAAAAGTATCTCTCAGTTACATCAGATATTATTGAAACAAAAGATTTGAGAAAGTATTGAAGGGAATTTTACTGGTGATTGTAAAAAAAAAAACGAAATATTTGGAAATGAAAAGTGACAGTCCACCAAGTCAAATACCTTTAAAGTATCTCAAGATATTCTTTAAAAGGAATAATGAAAACGAATTGCTGAAAAAAAATTAAAGTTTCTAAGAAATAAAAGTGAAGGAAGTAAAGGAAAACTATTATTTTGAAAACGGAAATAATAACGGGAAATAATTAATGGCAGCCATAAATCAACTTTGAACAGTCTTTGATGAACGAAAACGATGGTAGAGAAAAAATTTAAGAGACCTCTATCATTGTGATATTATTTAAGTCGATAGCAAATAAATGGTCAGTGTAATATATAAAATAAAAGATAATAAGCAGTTTAGGGAGAGATGCCATTGATAAAGGAATTGAATAGTAGCATTTCAATTTATATTAAAATCATCTTGATTTTGATTGTCATTTTCTGATGATTAAAACATGTAAAATATAATTAGAACTTTCTCAATAATATAATGAGTATAAACGATTATTATAAAATTGGTTATAATTGTATTAACTGAATAAGAGCAAATCTAATTTAACATAATATTGTACATACCATACTGAATATATATTTTACTGCCAATTTTATCGCCTCTCGTCAAGTTCATTATTCAAAACTAAATGAAACTACGTGATGTAGTATTATTCTTCACAATATCTTCATGTGGGCAATTAGCCAAGATTGACCAGATAATGTTGTCATATAATGAAACCTAGGTCGTGGTAAAGAATTTAAATAAAGTAGAAGTGATGCTAGTTGTGAATAATGAATTTCTACGAAACTAACGCCAAATATATTTAATATTTTTATAATTTGAAACTTAAAATATGCTTTATGCATTATAGTTACATGAGAGTATGTATATATTTTGATAAAGTATTATATTTGGTTGGCAACCTGCCACCTCCGTTCACAATTATTATGTCATACATTAACCAATAGAATATTTATAGTAATTTCCCAGATCATGAAGTTTATATTCTATTGCAGTACATGAGTACTCTGAGAGAGAGTAGCTCCATTAACGCAAACTTACCCTGGGATATGTTTCGATAAGTATTTTTTAATTTTTTCAATTTAGGCAGAAAGTATTTCAGGATAATTATAATCAGAGGTATCATAATGTCTTATTTGAAACTTTGGAACCAATGTTTGCTTGTGCCGTAGTAAAATTAGTTTTTGGTCAGTTGCTAACAGAAGGCTAACCGCTGGGCTCTTAACATGTTTTACAAAATAATTTCGATAGGTATCTATAATATTTTTAATAATCACTGGAAAAATATTTGTGGTTAATTGTTTGCCAATTGTTGCAATGGTTTATTGTATGTATATTAACATCTGAAAACCTAATATATATTTTTTAAAAACCATGTAGATGGCTAGTTAAAATTTCACATTAGTCGAATCGAATAAATTAATATCGAACGCATAAATTAATTAGGTGTAATAATGACTACAAAGTATGCGCATTGGATATACCTTGGATTCCGCCTTAAAAACTTTTGTATCTACCTGATTATTTATTTTGTAAAAGTTCGAGTAGAAAAGTAAATAATTATAATATTATACTTTTATTACAAAATAACCATACTTTGGAATAAAATTAATATCAAAATAACGAATAACGAACATTAAATAAAATTAGATATAGAATAAGAAAGACATTACAATTACTTTTCCAAATCACATAATGAGTGTGGTAATTATAATAGGAATTAAAATCACAAATTATTATTTTTAATAACGAAATAAAATTATTAAGTTAGTACAATTACTCTTCCAAATTATATAATGAGAACATGTAAAACAATGGTATTCCTTGCAAATCGTTTTTTTTTCATGCTTGGCATTTTACAAACGATTAGTTATCAAAACAAAAAAAATTACTTGAAAAGGAGTAAGTTTGCCCTGACGCCCAGGTATTGCGTTTTGTACTTTCTGCGTACAGCTCAATTAGTTCTTCTCCCAATTGTGAAATAAAATCTCTTCTGCTGTTTTTTTTATTAAGTTCACAATATAAAATCCAGGAATTTATTGCTGCTACATGTAGCAAATTATAAAAAGTGTGAACTGACCGACGCCTATATGGGGCGTTTACGGAATTTTTTCGAGCCATTTGATCTACAACGTCTACGCTCTCATCGTGTATTTTTTTATACCAATCACAATTTAAATATGCATGTGCACAGTGCTAAGGGGATTAACTTTTTTTTGTGCTTCCCTTGATATATTGTCAATGTGAAATTATTATTTTAAGTAATTGACCGAATTGTAAAATTTTTCTTTTCTTATTGGATACAAACAGATATTTCCCGTCGAGTTTTATTTACGAGATGTTTGAAGTTTCAGCAAGTGACAGAGACGTGAAATAATTATCATATGTGTTATTTCTTCATTCTTTAGGCATAGCTGCATCACTTTCTCTTCCTCAAGACATTCGTCATTTGACCTGACGTTATCCTTAATTTAAAGCCCTTATCTACCTAACAAAAACTTTTTTTGGTATTTATCGGGTTTTGTGGCTTTAAATTGAGTAAATCTGCATCGACTTTTGAAAAGGAAAAGTTGTTCATCAATTGAATCTAGTGTCCTAAAATATAATTGCCTAGAGCTTTGGAAATAAAATTGTACCACACCTTGGATATCAATACAAACTTATCAGTTGTCGGACTTTGTATCGTTTCAGATCTCACGTCGAATCTCAAAACTTTCACAATCTCCCGAAATTCATCCCGAAATGTGGCTAGAGAGGGTAAATAAAAGCATAAAAAAATATCTTCTTTTAATTTTACATACCATATGGATATCATTTGATTACGAGGAAAGTAAAAATTTTCTTTTCATTATTTTAAATCATTTTAAAAGTGATTCCAAAAAATATGAAAAAATTTAACATTTGCCTCTTAATTCTGAAATTAAAGAACCGAAAAGTAATGAAAAATAGGATTGGTAAATCATCTCTTGCGAAATTATTATAAATCCTTATTGGCAATCGCATCGAATATTGACAATTTATTAAAAATACGGAAAACTATCAAGCGTAATTACTTATGAATAGCTAAGCTGGCTGGGCGAATCAACACGAATCGTTTTTATAATACTGGGATAAAATTAATGCTAATGTATAAAATAAACAAATTAGAATCATTCCGTAAAAACTTCATTGTCGCCTGAAATTTCAAAGAACCAAAAAATTATAACGAATTACGTATCAAAAGACTCTTAATATTGGGAGTGCAGTAAAAAACCGGATATTATTGACGGAGTATAGAAAAAAGAAAAAAAGAGATTGATTAAAAGCAGTATGATCTGAAGCGCCATATATTCCGAGAAAGTATTAATCCACTTTGGTTAAAGAGTAGGTGGAAATTATTAACACTATTTGCCAAAGTGTGTATAAAACGTATAAATATGATTTGCATTTCATTATTTATACCGATTTCATATGGAAACCATTAACTATCGCGGAAAAAAATTAATAAACTGCACACTGACGCTTAGGTACACTTTTACATGACAACATTGTGGAGCGTAGTTTATTCGATGATATTGAATTTTTTTTTACAAGCCACACTAGATGGTTAGTAAACATTCGGTGTTGTAGAATTAAATATCCATTTGTACCCTAATAAAGCAATGATATTAAACAAACGTTTTGGAAATACGATTTTAATAAAATTAACATCAATAAATGCATGCATGGTTTTATTAAATTCAAGGTTAGCTTCTTTTCACCAGCTAGTCATGATATCTGCCTGTTTGAGACCTTCACTGGTACGAATAAACGGGAATATGAATTTATTGCCAAGGATGATCAATTTTGGAAAGATAGTCATATTTTGTGAAAATTTGTGAAAACTGTTTGTTTTCAGAATTGGTGGATCCACGGTAATCGAGATTAATGCAATTGAGATACCATTTACCATATTCTATTGGTGGTAAGATTTTGAAAGAGTACTAAAGATGATCAGAAAAGAAGTTTGTCATATTAGAACCCCGATACTTCCAAAATTTATGGCCATTTCTTCTGATAAATTATACCTATAAAGTTAAACAAATCTACTACTGGTTGCTACGTTACCTATAGGGAGCAGTAACATTAATAAAAACTTTCCTTTTCAAAAATGTATTCAAATAGAGATCAACTATTTTTAAAGTATTGTTTTCGTGGATAAATTGAAGATTTTTTCGTTTCCGTAACCACATCACTCTGTCGAATTATCGCATATGTGATGGTGTGAAAGGGAAATAGTCACGAGGAAACGGATTATCTATAGTAATTTTTACCCTGTGTGATTTTTAATATTTAGTAATCTCATGTTCATGTTCACATATTCATGTAATGTTTTGTCACCAGTTTATTTGCTTTACATATGACTAAGGTTTTTTACGAGACTTACGAGAAGCAGGTTACAGTTGTTTGTAGTTTTCCCGGAGCACATGGAATGAATAATTTAAACGAGTCTAAAAATATTTGTGTCGTTGACGATCAAAATCAACGTCTTTTCATTGCTCGACTGCGGCGAGACCAAAAAAAAATGATAATGATTTTAAAACTCTATCTATAGTCAAAAAAATTGTTCATAGTAAGGGTCTTGGTCCCGTGAAAGAAATGTTAAATGTTTAAAGAAAAAAGTGGTTTTAATATCCATTTTCTTATTTTCTGAAATCTGTTTTCATATATAAAAGCAAAACGCGTGTTTTTTTAAATTACGATTTTTTCTCCTTGGGCGTAAAAATTAAAAAAAAAGTTTCTTTAAATTTAAATTTTCATCTAACTCAATTTTAACAGCGTAACATTATATATATATATATATATATATATATATATATATATATATATATATATATATATATATATATTTTAAGTAATTTTAAGTAATTTAAACCCTAATTTTTGTTTTCCTTGACTATTATCTCGTTTATTATAATATATAATCAAACTTAGTAGGGTTTGATTATTTATTATTAAACAATTAATGCAAACGCTGACATGCGAATTAGTTCGAATTTTTTTTTGCATAAATTTTAAATTAAATTATTTAGTTTTTACCATTACACCTTATAACATGTTTATGAAAACAACTATCAACACTGTAATATATCGAGCGCAAAAAGTGCACAAAAAGGAGATTTATCTACTTGGATTATTAATATGTGTATTATATTAAGGTATTTTACAAAAAAAAAAATTAATTGCCTCTGCGATAGCTTCTGACGCACATATTTTTCAATTAATTTTCTATAGTAGTTTAGTTCGTATTATTTAAATAATATACTTGTTTGTGGACTTTAAAAAGTATTTTTTTTCTATCTGAGCTGCGTAGTCACGTGTACTAGGGTAGTAATGACTCTTTGCTGAGTATGGCACATAATAGTAAATTTCTTGCAATTTGTATTTCTATTAACTTTAGAACACAATAAGATGTTTATAGAAATACTCAATAACACCGATATTTTAAATTTTCTTTTACTTTTAAAGTATGTTATAAATACTTGGCTTTGTTTTTTTTGTCAGGTAAAAGTAGATTGAAACAAAATTTTGTAAGTTCAAAATTGCTAAGTTATACCGTAGGCGTCATCTAGTCAGAAGTACCATAATTTGGGTGTAATTATTAATTTTTTTATGAAGACTTTTCCGTTAGTAGCAAAATTTTATTAAGATAATTAAATATTAAAGAAATATTTGAACAATCAATTCATTAATTTAGTTAAAGTGGTGACATGTAAAATCAAATTTTTGTCCTGTTAATATCTGATCATTTATGTCAATGTAACCGTTAAACAAAATTTAACAGTTCTGCAGCCCGACTAATTTGTCGAGATATATTTGTAATTATAAGTATAGAAAGAAGGCAAGTGGCAGTTACATTCAGCCAGCGCCTAGCACAGGATAACCATGAAAATTGTTACAAAATTGATTGAAAATTAATACATTTTCTAGCGTTCCATCTCGTTAAATCTCAGAGTTTCATAGAAAGTAAAATAAAATACAGTTTATTCTCCGACACTCCATAAGATAGGGTGGTTTATTCACATTTTAAAAGAAATTCGCAGAAAAACACCCATTGTAAAAATCTCATGAGGTATCGTCATCGAGATATCATCATCGCTCAGTAAGCCACATTATCTTGACCAATTGAAATAAATCTTGGCATGAAAAATGATTCGTATAAAAGTTTAGTTAATTAGTGGTCCAATTATAATTTCAAAATGGCGGCAGTTCAAATTGTTAAAAAAATCGTTAAAATTCATCTTATATTCAAAGTACGAAAATAACTCTTAAGGTTTTGCCTAAACATATGTTCTCATCTTTCTCGAAAAAAAAACTAGGTTGAACTCTGTTTCGAACTACACGCCCATGATTTTTGCGATATCTTCGCACAACGTCATTTAGGTTTCATAAATATTATTTGAGAAATCAATAATCAAAATAATTTGTTTAATTAATTATTATAATTTTTTTTCACATGACGGAAGCGATTACACCACTTAAACGAGATACGTAGGTGACATAATATAAAAATATACCCCTTTTTTAATTTCCACCTAGAAGATACCATTTTTTGGAATATATCTAATTAAATCAAAGTTAAATTTTTAAAAAAAATTCAATATCCGTTTTAAAATTCAATAAATTAGCGTTGTATTTTTATAAATTTTCTCACACAAATCAAAATTTCAATTAAAAAATGAGATTTAAAATAATTTTACTTGCAAAACTTATAAACAGGTTAACAAAAACATAAGTAAACTAAAACTCTAGAAATTAACCTATTTCACTGGCAGATCGTCATATTCGGAACGAGGCATCTTCTTACACAAATCCAACTAAATTTACTCGTTAAAATCTTTTTTTTAGTTAGAAAAAAGTTAAAGAGATATAATAAAAGTTGAAATCAATAGAAATTCCCTCTTCCAATGATAGTGGGTATTTGATAGTGGAAACCAATTTTCCAGAAATTTCCAAGCCAAGTTTTGCAACGTTTTTCTTTTTCAAAGATTTCTGATGAGGTTTTGTATTATAAACCTACTTAACTAGGAAATAAATTGATAATACCGGTAAGATTTTTCGATTTTGTGAGAGAAATGTTCCTTAACAGCTTTCTCACAGTTTAAATTATTGATGTTTACCTTTATGTACTTTTTTATGTTGATTCTCTTCAATATAAGTTTCGATTTAGTTTAAAATAATATGTTCACATACTGATTATGAAAATCGTTTAAAGAGAAAACGTCTCAAAATATAAACGTGCAGAAATGGAATTATAATTCAGGGATATGGTTGCTACCATAGAAACAATAGAGTATCAATTTAACTAAATTATAGAAAATATCCAAAGTGTAAATATGAAATTTTGCATATTATAGCATATCCATACAATGAAATGCGAAATGACTTATTGAATCAAAGGAATTTTTTAAGTTACTAATAAAGTGTTGATTTTAGTGACCATGACGTTGATGATGGCATTTTATATAGGCACAAAAAGTAGCAGTCATTTTATAGGGAATAGCTAGTCCAACCTACTAGTATAATAGAGGTCAGTTCTTTTGTAAACGATGTACAGATATTAATCTTATTTTCATAACGGATATATATTGTATGGCATATCTTTCACAGTACTGAAATATCCGGTTTTCCGGTAAATTTTAAGTAAACTTGTAATAATGCTGTTTTCCAATAATTTTCACTTTAGAAGTTGTTCTCTTTCAAAAGAGGGAGGGAACATATGGTTTTGTGGATATTTTTTGGCCATAACTCTAAAACTGCTTTATAAAAATTCTGGAAATATTGAATTTGGAATACTTATTACTCGCCCTTTTAACACATATTAAGGAAAGACGAGTTTCAAGGATTCTAAAAAATATTGAAAGATTAGTTTGATCCCAGTAATATCTGTGTTATTTGGTTATGTAAGGTATAACATACTTCAAAATCTATCAAATTTAAAGATTATAAGATCGAAAGGTCTGAGAGAAAACAGCTAGGACAAACAGACGTGCGGTCACGTGAGTGGTTTTAGAAGTAAAATTGTGAATTTTATTTAAGTTTATGGCACTTTTATGCCAGTTAATGCTATGCCTCAACCATTATGCAAATGTCTCTTATTTCCTTTACATTAAATTTTATTTTTATGACATGTGTATAGAGTAGATATACAGTAGATACGTTTTATTTGGATAAATCTTAGGATTCTAATTAAAATTATTTTATTAATTTATTTTGAAGAATTTCGTAAATGAACGTGTGTTCGTTTACGAAATTCTTATAGATAGAATTTTATACTTCTCATCGTGCTATAGTAAAAATGAAAAATGTAAGATATGTTAGTCACTGCAAAATTCAAACGTCACTACTTAACTGGCTCAGGTAAAAGTGATACGAAAAACATAGACATAGTATGAGAATCTCCTAATGTATTTCATCCTTTCAATCCAGACAAAAAGTTATATCCATTAATATCTGTCTGCCGTTGAAATTTATCTCTCTAGATCTTGGATCTTTTCCAATTGTATTTTACGTCATTCTCTATGGATACTTTTTCGCTTCACAAGTATAACATTTATAATTTCTTTTAGTCATCCATAATCCGTCAATTTTGTGCAATGAAATACCGTAAGTTAAAAAATATTGTTTTGACATTTTATTCTATTCGATGGTTATTTTTCTTCTCTGGGGGTATTTTGAAACCTTCTCGTTATTTTAACCTAACCGAAAGTCGGGCCATAAATTAGTGTAATGACAATCATTATAATTTTGTAATGAACGTCTATTCCTCTGTAGTGAATTTTTTCATTGGCCATCACTTTCAACTCTTCCCTCTATTCATATAATAATTTTACTTGTCACATATATTAATTCCAAGTATTAAACATTTATGAAAGTATTAAACTTTTTTGGCGTTTTATAATATGCATTTTTGCAATTTTTAAGTCGATGAATTAAAATAGCATTAAAGACTTGTATATATTATATTATCCGTCTCTGTCCTCAACATGTTCTAGCTTCATATTTCTTTTTCTCAGTTGAAGACTGATCGTAATTCAATTTATACCCACATAAAATTATATTACTTAGGCAAGTATATGAAAATGGGGAAAAACATATTGTAACTAGGAGATGTTTTTTTTATAAATCCAACCAAGTGGTATATAGTGGAGGAAAAATCTTAAAATGGAATTGAAGATGTATTATTTATTACTTAGAATTTTCTCTGCGAGATTTGATATTCCGAAAGGTTTTACTGTGTCCCTTTCCTCCTCCAGTTTTTTAACCATTTGATATCAATACCAAATAATTTTAGTTAACTTGCATCATATTAATATTTTCGTTAGTTTAATGGAAATGCTGTGTTCCCTAAATGTTTATAGTTAATACATTTTGTAAATATTATTTTCTTTATTTAACATTTTCTAATACTTTTTAATATATGTTAACATATTGGAAAGTGAAAATTTCTACACCATTTAGAAATATGAGTCTTCGATACACGGCATCAGCTTTCAAAGAAAAACAACAAGAAATAGAGTTTTTCTTGATTTTTTTTCAATTTTAGCGCTAATATTAAAAATGTTTTTTTAAATTGTTTTTTCTATTTGAATTCAACATATCATGTTTTCACACCCGTCCATTGAATTTACGTTATGTTCTATGGTATGTTCATCATCGGGTGTTCTTGATGCATCTCCATTCAGTATACAATCATAGATTTAAGTAATTCTTCCAAATATTTTACCCATTTAAAATAAAATCGAGGAGCTTAACTTTAAATAGATTTCCGTCAGCGCAGGAATAATTTACGTAAACATTTATAGAACCTTGTTTTTAGTCATACTCGAGTACTAAACTAAATTTACACGCATCGTTTAATATTAAGCACAAGGTTATAAAATTTTCAAAAATTTTCTGATTTAACTGTATCATATTTCAATCATTTCATAAAAGGGTAAAAATGTTTCCTTGTTTGTGTAAATATAATTTTTGCTGGAATGCCGAAGCAAGGCTCAAATTAATAATAATATGCACATAACAATTTTGAAAAAATGTTGTCTGAAAAAATAATTGATGCTATAAAAAATTTGAATTTATAATTTTTTTGTTTACATTATTACATCTTCGAAACCACTTTTCGTTTGTATATATTTAAAAGTATATACTAGTCTGTACCATAGACCACATTTTTTATTTTCCTTACCATACCCTGGCACAAATATTTTCACTATTTTATGTATCTTGATATAATCATAACCTCACTTAAAATCTCGATTCTTGGATATCTATCTCAGTTTTATTGAAATAGTTTTTACAATATTATTTCATTGACAGTGATATCGAGTACAAACAGCGGTAGCTATCGAATAGAAGCGTACTCTTTATTTACTATTTTGTAAACTGAGATTTACTATATCTACGGCTCAGCATATGTGTCGTCCTTAATGCTTACTATTAATAAAATGTTTTTGTGCGTTCGATGTCTACAAGTAAGTCTTATTTGTCTTATTTCTTTGTGAAAATTATATTGGATATTGAGAAAATTATGAAAGGCGATCAGTAGTTTTGCTTAATGGAATAATCGAGAAAGTTGAGTATGATTTTAATCGGATTATTATTAATAAGTTTACTCAATTTTAATATTGGTTTTAGATTTATTTTGCAAAAAAATGTAAGAAATTAAGAAAATTCTTTCCGTTTATGTTATTCACTTCACTCCAGCGAGAATAAGCTTCTCTAACACTTTTTGGAATAACATCAGTGATTTAAATATTACTATGAAAAATAAAGACCTGCCTGCTGAAAGAAGGCTGCTATCGACCGAGTCGCTCATTGAAACCAACAAAACTGCCTTACAAATCATTTAAAAGGCCAAAAATTTACTCGACGATACAGTAAGTATCTTTTTTGGATGTTCTTTATCATCACCTTGGAATGACAACAGTCAGCATAGTATGCTCGGAAACAAGAGCCCGTTGAATACACTCACGGTTCCTAATTATGCTGAAGTTTTTAACCAGGTTGTGACTAAAAATGAAACTTAAGTTCCTCAAAATGAGTTTGTATTAAAACTGAAGTACATGAAGTAACGTGAAAAGAACAAATGAACTTTTCAAAAATTGCATAGTGTCGCAAACGGTTGAAAAGCTGATGACTACTTTTTTGCGTCAATGACAATATCATGTCGATAATAGTAACAATCGAGCAATCAAAATAACATATATTAAGTGTCGTAAATTCGTTACATACATCTTAGAGTAGTTAAAGACAAATTTTAATGAGAAAAAAAAGGATCGAATTTTCGGAAGGTATATTTGTGCTTACGTTTTGACTAATTATGAAATTTTGTACATAAAATGTTAAAGACGATAGTTAATACATGTTATGTTAAACCTTATGAAGGCCATTTAACAATAGTAACTCGATAACGGTATAGCTATAGAAATATACGTTTCTCGCCGGGACGCAGCGGGCTTACTGGAGACGTACAGGTGAAGTTAGCGGGAAGCGGAAGAGATAATCGTGTATATCACTGTCAGTCTTTCTGTTCATAATTGCTTGAAGGAGAGAAAAAACTAACATTATTTGAATTTAAAGTCATTTTTATTAAGAGTAGAGAAGTAATAAAATATTTTATTTTTCCTGTCCATCCTAAAAGCTACTTTGGTTTCTTTGTTAGAGAAATGTTTGGAGCTCAATTGGTATGACCATTCTCTACGTAAGCTTCTCTACGTTTTTTCGTAACGCTACCTGAACTGAGTAACAGTTTATTTGTTTTGGTTTTTTTATATATTAGCTCCTCTCTTTTTAAACAACTTATTTTTTTATTAATTCCATGCGGAAAAATGTAACTGTCGAAAATTTAAAAAAAATTGCGATAACGATATTAGGTAAAGACTTTAAAGGAAAATTGTTTTGATTTATTTATTTTATTACATTAAAAGAAATTAAAATTTTCCCTCAGACCTTTCTAAAATATTTAGATAATACATTTGTGTTATGGGAAGTAATATGAATATGTGTACGAGTTAAATAAAAATACCGTTTACCCTTGATTGTGCAAACTTTTATATTTACCTAGGTGTGTTTTCTACTTTCTTTCACAGCGTACTTTTTATTAGTACATAACAGGTTTTTTCTATTATATTTCGTATAAATATTATTACATAATTCCGAAAATTCTAAAAATCCACGAAGTACATTTCTTAATATAAATCGAATATATTCTGCTTAATTTACGACAAAGCTATCCATTAAAAAAAAAACAGACAGACAAATGACTAGAAATATAATAAGATTAGAAAGTCGATACTAGAGCGGACCGAAAATAAATAGAGACGAAACAAGTTACCACAATTTCTGCAGAATTTTGTAATCCAACCAAACGTGATCATGAACCTGTTTCTAGTTTAAATGAATTGTTGTCATATGACGAATTCTAATCTAACTAAATCCTAAATTATTTAAATCCACAACTTTGTTCACAGTTCATTATGACTTGAGTTAATAGGACTCCAAATATTCAACCACCATCATTTCATATATGACAAGTTTGTCAAAAATACTCTTGCTATACTCGGTATCTTGTGAATTCATGAACATTTTTATAAGCAGCAAATATTTAGGATATGAAAGAGGAAAGTAGTGAGGCAGAAAATTATATTGTATCTGGTAACTATGGGATGTCCAGAGATTCATGAAAATTATTGATTTTCTCGTTTTTATACTTAGGAAAATGGTGTTAATTTATTTAATTAAAATCTGAAAAGGTTTTGCAGCATGTTCATTATTTCTGACCATCACAAGAACGCACATAAAATTTATATTACACAAAAAACATCTCATTCCATATTAAGTCATTTCTAATTCAATATTTTGTGTAAGCCTTTTTAATTGCTTACCCTGCTATAGGCCGTTTAATTTTTCTTTCTATCGTGTACATACCGAAATAGACTGATCTTCCTTGTTTTAATGCAATGTAATACTGTGATTTTTTTTTTATTTTGGGTAAACCTGTAATTTTTACCCTTAAATGTATATTTTATATTTCTATAATAAATTCTTAGTATCCAACGTTATTTAGTCATTAAAAATTTACTTCGTTGAATTTCTACTTGATGTCTTAAATAAAAATTTTTATTTGTTATAACAAATTGAATTTAGATTCGCATCTACTAACTTTGTACTGACTAATTTTGATATTAAACCTCATATTCTCAAATTAATTCATAATAACACTATCTCATCTAATATATCTCTAGTAACTATTAAATTGAATCCAAAAATTTAAAGTTGTGCTAGGTGCAAAGAATTTGATTAAATTTGTTAAATAATATTATTCCCGACAACTTCAATCATCCATTAAAAAAAATAAAAACAACTACAAAGCCCTCTTTTACACCTATTCTAACATGCACTTTCATACAAGGATACAAGGTTTACATTCTATTTGAATTCTCTCTTCCGTATCTTCTTTCGAAATTTTCGTAAACGTAAACAGATAAGTTTTAATTTTTCTTTTTCCTGGATTATTCTGTCAAAACAGAAATAATTTAGAAAAAATATTTTGTAGAACGTTTTTACCTGAGGGTTATTTTCAACATTAGGTAGGTATTAAAAAAAGCATGGAGGTATATCTCAGAAAGAACGGAAGTAATCAGTTGATGGACGGTTTCTGTTATAACTGAAATATCAAAATACCTTTAACAAAATACCTCTAGAGTGTTTATTGATACTGATATGCAACGTCATGAAAAAAAATCTCATTTCATTTATGTGTATTAATCTCATTGTTTGACAAATCGAAATCATAATATTTATCATTTCATTTTAAATAATTAAGTAATTTGGTGCATTTGAGAACGGAAAATAAGATTTTTTTCTAATAATACAGACAAATTTTCTGCGCAAAAAGTGGATAGATTTGATATTATTAAAAAAGGTATCAAAATCATGAACTCAAATACTAAATCACTAACTTAAAGTTACAAAATACTTCGAGTATCGCAGACAAAATTCCTTCCAAACCAACTCTCGATGAATTATAGAATTACACCACTCCAAATACTATATTTCTTCACAGACCCCACCGAAGTTTTCCTTTCATGTATTGAAGTAAGCAGCGGAAGTTTTCTTACGTCGATCAAAACATAAAGTTATCAGTCACGACACGTGCAGAAATAAAGTTTTACGGTCATCCCTCGTCGTAGCTGTAAGTCATACCTGTCGTAAGTTGTGCCATACACGCTCGAGTTTGTGCCACGCTGACGGGTCCACCGTGCCGGTGTTTAGTTTTAATTATTGTGACTGCTATTTTTTACGGGGTAAACTTATTTAATTTTCTGACGAAATAAATTAGTTTTGGTATATTTAGGAGAAGAGTTGACTTTTAATAGCCAGGTTATGTAAAATTGTCCGGGTGTACTTTACTTGGCGTTCTAAATGGTTTAATAATTGTGTATTTATTATACATTTTTGGTTCAGAATTTCAATAATTTTTATGATTATTTTAGGCACATCTTTATGACTATTGCTTTTATTACTTAAAACTTTTCATTACCTTTTCATTGGAGTGCTTATATGAAAGTTGTTTATATTTAATATTATTGTGAGATTTATTAATAATGAAGTACTTATATCATCATATTCCTCTTAACCCAGGGGTCCTTGTAAAATTAAGTAGTGCCAGATGTGCAAAACTTGACTTCAGTTCGTAGTCGATTGTAACCTGACCTCAGGCAATTTAATTTTAGTTTTATCATATGAAACATTAAGGTTAATATATTTAGTTATTACTTTACATTTTCAGGTAGAATTGACAATTTATTCCCCGGTAATGTAAAGCTTCACATTTGTTAGTAAGTAAACACTCGCTTATTTTGATTGCTATCTGTGTCCACGTTTACGATAGTGACCTAATGTAAGAGAAAACTTCGTGTGATCATAAAAAAAGTAGTGCGGTCCGGTGGACGAATAGGAATGCTGAATTGAATTTTGTATGAGTTTTGTTATATTTGTTCTGCTTTTATTATAATGGAATACTTTTGGACGATTGATTTATGTTTTGTCTTCGAGTTCTAGCATACAAGTGTACGCAAGTTTGTACATACCTTTTTCTTCGTGTATCTTTTGAGGTGGCTTTTTATAAATCTATTAGAAGTAATGCAAGTTTAAAATTTCTCCGTTTCTTAGCAATAATATATTGAAAAGTCGATAGAACGCTTTATTTATTATATAGATATAAAGTTATGATTTTCATCGATTGTTTTAAAAAACTTAAACTTCTGAAATAAATTTATGGAAAATTTTGTATGTAATAAATCTATTATATAAAACACTAAGAACGACTAGAAGTTGCACTACGAGGGTTCTGTGCATATTCAGCGACTTGTAAACACTTGAACGAACTTAGTCTAAAAATTACAAATTTTTTTCAATGAAAACATATAGCCCACTAGATCTTTGGAAACACATTATGAATTTCAAAGATTATACGATCTAGGATAATAGCTACAGTTCTCACGCAAACTGTGCGTAGTATATTAAAAAAAAAATGTTTTTCCTATACTTTTCAGTGTATCTCTGAAGATATACTATCAGCCATCGAACTGAACTACTTTTTCTATGATCAGTGTTCGACGAAGTTTTCTTTTTCCTTCGGAAACATGGACACAAATTGCAAACAAAATAAGTGAGTGTTTAGTTTTATAGTTGTCAGTCCTACCTAAAAATATAAATTTAGAATTAAATCTAGGAAACTTAATGTTTCCTATGTATAGGGGCATTTGGTAAGACTAAAATTAAATTGCTGAGGTCAAGTTATAATCGACTATGGACTAAAGTCACGTTTTGTACATCTGGCATTATTTAATTTTATAAGGACCCCGTTTCCTGATTTAATAGGGATATTGTGATATAACTAGTTCGTCATTAGTAAGTCTCGTTATAATATTAATTATTTATTAAACAATTTTCATATAACAACAATATCGTCGATCCATTGAAAATTATTAAGTGAGAAAAACAAAAGTCATAAAAGTATTATTCATAAAAATTATTGAAGTTCTGATTCAAAAATTTACAATTATTTCACAATTATAAAACAATTTAGAACGCCAGCAAAGTACAACCTGAAACTTTCATATAACATCACTATTAAAAGTGAACTCCCCTCCTAAACATACTGAAACTTATTTATTTTATCAGGAAATTAAATAAATTTACACCATACAAAATGGCATTCGAAACAATTAAAACTAGACACCGGCACGGTAGACCCGTCAGCGTGGCACAAACTCGAGCGTGTATGGCATAACTTAAGACAGCTAGGAAATACAGCAGCGATGAGGAATGGCCGTAAAACTTTATTTGTGCGCGTTCCTTGACTGATAACTGTATGTTGTGAACGACGTGAGAAAACTTCCACTGCTCACTTCAATACAGAAAAGGGAAACTTCGGCGGGGTCTGCGAAGAAAACTAAGATTTGGAGTGGGGCAATTGTATGATTCAACGAGAGTGGGTTTTGAAGGAATTTTGTCTACGATACTCGAAGTATTTTGTAACTTTGGGTTAGTGATTTAGTATTTGAGTTCATGATTTTGATACCTTTTTTAATGATGTCAAACCTATCCACTCCTCACGCAGAAAATTTTTGTGTATTATCAGAAAACATCTTATTTTCTGTTCTGAAATGCACCCTATAAAGTGTCTCTTACTGAATTATCTAAATTTAAATGATATAACTGCTTTTGATTTGTAAAACAATGAGAGTAATGCACGTAAATGAAATGAGATTTTTTCATAACGTTGCACATCAGTATCAATAAACACTCAAAAATCATACTTTTGATATTTAAAGATTCATTTTACTATTTAGCCCATATGTGATACATTATGATAAATTTAATAAATTAATAATAAAATATTGTATATACACACACACACAAACACACACAAACACACACATATATATATATATATATATATATTTATATATATATCGTATAAATGTATAAATATATATTGAACATTTTTTTTTCATGACTTTTGACAAGATGTTGATGAAAAGTTACTTATTTCTTAAAAGAACATATTATTCCATCAATATATATTTTATAAATGGTTGACTGTGAACACTTTTCAGCTATTTTATATTACGCTGGTAATAAAAATTTCAAATAAGTTTACAAAAATAAAGTAAAGGCTGTATATAAAATTTTTATCTGTGAAGTTTTTCAATCAATTAATTTTAGTATATTTCCCTTTTCCATGGATAATCACTTATAGAATTATAGAACATATTATTAGCGAGTTCGTATACAAATGGCGTTATATTGATTTGACAAAATTTTTTAAAAAATTATCGTTTCTTTACATAGTACTCATTCCATTGTTTTTATTTGAAATTTTGACAGTACCTGAACTCTTTCTCGATACTAACAACATATGTGAAAGATAATTTGTTTGCTTGATTATTTCTTTCGTTTTCATAAAAAAATTTGTAAAAATTTGTTTTCAAAATTGAGTCCAATATAAACTGAATCATATGTATTAATAAAAATTTTATTACGAAATTGAATTGATTTTTTTGGTAATAAAAAATCATCGCGTCAAGGACAAGAGCGTAAAGATAGGTAAGAGTACAAATATATGTGAGATGACCCATCACAAGAACCGTATACTGGCACGAGGTTACCGGTTGCTAGCTTGCAAGGCTGCAGGATACTAGACTTCTTACTTTTTAAACTATTTCCATCTCAATCTACTGAGGCATTCCTATTCCAAAATTTTAACGCAAATGTTTTTTTAAATTACATTATCACATTGTTCCTTTTACTTACGAGCGAAGTCGAAGATTAAAGCTTGCTTTAAATAATACTTAAATGGTTCAGTCATTAATTCTCATAGTTAAACATGCATTATAAAATTCTTTATGGACTAATCTATGTAAATTTTATTAACGCATATAAATATTTCTTCAAACTTATTTAACGAGTATTAAAATATCTAACCTTTACTTGTACCCGATGTTATTTGCAGTATAACATCGGTTACAAGTAAAATAATCATTAAATTTTCCACGTTAACATTTAAATTGTCATAGTTATGCTAACACCCATATCGGTTAAGAGAAGTATTAAATTTATAAATGAAAATAAATAACCTACAAAAATCAAGGGCTGATTATTATATTAAATTTAGCAATCCAAGCATGCTTTTTATGGGAATTATTATCAAAATAACTGCAGCAATTTCATGCCCGAAAAATATCCTTTTAAAGAAATTCTTCGAGTTCAAAACAAACAATTTGTTTAAGCCAATTCCCACTTATGTTTTGAGCCGGCACTAGAAATACTGAGCAGGTATTGTTGAGAATATCAATTGCATTTAAATTAATTATCTGCTATTATGATTGAGCAAGCTTTTCTACTATTTCTTATCATTTCACTTTTCATTTCTGTTGTTATACACTGAATAGGCTTAAAGGTCGATTGGTATTATTTTCTAATATCAAAGCTGGTGCAAAAATAAAATTCAAAATAAATTTTAATTGGTATTAAAAAATTATTAAAAACATTTATATATAAATCATATGTTTTATCAACATGTTTAATAATAGTACAAGTAGCGCTCAATCATTTTTATATGAAAAATATTTTAAGATTGCCTTGGAGAAATAAGCACTAATAATACTCTAGCATAGTCGGTAAATAAGAAAAAAATCAGTAAAGTTTATGAATACAAAAACTGTCGAAGCGAGAATACACACTACTAAAAAGTACGAATAGAACTGCAATTTAGGTGATCATACCTACTTTCCTGGAAGTCCAAACTTGTTTTCACGAAGTGTTTTAATAAACAATTTAAAAGTATAAATATATCATTATTATGGTTCCGTACCACACGTGTACGTTCAATTCAGAAATCACTTGACGGAGAAACTTGAAGTATAAGGAGATTAAATGTAAGAAAAAGTGAAATTCAATGCATAATGTGTAGTATTGTTTTAAAGGGGTAGTTAAAATTGTGTCAACAATATTTTCTTTTGATAATTTTACATATATACTTTCCAATTATCCAAAGTGAAACTACTGAACCTAAAATTTAAAAAAATAATTGCGTTATTTAGACCTAACTAAGAGAGTAAAACTATAACGATTACTCTGTATATCATAGATTTTGGGATCAGCACATATTCCCCAATAATAAGTTTTATAGGGTATTATTAAATATTCATTGCACTATAAAGTCCATGTTAGGGATAAGTAATGATAAATAAAGTAATTTAATTACAAACCAGGTATTGAAAGCTTGATGCGCAAGCCACGATTTTAATTTTTGAATAACATATTGCACAGCGTAGAGCAAATAAATTCGTTGCCAATAAATATTTAATTAAAGTTAAAAACCAGAGTAACTTTGCATTCTAAACTTTTTTAATCTTCATTATCTTCATTTGTCGGGTTAATTACCTTAATTTTGTCAGGTTTTTGGTTTCAATTAATTAAAAATTTAGAAAAGGAAAAGCACACTGCGTAAACCTTTATAGACTCATATACCGTGCAGGAGGCAACGATGATTTAATAAGAAGTATGTAGTTATGACTTTCCTATTAAAATTAAGACAACACCATCAATTTGAAATACATTGTACAACCATTAATGAGACAGTCAGTAGAATAATATTTCACATACATGCAACTATCGTTCTTTATAATTTTGACTATTTTTGTTACAGAACGTCCATGGAGTTTGCTTAACTATTTCGCATCGACAGGACTTAAAATTTAATTAAAATACTAGCTCTCCCTTCTGATATTATCTGGGTAAACAGGAACAGTGAATGCATTTAACTTCAATAAATGTTTATAAAAGTATTATTTATTTTGTATTTATTAAGGGTATTTTCAACAGTTGAGTTAATCTGTGTTTTATGGTGTAACCAATCTAATTAAATATTACATAAAGTACAAATTCGTAACATAAACTAATTTTTCACCAGCAATCCTAAATAATAAGATATTTACATGATGGCACTTTTGGAAGATTTGATTGTCGTGCATGATAATATTTTGATGTAACTATGGCGGTTTAGTTGGTTTAATTTTAAAATATTCCATTATTCAGTTTTTCAATGAAAAACCTGTCATAATGGACAGAATAAAAAGAGCACACAAATAATATATATATATATATATATATATATATATATATATATATATTCATTTTTTGTAGATTTACATATTGTATACAATATTTTAATCCGTTATTAGTGTACAGATATATTGGTTTCATACTTCTTTACCTCGTCATTATTCCTTATCCATACATTAAAAAGAAAATTTATTATACTATGTCCATCTAGATACTATGAAATAAACGGTTGTGAAAATTTAATTTTAATGTAATAAACATTTTTTGTGGTGTTATAAATGGTTATTTTAATTTATTTTTCCTAAGTAAATACTATAACATAAGTTTAGTTTATAAATTCAATGATATTGTAGAATAATTTCGAACAACAAAATTTCAATAGGGAAACATTTTGTGATCAAGGTGGGATTGACAAACACACGCAAAGACGGCTGCAAACTCTAACTGGATTAAATTAAAAAATGTGGTATTGAGTTACATACAACAATACAATAGAAAATAAATTTGGATTACAAAATAAATATAAACTATCGGGTAATATATTCAGGGTAAATTTTAATGCAAATAAAAATCAATCATCTCCTAGCTTGCAGAATCCAATATTTTTATTTATTTCCCGATTATTTTATTGTTTTGTATTTTATGCATTTTATTGTTTGCTAGTATCTTTTTATAACTATTATCATTCTTTTTTATTCTTATTTTAAAAATCGTCCTTTCATTGAATTTTATTACATTTTTTAGCTTAATGCATTTATATGATTGCTTGTGACGGTTTCGTTTTCTTTATGTACATACGATGAAATAATAATGCGCAAGAATTTCATTTTCTTATGGGAATAACTAACTAGAAACAATTAATTATCGATATTATATCTATTTTGGACTGAAAAATATAACAAAATATAAATAACATAATTTGAATTTATTGACTATAATAATCAAAACACTAAAATAAACTATTTTCATTATATTGCCGTTCTATAACTTAAAGTTTGTCGCTGTTTTCTTACTTTCCCTATACATGTTATGGAGTATTAATGTGCCAGAATAAAATAGTGGGATACAACAATTTAATTATTAATCAAATATTCAGTTAGCCAAGAATTATTTTGATGTACTTAATCTAGAAATTAACCAAACACAGCAGTATAAAGCATTGATATGTAACTAGGTCTTCTCAAATAAAGGAAACAATGTAGGTTATCAACTTTTTTAGTTAGTTGACATTTGTCCTAACAAGTGAAATAAAATATCATGATAGAAAAAAGTATTTTTATTTTTCCTTATCTGAAAGAGAGGTAATTCCAATTAGTGAACTTGAATTTATATGAAATACTTTAGATCCCTTAATTTTGTTGCGTATTCTCGTCACGTTTTTTATTATTAATTTTCGTGGAGATATATTTAAAACACACAAACATAGATATATTTAGTTATATTTAAAACACACAACAAAATTAATTAGTCAGTCACGTCTAATTCTTATCTTAACGGTTGGGTGCTCACAATGTCATCGTTAAAGAAAAAATCCTGCTGAATATAAAACAAACAATTTTAAATGAGCCAACGCCTACAGTAATAATAAACTCTACATTGTATCCACTTTGTTATAATACCGCGAAGGAAGTTTTTCTATCTCATTTTCTATTTAAAAAAATGTCTATAAATAAGATACTCAATTTTTATTTCCCATATTTACAGTAGAAATCTTTACCTCATACCTTTTCATTGGTATCTTGGATTAACATATTTCAGCTTATTTGTCCATAAGGGAAAACGAAAGTTTATATCGCGGTATTTAAAATTCGAAATTTCAGACGCTTCAAAATTGTTGCGTCTTCATTAATCATCTACTAAATTTCAAAAAGTTGTTGATTTCTAACATCAGTATTTAATTATAAATGTATATTTTACTGTCCTGATAAATAGTTTAATTGCAAGGTTGATAAATAATTTGAACTTGAAAAAAGTTTGTAAGTTTTAATTTTTTCGCCACTTTCTTATATTCTCATTTTGTACTTTAAATAAAAATTTAAGGTTGCAGGTACATTGTTCTACACGCGCACCAGTGCAAGAGCTACTAAGGGTTGTTTAATTTTTTAGTATAGTAAATTTATTTCACATAAATTTGCATTTATAATAGTGACTTAATTAATCAAATTGTTGATTATCTTCAGAACATTTTTAGAAGTACCATCATTTGATCTCACGAATCCTAATATTGAGAAAATTGCTGTGAACTTCAATTTATCAATAGTATTACGTAAACCTTCAAAGAAAAATAAACTGAATACTAGAGAATTGTTATAAACTAGAAGTCTGTGACGTAAAAAAATATTTCTGTTTGGAGCATATAATTGTTTTATAGTCAAATAACCACAGCAATGCAGTTATGAATGCATAATTGCATGTTTTGTTTCCTTTATGATTTTAGCGAATTTTTTATTAAAATAAGAAAAGTAAATAACTATTTAAAAAGTTCAAGTTTATTTTGCACCTTACTATTTTGCGGAGGCCATAACTAAGATGCACATTTTAATAACTGTAATGAGAATTATTTAAACATATCATTTGTTGCTAATAATACTTATAATGCATAAAGCTTTAAAAAAAATTAATAGTTAGTTCAGAGATTTATTTTCGGCGTTTGACTAGACATGCGGGAAAAATTAGCTCTGTTAAAAAATGCAAATGTAAGAAATTTCACTAAATTAAGCATGTAGAAAGAGGTAATTGAAACAAAAACATATTCGTTTAGAACACAATACTAATTATCCTGATGATGGTGTATAACGCGTTTCGGCTTTACTTCTAGTAACTTTTGTGCAAAGTTCTTTTCTTTTCAAGTAATTATAATATAATCATAAAAATTTTAAAAGGAGTAAAGTTTTGTTGGTGTGTTTTTAGAAGGTAGGGAAAACTGACTTTTTCAATTGACATACAATTTTCACCGCTTTGTACTTTATAATAAATAATTTTTTTTTTTAAATATGGCAGTAATGAGTAATATACAATTTATGTGAAGGAAGTCGAAGTGCGATTATATTATTTTAGCCATTTTAAAATAACTAATGAGCATATTGTAAACATAAAAATCTGCAAATATGTAAATGGCACGTTGTATTTTGCAATGCAGCATTTTAACTTACAATATATGTGTGATTAAACAAATTGCACCCTTATTACTATATCAAAACATATTCAAAATATCGGGAATAAAAATTAAATTTACAAAATTTTCCCAAGGTTATATGGCTTAGATTACTTAAGCACAGAAATAATGAGTAAGCTATAGAGAAATGCTGTTAATAGTGAATAGTAAATAATTAGTCAATAAATATACCATTTCAAAATGTCCACGAAAATTGTTACAAATTTAAGAACATGAATGCTCTTGTTTAGAGGAAAATCAAAATATATGTATTTAATGCAATGAGGATACTTATTACTTTACAGAAAGTTTAAAAGCATTTTATGCACCAATACATGAATTTACGGGTTAAATAAATTATTACAAATATTATTTTTGATATGGACGATTATAAATTTTACACTGAACTTATTACACTATCATTAAAAAGCAGATATAAAAAAGAGTTTTATATTATTTTATACACCTCTTTTTTATTACTCTATAAAAGTATAAGGTATCTAACATAAAATTTATATTCAATTATACAACTATTATTTATAATAAATAATTTAAGCAGTAGTTGAATGTCTTGATACATAAAACGCTTTTTGGACTTTCTGTAAAGTAATAAGTACCAAACTTACGCTATGGTTTTCCACATTTTCGAATATAAATTAAGAATAATGAAATATATAGAGATTGAACGAATGCAAATATGTAAAATAGCTAGTACGTATGATAAATAGGTTACTATCGTCATAGGTAAGCTAGAAAGTCTCAGGTGCTATTGGAATAGTGTCACCATAAGTTAACCTAAATTTAAAACTTTTTTAACTGAACCTATGGATTCACTTTGGTTTTGTCAGACTTGCTTGACCTACATTAGCTGTCTCACTTTTATCTTCTAATCTTGCGATGGGAAATAAATTTTAAAAAATTAAATAATGAAAAATTTACTTAAAATATTATATGCATGTTATTCCAAATTAATTATAGTCTGACTGGCAGTAACCTTCTAATTTTTCACTTCATATTATAATGAAATAATGTGGGCGTAGCATATAGTTGCGAGCTATGTGTAGAAAATTCCTACTAAGTTAAACAATATAAATATTAAGTAGGTAGTTAGGTAATTGTATTTTTAGAGACTCCTTTTGAGTGTTAATAAGGTGGTTATTTAATATCACTTCATATGCCATTATTCTCTTAATATTAAATAAAAATTCCGTTTTGACCACAGACTAAAATTGAGGACGAAACTTATTAAACGACACCGCTATAGAGGGTTGTGTTGAAGTGATCGGACTGCAATCAAAAGTGTCGTGCGATATTTTTTGATACGGCATCTTTTTTGAGAAAAACATAAACTTTTCGAAAATCTCAAAAACTTTTTGCATCATATCTTCCTCATCTAATTTTTTACTAAGTATACAATAACCTAAAACAAAGTCCAATTAACGATTACGGCATGTATATCAGTGCAATGTTATTTCATTCAACTTGAGATAAAAAATTAAACATAGACCCTAATTTTTAACCTAATTGTCCTAACACCTGTGAAAGGTATATTAGTCAATATAAAGAATAGCTAAACCGTTTTTAACTATGAGTTTGGGACTTTCCTAGACTATTTGCCAAATGCTTGAAAGCATTTTATCATAAGGTTATAACTTATGATATGAGAACTAATGATATCGCATAAAGGCCGAAGCGTGATGAAAGTTAACCTCAAGCTCTTAAGCGAGAAAAACGATATCAGTTACGGACTTTTCTAATTTATGCATTAATATCGGTCAATAATTATTGATAGTGAAGCTACGGGTGGATGATGTAATGAGAGTTCGGTAAAGAGAAGTTTATTTCGTAAACTGAGCATATATGCAAACCTTTTGGTTTAGTGCCAGACATACAGGAATTTGAGTGTCCAAACCAAAATTAAAACACAGAAAGGTAATGCGAAGTTGCGAGTGGAATGTCAAGCTAATTACTTCTGCCACAAAATTTACGCGTAATTATAACATAAGCGTGACTAAAACATACAACATAAACAAAGATATTAGTCTAATTATAGTTGGGCTGGATTCTACTAATATTTATTTTCTAGAAGATGCAACAACAACGATAAACAATTTAAACTACATAGCATGGTGCTATGTAGTTTAAATTGTGTATTACGATTAGATTTAATAATATATTTTCTAAAACAAGTCTGATTTAAAAACTTGTTAAGCAACTCAGTATTTGCTGATTAGAAAATAAATACGAAATTTATAAATAGCATCATAAAATTAGAATTAATTCTTAACTTTTTTAATCTTAATATTTCCTTAAGTTTAATATTTTATATGAACCTAAGTGTTACTTAATAAACTTGTTTAGAATGCCGAGTTCAAGATTAAGCATTTCCAGTTTTCCCTATAATTATAATCTTAGATTCTTAGAAACGCTATGTGGTCTTATAATGATTAATTGTTGATTGTTGTTTGCTATTGATTAATTAGCAAATAACAATCTGACGAAAATATTAATTAAGATTCTATTTCCAAAGCACCATGTTAAACAATTCGATCTTCCTAATTACCTATGTTCCGCAAAGTGAAAATTGAATCATCATTAAGTCAGGGCTTTGTCGCTATTTTTACATCTCAACCTTCGATTTGAAGTGAAATTAAAATTATTTGGAATGCTTTGAAAATATAATTTGAGTGGTATAATTGTTCCCGGCTCGATTTAATTACATTAACGGCGGCTTCATTTGATTGAGTCGAACAATGAGAAACGGTGTGACAAGTGATCTTGATTTGTATTAGCCAATTACATTCTTCCTTAATTACAAAGTTTCCAACCTGTTTGTAATTAAACAACTGGGTTCGATAAAAAAGAAAGTTGAATTCAAAGCATAAATCACAGCAAGGCGAAAATAAATCCACAAAATATAATTGATATTGATACAAATTTTATATCCAAATTAATATTATAGATTCCATTACAATTTGACTTAAAAAAATGTCAGTTGCTTTTTGAATATTTGAACAGTCTGCTAGTGACAAACTTTGGCTAATAAAAATAACAATAAAATAAATATCTAAGTATGTAAGATTTTTTTCAGCATTAATTAATAATAACAAGTGCTAAGCAATTTTTTTCCCCTAAAAATGAAGTGTTATTGAACAGAAATTAAAGATTATTATCGAAATTTAAGAATTCGGAAGTTCTTAAAATTTTACACCTAGTATTAATTTGTTTTATTATCATAAACTGAATTCTTTTATTTCACGGAGCTACTTTGATATTCAAGCTATATATCCTAATTAGTTATTTTCTATTTATTTATCCATGTGTTTGCGTTCCCTCATTTTGGCAGTCAGTCTTGTTGTGGTAAAATCTGCTAATGCATTTAATTAATTCACTAATTTAATTTCACTACGTAATTTGAACATATATATATATATATATATATATATATATATATATATATATATATTTATGTAAACTAAAAATATAAGATGTTTATTCCTACACACAATAGATTGAATATTTTATTCTTATGTCTTCGACTGCGATATAAACAATCCACATGAACTTTAAAATCATTATCTACAAAATTTTTTTAATTGAACTTTTTGTTGATTGACTGACTGATTTGATTGACTGGCGTACTTATAGTACGCCAGTCAAACCAATCCCAGCTTGCGGGAAAATTTTACAAAGGTCTATCACTGGACAAGATGACAAAATGACACTAATTTCAAAATTCCAACGCTTTCCTTTGCTTTTCCATGCTAGCATTATACAAATAATAGTCCAATTTATCACGCTTATATCTGTTATGATGAAAAACAAGAAAAGAGGCTGAAGTTCTGTTTTTATTTTTACACCCTATGACATAATCTTTTGATTCCTCGTATCGATCCCACCTTTGGTAGCATTGTGTGTCAAAATAATGTGCAGTTTTTTTATTCTGCAATGAAGATTTTATTGGATGACCATGAAGAGAATTCATAAAAAAGTTACTTTATTTTTTCTGGCAATGTACGACGCTATTTATCATCAAGTCAGATTGAAATCCGCATAAAATTGGTCGAACATTTCGAGGTCACGGACTTAAGAGGCAGCTCGTATTTATATTTCCTGATGGTACTGACATTAATAGATCCTTAGACGGCAAGTCATAAGCCACATAAAGATATGAAAAAATTGTCACACAGTATTGCCTCCACATTTTTCAAGTTCTATGACAAGGAGTTTTACGACATTCTCTTAAGCCGTATGGCCATTGTGTTTCCCTCTCTAGGTATAATAGGTATTTAGTTTCCAACAAAAGCAGGTCTCACTATCATATATGCTCCATTTCCTTTGTGCCAAGGTTATATATTGGTGGGACAGATAGTAACCCCTGTACCTGCACCATGTCACGGGTAAATCTGTGTCAAATTTAATGAACTATATATCTATAATTTGCTTAAATATAAAAAAAGAACAAAAACTAGCTGTGAAAATCTTGTAAAGCACCAGTTTAACTTACAATACGAGGGATCCCTACACATTTTGCTTTTAAACATAATAGTTTTGTTAATCTGTTCACAAATATTAATGGTTCACAACGTAAATATATTTCCTAACTCATCTTTCATAGCTTTAAAAATAAGGGGAATAATTAAAATATTATGACACCTATAATCATAGTTAGTTTTCCTATAACTTTTGCGTGGGCTTTGAAAATACAAATTTTTCATAAATTTAGGTTGAGTAGCTTCGGAAGTAAGGAGAGGGGGGCATATATTTTTCAGTGTACCTCTGAAGATATAAAGGTACGTGAATAATTTCATAAGGGTTCCTTTTTTTCTTTCAAGGTATTGATCACGAATCTTATTTATAAATATAACAAAGTTGTTGATATTTGATTCTTTGAATTTATGCAACAAAATTTGATGATGTTTTTAACGACGAATTTTGTAACGACTAGTTGATTCGGCCATATTCTTGAGTTCTATCAAATAATATTGGCGTACATTTTTGACCATAAATATTACCTAAGAATAAAAAATTACAAATTCATGTAATTTTCTGTTGTTATTGCCGCAAACGATTTGATTTCCTTAATAATCTTATAACATACATCAAAATATTTTGATAAGTTTATAACGTAAGAAAAGGTTTTCTATTAAGATACTGTTATAGACGGTGAACCGTAAAAAAAACCAATCGCTTTCTATATGTCTTCTGTTGAAGAATAAATAAATTATAACCAGTGACAGTACTCAACACCAGATTAAAAGACATAAGATAGCCATCTCTTGCCGTAAGCGCCCTTATTGAAAATTGGTAAAATGTAGTTATGAAATGATACGAATAGAAGTATTTTATAACAAAATTAATTTCTACATAGTAGATGTGTGTCTGTACCTGTGTACGTGTGTGTGCAAATGTGTCTGTTTGTGTACTTATGCGTATATACATGTGTGCGTGTGTGCACGTGTACATAAGCGCGTGCGCGCGTGAGCATGTGCGCGTGTGCGCGAGGGCGCGTATTCGCGTGAGGGTGTGCGCGTGTGTGCGTATGTGCGTGTGTAAGTATATGTGCGTGCTTGTGTATGTGTGTGTGTGCTTGTGTGTGTATTTCAAATTCACTTAGAAAAGGAGTATTTTTATTTTTGGTTATGGTTATTTCTTTACAACTTTTCAAATTGGTAAAATCGTAACCAATAAAGATTAAGTAATTACCATAATCTTGAAATAATTTAGTTTCCACCGTACTTAGTATTCTATAATAAGATAACTCGAGTAATGAAAATGATTTGTTCCTTCATCCCATTACGATTACTATCAAAATTCTAATACTAGAAAAGCCCAACTGAATCAGCGTAATGTGTATCCATTACGGTCTTTTAAACTATCAACATCCCATTATGACCATATTAATTACCGACTACACCCTGCCTTATGACAATGGCGTAATAGTTTCATAGCTTCTGAAATTTGATTTGAATCTCCGTAGAATCTAACTGAAGTTTAGCATAATTGAAGTCTTAATTTGTAATACGAGCAGAATTATTGAACAAAGCTTAATTTGATTCCTTTGAAGTCAGTACAGTTCAATTAAGCGGAAAGAAGCAGAAAATGAAATTAATTTGTTATCCCGTATTGCAGACTTTTTCTGTGATGTACCATTTATTCATTATTTATTCTATCATTTATTCAATTTGTCTTCTTTGTAAAATATAATATTTACTTGCCCTGATTTTTTATATTTTTCGTGGAAATAAATAGAATAAATTAATAAGTCATTGCTTTTAAAGATTGTGCTTCCAAAGTAGGTATATTTATGAAAGAAATGCTTAATGTTGAATGGCAGGGATACGCTAATTAATGATTCAGTTTTAACGGATAAAAACAGAAAATATTTTATAGAAAAAATTGAAGTTGTCCATCTCAAGTTACATTTTACAATAATTACCAGATGTTCAATCAATGGATAACCTAATGTTGTAAGAGGATGCTTTTAAATAATTTTTTTTAATAGTAATTGTATTGTCATTTGAAGAACTATGATTAGATATAATTTATTTAGAGTAAAAATTCATATATAGAAAATTAAATCTGTTTACTGAATTATGTCCAAATTTTGATTGCATATCATTACAACCAGCTCACTTGAAAACATGTGAATAATTATAATGTATTTTTTAAAATTAAAGAATTATTGGATGCAGTGAACCAAATAATGTAGTATGGTAGTTTATTTTGTTAGTGTTTAAAACGTTATTCTCTTTGAATGTGGACAAACCCTAAGATGCACTTCACACAGTTAATGGAATTCCATTGGAATTGTTTATTATAGAAAAAATATCATTGTTTATTAATATAAAAATACTTCCTTTTTCCAGAGTGATCTAGTACCCAACTTGATAAAAAGAATATATAAAATGGAATTAGTCGACGAAAAGACTAGTTACAATAGTGATCATATCAACGGTCATACCACCATTGTAGCTGGTTGTGTGAGTCAGTTACAATGGCATGAATTCAAACGAAAACCACTAAATTACTAAGGAAAAAGGACAAATAAAAAAATATGAAGCAAAGAAAACTTAGTGAATTTTAGAAACAAGCTAAGCATAAAACAACATCATGAAAATAATACCAAGGAGTCTCCTTAAAAGTTTAGAAAATGTTTATAAAATATACTTTTCTTTCCTCCGAATGTAGCCGCGACCTCAGATAAGATTACTAAATCCAACGCTACTTTATCCAAATTTACGACTTTCTGATTTTGGCAATACTTTGAATATAATCTGTCAGATTCAACGCTTTCAATGTTTTTGACCGGCTCAAATCAATATGATTGGAATAATATATAACATTTTAATGAAAATTTCTTTAGTATCCCAAATGACTCGTACGCATTCAGAGACCACTCCTGGTACATAGTGATTCTACTTGGTACAAAATGTTTAAAAATGCTTATCATAATTTTAGTAGCCCTTTTCGATTATCTAATAGTCATAGTGTCAGTAATTAGGCATAGTAAAATTGATACTATCACGAATAATTTTGTAGTATATTTAGTACTTGCTGATATGCTAATGGCCATATGGGCTATATATTATTTTAGTGTCGAAATAACTGATGGAAGGTGGCTTTTTGGATATTTTATGTGCGACGTTTGGAACTCATTAGACGAGTGTTTTTCAACTGCTTCTATATAGCATTTGTGCTGTGTTAGTGTTGATAGATACAACGCAATAGTACAGCCCCTGGATTATTCTTTAATTATGACGACCAATCATTTGGGCCTCATATTGGCGGTGGTCTGGACTAGTCTAGCTCTGGTGCCATTTACACTAATCTTTATGGGATGGTACACTACTAACGATCATTTAAACTATATATAGGGACATCCCAATGTTTGTGATTTTACTGTAAATTTGTTTTATGCAATTAATCGTCGAGTGTTAGTTTCTGGATTCCCGGTGTTATAATGTTTTTCATATATTATATAATATGTATGGAAGCTGATAGACAAAGAAGGTTCCTGTACAGGAGAATAAAACATTACGATAATTTATTGCAGAGTTATGTATTTTAATAACTTTTATTCATTGTGGAAATGTTGTTTATATTTAAAAATTACTTAAATGTGTCGAGTTGAAATATAATTAATAGTGAATATATTTCCTGAATCTAAACTGTTTAACTAAACTTAAAATCTATTTTATATTTTATTCTTGTTAAATATTATATTAAGACCGTTGTCAAAATATCTGAATGTATTTCTTTATCCATTTTGGTGTTATTTGGGACAAATTTTCTTGAAGATTAAATACTGAAATATAGGTTAAATTTACAGAAAATCAACTATAGAATCTAAAAAAGGCAACTAAGCGACAAATACTAAAAATAATAAGCAGAATGCACATGCCAGAAATTATTTCGACACAGATCATATAGAAAGCTTAATCTAAACTATTTTTAAGCGTTGCAGAAGAAGTGCTAAAACTGGGCAAAATTTTCAGAAAGGAAATTTTGCCACCGTAATTTTATGTCATAAGTGAGAGAGATAATCAAAATAAATACTATTCATTAAGTTCTTATTTTTACCTCATCTTTCAGAAAAACATTGAAAGTTAACAGTTTTATTTAATCATTGTGACAGTTAAAAATTTCTATTTACTTTTATATGGACGGATAACGTTTGTTTTCTTAAATAATTGCGGTAAAATATCATATCAGAAATATAATAAAAAATGTGTACTTTTTATGAATTCATAACTTTCGGAGATACGTAGAACACAATAAATTGAGAATTCTGCTTTTCCGACTCACAGGTTTACCGGTTTTTTTCAGTTTGCAGAAAGCTTTGAAGTAACCTAAAATTTTGACAAATTTTTTTTTTTTTTTAAATTATTGAATAAAATATATTATGACAATATATAATTTTACGTAATATGAAATGACTCGTGAACGTTTCCTATTTTGATGTATATTCCACCATTTAGCTGTTACCGTTTTCTGAAAATTTTTGAAGATCATTTTCAAGACCTCACTTTCATTCTGATTTTCACAGAAATTAGGGATGATTTTTTACTTTTATAGTGACAAAATTTTTTTCATATATCTTAAATAGTCCTAAATAAAAATAAAATTTGTACTCTGAATGTACTGTAAACATTTTAGTATATATAAACACACACACACACACACACACACACACACACACACACACACACACACACACACACACACACATATATATATATATATATATATGTATATATTTATATAGTATTTTAATTAACTACAAATAATAATTAAATAAATATTTACACTATTATACCTATTTACATTGCCTAGCATTTCTTTAGCAAGCCCATCAGTTTATTTCTTATATTAATTAATTTATTTTGGGAAATTTTACTACAATCTTACGAAGTTAATCATAGAGCTAAAGACTTAAGACTACAAGAGCCACATCTTACAATCAGTACAGAGTGATAAAAGGAAGTACTCTGGTATACTGTACACTAGTTGTACTTATATCATTTGTTAAAATTGTGCTCTGTAATATGGAATACGTTTTAAGTAAACAATATATTTTATGAGTATCAGAAAATATTTTTGTTTTTATATTCTGAAAATATGATCCCAGTGAGGACACCGTGACAATTATATATATATATATATATATGGTTAGAAACAATAAGCCTATTTGTCATTATTTCTCATGTGATTTAGGTTTTGATAGTGGTAAAAGAAACCATTGATCCAAAATATATTTACAATAAATAATAAATAGAGATATAGGGTATAAGCTTCAAAAGAAAAAACAGAACACAGACAAAAAATAGCCCCATTATTTTCCCAAATTTCCGTCTCATTTTCCTATCCTCTATCCGAAAGACCAGCCCAAGAGCCTCCCAGTCTATCGAAACGCAAAGGATATTGCGGTCTGACCTGCTTTTTGAAGTTGTATCTTGCCTTATTCAAGCTTGAAAGTGCGTTAAAGTGACCGCGCCGGCTTAAGAGGATTCTTTATGAGTGTGTGGGTAGGTTAGTGTCTTTGCGAGTGTTGGGTCATCGGCGTGTTTAAGGAGGTCGGGATCGGAAACGTTGTATTTTTACATGAATAAGCTAAGAACAGAGTATGTTACAATAGAAGTTATTTATTTGCGACAAAAATAATTTCTGTCTGAGGGGATTTTGATAGTTCGATATGTTGTTACAATATAACAACGGTTTTGTAAACCAAGTGTTGACGCGTGCATATTGTTCCGTATTTTTTTAAACGTTTGATGTAAATTAACGAAAAGGAATATAACAGTAAAAAAAAATCAAAGTCCAATTTAATGTTATTGCTTAAAACTTTTTTTTGCTTTCTTTGAACTAGTATGAATAATTAGAGGGACAAGTGTGAGCAACGTTTGAATATAAATATTGTTTTGAATATTAATATTTATCGAAAGGAGTTTCAAAATAAAACTTGTATCGAATCTCAAGTCCGCATAAAATTTCTCACTCGATTATACGCGTGTAAACAAAGTTGGCTCCGCTTAAATCTGAGCAAATAATAATTAAGATCACCAGTCCCCAGGTTTTTTGGATGTGTCTGTAACTTTAAAAACAATAAATTTCATTACGGAATCATAAAAAAGAGTCGCTATTCTAAATTTTGGCCATTTTTTTGAAATTTGTATAAGCTTGATAACTTATCTAACGTACATTAAGCTTATTCTTTGCAACATAAGCTTTAATCAAAACTTTTGTTTTAAATATACAAAGCACATACCGAACTAGAACTTCGCTTACATTTATTGTTAATATACCTCTGCTAAAATAATAATAAAAGTTAATCTTTTGTTACTTTATCTTTTTTGATACCTAAAAACTTCAATGAATTTAAATGAAGTATATGCATATGGATAATATACATCCCATATCAAAAAAATTACTTGAACTCTAATTTGCATGAACACAGTTGTAAGCATAATTGCTAAAAGTAATTATGCCCGAGCACGTAAAATTGATTGCACTGCTATATTAATTTAAAATATAAAATCCAATTCCAAATTCATCGGTCAATTATTGCATGGCTACATTTGTCCAGGCTATTATCGTAAATATCGCACAGCGCGCCGCACTGCACCATGACAAAGTCAGGTCGGGTAAATTATGTTCAAAATTATACTTATCTCGAGAATCGAAATATGTGTCTATTAATTTACAAAAAAAAATTATTTTACATTTCTCTAATGAAAGAGAGATGAAGTTGCAGGCGAAAATTATTGTAAAATATTTACAAATGTTAGCAATAAGCAAGGTCAAGGGTAGCATTAAAAGTCACTTTATATGGCGCATTGAAATTAAGGACGTAACTCTATTGACATAATTCTAGTTAGAATTTTATTAACCAAAAGTCCTTCGATTACAAATGGCACTTAAGAGAAATTATATTTCTTGATGAGTAAAATAGATATGAATTTTATGATGACCATTTTGGTAATGCGATTTTTAATAAACCCTTATGATTTACTAATAATAATTTCTTACTAACTTTAAGGTACTTAATTACTATTTTATGGTCAGTTTGATTGTTGTTTAAAATAGATATAAGTTTCATTATTAAAACTTTTCGAACTTAACCATATTTCTTATTAAATTTTAAACTTTGGAAAGACTTAACTTATTTTAATATAATATTACCATAATTTTGCTAACTGTTTAATGAATATTATAATTTACACTGATTTCAAATCCGGTTACTCTAGAATTGCTTTTATTAAATATGTTTAGTGTATATAAGTATTTGAAAATATTGAATTTAATAACGGATAGTTTATGTAGTTCAATAGCACATAGCTCCTCTATTTAATGTGAATTTAACGTCTTCAGTATTTCTTTAACTTAGTTTGTATCCCAGAATGCTTTCGCGTAAATTGTAATGAAGCTTATATATGATATCGAGCTTCAATCTATCCCTTTTCAATTTCTCAAAGTCCATTTACGTAAAGTAGAAACGTCGTGACCTAGTGGTAGAAGGGAGAAAATTGTATATGCTTTCCCACGGCAACCAGTCTTAAGCTTGGAAATTTAGAATGCACGGCGTAAGTTAATACAGGTTAAAATGAAACTTACAAAATTTTTCTTATGGACAATAATTCGTGTTCATGTCATAGCCGAAATATATTATACAAAAATTAATATCAACTCTCGCGAAATTCTTTCGATTTCAAAATAAATCGTTAATTAATACTGAAGGTATCTTAAATTTTGTGTAAATCCTTTCTGGAGTTACGGAGTTAACGTATAAATTAGTTATTGTATTTGTTAAATGTGGTCATAAAAATTTATTCACTGAGGAAAAGAAAAAAAAACTATCTCATTGCCTTTCGAGATAATCCTGAAACATTCAAACAAGTAATTTTTAATTTGCCAAGTTAAATAATTGCTTAAACCAGTTTCTTTCTACCTTTTCTGAAGTTTTTCTCTCAACTTGCTATTTCAAACTTCATTTAACATTACTAGTGACTACGTTTAGTACAATTTTATACAGGCTACCTGAAAGCTTATTTTTTTAGGGAAAATTAACCAGAATGTCCTTCTTTCGAAGAAATCCTTTATAGAAAAAAAGTTTCATTCGGTATGGAGATCGTAAATTTTATTTAAAACATATTTCCAAATATGAAGAAAAAACACACCCTTTTTCCGAAATAAATAAAAAATATCTAATAATTTTCCAAAATAAATGTAAAATTTAAAAAAATGTTTAAAAATTCTAACTACGATGGTTAGAACCCAACGAAGAAAAATAGTATTTTTAACGTTATTTAATTTAATGATATTACTAAACCTTTTTATATTAAATGATCTAATTTAAAGATAAAAACAAAGATAAAATCTTTCGTAAATAAAAGTTAGACCAAGAATTTGTTAATTATAATATACCGTTATATGCTTTAGCTATTAATACCGAGCATTCTATTTGTCCTTTGCTATGTTAAGAACCCTGAACGATATTTAATGTAAGGCGAGTACCCTTATACCAGAGTACACATAAATACGTTCTCTCATATAATCTAATAAGTTAGAAGTAAACGTACGTAACAAGATGCGCAACATCATACAGCACCGGTGTGCCTTATTTCCGCATCTAACGTATATTTTTTTAATTTGTATAACATATATATATATATATATATATATATATATATATATTTTGCTTGTAGTATATCAAATTTTCTCAAGTCTTCGATATACTGTTTTCCCCCCATCTACTATTAAGCCAAAATTAAATTTAAATGGTTCCGTATTCTAAGAATTCGAACAGAATCTTATTGTTATAACAACTATGTCCGCCCTCCATCTATATGTCAAATGATTGTAAACAAAATAAAGTGGAAAGAAAGCAAAATCGTCAGTTAAACGAAAAGTGCGAACCTCATATTTCTGTTTATTAAGTAAGCCATTTAAAAAATTTCGGATCGAAAATCACGGAGAAGACGGATGAGGCATCTACAAGACAGAGGCCGAGAAATGTCGCTGAGCCCAAAAACATCTTCCTATAGACATTTTTTTATGAATTGAAACTATTTGATGCATCATTGTTGACATAGGCTCATATTCTGATAAACGACCAAAATTGGTCAAGAATTGCTACCTGTAGTGTATTCTCGTAAGTGCAGAGATGCAAACCAACTAACGGAGAGACGCAAGTAATTTTTCAAGTAAATTTAGATTACAATGAATACGTAAAGATATTTACATGGTTCATTTATATGTAAAGATCTTCTTTTTTTCAAGAACGTCCCATAGACTTGAGTTTGATCATTATAACTCGAATCTGATGCCGCAGTCGATACTTAACCAAACAGTCAATCCCCTTATGGATGTACGACTCCGTAAGCAGGAATATAACAGAAATAGTCATCATTGAATCAAAATTTTAATCTGAAGATAGATAAACGTCACTTCTTTTAGTACGAACGTAATTAAAAATGCAAAAAATATCATTATCACTTTATATAGAAATAATTTTCCAAATATAATGGGCTTTTAATCATTTTCTATAGTCGTCAGACTATTCCGAATGTAAAGTTTAGGTTAATTCATATAAGAAATTATACAAATTTTGCTCATAAATAAATGGATTGATTTATATAGTGAGGTAATGGATCTAAATAAATATATAAATACTAACATGACGTTTATTTCTGTATGAGTAAATTGCGACAATGTTCACAGGAAGTGACAATTCATAGGATATTTATTAGTACGTACTTCGCAACTGATATTGTCTCAACTCTCAACGTAACTGCGTTTGACATGAATCTAAATTAATTTCATAACAAAATTGAGACAGCTCCTGTTTTCCATTACTGACAAGCAATGTTCTATTCCGAGTAGAGGGACCCTATTTCACATTGTCATCGAAAACTCATTAAGGCAACGTGAATATTAAAAGGTTCGCAAGGTGTCTTATTATTATGATTTCATAGAATGTTTTGTATTAGGAAGATGTCCATTGCAAAGTTATAATTTTGAACAATTAAATTGTAGTCAAATCATTATTTATTAAGTATTCTGAATTCTTATATATTGGAAGTGTAAATTACGTGATCCGGGAAATAGGTACAGTTAAAGAATGTTCCTTTTAGAAAATTATTTTTGTGATAGATTCGTGCTAAGCATTCACTTTCATTTTAATTGATAGTACAGTGTAATAAGAATTAAAACTTGGAATAGAAGAAGGAAAACGTATAGCTCTATTTAACCGTTTTTGAAATACAGAGCGTAGAGAGTGAAGCGTGCATACGCTTATGGGATAACGTTATATAAAAAAAACGGTTTCAATTATATAAACGCAGATAATCTTCACGAAGTCAATTACGTGATAAAAATAACTAAGTTACTTATGTTTTAAATCGGTGCCAGTACTATCGATTAACTTAAACAAGTGTAAAATTTTATATTCTAAATACACTCTTTATGAATCTATAAAATATTGCAAATGCAAGCCTTAAATGAAGTTAAGGCTTTAAATTTACATTATAAATTAAATTAAATTATAAATTTGTTTAAGTCGATCGATAGTGCTGGCACCGACTTCAAAAATAAGTAACGTACTTGTTTATTGCGAATAAGTAGGTACCTATTTTTAATTAATTAAGGGTTATTTATTTTTGAATTTTTAGTGATTTATTTATTAATATTAATCATTACGCTATAACTGAAATTAACTATTTTCTTTCTTAGAATATTGTGTAATTATTTAAAATCAGGTGTAAAACCTAGTACATAGATATTTTTCTCTTTGACTAAAGTGGTCATCAACAACACACAAGAATAAAGTGATAGTAGTAGGCGCCAGTGGTTACCTGTTAGCTGCTGAAAAATTTTATTCTCCATATTAGAAGTCTAATATCAGATTTTGCAAATTAACTACCACTTGAGGGGTTCCGTTCTCCATATCCGAAATTCAATATCAGATTTTGTAAAGTAGCAACTAACCAGTAGCATATATATTGAATCACAATTTATTTAATACTATTCATTATTGGGTTGCATTATCCATCTTCGGAACTCATCAGATCCTGACCTGGTCGACGGTACAGTTATTTTGCAAAGTAAAAACTACCAGTATCAAATATTTCATATTATATATGATTGACTACCACTCGATAAGGAGTTCCAATGTTCATCTCCAACATTCATCATAAGACTATTACATAATCGATAGTGTAGTTATTTTGCAAAGAAATGACTGCCGGTGGCAAATATCTTGAATCACATTTAGTTTACTTATCTGGAAAGCAGAGGTAGAGTAATGATTGCAAACAAATTTTTTCGTGTCATGACCTTTGATATCTTGACTAGCGAACGGAATATATTATTTAACATTTTTCAGTCCATTTTTAGAACGTCAATAAGTAAATTTTCAGCATTTCTCTTTGTTGTGGAGTTCGGGCTTTATTTCGCTTCTTTGAATGTACTAGAATATTACAGCGAAATAAATTATCTTTAAGTCATGTTGAAGGTAAATATTCCATTTATCCAAATTTCGACAAGTATATTGCTTTTATTCCCTACGTGCAATAATCACATAAGTATAATAAAGGGAAGTTCTGAACATATTGAATTAATATAAGTTATTCAATATAGTAATGTTATGTTGACTTTTGGACACGTTATAAAGAAAACAAAATACAGATCGTAATATAGCATGGAAAACATGACACTAAAATTATGACAAGTCTATGGGAAATAGGAACGAATATGTAATTTCTCCTTATCTTTGTTATTTCTTGATAAATTTTGTTGGCCGCGTCTTGGTTTGTATAAATGGTTGACCAAGACTCATTTTGTCCCTGGATCAATGAGACTTTCGCAAAATCTCTTTCTAAGTAATCTTAAAATGATATGAACCGTGTACCCCATTGCGATATTAAAAGTTTATTAGTTAATAAGATGTACATAGTTTTATCTTCCATAAATTATATAATTTCTCGGATAAACATTCAGTCTATATATGAATCTAAGTCATGATTTATTCTATTATCTATTACAATAAGTTTCAAAAATATCTATATGTATGCGTTGGTAACATTGTCTCTTAATAAATTGTTTTGTATTAGTGTTCTACTTGAGCGATTAATATATTATTTCGCTACACGAACTGTGCATACGTATGTTAAATATAGTGAATCGATACCTAGTTGTAGAGTTATTAGGTGATGAACAATTTGAAGTTAGGATGCGAGAATATAATATAAATAATAAGAATATAAACTAGTACCGGTATTCTCCTAAATATTCGTTATGGCTTCTTTTTAAGCTTAAAATTGAGAATTGTATTTATAAACTAAATGTCAAGTTACCACTTATGCATGCTTTGTAGGTTTCAACTGACAACTTGACGTGCAAAATAGTCATTGTTTTTTTACTTCAATATATATATATATATATATATTTATATATATATATATATATATATATATAAATATATATATATATATATATATATATATATATATACATACATATATTTATATATATATATATATAAATATATATATATATATATATATATATATATATATATATATATATATTTATGTGTGGGTGTGTATAATTTTATGTGTACATACATGTCAATAGGTATAAATATTGGAAACCAAGTTTTGGTAATTATTTTATTTACTTTATTGTTTTAACTTGTCCACCACACGAAAATGAGCAACTGCTTGTTTTATTACATGTCATATGATACTTTCATGACTTATTTTATCACATAAAAGTCTCGAGGGTGGTGTTAAGGTATGGACAGATCAAATTTATACCAATAAGCCATGATATTAGAATATTATCATAACACACATTGTGTTTAAAGAAATATGAAATACAGAAACTAAATCTTCTATTAAATTGAAAATTACGTAGTTTTGTAACTTGTTCGTGTCTCCTATCCATATGCATTGAAATCTGTAAAATGATGTTTCACACTTTCTAAAAAGTTTAACGCATGGTGGAAGTCGAAAAATTTTATTTTCCTTTACCAGGTTAAGAGGGATTTGACATAACACATTTTTTCCATTACATTCTAAACTGTATTTATTTTAATTTTAGTTTTCGTATCTTTAAAATGTTAGCAACTCTACGAATAAACCGTATTACTGTAATTGATTAAAAGCGTTATTATTTTCTGGTTTATATTAAGTTTACTAGCTCCTGTTTAACATCGGATCAGTTGTAGAAAAATATTAGGATTTAGACGATATGTATAAATGGTATTTCTGTAAGGAAAATATATTTGTTCCGTGATTCTAATTGATTAGCACTAATTTCATATATTTTTTATAACTATGGTAATGTACGAAATACTCTAGAATAATATTTCTTTTCTCACGAAAAATTATCAAATAAAACTGAAGTCATTTCTTTTATTTTTCTTTTTTATCCATGTAGCCTCAACACTGAATTCAATGGCACAATTAGCCAATACTATGTTAAATATTTTAGGTTTTATTTACCACTTTGCGTAATTCTCAAAAAAAACTGAATGGAATGAAAAAGAAATGGAAAGAAAAAGAAAAATGCAATAGATTTTTTCTGGCTTCTACCTGAGCAGTGAATTCACATCCGGCTATAATGTTAAAGAAGACATGGAATCTCACATGTTTTTTAGGATTATAATTTACAAATAAAAAAAATTATGTATTGTGTACGAAATTAACTTTGCGCGAGGGTGAAGTGGTTTTAATAAATTTTTTAATGGTCAAAAAGTATATGATTTTAAACAACTATTCAATTCTTTGCTAAATATAACGACATTTTTTATGCCATGCTGAATATCATTAACCCATAAGTAATACTTACCTAATGTAATCGTATATTTCAAACTATTCTTCAGAATCTTTTTGTACACATTCGTCAATTACCCGAGTTTTACCGCATACGTTTTCTTTCAATCCGCATGCGGTTTAGTCATGTAGCTGCCAACATTTGCCACTTCGAATTTTAAAATTTTATCAGTAACAAATACGTAAGTAACTATTCCAAATCGACTAAATCTAGTCCAATTAAATGATTAACGAGATTTTCTGTGATATAAATGTAAATATATTAATGAAGAGAAAAGTTTTAAATTGTAAAACCATTCTCCAATGTCGCCCTGTTTCCTTGCTTTGTGGTGACATTTGTCTATGTAAAATTGATGGAAATGATAAGATAAGGCTTTCTAAAGCTTTCTTATTTAAACTCTTCGACATAAGCTCTTAAACTCTTCAACTCTATGTTTTAAAAAATAAAATTTTGGTCCACGTAAACTCTTAGTATATTGAACTATTTTGCGTAAAAATTTTACTAGAAATATTTAGAAAACCTTGAAAAGTGCATTACATATTTTTGTATCTGTAGTAATGTTTATGATTACACTAACAAAAAAAATCATTTTAAGATACCATAATGATATATACATGTACTTACTATTGACGAAGAGGCTAGCATTAATCTCCGTTACAAAAATTATATTAATGAAAAGATATTTGGTCTTAAAAACATATTCCTAAAATGGAACTTTGATGCAATTTTAACTTTAACAATTCTTTAATTACTCCTAAGCAGGTTCATCGCGATTCCCTCACTCTAACTTTAATGCCAAACCCTGTTTACCACTGTGGCCAGTACCTTGGAAAAGACTAAATTATTAGCCAAAGAAACGGGTCAGACTACTCCTATTACGGGTACTACGGGTCAGAGTACTCGTAGCCGCAGGGTCGTTAAAATGTCAGTTTGGGTCTAGGATAGAGGACAGCAAAATTTGTGTGGATGTTGTGGACCGTGATTAACCCGGTCCATGTTTAGATCCTTTGAGACCGAAGTATACGAATAGTGGTTACTACAAATATATTTGTTTCTGTCTAAGGCTAAGGATTGCTAGATTAAAAAAAATTATAATGTGGGAAGGTACTGATTTTAAAATAATATTAATTTTCTTTAAACAATATAAATTTAGTCATAATTTCTCTGACAACGATGTTTTAAAACATATCACTAAAGAAATATTTCGGGCTTGTATCATAGCAGCAAATATAGTTATAAGTTATGAACAATTGTCTCAAATTTTGATAAAAAATAAAATGAATTAATTAATACCTTTTGTGAATAATTTCTAAGTCACTGAATGTTAGTTAAAAAGATTGTAAACAGAGGGCGCTCTTTTTAATATTTACTATCAGGCACGTTAGTTAAGGACATAGCAATAGCTGGTGCTAAACATATTTGAGAATAATATGTAGAGAGTTATATAAATTAATTAAAAAACAAATTGGTATTATTTGCTTCTTTTTTGTCAATAGCGGAGAATGTAACTTTTATAAATATGTTTGAATCTTTAATTTTGATGAAGAATTAAGGGAGATATGGCGTTGTCATTAAAAACATTCATGAGAAAAAAAAAGTATATATATATATAGTTATATATATATATATATCTATATATATATATATATATATATAGTTATATATATACATGTATCTTCATGTCATTATGTTAAATAAGATATTTTTTTCTCACGAAAACGATGCACTTAACAATTAAAATAAATTACAAATTTCTTAAATTTATGGTCATTTAAAAAAACATTTTCTTTTGAAAAATATATAATGGATTCAAGTTTATAATTATAATTATTTATATTAACATTTAGGTTTATAAACCAAATAAATTTTATAAATAACTGATCACATTGACCGGATATGCTTGGAGCATATTTTATGTGAATGCTATATTTCCATCGACTACATGGTTGCTATTTTCTTTAGCATCTTTTATTAGATCTACATTCAAAGTATTAAAAACCACTGAAGAATGTTCAAGTTTGTAGCTCACCCTGGTTAAACGTTTGGATAGTAACTTTTTGCTACGAGTTTAAAACTTTTTCATCTTTTTCTAGAAAAGCTATCGAAAATTTCAAAAGATTTCATTATACGCTATAAGAAGACAGAAGTTGAACGTACGGCTTTTAGCGCAAGCCCAGTCTTCACATTTTTTCTTGAAAGATGATGGATTTAAATTGGCTTCAGTACGGATTCTTATATTTCTGTGCTCGCCGACTGTTTCTGTGTTCTAAGACCGCCATAAATAATATTTGTTATGTTTTGGGCGGGTGAACGGGGCTTATGGTTCGACGAAAATTTGGTTTCCGAATTTCAATGGTCTTGAGAGTGAATCCCTTTTTAGATAATCTGTTGCATTAGATACAAAAACTATTAGAAGACCTAACGAAAGAAGATCGTTAATTGACAATTTATTATTTTCAGTTATCGCACAAACAATAAAGGCACATATACAAAATAAATTAGAATAACATCCAAATACGCTACTTGAGTGTTTTTGAGAACAAGTTTGCGTAAAATAAATAAAGTCAAAAGTAAACAATAGAATCTCACCACTCAATCCAATGAATTAAATATATTTCGAATTAATTTTATAGAAACTTATTTCTAAAAAAATGCGCCAAGTACTATTAGAAAGTTTTTGGTATTACAAACACTTACGTCTACGTCACAAAAAGATAAATCCTAATTCTTACTTCCAAAAAAAAAGCATAATGGGTCACTTGCTTTTAAAAATTTGCATACCAACCCATTACGTAACTTTATTAAATTTTATGAGTTTGGGTTAGGTCACAGCAATTTTTTTTCTTAATGACGTATTAAAAGTTCTGTTATGAGAAACTTAGATGATCCCTTGCAACTAAATTGCTAATATGAAATATTTCAAATTACATATTATATTTAAATAAAGTTTTTCTAAAAAAGGAAACAATCTGCTTTTTATTTTCCACATTTCGTAGAACTGGAACTTTTTTGCAAGTTTCTCCTTTAAAATAAACCGTAGATGGAATAAATTTTCAGGACTCCGTAGTCAAATTATATACCCTTATAATTATGCCATGTCCATCTGTTCCATTTTACTCGCAGTCGTTTTACTCATCCGTTATACTCGCGGACTATTTTTGGTACGAAGCTCAAAATTTGTATCGTTATACATATATATTATTTCTTATTAAACCTAACCTTGTAGGTGATCCTACACATGTAGGATACCCTTCACTTACATGTTTACGTAACCCATTATATTGGGTATAGTTAAATAAACGTTTCAAAAATATTTGGGTATTTTTTCGATACAAAGATCAGTGTCTAATATATTAAATTTGAAAACGGTGATTTCTTTTAGAGTTACTTGTCTCCTTCCCTAGAAACATAAATAGTTTTTAGAATATCTGAAAAATATAAGTTTCATAATATGTAGTGGTATATATAAACAAATTAAAAGGAAAATGATTACAGTTACTAGTTCATATAATTTTTTTCAAAATTTATTTAAATATAATACTATATCGAATATTTTTCAGATATAGTATTTCTATTAAAGTCTGTAAAACGTTAAGAAATTATATATAATTATTATATAAATATATTTATTTATTAATTCGTTAATTTCAGCAGCCCAAGTCACACAGAGTGTAGTTTTCCCACCAGGTGGGAGAGTTTCATTAATTTTTTAAATAAAATTAGTAGATTTCTTCAAATACATTAAATGAAAAATACGATGGTAGTTATTCGTGAAATTCTTAATAAGATATTAAATTGTGTGTTGCACAAGTACTTTTATCTTTTCACTTCTATAAATTTAGCTAATATCTAATATGATACTTCTCAGGACCTACGATGATGATGGAACCTAAGCAAAATTCTATGCTATTAGATCCCTTTAGTTCTAATTTATGTAAATGTCAAATGATCCCCTTAAGCAAATTAAGTGTTTTTTTTCTTTTTTGATATGTCCAAAATGTTTGAGTAAAAAGCGTAGTTTTCACTGGACTACTGTTTTTATAATCAAGCGTAACTCTTTGTTTTTATTATTTACCATATTTGAGTACTGTTATTCTGCTCTCAAATATTTACATATACTGTAAATAAATATTCTCTGAACACTACGACCTGTTTTTAAATAAATATTTCATCCGACTATATGAATATGGAGAGCGGCATTTCAAATTAAACTTTATTTTCATACTAATCGCAATCTATGTTATAGTAGTATAGAAGTATATATACTATGATGCTGTAACCAACGGCCAGATATAATAAAGTCAAGAGGGTTCTTTATTCAATTACGAACGGGAGAAAACAAAAAATACATTTGTAAACACATAATTCTTTAAACAAACAAAATCTTAATGTCAAATCTGCCTTTATATTAATTTGTATCACACATATCACATTTTACAATTGTAACGTGAAATAAAAGGGATAAAAAAAGGCTCGTAATCTTTTTGGAATTCGACTGGAAAAAAAATTATCTTAGCCATAAGCACTAATTTTTTTGTTCATAAATACAATTCACACCTATGTAACATGACGATCTTTATTTTTCTAGACTTCCTCGTTGAATGTAGTTAAAAAATTAACTCATTTGGAAGAATATCTAATGCGAAGTAGATAGAGAAATAATCCTAGAAAATTATAATTAGACCTTCTTAAAAGCAAGAACATTGCTAATGTAGTAAGTGTATTTATAAAGCGTAAGTTGTTAATGAGAATTTAAGAGAGTTAAGTGTAATAAATTTCTTGTTCTTCATTTGAAGTTTAGACACTACATGAATTATTGGGGGCCATATCCAATAGTTTAAGTTAAAAACATTGAGTCCGACTTTCCATTACTGCATTTTTAATGTGTATTAAAAAGTTTTATTAATAACTTTGATTGTTGAAACTGAATGGGTAATTTAAAACCAAAATTTAAATCTAATTAATTGTGTTTTAATCCTATAACCTTATAATGAAGCGAGGTCAAATTTTGTATTGAAATTGTGTATCTGTGTAGGGTACGTATGGGTCTGTGCATTTGCACTATATGTGAGAAGTAAAAAAACTAGACTGTCAAAGAATATATTAAAAAAGTTTAACAATTATGCTATTGTTTAATGATATAAATAAACAAACGTACCTTTTTAAGTAATACTGAAGGGGAAACGATGAATTCTTATTTTTAAGTGTTCAGCTAACGAAAATTAAACTTCAATCATATATCTTTTTTCCCGGGTACGCAAACCAAAAAAGATGAGATTAGATTAAATTATTGCAGATATAAAAAAGTATTCCATAAATAATGGCATAATGTCGTCGTACACGACGTTTTTTTCTAAATTTTCTTTGGTTTAATTTTTGATGGATTCGTTCAAAAACATAGTCATGAAAATCACAGTTACTGAAAACCATTGTCCGACGATATCTACAAATTTGTGGGCAGTCGACAAAATTACTGGTATTTTAGCATTTGGGGATAATTATTTAGAATCTGTCTCTATGCGTGTTAGTCGAAACTAGAAAGACGTATAACTTCGAAATATTTGTGTTTATTTTCGAAATCAATATCGGTACTTCATGATTAACGGAAAAGAACTATATATATATATATATATATATATATATATATATATATATATATATATATATATAAATATATATATATATATATAAATATATATATATATATATATATATATATATATATACACCTAAATTATTACATGTTTTACATTGGGCAAAATGTACGTAATGTAATTATTATAAAATTGGTAGCTATTCCTAGAAACCGTAATTATTGTAGTTACTATTAAGTTGGCTGCTTATGAATCCGCCACTTTTTTCGATCGATTTCTGGAATATTACAAAAGCTCCTAGAATATTTCTTGTAGAGTATATATATATATATATAAAGAGTGCGCGGCATTTGAACTTCTGTTCAGTTTGCAATTGAATGATCGGCGAGTTAAGAACTAATTAAAAATGGAAGTATTTCGGAGTGAACTAGAGGACTCTTTCTTCATAAATGCCGCTTAGGGCGGAAAACCAGCGAAGCATCACGTGATATATACACCACAATGGACACAGCCAATCACAGGTGCCAAAGATTCAAAGAAGGGAATTTTGACCGACGATTTTATAAATATATATATATATATATATATATATATATATATATACATGCATATATATATACATGCATATATATATATATATATATATATATATATATATACATGTATACATAGACATATGTACACCATATATAAAATGCGTACAAGTGCCCCCTGATGATATACTAGTTCTAAGCTAAATTCTAAAAAATTGTCATATTTATGAAATACATGGTTGAAAAATTAACGGGGGATTTCATATTATATTTTATTTTGAGGCTTAATCATTTGTAAGTGCAAATTAAAAGTAGAAGATGATAAATTGAAGCTCAATTTTGTTTTAAAACATCAATGAAATACTCAATGAGATGGCCACAACGCAGCCACCCCCCCACGCCTCACCTAATTTTCATTCTAAGGTGAGGAGAAATGATTGATAGAGCAATGAGGTGTTAGCTTATGTGGTAGCTCACATGATCTACTACCCTTTCAGAGAAGAGCTAATGTATACTTGGAGATATTGAGTTCTCATCGTGCCAACGAGAAGCTAAGGTATCTGGTTCCAGGAAATGAAAAGTGGGTGGCTTATGATAATTTTTAGCGTAAACGCCAGTAATTAGAAGCTGAAAAAACATATTCCTAGTTCAAAATATAATATTGGACAAGGACAAAAGATACTTTGAGAGAATTTTGGGATATAATTTGAGTTTTTCATTGAGTTATTCATTGGGAACTCTTTCAAGCTAATAGTACAATTACAGAAAAGATTTATTGTGAACAGTTGGTCAAAGTCACCGCTAAACTTTCTTCAAATCAAAGCAAAGTTTATTTTTTACATGACAATGCTTGACCCCACATAGCAAAGTAACGCGTGAAAAACTACTTTCACTTGAATGTAGTATGCTACTTCGCCCACCTTACTCTCCAGATCTTTCGCCATCTAATTACTGTCTATTTCGCTCTCTGTCTAATAATTTACGTGATAGAATATTTAAATACGAAAGGCATATCGAACTCGAAATTCACCGGTTTTCCGTCAATATTTCCATTTCTATAAGGATGGAACTTAATTTCTGCCTACCAATATGTAGGTACGTGTTACATACATATTTAAGTGTTAGATACCGATGGTGCTTACATAATTAACCCTTGACTTTATTAACTACATATAAAATGTTGAAAACGTTGTTGTTTGTGTTCAGAGATTGTGTATTTGAAAGTTGCTAACCTGAGAGTAAAGTGAATCGATAGACGTTATTCATAATTACATTAAAACAAATGTGATGTCACTACAATTAAAGTTAAATAAATTGGGTTAACTATCACTAAAGTGGTTGTAACAAACTACGTGCTCAAACTTAGGGGAAATTTTGTTCTAGTTTTAAACGAATACTATTGCCACTATCTTTCTGTTACCACTTTTTTAAAATACAGCCTTAAATAGTTTGGAAAATTATGGTAAAAGATCATATAGCGAAATAAAACTTTTAAAATTTTGAAAAAATCCATAAATCTTCAGCACCTAATAGTACCTTGGCCTATTTTTAATTAGGAATTAAAACATTTGATGAATAATCTTCGATCAAATAAGGGAAAAAAGAATAAAATATTATTTTGATAATTTACTTTCCAAGGATAACTTCCCAATACTATTTTGACAAGATATTATTTTGTTCGGTACTCAATTTTATTCTATTCTAGCTTTCGCCTGAGGTTCCACTTGCATATTTGATACGAAATTTAAATATTTTACTCAGATTACAAATTCTTTAATATAAATGTTTTTTTTCTGAAAATAACATTAAAACAAACAAATTAAACAAACAAATTAAATTATTGATAACTATCAAAATTTTCAATGTGGATTTTGTAATATGCTTTTTTATATAATTATAAGATAGTATAAATTACATTTTTGCTTAGGCTTTAATTGTATTTTGTTCATTAATTTATATATTTTTTTAAAAAAAATATGGGTTGAAAATTGTAATTTTAGTGATATTAATACAAATAAAAGTTACTGAGTAATGCTTTTACTCTAAGTTCCCATTAATGAGCAATAGGTCAGTGTAAAAGTAATAAATTAATATAACTTGTAATATAATTATTTTACCAGGACGTTAAAAACTAAGTTGGTATAATTCTTTACTCAATTGTTTCTAGAATTCTTTTCTATCAGTCCAAAAAAAAATATTACGATTTTTGCATATTGTGATAATTTTCAAGCTACTATATTCCATCCCATTCGAAGAGAGAATGTTTGTGAACTAATTAAATTTTCAGTTAAAATATGATTTGCAAATATATATCCAACCAGTTGAAAAATATGTACGCAATTTACTGTGTTATATCTAGAATATCTCTAACCCTCGAACATACAGCAGTCAGAGCGGATTTTACTTTTTATTGACATCCGCGTCCCGTCGATAACATAATGAGGAACTGGGATAGTGGTGATATTATTATTATTATGAAAAAAGCATTGTAACTAAATGTGATAAAAATAAACAAAATATTCCCTTTTTCTATAAGAAACAAAAGTTTCTAACGGGAAAGTTTTTATAAAATATGATTTTTGTGGCTATCATTAAGAGTATATACAATACTTAAACGTAAACATAAAAAATTATGTTTTTCCTAATAAAAATGTATCTTATCGTTAAGTTTTAAAACAAAACATAATCACACATAATTAAAAAATAATCATATTGGCAAAAATGACTGCACACTATAGATACTTTATAATCGTTCGATTCGTTATTTTCTCTTCTTTGTTATGATATGATTCTCTATATATTTATTTCATTTTAACGTTTTTATTTATGTTTGAGTGATGCTAGTTGCCATGTCACTCCACAAGGGACGCGCTCGACAGGTTAAACGATATATTATAATTAATACATTAGCTTAATATACCATTACAATAATTGATGTGATGAATATAAGTATTACACCACTATTTTACTAATATGAATTACAAAATTTAAAGGAGAAAAATTAAAAACCCTTCGTTTTGATCATGGAAAATTACACACTCAGATATACTCGAAATTCCAACGTTACGTGTTAACTTCTACAGTATGCTGCTCGTTGCTTTTCAAAGGCGCTGAGTGAGATAGCTATCGTAGCAACTGTAGATATCTCACCCTAATGCCTGCTAATATAACTATCTTTATTTGTTTTATGTATAAATATACTAAAATATATGATTTTGGGCGTAAGAATAATGGAATAATAAACATTGTGTCGAGTTATTTTCTTTTAAAATTAATTTTTGTGTTATTTCGTAGTGTAAAATATACGTTCTATATACATTTTACCAAAAAAAAACTTTTACAACAGCTAAGTCTTTATTCTTATTTCGATGTATTTTTTCGATCAATATTAAAAATATATTAATTATATATTTATTTTATAATTTATATCATATTATTAATTCATATATTTATTTTTAATGATAATCGAACAAAATTTATACGTCTTGATATATGATTTTTAATTGGGACTTATTTATTTCTTAATTTTTATTCATAACTAAATGAAACTACGTAATGTAGTATTGTTCCTAATATATATCGTAGTCATCTTTACAAATTACCCACCTACAGATGTTATCATACGAAACCTAGGCCGTGGTTAATAATTTAAATAAAGTAGGAATAATACTACATAACGTAATTTCATTTAATTGTGATTAAAAATTTTGTGATAATGAATTTCTACAAAATTTTCGCCAAATATATTCAACAAATTTATTTTTAAAAAAATGTTATAAAAAGCTTTCATATTAATGTTCAGCGTTATTTATATGCATTTTGGCATTATATATAATAACCTGTGGATCTGTGGCTATGACGCTAGCGCTCGTCAAAATGGTTGATTACCACCAGGGTGTTTGAACATTCATAAATTGTTTATTTAATTGTGAAATATTTATTACATCTTAAGTATGGCTGAGGCGATAAGTAGATCATACGACGGTAAGTAATTACGTTTGGTTCCACAAAAATGTGATCATGAAGACAGTATCTGCTATAATAGGTATGGTATCCTGATTACCCCGAATATAAAAGGTGGCCGAAAGCGAAAAAATGGCCGTCATGGTATTTGTATATATCGTAGGCACTAAATATAGTCCGTTTATGTATATTGATTAGTTCTGATTCATTTTAATCGTTGTGCCAAAAGAAAACGTAGCACTTATTACGCTTTACCCTTATAAGCGGTAAACCGTACTAAGTGGAAAATAATGTAACAATTGAAATATTATTCTGAATAAACATATGTATATGTTTGTAGCTTCGCACAAAAAGTTGAAAAAATAATAAATGTATATAAATGGCCTTGGAAAACGTAATGTTTTTTCTTAAAATTGGTGTAAAATAAATTGTAACTATATATTAATTAAAATTAATATACATATATTAATTTTCCTACCATTACAGACCACATATGTTACTCATTATTTTATAAGTCCGTGGAGTGAGATTGCTAAAATAGGTCGATATTATTATATACAAATAAATTTATATATAAGTGTGGGATATTGAGCGTAAGGATAAGGAAGGAAATAAACATTTTAGCATGCCAATTACTTTTAAAATAAGAGTTTTTATCATTTATAAAAATGTCTGATGTTCCGGGATCCATTGACTGCTTACGTTTTTAATGATAAAAATATGCATTTAAGTAGAAGGTTTAGAGCTCAAAGGAGAAAAACGCGTGATAAATGTATATATATATATATATATATATATATATATATATATATATATATATATATAAAAATAAAAACATTCAACAAAAAATATATCTTTAAATTATGTGGCGGAGCAAACGGATAAAATTACATAGATACGGCATAGTTCGGAGTACAACATTCTAAAGATGCTAGTCTTTCAAGACTGCCTGGAAAAAGTATGAAAGAAAATTTGTTGGTATAATTATAATTTGTTTAGGTAACAATATATTTATAAATAATTTAAATATTTCGGTTTATTTATATTAATTTCACTAAAATATAAAATTAATCTTAATTCATACAAAACTAAGTACATAAATCATAAATACGTACACCAATTGAAAATCATATTTTTTCTTTGGCGTACCTATTTTTGCTGTAGCTTTAACATTAATTTATAAATACCATATTAATCTATATTAAATAGAGAAGATAATACAAGAAAAATGGCAATAATATCGGAACTAATAAATGATTTTAAAAAAATATTCTCTTTTCAAATTTAATGGAGAACGGGCAGAGTAAAAGAAGAAAGTGTAGCCGACTTTACCTATTTTTCCAAACAATAACTAAATAGCATATGCATCAGTATTTAAGATAAAAAATAAATGTTATTTTTGGAAAACTTTTTTAATACAAAAAGTTAAGACTTGATTTGTTCAACGCAATAAAATAATTAAAGAAACAACATAACAATGCGATTCGAAAAAAATTAGGGAAACTGAGCTGAGATTACTTAGTCTATTGTTCGAGAAAGTGTTGACGGACTCGGAAGAAAAAAGTAGTAGACGGAGATAATTTTAGTGCTACCTGTGCAATCAAAATTTATGACGTCCGCGAAAAGTTTACTAGTTCTTTTTATTCTCAACATTTTTACAAGTTGTGTTTCCTTCTAATTATTGCCGAATGCAAGTTAGAGGCAGAAAAACATATACAAATCTAACAAAACATACGAAGCAAATGCAATTCTTCAAGACGACTAGCTATAATATATAATTTATGTAATAAAGAACGTTTGCAAGTTTAATTCATGGTATTTCCTCTCTGACAAATATGGGTGTACTTACATAACTAACGTATTTTTTGACAGAAGTATTTATTTATTTACAAAAATAAATAAATATCGAATTTCAGCAGCTAAATACTAGTCACATATTAGTTATTGATGAAAGTATTTTAACTGAGGGAAGTTTTAATACTATTTTGCTGTAATTATATCTGCGGGACATTTTATTTTAAGACAACATAGGAGCAACACTAACGTAGCACAAGGTGGATGATACCATAATAATTCCTTTATTTCTAATTACATACCATCATAGTTATATATACGTTTATTATACGTTACACAGAAGTGTTTTCCATTAAATTTCATTCACATATATCTAAAACTCTTCTAGTATTGGTCTGGTTTAAGTAGTCTTCAAATTAACTGAAAAGAGTTAAAGTCATGGAGCTGGATATACGTTTAATACACGCACATAACCAGTTGAAATTAGGCAGATACTTAAAGCTATTTACTGAAACTTTACCTTGGATATGACTGATTTTATACTGGGTATGTATATATGGAAACTTTTTAGTCAATTGTAATTATTATAAAAGTTTGAGAGTTAATATCACATTACGTCATGGAGCCAACATTATACCAAACTTCATAAACTGTGGTCGCTAAAGAGCAAAGTATTGAACACTGCAGGCAATATAATACTCAGTTAATTTATTATTGTATTTCTTTGTCCTCAGAGGCCTTTGTGGAAAACAAACATTAAGCAAAAGCCCTAAGAGCTTTCAGATGCAAACTTCGCACGTTTGCCTTCTGTTTATAGCAACCCCAAGTGAATTTAAGTTGCGTGATTTATTTAACAAAGAGTTTCACTTACAAGTAAGTGAGGTCGGTTATATTGGTTAAATTTATATACACACAATATGCCTACATATATATATATATATATATATATATATATATATAGGTTATACAGAAAATATTATAAACACGGTCTTCTTTGTAGCTTTGTACATTTTTTGGGCTGTTGTCAAATTTCTTAGCTCCATATTATTAAAACTATGAATAATTGGCAAATTTTAACAAGATGATTTGCAAAAAAAATATTTTAAGCTGTTATGAAAGTTATTATTCATTTTCTGTGTGATTATTACTAATTAAACTACTTGTCATATTTGTTTTATAATCGACTGCTCAATAATATGAATAATCTCCTATATGTGTGAAGAACAAATTAGTTGTACTTCCTAGCTCAAAATATTGTGTTTAGGTTGTAAATTAATAAAAGCTTTTAAATAAACAAAGAAATCTGTTTAAATACGGTCTAGTTTATACATTTAAATCGAAAAATCAAAAGCTCTACCGAATAGAAATAAGTACTCTTTTACCTTTAACGAAGAAAATATAGGTAAATGAAATTAAATAAAATAAAAACAAGCCTCATGGAGCGGTACAGACAGATAGCCAAACGCGGCGTCGATTCGAGGTGTAATAAAGTGGTTTTTTCCATTGTTGAGAAGAAAAAAGTATACTAGGAAAGAGTTGTTCTACTGTCATTATTTTATCTTACCAAAAAATCTTGAGTTATCATATGTATGGTAAAACAATGAAATGAAAAGCCGTAAAATGATTGAAACTTTATTTAAAAGTAAATTTAATATTTTGCCTGTAGATTGTAAATAGAATTGAGAACTTGTTAAGTACAGAAAATAAAAAAAATTTCACACTCTTATTAAAAACAATTTATTCTCCAAATATTTTAATTTTTCTTAATCTAAAAATATTAAGCATTGCTTTTGCCAAGTGTTATTTTACCTGAGGAAAGTAAAATTTATCGTTTTTATATTGAAAAAAAAATCCTGCGAGTCAGCTCAGACGCGCGACTGGGGTTTACTCCATAAGTACGACTATCTGGGAATGTATAAAACAGGTAACACTGTATATAAATATAAAAATCAATATCATTGAGTATATGTGGAAAATTCTTTAATAAAGAAAATGCTGACAATATAATTATTTTCAAGTAAAACACAAATGATTTTGTTCATTTGTGTTGTATAAATTTATATAACAAAATTAAAAACAGTAGTAACGTAAAGTAAAATTAAAAGAGACTTTAATTATGTAGAATAAAAGAAAGCAAACATTCATACATTATGACGTTAAATGACTACAGCTTGATATAAGCGAACAACAATAAACTACACGACATTCCGTCATTGCGATTACATCATAAGGAAATGCCAGATAAACAAATTATTATCTCTAAAGACGCGCAGATATATTACGCGGAGAGGTCACCTTACGGTTATACTTTTTTTAACGCTCTGAACTTTGTACGATTAGAATTTAACGGTTACATTTTTAAACCCTCTAAACTACACTCTTCACTTATGATTTTACTCCTCATAAAATTTCATACCAGGTGCTACATATGAAAATTGATTCTTAAGAAGAAAACTCCAAAAACATTCGTGTATGTCTTCTTTGACAAGAAATATGGTCATTTTTTCTATTTGACACGACATTTTGGCCGCAAGTTCACTTTTTTTACTTCTATCAATGTTCGGTATCACAATAAACGCAACAAATGAAAAACGAATCAATTTATCAAGTTCTATAGTAAAAAGTCAATTAAAGAGAATGCGGATCTTTATCCTCAATAGAAGGTTATATTTTGAAAACCAGCTATAAATACCTTCTTTAATTATTTTTTTTTTATAAATAATTTCAAATAAACACCTTTTCCTAAATTTAAAAAAGAAGATTATTTTCCTCTTTCACCAAAATAGTTAAGACTGTTCAATAGCTTTGTAACTCAAGTTACATATTTGTATCGAATTAGATAGCTGATAATATGACGTTGTTTTTAAAATGTTCCGCCGACTATGTGTACCAGTGAATTTTTGCAGAAATAGATAATTTTTTTCCAAGAATTTGAAAAATCATAAAACTTGTTGAGTCACGGAGCTCTTATTAAACAACAGATCCTTTAAATGTGGTTACTGTTTGTTATATATCAGAATATATACAAACCAGAAAATAAAAATAAATACCATGAAAGACAATCTTATTAAATAGTCTTTTCTTATTATACTTTAAAAATGTCTATCCAAAATTTCTGAAAAATTTATATACATAAAAAAATTTCGATTAAGGTTCCTTTTGCTATAAAGTACTTAGGGGTGATTTGGTTGCTAACGAACTCTTCGATTACACTTTAAAAGTATCGTGAATATAAAAATAAGGGATGTATAAAAATCTGCAAATATATATATATAAATATATATATATATATATATATATATATATATATATATATATATATATATATATATATATATACATATATATATGTATATGTATAAAGAAAAATTTGCAATGGGTAAAATTATAATTAGGGTGGTCCTATTTTTCAATTTTTGATAAATTTACTAGGCACCTTTATATTATTCTTTACCCTAAAATTATGACTACGTATATTTTAAAATAATTTTTGAAAGGTTTTAGACGTCTTTACTGAAAGCAAAACATTCTATGGACACTCCAATTACGAATCCGGCTTATAAACTCTGATATGTTTATTGGCTTATTTTGAAGCGAAATAGTATGTAAAGAGACTCACTACCTCCCTATAGTCAACACTTCCTCCTTCCCTTCCCCCTTCTATTTCTTTCCTGCGCCTAGGCATCCAGGTTGAGCCTCGTCCCGCACCTCAGTACAAATTCAGTCCTTAGCAGAAGCAAGCGCATTTTGTTTCCCAGACAATACATACTTGTTTTAGACTATCATTATATCCAAAAATAGTGGCGGGAGTTTATTAACTAGATATAAAACCAACATTTGGCTTATCGGCCAATCAACACCAAAGTGAATCAGTCAAAGTTTCCTTCTATTGGTGAAGTATTTGGTTCATTTTTTACTACAAAATGATGAAAAGAAAACCAGTCGGGATTCTTCAAATATCACTTTGAAATAATTGATTGAAATTGAAGCTTGTGAAGTGATTTTATAGAAAGAAGCAAGTATACCAACGAAATTGAAAAAAAATGTAATCAGTAAAATAGAAAGAATTTCAGTGTGGCTAAATCTAAAAAAATAAGGAGAAGAAGAAAAAAAAGGCTGGCTATAAAAATTAAAAGATATATATGATATCGCTCATTATATAGCACAAGCATTATGACTATAGAAATGGATTAGCAGTTTTATTAATACAATGATAGAGACATTGTTGTAGTTTAATAGGTTCAGTAGATAAAAATTTTAAGAAAAAGTATGCAGTTGGAATAGAGAGCACAATGCCCCAAAAATTGTGTAAAGTTGAAAACAGCAGCATCTCGGCTTCAAAAGAAAAGTTTTCACTTTCTTCTTCGATCACCAGCAAAGAAACTACTGTACAATGTTATTTCTAAATCTTATCTTCAAAAGGCAATCGCCACAGAAAAGAGCTGGAATATACATAATTAATAGTCACTTAGATGCTAATCCTTATGTCTGAATTAAGTGACGAAAAAGCTGCTTTGGTCGCAGCATCTACTTTGAAAATTACAGGCTGTGACCCTTCAAAGTTTAATGGTAATATATCTTCTATTTCATGACAGAGTTTGAACAATCGAATATCAATAGCAGAGTACCTTAAAAGCGAGGTAAAACTTGATTTGTCATTAACGGTTCATTGGGATAACAAATAGATTAAAAATAAAAGTGGTAATTTAACTCTAGATTATCGGCCAATTTTAGTATCAGAACTTGGAATAGAACAGTGGTTCAAAAATTGGAGTATGGAATAGGCGAAATGTCGGCTGTTTACGAAACAATAAATTCATGTGGCCAGAGAGATAAAATGAAATATTTATATTTCGACTCTATAGCTGCAAACACTTGTTTAATAAATGGAGATTGTGCGTTTTGTAGCAAAAAATGGAGCACTATATGTTTTGGTTCGCTTGTCTCCGTCAAATAATGGAAATTATAAGATATAGTAGGCCAATCGCTCGGTTCGTCTAGTATTAAATTATTTAAAAGGTTTAAGAAGCACAGGAGCACAATTAAACAAAGTGATTGTAAAACCGTAATTTATTATATAATGTCCTCAAACATTTAAGAAAATATCGCTGCAGACGGGATTTCATTTGCTCAAAAACAATTCCAAGTATATCAACCTCGAGATGACTAGAGAGAGTTGCTGAATTTTATGATCATTTGCTTTGTACATCTTTTTTTACCTATATAAGAACCACCTAATATACACCTACATACATATACATATATACATACATACGTATAAATATATATATATACGTATATATATATATATAGAAGATATCACATGTGCAGAAAATAGTACAGAGTGTTATAATAATGTACGATAGGTAAAATTATATAAGACAGTTTACTAAAGAAACATTTTGAACAGTGCGTTTTAAAAAGATTTAAAATTGACGCAATGAAATTATATTGGTAAAGAGAGTTTCTGGGAAGTCAAAAAAGACAAAGCTTAGAAACGACAGAAGAAATAAAAGTGTATAACATGTGCAAATGATAAAAGGGCTATAAAGATAAAAATATATTTTAAACAAATAATAGTAAGGTACCGACTAAAGATATATAGAGGAAACCTATTTTACCTTACACGAGCGGTAGTTTCTCTCACTAAAGCATTTACTCTATAGCTAGAAGCCATTATATACTGTTCTTATCGCGTAACCAGCCATAAGTAAGGTTTTTTCCTTTAAAAATAATTTTATTTTTCCTTTCACATCATTCCATATCGACACTTATACAGATACTTCTTAAATTACATCAAGGACACATAAAGTACCCCCGACGAGTGCCTACTCCAACACAAGACGCAAGAATTAAGCGGAAACACTTAAGAATATGTACGGGAAGAAAAATTTGAGGAAAATGATAAAATTGAGTTATTTCTTCCGGAAAAATGGACACTTCCCCCGCAAACATAAGCAAAATTAATATGTCGCTGAAAATACAGGTCGAGATGAATCAAAATAGGCTCAGGTCAAGAATATCACTTGTGATTGGCACATGAAATTCAATAGATGTTTAATCATTTAAAAATTATAATTTATATTCGAGGTTTTTGCATTTTAGTGAAAAATAGAAAGATTTAACTTATGTACAGTCTGTTATGGGTAGATATTTTTTTAGAACGTGTTTTCATAATTTTAAGTTTTTTAAGGTACTTTATTAGGACTGCATTTTTTACGTTATTACATTTGGTTGATCGTCGCCCCTTACAAACTTCTAGTTGCTTCGTTATGAATGTTGTAACTAAATTCTGTAAAATGGTAACTTCAATCAAGGTGTTAAATTTTGTTAAATTGCGCAAATTATAATATATTTAGCCATATCAAAATGAGAAAAAAAAGTTGTTTTCCATGCATAAGTACAATTTTGGAACTAGTTGTTTGAAGCAAATTGAAATACTTTTTAATTAATAATTATAATAGCATATATGTTATCGAGGTGCAGGGGGTGTTCCGTGAGTAAAGGACAATCTTTCATTCACAGGTAGGGTGGATTATGCTTTGTCAGAAAACTGAATTTTATACTTAGTGAAAGTATCATTGTCGTGTATCGAGAGTTTTAAATTTATAAAAAATGGGCTTTTTGTATATTCTCTTAGGTGCAAAAGTTAGAAGTAAAAAAACTTCTTATTACGTTATTTGTATGATATTCAGAACAAAAAATAAATGAAAGTTAAGTTTTACCGAAAAAACAAATCTACCGACCCTTATGCATACTCAGCTCCGTCTAATAAAAGATCCTTTGACAAATCTTATGAACCTGAAGAACTGATATCCGAAGTTGCAGCATTGACGGATTATAGTAATTGGTAAACTTTTTTTTATAGAACAATAAAACAATCTATCGACTCGATATCCAATGATAGCGCTTACTACAGAATTTAATTTAAGCGGGTGATCCAATTGCTTAGGAATATTACATACAAGTATAATCATAGTCGTGTTCCTTAGTGTGCGAGTCATTAATCATCGTGTAGACAAAAGCAGAATTTGAGGTGGTAATACATCATAATGATTTATTAGTAAATATTCTGACAAAACGAATAAGCTAACTAAAAACAAAACAGTTGCGGTGGTGATCTTGATCACTTTTTCATTCGAGAATATAAGTCATAGCGTATTTAAATGGAATGTATTGTGCTCGAGGAATTAAAACAAGCATACAACTAAAGTTAAGAAGAACATCAAGTCATCGCTGATAACGCCGAACAAAAGTCTGAACCAGAAAGAGATTACGAGCCAAGACATGATCCATAGAAATATATTATTGAACTGCAAGAAGTGTAGCAAGGGCGAACTTTAAAGAAAACATTCCATCTCCTTTTATCCACCACTGCTTATTTCTTTCACAAGTCACGGGCGGCACAATAGGGCTTATTTCCTTCACAAGTCACGGGCGGCAGCTTGTGTGCGTACGTGCATGCGTGCGTACGTGCATGACTGCGGGCGTACGTGTGTGCGTGCATGCGAGCGTGTGTGCTTGCGAACGTGGGTGCGTACGGGTGAACATGCGTGCGTGCGTACATACGAGCGAGTGCGCGTGCGCATGCGTCCATGTGCGCGTACTCGTTTGAAATATTTTGTTCTGTTCATTAACTGATAATAAAATACCATTATCTCCTTACAATATCATTAATTCTTTCATGTACCTGTGCATATAAAAATGTAGCGTAAAACAAATACGCAAAGGTACATACATTCTCGTTCTTAAAAAATACGTTTAGAAACCACAGAATACAAGTATTTTTTTAGTAAATATTAAACTTCTCAAACTTCAAAGCATACGATAACGCTGATTAAAAATGATCTGGAAGGAAAACTGTACCAAGAATTTAGGATAAATACTATATAATATACCTTCATGTTATATTTTACGTTTTATACCTGTTTTTTTCCATTAAAAAATAGCAATGATTGTATTCTACACTTGTTACGTACTGATATGACACGCTATAGCTCTTAATAGTCATAAGGAATATTAATCGTGTTTTTGTAACTATTTATATACAACGATATTAATCAAATAAAAATGATATTCATTAAATAATATGAAACAGATAAATCGATTAAATCCATATTAGATATGTAATCTGAGTACTTATAATAGTGAAATATAGCAATTAAAACAACATATTTTAAATAATACACAAGAATCAAAATTATTATATATCCTTGTAAGATTCCAGTGTGACTGAGTTCTAAGCCTAAGTGAGCGATAAAAGAAAAAAAATTGACAAATTTAATTTCGCCGCCGAAACATCTCTGAGTGTCAAACCAAAAAATCTATCCCGGCAATCGGCCGCTTGTTGTGAAACATAAAGCTACCGCCAAACTTCTCTTTTATGAATCTCATTCAGTAGTAACATATTGCGATGTACAATACTTGAATATTTTATTTCAACCTATGTGAACACAAAGGTAGAAACAATAAAAAATATGACTGGAGGCATAAAGTTGAAATGAATATTAATACAGTTTACCGGTCATTAGATCTTGACCAATTTGATGAAGGATATGACTTATTCTTTTCTTAATAAAAAAAGGGATCATTGAAATGGTAAAATATCTGAGCATATGGTAAATTTCTTACTCCACTTTTGAAGTGGAATATGTATATGAGGATTCGGTATAGAATATATTTTTCAAAGGTTTAGGAATCGTGATTAGTCTATATCTTTTAAACTCTTACGTAGGATATACGCATTAAGAACTAAAATCTGCCAACTTTTTGGTGTTTGCTACATTGAGATACAGGTCCATTATATACGTGAAAGAGTCAATAAAATTCAACATTGATCTTGATTAAGAAAAGTCCGCCAGTTTTCTTTTAACAACTTTGAATGCTAATACTTTGAAATTTGCTTTTGATGTAACTTTCATTTAATTATATTATATAGGAAGACAGTTTGAACATCGGAGTATTGTTTACGTGGTCTTGATTTCAATCGATCATCTATTTAAAAGAAAATGAAGATATCTGTGTTCCGCACTTGTTTCCACATCATATTATTATAATCTAGCTCTGCAATGTGATGCTGTTATTTGCCCGTTTTTCATATATCATACGGGAGCATAAACTCAAACTAAAGAGACATTATAAAATGTTACAACACTTTTCAATAAAATATTTTCAGTCAAAGGCTTTTAATATTTACGCTGAAAATATTAGCAGATGTTTTAAATATATGCTTTCCATTTTAGTGTGCTGTCAAGTCATACAATCAAATTTTATTCAGAAAAACAAAAATATAAATAAATTTGTTACAGCGCATCTTTACGAGGAACGAAAAAGTTTGACATCGGTGAGAAAATTGAATTTTAATTAAAGTTTTTCGTTTTTTTTCAAATCGTGCGCTTGTGGGAGTGCGGAGTTAAAATTCATATAAATCTAAACGTTTTGCAAGTAAAAGTTGATAATTTTATTGAAATGAAATCTGATTTCTTTTTTTATTTTCATATTTAAAAGCTAAACATTTAATTCATTGTCAGGTCACAAAATTGTTGGATTATTTAATTCTTTTGTAGCCCTGAAAAAAACTTGGGATCTTAATTATTATTTGATTAAGTTATTTGTTTTTAATAATAAAATTTAATTTTTTGGGAACGTAAACCATGAACGTGTACAATCAAATATATGCATTATTAATAATGACTAAATCATTTGCCGCCATTTAATTCAATGCAGGTACTAAAGTTAGCCGAAAAGAAATACAATTTGGTTTCAAATATGTTTGGTTTCAAATATGTTTCAAATATGTTTATCACCCTTTTTGGCTGTATATTTATTTTTGAAGATAAAATACAATTAAATTAAGAATAAGATAAAATACGCAAATCTGATTACAAAAGACGCTTGTTCGTCGATATTTTATGGACCAGTTTCTACTTTTTCTCAAATACATTCATTTTACACATAGATATGAACCATTGTCTTTAATTATCAAAGATTTACAACTTCATTGATTACCTAATAATAAAGTAATTTTCTTGAATTTTATATATTGAAACTTACTAAATGATGTTTGAATATTTATTTCTATTGAAATATAACTTAAACTCAAACTTTCAAAAACTAGAGTCAAAAAAAGCAGACGATTATTTTATATGATCAATAGTTTACGATTGAGTTATGAAAAATTTACGTGTTTGAATTATAAAATTAATTTATCGGAAGAATCCCAACGTCTTTTCCATTAGTCCGACAAATGTGAACGAGTTGTATAAATAATAACGTAGATGTGAGTGTTGGTGAAAAAATTATTTGTAACTTAAAGAAGATGGACAAAAGTCACATATGGTTGAACCCAACTATTATATGTATAAAAATGACACTCCTATCTTCCATCAAACAAATGAAGAACCTTGCATTTTCGACTTTCAAGTTGGACTCCTTTTCATAATAGTTTGTAATCGCTGTTTCTATGGAGCTCATTGAACATGTACGGTAAAATAAAACGTAGATCATGTTCCGTTATATCCATTTTATACACTAGTAACATTAAATCACAAAGTTCGCATTTCTGACAGGGTCGTCGAACTAAGAGACGTACAGCTACAAAGAATGAATGTCAATTTTGTTATTTTATTTTTTAATTTCTTATCTCAATTAATTTGTTTTTTAATTCCTTCACACAATGGCTACATATTTAAAAACGATCGATATCCATTATTTTTGTCAATTATACCTAAAAACTATTATGAAACATAATATACGAACTTTAGTCATCCGTAGAGAAGAATTTAAACAGTAATAATAGATAAAAAAGCGCTAAAGGTTAATTATAGATTGAAGGGTTCGTATATATATATTTGAAAACTTAATACCGATATATATATATATATATATATAAATGGAATAACAACAATAAAAATAAGCACATTATATCAATAGATATTATTCATTATCATTAAATACAAAAGAATAATAAGCAATTTTAATATAATAAAATAAATATATCTAAATTTGATAAGCAAGTTCTTTTTTAAAGAAAAATTAAATTTATAAAATTCATATCTAAAACGGTTTAAAGCAATGTTTGCTATTTAAGATGTATTACAATAGCGAGAACAAGTGTATGAAACCCAGCTGGCGTTTAAAAATAGTTACATTATAAAATAATTCGTTATTTACAAATGCACTTTCTTGGTTTTCGGTAAATATGGGCTTGACATATATTTATTTCTTTTTGTTTCATAACGTTGTAATATCTGTTTCTTTTTATTTCGTAACGTTGTAATATCTGTTTCTTTTTATTTCGTAACGTTGTAATATCTGTTTCTTTTTATTTCGTAACGTTGTAATATCTGTTTCTTTTTATTTCGTAACGTTGTAATATCTGTTTCTTTTTATTTCGTAACGTTGTAATATCTGTTTCTTTTTATTTCGTAACGTCGTAATATCTGTTTCTTTTTATTTCGTAACGTTGTAATATCTGTTTCTTTTTATTTCGTAACGTTGTAATATCTGTTTATTTTTATTTCTTAACGTTGTAATATCTGTTTCTTTTTATTTCGTAACGTTGTAATATCTGTTTCTGCTCTCGATGAAAATTTTGAAATGTTGATCCACATATACTTAAATAAATATGACATCAATGAGCCAAACAAACCTGCAATAGAATGTAATAATTTTGAACTCTTGCTGTACTCTTCAGTAACATATGTACGTTTTCGACGTATGTACAAAAATTATAACATAAGCCTTTTTCATTAAAGTGAAGTTTTGTTTTGTGTTAATGAAATGGATTGAATTCATTAATAGAGCTTTCGTTATATGGGGTAATTAATCATTTTTTTATTGCATAAATCATGATTATAAAGTACAAACTGACGAAAAGTGAAAAATAAATTTTGGTAAATCTTAAATATTGACCGAGACTTTGGATAAAGACCGAAATACGAAGTTGTGACTTAATTTTTAGTAATGCTCATTGTATTCTAAGAGAGTCAATAAGATAGTAATATGTATTCACTCCGCCCCACCATTGTATTTAGAAGTTAAAAACTCGCTTATTTTTTAAAAAAATTTTAAATTTTTGTCCCTACCGCTTTATAATTAAACTATATTTATAACATTTTAATAAACTACCAAAAATCACGACTTTGTAGAAGTTGGAGTGTTTTTTTAATGCGCGTTCATTACAATTATATTTTCAGGATACGGTTGAGACTGCCGAGTTTCTGTAGTTTTTCGTGCCTGTTTGCAGACGCTCATGTGTTATTCATGGAATAATTTGCACCGCATAGTCCAAAAAAATTGAAAAACTAACTTTTATTTTTTAAAATGTAGATCGATTCAGTTTCTCGTAATTATCATATTATTGTAGGTATAGAATGAAAAAAATGTGATCAGTAGAAGTTCTTAAAACCACAGTGCCTATACAAATTGTATGAATCGATATAAAATTGAGATGAATTGAAAGGCTAAGCTTTAACTTAACAAAAGCTTAAAGTAATTTGTTAACTTTAAAATCCATTCCATTAAAAATAAACTAAAAGTATTAACCTAAATTCATTTTCATCATTGCATTAAATTTGTTTAAATTCGTTACATTTCTATATCTTGTTTTATTCGATTTATACGGTTTATTTAACTTCCACAACTTACTATCCATTCTTCACAATATAAAACCATCCACGTATCACGTTTCGTTTTGTTAGTAAATATTTTTTTTAGAAATATTATACATCTGCATGCCCCGTAATTCTAATTAATAAATATTGCTACAGTCTAGTTAATAAAAACATAAATACATCACATCGTTGTCTCATATTTTTTATAATTTATTGAAACGTTTAAACACGAAAATAACGATAGATAAAAATCTAGATATGACTTTAAATTATTATGTTAAATTTCCAATCTAGAGGTATGAGAGCTTTTTTGTAAAGTATACCACAAATGTATATGGGTTGTGAGATAGTATTAGGGCTCGCTTCGCTCGCCTTAAAAAGGTAATTTTAAGACCAGTCAACTATCGTATTGCAGTAAATATAATGTTACAAGCAGAACGTTGAAATGAAATAAATGTATCACAATTGATTGCAGACAAATTTGAAAACTTGGTTTACTGAGTTTTGTGTTAAAAGTATTCTCTGATTTTTTTCATCTTACTCGTAGTTTACTTTCGTGGGGATATTTTTCAATTTACATTACTTTAATTTGTCATTCTTTATGCGTGTTGTGTATTTTTGTCAATGTTTGTAGAGCTATGTTTTAAATTACGTTCTTTTAGACAAATTTAACTTATAATATTTCCAATGGATAAAAATATTTATGATAAATCAGAAGAATTGTCAAATTGTAGCAACTTGTATTTAATTAAAATTTTAAGTTAAAATGAACAAAACAAAAGATAAAATTGTGGTTTAGTCTATACATTGAGACAATGTTTTAAATATATTTTATTTTTTGTATTTCTCCACACTCGTTTGAAAGTTTTTAGTAAAATTTAAAATATATAGAGTACAAAACAGTCGCTCACGTTAAACTAAAACTGGTTTAAATAAGTTTTAGCTGATTTAGTTCGAACACAACTGAAGTAAGTAAAGTGAATCAAACTAAATAAAATTTTATCTAAATTGAAGCATAATCCAAATTAAAATCAACGAAAGATAGCTCAAACATACAAATTTATAGTATTGGACAGTGAAATAAACGTCCATTTTAAATAGATTGTATTAATGGAAGATCGTGTGCTTACCATATCAACTGATATGCCAATTGATGATGATTTATTTCCCAAATAAAACCGGAGAATTCCATGCCAAAACCTGTAAAGTAAGTGATTTCATAATATCTTAGGCTAGACTCCTTAGCTCACGTATGTCATCCATTTGTGTGTCACCTTAGAGAGTTAGTAACATTTTTTCTTCAAAATACATCAACAATTATATTTTCAACGATTATTTCTTTATAGCAACTTTAGTTTAAGAAAATCACAGGTTTGATTACTTTTTTAAAAGTCGGTTCGGGCCACTAATACATTAAACGAATTTTACGTGAACGTTATTGGTTGAATATTAATTTGTCATAAATAATCTTAATACAAGTATATTAGGAAAATTACTTTATATCATGAACTTTTCAATTAAAATAAGTGCTTGTTCCACTAATTAAATTTTCTCATAAATGAAATTTCCAAAAAATAATGAATATTACTTATTAATACATTTTTAGTTGTCTTCTGTTAACTTATGTCCAGTTATGAATTGAATGATGAAGATATTTTTAAAAATTACTTGTATATTAAATATTTATTATTCAAAATTATTCAAATTAATACGTAAAATCTAATTTATCTTGACACGTGTTTGTTTGGATATTTGATCATGGTTATTTTCTTACCGTATTGACAATAAAACAACTTTTTTCGTCGACAAAGAACAAATGAAATATATGGTTAGAAGTTGAATCTACGTTTATATTAATGGGCAAATATCGAAAATTGTAGTACTTTCATAGTACTTATTACAGAGGAGGAAGGGGGAGGGCGAAACTTACGTTATTACAATGGTACTTTGCCATGGTTGTCTAAAACAAATCATTTGTATATGTTGTTTATATAAAGTGATTGTGTACACATGATTTCGCTATAAAAACCTTTTAAATAAAAAAGCATTTTGATCACGGTTGTTGATTGAGGTATGGTTGCCGGACTTAAAATTGGTTTGAAAAATACCGGTTTATAAAAGTCAATACTGATTTGAAATAAAGGTTACGTTCCAAATGAATCTATACGTGAGCTATTTCATCGACGCCGAATTTGCAGTGGCATATTCTCCGGCGATTCGCGTGCTTTCTTACCGTACGAAAATGCAGCGCCACATCAAAAGAAAAAATTGAGTCCAAAACCGGTTAATAAATTTAATACCCGTATAATAATTGTAACTGAAATTAAAATTATTCATAGGAAATACCGATAAAGGCGAGCGTAACTAAAATAAAAAGAACCCCATGTACTTATGTCTAACCAGTTTAAAATTTTAAACGGTTGTTAAACCCTGCACTGTTGTTTGAGCTTCGATCCCTTTGACTTCCTTGCATGGGTGAATATTACAAAAAAGATTTGTTTAAACAAATATATAGCGTTGTTTTCATGTTTTCCTTTGTCTTTATTTAGTTGTTATATAATTCTACCATTTAATTGTATACTTTACTTCCAGGAAATTTTAGATTTTTACTACATGTTTTTCATTAATTTTAGCAGACTTACTTTTTGCCCTTTCCCACTCTTCCTCACAGGCTAAAGGTAAGAAAGACAAATATAGCTTAAAATTGATCGCATTTCGACCAACGTCTATATTAGTACTGTTTCATCCCTCGAGCCATATGTTGAAATTACTAACTTGCCATAAATCTAAAAACCTCTTATAATATTGAGTTTATTTTTTTCAAGATTCCACTTCGATAATGGCATATTATGAAATATCTAATACCGACTTCAAAAGTTTCATTTCTTTCGCTATTTTATTTTAAAAAGTATATTGTGCAACAGCAATGCATGGATTATAAAAATAATTTCCAACTATTGTAAAATGATCAAACTCAAAGGTGGTGGAAAATTATTACGAGTGATAAATATATTTTCAAGTAGGGTTCATGCGGCTCGACCTTGTCTGATATAGAAAAGCTTCCTCGATCAGCATTTACAGAAAAAACTCGAGTGTTACTTTGCGAGCACTCATTGTTTCCAAATATTATTTTTACAAAGACAAGTTAATTTGAAATGCTTATGCTGAAAATTTGTTTGTATTATATATTGACTAAGAAGACATTCACATTTGTTTGGTCAGTTATAGAAATAAAGTGATCATTTTCAGTAAAAACGACATGAATTTATTCATTCGTACTGCATAAAGGTAACACTGTGTCAGATAATATCATTTGAAATTGAAATTAACAATAAGAAGATAATCATTTAAAGCATATTTTAATAAAACATGTAATTTCTACTAAATGAAAGAGTTAGTGCGTTTTTAAATTGATATTCACTAATGTTGAATAAAATTCTAACTTTAAAAAAGCAGTGTGAATCAAGAGATGGAAGATAATATTATTGTTATTTAATTCATACTCATGCAATTTATAGCTATATAATTCGCGTAATTGTTTACTCATTACATTTTGATAAAGTTAAACCTGTTACATATTGTGATTATTACACTAAAATTAGTTGCTTTCTAATTTTCTTCCGTTTAGTCCGTTGGCAATTGTAAAGGAATCGAACTAAATTTAGAAAATTAGAAAACGACTAATTTTAGTGTAATGAAATTTCACCCTAGATAAAAATCAAGCTGTTATAAAAAAATAAAAACTGATAAAAAACAAAATATTTTATGAAACACAGTCAAATATAATTAATACTTACCCTTACTAATACTGGGGTGACAATTGACGTTGATGACGGTATTTTTTTTGGAATTGGTATGAAAGAATAAATGGAAGAATAAAAGATAAAAATTTTGAGTATGAGTAGAAAACGCATTATGAGGGTTCCGTTGGAACTGAAACACATACGAACATTTAATATTGTATAATTTTTCCCTTAAATTATTTACAAATGTTAAGCATTACTTTAGACCTGTAATTATCGTGAATTCAAATATTAAAATTGTTTACAGTTGCCAAAATGTTCGGGTAAACTTTGCATAAATTACTAATAACGCTGTATTTTTCAAAATTTTGACTACGGTAGTGTTGAAGATTGGTGGGAGGAGGGGGAGAGCAAATTGTTTGTGGACATTTACGACAATATCTTTAGAACTTGTACAAAAATTGTAATAAAATACTTTGGAATGTTTGCAACTTTCTCTTTCAGTTGATCTACAAACGACGTATTAAATTAAATCGATAATGTTTTAATTAATGTCTTCTCTAAAATTTTTGATTTATATGTCTTTGCGTGGTAACTTCTACTCTGTGAAATAATTTTACATTTCATATACGATTAAGAAAAAAATTGAAATCTTTATAATTTTCTCTTTCAATTGGTAATCTATACGATATATGAAATTGAAAAACTGGAATTGAAAATGTCATGATTTTATTTACCCCCGCTAAACTTTTTATATTCTTCAGCTCAAAATATATGCGAATCTACGTTAAACAGTTTCTGGAAAAACGGGACTGATTCATTAATGGATAATCAGATATGCCAGTGAACTTATAAAGGTTCCGGTTCCGTTCCAGGTTCGTTCGAACCTTGAAAAACTTATCAGACGAAACTTAAATATTATAAATATTAGTTAATTTTTTTAGACTTATCAAAAACATTAATTTTAATACGTACTAAAAAAATATCGGTTTTTGTTAGTTAATTGTTATTATAGTGTTTAGTAAGGACATTAAATAAATTAAAAATTTAATTTATTTTATAATTTTTATCGGTTTTTTGTATTCAGATATTTTAATACTTATTAATCACGCTGTTATTATAATGAAACGAGAGAGAGAGATAGAAAGACGGTATGATCATTAGCACAGAAAAGAATAGGGAATGAATCAAATACAATTTTAAGGAAAAAATTGTTGGACAGTATGAACATAGGCTTTGACTAGTGAGAACTAATACGTATGGGATCCTAAGTAACACAATGGTACCATATTTTTCCTTCAAAGCACTTGTGTAATATCCATAATGCAATTGGAAGAATGCTAGATGTGGGGCCTAATATGTAATATACGTAAAGATGCCTAGTTTATTTTGTATAGGATTTAATCCTCCGACAAAGTCTGGTGAATATTATGATTTGTTTTTTATGCACATTTTCATTTTCAGTGACCTTCTGAATTAGAACGTGTTTATAATTGGTGATATTTAGACATATTTTTGTCCTCAAAAAGCACTTGTATAACTTATGGAATGCAATTGGAAAAATGCTAGATGTGGTGCTTTCAAGTGGTAGTGTCGTTGCTTTGAGCGATACTGCCGCCCATTTATTCGCGAGGGTATACGTCATCAGGCACAGTTCATGAACGCCATACTGCATAACTTCTATTTAGTACTCAATCTCCTTCTAAAATTGATCATTATGTGTACCAGCCGGAATTTTTCATGGGAGATTGTGATTCACTTTACAGTCATGTTAATGTTGCTGTAGATTTTTAAATATATGAGAGTACAGTACTCAGCCTAGACCAAACATTATTGCAACGAGATATGAGCAGATTATATTTTTAAAATCGATTTAAATTACAAAAGAACCAGCGCATCGTTATAATAATAAAATTCAAGCGCTTAAATAGCTACTTTTGGTAGAGAATAAGAACCAATACTAAATTACAGCAGAACCCCATCAGTATTCTTCTTTTAGGTGCAAGTAAAAATAATTATGAAACAATGCGATGCTCGCACGCAAGCTAATATATATATCCAATAACGCAGAGACAATGCTTCCTTTCCGTTGATAGTATGCATCACATACTCCGCGTGACTTTAATTGCCAGATGTTTTGTGGTTGACTCGATAATAATAAATACAGGAGAATAGATGTGAAACCATCACCTACCAAGCTATCAAAGTGTAATGAAATTTTGTACTTTTTTTAATTACATCGTGTTATGGGATTTTAAAAGCAAAAATAATAGAAAATTAGTTTGATGGGCAAATTTAATTAATTTTGATATTAAGTGAAAAATATATAACTATATATAACTTTTATATTAAACAAACAACGAGACAAACGCAAAAACAAACGTTTCACTTTTAAATATTTTATGACTCGTTAGAAGGTTTGCACAAAACAACTTCACGGATAATAGAATAAAGCCATTGTGTATGTAAAAGATATATGCTGTAAGTTTATTTTGTCAAAATATACTTACAAAATATACTTACAGCATATATAAAGATATATGCTGTAAGTATATTTTGTCGTCGCCGTGGTGTGTTGGGTTAACCACAAGGCATACGGCCTTTGACGATGCGACGCACCGCGGCGACCCGGGTTCGATTCCCGGCCGTTCGTCGAACAGGGCTGGACTGGTGTTGTGGTTGGCTATAAGAGATTGCTCTTGTAGCAATAAGCCCGCCATATGTATCAATTAGGTACATTAAAGTAGATAAATAAATAAATATATTTCCGCGTAAAGAACATTTTGGAATTTTGTTTAGTTATTACCTCCCCTGTTTAGTTTTAATATATTTTTCATAAAGCTTTCATAGGAAAAATAGATTAAACCTAAACATAACGAGCAGTCGGTTCATTTTAAATGAATCATTTGTTGAAAAACATATAACATTAAATATATACCGTCAAATCTGTATTCTAAAAATTATGAATTTTTTAAAAAACCTAATAATTTTTTCATAAAACCAAAAATGATGAACAAAGTAATTTATAGATAAAAGCAAATTGCATATCGAATGTATATTTATATTTTATCTTGTATAAATTTGTGTTAGGTTTAATTTTTCTATTCTATGTTTTGTATTTAAACTAGTAGTTATATGTCTTTTTTCGATAAAAAAGTTTTAAAAATCATTTAAAAATGTTACTTTAATACATAATAAAACCACTAAAGTGAGGATGCAGAGCAAAAAGGATCGTATTTCATTTACAAATTAAGAAAGTCTAAGGGAAATTCGAACTTGCCGAAGTAACGTTCTTTTCAATCGCTAGCATTCGAATAATTGCATATAGATATCAATATATATTTTGCAACATTGCATATGAATTCTCCCGCACAATTAAATATATTGGCCTACTGCACGAATTTATAAACTTTACTTGAGTTCAAAAATTCATAAATTTTACTTGAATTCAGTATAAAATTAATTAAGGAATTGTTTTGAGAAATTGATCTAATCTGTAAGATATCTTTCGTACTAAGTTGAGTGTCATAAACGTAAACAAATTTGAAAACCAAATAATTTATTCGAGGTCAAAACTGTAATGAACAGCATGGGTTTTGGTGTTGAACCTTCGATGATCACGAACCTTGCATGAATCTTTCAGTCTTATCATGTTGATTTTGGAGTTTAAGTGAATCAATCATTCAATCGTGTGTAACTATAACAATATCTTCCTAAGCGCCTCGGTGAAGAAAGATTATCCGTTCCATTTTTGTGATGTTTCTCTTTATATCTTGCGAACAAGAAGCATCACATACGAGCGTGAAAACGGACGGGGAACTTTATATCCGAGCCCTACTTTACACGGAGGGGTAAAAATCAAGGTTTGAATCTTAGGTTTGTGTTATTAATTTTTCTGGTAAATGATATTGGCTGCACGTTGTTTGTTATTCGCGGACGATACGAAGCTTTCTACGGTTGTCAAAGATGCAGCAGATGGAGAACGGCTGGAGCGATGTCGGTTGAGTGGAGTAAAAAAGCGGCTTACGTTTTAATGCAAACAAATATTTAATATTAGTTACAGTTGAGCACAGGCTTTTATGAAATACGAATATAGGTTGGCGGAATCCTCTGGATCGTTTTGATGAGTCGTTGACTTGGCAGTCAGATTTAATATGCGATTGACATTTCGTGAACACGCGTAGCGGAAAAATTATTTCGGAAACCTAAATTAAATTTGAATACTCATGTACTTTTCCCAAAGATAAATGTTAGCCAAATGTGGGTCTTATTCATTTGGCTAACAATGAATGAGGAGTATTTGCCTTCATTTATCTTTGGGCGCCTGAATTAAGCGTCGGCCACGTACTACTTTTGCAACCCCATTGCGACTGCAGTATTGCTATAGAAACTCGATAAGTCGAAGCAGGGAAAAGAATTACTATACGGGTGCATAGTGGTATGATAGCAGTGGTGGGAAAAATAGCAAAGTTCCCAAGTGATTCGGACCTTGCCATATAGTGATATGGATTTAAAAATATAGAAGAAGTCACATAAAAAAAATTAAAAATATAAAAAGTAAAAATGGTGCTTTTATTTAGGTTTGTGTGTCACATAAAAATCTATTGACTATAAGTCGTACCCAGATCACGATTATTCCACACACATAGGTGTGTAAATTTCTAAGGATGATTAGTATTTCTGTTGAACTAATAACAAGTCTCAATGTTGTTTTTGCCAATAAATATATAGTCTAGTAATCTTTCACATGCGTATTGACATCGCGAACATTTAAAAACCTAGTAAATTTAGAATGACTGTAACAGTATTACAGTAAATTTTAAATAAGTTTTTAGTATATTTTTCTAATGTTGACTTTAGGATGCAACATGCCTCGCATTGACTTTAGGATGTATAAGTGAAATAAATTGGCCTCTCCAAAATTTTCATACCAATATTTTCGAATGTTATATATATATCTATAGAACGCTAAATGTAATTTTTTATAAATGAGTGTTTCTGCAACAGCTATAATACACTAATGGACGAATGACTATGTGTGAACAGCAATTGTAGAAATTTGACAGTATGCCACAACCAAATCTTAATATATAGGGCACATAATTTTTTTTGTAAGCTTTATTTCCTATTGTTTTATTCATATCCATAATAAATGAATTGGAAGTAAAATAAATAAAACTTATAAGCACTACGGATTACTTATTGAAATTATCGAAAATAAACTCAACAATTTGAATTAACTACATGAAATTAAAATTATTGAACCTAAAATTTTAAGATATTTTTAATTTTATATAAATAATTATCTTCTAATATTAGTTTAAATATTTAGAATTCTAATCGTGACTTCTTAATAATAATAATAATCATTACGTAAAATATTTATGATATATAATTTAAAAACTACAATAAAATAAAACATTAATGCCGCCATTTCTAAAGAGAAAATTACGTAACAGATAGCAAGGAAATAAAACGTGATATCTAGAGCAGATGCTCTCTGTTCGATTTAATTTTGGACACTACTCCCTCCTCCTCCCTCCATTTTGATGGTTTTGATATACATTTTATAAATTAGTTCAAGAGCTTCAAATTTGGAGCATACTAAGCGAAGGGGCAAAATTGGCTTCTAAAAGCTTGTAGCTAATTCAAGGTTTTGACGATAGGCTAAGCAAAAACAAGTCAACAAATATTAAATTGGTCTCAATTAAACAAAATTTATTGGAGTTTTTACAGGGACAAATATGAAATTTCATTTCTGTAAAATGAAGGAAACTATAAACGTAAAATCGAATCTCTAAAAATGATTGGCCAAATTGGTTTTCTATTACTTTTCCAGTGTATGAGCGAATTTCCAATCCGATACTATACATTTTGTAACAATCTAATTTCTCGCTACTTGAGTCTCAAGGCTCGGGTGTTCACCGTTTGCAGGAAGTTCGAGCTTGGTGGCACCGCCGGAAGTGACTGGAGAAGAGCTTAATGCAGTTAGGCGGTAAGATGCGGGATAAAATTCAATTGTCCAGTGCTATCTCATTGAATTTCAGAAACCATTTCATGTATTTTTAGACGTATTTTATTTGAGATAATGACAAAAATTTGGAACAAAGTTTATTGTGGTGTTGAATTATTTATGAATCTTTATTATTGAGGATGTGAAATCTATTTCTTCAGGAAATGACTTTAACAGATTGAATAGTCATTCCAACCGAAAAGATTCATATGCTATGGATATATATATATATATATATATATATTTATATATATATATATATATATATATATTTATGTATATATACATATATATATATATATATATATATATATATATATATATATATATATATATATAATCTCTGATGCAAAAAAAAACGGGCAATTAGAGGAATAAACCTTATGAGAGTTATTTTATTATTATTTGATGCATTTTATATGGCGATATGATGAGAATATTGTTATTTATTTTTGAGATATCGTTTTTACCTACTTCAGTTATTAAAAATGCGAATAAATAAAAAAAATCGATGTAAAGTCCACAGACGAGCGTTTTATACTGGTACATTAAAAATGGGTAAAGTTTATTTTCGAATATTTTTTATTAATTTAACATAAAATTTTAAAATTTAGTAACCAGTATGGCCTCTTCTAGCTAAAATCAATGCGCTTAATCTGGTAGGAATGCTTTTGACGATGTTTTTTATCGTTTACTGTGGAATAAGTTCCCATTAAGCGGCGATCATATTTATAAGGGCCTGAATGTTTTCTGGAGCTGGTTTTACGGCTCTGACGCATCGTTTGAGATTATGCCATATGTGTTCTATCGGATTGAGGTCGGGACCTCTAGCTGGCCAGTCTAACCGACGAATTCCGGCCTCCTGCATATACGTATCAACGTCTCTAGAACGGTGGGCGCTAACGTTGTCGTCCATAAAAACGGACTCGCCTCCAACTGCTGTTAATGCGGGTTATGCGTGATTAATAAGAACCTGTGTTATGTACCTTTGCGCAGTGAATGTGCCATTTTCAATAAAAACTAACTTGGTACGGTCATCTGAGTTAATACCAGCCCAAAACATTACGGAGCCTCCACCGTAAGCGGTGATTTCCTCAAAGCACACTTCTGCGAAACATTCTCCAGGTCTTCGTAAGACTCGCCAATATTGATCCTCACCACTAATTGCTATACGAGCTTCATAGGAGAATAAAACACTATTATAGTCTTGTTGAGTCCATGACGAAAAATTTTAAGCGAATCTCAATCTGGCAAATCGATGCTCACGGTGCAATGTAGGGCCCTAAGCTGGGCGATAGCTACGTATATTGACGGCCTGAAGTCTCCTTCTGACTGTCCATAGGCTTACTCGTGTACTTCTGACGTTCCCGAGGTTCTGTTCAAGATCCACGTAAGTAACTTGACGATTTCGTAGCGCTTGACTGACTGTGAAGCGGTCATCCCGTTGCTCGGTGCACCGTTTTCTTTTAAAACCGGGCCTTCTACTGACGGAGCCCGTTTTTTGATATCGTTGCCAGGTCTTTTGGACTGTGGAACGGCACATTATATTGCTAAGACACATAATATTGCCTATAGTCTTCTTCAACCAGCGCAATAATTTTACTAGCTCTTATCGTTTTTTCAACCTTACTGAGAACAGCATACAGAAGTGAACTAATACAGCAAATAGTAGAAATTTAAATAAATTTTATTCGTTAAAATAAAAAAGTAACAGATGAAAAAGAACTTAATAAGAGTGGGATTTCATTTACCGCCAAAAAATACGTTTTTGACAGTGAAAGAGTATTTACATTCAAAAAGAATAAATTTCAAATTTAGAACGTTCGTTTTTATTTGCGTTTTTGTAGCGGCTAGTGAAACCCTATGATAAATATTACCCCAAAAAAAGTAAAGTTTTTATTTTGTAAACTTTGTATGATTTATTTAACTTTATTTGGCTGCGATATTAATTAACTTCAATTAAGATAAGATGTTTACAATGCTCAGCTACAGCTGAATATTTATTTCCTAAACTTCTTTTAATATTGAAAAACTTCCTTTAATATTGTATCTAATTCGAAAGTTTTTATGGCTACATTTAATTAGTATTAATAAAAATTATACTCTCCTAGCTAAGCTTTTGAAAAAATATCATGAACGACTACTGCGTTTTTTTAAAGTAATGCGTTTTAATTTATATTCATTAAATATAAACACACTTGCTAAAAAGAAGCTTTGATTACTACAGATATAACATATTAGAACAGGTGATAATAATAAAATAATATAAACATTTTACTGTCGTGACACTATAAATATATAGTTTGTTCTTTACTCTACTTTTTAATTTCGTTAGATAAAATAATTGCTTTCCTCGGTGCTTTTGTTGAATTAAATAAAATATTTTCTACTTTACTTAATTTCCTTAGAATATTACTTTTTATATTTTACTAATTATTCGTTACTCTATTGAAATGTATTTACTTTTAAATAATAATAAAATTTGCGTTATTTGTTAATAAAATGTAGTTCGTCTTTGTTTTTAAATATTGATAAAATCAATAGAGTTAGCTTCTATACTTTTTTCACAATTTAATAGATCCGATCGCATTTAAATCTTGTAAGACTGATTTGCAAATTAATGTTCTTTTCAGAATCAAAGCGGTTTTTATTCAACAAACGAATAAAAGACGAGTATTTTTTGCGGTTTCTGTTAACTTGTATGAATACCGCGCGAGAATTTCAGGTTTCAGACGATCGGAGACAAAGGGCACGTTGAATTGTAGCACGTGGCTGATCCACGTGCTACAATTGCGAGCGCAGCGAGAAATGGAAAAATTATGTAGATAAGAGTGGTTGCTTATGTTTGTAAGAAAGAAAATAAAAATCATAGGTGATTTGGGCGGTGGTTGTGGCTGTTGAGAGCTAAGCTGAACGTGGATGCTTCATGACATTGTAGTATGAGTTATTCCACGCAAATGTAGAGCAGATAGAAGAGATTAACTGACTTAAAATGTAATATACATGAATTAAAATGTAAAATGTAATATACCTTCATGTGTCGACGGATAGTGTCGACCTTTAAGTCTTAGAGACAGGTTATTTGTTATGCACAGTTTTTAGGATTTTCTCAGTATGCTTTGCTCGTGTTTTGTTAATCTGTTCGTTTTTTTTCTCCTACGTTTCTCTGCATAATTCAAAAGTGATTGAATCGATCCCAGTGATATTTAACATCTTTTTGTAGAATATTGAAAACATTTAAATAAGATACATACGTACAAATAAAAGTCTATCTTATGAGGTAAAACATATAATGTAAAATAAGAAATGTTAATCGGAAGTACATATTAAAACTGTATGTATTTGTGCAGAAAGTGCAAGGTCTGTTGTAAAAGAACAATATGAAAAAATATTTTAATTCAGTTCTGTGCATCCAAATTCATTAGATTTTTAGAAAATGCCTTTATTCTTTTGTCGTTAATGAGTCCAAATGCTCGCTGATCTCTGAAAGCTATTTCGTATAGCTCATTTACTTAAAGTCCTAGGGTAATAATTCATATATTATCCAGGATAAATAGTTACATAATGATAATGATGCCCATAATAACTGTTGGTAATTATGGGCATCATTACCATTTAAAGATATTTAAGGGTTTATTTAGAAACCTTTCCATGTAGAAACTTGAAATTTGACATTTGACATGAAATTTGGGTTTTTCAATAATTTTTTAAAAATATTTATTTATAAATTTAAGGGGAGGTAAATAAAGATCTTATTTTTTTAAATGTTATGTACCATGTGGTATATTATATCAACGGGCTTCTTAAGAAAACATAGTTTTAAATCGCATATTCAAACATATGTATCAAAAAATATGCGAAAATACAACATTCCCTCTTATTTCCAAAACTACTCAGTCAGAAATCAGAAAAAAAAGAGTGTCGGGAAAATCTGACCAGCAGATTACGGGGGAATTATAGGGATTAGTCAATATGTCATAATTTATGAAATATGTACCTTGTTTAACAACTGCGGAAGATATAGTGGGTCAAATATTTACATCGTGGAAAACTATTTCTAAATAGTTTAATAGAAATACTATGTACAAATGTGTACGGTACCCCCGAATTGCAAGATCTACTCGTAGTTGTCACGTTTTTTATGTGATTAGAATTGAATTAACAAAAGCTGTTGTTTTACCGCCCAATCTCAAGCTATATCGAAGACTAAATTCGTTGTTGTATTTGTCGTAGGTCTTGCTTCAGATGCGGGTGCAGAATAAATTAATTTTTGAAGAGCACTATAATGTTACAGACATACTTTTATCTATGCACAGTCTGTCAAACATAGTAACACCGACAAACATAATTAAATTTTGTAAATAATTAACAAGTGTATAAATATTCTATGGGAATAGTTTAATCATAAATTAATGAAGTATCATCTCTTTGGAGAACAAAGCAAAAATGTGATATAAAATGACGGGTTGAATGACTTAAGAAGAGAGAGTTTCCAAATTGAGTCACAGTGATGTTCGATGAAAAAGCTTATTTTGGTATGGCGTAATTGATTAAAAATGCACCCAGCTAACTCATTATTGCAAAATAAGACTGCATCAGATATTCATTTTTGATTGATTTTCTATTTTCTAGTAGACAATAATGATATAACAATAATGAAATTACAGATTTAGTTTTTCTGTTGAATAAGTGCGACAAAAAAAAAGATGGGTTTCTTATGAAGTTATAGATTTCAGTCATTATTTATGTACCTTTAAGCGATGCTATCCCTCTAATTGGCAACAGATCACAACACACTATCCAATATGATAAATTACGAACTTTGATAATTATAACTGTCTCTTTTCCTCATATTCTTTGTATCGTAGTGTGCTTCTTCAGTTCTTGTCCTATGCTTAAATATGTTTAGCGTAAAAGAAGTCCAGAATTATAAAACTTAAACACTAGCATTTCAAATAAATACGAGTTCCTTGCTTACTAAAATTAATAAAAAATACCGGTTTCAAATAAAGGGTTGATTGTTTTGAAATTACTTTAATTGTTTAGAATTTCACATAATTATATTAACGGTGCCTTTGCTCCGTAAGCAGTTTGCGTCATATTGATTACATCACCCTAGGAAAACTAATGAAACAATGTCGTTGTTACTGAAAAATAAACACGATAATCAATTTGAAATTGTTATTGTTACAATGTATTCGATTTGCGTAGCAACGTTTCAAAACGCAGTTATAAATTTCGCTAAATAATACCACTATTAATCAATAAATACAATCGTATTTGTATTTATTAGTAAATTGGTTTATCTACGTTGTGTAGGTTTCATTTCGGACAATCGTTTTTGAGCGTGATATTATAATATATTTGACATTTACCTGTAACTTTTTTTACAAAACAAATAAAATTATGCGTGCCAGCCCCGATGTGCGACTAGAGTTTACTCCTTAAGGACGATTGTCTTGGAATATATAAAATAGGTAACACTGTATCTAAATATAGATAACAATATCAATAAATGTAAATGGAAAATTCTTAAATAAAAAAATGCTGACAATATAATTTTGAAGTGAAACACAAATGAACGAGTTCAAATTTATACTACAAAATTAAAAACATTTAGTAACGTCAGACGAGGAAGTTAAAATTAAGAGACTTAATTTTTAAAGATTTAATTTTGTAGAATAGAAGACACCAAATATGCACACATAATGACATTTAATGATTACATCTTAATATAAGTGAACGATAGTAAACTATTTGTGTCACACTTCGTCATTGCGATTACACATATTTTCCAAAGAAACATATTTATACCTCACTCTAAAGATATGCAAAAATGTTGCGCGAAGAGGCCACTTAACGGTTACACTTTTTTTTAATGCTAGTACTTCGTACGATTAGAACCTAACGGTAACATTTTTTTAATGCTCTCAACTTCGTACGCTCTGAACTTCTAATTTTACTCGTCATAAAACGTTGCATTGTATATGAAAGTCTACATGTGAAAATCGGAAAAACTATATATAAAAATCGGTTCTTAAGGAGTACAAAACCAATTTATTATGCTTCCATTGTTCATATTTCATATAATTTCATATTTTTGTAATTTGTGGATCGGTTATGATGGAAGAAGTATATTAAACCCAAAGCAAGTAAATATTTTTATGGAAACTGAGACACAAATGGGTATATTTTTTTAAAAAGATCCAAATCTCCTTAATTCATAACACTTATATTTTTGTTAGAATATCGCTTTTTTGAATAAGAAATTTAAAACTGTCATATGCACTAAAATTATTTAATGTGCGCAATTAATTCATGTTCTAATTAAGAAAAGACTGTGTCTTGGAATATTCAAAGATATATTTTGTAACAATCTGTTATTTGTCATTTTTTATTATTACATAAAATATTTTTGGATTAGGGTTGTGTGTAAATCCGTATTCATTGTTAAACTCTCAGGCTATGTAATTACGAAAACATGTAATTTATAACTATTCAGAGTCGTCGAATATCCATAAAAGGAAAACAGTCAGAATTAGTTAAGCGAATTACAAATAATTTATAAGTTATAAAAGATAACACATGCAAGCAGACATTACAGTTCATGATATGCAATGTTATATGTTATAATCAAGTGTATCTAAAGCATTTATATTGTTATAAAAAAAGTCACTCTATTAAAATGTTTACCAGGAGATAAAGCCACTAAAGAGAATTCCGTTTATGAAATTATAAATTTATACCCGTATATAATATAAATTAAAATTGAACGCTATTAATAACATCGTATAACAATTTTATGGAGACTGAAGTTTAGAGAAACTATATAACTAGTAGAGACTAGCCTGGGGCCGCCGACTCTCTCCACTTTTAATAGTCGACAGGAAGCTTAATGCTTAGCGGCGCCGCCGGAAGACACTAGAAATAGTTTTAATCCGCTTAGGATAGGATATTGGAGCTCTAGCTACATTTTCTATTCTACTTTGTACTTAATATTTATGAACGTATTCTGTTTTAATATAAAACTCTTTCGAGTATTGAATATATTTGGCGTTAATTTTGCAGAAATTCATTATTCACAACTAAATGAAACTACGTGATGTATTATTATTTCTACTTTATTTATGTTCTTCACTACGACCCAGTTTTCGTTGTATTACTACATCTTCAAGTGGGTTATTAGCAAAGATATATATCAAACTTTCTTATAGCAAGGTTTCATGTTTTTATTATTTTTTTCATGTTTAGTAATGAAAGATTTAGTATTGTTTGAAATCGGAAATTTTATTTCTTAATTAATGAAATTAATTTTGTAAATTTTTCTTAATCGTATTTAGTATTATACGGTAAATTACACTGAACACGATATCCGGTACTATATTATACATTGAATTAAATCTCCAGGTGTACGTAAACTATTACGGTCTTCATTTTGTCTCATTATTTATTTATATGCCCATTATCTTCTGTGATCATTGTGTTTCTAAACAAAACTCGACATAAATATGATCGAGATACTATTACGGTGCTTTCTTTTCAAATACGTCTTCTTTATTTGAGACATATATTGTCTCAAATAAAGAAGACGTTTGTGTATGGTAGTGCTGTTTACAAAGTTAGTCAGAAGTACGCTATATATATACAATAGTTCCTAACTTTCTTTTGTAATTTTTTTGAATGACTATACAACTTTCGTAGGTCAGTTTTAAAACATTGTTATAGTACTTGTACAGCATATGATGACAAGAGTACGGATATCCTCGTCCGATGGGATATAATACTTTATTCTTACTGGTATGGTTTGGCTTCATTTGGAGCGTCCCGGTGTTACCTATGCCATGTTATTCGGAGGTTATTGACTTCTCTGTAGCTTATTGTAGATATGTAAGAAATAAGTATCCAGGATTATCTTAGTTCTAGATTCTCATCTTTAGATCTCTCATCATATCAGATCATCTCATCTTTTTGGGACTTCGTTCTAAAAATCTTCTTACTTCGCTTAACCCCTTTTTCTAGGAATATTCTTTCAATGTCCATGTTGATAAACTATAAATGTGGTGCACTATAAGTGGATCCAGATATTCAAAATGCGCGTCATTTCATGCATTCAAAAGTGTCGGAAAAAGTCTTTTGCAACTCTCATTCGGAATTTCCATTTTTCCCTCCTGGATTTTCTCTTCTAAATTCTTACTCATTTTACCATGTCAATATAATTTTAATAATATTTATATATTTTGTACATTTCATATTTTGTTTAGTGCTACGGACCATAAGAAGAGGTTGCTTCTATAGCGATAATTTTACCATGTTTTTTATACGTTAACGACAAATAAATAATGGTCACAATTTTCAATGTAAGTTAGATTTTATTAAATGAGAGTGAATATAATGACTGGACGTATGTCATACCTACCAAGTCTTTTCGTAAGCTTTACAATAATATTTTTATGTATATTTGAGAAATTATGCACTACATCTCTTCAACATTTCCTGTACATTGGTCCATTACTTTCATTTCGTAAAACACAGGTTACAAAAATACTGACTAAATATGTGGAGCGACATTGTACGGTTTTTTTTATTAATGATTAATTATTTATTTAGTGCCGAATCTGTCTCGATTTGAGCATTATACTTTTTCCTCTGTATTTAAAGATGCTAGGGGAAAAGTGCTGTAAAAAGTATTACTAAATTTCCAGGTTAAAATCGCGACCGAACGTGCTTCAGTTGTGAAGTCCATGGTAACCATCTTCAGATTTTAAATTAATTTCACCCAAATAAAGGCCGTTCGTACTTTAAAATATCGTTTATCAAAGGAAACTTTCGAATTTTCTTCTTTTAGTGCGCTATTAGAATTACATTTTTAAATGAGTCTGAGGTTATCGGAATTTTAATCGTAAAATTTATCAGCGTTGCGAGTAGGAGATATCGGGAAAGTAACATTCCGATTTCGTTTTTTTCTAAACTGCCCGCTTTAACTTTCTGTTAATACGACGTGATTTTTATATAGATTTTGGACTTCGGAGATACATGAAAAATATATTTAATATATGTATTGCACCAGCTATTGACATATAATACCAAATTTTTATAATTAAATGAAAAACGATGAGATTTATCAATCAGGAATTTTGCTAATTCTTGCATTAAAAATTAGCCAATGTGTTAATTTGAATCTTAGGCTATCCTTGTAAGATAATGCGTAAAAGAACGCGTTTATAATATTAGTGGTTTTGGAGCAATTCCTTTGCAGAGAGGTTTCGTCGTCTATTATTATAGAAAGGTGCCCGCTTTAATTCAATACTTTTTACGGTTATCATTTTTAATTGGGTCTTGGTCTCTTTTTGATGTAATATTCTTGATAGTTTTTGATTTTGCTTGAGCATACTTTAAATATATGTTTTTTTAAAAGCAGAATTACAAATTAATGATCTCAATGTAGAGCTTCTGTAGTATAAATAAAAAAAACTTTTCCTACTTAATATGTTTCGTTATGGATAAGAGTTGTTTCTTCGTTACTTTTTTTAAAGTTACACAACACTTCTTTGTTTAATTTGGTCTCATCAGAAAATTAATATGAAAAATAGCCGAGACCTGCATCGATAATTTTCTATAAAATATTTGAGATCAAAAAGCTGCTAAATCCGATATAATATTAATTCAGATTCTAGTTTTATAGTAGCTCTACAATTTTTAATTCCCAATAGGCTTCTCCTAGGTGGTGAGGTCGGAGAAAATATATCTCATTTGGTACATATTTTACTAATTCATTTGCTAATATTTCATTTTTTTATCAGCGAGTTTTAAATTTTCTTTAATATTTTTTTAGCATTTCTAATATCTTGCAAGTAAAATTAATATTCTACAGCAAATGTTATTTTTTAACTAAACGAAATAGGATCCCACGATTATTTGAGCATGAAAAACAGAGTTATGAATGATTCGTCAAAATATAAATAATATAGATCCTCCAAAAAAATTGGTGTATAATCTCGAAAGGACTGAAGATGGACGACAACTTTTTTTTACATTTAAGTAAATCCATACGCACTTAGATCTCACGAGGTCGGTTCACATATTGATGTCCTTTTGGAACAGAAGCCGCACGGGTCATAATCGGCAAACCGAATTACGCATGAAGAGTATTCGTGGTCGTTTTTCTCCGACTGTGAATTTCGGCGAGAAATATTAATTGCACGTTGAGTATCAGCCACGTGCCTCTGTCTTGAGTATCGTAGCACGTGGCAAATGACAGGAAGGAGAAATGGTGGACGGCTCACAGCAAAAATTGAGACCATATGGGAATGTAAAGGGTTGTTTGTGATGGTAGGAAAGAAAATATATATGACCGTAAGTGATTTGGATGGTAGTTGTAGTTATTAAGTGCCACAGTATTATGCGTCTTAGTGTTACAATTGCAGTAAAGGTGTTATCATACCTGTGTATGGTAGATATTAATTGATATAAAACATAATAAATATTGGGCGTTGCCGTTGATATTCGAACAGTGAGCTTGTTATCTCTTTGTATAGTTTCTAGGATTCCATTAGTTATACTAATCTCAAGTCTCGTTATCTTTCTTTCTTATTTCTTTTATCATTTAAAAATGAATGAAGGGATACAATGAAAAGTTACAGACTTATATTAAAGTAAAGTATTTTATACTTACAAATACGCTTTGATTACTTTTAAATAAATTGGTATCCACAATAATTAACGAATTCAAGCGCGCAAGACAAGTTCTCGCGTAAATCGTGCGTTATTTACAAAAATTGTTTTCATTGTGTTGGGTTGATCGCTAGGCATACGTCTTTTGGTGGCGCGGCGCAACGCAGAGACCCGAATTCGTTGCTCATCTGTAAATTTAGAACTCATACTGCGCATGAATTTACATTATCTTATTTCTCATCGTTAATGCCTGGCAGTTAAGAAAAGGGTAAAGTAAATATTAATTCCAATAGAAGTTATGTAGTATTTCTGTTTCGTAATCGCTGACTTTATTCTACATCAATTCTCGCTGTTTTAAGTTTAGGTGTGCAACTTATTTGATTACGTTAATTTAAAACCGTTCTAATTAAACAGTTTCCGTATGCTTACTAATATTCAATGGCTCTCACCCTGCTGACTAACCTAACTCACTGAGCGCGTGATTAATATCTCCCACCGTGCGAATAATTTTCGTTTGCCGTGACCCACATATCTTTCGACAATTTTCTTCAGGTCAGTGACGGTACCCGTGATACAGATTGCTTCAAAAGACGAAGATACATAAAGATGGTATGCAATCTACGTACGATTTATTTGTGTATGAAAATGGGCTGTTTTTATTTCCGGAAAAGGAAAGTATTTCAATGTAATTTAGCTTATTACCCGCTAATCACTTGTATATTATGAAATATTCAATTGAACAAAAATATTTTAGAAACGGTTTTGATATGTATCGCTACGCCTGTATCTTCCATTATAATGAACATTAGCTGTAACCGCGACTTTGTTCGCGTGGAATTCGGGGTAAGAAAGGTTAATAAGATTTTTTTGTGTTTTTTTCTTCTTTTCCCTCTCAGAACTCTATGAGCATAAAGTTTATTAAAAACGGTTCGACCGGATTTCACATTAAGAAACTAAACTAAAGATTTAGTAAACTAAAGATTAACGTACCTTCTCTGCAAACCTGTAGAAATGAAACTTAAATGTCAGTCCAAGCTAATCTAAATACATCACTGAAAACCGCATACAAATCGGTTAAACCACTGCTAAGATGCACAGAAAAGGTGTGCACAGACAGATAAACCGACAAATAGACAAAAATTCTAAAAACTGTTGTTTTAGGTTTAGTAGCGTGTTTTTAGTAGTTAGCGCTTATTTTTACTTACAAAACATTGAATAATGTATAGATTGAGTTTTTTACCATTTTGTTCTGTACATAAGTAAATATACCTACTGAATTTCTTTACAGGGGGGTTGGTGTCGGTTATATTATAAAAAAGCTAATCAACAATTTTTGCTTTATTGTTCCTTGAAAATACCCTGTGCTCGGTTTTTAAATCGCGTCTTTGAGTGCCAAAACGACCTGCGAATGATCCGACGTGAGTGAAAAATGGCCGTGGTCGAAGTGACATTCATCATCCTCTATTTAATTTCAGATTGGAATAAGACGTATGACTTGTTGGAGTTTATTTTAATATTGCTGTTATGCTCTTTTATGTAATACGTCACGAAATATAACTCCGTATAACCATTTCGTCACTTTTCGTCAGCCAACGAGCGAATGGAGTCATGAATATACTGGATCCCAAATAATATGAATAATTAACTGTTTACATTTTAGAGCAAACTTCAATATTATTATGTGCCCCACTCTTACTCGCTTTGTCGAAAAGTATCTGTATTATCTATTAATATTAAGTAGCATTTTATAAATATTTTGACACTTAATTTTACTAAATATTATAAAAATAATGAAATTACAGTTTTGGATGATGCATGTTGCTGATTTCAATATATATATATATATATATATATATATATATATATATATATATATATATATATATACATGTAAGGTTTATCAAGTAAGTAGGCACAGCAACGTTAATAAAGCGAAGGCTAAACATCTTAAACTTGTTATATTTTCAATTTTGATCCACGCATTATGCCATAATACATTGATTTTGTAAGGATACACAAATACAGAAATCTGGAACCATAATACAGGAGTATGATATCGACAGTTGTCGAATCATACTTCTGATTGTCGTAGTTTTCTGGTCGAGAATATACAAAATAAATATATCGATAGTTGTCTAGAAACTTATATGCGGATGATTTAATAAATTCATACACTTCATCATAGCCTCTATATTTTTAAATATTTTAAATTAATTATATTCCAATCAAGTAGATATTGATAGCATTACGTTGTGGTTATTTACGCAAACATTTGCACGAAACTTCAGGAGCGAGTCGCAGAGCCGGCTAACAATCTGTGCTTTGTAAAAAGTTCGCGAAGTATTCCGTTCTAATTGAGCGAAGCTTGTGTAAATTACCTGCAAGCCAGTCATTCATTGTGAATAATTCAAATACACTATATAAATCGTTTGTCCATAATCTTGTGATAGAAATGCCAAGGTGGGTTTTAATATAAAAATATGGTCGTTTTAATTCTCTGGATGTAGATTGAAATCAACAGTGTAGGATCGCAAGTGCAAAACGCACTAGTATCTCATTAAAGATCTAATTTAAATTTAAACTTAATTTTTTTATTGATAAAACATATATTCACTCGTCAGTGTTTTGCCAAGTTGTTTTAGTTTATTCGAAATATTTTCAAATATATTTCGGTTTTCACTTTATTCATTCCTTTTCCTAATAACTATTAATTTGCGATGTTCTCCAGTTAAAAAAAAATTAACTTATTAAATTGGTGCGTATCGTTGTTTGTAGATGCCAAATAAAATATATAAAATAATATTGCACACTCTGCGTACTACCTTTGAAATCGTCGAATAATTTTTTTAAAAGAGTACAATCAAATCTATAAACTCTCTAACAGTATTACATAACTGTTGACCGCAAATGATGCAACAATTTGGCAACAAAAGGTTTGTACAAGATTATTATCATGATGAGGAGAGTTCGAAATGCAATGTTCATGAAATTAATGGTAGGATAAAGCCCATAGATTTACTTGTTTTCGTCATTAAAAAGTCAAATTCTTATTCATATTTTGTCCCATTATGCGGTTTCTGGAGGAGAATCAATAATAATTGAATATGTTTATTACCGGCAAGTTAATAATTTTGTCTTTTAGTCAACTAGTAATTCTACTCTTTTTTACAAGTTTTAATTGATTTCTGACTGCTGCTTGAGAATATTATGATTTTCATGTAACATAGATAATTTTTTTCATTTTTCTCATCACTAAACTATAAAAAAACAAACGTTGGCGAGAAATCCTCGCTATTTTCTCAATGGGATAACTTTATTTCCTAGTTCGATTTTAACTTTTTAAATTATAACAGTTGGTCATTATCGCATTATCGCTAGTCAATACTTGTCATATCGTCTAGCCTAGATACTACTTGAATCGATTTATTATATTCAAATAAATTTTAAGGACACTCCTTTTGTTTATTTCATCTCGCGTTCAATTCTCAAAGTTGTTTGTTAATTATTGGAACATTTTCGAATCTATTGTTTATATATCTATTTAAAGCATACGCACACATGCACACACTCACACACACACATATGTATATATATATATATATATATATATATATAACATTTATAATTGTCGAATTACGCATTAAATGAATGTTTGTATGTACAACATATATATATATCCGTTAAAGGTTCTAGAAGCTTTGATCTCAGTATAAATAGCGGCCTCTCCCCGGATATAAATAAATCTATTTCAATACATCGAAGTCTTCACTATGCCTTTTTATCAAGAAGCCATCACCTAAGATCTCCAGTGAGTTATTTTAATGTTTTCGATTTTTCTTTATTCATTTACAGTTTCCTGCAAGTATCCAAACTTTAGGTGACCTTTTCCTTTTATGAAATCACCTTTTCCTGATAGGTGATTTCATTTTATTTAATATAGTCGATTTATTAAGAATATTCTAATAAATACAATATTAAGCCAAGAATGTCAGTCAATATTACATAGTATTATGACGTTGATAGGGTAAGTTTGTGGTGAGATATAAGGCATATAATAAATACGCACGGTTTTTATTTTAAATTATTTTGCTTCAAAATTGGTTTTAATGGCAAAACAAAATTGAAAAACTTCACCACGAATAATAGCACATATTATCGATGATTTAAGATGTAGTTGTGACCGTTATACATTCCGTTCCACAGTGAAAACCCAGTCAGTTCTACTTATCATCAATATCTGAAAATAGTGAAATATATAATTAGGCCAAGAAACAAATTTATTATTTTTAATTACTCCATTAAATATTACTCGTAATTTTTATCACTAATATATCGAGATTATCGAGATATATCGAGATTTCATTTTATATCGCCTATGATTTTAAGTGCTACAAAATTTTGTAATAATGAAATTATAAATTTTATATATAAAAATATAATCTATATATGTTAAAACTATTGACGATACTGTTATTAACAAGATAGAAACTTAATTTTTAATAACAACATCAGTGAAATTCAATGTCAAAACTGGTGAAAAAAATGAATCTTACGAGAAAAGTGAGCGTGATGAACCAGTATGTTTTGAATGTGTGCAGTATTAGAAGCACTTTCTAAGAAACAGAAAATGCATTATTTTAATTTATTATAGTATTTCGTAACTTTGAGTAATATTGAAAAACTTACATAGGTATAGAAAAATATGGTAGATACATGGTTTGATAAGGTCGCGATATGGTTGAAGCCTATTGTTGATTACGATGATACTTTTGATAATGCTTTTAATTTGTACTTTGATCAAAATGATGAAAGAACTGCTTTAGGTTATGAAACGAGGTCATTAAAATAAGGAAAAGCGTGTGGTGAAAGGAAATGTTAGTATATAAGTACGAATGATATAGGAAGCTATTTATAATTATGTATATAAGTAAGTATATTACATTTATGTGTAATTTCATCCTTAATAAAAAAAGTATTGGAGTATTCGCTACTAAATCTATAATAATTTCGCTCACCTTAAACATTTCTTCGTGTTTCAAGTTAGCTCTCGGTCAAGTCTTATTAAAATATATTTGGAAATTCAGCCACGAAAACGTAATAACAAAGGCACTTTTGTATTCGTAATATTAGAGTAGAAGAAAATATTGTCGGTAGACCGTGAATTAAGTTCGCAACATAGTGTAAATTGATTGACGATGCTCTTATTTTTTTTTGTTCAAAATACTAGTACTCATTTACAAGTTAAACAACACCCATCATCGTTCACAAACAAAGTAACACTTTTTCAATTATTGACAAATATGCTTTAGATCTATTATAAATGATCGGTGCCCTCCACGAGTGGAAAAACTTCTCGCGTCACAGTTTAGTTTTGGTTATTACCCGTTTAACGATGTTCCCATTAAACTGGAACAAATAGAGGGACAGTCTGGTATGCTGAGAAAAGCCTAAGTTTTTTGCCTTAAAATTTCAAAATCATAAAAAAACAAAAACAGGTTTAAAGATTGATTTCTTTTCCAATAGATTAAAATAATTTCACTATGTTAACAGTAGTATAAAATTGTGTGTCATGAGTACAATTAGTGCACAATTTATATAAAGCGGATTTTCTGGTTACTATCTATACAACAGGAAACGAATTAGGTCTGAAACGAATGAGAGCTAACTCGCTGATTGTTCGTTGCGAACTTTGCTCATTGTCGGCTTTGTTCACGACAAACTTGTAACTACTATTGTGAATGTCATAACTCAGCTATTCCACGTGCTTTGTTTGGATCGTTAATAAATGGTTGGCTTGTTAACTGACATTTTCTCGTATCTTGTTTGTTTCGTCGCGGTCTGTGTTTTAGTGTTGCAAATTGGTGGCTGTACGTATGTGATTTGCGTTACCGTGTTCGTTTATATTACAGATTATAAACAAGTGGAATCTTATCCATCGCCGACTTTTTATTTGTATTTCATAATGTCAGTTTTAAGAGAAAAATATTTCAACGCTTGGTTTTGTTGTTATCGGTGAGACCATTGAGAAGTTTATACATTAAATAAAGGTGTATCACAGGTGTGTACTTCGTGTTTCTTCTTGCTATAGTTTATTGCAAATATTATTAATTTTTCAAATCCAACTAAATTCACCCCGATTAAATTAACCTTTACCTTTATTCTCTAATTCGGTGGAACAACTTCCTCTAAATTAGCTAGACTTAAATGAAGTGATGAAGATTCAGGTAATCTTATAGAGAGATGAGATCTGTATAGAGTGAAATTAAAAATAGCATTTAATTTTATTTAAAAGAATAGTCCCAATTTGGTATCAGTTTTGTCTCTGATATTGCATAGTTACTATTTTGGATGGCCTTTAAATTGCTATCTATAGTAGAGATACTTCTACATTTTAATCAGTCACTCGGTTACTCATTTACTTGGCCAGTATCATAAAATATGATATATTTTATGATACAGGCCTTATGTTAATAGGCTTCTTATTATTATTTATATTTTTTATAACTAAGAATGTTACTTTATACTCTTTAATCTGTATATTAAAAGGATAATACTTTATCACATATTTAGCATCTAAAAATTCATCGAATGTTTTTATGATACGGTTATAAAAATAAATTTTGCTTGAGTTGATGAATTAATTTTTTACCATATTTTCTAATTATGGTTAATGATAGTGGCTTTACCGAGAGGAATTAGAGGTATTTTTGCACAAGTAATAATTTGAAAATATCCCAGTAATTACTATTGTTGGAATAAATTTGAATAATTACATTAGAAATTGGAATAGCTGCATTAAAAATAATCCAAAGGATAAATAAGCACATAAATATGTTATAGAAAAACTTGAATATAGAAATATTTGTAATTTTCCATTATTACTAATAGTAATCATTAATTCGTGAAATCCACTTAATATTAAAATTTATTATTCGGAATATCAAAATTAACAATTGAATGTTATTTGAATATGGGTAATATTTCATAATCGTTTTACACTAGGAGGAGTTTCTCAAATACACGTTTGTTTTCATCATATAATTTGCCAGCTTTAGGAATTCGTAATAGAATGGCTGAAATGGAATATAAATAACTTCGTCTTGGTCGTTTGTCAGTCGATATGTCACAACGGTCGTTAATTCTTAAATTTTACAGGAAGACTCAATGAAATTATATTCATATATTGTCAGTTATTTTTCTTGATGTAGTCGGGCTCCATCGAGTGTTATATTACTTAATGGCATTTTAAAAGGCAGCCTTTCTTGCCTAAAAAAAATATTTACTTAATTTTTTTACGTCGCATCTCCTTTGCGAGATGTGATTTTTTACAACTTATTTCAGTATCCTTTTATTTAAACATGCTAATCAAAATCTGGGGAAACCAGAAAAATGTAATTAGCACTTACTACAAGACAAAATTATATTGATCTTCTTTAATTACATTCTCCTCGTCCGAAGTAGTAATCGTTATAGCTGTTCAAATTTTGAGTGTAACTGCTCCAAAAAGTTCTTTTTTGTGCATCCATACCATCATTTCAATTTGCTCAGAAATTATATCTTTTTTCTTTCAATATTTTTCCTGGTTTGTATTTCATTTCACATGGCCAGTCTTGACATGATGTACCTTGATCCTTGTGTTTTATGTCCAAGATATTGCAATTGTCTGGTTTTAATTATACATATTATTTTTGATTAACTTGTTTAATTAAATTAAAAAATATACACAGTCAAGATATTATAAATGCACTACGTAATATATCTCTATAGTAAAACATTATGTTTTTATTCATAACAGTTCAACATAAATATTGTTTAATTTTAAATGATTAAGACTTTCGTAGGTGGTCTATATGTGTGCTGTGCGTACCTTAGCAGTGAGCTTTCCAATCGAACTTAATAGGTTCGTTATAAATTTTACTCGTCTTTACTTTTTTCGTCTATTAATAAATTGTTCCTCAATATTTTTAATTCTCACTACTACCTTCCCCCTCGTTGCCCCCATCCCATCAGTGAAAGTAAGATATTGCCGATACTAAGAGCGCTATTAATATCTCCCGCCAGGGGATGCGTAATCGGAAACAAATAATGGCGAATACTCTTCCATCCTTCGCGACTCGCATGTCGATACTCGCATAACGATAGACCTGCGTGCCGCAGTGAATTGTTTAATAAGGACTGAGTATGTGCAGCCCGTTCGCAATTTAATGCCAATTATATTATGTATTGTCGGTTATTTGAATAAGAAATAATAGAGAGAAAATGACACGCTATACGGATACGTTTATCTATGTAAAGATAATCAAATTTTGAATAAAACGTAACGTTGGAAACTTGAAGGTGGGAACATTTATACTTTTATATCAGAATGGACAAATCTTACGTAATAAATGTAAGATATATTCACAGAGTTATGGTTTATGAGTTATGGTAATATTGTTTTTAACCTTATTCTAAGCATTATTATAAACACGAAAGTGAGTTTGTTAATTTGTCATACTTTCGACTTGTCAAGTAATTTTCGTGAAAATTTCTATAAATATTACTTAAATCTTCGAGATGAATCCAGATATTATATTATATATTAATATAGTTATATTTTAGGAAAATAAAAAATAACCTCGTTTTTGATTAGACCATAAACACAAGCATGTAAAACAATAGATCATCACCCCATATCAACGGCGAAGGCTACAGGGCAACGGATGTAGGTCTTTTCAAACCCCAATATTTTTTTAATTCAACTAAACTGAAGCATGAGCTTGGAAATATCATTTTTATTATTTTAATAATAGTCGTTTTCAAGTAATCCGCTTTAGTACGGCTTTTCTTGTTAAAAGTATTATTGATAGCCAACATTTTTAATTCTCACACCAGGAAAAAAATTATCAAATAAAAAATATTTATTAGAATTACAAATCTCTGACGTCTTTTCCTATTCCTACCCGATCTCTAGGAGCGTTCTAATGTTCTAAGTATTTTAGACGAGTGAATGGAAAATTCCTGGTATAGAGGCATCACCTTTATCATGTTCGGGCATTTGAATGATTACTTATAATCAGTTCGAACATTTTTAAGTTCATTTGAATGTTTGAGCATAATCAAGATATGAAATGCAATAAATGCAACTTCTTTGAACTGATATTTTGAGCGTGTAGAATACTTAGCAAACAATGGAACGTGGCCAGTTCAGTCTTGAACAAAGTTCAAAAGATTCAATTTTTGAATCGCACAAAGTGTGCGAGAACAATTCAAAAATTGAAGAAAGTACGCGTGATCAAAGAGAGCAATTTACATATTTTCGATTTTGATATACAATTGCTCTAATTTCCACTAAAAAAAGCTAAATGAGCATAATGAAGCTCTTTCATGAAATTATAAATTAATAAAAAATTTTATGATTCCATAAGGTATTAATTTTCTTGCTGATTAAGGAAGTATTGACAGTGGTCGGACACGGAATATTCTATGTTTCGATACGGTAATAATTCCTTGTCATCAAATAGAGGATGATTTTGTAATTTCGATGTCACGTATGATTTTTATTGATAATATAAAAATCATACATAACATCATAATGATAGAGAATGTGTCTTTTCCTAAAACAGAAATTATTTATGAAAAGGATTAAATAATCATGAATACATCGGTTTTTTGAATGATAGAATATATAAAGTAACTCAAAACAGTAGATAATAAAGTAAACATTACATTAATTCACTAACGTTTATTTACGTGAATGGATCTTAATAAAACATAAAAGACTAGAAGACAGTAACGAAACTTAAACAATGAATTGTAAAATTTCTAATGAATTGAAATATTAATAAAATCATTGAGGTAAAAATTTGGCAACAAGGATCAAAAAGATGTGCTCATATAAAATTGGCCATACTATACTTGTAGGTTCTGCAAAATCGATTGAACAAATTTGTTTGAAACGAAATGAATATGAAAACTTGATTTTTTGAATCGTTCGCTCATACTTTCTGATACACTGTAAATATTTTATAAGAAATTTAACCTCATTGCACACTTTTAATGACGAATATTATTAAAAGTGTGCAATGAACGTACTGACAACTAAGTTCTTTAATTTCTCTGACCTTGTGCATTTGAGGCACGGAAGAGTAATATCGTGCTATTGCAATATTACAAAATATGGGTGTTTCCTGATCTAAGCAAACATTTCTCAGTAGATTTACTTAGAGTAAATCTACTAAAAATGTTCTATGTGATTATTATTGTGGTTTGATTTTTAAGTGAAACTTGATCAACTCTGGTCGAGGTGGACCAGATCCAAGTCTCTTTGAGTTATTGTAATTTGAAAATAAAAACAAAAAACCAATCAATGGGTATGCGCTGATCACCAAAAAATACTACCTTATATATATTCTAGTTCACGCACTCTATATCTTTTTCGTGCTCATAAAATATTCCCAGAAGATTAAGTTGATGGGTACAAATGAAGTGTATAGAAGTATTCATATACACTAGAAACTCATTACACATATACACTAGAAACACATTTTGATAATATTTATGTATATATATATACACACACACACACACACGTATATATATATATATATATATATATATATATATATATATATATTTTATCACAAACTGTCGTCATCAGTTATCATCTTATGTTTGACAGTGTATTAATTAGGTGCACGGCTACCATTAGTCCCAAAAAAAAGTATTACAGTCGTAAATACATGCAAAGATAATTTAATTGATTTTTGTGCGTTCGTTTTCCATTTATATAGAATTGTTCAGAAAACAAGAGTGAGATAGCATAACAATAAATTGTTGTAAAACAGTGCAGAGGTAACAAGACGAAATTGGATTTGATCATTTGAACATTGATTTCCTTTATTATCTACTGGATATGGACTAACATGATTTATCTTACGTCAGCGTTATTTACTTCATTCACACCTATATTTTAATCGCTCACCTATAATTTAAATATAGAAAGTGTCGTAAGCATAACTATCTCTTTTTATACGAGCTTTTTTTTCTAAGTCCCTTTCTTTAAGATCATTCTATATTTGAATACGTGTGTGTAAAATTTCAGGGTATACACGAGTCCTACTGAAATCAATATATTCTATCTCCGTTTCACATGGTAGAGAAAGCACACTTAATTTTTTGCTAAAATATTACTACATATTAATTGAAATCTCTATATGAAATATTTATATATTTACAAAATTTCATGCATAAAATCCTAAATAAACTATTAAATTTAAATATACATAATCGGCGGTCAAATATTCGCTTTCACACATCAATACTGCTAACTGGAATTTTATTTCACCGCTAGATTTTAATTCAAAGAGGAATAAAACTGATTAACTATTGAGTTTGAGCCAAGCAAAGTTTACCAAACTTTATAAATTTTTGACGCTTTGTGCCCGTTCCAACTCGTTCAATTAACACTAATTGAGACTTACGGTGAAAACATGAGAGCAAAGTGAACCCCTATTAATATTTGAAACGAATTGGTTTCTATTGGAACGTGGTTCATTTTATATTATAACATACAAGATAGTATATATTAGCTAAATTTAGAAATTAATCTGATAAAAATGTTTGAAATTGTTATAGGGTATAGGGTATTTGTAAGAAGGAAGTAAAAAAGTTGTAAAAAAAGTATTCGGACTTTCCGTATTTATAAAAATGGTAAAAAACCATTTCAGAAAATTTATGAATGTCTAGAATGGAATTGAAATTATAAGCAGACATAGGATTTATAATACGCCTTTGGAAAAGATGAACAAACTACAGTGGACGAATTGTTGCCTCCAAATAGTGATGTATATGTTAACGCAGTAAATAAATTTTATCTTATATTAGAGAGGACAGTGCAGTAACACGCTGAATGCGATTTGAACCAAGTAAACTAATAAAGAAGTTTCAGTTCGCTCTTTCCAAACCGAATATTCAACCAAATTATGTGCACATGTGCATACTGCGAAACTGCACCACACAGGTTCGTGCAGTTTTGCAATATGCATACATGTTCAATTTAATTAAAATCTTCTTATCAACTCCTGCTCCTTTTATGATAAATCGAATAAAGAATTTAAATTAATTTCGATTTTGGCAACGATGTAGTTTGGGGCGGACCATTATTTTAGCGTGTATGCTGGTATACTTAATATATGCAAATGTATGAGTGTGCGAAATAGCCCTTTTTAACTTCATCCATGCTGATTACGTAAACACATATATATTATAATTAATAAATATTGTCACTACGATACAATAGCTTATATTATAATATCATTTTAACGATTTGCATATAGAGTCCAGATTCCAGTTCTATTAAATAAGTATTTATATTTGGAATCGGACTCTAGAAAAACTTATTGAACTTGCAAGACCCCCTACTGTTGAATGGTTTTTGTTAAAAAAATATATAAATATGGCATATTAATGTCTACGAGGTAGTTTACCGATGAGATTATTATTAATGTACATTGTACAAAAATATTAAAATGTCAAATGTTAATTAATTATGCTTTTAGTGTCATTTTGCCTAAAGTAAAACAGAATATATACCTTAATTCCAAGCATATTTAATAAATAATTTAAAAATTAACTAGTTTAAAGCAAGGCTTTGTGAAGGTTTGCGAAATTTTGTTGTTAAAGAGAATACGTACAAATTAAAAAATCACGATATTCATATTTAAATTTTAGAAAGCTTTGTTTTTCATTGTGTACAAAATTCTTCATGCGAATTTTTTCTTGTCTTGTACACTTTGAGAAATATGAGTATTTAATATAACAAAATCTATCAAAAGGAAATCTCATACTTAATGTTAAACCTTTTAAAGTTTTGCTCTGGAAAAGGTAACATATGTTAAACCAATAGAAGTTTCTTTTCACCAATATCTACAACACTTACGTAATGCTGAACTTTGAGCACTGCGACTGCGAAATTTTTGTAAACTGCGGTTGCGAAAGCTAATATTATGCTATTAAAAGTGAAAAATCAAAATTTTGGATGTCAAACGAATATGCCATCTTCACACATCACGAGAAATTTAAAATACGCTATATTAAAGATTTTACAAATCCGTGAAACCGAAGATCACATTTACCGATAGAAAATAAAGTTGGAAATAATCGACAAATGTATCCATGAAATGTAAATCCATTAAATGTTACGGAAGCCAATCTAAGCCAATGTAAAAATACAAGTTTTATTATTTACTTCCTGAATGTCTTATACCTTATTCACTGTCTCTCAATTACATTGAAAGGTCACTCTTATCGCTACAGATGTATAAATATTATTTAACAATGGATTTTTAATATTCAAATCAAATATTCAAAAAAAATTTCATTGTCCTTGACTGAATGTCACTTGTTGAAAAACATCATCAATTAGTTTTATCAATTAAGATATCGCGATACCGAGGATTTTTATCTTTAAAATATTTCAAAGTAGCCCCAACATTATTACGATTTAAAATTAAATCTTTATACTTTCATCATATCTTCTAAAAATACATTTTCAATAATGCCAATAAAACGAAATAAAGAAGTAGTTAAATTCGGAATATCTCAATGTAAATTTTTAGTTTACCCACTGTTTTCAAATTGACTATTTCAAGTCGAATTACCTATAAGTAACACCGTGTGAATTTAAGTGATTACCTGTTCCTGAATACATGGTAACTTTGGAAAGATGTCAGGTTTTGGTCCATATTATTATGTACAGAAAACATTCACTTTATTTTCATACTTGAAATTTGTAATAAAAATTATAAGATTAATTTTCTTTAACTTGTAAATCAAACCGACGACGATGGCAGTTTCAAAATTGATTGCATACTCAAAATAGTTAGCATCATCTCATTAGGACGGTAATTCATTACCTGGGTTTTTCTTTTATCTACCTGAATACCACGCATTAAATAACTATTACGTTCGTATCTTTTACGGCCACAATTCATGGTATTTTGCTGTAATGTCAAAGATTGTAAAATGGTTAAGAATAATAATAATAATCCATTAGCCAATTAAGTATTTGAACATTTTTAAAAATGAAAAATTTACCTGTAAATTATCATCAATGTACTTCATAAATACTCTCGTAAGATTTATCTTAGAGTCACTTAAGCAATTGATAAAATAAAAACACTTAATTACTTTAGTTACTAATAACTTGAAATATTTGATAAACTTGTAAAAATATTTCTAACACGGTTTTTCTGTTCGGCTCATCATCATATTCATACAGAATCATATACTCTGTAATATATAATACAAACTTCCCAAAAAGCATAGAACATGACAATTAATGACATCTAGAAACGTCAAGAATACCACTAAATGGTTGTTTCCTCTGTAGCACAATATACACGCTCTTTAATTCCTAATATATCTAATACTGACGTCCCTCTAACACATGGCGTTAGTAATACCATTTTGGTAATGTTTGTTGTTACCAAAATGGTGCTAAGCACCGATTTTTTATATTTTTTTTGTTAAAAAATATTTTTTTCATATAGTAGTAGATAACAAAAACTATGATTAGTTTCAAATATAGACATGTTATAGTTTTTTGTAAAGTGTACCACAAAAATGGACAAATCTTTGCTTCGTATAAGTAAATAATATAATAAATTACTGAGCGACCCTATGTGATTAACCAATACGCTAGACACCCTGCCCTACCGAAAACAAATAAGTGAGCATTTTACACAACCCCCTAAATTCGAAATAACATTTAAACGACTCATTATACACCCTGATCGTGCGCTCTTCCAAATTTGCGGCCTTAGATGTGATTAATGTTAGTTACTCATTATTCTTGTTACTATAAATATTGATTAAGATTGATTACAAATTTGAGTCCATGTTTTATGTTAATTTATGATTTTATCGATTTGAAAAAACACACCATATTCTATCACAAATGTTGATTTTATAGCTAAGTAAATTTTAATCTATTTTATTTTAACATATACTTAAACTCTGTTCCAATATTAGTATCTGTAAAATACTTTGTATTTCTTAACAGTTTGGTCTTATATTCACACTGTAGTGAAACATTGAATATTACTTAAGATTTAAAAAAGTTGGATAAATGTGTATTCATGTATTTTAAATTAGTACACTGTACAATCTTAAGTCTTTATATTAGCTGTATGTCTCACAAAGATATACGTTTAATATTAGATTTACAAACGGCAACTGAACCGCAAAAATTCCGAATATCAGAATATTCCGAATGTCAGATAACTGTCGAATATTTGGCTTATTTATATCTTAATCAAGTGAGACTCGACGAGCATTCAGTAATTGTTTCAGGCTAAAATTTGGGTATATAAGAGATGATGGTGTTTCCAATAAGGCTGCTTTATAAGATGAAGTAAATAATACAATATTTCCTGTCCATTTGCATGGAGTCAGCAATCTTGAGATTTGAGTACTTAATGTTGAGAAATTAATGTTCCTGCTAATCGGTCAAGTTTTAAAAACAAAAAATACTACCATCGCTTCCCAGCCTACTTACTTGCCTTATTTGTTTTCAGAATATTTTTTTTATTCCAAAGACTTAAATTGAAAATAAGGGAATAATATTTTTCGTAAATTAAACTGATCAAAAAAATTACATCGAAGAAAAACGAAAAAACGGTTTTCAAAAGATATCAAACAACAGAGAAAACATTGGCAACACTATTTATCCGTATAAATGTCCAGAGTAAAGAACATATTCATATCGGAAGCACAATATTTCCAGGTATTTTTGTTTATACGTAAACATATGTTTATACACAAACATATTTTTTTCATTTTCTGTTGAACTATTAAAACAGGATTTAAAAAGGGCGTTTCTCGACGAATACCACATTTGTTTCCACTGCCTTATCGGCAGCAAATACAATGAAATTTGAACGATTTCAAATATGAAATTAAAATATATTTTAAAGGATTATCATTTTCCAAACTGTCTTGATTCCAGGTATCCCGTGAAAGACTTTCGCAAAACATATTATGTCCAAAATTTTCCACATATGAAATCTCAGGATATGAATATTCTATGCACTTATAGTCCTCCACGCGGACAATTGATATTAATTAAATTTTATTTAAAAAAATATATGTGGAACATAAATTAAAATGGGTGAAAAGTATTTACTTTTACAAGGTTTAACATGAAGCTTCTAAATTTTTGATTAATATCTATTTACTTATTTTAGAATTCTATCGAACGACTATACGGAGTACATTAAATATTTCTGTTTTATTACAGTCGTTTAAGCTACAATCTACACAAATTATAATTGACAAAATAACGGTACTAATTTAGCGGATGTTTTAATTGTTATACGAGTATGTATAATATCTACAAAGTGAAAGCTAGACATTTTTTGATTGATAGTGGACACTACGGAAATATTTTCGGTGATAAAGCAGTCAATCCATTGTTCTCCTACTGAGCGACGGACCTTTTATTTAATGTTGTGCATGAGGTAGAGAAACGTTGAGAAAACCTTTATAGGAATAGTTAGTAATTCTGGATCTTCCTAGGACATATTGGCTCTAATATATCTTGTTTTTTAGGTCTCGTAAATATCGTTTTAGTTTTATATTGTTAGTATATTGAGCTGGTCTATTGCCAATACATGTTCAAATGGATTGGCAGTTTACTTGAAAGAGCAAATTCTGGGAAAAACATTTTATAACTAGTGTAAATTCAGAATTTAGACTTCAAAAAATATGTATAAAATAATAACATATGGCCTTCTAACTTCTTTGGAACTACCTATTACTTAACGAAGGCCAAACCAAAGTATTGTAAAATAGTTGATGGATTTAAATTTTCAAGAATTTTATTTTTAAACAATTAATCTTTTTTTCTCAAGTTCCATGTGTATATCCAATGCGTTATAAAGTATGATCAAGTATGATGAAAATATAGCGTAGGTAAATATCATCGGTCATGTATTGTGTGTGTGTATTATATAAATAATAATACTAGACTTGAATTAGATTTGATTTATTATTACACTTTTGATATATATTACATAGATATAATTAGCAATGGTTAGGGTGACATCTTCACACATGCATACCTTATCGACTAGTGATGTGCCATGACAATAGGGACGTCACATACTCATAATATCCTCCTTAATAGAAAAAAGTTAAATTATTATAATATTACAGCTTGACAAAGTTTACAGAATTGACTAAACTCTTAACAGTAACTTTTGACAACAAAGACTGTTTAAGTAATTAAAAATAAGACAATTTGTTAAACTAAGGCTCTATCTATATATATTCTAGACTTAAATAAATTAATCAGTCCTTCACAGTTATTACTAAAATGTTTACTTAACAAAATATTAACTCTTATAAGTCTAACCACCTTGGTGGTCTTATGACTCTTTTAAATCTAGTGCGCATTTTTACTGGAGTTGTATGCTCTTCAGTGGACGGTGACACTGCATGTGATTTAAGAGATGTCTTGATATTTGGACTTTTTTGTAACATATCTTGAGATACGGTTTGAGGTGACTGTGGAGGCTTCAAAATATGCTGTCTGTTTCTCCTTCCTATAAATCTATCTGACCCTTCAGCAGTATAAGACCTAGGCTGATTACATTTGGACCTTACTGTGCGTGTAATCCATGGAGTATCTGGAATTTTCTTAAAATATACTTTATCTCCTTCTTGTAATTCTGGTAATGATTTAGTCTCTTTGTCATAGTAATCTTTCATTTCATTTTTATTTTCTTCCTTAGTTTTTACATATCTTGAAATTTGGCTGTTCTTGGTTGTTCTAAGTGAACGTAACATTAACAATTGTGTTGGAGATGGTAGAATTTCTCTAGGTGAATTCCTGAATTGAAGCAAAGTAATTATTAAATGGTGGCCCATTGTCAAAGAATAATTCAACTGGGATACCATGTTTACTAAAAATACTTTTAAGACAAACAATTACTGTTTTGGCGATAGTACTTGTCACTGATATTAATTCAATATAATTTGAGTAATAATCTTGTACGACCTTGTATTTCTTAGATTTATAATCCATAAAGTCAATACCAACTTTTTCCCAAGGAAGTAATGTAACGTCAGGTGGAAGAAGTGATTCTGGAGCATTTGAATTTTTAGGTGACAGGCAAGTATGATACGACTAAACAATGTTTTTTATATCAGTGGATATAAATGGCCAAAACACATGTCCTCTAGCAAATGCTTTTGACCTTTCAACTTCAATATGACCACTGTCCATTATTTTCAAAATATCTGGCCTTAATTTTTTAGGTACAACTCTACTGTTGCTTCTGAATTAAATCATTTTCTCCATGTAATTCAACTCTATACTGCCAATATTCATGCAAATTATTATGAATTTTAGTTTTACTTGACGGCCATCCTTTTTTACAATATTTTTTCAAAATATGCAGAATTACATCTTCATTATTACCTTTAATTAACCACTGTAGACGTTCTGAAGAGATTGGTAATGACTTAAGCAGTAAATTTATATGAACAATAACATCATCATCTAATTCATCTGAACTCGTTAGAGAAAGTGCTGGTTTTGACAAGGTATCAGCAATGTACATGTACATGACTACCTTTCTTGTAAACTACATTTAGACTTTAGGGTTGTATTTTGAACATCATTCTTTAAAGACGTGTTGGAAACTCGACTAAAGACTTTTTAAACAATGTTATTAAAGGAGCATGATCTGTATCTATAGTTAGAGTTTGTCCATATATAAATTGATGGAACTTGATGCAGGCGAAAACTGTTGAATAGAGTTCTTCCTCTATCTGAGCCATTCTTTGTTGTGTATCTGTTGGAGTTTTTGAAGCATAATATACCGGATGTTGATTTTGTGACAACACTGCTCCGACAGCACTGCTACTGGCATCACTTTGTAGAACCATAGGATCATGAACATTAAAATTTTACAACACTGGAACGTGACATATTAATTGCTTAAGAGGATAAAAAGTTGCTTCATGGTTGCCAGTCCACTGCCAATCAGTAAATTTTTTTAATAATTGGTGTAGAATTTCTGCCTCGTCTGCCATATTTTTAATAAAAGGACTTAAATAATTAAGCATGCCCAGAAATTTCTGCAAATCTTTTGGACAGGTAGAAGAGGGTTTCTTTTTGATTGCTCTGACTTTGTACCGATCAGCCGTGATTCCGTCTGCTGAAAACAAATGTTCCAGATATTTAATACTCTCCTTGCCAAATGTACATTTTAATACTCTATTAAGACGCTCATTATGCTCTTGTAGTGTTTGACCGCTTACTAAAATATCATCACTGTATATTGCCACTCCTGGTATGTCACCAAACGTTTCAGTCATAGTTCTGTGAAAATATTCAGGAGCCCAGTTGACTCCACATGGAAGATGTTTAAAGCGGTATCGTCGAAAAGGCGTATTAAAAGGTGTGAGGTAAGAACTCTTCTCAATTAATTTACACATACAAAATCCACTACTTCCATCCAAGGTGGAGTAAAATCTTGCACCAGCCACCTTGGCGCGGACCATGTCTGATGGAATAGGATAATGAGTCCTATTAATTGCCTGATTTAAATTCCGGGGGTCTAGACATACCCTTAATTGACCATTTTTCTGACTAAAATTAAAAAACTCACCCATTCAGTAGACTCTGTGACCTTGATAATGACATCCATTTCCTCCATCTTCTCAAGTTCTTGCTGAAATCTCTGATGTAATGCAAATGGTACCTTCCTCGGAGCATCGACTTTTAGCTGAACCTTAGTATTTGTACTAATGTGACACTCACCAGGAAGACAACCGAGACCGGTTAAAACAGAATTATTACATTCGACAAGTTTATTTAAATTTATATTTTGTGACTGACTTGACTGTAATGAAAATGACAGTGACTGACTTTTTGTGACTTTAGGACATATTACTTGACTTGAATTTGACTCATTTTGATTATCACTTTCTGATGTTTGCATGCTGTAGTGTCTACACAAAAAAACTCTTTTAATTAATCCAGTTTCTGAGCAAGTAAGTTTACCGAGTACAGTTGGAGAATTCACATTTGCAATTATAAAATGAATTTATTTTGTCATATAGGAGTCATTACATTGCAATTTATACTTTAAGTTTTCTTACCTAGTACTTCTAGATTATTACCAATATATGACTTAATTTTTATATCAGTTTTAGACAATGAATTTTTAGTATTAAGTGAATCATAAATATTTTTGACGTAATATTGACATCACTGCCAGTGTCAATAATATAATTTATTTGTGAATTATTTGTGTATAAATTAGTTGTCCATTCACTTGACAACCACTTGGATACCGGAAAATGACCTATAAACATTTCATCTTGTTCTGACTGTACCTGTTGCGTATTACTATCTAACTGTACTTATTTTACTTACTGACTTTGACTAAATTGGCCAAGAACAGACTGCAGAATGACCCAATTTTTTACATTTTCTACACTTTACACCTAATGCTGTACACTTATGACGATGCACCTGACCACACCTCGTACAAACATTTTTTTCTGACTGTTGACTATATTGACTGACATTTCTTGAGTTAGACCTTGATCTTGAGCGTGACTGACCCATATTATATAAGAAAGAACTTTGTTCTGCTACCAATTCATCCGTTTGATATCTGGAAGCAAGCATGGCTTTTGCCATCTTTAATGCCTTATCAAGATTCAGTTTATCTTCAAGCAGTAATTTTTCTCTAATATAATTGTATTTTTGATGCATATTACATATGAACATAATTTTGATTAGGCGTTCCTGCACCTCTGCCAACTCATAGTTTTGTGACCTTAATTTTAATCTGCAAGCAAAGTCGTGTAAGGTTTCCTTGTTTGAATATGAAAAAATTATGACATTTATAAGTGAGGTTAGCTTTTGGGGCGAAGTGAGTTTGAAATAACTTTATAAGCTCGTCGTATTTAACGTTATCCTCGTTTTTTTCTAATGTATTGAATACATCCACGCCTTTTTTACCAATAAAATGTAAAAATAAAACTACCTTTCTGCCATCATTTCCTTTATTCATGCCCGACGCACGTAAATAAAATTTAAATGATTGCACCCATTTTTTCCATTGCTGAGCCAAGTTACCAATCTTCACCAAGTTCCATGGACTGCGGACTAGACATTCCAGAAAGTTTCTTCGCGTTTTGACTTTTACTGACAATTACAGGCAGCATTTATTATGTGTGTGTATTATGTAAATAATAATACCAGACTTGAAGATTTGATTTATTATTACACTTTTGATATATATTACAGATATACAATTAGCAATGGTTACGACGCTATCTTCACGCATGCATGCCTTATCGACTAATGATGTGCCATGACAATAGGGACATCACATACTCATAACAGGTCATAAGGACACACTTCCTAAATTGCTTTATAGAATTGTAGGTAGGAGTGAATCCCGTGAGTTTCATGAATATATAAGAAAGGAAAAGAATATTAAATAGTGGCAAATAATTCTTGATTTTTTCTTTTACTAATAAGAGATACTCCCTAATATAATTTTTTGAATATATTTGGGAGCGGGAAATAAAAAAAACAACGGAATCACCGCTGGCCAATTATTATTTCTACATTCATGTTCTTTTCTTATTATCTTTTTCATACATAATTTTAATTTCATAATTCAATTTTTTTTACAAATGTTAAAACATCACCTTACTTTTAATTTTGTCACCTTCATTAATTCCCATAGATTAATTTCTCATAAAATATCGGAAGTATTAGATGAAAACATGGGAATACATAAGACGAAAATATTGTTTTTTTTCCTAATTTGGGTCTTTATTATGGAGAAATAATTTATTGTCGAAATAATACAATTATTTTAATTTCTTTGGTTTTTAAAAAATATATAAACAAAATTATTCTCGTGCTGCTCACTGTTCAAGCCCTAATAAGACGTTAAGTGCGTCACGTAGTATATTGCTTTGATTGCAAAAAGATTAACTCTCATAGAAATAAAGCACCAAATTATTTTTGTCGTTAAAACTTAAGTATTTTCCTCTCTTCTGTGGATTCAAATTAACTTAACTTCTCATAATTTTAGCTTCACTGCCATTTTTAGTTTAAATATAACATTTTATCGACATTTCACTTATGAGAAAGAAACATAGACCACGGTTCTTTCTCATAATAGATATAAATCTCCTACTGAACAATAATGGTTTATTCATTACAAAACTGGTATATTCACATCTAATATCAATATGTATATATTTAATTACTTATAATAGAAAAATAGAATATTTTTGTTACCGTGAAACCAATCTGTATCACCTTCGACTCTAGGGAACAATGATTTAATATCATAACCCTATGTTTTTCGTAAGTAAGCTGCGATGTTTTAATTTGAACTCAGAATTCGGCACACTAATGAACGCTGGATACTAAAATCCTCTACTGTTCCCTCACTTTAAATATTAATCAAAATTCGAATAAGATATGTGGTTGCTGTAATTTTTTCCTAATTTTATTTTAGTCAAATAATAAGAGGGCATTAGTTTCTTTACGATAAATGTATAAGGCGGTTTGAAATACCAGTTTTTAAAGAACCAGTTTTTTTGAGAAAAATAATCAGGAAAAAGATATATTTTTTCCAACTTATTTTTGTCAAGAATATTTTCTTTGAATTTTTATATTGTAAAAAATTATTACAATTTTGCTAGAACTGAAAAATTAATGGCTTAATTAAAACATGTGGTGGAAATATTTGATAATGGTTTAAAATAAAAAAAAAAAATTCTAAAGAAAAAGAAAAATGGTTAAAAAAATTATTATCTTATGTTTATAACATTATCATTTATTGAATATTAAACGAATTCATATCCACTTAAATATACGCACCACCACGTCACCATCTTTATATTGTCGGTGTAAACTATTGAAGTTATTGATACTTCGAATAAGTGAATTTTGTCTAAATATAAATAATATTTTTGAATAAATATGAGAATATGGCTTCGACTTAACTTTCATACTCAATTTTAAGCTAGTTGAATGAAATCTGGGCTATCTGAAATTCCCTTATTTGGGAATTAATTTGTCAGTTAACCATTTCAGTTTGCACAGTGTTATTTATAATTCAAAGCTGGACACGAATGTACAATAGAGAGAGGTTTATACATTGTCTGGAGACAGTTTGATTAAATCCAATTTCATTCATCCTTTAGGATATTTTTTATTTCCTATGAAAATAGTAGCAAAATGATCCCATCTTCCAAAAAAGGAGTAGCTCACTTTTTCGAATCGACTCCTTTTTTAACTTTTATCGGCGTCTATTTGGATAAAAAGATGCCTGTTTTTTCTTCAAATTCATAATGAAAACCCATTTTTATTACGTGTTCCCGAGCCCAACAGAGAACTTGATTGTTATACTTGGATCTGTTTATTAGTATATGCGGTGATACTTTCAGAATATGTCATATTTATCCATACAGCATAATTTTTCTGATCATAAGCACTACAAAATTGAAATTATCCTTAGGCGCTATTTTTGCAGTCAACAAAATACTTCCATTGAGTTGAGCTTCTCTGCCAAATACTATTCAAATTTTAAACTAATTTTCTCGCATGTACTAATTTTGAACCTAATAACAAACATTCTAGTTACTAAATTAGTAGACAAATAATAATATCGTAGTTTCAAAATTATATAATGATTATTCCAATAAGCGACAATAGTGACTTGGTCATCATACGAATTCGCGAGGTTAGAAAATAGATAGCATTTCTTATTTCGTTCAAAATCTTGTCAGTTCATAGTCAAGTCACAAGGTAGAGAATATAGAAAAATTACTGCCCGCTGTCCAGAACTTAACTATAAGTCGCTTAGTAGAAATCTGTTTTTCCGTTTCACCTACCCATAAAAATTATCATTAAGTCTTCATTTATATTAGCGTTATAGTCCTACTTTCATTCTAAAAGGGAGAAAAATGGAGTTATGGTATGAACTTCATTGTTCAGAATAAAGATATTATTTAAACTCTAACGAAGAGGGTGAGAATTACTAGTGTAAGTGTTAAATAAAGCTTTCTTATCTGTTCTCTTTTATTTTAGAAACTATTGAACCAAAAGTCGTTGAAAAAACAAGGTTGGTAAAATCTGACTAAACACGTACAGGAAAATTATAGCAGTTATCCTAGATCTTGCAGTTTTTGAAATATACACCGTATTTTCACGCCTCTGAAAGACATAACAGGTAATATATTTACTTGTTAAAAGTTGATATTAGTAAATATTTGAAACAGATTCTATGTACCTTTAAAGTGCCTAAATTTGAATCGAATCTCGATTATTAGTGTTAGTTCTATTAGCACTTGACGGTTTTTATTTTACGACGTTCAGAATTTAAAAAGTATTGTTTTTTTATAAAAATTAGCGACAAAATTAATTGATGAACAAAATACAGTATTTGACATGATGTTGTTGCGAATTGCTCTTATATTCAAATTTGACATGTCTGTAGATAGTAATCACGATATTATTGAATATACGTTTTATTAGAAAGCAATTTCGAAATGAAAAATTCATCACAATTTAAAAAAAGTTCCAAACTTTAAAAATAATTTAAACGGAATAACTTTCTATATTCTAGATAATGATAGTGATACTAATGCAATGTTCAAGTAGAAATTTTACTGATTCCAACATATTACCAGCTATGAAAGAATTTTCAAGGGTGTAGATATTAAGAATATTCAGGAAATAATAATAGACTAAGCAAAATTGGGGCTATGGCTTCTGACTTCTTATAAGATTTCCACAATACCTAAAATGGTGTAGGGAGATGTTTGAGTGAAGGAGATACGACCGAACGACTGTAGGCTTTGTGAATATTTTTTAAAAGTTACGCAAGGATTGTTAATTTTTTTATTTTTTTGGGGATCTTTTATACATATTTGCATTTAATAATATTTAATTGTTTATATAGATATTTATATAAATAAATGAAATGATTCGTACTTACAGAAGTTACGTCATTTGAGAAGGATAATTCAATTTGCTGATGTTCCTGTGTATTAAAATATAATAAATCCAATGCTATGTAATCTACAAATATATGAATGGTGTTCACTGAACAAATAAATATCTTAAAATATTTTTCGATTAAATAAGTATAGGCAAATCGACCTCTTTTTCTTCAATACAGTGATTTTATTGTCGAAGTAAGTAGGAGTGAATCTAGGTTCATTGTGAATATTAAATGGATTTTACCTTATTGGCAAATATTCAAACGATTACTTGAAATTATGACCACGCCCACTGTATAAAGCACATCCATAGATATATGAACTTATATAAGGATCCAGTAAAATTAGCATGAGAAAATAATATTGATGGATTTGCATGTCATCAATCAAAACGATACATAAGACCTCTGAGGTGTTTCGGTGGATTTTGAGATTTCTTATATCTGATATACGTATTTCCTCATTGTTTCACAATATTCACTTTAAAGATGAACAGCGTGTACCTTTTGTCTACGAAAAAATCAGGCAGCTTTTGAAGTATCTGACACAAACTATTTTAATGACATAATTTTATTGGTATTTTTTAAGCCTTCGGGGTGTTGATTATTTTAACATGTCTCCATTCTATGTACAATTTCCATCGTGTTATATCTAAATAAATAGGATTTCAATCAGTCAAAAGTCAAAACAGAGATGAAGATGGTCAAGTCTTCGTTGGAGCTTATCCAAATATTAGTGGCTGTTATTATTATTTATTTCAGATTATGAATAATGTTGGTATGATAGAAATTGTCAGTAGAAATTGTCAGTATAATATCCTTTCTTCCAGGATACTTCAAACCGACCACCATACATTATTTTTTTATTAAGCTGAAAATTTTGTGTGTTTCAAAATATTGTCATGGACCTTGCCTGGCGTTTATATTAAGTACTGACCAAATGGTCAATAACAAACAGATCACGTAACACAAATAACTAGTCTTAACTATGTCGGTACATGTCAGATGAACAGAAATTATAGTACTATTTTCTTTACATTTCTAGTATACATTATTAGCGTTATGGAACGAAATGGTTATCTTTGAAGACCATCACTAATACGGAGTTAGAGAATATTAAAGAGTACAGTGGTTTTGAGAGCAAAAGGCACTTATGTAACTCACTTGCCCTTAAATATCTACATAGATTCACCCAAAGTGTAAATAAATTGCTCTAAGATTAATTTATTTTAGTCAAACATAGCAAATAAATTAATGTAGTTTTTAAGATTGACTGAAAAGTATTGCAAAAATAATTTAAAAAATACCTGAATTAAAAGAAACAAATATAAGCAGAGAGAAAAGGGATAAAATAGTAGATATATATAATCACACACTTGAAATAAAATAGTGAGGGAGTTATGTACTTTTGAAATGGGCACAAAATGCCTTTACACAGGGTTCGCTTTCAATATGGGATAAAAAGCGATTAAGAAGCGGTTATTAAACCATCTAATGAAAAGAACTTGTAAATTGATTTACAAATGTGTTCGACCCATCTGTTAAAAATAACATTAATGGATGAATCAGTACACACCTTGCACCATTCCTGCGTAAAACCACGGGATTTAGTCGTGCATTCGAGCTCAATAGCGTCCGTGATCTTGCACATGTTTTATATACATGTCTCACACTTTATCTAATACGATAATGGCGAGTAAGAAGAATAATCCGAATATTATGAAAAGATGTATTGTTATATTTTAAGTAGTGAGTGATTATATGGCAGAGATTATACGAATGTGAGTTTACATAGTTGAGCGATGTATTGATTGAAATGAACTTCGCTTCGAACAAGGATTAAAATATTAGTAAGGACATAAAACATTTGGAAATAAAATATGAGTAGGTGTGCAAATTTTCAGTTATTGTAAATAAGTTGATTCCAATTTTTAAATACGCTTTAATGAAGTTACTAATTGAAATAAAGAAAAATAACAAACATTATGAAGTTCGTACTTCTCTGAAAAAGTATGAAGCAAAAATTTTAATCTTATTACAAAAAGTAACGTACACACACACGCACATTCAAACGTAATATTTACAAACGATATTTAAAAGGCGTTCTCGCAACTAAAACGATTACGGCGACCATTCTTTCCATGTTTTTATTTAAATCGAACAGGTGCTTTGAAATTCTTATTTCGAATTAATCAGGAACTAAAACAATTGTTTTTCGTTAGATTTATACTTTAGAATACTATTTTCCATTTTGGCCATAGATTGAAATTTGATTCTGTTTGTAGTAAAAATGAGTTATAGCCAACAGGTCATTCCTTTGCTCGTCTGCATGTATGTATATTTATTTATATTTATAAAACCACAATTTACAATGACATATTTGTAAAAACTGTGTTGATTGTAGTGAACAATTCAGAAGTTTCTACCTGCTTATCACATTAAATATATTACGTAAAATTGTTTGAGATAGCACTATTATCTTTTTAAGAATTTTGTGCCGGTTCTGAACATAAACCAAACCAACTTTTTAGAATTAACGTATGTTGTTTCTATGTATATCTATTAGAGCAGTACAATTGGGAGTTGGCTCACAAAATGGAAATTAATCGACATAATAAAATGGCGTTAAATTCTATATTAAATCCATACATGATAAATGCAAAAGATCTGGGTCTTCTAATCGAGAATATTAAGTTGGAATTCTTAAGTAAATTATATTAGTAGTCATGTTTTCAGCAGAATGCATCGAGCATCTTCAAAATTTTCAATTAACAATTTTACCATCAATAATTAACTATGGAAATGGATGCTATTCTAATATTAATGAAGGATATTTAAACAAATAAGAAGATGTGGTCATATTACTCAAATGAAACTTCAATCGACACAATTTCACTTACGTAGCTTAAACTTTGGAATCAAGTCGAACCTCATAGCATGTAAATATTCTCTGTAACCATTTTCAAGGAATGAGTGAAAAAATCCTACTTTTCCTAAACTCAAATCCTTCTACGCACTTGTCGTTTAATTTTTTAATTTTTTACATTATATCGTGATTTACAGCTTACCAGACCTAAATTTTTTCCTAAACTTATTGTTATTTTTGACTGGAAGCCCTTACCACGATAACATTAAGTACGCTATATGTAATGTACATTAAAGTTAAATAAAATACGAAATAAACTAACGGATTACATAAAATTGGATTTTTAATTTATGTTTCTTAAGGTTCAAATTACAACCTAGGCTACCTCTTTTCCCTATGTAAATGTCCTAAACGATTTTTTGGTCTTTCTGTTTTCCTGTTTATTAACATGGGTGTTTTTAGGGCACCCACAAAAACTACTGAATCGATTTGAATGGATCATTCCTCTGATAAGGCATAAAGCTATTCACACTTACTTGGTTATAACCGAATATATGACATCAAAAGGTAATGAATGGGATTTATCGGAACCTTCATAGCGAGTTTATGAGTTAAATGTTTCAGCGGTCGAAAGAAAAAAGGCAAAAAAACTAAAGTCAGTTTAATGTTTAAGTTAAAATTAAGTTAGCTATATTCCATTTAATTATATTTGATAACTTACGGCACACAAAAAAATAGTCGGAAAAAAATATTTGTATTGACCCAGTAAGCAAAATGATATGTAATATTGCCTCACCATTACAATAATCTCTTATTGTTGACAATAAAACTTGTCAAAAACAATAATAAAACAACCATAGAATAAGTCAATGTCCAGAGCTCTCAATACCTAGTTTCATTTTTTTTTAGTTTACGAGGCGTGCAATAATATTTGTTCCCTTAACGAATTTAACCTCGACTCCCTAACTTTATTTTGTATAACCGAATGCTTATGTTAGTGAGTTTTTTTATTAAGTATGTTGTCGTAAAAAGTTTCTTCAAAATTTTAAAATCGATCTGTGATAAGTAATGGAGGTACACAATATTATTATTTTATCATTTAAGAAATTTTATAACGGTTTCGAAAATGTATAGTTGTAGATTAAAGTAATTTTCGCAATTAGTTGATAATGTTGATAATTTAAGTTTGGCGGTGTGGGTGTCAAGAATTTTGATTGTTCAGAATCTTTGCGTAAAATTGTTAAACGGTGTTCGGTCCTTAGATTGGTCAATTGATTTCGGTGGAATTACTTATTAGTATTAGCGGCCACTACAAAGTACCCCTTCAAGGAAACTTGGTTGAAAATTCTTTGCAGTCTTTTTTTGGAAATTAGATTTTAATCGTATATTCTCAAGATTACATACCATAAAAATATCAAACTATATAAAAAAATATTTAAAAAACTCGAAAATAAATTCATAAACCATGATAAATCCCAGAGATAGATGTTTTAATAAGATTTATTTAATCTCGCAAACACATACAGTATATTAATCACATGAGATTTCAAAGACATCTAAATAAAGAGCATTAAGATTAAGAGGGTAAGAGGCCATTAAAGTACTCTTCCTCCAAATAATTTCACGTGGGTTAAATATATTATTGGGGAAAAGTAAAACTATTTTTAATTTAATGCTGGGTTTGAATACATAGTCATCAAACTGTACAAACCGCGAATATGTGACAGACCGACGGATAAATACGGATACGATGAAATTCTTTTAGGAATGGCAAAAGTCCTTTAGGTTTTATTAAACCATGAGAGAGCATCATAAGTAAATTATAAAAACATATTTTCCTAGAAACATAAAGTATAAAAACAAATTAAATGAACAGAAAAAAAACAAATTAAAAATATGAAAACAATACTTGCTACTGACGGCAACAAGTCGGTGGCGTACGCAAGAAGAAACACTGAAATCAAGAAAAAACACTGTCTAAAAAATGTCAAGAATATGATTTCCTATGATTTCACCCTAAATAATTCTTTTTTAATTTTTATTTAATGTTTCTGATTATATATTTCTCGTTTGGGTAGCTGCTTTGGAGTAAAATAATTATAAATCATTATTCGATTTCGCACATTTACACATTATTATACTGTGTCTTATAACTAATTAATTGGAATACATATTGCTTCAATTGCACCTGGATTTTTGGATAATAATTTTTTTCAGACATTGTCCTTCAGAAAACAAAATTGCTCGAGTGACCTTTTCATTATATTTTGATAAGTCAATTTCTATTTGTCACCTTTTAGTTGGTACTGATTTTATTTCTAGGCACTGACATACTATACAGCGTTGGTTAGCCAGTAACCAAGAGAATATAAATAAAGAAATTATAAATATTTTGGCAACAGAAGTTTAAAAAGAATGGGTTCAACATTTTCTATCCGATGTATCATCATACTCTGTTCATATTCTTCAGTGAGCCCATAGTTTTCAGTTTGAGACATTTTAAATCCAACATCATCCCCGAAAGCAGTGGCATTTATAGCCTAGCAGTTGGAAAATAAGTTTCCCATTTCATCGTTTCTTTCAAATTAGGATAAATAATTTATTTTTTTGTTTTATTTGAATTTATTTTTCATTATGCTCTCATTTGACATTAAACAAATTTGGTTTTCTTAAGCCCACACTGCAGAAGTCAAAACTTTCGTAACCGATATAATATTACTGTGTTTGCGGAAAATTCGAAAACGAAAAAAAATGTCTACCAATAATTGTAGACATTTTTTTGTTTGGTGAAGAAAAAAAATGTAACTAGTCTTTCTCATTCCGAACATTTTTTCTTCTTTCTTCATACCATAATTTACTTAGAAATTGAGTTTAAATTTTCTATAAATTAAGAGAAAATGTATATACAATTATAATTTTAATGAACGATCACCCGTTTATAAAATGTATACCCGGGTATATAGTCTAATGTCGCGTGTATAGAAAAACAAGTTGGACGTCTTCTCTAAATTATTTTATAGAATGGAAGGATACATAGAAAGTCGCGGATAATATTTTGAAAGATAAAAAATAAATTAAAAATTTGCTAGTTAGTTTCACTTTTTATATTTTATTATGTTGGGTTTAGCTCCCTTCGTAAACGTCAAGTATTCTATAAACATTAAGTTAATTGATAAAAATATCTGCCCTTACAATTAGATTGAAATGTTGGGATATTCTAAATCACCACCGATACAGTAAAAGTACTATTTTTATATACAAAATTAAATTTAATAGTAGCTAATGTAAAAAAAGTATCATTAACAAAATTTAATTTAATAGTAGCTAATGTAAAATATTCACTGCATGATAAAATCCATTATCCAATATTCAATAATTTAAATTTTCCATTTAGGATTTAGGAAATACACAGTCTTCAGGGTATTTTTGCGAAATAAACCTAAAAGAGTACGTGATAACATAACTGAATTCCTTTGATCAAATCTATTTTCAAAAATCTCTGATGTTTCCAGGAGATTTAATTTACTTTCCCTTACCTTAAAATACATTTAATTTAATCCGTGATATAAGGCAACTTTATACTGACATATGTATATACAGGCATATAAGGCAACTTTAACGGTACCTTCATATCAACATAAACCGGTATGTTATGAAAGTGAATAGCAAAGAGAAGGACTATAAACTTGGCGAAACACAAAACTAACAAAGGACGCAACAACAAACGAAGGCTTAAAATTGATTTTCTTTGTCGGCTGGCGTGCAGGAAAAGAGGATTTCCACTTAGCGGATGACACTTACGTTGTCGGCGGTCATTTCCGTAACTCCTCTACGCACTTGAACGGCCAACTAAGAGGGCTTTGATCGAAAAACGAAAGGTAATTTATTTCCTAATAAGGCCGAATTTTGTTTAAAGGAATGTTAGATAGTAATTGTACCATTGTGGAAAAAAATATAGCGTATGTTAGGTTTGTGACGTTCGCAGAAAGTTGCCGTTTAAAGATTGAAGTTAAAGTTTAGGTTTATAATAACTTTCCTCAAGAGTAGTTGGCTTTCCGGAACCGGATTAATGAGCTACATGTAAATCAACACATCACTTCGTCCCAAAGGTTACGAAGGCATGAAAAAATATGGGACAATAATATAATGTTATTTTCAAATTCTTAATTATGTACTACAAACTTGGACATAGATTATAGGAAAATTTAAAGCTCTAATTCGAGTAAATTGTCAGGAAAATACTTTTAAGTGATATTTTTAAATATCCAGGAGTTATTGAAACTATTTAATTTTGTATGCCCTCTTTATAAGCATTTTTTCAAATTTACATATAACTTTTAACTCGGTAATGAAATATGATTAGAAAATTATTACTTAATTTCAAGAGTATTTGAAAGACAGAGGAGAAGATTGGATTTTGCATATTATTCTCTAGCATTACTCGCAGAGAAAAAGCAAACAACTGCGTTACATGGTATTTTATGGGATTCTGGGGACCATCATCCGGCTCTATCGTCAGCTGTTAGGTAACCATCTAGAACATGAGTACTTACTGATACAAAAAAATGGGGGAGGGGGAACATTATGTCATTGTAGAGTTTCTGTCATCATCTTTTGCCACCATTGTCAAACCCTAGATACCAAGTGTGACAAGAGTTCGACAAATGAAATGAGACGAAACACGAGAACAGTTAAATAGCATTGGGAACACACGAAATGACGTTATATTTAATAAACGCGTTATTAGTATTCTAAAGTCGGTCGTGGAAAACAGGATAATTATCATATATTATCATGAATGAAATGATAATTATCATGAAATTTGACTCATTGTATGAAATTTGACTCATCTATCTACTAAAATGACTCTGTGTTATGATAAAGCGTTTGGTGTTTTATTTAAAAAGCAGGAACTTGGGGTCGTTTCGTCATCGTCAGGATGTAAATTATATTTTTAAGTACCCGTATCAAGTATATTTTATATGTATCAATTTTTTTTTATTTTAATTTTACTTTATGAAAATGTTTGTAATTTAAAAGTTAGAATGCAAAAAAAAAAGTTGAGCTTTCATAGCGATATAAAAATAGCGTAGACAAATATCGTCGTAAATGTCTCAAGCGTAAACGTTGCAAGTTAATTAATAGCTCTAAGGGCAGTAGGTCTCACTAATAAAGTAGTACACATAAATTTCGCGAAAATATAAAAATAGCAAAAAATATTAAATAACGGCAAAACAATTTTGAATCTTTCTTCTATTATAATAATACTTAGTTACTAGATACTAAATAGTTCTAGTAACTAAGTATTATTTTTTCAGAGACTAACCTATCGCTGACGAACCATTATTTTTACAATAATGCTCTGTTTCCATTTTTATTATCTATGCTAGATTTTTACTTAGACACTGAAATTTTGTTCCAATTTTCGGAGTAAAATTTTATATTTATTGCTGTTATCGTCCATATTTATTATAAATCAGCTCCAAGAAGACTAGTTCCCATAAATTAGATTCCATTGATTTGAGCATCTTATTACCAGTTAGATGGATTAAAATACGATTCTAAAAACATCGTTTATAGTAAATTGAATATAAATTTATTAATTATTTCCTCTGTACAGAGGAAATAATATTTGCATTTTTTTGTAGGGTAAAAAAGTTTTGCAATTATTTTATTAAATTTAACGCAATTTTTCGCTCATTTATCAATTAGTTTTTCTTCTATTTCATTTATCCATCGGAATGTAAAATGATAAGAATATATTTTGCAGTCATAGAAATCCATTAAAAAATTACTAATAGCTTCTTTCATCAATATGTAATTTCTAAAAGTCAGTTGATATCTCTGTTCTGGATGATCCAGAACAGAGACATAAGCACTTGACTATAGTTGTATTATTATAGGGGATCAAAAGTCCTGGCTCGAATTCCGCCTAGAATTTTCTTATTTCTAAAATATTCTAAACCTCTGTATTATTTCATAGCCGGCTTGCAGATTCTTTCATAGCTGACGATTAGAATTAGTGAAGTTTTTGCTTGTATAATGCCGCTAGTCTCATCTAATATATAGAGTATGAAACCGTTTGAGGGGCAGCAACAAGTAAATTTTAATATAAAATTTTGATGAATTAGAAACAAAACAGTTTACACTGCTTTTTGTATTAGTTCTGCACTGTTTTATATTCTGCAAATAGTTACTTACAGTACTAAACAAACAATAGTTAGATGGCACAATGTTGCGTAAATAAGATTTTAAGCCGCCAAACTCATGCAATTATTGACCACTGCATTATTTTACGGTATGTATTCTTCCCTTATCCTAGAGAAAATAAGCTCTCCCCTATTGGCTACTTAATTTGATAAGGAATCGATCTAACTGATGACATTAAGTATTAATATTTGCTATGGACTCTTAGGGAACCATTATCAATTAATAATGTCAATGATATTCCACGAGCAATTCAATATTATCTTTCTCGTATTTAATTCAGTTTCTCTTGACGTTTGTTTTGATGATTAATGTAAATCACCCACTTTTCATCGCCTATCGTTAATCGCTTCATCCAGTCTAAGTTATATTTAATGTCAATAATTGTTTACAACCACTAACTCAATAAAAAAAAAGTCCGTAATTGATATTGATTACGTCCAAATTCTGTAATGTATTTGAAGGCTTTGCACTTATTGATGAGAGTATTTTGGCCCAGTCTTAGCTTATAACAAAATATTCTGACACTTTTGACAAATTTTGAGTATGTCAATACATGTATTAGTACTCTAATACAATTTATTGCCCAGACTCCGCTAATGAAAGTTGAAAATAAAGACACTAAATTCAAACGTTTATTTTTATTTAAATTTGTTACTTCCACCAATTCTAATATCCCGCTCTGAATTGTTATGAATACTGTTCAAATTGAAACGGTTCAGTTGAAACAATAATTCAGGAGTGAGAAAAGTTCTGATAAAAACATTTCGTTTAAAAATAACTTAGATCGACAAGTCTACTGTCTTCTAAATAATGAAGTCAATAGTAAAGCTAAACCCGTATTAATTCCACCTTTTAGGTTATGTATTTCAGCCATTTTCTTATTCAGATGAATATAAGTGGCTTCATTTACAACTGGCGAGTCCCTAGAAATAATGGCCGTAACCTCGGATATTTTTTCCGATGGATCCCAGTTTCTATTTAGCCTCATATTTATTTTATATGAAAGCTGTCTTACTTGTCAGATGAACACATCGCCAAAATGTTATTAGAACCACTATCCGTTCCAAGCTTTACATGTGTAGATGTATATTGGAAGAAATCTGAAATGTCGCATTTTGAACATTCAACATTTTTTATTGTGCTCTCGAAAAAAATTAATAAGTAGTAATCGGGAATATTTGATTAGAAAAATATCAAAATGCAAATAAAATATGAACTACGAGAGAAACGGTTTACGGAAGGGTTCAAAAATTTTAATTTTATGAATTGATCTTTTATTTAAAAATTTACAATATAATAACTGAAAATTTGTCTTAATGACAAAACATTCTGTGTCAGGTCCGACTTTAAGGGGCAATAATTTATTATTTACTGGCAAACGACAACAGCACGGCCTTCAAGCACGTGATCCGCTTAGTTTTGCCGAAAATGCCAAATAAAAAATGAACTTCGAGAGAAACAGTTTGTGGTGTGAGGTTTAGAAAATTTTCTCGGTCGGAATGCCTTTCGTGAAAAGGACGAGCTAAATTCTTCGACTTACATGATATACATAGCCTATTGTTGTGTTATCTTCGTTCGTCCGTCTGTCGTTTGTCCTTCTGTCTATTGTGAGTTTATAAGTTCTAACGTAGTAATTTAGCAGTATATACATATCGCTAAATATATATTAGTAAACAAGTTAGAAGTGATGAAACCAACGTTTTCGTGAGAAATTTGTGATATTTTTCGCCTACGTGTAACACATACTAGGCGACATATTTAAATAGTGAGAAATAAAATATTTATTTGTACCCGTATGAGCACTGAAACTTTGTAGTAGGAACTTCGCTCAGACTTAACAGCATTATATATCCACTATTAAATGAAACTTCGTAAGATGTAATAATATAATCTTTGCTAATATCCCACCTGAAGATGTTGTAATACAACGAAACCTAGGTCGTGGTACAGAAATTAAAGAAAGTAGAAATAATACTACATCACGTAGTTTCATTTAATTGTGAATAATGAATTTCTACGAAATTTAGTAAATATATACAGTATAATATGTGGGGTCCATTGTTTTCTAAACAAGAAAGTTCTGGATTAATTTTGATGGTACAGTATTTAAGACAATTTTCGTTATTTGTAAGTTATAATTATTACAGAAAGGTACAGAATGCCATCAATATCTATAAAATTTTTGTTGTTTTTATATATTAATAAGATAAATTTCTGTGTTCCTGATAAATATTTATTATATTTTTAAATATATTAGGACAAAATAACTATCTTATAAAAAATATACAGTTTCTCTATCCCTTCACCCATCTTATTTTAAGAACAATATTTTTTTTGCTTTTAAATATTGCCACATAAGATTTAAAATCTCGCTGGAACTGAAAAATTAGTGTTTTAAATAAAAATAGTGCTAGAAATTTTAAAATTTTGATGAAATAATTTAAATTTAAATAAATACCTGTCAATAATAGGATAAATGGTCTCCTTTTACAAAACAGGAATCCATTCATTTTCATAGATATTTCTTGAACACTGTGGAATTTAAATATATACAGAATAATATTATTCCAATGAGTGTGACGATTTGTATAATATATTTGAGTTTTAATATTTATTCTCTTGATTACTGAATGAATTAAGGCCATTAAGTTATTATATCTTCGTCTGCACATGTCACTATTTTGATCTAGACGATCATCAAAGATATTATTCACTATACGTGAGAATATGGTTTCGATTGAACTTTCACCTTTTATTCTAGCTAGAAAACCATTCGTCCATTCTCACTGTGAATAGAAGTTTCATTATCCTAAGTATTCTGCCGATTTCTGCTTTATTTATCATTTTCAAGAGAATGAATTTCTTGTCCTTTTCTGCTATTGCTTTCTAGTGACTTCATATACGTATTTGAGTATATATATTCATCATGACATTAAATGAATCATTCCAATGAGATAAGTTACCTCATTAGTGTGGAATTAATCGATTAGGTGACTTCCTTAAGAATTATAGAATAGTGACACCAATGGTATGTTTTTTATGTGTAATCGTTTATTGGACATAGAGATACTTCAAAATATCTCTTTATTTGAATAAACACAAGTAATTCGACCCCTTTTTCTATAATACTGTAATTGTATTGTTAAAGTTGTCGACGTGAGCAAACAGGTATTGCGCCTTACACACAGTGGTGGATTGTGCCTTATAATCAGTGTCTAGGGGGTTCAGGCCAATATAAATTTAAAAAGTGTAACCGTGTCCATGAAATATATACGCAGATATATAAACGGGATCATGATCAAATAACGTTTGCACGAAGTAATAATTTGATCGAGATATCGAGGCATCAATCACTACAATACCTTAGTTTCTATAAGTTAATGTGGTGTCTTTTGAGATTTCTCAAATCTGGGAGGTGATTTTCTATAATAATTTTCGTTGCTTACTTTGAAGGTGAAAAATATATCTTTCGACAATAGTAGGTATATTGCAAAGAATAATCAACAAATAAAAAACGTAGCAGAAAATGTCATGAAACCCCTACAATTTCAAAAATGAAATATTTCCTACAATTTTATTCCAATTTGTGGTTTTTAATTATATTTTGTTCCAATTGATTAGTATACATAGATTCTGGGAGTAATTTTTATGATTTAAATTTTTCGGAAGAATAACAGGAGGAGCACATTATAAAAAAAACGCCGTGGCTCAGCGCTTCAAAATTACGCAAATTTTAATTACTTTTCCATAACATTTTCACACGATACATAAATATTTTTCTGTTGACCAATATTTGAGAATTTGTCAGCATGGAAATATCGTAATATTTTCAAAATGAAATACTGAATTTTGTGCTTTCCCATAAATAATTACAATTACTATCGCATCAAAAATAAAATTCCCTCATGATCATTTTAGAAAAATTAATGATATGTTGTCCCACAAAATAATATAAGGTTTCCTTAATTTCATTTGAAAAATAAATTTTTTCCTAATACCCATTTTGATCAGGTATTTAGACGATTTGCTTGCCGAAAAAAATGTTTTCTGTTTTTTTGTAACAAATATTTTAATTAATAAAATATAAATAAATAAAAAATATAATTAATTGAAATGCTTCATAATTTTAAATGAGAAATAATTTAAAGCAAGAATTATTGTACGTTATTATTTATAATTTGGTATTATCCTCACTTGACTTATTTATTTTTGCTGTAAATGCACGTCCTTTCGTATATTCCGTGTCAAAGTTTGTATAAAAATGCATTGACAGCATAGGCTTCGTTATTTTCGTATTTTTTAATATTACTTATTTTGTGGGCTAAATATGAGATATTTTCATATCTTAAAATATATTTTAAAATAGATTACTTATATATTAAGACAAATATCGCACTGATACGTAAACAATTAATACCTTTCTTCGATTTCCTCTTTCTCTTTGCCATCTTTCTCTAACAAAATTTGATTTGTTATTGACTTAAATTTGAATACCAGACATTGATGTTCTGTTAAGATATATATATCTTCAATTGAAGTTTCTCCTCAATTTTTAAGGTTTCGTAGCCAAACTAGAAACTTTTCTCGTTTTATTAGGTCCGCCTATCGATATGTCTGCCCATATGTAAGTCACAATGGTTTTACTCGCAGACTATTGAGTAGTCTTAAAATGGAAATTTGGCGATGTTATACGAATTATAACGCTTACAAAATTATTAAATAAAATCTTTTAAAAAGGATTCCTACCATACGTTTTCGCATACAGTGGAAACTGTATAGTGTGGTTTAAATCTTTTCAAAAATTTTGGGGGTATGCCATGCACATTTGCACATAAAGTTTTCAATTGGTCGTCTTTATTAGAGTTATGTATCCCCACCCCTGCCAGCTAAAACGCTAATTCGAATATCTGAAAAGTATTCGCAATAGAACAAAATTAAAAGGAAGATTTCTACTAGTTTAAGCGATAATATTGCACGCTTTTTACAGCATGAAGTTTGAATCTTGGCCCAAAACTTATTTCTAATGCCTGAATTGATAAAAAATATTATTGTATTATGGACGACCAACTTATAACATGATAGTTGCATTCAAGAAAAGCTCAAAAAAACTCAATTCAAGTTAAGTGAAACAATTCCTAAAATAAATTTATACTTTAAAATATATCCTTATAATGTTTGTGAAATATATAATAGGTAATATATTTATATTACTTAAATATATATGAGCTCTTAAATATGTTCGTTGCGAGCTTTAGAGTTGAATAAGTTTTTTTCACATAGTATATTTTACACATAGTAGGAAGAGAAACTAAATTAAATACCGAATATGATGATAAATAAGCCAATAAATATTGACTAAATAAATCGTAAGTTTATCTGCCATGAAACAGAGAATCTATGTCAAGGTATTGATGTTGCATATTAAATTTAAGAGCATCTTAATTTAATTTATTTGAAATCACCATTAAATAAAATTATTTTCACAGTAAGAACTGCGATTTAAATTATATCTTATATCAGTTACAGACCAAACGAAAAGAATAGTTGTTAGATTTAAAATTTAGGTAATTTTAAAGGCATTTCTTTCCCAAACAAGCGATGTACAACATTAAACCGTAATACGATTTATTTAATCTTATAATCACATACAATAACACAATCACACGAGGTTACATGGAAAGGACCTAAATGTGAAGAAAATTTATATTAAGCGGCTGAAAAACTCTTCTTCTTCCACGTACTTCCGTATCCTACATTCATTTTTTATACATATTCAAATATATGGAATAAAATGATAATTTTTTCAAAGCAAAATTCACCTTAAAGGAGCTGGCTTGAAAATTATGAACGTATTATAATTTAACTTTAGTGTACAGACCATACGTTTTTATTTATGACACAAAGTTTGCACATACAACTTTTCCTTAAGAGCTTATCTGCTTTTTTACAAGCCGAGTTCGGGAAACTAGAAAATAAGTTGTTTTTTTTAATTCCTTTCAAACCCTTTCAGATTTTATTAGAAGCTAGAGGAAGAAAATGACCCCTCACCTCCTAACTGTAAATCACTAAGTGCGTATCAGCTTTTCTTTTCCATTAACCGGCCAAGAAAATATGTTTTAAACCTACGTTTGCCGTTGCGTTCATTATCTGTTTTGTGTTACCACTACTGGCGTTAAAATCTTGCCATTTGCCTGGTCCAGCTTTAACAATGGATAAATCGATATTTTAGTTAGAAAAAAAGAGACCGTTAATTCTTTGTTATCTGGGCAAACGTGTTAAATAAAATCTGTTCTAATGTAAGGGTGTGGCATAGTGGTTTAATTGATGTTTGAGAAAATATTTCATTAAACAATTCTCAAGAAAAACACACCTGATTTTTCCTACTTAAAAATTTCATTTTACGAAACTGTCAAGAACAATTTTTGGAAATTGTTGTGTTAGATATTGCGTAATGTAAAGTAAAATTAATTATCAATTACATATTGAGGTTTGAATTTTGTACTTTGTGGGTGTGTCATTATAATGTAAATTTATATTACGTACATATATTTACCTGTAGAAACCGAAGTTATGACAGACAGATGGACGGTAAAAAAATTCAATTTCAATGGTTCCGCCTTAACTGGTTCTTATTTCACCTGTTACTAATATGTCTAATGGATATATTCCTCGTTTGGGTAGTTGTTTTCAGGTGAAGTAGTTATAACTTCATATTTTATGTTTCATGTCTCCTGCACGCCATTGTGTTGATTATTTCTATTTTATAGTATTTTATTACGTTTTATAAACATTAAATTTATTGGCACAAGTTTTGTCCTAAACATTTCTGAGTTCTTACTTCATATGTTTTTTGGTAATATCATTTAAGAAACAATATTCTTGATGTGATCCCGTTGTTGTATTTTGCTGATAATTTTTGAATTCCAGTTTTAGCTTTTTGCATTAGATGGGGGCTTAATGGTTGATACTCATATTGTTTTTGGATGCTAGTAAAATGTGATACTGGTTAGTTAGTAATTAAGAGAACAAATATAAGGAAATTATAAATCGTTTCGCAACAGCGGCTGTAAAAGAATAGTCTTCTCTTGTTTTGTTCTAACTTCGACAATATTTCTTTGCAGATACTTACCATTATCGTTGGAAAAGGTTTTAAGTTCGACACCAATCCCGAAAGTGATGAAATTTGTAGCCTAGCAGTTGGAAGATAAGTTTCCCACTTCATTGTTTCATTAAAACTGGGATAAATAATAATTTCTTTCTCGGAGTTTTTGTCGTAGAATTTTTTCGCGATAATTATTGGAATCCTGTCCATCATGCTATTGAAATCAAAACGAAAAAGAATTGTTTAATTGACGAAATGTTCCACAGTAACCGGAACGGTTATAAGAAGATATTTAAACTGAGATTAGAATATCTCATTTATCTTATAAATGTTTTTTTTTGCTTGCCAACTCATATTTTCTGTGCTATTCTAATTTTATTGCAATATTTTCCGTTTTTTTTTTGGCTTTTTTTGTTTTTGGCCATCTGTGTATGGTTCAATATTTACTAATTATTAAGTAACTTTAAATAATCGATAATGAAGGTTTTCTTTATATTTCCGCCTTATTTCGTGGTATCTTAAATTGCAACTTTTGTATTCGAATTAAAAAATTTCTATTAACTTCACACTGACAGATATGAGCATACGGATATTTATTATATTAACAATATAATAGTAAAAAGTTTGTGAGTTAGTATAATAGAAAGCCAGTCACTTTATAGAGTCAACGTAAATTCCAACTTCATAAATTACTAAGGAAGTAAGCTGAAGTATTTATAGTTATGGAAAATATTCTTCCAATTACTAATTTTTTACCACTTTTAATGGATAATTTATACATCTAATATACATAAACCCCTTGAAAAATGAATATTACACTGAAGAATTTGATATAGCCCTTAGGAAATACCTATGGTATTTTTGTAGGGTCTTAAGACAAACAATTTTTTTTTCAACAACTCATCACTTATATATGTTTATTGCAAGATGAACTCGGAACCGCCGCCTTTTGAAAGATTAGACCAATTTTATCTGTTTACGAACTTGGCTTAGTTTTTTTTTTAAATTATTTTCGATTTGAGTTTCATTACAAGCCTTAATTAAATCTTTTTTATGCACATTTATAAGCAAAGTAAAACAAAAACAAATTTATAAGCAAGCTACCAGCGCATACTTTAGAAATAATTTCGCTTTCAGTTTTTTCACAGGTTTTGAGGTTTGTTTTCAGTTATAGTTCTGTCCTACTTAGCATTTCTGGAAATAAATTGTTTATCTTCTTTTTCTTGTTCCATAGCAACTGGACATCCTTTATAGCTTGCTGGGTGCTCACCTCTATAGTTGGCAAATTTTACTTTCTGATCTTTGTTGGATTAGAATTCAATTGCACGTTGCTTACCTTCATATTTAACACTGTCGTTCATATAATATTTATGTCCAAAGACTTGGCAACTGTATTATTGAGGTTTAAAGATAAATATTTTTAATTACGGTCCTGCCTTAATGACTAAATCTATTATGCTTCTTTTATTGTAAATTTTTCAATGTTTCCATTGTTATGGAAGGTAAGCGTAAACAGTAGTAATTCCTTCCTTTTAACGATTGGTTCGCGTTTATTATTTTAAATGTTTTCTTTTTTTTTAATTTATAGCTTCAAGGATTTGTAACTTTTCCTCCCCATGGTCCTAGATAATTTCTCATAGAGGGGATGAAGTCTTGTGGCCATCATTTTAATTGCACTAGACGCCTTATTTTCAAACGAGTTTTATTGAAATTTATGGGTTTTTAAAATGCTTAAGTTTAACTTCCAAACGTGGTTGCTATGTAAAGTAAACTTAAAGTTTTTTCATGACTGTCCTTTAAGTAAAGAAATTGAAATAGTTCATTGACAACTTTAATTTTAGATACCATTATCGGAAGGGGACTAACAGTTTTCCCTTAATCTTTTGGTTGTTACCATTTTTAGTAGTTTCTTCCTTAGTCTGGTTTCTGATCATAAATAAATTTAAATAATTAATGTTACACGTAAAATACTCCTATTATCTACTAGTATTAAAACACTCGTTATTAACTGAAATATTAATTTTTTTTTTTAAATAGAATCAATATTTATTTATACATATAGTGAAGTTCATTTACTTAAGAATGAATAAAGATTAAAAATCAGCCTTTAAAAACAAAACCTCTTGCTTTTATTTTTGGTACTGATTGGAAAATAATATTAATTTGTAGAAGAAAAATACATGATTACAAAACACTTTTGTTTGTGAGAGTTTTACGTTTATCTCGTCATCGCCCATCAAGACATCATTATTGGCCATTTTATAAATTGTATTACCTTCTACTAAACGCATTTTCTACGGATATATTTGATTATGGAGTTTAAACATCAAAATCCTGCTAGGGGAATAGCTTCATTTTTTTATTGTCTGCTTTTGAAGAAACCATTTTGCGTGTCAGAAATTAATGAATAAAAAGGATATATTGTGGATCAACCTGGTGACACCACAATTTTGGAGGTATGCACTATTTTTTTCTAAGCTATTTCATTATACATATTTTATAAGGACATGAATAATAATACACTTTAATTTAGTTCCAGATGATACAATACCCAATATAAATTTATGACTTGCAAAGAAATAGCTTATTTAAAACCCCTTTTGTTGGACTCAATTCACATGATCGAAATTAATATTACTAATAATAAACGACTCTCAAAAAAATGAGTTAGCGAAAAGTCCATTTTGATTGATGATCAATAATGAAACTAAATAAGTTCTTAAAATATGTATTAAAATGTTCACTAAAACAAAGAATTTATTACGTACTCTTAAGTCCCATTTGTGTTTTATCTAAATGTGTCACTAAACTAAACTTAAAACCTTAAAGGTTTAACCTTTAACTTCAAGATGACAGTAAGAGAAAACCTTTGTGCGACTCAATTATTTAATGTAAACTTTGTTTTTTCGAGAATAAATTCAATCGAAAAGGACCAAGCTACAAAATTTGAAATTCAAAGTGCTAAAGAATTAACATAGCTGATGAATCATTACGGAGCCGCGGGTTGAAATTGTGTCACTTTCGAACTTTCAGAAATCCTCCGATAAAATGGGCTATGTCGTTAGACAGACTATACTTGGAATAAAAACGGCAAAAGTTTATATCAGTGCAGTAAAACTTTTACGATAACTTTTCTCCCTCATTAAATAGAAGAAATCTGAGGACTTATTTGCAATATTATAGGCAAAATAAGGTATAATTTTTTAAAATGTTTTTAAGGGCATGCAAATTTATTGAATTCTAGAATAAAATTCATCCATTTTGTCCCAATTAATTCATAAAATACTATTTTCATTAAAAAATTTACAGAACAAAATAACCACCAAAAATTTCACTTTTGAGAAAAATAGTAAGCATTAGATAAAAATCTACAGGTGTAGCTTAAAAATGTATAAGCTAAATTCTGTAAATGGAGCTTAGATTTCAAATAGAAAATATTTGAAATGAAATAAAGAAATTCCAGCGAATTTCCTTTTAATTTAACATCGGTTAACCTGAAAAAAAAATTAACTTGAAAAAGTATATTTTCATCATTGCGTCAATCTTAGCTCTCCAAAAAATAAAAAGTGTCACATCAGGTCCAAGAAAATTATTAACTATTTTCACATCAGCATAACTTTATATATTTCGTAAAAATTTAATTTAATATTAGTACAATTTACATGAAGCCCATTATATATATATTAAACATTGGGATTACTGGTAAATTTGAAAGGAGTTATTTTTTTCTTTTCAATACTGATAAACTTTTTCACCAATTCTGATCGCGACATTGTTGAAAATACCAATAATACGTTACCTTTTCATAACTTCTAAAAAAGAAGTTTTTGAAAAGGTAACGTATTACTGGTATTTGCAACAAAAAAACAAGAAACACCCAAGGAGTTAAATATTATCAATCTATTTTGATAGCATTTGATAAATACTTCTCCAAAGAGAAAAAACAGTTTCAAAGTTTGAAATTGGTTGTAGTTTTCTGAGAATAGAAATACAAAGACGTCAAATAGCGTGTTAAATATTAAAAATATGTGCTTATTTAAGTCAAAATAAAAAAATCAATGATTTTAGTTGACAAAATCGAGATTAATGGTTGTTATTATACACTATGAAAGCTTTAATGTAATAATATAAATTGAAGACATCTGAAATAAGCTTAAAATTTTCCGTATATTTGATACATTGTTAATGATTATTATAATGATATTAGTATAGTTAGTCGTATCTACCTGTTTCGCATTTTGTGATTTTGAACGAAAACTTTTTATCGAGCGATGCTTTCATAATATATTTAAAGTAGCCACGATTTATTTTACCGGCATTACAAATTTACCTATTTTTTTTTCTTTTATATTAATTGTAAAGTTTTTAATGACTATCTATTGTCTTATTCGAAATTTATTATTGGTTGAAAAAAACCAGGTACTAAGCATCTATGATTACAGATGCTTATTACTTGGTTTATGCTGTCCAGAGAGTATAATTAATCAACTTAATTCACACTAGGGTTCTTTTCTATGTTTGTAAAATTTTCTTTTTGCTTATATTAATTTTTGAATGTTTGAAATATTTTCTTATTGTGTTATTCACTTTATATTTAGATTGTGTATTGGTTTGTTAATGAAAAATTTAAAACAAATTTAATGGAATGTAAATAGCCATTAAATAGGGCGCCCATTGAAATATATAAAAATACTTTCGATTGCCTCGTTCAAAGATTTGACGACTTTTAATCTTCAGAATAAGCTAATTTTGGCAATAATACTGCATCGTAAATCATAGAAACAACCTGCAGATCCTGTAAGAAATTTTATTATGTGGACCACGAAAAAGCCGTTAAATCTCTGTAAACTTATACTGTTTTAAGTTCTATATAGTATTTTCAAGCCGATTAGTAATATATAGAAGCGTTAGGAAGTACGTGTGTTGCCGCTCTAATGGCCGTTCATGGATAAAATAAGAAGACGATATTTTTCCAAAGAGTGAAAGAGAAAAATGTAGTAAATCATAATTATGTTGATGGATGTTGTAAAGAACTTGGACTGTAAAGAAGTGGTCATCAACGTAAATAGCGTGTACACCTCACGCTTTAGGTTTGTTGACGAAATAATAATTCTGGCAAATACAATAATAATGTAGGAGTTGGCAGAAATGCTGTCTGGCTTAGATGTTTCTTGTAGACGAGTGGGCCACGGTATGAACCCGAACAAGATCAAAGTCATATACAACTCACAGATCAAATCGAGGCCAGTGAATTGTAATAATCACTATCACTTGAAAGAGCGTAAGAGTATGATGAGCTGGGCCGAGAAACATTTGAGAAATGGCACCGGAACTCACGTCGTTAACTCCACAGTTGATTAAGACGAAGGTATAAATGCTCTTTGCCGTAATAAACTATATTGCTGAAATTAAGAATCACCCGTAAGCCTGGTGCATATATTAAAACTGGTTCAACCAAAGGTAAAAAGAGCTATGCTCGGAATATCTGTGATGGATAAAAGTTTGGAACTAAAGTAGTCAACATAGCGAGCTGAAGTGTTATTGAGTAGGTAATATTCGGCGAACCACCGGTAACCGATGGAAAAGATGGGTTCTTGAGTACACCACTAATTTTGAAGCAAAGTATGGGGTGTGCCCCAACGATTGTTTATCTAAAAGGTTTGGAAGGCGGTGACTGTATGTGGTATTGCTTTTGGATAATGACTATATGTCCATTCAATGGATTTTTTTAAACATTGGCTGTACTAAACATTCACAGCATAAATATTACTAGTACAATTGAGAACCAATCCAATATGAAGACTATACAGTTGTTAGACTTCAATTGCATCATTTCTGCTGAAATAAGATGTTTTTAACCTATGAGAACATATCGCACAACTTTAATTTATTTATTCAATTGATAAGGTTAAAATCGATTATTTCCGTGCAATAAATATGATACTTTTAAAATTGGTTACACTTATTTACAGAAACCGAAATGAGCTCAGGCCATCTTGAAATATAAGCATACCATATAATTTCCGGTGAAAACGTTTCGTTTTATTTTTTTGTATATTTAATAGTCTCTGAGATAATTGGATATCAATTTTTTGTAACGTGTACAAATAAGATTGCTGTCCTTATTTATATACATAGTTGCATTTTAAAAGCATGTTTATTAAGGTGAATCTCCTGGAACACCGTCTCTAATACTTTTACCTTTAAATACCTAAACAGAGATTATAAGGTAATGAATTCGTTAATTTAATATAAGATTTCGTTATAAATGGCAACTCGTGTTCCTTTTTTTTCTTTTTCGTTCAATGCTGCCCTTATTTATGAAAATAATGTTCCCTTGAAATGAACAGATCCGTTGAATTATTTTACTCCATTATAGTTTTGAATTGGCTGCAATTGACTTCAATTTAACCCTCTGCAGTTGAATTTCAAGAAACTGTAAAACGTATATTTAATTATTTATTTTCATATTGCTTTCAGAAAAAACTTTTTTTAAGAATCCATCCAGTACCTTATGCATACAAATTTCAAACTCCTATTTTGCCCCTTTGCGGCTGAATTTTGAAAAAATCTCCTTGGGCATTACCTACATTATATAAAACATTTCTCCAAATTGATGCATTGTTATATTACATTACACATTTTTAACTCTTATTACACTCCCGTAGAAAGCGATGTCCAATAAAATGTAAAATAAGTATTTAGCTATATATTTTTAAAGTAATTTGACAAGATTCTTTTTAAAACGATCACATAAAATTTGTTGTTATCCAAACTTTTAAGTCTATTTCGTTGTTTTAGATGACGCATTTTAAAATATTCCTCCATAGTAGCTGTCCGCATTACTTATTACCTCCAAATTAAGAGAACCTTATAACAATTTTAGCTCATTGCAAACTTTTAACTACATTTCACCGCTCCAAAGGTTAATTTTTAAAGAAGTTACTAAAACCAGATATTTAAATATTTATGTTTTATGGGCTTTTACTAAGTTTTGAGTTAATAGGACTTAACACCTAATATTTTGTCTGTATTAATTTTAAACGCACGTTTGACGCTTTAGCGGTGAAATTAAAAAAAACTTTATAAACAGTTTATTGACACAATAGTTTCGGCCATACGTAGATAGATGAGTCAGGGTATATTTTCGTAAGTGCAAATTAAAATTTTCAGTCTTATTTCGTGTAAGATTGTGAAAATTTTATACCGTATTTTCCTTTTAACTTTTCATTCTAACAATATCTATAAATAACCAACTTCAAAAAAAGAATGAGGTCCTCAATTCGTCGGAATATTTTCTTTATATGAATTCGGTAATAAATCTTTACCAAGCAGACCGATTTCGACGATTCATTATTATTTGAAAGAGGGTATTTTAGGGGTGGTTTCATATAGATATGACGATGATCTGATGATGAGGCCTGGAAATAGACGATGTGACTTCTTGACAAATGACAATCAATCAACTATGATTCAAGATATTTATTACAGGCAGTTTTCATACTTTGCAAAATTACTACACCATTTACCGGGTGAGGGTTTAACAATTAGTTCTGGAGATGAACAATAGAACTCCCTAATGAATATTAGTAAATAGAACGTGATTAAATATATAGGTTACTAGTAGTTGTAACTTCGTCAAATAATTAATCCATCGATCATGTCAGATTCTGATGATGCGTTCCGGAAATTAACAATGGAACTCCTTATTGAATGGTGGTAAATCAACTGTAATTCAAGATATTTGCCTCTGGTTGTTTTTAATTTGTATAATAACTGCACCATCGATGACGAGTTTTTAGGATGAAGAATGCAACTCTTTATTAGGTGGTAGTAGATCAATAGTGATTCAATATGTTTGCTACTAGTTAGTTGTCACTTTAGTTATTATTTTGCAAAATCTGATATTAGACTTTGGATATGGAGAGCGGAACTCCTCAATGGGTTAGTACTAACTATAGGCGGCTACTACTATCACTTTATTTTTATGTGTGGCTGATAACCAACTTTAGATACAGCAGAAATCGGTATCTATATATAAGCGGTACCAATATACTAGTTTTTACTAGTGACTTTTTATAATTATGTTATAATCTAAGAAATAATATAATTTAATTTTTTATAGTGTGATATAAATCAGTAAAACTTCTCAAACAAAATATTTTTTCAAAAAACCGACTCTAAAAAAGTAGGCACTAAAACGTAAAAAATAACTAACTCAGGTACCTAGATACTTACTAATTCGCATTGAATAACTGAGTTACTTATTTCTGAATTCGGTGCTAGTATCGCCGATCAACTTAAATAAAACTAGTAATTCACAACAATGGCTTTTCTAGAAGAGAGAGATTCTTCTCATAGGTTCTACATTTAATAATGTATATGTCTAGTAGATCGAAGTTTGTCTGTGACGTGATTGAATTCTTCCCCGTAGAAGCCATGGATTAGTGACAAGGATATTATGCCGTTTCTGGTTTTTTAAATTAATTTCTCATCTGACTTCCATTATAATCATTTTATTTAATGCCTTCGCCATGATAACCTTGGAGTTATTTTACTTTGCAAGTATTCAAGGAATATATAATTAATTAGTCCTTAGTGTAAAATGGAAAATCATTCAATCCAATATCGTCAACTGCGGTTGTGTGGATAGTATTTGATAGTGTACTATTTGATAGTGTATAATTACTTAAGCGATTTTCGGCAAGTAACAGTTGATTTATTTCCTGTAGGTTTTCATTTACTAATCTTATTCGGTAAACGGGCACCCAAAAACATTGATAAGTGAACCGGCAATTTTAATTTTATCAAACACATGACCCAAAGCTCTATTATTTACCATGTTGCTATGTATTTTGAATTGATTTTAAAGGCGCCCGTTAATCGTTTTTACCACACAGCGACATATGTTCACTTTTTAAGATTCAGTTGCACCTTGAGTGGTCCACGGTGTGTTACATCTTTGGAATTTTGTCGGCATTTCATGGTTATACCTCAAAAATTAAATTTCCTCCACAGAATCTTGAAACCCTCAATCTAAATTAAAAACGTCGTTGGGTATAAAGAACTACCATTCATAAGTATTTCTAAAATCTTCTTGCATCATAGCCTCCAAAAAGATGTAAAATATATTCATCTAGACAAATATTTAAGTGTAATTTATGGAGGCCGTATGTTTTTTTTTAAAATAATATTCTTGGTACTCCTTTACAAATATATGTAGCCACCATGAACTATGATGGTATTAGGTATAGATAAACTTCTTGACATGGCTTCTTCTTTTGATATTTGGTCATATGGTATAAGTGATAACAAACTCTCTCATTAAATCATTTTTCAACCCTCATCACTTTTGTTTCGAAAGTCGGTCTGGACATATTAAATATGTCGCATAGCCTTTTATTAGGTTTGTGTACAATATTTTGAAAATTGTAGCTAAAGCAGTTGGTTTATTTCCGTCAGTGAGAAATTGATGGCGTTAATCTTAGTAATTCACGAAACTGTTTTTAAGCAAATCCAATACAGTGACGAAATGAATTATCGTTTACAGAATTAATTCTTTCGGAATTAATATATAATTCATCTATTAGTGGAATTCAGGCTGTATTGGCAAAAAATATACGATCTTCTCTTCATCTTGACTCTCGACCATTAAAAAAATACTTATCCAAACGCGAGGCAAAATCCGACTTCAAAATCCACCATCAATTTAACATACATTAGTGGGTATCAAAATTTGTAAAATATTAGTTTAATTTTTGTAGAAAGCCACAGAATATCAAATAATACATGCACACTATACGAATTAAGAGCGGCGAAATAGAATCATCGCGCCAAAAAATGATCCAATTAAAACGTAAAAATTCTATGAAATATACCATCGATATAGATCGCTTTTAAGCAAACATATAATAAAACGTATGTCTTTATTTAGGTGGGTAATTGATGGTTATTTATTACAATATATTTTGTTTTTTTATTTAATAAGATTTTAATAATGTAATATAATAAAACTCAATAAAAATATAATGACTAAACGGTCGCTCGAGTAATAATTGTACCGTGTTTGTTATCTAACTTTGAGATTTTGTAAATCCGTCCCGACTGAGTTTGGAAGAAAGTGCTCGTACAAAGTTTTATTCCTTTTAACATCATCTATGCCGAAATTCACGTGTCATTAATGACTGGACGAAAGAAAAAAAGAACAGACTTTATCCATCGCCTTAACTATATTTTTACGCCCGTGAAATATGGTGTACCTTTTACATAGGCGGTATACTTACGTGGTGAAAAATAATATTAAATATTTATACGTATGTAAGTAGTTATGTATAGAACCTTCTTATTGCAAGTCCCACTCACACTTGATAGGTTTTAATTACATTAGTTTTAAATTTATATTTGAACATTTTAAAAATTTAAACGAGTTAACGGGATATTTATTTTAAAACATCTATCCGATTATAATTCACTCAAGTGGATGGACGGAAAAAAATTGTTTGTCTCTACTTGACGAATGGGGGAGGTGCATTCAAACATTTTCTATTAATATTTTGCCAACTACTCATTGAGATGTTTAAATGGCGATTTCCATTAAGCATATTTTTGAAATTCCTTTCATTTAAGTCTAAAATTATGGATATATGAATCTATGACCGATGAACAGACGATCATGAAGACATTATAAGAGTCGTTTATTTAACTACGGAAATATACTTTCAAGCTTTTATAATTTCTACTTTGAAATATTCCTCAATCAGTTTGTTGAGGAATATTTCAAAGTAGCATTTTCCTGGCAAAATACCTAAAATTTATCGAGGAAGCTATTCACATCTCATGCTGAGTTTTTACTAATAAGTAATTTATAATTTGTGTTGTAGTAGAGTAAATTTTTTAAAGTAAGTAAGACAGTGGAAAGCACATATAAATAATATAAATAATTGTTACCTTGTTTCTAATGTTGATGAAATTTTTAAGTGAAATAAAATAACATTTATAAATATCACAGTGGTAGTAACTATTTTTCTTCACAAGTAGATAACTTTACTTTGAAATTGTTAGCAAACAGTTAACGGTTATTTAATTAGAACTCACTCTTTTTTATTATACATTGCTGGAAATTAAGCCTGTTTTCTTTTGCACACACACACACATATATATATATATATATATATATATATATATATATATATATATATATATATATATACATACGAACGTACGGGTTATCCCGGAAAGTAGTGTCACAGGGAAGTGCAGAGGAAGATATTCTCAAAGTCTATTAGAAACACTCTCGTAGGTTCAGTGATTGTGGGTAGTTTCTGGGTTAAGTTATAATTGTTTTCACGTTTTTTCTCGAACTCATAAATTGAAAATTTCTTTATGACATCAACAAATGGGATAGAAACTTGTTCTTCTTTATGAGGTAAGCCGCTAAGTATCTACTCGGTTTATATGGAGAGGTTTCTTTTTGAATAAGACTAAAAATATTTATAATAAAGTAAAAACTATTAAATGAAGTGAACTGCAATTGTATGTGCACAAAATTATATAACTAGAATCACTAATGTAGGTCCAATTGTATTTCCCGTTTTTAGGATTCCGTCGAGTGGACATCATTAAAAATTCTTTTAGATTATTTGAGATTTCACTGCGTCCTGTTTTCGAAATATAAAGCGTCAAAATAATGTACAATGGGGAAAAAATCCGTATTACTTTCTAACCTAATATTATGAAAATATTTTCAGATTTGTATTGCACATGGTTATGTTTAAAGGTGAATTTTGCAACCGTGGCTGTTTTTGAAATTTAAATTAGAGTTTTTTTAGAGCTCTCAGTTAAAATAACGTCGCTTAGTTGCTAAAAAATGATTTTCTGTTATTAAAATTAATTTGTTGCAAGTTGAGACACACATTTTACTTATTTTTATATAGAAATAAAAATATGTTATTTTTGCATTTCACTTATACATAATAAAAAGAACCCCCGATATTTAGATAACATGATTTTATGTATTTATAACTTATATAAAATTTGTACGTATGAACTTTGTGGTCCGTGGAAAAAAAATATTTTAATCAAATCTCATTACGAATATCAGTTTTAAATAGCTTCGTTCGCAGTGCAAGCTAGTTAGTATATCAGAGCTTCCCAAGTTAAATGAAACAAAAACAGAGAAAATGAATTAATGGCGTTTTTTTCTTACCTTTTTCTATGATTTTTAAAATTCCTGTATACACAATATTTGTTTTTTATTTTAAATTTTATTTCATTTTAAAGTTGGGAAACAGTGTTTCGGTTTTCATCTTCAATAGTTCTTGACAAAGTAAACTATTTTACTAGAAAATTATCGAAACACAACGTTGTATACAATTTTAATTTAAAGACAATAAAGTCGCAGTAATCTTTAACTCTTCAAATATGTGTGTCACTTGACTGCATCGCTCTTTAAGTCCTCTGTGTTACTTAAAATAAACGTAAAAAACTGAAGGATAAATGGTGGTAATAGTGTTTAATCCTATTTAATCCTATTGGGCAAAGGTAAGGGACATGGGAGTCGAAAGTTTCTGCATACTTTTTCAAAGTTTAAAATGTTTAAATGGATGAAAAACTATTTATATCGTCTTAAAGTATGGAAAAAAAAAAATTTGTATAAAATACAGAAAAAACCTAAAAAAAATATTATTTTCATTCCTATGTACCCTATAATTGCATTGTTTCTTCTCTTTGTGAATTTATGATAAGAACATAAAAAAAAGGGAAAAAACAATGTAATATATTACAAAAATTAAAATGTCGTCTGGGGTTTAAAAAATTAAAGTAGGTGAATTATAACTATTTACTCTACTGCCCTACACAACACTGATGACGAAGATGAAGGATTAATTTGGCAAATAGAAATCATTACGGTTTCGATCAACCAGAATTTTTCCTTTTAATAGCATGATGTCAGACAAAAACCTACTTTTGTTCTTTTTTAATTTCTGCAATCGTCAATATTTTTACGACTTGCATTATTTTGTAATTATTTCCCAATGCAACTTCAAGGGAGATTTAAATTTCGTGTTAGCAGTTGTACATTTATAATAAGTTTTACACATTATTTTGTAAATAAATGCTTTGTAGAAATTCGAAGTATAATTATCGAACATACACTCAGCCCAAGTCATTTTATTACATACAAGCATATTTCCCGAGAAGGAAAAACAAGGCCGCTTGAAAGCACTAGGGGATGTAATTTGCCCAAAGTATGTCGTTGAAACTTCTGAGAGACTTGTATTTATATTTACTTCCAAAGGGACCATCGATGACGAGGAATGAAAATAATAAATAACTGCGTAGTAGCACATTGCCTGCAGCTCTCAATACTTTTCTTCGCTTGACTTTTTATTGACTCGCAAACTTTATTTAATTAACTCGATCATCTAATATAGTTCACGATGGTTGTGGCTTTAAATAAATGTTATTTTTGGGCGGATTTTTAAATAAGAGGTCTTGGTTTTTAATCGTATGTGAGTACGTCATTTCCTGTTGTTTGTAAAAAGTTAATAAAGTTAGGGCATTATTATGGATTTTCCTGCATATCCTGCAGCCAAAATATGTTTCAGTCTATCCATGCAATATTTACTTATAATAATTGAGTTTGACTATGGATAAAATTTATAGATAAAACGTTCATACATATTTCTGAATCAAAACGTGTGATCCTTTTTTCAAGTTAAAATGCCATTCTGAATTCAACCCTTAGTCAAAAAATACCAGCTACTTAATAACAGAAAATCTATGGACTTATTTGTTATAAGTCACGAAGAAATATGTTATTCTTGAAATATATCCCACGACTACTAACACCAAATAATTAATATAATAAAAAACTTCTTCACGTTTAATATCTAATATTTGCTCTCTGACAAAAAATATTAAAGCTTGCAAAAATCGTATAGTTTTTCGACCGTTAAAAGTAATTAATTATGTAAAAAAATAAATATATATCGAATATCAGCACCTACAAGCCAATCAGAATTAGTAATTGATTAATCGAAGTACCATTATATAGGAAAATGTTAGTACTATTTGGATGTAATTATTCTGTAGGCTATATTATCTTAATATAATATAGGAGTTATCACATAATATTTAGAAAATAGCATAAGTCAAAAGAAACAATCTGAAAATGACATTAAGTTTCTTTTCATTATATTATATTGTCAGATACATAATGAGAAAAACGTTTTTCTTAAAGTTGGTGAGAAATGATTTTAAACAAAACATTGCTTTTGCCACAAGGAATGTAGAGTAATTTTCAAACTTATAGAACTTTTGAAGTTAACTATTATATAAGTATTTATATTTACTTTCATTAACACGTATCCAAAAATCTTTCCTTACATGTTTGGTCCCAATATTCATCAATTTAACTAGAAATAGTGAATCTAATGGAACTCATTATAAAATTAATTTCAGTATTTAAACCATCGAAATAATAAAGATTTTAAAGTTAGTTACTTAAACTACAACTTAGATATGTTTGATTTTTATATACTGATTTGACGATAAAGAAGTTTTCTAGTTAATAGTTATTAAATAAAAGTTTGAGAGTTAATATCACATTACAGGATGGAGTCAACATAGCACCAAATTTCATAAGTTGGAGATGAAAAGAGCGAAATATTGATATCTGTAGGAAATGTACCACTCAGTGGTATTGTTATTGTATTTCCTTGTCTTCAGAGACCTTTCTGGAAAACCGATAACAATAATTTGTAAGAAACCTGTATGGATTTTCAGTTGTACACTTGGTACGTAGGAATTTTCCTCACAAGTGCGTAAGATTGATCATATTGAGTGCAATTTTGACTATAGTATTTATACAAAGATTTATATGTACCTAAACTATTATATAAAAAAGAGTTTTCTTCGTAGATTTATTGGTATGATTGTTGGGTCATTGTCAATATTTCATGTCATATAGTGGTAATATACCGTGAATAATTGGTAAAAAGTTAAAATATATAGTTTGTAAAAAGAATATTTTAAACTTTTAGGTGAGTTTTTTGGGGATTTTCCTATTTTTCCTTCCTTTTATATCGACTATTTAGTAATTATCTCATTGTGCGTAACGAACTATTTATTTTCACTATATGCTTAAAAGTTCTAAGTTTACGATATAAATTAGCAGACATTTTAAATAAATAACTTAATACCAAAGTGAATAATTAATAAGAAATTTTTTAAATTTGAATATTTACATGAAACAAAAAAAATAATTCTGACGAATAAAAAGAATTCGTCGTTTGCTTTTTACGATGAAAATAATGACGATCAGATTAAATTTAAAAAAATAAATATTGTAAAAAGCATTTAGCCAAAATATCCATTGAAATTAGATTTTTTTACATCTGACATCAAACTAGTGCACCGCCTTGTAACGTATTCAAGTGGGGAAGTTTTCATTTATAAGATAAAATAAGTATGCAAGGAAAGTGATATGGGGCTTTCTGCACCATTATTTTGTCTAACCAAAAAACCTTGATTTATCATAAAGTACGATCCAACAGCGAAGAGAAAAGCAAGTAAATGCTTAAAACTTTCTTTAAACATAAAATTAATGCTTTCTTACAAGACAATCGCTTGTTAAATACGTATGATGTTGGAATAATGATTTCAAATAATTGTAGATCCACTTTCAGAAACATTCTCTCCATACATTTCCATTTTTCTTAGCTTAAAAATGTAAGCATTACTTCCGTCAAGTATTTTTTTACATGTTGGAAGGGAAATTTAACATTTTTAAATTAGAGAAAATTAGTATATATCTTTGTCGATAAGTAATTTGGGTCTTGTAGTACTTGAACCAATTGAAGTACTTGAACCGATTTTTCCTCCACTAGTTTAGTCTCTTTTTCTCTTGAATAAACTTCCATCTTCCTTTCATAGACTCTGTAACGATATAACGCTATCTGTAATGCCATATACACTTATGTAATTTACTTTATTGCAGAAAAACTCAATAAAGTAAATTACACAGAATAATGATTCACTTTATTGCAGAAAAACTCACCTAAAAGTTTATGAATATATCGTTAAGCTCTTTAGTGTGTAAAAAAATTTACGGAGGGTAAAATTCTAACTAGGTCAATTTTCGATTGCGTAGTCGATGTAAATAAGTTTAAAATTTTTGGTTTAGCTTAATTAATAATATTCATATATTCTTCTAATATTCCCATACTTGAATATTGGACCATCTTCAAATATTTTTGTTGAAATACCAAATAAATGGACAAATCATATGCACGATTTAATAACGGAATACTTCACGTTCTGGTAAATGGAGATAATTGGTAATTTATGTAACTCAAAGTATTGGTAAGAATGTCAATATATTTGTTGTTAAATAGTTTAATTTAGTAAACGTAATTATACCAAATAAATACCCATTCAGGTGATGAAATATTATACTTTGTTTTTCTTATTAAATTTAGTTATTATTGTTTAAGCAGTTAGTTCTGGGAATCTGTTTTCGCAGTCGTTATCCTTATTATTTAAATGTTCAGATTTTCAGTGCATATAGTTTTCCCCTGCGGTTTCATTTTCATTTCCGAAATTATGAATTAAGAAGGCCATATAAAGGAAAAATAAATTAAAATGGTAAACAAAAAATAATGACGGTTTTGGGGGATAAATTCTATACCTATATGTTCATTCGATAAGGTGTGATTGAGTAACAAATAACAAAATGAAATTGAAATAGAATTAAATAACTGGAAAATCCGGCTTTTAAAGTGGAACAAATTTATTACGAATCTCTGTCTGGAAGTCTCATATAAACCGAATTCAAACATAAATATGTTCGTTGCAAATTTTATGTAAATCATTATTAATATTGTGTGAAGTAAATATTTCTCGTATACTAGTATTCTTGTAATTAGGAAGGTTAGTTATGATAACCACATGAATATAAATATTTATTTCATTTATTAAAAAAGTAGTGTCATAAAAATTATAAACAGCGCCATCTATGCCTTATTAATTAAACTTAATTATTTATCTCAATGATTATAAAAGATAGCATTTTAGACAAGTAAATTGACATATATATGACTTTAGGAAAGAATGGTGCAGGTATACCCATGAAACGCCATGGTATTTCCTTAAAAGAAATTTTGGCTTCAAGAAATTAACTTCTGGATTTTACATTAGTTGGGATGTTTACAAATTGTTTCTGTAAATATTAGTAGTGTCATAATGTTACGGGCTGTCGAATCTAGTATAAACGATGTAAAAGTCAGAAGAGAAATTAATAAGACGGTAAAAAAAAATTACTTTTATTTTTAAAAACCTATTAAATACGACTAGAACACGTTGCGAGGGTTTTGAACACATGTCTTTATAAATATTGAAGTACACTTAAACTTCATAGTACTTCTATTAAACCATTTACAAATGTTAATTTAATTTTTCATCTATTCAAATGTTTCAAAATGGGAATTTCAAAAAATGAAATTTGGAATCATTGTTTTAGTCTCTTGATAAATTTTAGGTAAATTTCTGGTTAGGCTGATTTTGCGTAATTTTGAACTTAGCAGTTGCAAAGATCTTAAATTTTGGAATCTTTAAAAATTGATCTTTCAATTCATAAGTCACACAAGATATATAATTATAATAAACTTGATTACTTTATTTATCTTAACTAAATCTTCAATTATGATATTTTTTGAGAGTATATTATTAAAATGTATTCGGTATAATACTTAATCAATATAGGTTAATGTATCAAAATACAGACAACAAGTAGTATCATCAACTGGCAACTATATACTAATTTATGTAAGTAACAAAATAAATCGTCAGTCTATTTGCAACTACACACGCTATTTTATTATATATGAGCGATCTGATATATGTGTCATACACGTTTTAAAAAACTCTGCTGTTGTAGAGCACCGAAACCTGAGTGATATTGTAAAGTCACGGAATCTTAAAAGTATTAACCCCAAAAATATCGAATTTAGGAAATTTGAAGCTCAGTTTGAAAAATAAATTATTTGCTACATTGCTTAATCTCTTATTTCTAAGTATTTGGAAAACGTAATAAAGTCTGTTCGGTTATTTTTGGCAGTGTACAAAACCGACAAGTATACAAGAAAATAAAACATAGTTTTATTTTATTTAAAAACATGGAATATTTGTAGGTTTTTCAAGCGGTTGCTTTAATAAAATTATAAATAATAATTTTAGACCATCTCTTTGATTTATATTTTTTTACTTCCTTTGCAGACAGAGCTTTTTAATGGTAAATATACATAGGATACCAATTTACTGATTGCCAGATTTTTGGTGTGAAATATTTAATGGAATGTTTGGGATTAAAAAATGTTGGTGGAAAGTCGCGACGTACCATTTGGTCAGCTTCACGTCAAGTCGATTCTTTTTGACTTAATTCGGCCAGTTTGGCGTCTTGTCGGATCTTTCTGGCTTAATAATCCCTCTATATTTCACTACACTCACGCTACTTTACGTGTGCGTTAGTGTATCTACATTGTTTGTTACTTATTGACACTTACCACTTTTGTCGTTTATTCGGTATTTACAAACTCCGTTATCAAACTTATTGTACGTTTGATAACGGAGTTTGTGATCCTAAAAATATTTAAATACAAAAAAACCTACATGTTTCCCATCTGCCAAGCATCCCATGACCAACTTCCGTAAAGATGGATTTTATAATTTATTTCACTTTACATATTATATTAATTCATATTTTATTTTAGTAGGAATGGAGAAAAAACTTTCAGTGCGCAATAAAATATTGCAATAAAGTTTTGGAATATTTTTGAGAGCAATTATTTATGGGAAAAGTATAGTAATTAACAATTAATTCTTTGAAATATTGTTAGTCTAGTGCTGATCATTAATTTTCAAAGCATTTTTTCTTCATGATTTTATTACTTTTATTTTTTTATCGTGATCTACATTTTGTCTTTTATTCACTTCCCACAAATATACTTAAACGATCTTTTCTGTATTACGTTATTTTTAATTTCGTTTTAAACCGTACTGTCTATAATTTTTTCTCAAATAGGTAATAGTCGATATTTTTTTCGAATAAGTTATCTCGAATAAGTTGCTATTTGCTTGAATTTAGTTGATATTAGCTATGTGCATAGAAGAATTGAATAATATGTAATTTACTTCTCCTCTGAAGGGAGAAACGTGAAATAAATTAATTAAAAATTAGTCCAATTTTCGGTTTTTTTATAGCCTAAATAATATGAATATGTCATCATCATTGACAACCTGTCTCAGTCTATTCGTGGAAATAGGTTATTCTAATAAGGATATCATGGAAGTAATAATGCGTATAATAAACAACTGGTTAAAAGAATTGCCGATCGCAGTACGTAAATTCTATCACGAGTAGCTCTGCATTCCGTTACTAATTTGGGAATTTAATTACACGATTACAATCTTCATTCCAACACCACTCGATGAGTGGTATTGGAATCAATACAGAGACTCCATATCAGGCGGTATCATAGTCGATGACTAGTTTTTCAGGTGCAGAAGACTTGTTTATTAAAATATTTTTCTTGGGGACATTGAATTTTTGGTATATACTGTGTTAATCAAAGTTTTTCTGTAACTTTTAATATTACAAATGATTGCCATACTTTTTAACTAAACTTGGGTTTGTTAGGTTTCTTCATGCTTAAAAGAGTGGAAAAAAGCAGCATTAAATAAATGAATTCAATGAAGCAACAAATTGCTATGTAAGTGCCCATTGATGTTAGTTATCAAAATATTACTAATACGTTCCACTTATTTATATGAAGTGTATTCTACTCACTCACAGGGTCATAAGACTTTGGCCCTTGATTTTGTGGTATATCTCGGGATTACAGGTTTGCGTAGCTAACATACTACATACATTTAAAAGAAACCGTTGAAGCTAACATGCTACATACATTTAAAAGAAACCGTGAGAACTTAAATACTTTGAGCTTTAATCTTCAATTGTACAAGAATTGAAGAGGTCTAAATGAAGTAATATTTAAATTAAAATGAAAAGTAACGTGACTAAAAAAGTCTCCTATTATTTGTAATTTAAAAATATCACATTAACTTAAAGGGTAGAACTAAGACATTAATTGAATTGTCATTCTACAAGAGCATATTTAAAATGTTTCATATTAGGGTAGGTTAAAGCAAGTCGCTAACAAAATTTACTTTCGACATCAATTTACGTAAAAAATTCCCATTGGCAAAAATAAAAATTTATTCTTGCTTTCCCAACTAATTCCCGCGAGAAAATTTTAATGTTCGCGTGGAAAAATGCAACTATACGAAGTATTATGACTGCAAATGTTTATCAGTCTGAACTAAAAAGCAAGTTGTTAAAGAACAATTAAAAAGCTTTAAAAGAATTTATGTGCTTTAAGATTTCTAGAAATGTGAAGCTTGTTCTGTAAAAATTTTTGTGTTACTTTTCCCCTTATGAAAAAGTATATTTTATTGACCTTGTCTGGCGTATTGTTTTTAGAATAGATAAAGCAGTAGTCTTCCATTTTGCTAAGATTTTGACGGCTTTCTGGTTTGAAATATAAGCTGAATTCGTTTTGGGAATTTTGAACATCATTGATAGTTTTCTTAAATAGTTCTTTTTTTCCCAACCTTACAAATTTCATTTAAGGCAAAGGTTTAGACTGAGCACTTATTTTAGACTGTTACTGAGATTTCTCTTGACAGATTTTATTTTGAAACTTTAGTATGTTTTAATATATTTAAAATTTTTACGGTCTGTTTTATAAGCCAATTCAAGTTTATGTCCTTTTTCAAAATGTTTTTTAAAAATACATAATTTTATACCAACCAGAAATATTACTAAAGAAGTTATGAAGATATTGCAGAGTTGCATATCAATTATTTGTTAATTTTAAGATCATTTTGAGGCTTAATAATGTTCTCTAAACTCAAGCAAAAAAATCAAGGTTCAGTGCATTATTTTACCTCATATATATTACGTAAATTTTGCTTCCTTAATATTTAAATGAATATTTTAATTTTTATTTTCAATAGTCAATGTTTATTTTTATTATTATTTTGTATTATTATTCCCAGAGTTTTCTAGTCCAAATGTGAGGGGTAAGAGAATCTACTACTTCCAATAACTTTCAAGGTTTCAGCACTCTACTTGTAGACGTATTTCAAATTGTTTAATACTTAGTATACATATGTAATTACTTATTCGAGAAAAATTATCTACGATAAGATTTAAAATGAAATTGAAAATACCAAAATGCAAAAAATATAGTTTCAGTGCATTTGTGGGAAATCAATAAAGAGAACGTGGTGTATACAATAGAAAAAATAAAAGCAGCAAGTAAGGAAAGGACGGTTATAAAGTTATGAAGACAAAATTATTTAAAAATTAATGATAAGCACTAGACTAATAATATTAAAAAAATATATCGTAAAACATATGGAGAATACCTATTTTATCGTACACGTGCGGTAATAATTATATAAAATGTTAGCTCTGTCAACGCTTCTTGAATTACATCAGGGACATGTAAAGTACTACGAAACGAATTTCTACTGCGGCGCGAGATATATAAAATAAGCGCAGACACTTAAGAGTGTTTACGGGAATAATATCTCAGCGAAAATAATAATATTGAATTATCCCTTCCGAACGAATGGACGCTTCCTTCGCGCGCATCAGCAAAATTTAATATGTTGCGTGGAAAATATAGCTCCAGACGAAATAAGATAGGTTCAGGTAGAAACGTACCGCCTGTGATTGACTTGAGGAATCCTCTAGACCTTTAATTATTCAGAAATTGTAATTTATCCTCGAAGTTATATACATCGGTGGAAAAACAATGGGATGGAGAAAGCTTTAACTTACGAACACAGCAGGTATATAACAGATCTGTTATGACTACATATTTATATTTTAAGAACTGAGATTCATTTTATGGTTCTTTACGTAACTATCAAGGATCCCATCGCTGGTGCGTTTGTTTTACCGCCGCCTATAAAATTTTTCTAGCTGCTATTTTTTGTACGTTATAACAACAGTCTATGAAATGTTGACCTCAAACTAATCGTACTATTATTTCGTTAAAATTATGCAAATTAAAATCTGTTCAGCTCTATAAAAAGTTGAAAAATATTATTCTCCATGTGTAAATATAATATAGGAAAGATTTGATTGAAGAGAAACGATATACTTCTTATTACATTATTATGACGACAAATTTGTGGCCAAGATTTAGAGTACAGATATATTAGAAATTTTATATATTAGAAGTTTGTGGCCTAATTATATAATTTTCCCATAGGTAATGGGCCACTTTTCAACCAACAAGGATACTTCACATTATAAATATGTTGACTAGTATAACTTTCGCCGGCCTAAAAATATCAATATATCTCAGAAACTATGCAATTTAGAATCATTGCTTCAGTTTTCTGATAAAATTTAGCTAAATTTCCAGTAATGTGTTTTTTTTAATATGAACTTTAGCTGGTTCGGAAATAAAGAGTAAGAGGTAAAGGTGGTAGAATGGAATATATTTTTGGGTATATTTTTATCAATATCTCTAGAGTTATTTTGCATAAGTTTCTAGTAAACTATTTTTTATAATCCTTCCGATCGACTCTTTAAAAAAAATTTAAGTATTTTATTCACTTCTTCAAAATTTTCCTGGGTCTATTTTTCAATTTTATTTATTAAAATTTTGCGGCTCAATGTACCATTATCAAAGTTCAAATTTGTTATATACAGATATATGATTTTAAAAGGGTTGTTTTTTTTTCTTTTTGACTAACGTAATGTCAAAAAAGTAATGAAACATGGCTATTTTCGAAAAAAATATAACAATTAAAGTTTCTGGAAAACATTGAGATTCTGCCCTCTTATTGTGATTGAATGATTAAACAATTTTAACAAATTTACGGATTCCTTTAATTAGGATTCTTGAACTCATCTCTTTTAATTTTGTTCAACAATATTTCCATATCTATTTTGATAATATTACTATGTTAATCAACACACAGAGGTAATTATTTGTCATACCCTTCCAAGAGATGGCGCTGTGTTTATTAATATTATTCTAATGATGTTTGCTCATTAAGTTTAATTAGAGAATTGCTATGGACCAACATCCTATGTCACCATCAATTTTTATTAATGAGATTCAAAACGTGATATTATAATACCAACATACGTACAAAATGATATATGAGACTTGCTATGCCAATGAGTATATGAGGCTAGTTCATGTGTATAGTTTCAGAATTCCGTACTTGAAAATCGAAACTGAAGCTTCATTACCCATATGACTATAAATAAGTTTTATTTTGCGGTTTCATGTGACTGAGGAAATGTCGTCTTTATTTCTAGTTTCTCTCACAAAGCCATATGATTATGTAATCGCATTGCAATAACTTTACTTTGTTTACGTTCGTGTAGATATAAAATTACAACTGGAAGAAAATATGTAGATATTAATGAACTTTGATTCTGGATAATAAAACAAATGGAGGAATTATCGAATATAAAATATTTTTATTGAAGATAAATCTCCACAATGTACAGTTAGTATTTAATGGAAAAAAAACTGACAGGGAAAATTAATTTCAGATAAATAAATAGAAATATATTAATTTTACGTTTTGTACCTATACCGTTTGTCACAAATAGCTAATGATGGCATTCTACATTGGAAGATCATGGAAAGAACTTAATACTTTTTGATATCATGCAGTGGAGTTCTCAACACACCTTATATTACTATTTTGTAATTAATTTTGAATTTAAGACTTTTAACTTCTCAAGAAAAATTTAGTGACATCAATTGAATAAATATGAACATAAATTTCACGGACCTATGTAAGCCTATCAAGTTATGTATTCAGTCTAATATTTTTATACAGATTATATTTCCAAACAATTCGAGTATTTTATTAATATTATGCTGTGGTAACTATAACAATATATAAAGTATTACACTAAAGAATATTTAAGCTAATTTAATGTTTATATCGGACTTCAGTGTGACCGAGTCCTAGGCCTAAGTGAGCGATGAAAGGAAAGAGAAGGAAAAATTCAATTCCGCCCCTGAAACGTTACCAAGCGTCAAATCGGAAAATCTGTTTCGGCAATCTGCCGCTTGTTTGACAAAGCTACCGCGAAATTTCCTCTTTTATGAATATTTCATTCAGCATTAACATATTGCGATGCACAGCGCGCTGATCCCCGTGTCGCTTTTCAACTGGTTTGAATAAAAAAGGTAAAATAACAGCTGCGGCAAAAATTCTTACAAAAATTGCAAATAATTTTTAAACAGTTTACTTGAGGATGTATTGGGGCATCCTTTAAATAACTTAATTTATGCATGAAGTTCAAATTATTATCCGTTAAAGTGTTCCATTATTCGTTTATTTTATTACGGAGAGGATCATCAAATCTTGATCAATTTGACAAATATTCATTCTTGAGTAATCGGCTCTATGTTTGAAGTTGACTAGTAATAGGAATATACACTAGGGAATATGACCCTTTTGCACATATAGCAATGTCAATTTGCAGTTTGTTTCTAAAAATTTATTGACGAACAAAGTTATTATCATATTAAAGTAGCTTATTTATTTATCTACTTTAATGTATCTAATTAATACATATGGTGGACTTATTGCTACAAGAGCAATCTCTTACAGCCAACCACAACACCAGTTCAGCCCTGTTCGACGAACGGCCGGGAATCGAACCCGGGTCGCCGCGGTGCATGGCATCGTTAAAGGCCGTATGCCTTATAATCAACCCAATACACCACGGCGACCAAAAACGAACATTACCTTTTTTCAAAAAGAGTTTCACATCATCGGCAAACAAAAGCATTTCGCACATAATCATTAATTATTAAATTGATTCCCAATTTAAAGTCCTAGATGTATTTCTCTAATTTTTAAAAAAAATTATTTAATAGGGTAAATATGGAGAAATTTTTATCCAAACCTACTGCCTTTGTGGATATAACTGGTGGTTGAAGGACTTGTTAAACTCCCAACAGTCTGCTATAACTATTCGGTTTTCTTAGAATGAAAATTATTTCAGTCAGTAAGTTGAAACGGAAATTGGGTAAAATACGACGTTGAAATATTATTTCAAATACATTATTGAAGATTCAGGAATAGTGATTAGAAAACCGTAAATATTTACGAAAAATTGGTTCACGTTGTACACATCGCCGAAACTATTTAACATAAATAAATAAATAAATAAATATTTATATATATATATATATATAAATATATAAATATATATAAATATATATATATATATAATATATATATATATATATATATATACCGTCAGTCACTATTTTTATTGAATTTTTATTTTATGAATTAGTTTTTTATTTTTTCTCAATATCAAAATCCTTTCAGGACAAAATGACTGTCATTATGTCGTATTTATTTCTATTGAAATATAACTTCCAAAATCAGATTCAAAAACAACGAAAGATAATTTTATTTGATCAAAGGTTTTCGATCATGCCATGCGAAGTTTTATATGTTCGATTTATAAAAGAAAGTTTAACGGTTATTTACCCAAAAATCCGAGTGTCGTACCTTTTCCTTCGGCAAATGTGAACAAATTGTACAAATAATATTATACTGTCGATGTTAGAGTTGGTGAAGAAAGTTTGTTTGCATTTTGAAAATGAGAAACATAGAAAAGTTTTATTTTAATCGTCAGTCGAAGATTAGACCTAATGTAATTTTTATGAAAAATTAGGCTATATGTCATAGAAATCTGATAAAGTAATCTGATTACAACGGAATTCTTTGAATAAGTACGATGAAATATTATACAATATAAAATTGGTGAAGATGAAACAATATAAAGATGGTGTCCTGTTATATATGTTAATACACATTTAATGTATTTATCTATGAAATTGGCAGGTCTGACAAAGTTGTCATAATAAGCAACATAAAATCGTGAAGTGTGAAAAAAATCTGTTTGACAAAAAATCCTTTTTAACAAAAACACAGAACCAATAGCAATATTAGTTGTTTGTTATAATTTTTTTTTTCAGAAATTGGGTACATATTTAAAAAGCTACAGATTATTTATTTTGCAATATTTCTTATAAAGTTATTCCGAAACATATAATACGCGCACATTAGCGAAGATAGCTTTTTGTTTAATTCCATTCTAAGACAGTAAATGAGACATATTTTCACTTTTTCCCTGATAACAGGTATGTTTTAAATTATAATATTTCCAATTTATTAAAAATCTATACTAAAAAAAATTGAAATTCAAAGTGAACAACAGGAATAAAAATTTACAGTTTAGGCTATGGGTGTAAACTTATAGGATTGTGTAAATACTGTTTTATAAAATATTTCACTTTTAGGTATTTCTTAAAATCCATGTGAATAATATTCAATAAAAATTGAAATTCGTGTAGCTTGTCAGATCTACATTAATAATACAATTAAAAAATTTTACTGCAGAAAATATTTTCCAAGTACCTCTTCGATGGAAAATAAAGTAATGCAATATTTCTATGCAGTGGTTTATGTAAATTTAAAATTCGTTTTAGTCCACCTAATTTGAATACAACTTAAGTAAATAAATTGGGATAAAATAAATTAAACTGCATCTAAATCTTATCTAGTCTAAACGCAGTAAATTTAAATTAAGGTCAACTTAAAATTGCTCAAAGAACACAAATGTTTAGTAACAGATAGTAAAATACATTTCCAATTCGAATAGATAGTGTAAATAAAAAAAGACTGATGCAGCATTTAAATGCTTATGTCAATCGATGTTGATTAATTTGTTTACTCTGACAAAATCGGAAAACTTTGGCAATAAGGCTCGCGAAGACAGTGATTTTGCGGCCTTTCAGGCTAGACGCATTAGGTCACGTGTTATTTTTTCCAGTTTGTTCTCTAAGACACATAAAAAAATGTATCTTAAAAATATCGATGTACATTCGGTCAGTTGATTTCAAGATTCAAGTTTTACGAAGGGAATGTTAGACTTAGCAATTACACGTTTTATTACTTTTTAAATTGGTTGTACGGTCGGTACACGCCATTAAAAGATTGAATGGATTTTACATGAGGTTGACAGTTTGCAAGGAAATTGAGTCTGAAGTTAAGGAAGTAATGTATATTCTGTGGGCCTAGACAAAGTTCCTTCTTGTTTCTACTTTCGTCATCGTTTGTAGAAAACTTAAAAATATATGAAAATGACATTTGACAACGAAAGATCACGTGGATGAATAGTATTTTGGTAGACAAAAATCCTTCTTTCTATTCCACAAAATTATACATCAGTGTTTCTATGGCGTCGTTCGAGAATTTTCATACAAATGCGTAGACAACGTGCAATTTTGACAAGTGAAATCGCCAAGCTGGCGTCATTATAGGACGATAGTGTAACGAATGCTAGCTTGTTGTAGAAAACGAAACAGAATGGCGGTTATTTAATCAGCTGTCATGACAATTCTATGCAACTGTGATTTTATTTTTTTTTTGGAACAATGCATGCACTCAGGTTTTAGGCTGCTCGTAATTAAAATGTATCGATGAGATACCAAAAAAGAATAGAAAGTTGTCCGTATATGGAGCTGATTAACGAAATGCCGGATGCATTGTTTCTAGAACGCTTTAGGCTCGACAAATAAACATTCCGGCAATTCGGTCGCGATTTGAGAATACATATTTCTCTAAGAAGTACTAGAGAAATACCTAGAAATCAAGGTAAGACTGAGATTCAATATATTTCAATATAACATAAAATTATTTAAAAATAAGTCAGTGAAAATTATAATAGTTTTGGTTGAGTGAGATTTTCCATAAAATATACGTAATTTTTACAAATACTATATGCCCTAAGCTTTTTAGCTACTGATTCGTATCAGCGGGTTGCTGGATTTACTGCAACGACCTGCTAGTCTTTGAATCGGGCAGGTTGTGGATGCACTAAATCACACTGCAATGGCAAATTAGTGGATTATGTTTACCCGGTCTCAACAAGAGGGAACACGTATAAAACGAGAGTAAGTATATATAATTACTAGAATGCATTCAAAATGTTATGACATTTTAGAGTAGTGGTAATAAAGCTGTCAAAATTGATTAAGTCATAAAGTAAAATACTTCGACACATTATCAAAAGTGAATATCTTAAATTCTTATTTTTAGATTTCAAAGGAAATATGGGTTGCCTGACATAAGAAGGTGCATTGACTGTACTCACATTTCAATAGTAAAACTATTTGATGAGGAGCAACTTTTTTACAATAGCAAAAAGTATCACTCACTTAATGTTCAAAAGATAAGTTTAGAAAACCTGATTCGTCTAATCGGTTATAAAAGCTAAATTAAAAATTTGATTAATCAAAATAAATATATACAGGTTTGTGACAATAATTTCAAAATTTTGAACCTCAACACCAAGTTTGGCGGAGCCACTCATGACTATTTTATATGGTTTTCAAGTCAAGTCGAACCATTTCTGCGTGGACTTCATCAAAATGAGGAACAAGTTTGTTTGTTAGGTTTGTGATTAAATTTTATTCAAATTCATGTTTAATTCTGAAAAAAGTATAGTATATAATTAAGTTATTTGAAAAATTGTTTATTATGGCAAAAATACTAGAATTTTTCATGTCTCTTTTATCAAAAAAATTTTACTGAATATTATTAGGGACGGCAAAAATATTATTCGGCATGTTATTGACGTTTCGCAGCTAATGCTAATTTGCTAATATTATTAAGTATTAACTGTAGATGAACGGTATGTTGTGAGTAGATTTATTTCTTTAGCGGCTTTCACTATTTATACCATATAGAAAGCTGAGTGCGGCGTGTTATTTGAAGCTGCTATAACTGCTAAATACTGTTTATATATTAATAGCGTGATATATAAACGGCATAACACTTGACGTAAATAATCCTGTATTATTGTTATGAGCGATGTATGTGCACTATACGATTAACGTTGTGTGTAAATCGTTACTATATATATCTAGAATAAAAGAAAGGTTTATAATAAAAGATAGTGTTTGGAAAAATTATTTGCTAATTTAATTATTGTGTTTATATTTTGTTTGCCTTTCCATTTTTATAATTGGTCTAAATGATTTTTAAAGGAACATACCGATCAATCGTTAAAGTGTTCACAGTTCTAATAGAACTCTATTAATTATATTTGTTAATATTTTCTAAACTTGGAAACGTGTTAAGAATAAATATCTTACTTATGTAATGTTTACGAAAATATCTCTGATTAATCGTCTGTGACGAATTTAAAAACATATGTAAAATGTAAGCATCTGTCAGCATATGTACCAAACTTTAAGCTCAAATAAACATAATTAAATGAAACTACGTGATATAGTATTATTTAAACAAAGTTAAAAACAATGTTTATGACATATTTTGATATACATATTTCATTTATACCTGGTTCTGTATTTTTTTTCTCCCAATTGTCTAATGTCTCACAAATAACTGTCTAGTATCATTAAATGTTCATGTCACATGTACACTGTAAAATATGTACAAAATATGCTAACCTCTAAGTAGCGGTAGTAAGGTAGAATATGTTAAAAATATCCCAATGCTAATAAACATAACAAAAATACCTGCCGCAAATAGCACTCTCACAGAAATAGTCCACTAATTTATTATGCATTAGTTATTGCATAACAATTAGTAATGTGTTAGCAGTATTAATATTAATATAAAATAGCTTTGGCGCCCATCGCTACCAAACATCAATGTATGAGATTGACTCAATTAATTTTCCTTGATAACCATCTTATTTAAAAATATTTTAATGAACGATTAAAATTTGAAGAAAGAATCGTTTTACAGGTGATTCTGGATACCCACTCAGGCCGTGGTTGATGACACCCACATGAAATGCTGCTCCAGGTTCCCAGGAAGAGGGGTATACAAGGCAAAACTGTTAATATTTTTCCTTTTACCTCATTTTTTTGTTGACCATGGCCATGTATACATACACACACACACACACACACATATATATATATATATATATATATATATATACATATACATGTATATATATACATATATGTATATATATATATATATATATATATAATTCCATTTTATGTGCTCCTAATTCTAGAGACTCTACATTTGTAGTTCTACTCGTCATTTTTCGTTGTCTTGTTACCAAATTTGTTCTTTTACCTGAAGCATTAAGTTAAATATATGCGCAAATAAACGCAGAATAAGTACCAAAATTCATTAACAACGTCTATGTGAGGTCCGCTAGTACTGAAATTCTTTATGCGATTAACGCGAAATGAGGACGGAAAGAAATATAGAAATGGAAGGACGTTCTCTGACAATGCAATTAGAGGGTGGTCGATCCAGTCAAGTGACGGAAATCTTTGGATCCTTCTCAGAGGAATCTTGTTATGTGTTATTATATTGAAAGGAAAATATAGAACGTGAATACGGTGAAGATTCTAAGGTTAAACATTAATTGTAATTACCACACTATTAGTAAATACAAGCGTAAAAAAATAATATAATATGAAATCAACAAAACCAAAGCTTATTTAGTTTAAAAAACACCGATGAATAGCACCAGCCAGAAAAGTGAGTTTCGTAGAATTATTTTATTATCTTTCTTGATTGCATCATTAATGAAATTATGAATGAGTATCGAGGACGATTACAATAAAACTTGTATTTAAGTTAGGCAAAAAACAACTTACAAGCAAAAGGAGAAAAAATGGATACTGATTAATTAATTAGCAAGACCATTATTGGTAAAGATGTAATATTACTGCAAAATTCAAAAAACAATTTTTTCGCTGGTGTATTTTTTCAAACTTTAGAGAAAAAGACGTCTGCTACTGATTTTCACTTTCTTCATTCTATCTATGCCACGATGTTCCGCAGAGTGAATAAATTGAAAAATTAAAATAAGGATATAAAACTTTCATCAAAGCTTGCTAGTCCCGACGGTGCCACCTCGCTCTAAGCTCATTCGGATGAGAAGGGTGACGGAATTGGCATATCAAAGTTTTCAGAAGTCCCAGTTGTCTTTAGGCGCTATGGAAAATTATTAATTGGGGTATTTTCAAATAAATGCAAATCAATATAGATATGTAAAATGAAGAATTTAAAAACAATTTGGGGAAAGCTTTGTGGCATTGTCTTGTTTAATTTAGAATTGATAGTTTTCTACATGTGCACATATATTTACTTGTTTACGTAATTTATACATATAATAAAACTGTAACAAACTCAATTCTGTACATGGAAAATATAAAAAAGTGGTTGACTTAACGTATAAAATTGTAGAAGACAGAAAACTTGTTTTTGGGATTATTGTCTGTCTCAGGGTTAATTAGTTCTTCAATCACGCGAAATTCATTACAAAGATTTTTATAAAATTTGGTATGTTAATAGATATAAACTATTACCATCAAGCAACATGTAGGATACTTTTTGTTTTGATAATTCAGCTAAAAGAAATACCCTGATTTTGCGACTATTACTATATCGGTTACTACATAGTTATCAATTAGCATTTTGACTAAATTTTATGCTCATAAATATATCAAGATATGGTACTTTTAGGGCCACCCTTCACCGTTTTTAGTAAATTAAAAAAAAAGAAAATAAAAAAAAACAAAAACCTAATAACTTTTCATACCAAATTCGAAGCGAATGAAGTTGTGTTGGCACAGCTATTACTAACATAATTTTGCGGGTATAATTCTTAATCGACATTCTCGAAATAGTTTGTGATTTTAAACAAGTAAATGATATTTCACTTAGAATGTATTGTAGAATAGAAGACACATATAGACATAAAAGGGAGGAAATGAGTAAAAATATCTTTACATTAAAAATGATTTTAGTCCGTAGGGTGTTGAAATATATTTATTTCGAGTAAATTAAATACACCGTGTGTATATTAAATAAAACAATTTTCTTTAGGGGAGAAATTAAATAATATTAGCTTTATTATACAACATGCATTTACATAATTATACAACATTTTTGTAATTGGTAAAATGATAATCTGACGACCATAGAAAACAGGTCAGGTAATCAGCTTATCCACTTTATATGGAAAAATATAAAGTGAAGTTTTTATTGACAAATAACGACGGTAACGCCGTTTGTCTTCTGAACATTTGAAGAAATATTTCTTTTTGTTCCGTTATACAAGTGTTTAAAAAAACCTATTGTTCTAATGATCTGGTCTTCTATGTGGCAAAAGCCTCAGGCATTGGGATAGTAGTCCGAATAAGCTACATATTCTTAATATTATTTTTAATATTATTTTATTGTCCTGGTTTAATCAAATATTGTTTTAAAAATGTACATAATTTTTGTAAAAATATACATGGCTTTGTTACGTAAGAAAATATATTATAGTTAAAACTGGCATTTTTCTTCGAATAGAGTACAAAGGACTTTTTTTAAACAAAAAGACGTGGAAAGAGACCAGCAAAGAGGTTGATTTAAATCTCTCTTTAGGAGCATTATCTCAAAAATAGCAAATTCAGGAAACTAAAATTTAGTGTTATTATATATGCTGTTCTTATTATGAAGGTAAATTACAGCAGTATTGTACATTACGAGTGAAACATTTTTTTCCAAGTCTGTGAGATATATATTAGGCGACATGCGTATATGGTAAAAATATTATTATTTGAAATAGTAATTTAAAGAATGCCAATTATTTAATGGAAATCACTTAGAAGGTGTATAATTATGTAGAAACTATATTATAATATGCAGATACGATACATTTATGTGTACTACATGCACACATGAATATATCGTAGAATAAAGTGAGTGGAATGAGAATGAGACCATTTCAAATATATGTCCGTTCAAACGGACTTACACTATAATAGTGTAAGTCCGTTTTTATTTTGAAAGGGTATCTATCCATTTTCTCCTGGAAGAAATGAAAATATTTAATTTAATCGAAGGACACATGGCAGAAATGAAGGTTAAGAAAATTGAGTCAAATAAATCAATAATGGTTAAATATTACACAACTCGTGAGCGTATCTGGTGTTGAGTTTACGTTTGCTTTATTATTATGGTTTAATGTTATTTAACTTTGCTTTAACTACAATGTCACCATTAGTTATATTGTTCTCACAAATATTGGTTCCATTTTTAGCAAAGGTATATTAAAAGAGTATTTTTATTTTGAAATTTAATTATGGCAGTATAATTTATGTACCAAATATGTTAAAAAATTAGGCTTATTTTGATTCATATTTTTAAATAATTTATGCCTATATTTTCTTTATTTTCACTATGTTATTATGCAGATCGAGATTGTAGTCATTTTTTAAATCGTTTGAAAGGGTATGTGCGTGAGCTTTGCTGCATGTTTTCTATGTATATTAATGAGACATCATTTACATAAGCTAATAATGAAATGGATTCAATATTGAGGCCTCAAGGATACCTTGGGGTACTACGTGAAAAGGTCTTCAAAATCTTATTGATGTTTCTAGTGTTAGATAATATTTACAATTACAAATTACATAACCTCAAAACTTAGTTCTGCGCGTAGAACTAAACGACTTACTTTAATGTTAAATTGCAATTTGTGATTAATGAAAACTTTTAAAGTGAAACTTTAGTAGTGAAATTTGATCAATTAAACTGTTCCTTATACGTTTTCACAAATAATAAATTTGGCCCAGTGGAAACACTTCATATTCAGTTCTAAGCATACGTAATGTTATAGCACTGATGCGGCAGGCAGCGGATAACTAGTCAGATGGGTGCTTTTTAAGCACATAATTGAATTGCATTATTATTAATACACATTTAAGAAGAGAAAAAGTATTTAAAATAGCTTGCACTTGATCGCTTTTTTTATATGTTGTCTCTGATAGAAGTTCTTTTTCATTTGTATTTCTTTCAGCCACTATTATTAAATAGAGATCTCAGCCAGAGATTTTCATTTAATTATGTAGTCGAAGCGATGGTTTTTTATACACTTCCCAGTCAAATGAAAGCGTTATATTTTATTGTTATGCTAAATTTTTTTTGCTTGATTAATGTATTTTAAATACTGGGCACCATCTTTAATCTAATAGAATGAACAAGTAGATATAAGAGATACGTTAATAGAACTTCTTGTAAAATATTTGAGATAGGTTTTTTAATAATTAGGGAACTTAATTAAAAATGTTCGTATAGTAGGTAAACGTTATCTGTTTTACTGTTAGAAAGATCTCGATATACGCTTTATATATGATTTATAAAATTAATCTTCATTTTGGAAGAAAATGGAAATTTAGCTTATTAGCAGGTTATTTCTGGCTTAGACTTTCTAGATTTTTCTTGCGCTTTTATGTTCTGAAATTTGGCCGTCTTCTCAACTAAACAAAGCATGAATAACTAAATCGCTGAGCATATTGTTAATAAATGGTCCGTAAATAGTTATTACATATAAAAAGAAATAAATAAATGTTATCATTGTCCCCTTTTTACCCGATTAGAGCCATAATACATAGCTAGTTTTTCGATATATGATTATAATCCAGAATTTGGATTGAATTAAGTTATAATTCTATGTATTGACGAATTACCAGAGCGATTTAATATCATCTCTATAATTTATTCGTTTTTCGTTGGAATTTAAATTACTCCCTTATCAACACCCCAAACAATAGAAAATGTGTCTAATGTAACTTTTACAATAATTATAAAAAATAAATTTGAAGGAAGCTGGAAGAATATTATATAAAACTCCTTTCAAAGTAACATGCAATAATTTTTTTTTATTTTTCTGGCATAGTCTGACAATAAAGAAAACCTTCGCAAAGAGGTTTCTTGGTTGGTAATGTATTAAAGCAGTTTTATCGCCGAAATATGAAATATTATTCAAAAATGAAATAAAGAGATTAGTTCATAGTTATATATTATATCACAATTAGGCTTGGAAAAAGAGAGTGGTAAAAGCACATCTCCTGTGAGACATAAATATTATTTTAATTAGTTTTAGAATTAGTTTGATATCTGGTTAGTAAAATTTGAAATGATTTAAAATAAATTGGCGTATTCGATTTTTAACTCTTGCTTTTACGACTCTTAGAACTTTCTGCAACATTAAAATAAAAATAAATAATATAATCTTTGAAAATATTCTTGGAATATTTTTCAAAAATATAATTTACTTTTTGCTCGGACTATTAAATCTTCGAATATTTTTCAAAATTCGTTTGTATGAGATATACTGTCAATTAAATTTGCTGTTTTAAAATTGCTCATTGGGCTCAAATCTCCTATTATAAAAAATTATTGTTAAGAGAAAAAGTGTGTTTTAAACGTAATATTACCCCGTATAAATAGTAGATATAAAATTGATTGATATATTTAAATCAAGTGTCTGATTCAGGTTTCATTAAATTCATTTCAAATACTGCCTTTTAACATTTAAGGTAAGATGAATTGTAAGGATAAAAAAAGAGCATTTTCAAGTGGAGCTTTGATATAATTGACATTGAATAAAAAAGCTTTTAATCAGCTGGCGAGGTTAAGGCGGTTTCCACATTAGCGACTTTGTCGCGTCATTTAGCGGCATGCATACACGTATGCGAAGATTCGTGTAGGTAAACATACAAATGACGTGGGTTAGGAGAAGGAAATAGGATATGAAATAAAAAAGTCAAAATATGTTTTATAAAAATAGCGAGATGTTAAACTCTCTGAGGTAATCAATAAATGAGTATAAAAAGGGAGCTTGTCGTACTTATGGGTGTAATTTATTCCACGACTTGGTTACATATAATAAGAACGACGGTTTACAGAATGTAGTATGATGACTGAGGATGAAGAGGGTAAGGAGCATTTCACAATGAAAATCAAGGTCCGGAGGAGTTAATGCAATAAATGTCCATTCAAGATTTTAATGAATATTTAGGCCCTAAACGCAAGGGCAAGAATATAAAAATTACGTCGATCCCGAAACGCTCATCATTTGAGAGCAGGCATAAACTCGAAAATGAGGTCAAATATTGAGAGATGAAAAGATTTTCCCCTCATTTTCATGTTTATGTATCCTCTGAAATAATAAGCCGTAGAAAGTGGATGCATAAATTTTGAAGACAATCTAACTTATTTAAGCGATCTTCAAACAGATTTAGATTACAAATATCTCTATAGTCTCGCAGAGGAAGCGAAAGCATTTGGTAAAGCGAACTTAAGTTTAATGGGTAGAGTTTTGAAGTTACTTTAGACAGTGTTTTCGGCTGAAGACACGATCACTAACATTGTTGTTGAAGTGTTAGTTACCTCTTAGATTCCTGATAGCACTATGATGAATAGGGAAAATAGTAGTGGAGGAAGAACTGCATTTTGTGAGATATCCTACAAAGTCAAATTCACAGCCACCAAGTCAATCCACTCGGAAAAGGTATCAGAAATGTTTGAAGTCAAATACGTTGATACGATCATGTAGGTGTGATTTGTACTATTTTAATGCAGAACTACTTAGACATAGAATAATTTTAATATAGTATTATCCATAGTCAAGTACATATTTTTATTTACATGTAATAGTGCCATTGAGTTATTACGGCCAGGACGAAATTATGATTTATAAGGGTCTCAAACCTGTCAAGTATTTATGAAGTGGACAAGATGTGATTGAACAATATGTTCCAAAACATACAGAAAAGGGGCAGTGTGGATATTGGCCTAAGGTGTTATGGTACTATAGGGCTCGATACTTTCGTTATAATCATTATTATCCTCACCTGAACTTTTCGGGAAAAATAAGTTGTATCATTCCAGCCCCCCTGTAATTTAAGTATATATTCTAAAGAATAATTTCAACATATATTTTAATAATTATACTTGTGAAGAAAACCGTATGAATAACATATCATTTCATTTTTATATTTGCTTTAAATAATTTTCAGTATTTTTACCTATGATTTATCAGTGTTATTATAAAACTTCACAAAAAAAGAAACTAAATATTGATGAACATATCAGGGGATAAAGAAACTCTTTCTAAATATCTTAATAAGTATTTTTGGATACATTTGTTTATACACAAACATTCGGTTCTCACTTCGTGCAGAGAGACCATAATTTTAAATTTATCTTCGTAATAAAATCAGGAATTAAATAATAAGAACAAAATGAAAAAATTGAGACACGGATTGTTATCTCGGATCGCGATAATACAATTCACAAGATTAAGAAGCGATGTTATTTCCATAAATTTCACTCTTCCCTCGGAGGCAGACTTCCTCCTCCCTTCGTATTTTCCGCGGCTTTTTTATCACTTATACCTAACGTTTGGATATTTATTTTTGCGGCTTAGGTAATATTTTAAATCGAATGCCCTTTATTCACCCTCTTACTTGTTTTTACTCACCTTACGTTTGAAACAATATTTTATATTAGTGCCATAGTTTATTGTCAATATGTTTGTCATTCAGTGTACCCTTCGACATTCTAACGTAACTATCATTTATTATGAACCGTGCTAGTAATCGCCTCACGCTACAATATGTCTTAATTTACGTAGATATTGAAGATTACACAAAAGCCATAGTAGCGTTGCAAAATAGTGCTGTGAAATTGTTTAGGTTATGCACACATAAGATGCAGACGTCCATATATATGGCAATGGAGCTAGTACAAATGTTGACACTTGCAATGTGCGTATGAATGCTAGTCAATGTAGAGGTTTTGATTGTGGGATATAACTAATAATTTATATCTGTATGTTTTTGGAAATTGTTCGTAGGTTATAGAAAATTGAGTAATACCTCACAAGTGACACCATTTTTTATTTTCCAAGGTACCATAGTTAAATAGGAGAAATTTATAATTTCGTTATGTCCATCCGTATGAGTTTGTGTCGCAGTCTTGCAATGATTTATGTTTTAATTAAAAGCAAAGCAAAAAAAATTAACGCTATGGAGGTGATTTTTTTCTGCGTACACTATAGAAAGGCATTTTAGTCGAGTGGAATATTCAGCTTCCTTTTACCGTTTTCCATTTTCAAAGTTTCGCTTTTAAGGCGTTTGCAAAAAAAAATTTTAAAAATATAGATTTGTTGCAATGAATGTGACTTGACTTAATTACGTGCAACATTCGAAAATTCATTCAGTCGGATAAGGACTATATGTATAAGTGCTTGCCATTCTATATGAGTGACGACAATTACAAAGTCATATAAGATTTTTGCAATTGAATGTCTCCAAAATAAAATAACGGCCGGATTTAGTTTGCAAATAGGAGGCCTTAATAACAAGGATTCTAACTAATATTATAGTGTAAGAGTAAAAATTGACATTACAACTAATAATAGAGTATAAATTTACAGCCAAGTACATGTAAGAACCACCTGTAAATAAGCTATTTTTTAAGGAATAATTCATAACTATTTTTATATTTTTATAGATAGCATTTTCAAGGCTTGAAATAATTACTTAGGATTCTTTATTTTAAAAGAGGATACTCGTAATAATTATTTTGACTTCAGAAACGGTTCTGACGAAATAGCCTAAATCCTGCTCAATGTGGGAACTCAAAATGTGGCACAGTTACAAGTTACAGTGTATTAAACCTCACATTCCTTGGTAAGTAACACTCAAAAATATTTATATTAAAATCTACATTAAGTTTTCAAAAATGTTTTATTACTTTCATGTCTAACATGACATTGTTTCATAAAGAGATATATGTGGGCCTGACAAAAACACAAATTTCAGAAACATTATTTTAGAATTAAGACAGTTTTTGAGACATTGGTGAAAATATTCAAAATTATACACGCCCCCTTTATTTCTGAAACTGCTAAAGTCACAATTTTGAAAAACAAATTAACATCAGAACTTTATCTAACGCTAACGAAAAATTATGGGTATAATTTTAAATCTTGTACTTTACTAATACTATTTTTTCGCCTTTGAAAATATATTAGGCTATATGTGAAAATTATGAAAAATATAATTAATATTCGTAAATAGTTTAACAAAAATAGTATGTGATATAAATGATCATGGAACTCTGTACCATTCGCGTTTAACATGTCAGATTGTTCAACGTTGTAGAATTTTTCTCCAATAATAATTAAATTAAGAGAAAAAGTTTCGCGGACAATGTTTTTAGTTATGTTACTTAGATAATTTTCTGAGCCATAAACAGTGGGTATAATATATATAAACAGTAGTTTTCTGAGATATAAGAGTATTTCAAAAGTTAATTGATATAAAATTATGCCATACCTTAATTTGAACTTTACCTAAATTTTTATAGTACTCTGTAAAATGTTTATTTTTGGTTTCATGAATGCTCAAACTCCATTATTATCCCGTAAGCATAGGTAAATAAATTTTAATTCTTTTAAGAAATATTCAATAGTTACAAAGATAATTCAGATTTTAATTCAGATTATGAGCAGCAATCTAGTGAAAATTACATTCAAATCGTTTCAGTATGTTTGCATTTTACTTAATAAATGTGTAAATACACAACCATAGAGACAAAGAATTCTAAAAAAAAATTGTTTTTCTTTAAACTTGACCTCAGAAATAAAGTGACATAATTTCCAAAATATTCAATGTATAGACTTTAGCTTATCCCTCAAATAATTTTATATAATCCGATGATTTCTATTGTAAATATTAAGTATGATGCTAAGGCATACTGCTACAATGTTGTATTAATATCACTCTAAGGACTCTGGCGCGATGCGCACACAGATGAGACCTAATTACTACTTTGCTACATGTAAAAATTAATCAATATAAACGACCACTATTTGTAAGTAGATTTTATCTACGATATTTGGCCCCATTATTCAATTAGACTTTTAATATTCTTATGATTAAGGAAGTATTTAAATGAATACTTAATATTTCCTTGTTCAATAATGTGTATAATACAAAAATAGGCTTTTTGCTTATTAACTTTATCGTCTAATACAGATCCCAACTACTAAAATTACAAGGGTTGAAATTTATAAAAAATAATAAGAAAAACCTGTCAAAAGTTTTAACTATTTATTTGCTCGCCGAGTATGCACTACACGAAATGTGTTCTTCACGCGCGTCCTGAATTGTATGTGTGAATTTGCATGAATATTGAGAGACATCATCTCTTTATTATAAAAATCAGATACATCCTTCGTAGCGGTGCTCTAACACGCATTGTGAACCAAGGACAAGGAACCATTACGAGTTGCAAGTTTAGGTGTGTCAATTTTTGTATGACGAATTAAATATGGAGTGTCATTATTATCATAGCAAATATTATAAAAAACCATCATCCGTGATAGTGAACTATGCATATGATTGAGGACGTCACATTTATATTTATCTAGCAAAGTATTTCCGAATAGTTTTTAAAGAATTATATAATAATGTAAAGTTCACATAAATCATCTTAGTATGCTCTCAATATAGTCAGAATAAGTAAAGATTACAATAGTATACTCGCATTGTAATAGTATTACATTGTTGTATAACATGAGACGTTGTAACTTTTTTGAACACCGTACTTGTTTCTAATACAAAACCCAAACATCCCGCGGGTCTTGGTTACAATTCACTAAATATGGAGATTAAAATTTCTTGTCGAATATAATATCAAGATCGTGATTGTTTTCACGGTATTTAACGAGTTCCCACCAATGACGTAATTAAAAGATTGATGAGTTGCTGTTTTTTGTAAATGCAATTTGTGTACACTTGCAGAAGCTCAATTCCGGCTTATGCTCAATTCACTATGCCTGTTGTGATCATCTTGCGTATTCGATTAATCCTGTATGGTCCTTATATATGTAAATAGTATATATTAAGATATTACAGAGTCTAAAATGAGTGGAGGCACGTGATGATTAAAATAAATAAGAACGAGCTGAAAGTAGGTCTACTAGAAAGTATTTACGATATCACCTAGGATTCCAAGGTATAAAATCGCAAAGTTCTATTATGACACATTCAATGTATTTTATGTGATACGCTTAAAATGTGACCTCATTTTTGTTTTGTTACATGTACAGATTAGTTAATATAAATTATCATTACCATGTCCAAGTACATACTAATAATATATGATATGTGATCTATCATTAAGTTTTGTATTTCACAGCCACGTAATTCGTTAAGTAATTAAATGTGGTTAAGTAATTGTGTGTGTCTATAACTATACGATAGAAATGAACTATCAAAATAAAAAATACAATAAACATGGGCGTATTATATTAAACTACTCTCAAATAAAATATTAAACATTAACTGTATATACTTGAAATATTACATTGAGTATATACCATAACATATAGGTATAATATAAAATTATACTGAAATAAAATATAACTTAATTATAACACGTAATTCTTCAAACGATGCACTCTGTGTTAGACATAGAACTCGCTTGGCCTATGTCAAAGGGAGCCGAATTTACCCGAATAGTGAACTCCATTAACAGATGCCGAAGAGAGCCGAGTTTATCCGATTTAGTGTTACCGAGTGTGATGATTTAGTTTCGTTCACTGATCAGAAAAAGTGTGCCTGGTGTCCCTAAAAAAGCGTGCGCCTTTTACTTCAATATTTTCACACACTTAAAATCTAGCCCGTAATTAATGTACAGAATAAATAACAAACGTATTGTGCTTATCACCTAATAAGGCTTAATTAAAATATCCTCTCTTTATAATATTTGTCACGTAAATACACATTGTGACCCAACATTTTACAGGCTATGCGTAAGGAATATGTTTACGAATATACTACGTTGAAAAGGGACCTATGGGTGTTAGGATAAGTTAGGTTGCAAGTGTCATCTGACGAGCGAGATCATGCGTATTTTGCCACCATTACTGTTTCATCAGGGTATCTTTGTATATATAGGAATATCCCAATTAATTTACATAAATCTGGAAATACAATGCGAATTTGAAATTTATTTACAGTATCCGTAGTCAAATAATGACAAAGAGCGGTTTGAACCGATGTAAAAGTAACAACGTACTGAATCATTAAATGCTAGCCTTTTCATTGTCACAATTAAAATAGAAGTAAAAATAAGTAAGTTTATTGTTTAAAATAAAACCGCAAATCCAATTTCAGACATATATTGATAGCAGGAGCGCAATAACCAAAGAACCCCACAATTATTTATTAACAAATTATTAAATATTAATATTTAATAATTAGGCATTTATCCCTCTAAAATATCCATATCAATAACGACCAGTTGGAGATACCGTGTTTGTACTTAAAATTTCGTAAAGGTTTTTTCTTTGAATGTGCAGGCCATGTGCAGATTTATGCAGTATGTGATTAAACCCAACTTTATCTGAAATATAAAACATGAATAATGCAGCTACACATAATGCAACAGTTGTGATATTATTATTAAACATATATTATCTGCATTGTTTAATGGTAAAGAAAAACCTGCTGACAAAAGATCTAACAATCTTAAAATGTATATGAACTCCTCCAAATCGCAGGTAATTAGCGTGGTAGACAATAGCCAAACCAATATGGTGAACAAATGATGATTTCATAATACTCTTTACAAAATCATAAGTACATAATATTACCTGTGCCATTATTTTTTATTTATCAACTTGCTACGTAACAATAAAATATAGCGTAAGTTTCGTCCTGAACTTCTTCAATCTATATTTCGTCAGTTTCAAGAATTTCTTCTTACATTTCAGGCAGCACTGGTAATAATTTTACCGCCAGTACTGCTAATTGAGGTACACCAAGAAACAGAACAATTTTTACTAAAGGATTCATGCTTAGAAAAAATTAAGGCAGGGTAGGTTATTCAATTTAAGTTGAACATAACTGCAATTTTAGCACTGTCTTGCCTTGCATACAATTTGTCATGCCTTGCATGGATCTAGGTATCTTAAAATTATACTTATTAGTACTTTTTCTTCCATATCATCGAAATCAGGGGCAGTAGAAATTTCGCCTCCTGTTTTATATAGCTTCTACCTGTGAATGATCATATTCTTCTTCGTCCCCTTTTTAATCTTTTTTTTTATTTTTCTCGCATTTTAATTTTAAAGTTTATGGTGTGCGTATGGTATTTTAACTTGTCGCGGCATTGAATTTGTGTTAGTTCTAAACGTTAATAATTTAACTATATGCCTTTTTTACGGGCATGTATAAAATTATTCTTTTCCAAAATATTTAGCCTATATTGCTAACGAGTTACTATGGAAATATAGAAAAATTAACAAAAAATTATATTAATAGCATATTCGAATTGGGACGTACTATGAAATTTGTAATAAAACTGGAAAGGTTTCAAACTTGTGGAAGGGTATTAAAAAAACTTTCACCATCCAAATATAAAAACATGCGACCGTTACACTTATGGGTATGAATTAAATTACCATTTGAGGAATATGTGAAAACCAGTGCCGTCTCCCAAAAGATATTATCGACTCACAACTGGACTTATATCATCCAATATAAAGTTGCATAACTAAAATGATTAATTAAAAGAAAAATCGTACTGTGAGATCTAAACTTACGTTTTTGTAAGCCCGGAAACCTCTATCATAATAACGTCATTTTCACTTTCTTAATTTTTTTATAAGCAATAATAAAAAAAAATTAACGAAGATTACAGAGCGGTTCTATATATAAGCTAGCACGCTATCACCAGCTGAACGAAATCTTTTCTCAACAGTCTTAATAAGGGCTATATTTAAAAGCTATCTCAACTTTGCTATAAGCAGCTGTCGTTTCGTTTCCACTTCAAGACGTCTGTAATTCATATCTAATGGATAGACATGAAACTATGGAAGCAAAGTTTATATTAAGTAAAGATATATTAAAAGCTTTAGAGTTTATTTCACTTTAGCAACAACTGTTAATTCTTCTAATTAATTTTCACTACAATTTCTTTGTACTCTTTAATAAAATGTATAATAGATTTGTCTTTAAAAATTTCAATTAAATTCACCTTAATTAAAGTTAGATTTTCGTACATAGTAAGATTTTCAAAGGAAAAGTAACACTTTTTATGAAATATCAACCTAACTTTTGTAACAAAATCATTTCATTATAAAAGTTAAGTTGATATTTCATAAAACAAGTTTGGGTGTGCGCTTGATAAATAAGTATTGGTTTTATTTACATTAAATGATTAATAAACTAAGCTGAACATAAAACAAATCTTTAATAGGTAATTTTGAATATTCAGAAATTTATGTTCAAATGGAAAACGTTTAATAAACCGCTTGCATTTTTTCAATATTAATTACATAGACTAAATTTATTCAGTCAAAAAAGTAAAATTTAAGTGAGTTTGAAGATTATCATTAAATAATAATTGAATTTTTATTGTTTACAAAGTTGGTGATTTATACGAGTGTATATAAATATATATATATATATATATATATATATATATATATACATATATATATATATATATATATATAAATATATATATATATTTATATATATATATATATATATATATATATATATATATATATATATATATATATATATGTATATATATACACCGTATGTGTCATCCCTAAACAGCGTCACTACAATCCTTTTTCAAATCAGTCGCCTTGATTATAACATAGTTAAAGTTAGATAAATAGTCAAATTTCGTGTGAAATCATAATTATTTGTAAATAGCGCCAATTTCAGGTGGACAATGTGTAACATATTGTAAATTTTCAAATGTGTTGACATCTCATGTTGATGAATTGTAATTTATCTATTGAACAAAAACTAGAAAACAAAGCGTAGGTTTCGTTATTAACTGACTCGGCATACTTTATTTAATTATAACAGTGGTAGTAACTAGTAAATCAACGACATGTAGTTGGCGTGAACTTAATTTCATTATTTGCTTACTTTTATCATTTGTTCACTTACTAAATACGTTGTTGTATGATGTTTCGTGACATATTTTATACACGCGTACACAGTAAATAAATTTCATATTATGCTTGGATTAAAAATGATATATTCGTGAATTTCAATCACTCGAGAACATATTATAAATATTTAGCAAAAACCACTGACGCCCATAATCTTTTCGAAAAGATTCAAACGTTTTGATTGGTTGTAGATATTTATCACTATCGCCATAATAAAAAAATGGGTGCGGTACTTATGTACGCGCGTGAGACGTTATACTTCTTTGGTATCATTAAATAAAACATACTGATAGATAACCTCAATTATATTGGAGCACTTGAAAAAGTCTATAAACACAATTTTTTCACTAATATTTACGAATAGTAAATATATTAATCAAAATATTGATTTTAAATCACTACTGAATATAATTTATCAGCACATATATAAATCGCACTTATATTTTTTTATCCAATAAATCCAAATGAAAAAGTGGCTCACTGCGTCAATATTATGTACTTAAAGTATTTTTGTTACGTGAAATTAATAATCGTATCTATCAAAAGATGCCGCTGCGCTGATGTAGGGAAATTATAAACTAATTGATATTTTCAATCTGTATGAAAAGTGAATACAAAATAAAGATAAAAACAATATTACCATAAAGCTAAATGCCTTATGGTAATATTGTTTTTATTTATTATCTGCATAAATTAAAATCATCATCAAGTAAATCTTCATCAAATGGTAATATTGTTTTTAAATATCATCTGCCTCTCTGTATATTTATCTGTGAAACTTGAATATTAGATTTATTAGTAATATAAATAAAGAATCACAATTAATGACATCAAATATTTTTAAATTATTCGAAAGACAAATAAAATGCAGAATCTAAAACTTGTCTTGGAGGCGCCGGGTATCGATCTCGGTACCTCTCACATGCTAAGCGAGCGCTCTACTATCTGAGCTACGGCCCCAACGTAAGTTTCGTACAAAATATTGGTATTAATATATAGTCTCAATAACTGCAACTTCATACTGTAACTTTTGTGTGGCGAATCTTAAAATTTCACTGTCATCATTTTTTAATAACGCGCCTAAAGAAGTATAACTTCAAAAATATGTAAACCGTGCAGATTTATTTTGAAATTATAATTAAAATTAGACTATTATTATTATTAAGAAGCCTATAATAATTCATCTAACTGATAAGCAAAAAAATACCTTATTAATGGTATTCAGATAACTTTATTTTGAAAATCGGTGTTGGTATTTTTTATCATCTTAAATGTTTTCCGAATTAAATTAAATATTTTCAAATAGAAATTTACGAATTATAAAAGATCTCGGTCTTGAAATTGAATTATAATACAATTATAGTCGCTTTTTTAACCTTTTTTTGTAAAACTCGGCAAATAAAATAAAAAGGTAAAATCATTATTGATCACTATGAAAGTTATTTATATATTATTATCAGATTTTCATATATTATTGTCAGATTGTTTTTGGAAAAAAATCATCTATTCCAATCCCATTACTTTAGAAAATATTGCAATTAAAATATATGAGCAATGATAAAAGTATATAAGTAGAAATTAAATATTTAGTACGGTTAACGATTATATATTCTAAAACAAGTGATTTGGTTCATTGCGAATAAATATCAACCTGTTACAGATGGTATTTTATAATGAATAAGACAAGAACCTGTGGGATACAGACTTTCAAAATATACCTTTACTGTAAATCGTATTGTGACATTAAATTTGTGAAAATATCGCGATACACAAGAATACTTTGCCATAAGTTACGAAAAAATTATTGTATTTTTAATTTACATAAATGTTTGAATAATGTTTACAAAATTGATGAATTGTTAAAAATTTCATTTCATATAAACCAAATATTAAAAACACTAAACGAACCTTTGCAATCATATTACGTTATTACTGACAGAAAAGGATGCAAAAATGGGTAAAAAGTAAGGAACTTTTAACAAATCATTTTCTTACTAAGGAATAGAATAACAAGGATTCTTACCTCCGTCGATAAAGCATATTGCGTATGAAATAATGAGTTTACATTTACAATATTAGGGGATGCATTGGTGAGTTGAATTTAATTTAATACATAAGCGCAAGTCCATTTACTAGTTTATTTATAGATGAGAAATATAGCTCAGTTTCGATTCAAATCCGCATTTTGTGTCGTAAGGTTATGAAAATATTTCATTATCTCACATAATTATTTTAACAATCTACGTTGCACATTACAAATATGTTTAAAAAGTGAAAGTAACTACGTAATTTCTATAAATGTCGAAAAAATTATCTATTGAAATATAAAAACATTTAGATACGTGACTGGACCTGTATTGAACTTTATAATACCACTACATGAAAAACGAGTACGTAACGGAAAACGGCGAAGAAATTATATTTTCCGGAAATTAAATAAGATTAAATTGTAAAAAAGCATTTCATTTCGATACAAAAGGTTAATTTAACCTTTTTTTAGTGAAATAGTTTTAATAAATTTTGTCTAGACTTCTATAATATTTTCTAGATTCAAATAATATATCGCAATTACCGTTTGATTCCTTAAGTATATATGTATATATATCTCTGTATATATGTGTGTATATATATATAAATGTATATATATATATATATATATATATATATATATATATATATATATATATATATATATATGCGTGCGTACGTACATGCGCGAGTGTGTGCGTGCCTGCGTACGTGCGTGCATGGGTGAGTACTCTGGACTGTGATCAAAATGAAAAACTTTATTTCCTATTTTACAGGTCAATTCAGTACGAAAAATTACAAATGTTCCTGTCAATGCTTCTATCTACGTTTTAAAAAAATCAGTCATTATTATATTGCTGCAACATACTATATCCCCACGTAAACTGAACTCTCGATTATGGCAAAGGTGTTCTATGGAGAAATATAAACGATGACTAAGATTTGTTTAATACTACTCTTGACGGTTGATAACGTAGAAATTCACATGACAAGATAGATTATTCGGATGTACAGCAGTAGTTTCTGCACTTTAGCCTTGGTAAATACGAATGGCAAATCTTGCTTGGAAGAGTCAACATTGTTCTGGTTTTTGCCCATTCTCTGACTTTTTCCATTTTTACAACGCAAAAAGCTAAAGTCCTAATAAACAATGGAAATTATATACAAGATTTTAAATGATATTTTGTAAGCGTAGTATATATAGCGATTTATGTATTGGGTCCCGCCTCTTTGAATTTTTTTTTACGATGAGATAATCGATGTCAGTCGCTCGTAGAATTTGGAGATTATATTTATTTGCTTGTTTTATTTTTATTTATTACTAGTCCTTAGGCTTAAAAAGAATGTGTTTTATTTGAAATCTACTTGAGCTATTTTATGATATTCGGTATGCACGATAATTCCTATTATTTCAATTGTGATGGAAATTTTTCTTGCAAAAAAATATAAATTTATTTAGTATATCATGTTGATAAATCCGTTTGTAGCTTTTCTAATTCTTTTTACCGTTAAATGCTTTCGAGATCCTTTTAACACTAGACTGAAATTTAAGACGTATAAACAAACTATGTTTTCAATTACATTAACATTTGGTAATTACATTATTAATACTCTAATGTCAATACTCATTACTGTTAAAATAGAAAGACAAATAAAAAGGTGTTTTTCGTCATATTAATTAAGAATTTTATCGCTGTCACACTAAACATTGTAAATTGATTTAATGGTGGCATTAAATGCACATATCGCCTTTTTGGGATAGATTGTTAGCAACCACAGCCATTCCATACCATGCAAAATAACAAAAAGCATCATATATATATTTCTCAGAACTCAGGAAATTGATATCTCCAAGGTAGACTACACCAATAACGTATTGTGTCGCTTTATGCCTAGGAATTAGAGACATGAACCTTTGAGAAGCAACAAGACGAATCTTCGTGCTGTCTTACAGTGCACATCGCTTAGTCTTCTAAAAAAATTACTTCAAATTGTTTTTGGTTAAATAGTTCATTGTAAAGACTATGGGGAAACAGTTGAGCTCTAGTTCAGGCAAATACTAAAATGAATGTGAAATCTAACTAAAATATACGTAATATGGCTTCTATTAAAATAACATCAAAATTTTTAGTATGTATTAAAATAATAGAAATATGTCCCACGTAGTTAGTAAAAATGGGACACTTGGCAATATTTCGGTATAGTTTGTAATATTTACTCTACTATAACATGCAACTTTTCCCCGATGAAAAGAAACTATTACTGAATTGTGTTTCATTCACTTTCTTACGCAATAATTGTTTACATTTAATGATTGTCAGAACGCTTAAATTGGTGTTTCTTTAATTTTGTTTGAAACTAAATACAATATTTTCCAAATTCTTTTACAAATTTCTACCTCCATGTACATGCTTTTAGGGATTACATTTCGAAAAAATTTTTTAGTGAGCATCTGGAAGCCAAGAGATACATAATTGCCAATTGAAAGTTTGTAGGCATTACTAGAGATTTTGCAATGAATCAGTCCGTCAGTGAGTGAGTGAAATTTGGTTTTTAAAAACAGAAAATGATAAATAGAAAATTAAATGACTTGTTATGACGATGTAACGAGAAAACTACTCGAAAAGGATTTGAAACACTTGAAATAGACTTTGATGAAATGGTAACAAAATTTATGCAAAGGTGTAGGGTCTTTATCAACTCATGGATATATTAGATTTCAAAAACTGTGTAATAAAGTTTTGTATGAATTTAATAAAATGCCATAATATTAACGGAATCTTACTAGTCCATGTGCTAAAGAAAAAATACCGGTAATAATATAATATATTTAGCATAAAAATTATCACGCAATCATTTTCTTTTATTAACCCATTTTTCATTTGCAATACGATTAATTTCAACATATTTTTGCATCTGTCGTTGTCATCGAACGTTTTAAATTTTTTCATTATTTTTGGAGCTTTATGATTTAATATGAGATCGGTCATATTATTTGAAACTTCATATTAATTTCTATATATACATTCTATATTTTAGGTTGAATAAGGAAACATTTCCAGAGTTGGGAACGTTTTTCATTATCATGACGACAAATATCGTAAATAAAAATTGATTTAAATATGAATATTGTATACTGAATTTTATCTATTTATCATCAGTATTGTAAGAGGCTGGATTCTGGTGGACGATGAAGAGTCTGTGTTTTTCAATTTATTAAATTTAACAATGCTTCGACAATCGAGTAACCTTTGTTGAAAGAGATGTATTCTAAAGGAAATAGATTTAATCCTCACGTGATAATGTACACACAGTATTAAAGCGCATAAAAAAGTTTAAATTACATTTCAATTAATTAGTAAAAATGCTGCAATCAGGATTAGCTTAAACATAAAATATACCAATTAATTTTTTTCCAGTTATTTTTCTTTCTCTTTCACATTTTATATTCGAATAAATGGAAGTTTTAATTTTATATATTCAGTTATATCTGAAATAAGTCTTCGTGAATTTTTTAAAATTTTAACCTAAAATTTCGGTTGTGTGTCAAATAGCAATTCACAACGTCTTCATATGAAGTTCTAAGTACGTATTGAATTTTAATTTAAATTTAATTTTTCTAATAATCGAAGCACAATTTGGAGGTCACTTTCACCAATAAGAAATATTTCAAATATACAACTAAACATTGCAATTACTTTTGAGATGATTAATTCAATTATTAAATTGAAGCATTTAATGCAATTTCCAGACTAATGACAAGATTTGATGATAAACTGTAAGTTTTATGTAATTGTCAATCAATAAGATTTAAGACAATTTATATAAAAATAAACTTCGTCTTCCAGTTCTAAAAGTACCTCATTTTAGTGGTTAAGACCATTTACATCGATTGAATCCTAAATAAACTAATTTTGTTAATATGTCTCTAAAATATACTGGTTATCTAATCTAAAAAGTAAATTATTTTTGTGGGAAAATTTATATGCATCGTTAGAATCGTAAATATACTAGTTAGGTTACCTCTTTAAATGGCATATTTGTCTTTTAATTCCAAAAGCACCTTATATTTGTGCACAAGTCCAAATATATCGATTGAATAATGAATAAACCATATTTGTGACTTTTTTTTTAAATACTCTTCGTCCTTTAATTCTAAAAGTACCTCTTTTTGTGGGTAAATTCATATTTAACGATTGAACCGTGAATATATTAGTTTGATAACCTGTCTTAAAACATACACACTTGGTCTTCTAACTCGAAAAGTTATCCTTTTTTGTGGATAAGTTCACGTACGTCGATTTAATTATGAATAAAACAGATTTGTGATATTTTTTAAAAAGTACCCTTGGTTTCCTTTTCAAAAAATGTCTCATTTTTATGGATAAGTCCCTATATGTCGATTGAATCGTGAATATGTCAATTTACTTATTTGTCTCAAAAATACATTTAGTCCTCTAATTCTAAAAGCACCTAATTTTGTGGATAACTTCGTGTACATCGATTGAATTGGGAATAGACAAATTTTGCAACATTTCTGTAAAAAGTACACTTTTTTGGGCAAGCTTATATCTATTTATTCAATTATGATTAAATAAGATTTGTAATATTTCTATAAAAAGTACACTTGGCCTTCTAATTCTAAAAGTATCTCATTTTTGTGGAAAAATATGTCATTCCAAATTTACCCTTTTTTTCTGTTACGGTATTGTTTAGTATCGTTAAAATTTGTATTCATTAATTCGTGTTTAACTTACTGTTTGACATACTGATTCTACATTAGGATTTGAATATGTAGTCCATGTGTAAACTTCTCAGCATTCGATTATTTTATATTATACACCCCTGATAATTCTTATCCGCTTCCTAAACACAAATATAAAAAAATTCGTAAAACTTTATCACAATATATTTATTTATCAGACCAAAAAACAGAAGTAAACAGATAGTGTAAAACTAAAGTAGGTTAGTGACAAACAATGCGATATTAAAACTTAGCACAGCTGTTATATTTGTGTTTGAGTATTCGGTTCGGTTACTTGTAGAATTAATTGGATATGTTTACGAAGTTTCGTGAATGTTGAACTGATCGCTTTACATCTTTATTTTTATATATCTTCACTCTATATGTATCTAAATGTATAAACTTGTAATCACTGGTTGGCATTTTAATTTGTGTTCTATTGGTTGACTTTGCAGTTACAATTTACTTGTACAAAAAATTAATATTTAATGTGAACTCAGTGAACACAAATTTGCAAAGAAATATATGTGTTTGCATTATTTCCTAAATTCCTATCTTTATAAAAAACATTCAAATCATTTCTCACATATCTATTCATATTTTTCCTAGCATAGATGGTAAATAGTCCAAAAATATTTTATATGAGCTTAATTCATATTTTCGTTTAAACGACCAAATAATGCCCATGTGTTTAAAATTTGTCTCACTGTTATTGTGGACATACTTATGCAAAAATATTTTTCAAACTTCAATATATGAAAACACATAACAATGTACTTGGAATATATTTGAAATGACACTTCGAAATATATTTAAAAATATATATTATACTATGAAAATAAATAAAAAAGGCGTCAAATAAATAGAAAAGTGAATTTTAAAAATATTTTTATTGTATTTTCTTTTCAACACGAGCTGGTTGTTATTACTAATGCTACGTAAAGAGCTATAGAGCTATAGAACTCTTGAGCCGAGTGAAAGTTTTACTCCTGCTCCTAGCATATTTAAACTTACAATGTGGGCACCACATCAGGTAGAAGGTGAAACAAATCACTGAAAGATTGAATATATTTGGCGTTGATTTTCTAGAAATTCATTATTCACAATTAAATGAAACTACGTGATGTAGTATTATTTCTACTTTCTTTAATTTAATTACCACGATCTAGGTTTCATTGTGTTACAACATCTTCAGGTGGGATATTAGCAAAGAATGATTATTTTACTAATATCCCACCTGAAGATGTTGTAATACAACGAAACCTAGGTGTATTACAACATCTGTAATGATAGATGTTTTGTTAAGTTTTATTTAAAATTAGCTTTTGCTCGCGGCTCCGTCGTGCAGATTTCCAATTAAGTTGTTATTTACTGTAGATTTTAAACTCTCATTACCTGTTCACTGCAAAAATAAAAACTCTGTCTTGTACGTTGACATGTAGGGAAACTAACTTTTCGTTATTTAGAAAAAACAAAGAGCATCGTCTTATTCAATAATGCGAAGTATTTTTCAAATCTGGAGCTTGGACCACATTATAAGATTTTCGTGTCAAAAATACTTATTTTTCACGTTATTTAAAGAAATATTGCTAGATATTTATAAATAATAGTATTTAACAATATTTTACCAATTTACAGTTTCCATTCTAAAATTAATTTGTCATTACCCAAATAACTTTTTAATCAATATTTTATTATAAAATAGATGTTGTATTATATTATTGTTGTGCGGGTGATTGTTGAAACATTCCTTGATGAGAAATCCCGACTAATAACAACTGCTACTATTAATATTATGTAATAGAGAAAAGTGGAAGTGCGGTGAGGGAGTTGCGGTCTATATATCCTTCACTAGAGACTATGTGGATTATGCAGGAAGGGATTGCCATGAATAAAAAATATATAGCAAATTTTTTTTTTAATTCTTGCCTTTTTTATAAGACCATCACTTTCTCTACTTGTTTCTAATTTTATTCCCCTTTTATATTTTCTTTAAAAAGTTCGACATATCTAATGACAAAAGTCATACAAATTAATGTAATTATTATCGCGTTACGAAATTAGGTCCGTAAAATAATATTCCATTTTTTCAAAATAAAATTTAAAACCACTTAGTGTTCAGAAAATTTTACGTTCAGAAAATTTTCAGTATATTTTATGTATAAATATAGCACGCGACTCAATATGCAGATTAAACCCAGAATCAAGTATCGTTCTTTATCCCTCGTAAAATCGAGGTAATGATCCGCGGCACCATAGCGCACCTGTTACTCGGCACCTTACTTTCCATATTATGATTTTGGCCTACTTTGTGGTTTGATGGAATTATTTTTTTTTTTGTAGGCATATATATATATATATATATATATATATATATATATATATATATATATATATATATATGTGTGTAGATAAACATATATAAATAAGAGACGAATGGAATTTTTTGTTTATCGTTTACGCAATATTCCTTTATTAAAGCTTCTCTATTTCCTCCAGTCACTGATCAATGAAAATGGGAAACTTGTGATAAAATCTACTAGTGACTATTGTACGATAAGACAGAAGAAAATTAGGAATATTTTTGAAGGTTATTTAAATTTTTCTTTTATATTGGCGCTTGCCCATGTCATATATACAACTTACTTTTACCATCTAGGTTTATCGAAGAATCGAGATATTTATGAAATTAGGAATATATGACGAATAGATTTCTCACGATCAGTCTAGTTTTTATGTTCTCTGGTAAAATTGGAAAAAGAGACCACTAATAGAATCCCTCGATGTCTATAAGTCAATCCGTGCGTTTGTCCCAGGCGATTTTGTAGACAATTATTTTGAAATTTAGCACTGAGATAAATTATTATAGCTCAATTATAGACATGAAGTATAAACACATACAACTTTGGTACTGAAGGTAAATTACATGGAGTAAAATTTATTGTATAGGATGTCAAACGAAAATTTATTGAAATACGCTTTGAAAAATAACTAAGATGTATTTCTTCATAAAAATGTTAAAATATTTTTTGGAAAACCGTTTAAAAATTACTCTCCTACCACCTTCCTTACTAAAAATGTCGCTCAGAATAAGTTTAAAAATGAGATTTAGGTATAAGTTAAACCAAAAGTGAAAAAATCTAGCCTATACTTTCCACAAACAGTTTAATTGTTCACTTCCTTATAAATACTAAGCCATCGGTTTTAGAGAAAACATTTTTGCGACAAAAATATTTCCCACAATGTAAGAAACAACTTTTGCCACGTTTTCCAAAATATTTAATTTAGCTCACTTGATACACCCCCATTCAGTTTCGCGCATACACGATGTATTAGTAAAATACTTATTTACATAAATCTTAATAACAAAAATTTTTTTCTTGATAAAAATTATATTTTGAGGTCATATTATTTGCAATTTAATTTTACGTCTGTTAATTACACCAGTACAGAAAACTGTAATATCTTTATTACAGGTTCAATTCTTTTTATGGATCTCCATGGACCCCTTCTTATATCAAACGTAGAGGTGAAAAACATTTGTTTCGTGGACCCCATTCATAGGGATGTCGGAGAAAAGGTTTTTACAATCGAAAATGTTACATGCATTTCTTCGCAAACTTTGACCTTCGTAAAATATATCCTTTAAATGTCAAATATGTCCCTATCAAATATGTCCTTAACTTTTTAACTACGTACTTGAAAAATTTGATTGTGACTTTTAGGAAATACCGCAAAAGAAAACTGTTGTATATGTCTATATATATATATATATATATATATATATATATATATATATATATATATATATATATATATTAAATATTTTTATAACATTGTAGAAATTTCTTAAAATTTCTAGAACTTCTTAGAAGTAACTGGAACTTTCATATTGTAAATCTCACATTTTCGAAATCGAAAATTTTCAACCTCCATATCTTTCACGCCCTTACATTTATCAACGTGCAACTACTATAGTGCACGACGGGAGGGTCGAGCTACTACCATGTATAAATTCCATTCGTCTGCGACTGCACACATGCGATCGATTTTTTATTATATATGTACCCCGCCATCGTAGTATGTCTTCTACCCTCATTAAATTTATTTAATATCATTTTGAGAATTTGTAAAAAAGAATACAGACCAAATAAACAATTATTTTCTTTAGTATTTTCATAAAAGTTTTTGTGTTATTAGCCTAATTTTAGGATAAAAACAACCGGTGAGTAAAAACGCCTTTGATGATTGGATCGGAAAATTCTCTTGGTAACTAACTTCATTCTTATTCCATATTCAAGCCGAATATTCATCTTTTAATTTTTGTCTTCATGGAATGTTTAGTTGCCATTGAATTTCAGGTTTAGATCAAACGTGTCATTATTTCAAATGCGTAATACTTATTTTTCAAAAGCAAGTTTTTAAATACTTGCTTTACTTTTAACCTCACCATATTGAAACACATTTTAAAAATATTCATGACCATTTTAAAGAAAGCAGAGCCAGATAAGCGTTTAGTTTAAATTTGTATAATTAGATCACTGTGTCTTTTATATTTTTCTATTTCCTGCATCTTTTCTATTTTTAAATAACTCAAGCACGTAAATAAAACCATAATTAATACTTAAAGATACCATAAGTTAAAATACCATGAAAGTATGATTTGTGCTTCGTTTCGTACTATATATGCACACATGACATGCTTTGTTACGGAGTTAATGGTTTCAATAATGAATAGACACTATTCCCACCTTCCACCAGGATCCTTGTGTCAAGGTCCATTTAAGGACCTCTGACATAACCCATAATATAAAATAATGGATCTTAAAAGATTTAATAGGATCTCACATCTATCACTGAACACTTTCATCCAACTGAAGTAATGACTATGCATTCGCAATGACTCATTTAATAATTCCATTTTTTAGAGGACGCACTTTCTACACGGTCTAAATGACTCAAAGATCTGTTCTTTCTCAACCAAGTCATGGTAATTGAAAAGTTCACATTATAAAGCTTTGCGTGATTTTCATCAAATTTTAGGATGAATGCTCTTCAACAAAACTCTACGTGTATCATATGCTCGCTGCAGTAAAAAAATATATGATCCACGTCCTGCCTTTCAAAGCCGCAGGAACATGTTTATGGCAAATTTAAACAAGTCAGCACGGAATGGGTTCTGTCGTGTTTAATATAGCAATGTATAGTAAACACAGCTTGGAAATATCGGGGAGAAATAATTTGTTTTTTCCTTCTTAGAAGTTGGGGAAGTCCACTTAGTAATTGACAGAAATTATTCCCGTCTTCCACGCGGGTTGTACCATGGCCCCTGTACAAAATACAAAAAACACAAGTTGCTCAACATCGGTGATGAAATTGGTTATAATAGAAATATTTCGTACAATTTCCACCTCATCGACTTTTCAGGAGTGCCAAAATAAATTGGGGTGAGGGAGTGGGGCGGAATTTTTGCATATTCCTTTGCTTAGAATTCATTGAATATGTTTTTTTAAAATATTGGGGCATGTGATGAACACTTATTGGATACAGGGTTCGATTTACAAAACATTAAGCTTTAAAATCATAGTTTTTGTTAGAGTCACGTGTCCCCATTCTCTTTCAGCTAAACTGATATCTTTGACTGCCTGAAAAGTATTCACAGCTTTAGTACATATAACAAAATTGACAAGATAATTATCATATCGAAGTAGGTTCTACCAGAAATAATCGAAGAGTTTATAGCTTGCAGTTGAGTCAGTAAATTGTTTTCAGGAACCCCACAATAATAATTTAAATCAATAGCGGAAAAACTTTGCGTTTTAAAAGGTACAATTGTTATATCTGTCAATAATATATTTATACGTTTATATGGTGAGTAATAATGTTATTTAAATATGCACCATGTTTTCACATCTATGAAAGAGATACAGGGAATAATTAACATTTGTAAATAGTTTATTAGAAACACTGTGTAGCCTTCAATACTTATAAGTTCTCAAACGTATAAGGAAGTTTCGTAATATGCGTTCTACTCGTAATTGAAAATGTTTAAAAATATCAAATCACATTCAAAAATTTAATGAAAGTATTAGTCATTAGATAATATTCAAGGTTCCATATCCGAAGTTTTCGAATAGAACCCTATTCTTGCGGCAACAACGTCATTCGTCCGTCTGTCTATCAAGGTCGTTTAACTTCTAAACGAAATAAGAGAGGTACGTGAATTCACGCATGCATAATATATAGTGCTTTGTTCGAAATTTGGAAAAGGTATTTAAGATTATTTAAAATTATATTTCAAGAGGGTTTCCGAATATGTAACGGGAGGTTGAAATTGTTTTTCGCTATAAGCGTGTAAGTTATTATTAAAAAAGAACTCATTGAGCAGCGCATAAATCTGTATTCATTTAATGAAAAACATCGATTGTGTGGAACATCTATTTTACCATTTTAAACTCTGTTTGTTACCATCTTTATCTCAAAAACGTCTATACCTAAAAAGCTGTAACCAGATTCTAATATTTTTCATATCCTGTGTTTTAGAAAAATTCGTAAAAATTGCCAAATATTTAATAGTAAAAAATGTACGTATAATAAAAAAGCAATATTGAATAATCAATTATACTTTTACAGATATAACGATATAAAAGTTGATATATTTACGAGGTGAAAAATATTACAAATATTTATAAACGGTAAGTAGCAACGTGATACGAGTTAAATTGGTACTTATGAGGACTATTTTCAAAATTTGGTTCTAACTATAAGAAGAAAAATAAAAATAAATTAAAAATAACGTCCATACATATCTAAATCGAAAATTGTCATTTGGCATAAAGTACAGTAGAGGAAAAATTTTCATATAATACTTGATGAAGGGCTGTGGACGATTATGCGTTTTCAATATATTTTGATCATTTATTTTAAAAACATTTTAGTAACATTTAATTATAAATATCATATTATCGGAACGTCGATCTGCCGTTTACCTTTTTTTACGAATTTAAATAATCATAAATATCTCCTTGATAAATTTACATTGAAAATTGAATATTTCACAAACTACACGTAAATTAATTTTCCTACAGTTCGTTTACATTATTCATAGCAATAGAAATAGACTTCAGACTATTTCTGTAAACGATTGCCGGGGGCCTTTTTATAAGCGAAATACGATCGAGCCTCGGGATCTACTCAAACATTTTATTTGTATCGGGTTTCAGTTTTTAAAACTAGTCAAAAATGACTCTTTTTTATTTTTAATAATATCAAAGTCATAAACCTGTTCAAAAAGTTTTTATACTAGTATCTCAAAATAAGTTAGTGCAGTTCGATATAACTTGTTTATTTGATAATAGTTATTTGATTTTGATACTTAATAGGTAAACACTATTATTTCTTGTAATAATGTTTATCAGATAAGTAATTCGCAGTCTGTCATAAAACCTCTTCTCGAAAAGTCAATATTATTTGAGTTAATCTGTTATGTCGATCTTCTAGATAAATTTATCACCAACAAATACAATCACAAACAAATTTTATGTTACATTAAATTTTGACATTTAAAATAAATATTTACGACAAGTGAACTAGTCTC